>JACWFN010000006.1:0-1305901 GCA_019775635.1 Cladosporium sp. VS III D KN 1
GGTGATTCCATTCCTCATATTGGTTAGGAGAAGAGAAATATATATTTCTAAGATTATAGAAGTATCTATAGTCTTAGTAGTTTAGTACTATTAGTGCTTATAATATCTAAGGCTATATATAAAAATATTATCTTCCTTTATATAAATATAGCTTAATAATTAAAGATTAATTTTGCTAAGTAGCTAAATAGTAATAGTAAAATATAGAGTAAAGTTAAGGCTTTATATATATAGTACTTACTATTAAGTATTTATAGAAAAGAGTCTAAAATACTTCTAATATTACTAGAATTCTATTAAATTCTAATTATATATTTCGTACTTTCTATATATAGTCTTAGATTAGATAAAATTTAATTAAATTAAATTCTAGACTTTAGTAGTTATAGTATATATACTATATCTATAGCTAATAGACTAGCGCTTTTAATAATAAGGCTTAGCTTTACTACTAGGCTTAATATAAATGTTATTTATACTACTAAGAATATTAGTAGCTAATTTAGAATAAAAAGAGTTTTAGATATAGTATTTAGTCTTAATAGTAGTAAGAGTCTCACTATTAGAAGTATTAATACTAGTATACTTCTTACTATAGACAGCCTTACTAGAGATTAAGTTCTTAGTAATAAGAAGATTCTCTATACTATAAGTAATAAAGATACTAGTATATCTATAGAGCTTAGTAATAATCTTAGTATTACTCTTTATAATAGTAGTACTATCTTATCTACTATTATAGAGAGTACTATAGCCTCTAAATATATAATAGCTATCTTAGTCTTTATAGCTATATCTATATTATATCTACTATTATATTCTCCTTCGAATATAAAAGCTATTTCGAATATATAGTTATATATTATTAGAGGAGGTATACTAGTACTTAGATTATTATTAACTTAGAAGCTACTCTATAACTTCTATATTATAAGATTAAGATAGTTACTTAGATAACTCTTAGTAGTTTCGAATTCTCTCTACTATCTATAAAAGTCTAATTAGAGTAGTTAAGATATAAATAGTATTACTTTTAAATATAGAATTAAGCGCTATAGTATAGAATTACTTCGTATTTAAATTCCGCTTATTTAACTACTTAGCTAAACTAAAAAAAATTTAAAATACTAATCTCGACTAGTATATATAGACTTACTAAACGACTAGAATTCTATTACTAGAATCTTATTAAATTCTAGCTATATACTCCTGTACTATACTGAATTCAGCCTAGTATTAGCTAGAATTTAATTAAATTCTACTCCTTCTATTAGTTAGATAATAATAGCTTATATACTAGTAATTATTATAGCTAATATAGATATATAAAATATAGCTAATACTTATTTATTCTTCTTTCTATATATACTTAATATAGCTAATCTACTTAATATAGTATTCTTATATTTATTATTCTTTAAATTATAATTTAATATTATAATCTAAAACTCTAAACTAGCTTAGATAATATCTTCTTACTTATTACTACTTAATATCTAGCTAGATACTATATACTATAATTATAATAATACTTACTACTAGATATCTATTAATTAATATTTAAACTACTTCTATATTTTTACTATTCTCTAAATATATCTTAATATCTATATAAATATATTAGTATATTTATAGATTATTTAAATCTTTTATTTACTATAAAATAGCTTATTATTATTTAGTATACTATTCTCTCTTTAATTAATATAATATAATATATATTATCTAATAATCTCTATATAATTTATTTAGAATAAATAGCAGATTAATAATATAGTGCTCTTATATATATATAATAATACCTTCTCTTAATTAAGTATAAATAGTTTATTATTCTTCTTTAATTATCTTTATACTTTTCTAATATTAGATTAGACTTTAATAAACTCTATAATCTACTATCGATAATTACTTAGTAAATAATATTTCTATCTAGTATACTCTAACTATAAATTTAGCTTATATTTATTATACTTAGTATAGTTTTATTCTTACTTCTTATCTATATTAATAAATAATCTATCTATCTACTTACTTATTTTAGTAATAATATTAATAGCAGATATTTAACTAAAACTTAGTACTATCTAGATAGGGAATATCTTATACTATATACTTATCTTAAATAACTTCTAGTATATTTAGTTCTTAACTTATATTTAACTTTAATTAATATCTTTAATAAGCTAGCTTCTTCTATATAGATTTTTATAATTATATTTTTTATAATACTTCTATATACTACTATACTCTTAATATATATAATTATATTCTTAATCTATAGCTACTTTAAATATATACTATAATCTATTTATATATACTAGTATATCTAAAATTACTAGACTTCTAGTATTAAGATATTTTACTTCTTTTAAGCTTTATATAACTTATAATAAACTATTAATAAATGTAATAGCTTATATATACTATTCTTTTATTATAGTTTTATATTTTCTCTAAATATACTCTTTTATACTTACTAAGCTAACTATAAATTAGTATCTTTTATATATAATTACTTAATATTCTTATTAGTATATAAATAATTTCTTAAATATATTTATTATATTCTCTTTTATAATAATACACAGCTAATATACTAGGCTATCTCTTATATAAATAAATAGTTACGACTTTTATATACTTCTACTAGCTGTATTTAGTAGCCTATATACAAACTTTACTTTCGTTTATATATATCTTTAATAGTAATAGTAATATATACAATTATAACTTTCTGAAATAAAATTATATTTGGGATTGTTATAATAATTCGCTTTTTCTCTTAGTATCTATTTTAAATTAACTGCTCTATAATATTAAAATGTAATTGATAAAATGTAATTGATGTTTTTCGGGTACAACCCGTATCCTAATCGGGTTAGTAAATATATGTGATTGATACAATCACGTTTAACAATTGTGGATAGGGTTTAAAAACCTTTCTCCGAATGCGAACACTCCGCTCGACCTTCCGAAGACGCTGCAGATAGACGTTCAGATCGACAGTGCGCCGCTATTGTTGTCTCGATTCGAACATGCTAGGTCGGGCTAGTCCACAGTAGCCTGCTGGGAGCTGTCCCTCCCATTTCTAAATCTTGTTATGAATTGGTATTCCGGACGATCGAGGCTGTAAGGTACCAAAATCTTCTTGCACCAGCTGAACACCGACTGTTCAGGTATCAGAACACTAAAGCTTGCACCTGAAAACGCGCCTAGGCCGAATTCTTTGTGTCATCATATATCTTCGTGCCACATTTTGCACGTCTAACATAATCGCCTTGTGCTCGTGACGAGCGGACAGTCGTCGCGAGCTGTTTCTGATGGCGCAGTATCGCGTACTATCGGGATCAGAGATCTGCTAGTACGGTGAAAGTGTTTGTCGGTGCTAGACCTTAGCGCTGGCGCTGGCGCCTTCTGGGATTGGTCACCATTCTCCTCGAAAACGATGGCCTTATCGGGTTCGACGTTCCATCTCAGCTCGTGCTCGGACTCTTGTGGGATATGATTCGTTTTGTGCGGACTGTCGTGCGATCGGAATCTTGATGAAAGGCCATAAGGCTCCAGAGGGTCGTGCTCTTCGTGAAAAGGCGGTTGCTAGTACTCGTACATGCTTTCTCCACGAAGCTTGAGGTCAGCCCTGGTCCCATAATCAAAGTCTGGGAACATTGCATGTTCGAGTCGCTCTGGTCTTTGAGTAGGCCGTCGGCAGTCGCACCTTTTAATACAAGGAGATACTATTGCTTACTCGTATCAGATAGCTAGTAAAACAGATATTATGGCCAGGCAGGTAGGCCTCGCTAAAGCCGAATATAGAAGCAATCGGATAGCGAGAGAAGTTATAGAGGGACGGATTGAATCTTATGATACTGATTGAAAACATCTGCAGACCATATCCTCGAACGTACATTTCCAAGCGAACAACGGCTTCACCCAAACATGATTCCAGCCCAAGTACATAGCGCCACAGCGATGGTAATCATCACAAAGATCACAAACGCTCTCAATCCAGCAAAGCGGCCTCTCACACGAGTGCCGCTGGGCACAGCATAGACCGGGCGAAAGCCCGCGTAACCTCGCTCGAGATCCACTTCATGGATAGCAGCAAACGACAGCGTAGCGCTCGCGCCGTTCTGAACAGCGAACTTTGCAGCTCTTGGTGGCGGGCGAGGCAGGGGCAGGATGTGGCTGTAAGGATCTTCGAGGATGAAAATGGTGTGTCGAGATTTAGCGGACTCTGGACCATCGTGACCACATTTGGATGGTGGCTGTGGAACTATTTCGAGGAGGTTCGGAGTGCCCTGAGTTGCGTTAGTAATGCTTTGAGTTCGACAGTATTTGTGGAAATAACGCTTCGTACTCACTTCCGTCCAGAAGGCCGGATTCTCTAGCAGGGTATAAAGAGGCGGTGGGAGAGAGAAGGACGACACGTCGAAGTTGTCGTAGTCGAATTCATGAAAAGGATCGTCTGGCCTGTATACTTCCTTGGCATGGGAGGCGTTTACCGACAGGATCGAATCGACTTCGCTGTCGCGCGTATCGACTTTGGTAGTGGTGCTGTCGACGACATGGTTGATGTTGTTGCCGCCGTGGCCGGTGAGATTGGCTACACTGGTGGTCTGGCTGTTCTTGCTGTTGTCGGTGTTATCAGCCATGGTGGATGCGTGTATGGTGTCTTGGTTGTGAGAGCTTTGGACGATAGCGATAGTGGTAGAACTTGCGCCTGAGACACATTGTCGAAACGCCGTACGATGTACCTATATAGACTGAAGGCGTGCAGGAGAAAATTGGAAAAAGGCTATTGCTCGCGAGTGCATGTGGCACAAGCGATGGGTCAGTGAGGACAAATGTGAGGACATTTTGGAAAAGTTAGCAGAAACGGCTCGATGCCCAAACATAACTTCCTGATTAGCAAGAGATGGAGTCAGCAATAAAAAAAGATAGCCACTGATCACATTTTGATATGAAACATGCAGCACGCGGCGCGAATGAATGTTTTATGGCATGAACGCCCGCAGGCGGCTCGGGCGTTCATGCCATACTTTGTAGAGATGACTATCTCTGACCTCTGGAAGCAGAGGTATTAATGGTATAAGGGGAAGTAGAGAGATCGTTGATGGAGATAATATAGACAGTCTGGTGCATGAGTATAGACGCAGCAACGAGACTGTGTTGCGATATATTCAAAGGTACCGATTTTGTCCAAGCGCTAAAGTCTAGAATCATCTATCCTCAAACCTTAGCGGGTATTACCGCAAGCCTCTAATACGCTAATATAGTGTCTATACCAAAATTAACCATCATTCAGTAAATATTTTTTTAGGTTGTACGTTTCCTAGAGTCCTTCTTTTCCTTGCAGTCCCTCCAGTGTTTCTGTCCCCATTCTTTTTCTTTCTTATCATATGGCCGCATCCAATGAGCATCAGCGTCTCAGGCCCCTGCCTGCCTTTGCCACCATCGAGCAGCTTGCCACATATTCGTAGCCTCGTCTCTGCGTCCGAAGAACAAATTACAGCGGCTTTGAGATCACTCGAAGCGCTCTACTGCCCTCTTCGTCTTCCGACAATTCTTCCAAGCACTTTGCTCAAGAAGCCGCTCGTACCGGCAGTGCCCACCCCTAGTTTCGTGGATTCCGGTTACGCTTCTCCAAACGAAGAACACCGCGAAGATGGAATCGCTGCTGCCGAAGAGGCGATAGCAGCTATCTGCGCTGATCAGTTCGAGCGCACCTTTGCGACAAGGTGGCTCACTTCGTTGATTTCTCGCATCCATGAGCTGGGTTTCGACGAGCAGGCTACGGATCTCATGATCAACGATGCAGCCTTCATCTTATCTTGCTTTGCGGACTCGTCAAAGGACGAAGCGCTGACGCGCGACTTCGCCTTCCCCATGGCGAGTGGCGGAGTGCTGAACATAAGCCTGAACGATGCTCCTCTTTTGGGTGTCGACCATACCGATGTCGGCCTGCAGTCGTGGGGTGCGAGTGTCGTACTGAGCAGTATGCTGTGCGCGGCCCCCGACCGTTTCTTCCTTACTCCACAAGCACTGCCAAACGCCCCAAAAGTGCTTGAGCTTGGTGCAGGCACCGGGCTGGTGTCATTGACACTGGCCAAGCTCCTTCCTGAGCTTGCGATCGCTGGTGCAGAGCTCACGGCCACAGACTACCACCCGGCAGTCTTGGAAAATTGCAAAGCAAACATCGAAACCAATCTTGCTCCCAGCGATGGAGTGCGAGCACCCATGAACACTATGCTTCTAGAGTGGTCGCAGCCTTCTCCTCACTTGCACTCGACTGTAGATCTCCTGGTGGCTTCCGATGTCGTCTATGCACCAGAGCACGCCGCTTGGCTCCGCGACTGCGCCGCTCATCTGCTCAAGCCAGACGGAGTCTTCTGGCTGATGGCAACCGTCCGGCAGAGCGGGAAATTTGAAGGCATCTCGAATGCTGTGGAAGCAGCTTTCGGCCCAGAGATTTGTCCGAGAAGTGATACAGGCATGACATTTAGGATTTTAGAGACACAGCAAGTCGAAAAGAGGCGAGGGATTGGTCGCGGTGATGAGGAAGGCTACGTCCTGTACAAGATAGGGTGGACATGTATCTAAAGATCATTGCTGCGGCCGTAGTTCCAGAGTTGTTGGGTCGCGAGGTTGTTGGTAGCCTGAGTGCCTCTAGTGCGCTTGTTATAGATGTTCCGGCTGCTGTCTGTCCACGCGTAGTAAGCGTAGTGGTTTGATGAGCGGTCTGTGGAGTCTCCTGGGTCCGCAAAGGATATGACGTGACAATCAGTCGCGGCATGGGTTCTGTACGTAGACTGGGTCATCTCACCTGTTTCTTCATGGAATAGGTCTATCAGTTCCTGTGCAATCGCTGATGGCAAAGACCCATTTAGATAGAAACAAAGATCACCGGTAAGGCACACTCACGCCACAAGATTTCCGTTCTGAACCCGACGGGTCAATTTGCTTGGTGCACTGCTAGGAGTTGGTTCAGAAAGACTCAGCAGTAGTTATCTCAGGGTTTTTAGGGTTAACCAGTTCGCAAATTCAACAAGGCTAGGTTTTGAACATCCGAATCTTAGCCTCTGGTCCAATCTCCACATGACAATCCCATCGGTGTCGTGTGATGCTTCTCAATCGCCTCCAGACCCAGCAGTTGCCGCGACAATTTCCAGCCAAGCTTTGTAGATTGGTCCATCCCCATCGATCGACCGCGCCTCTATTCTGCCAGCTCAATCCTTATCCGCGGAATCGAACAAATTTCTCTTCGCAGCGCCCGGTGGAACATAGCTGGGAGAGCGCGAGCGTCCTGCATCGCAGACTTTGCAAGAAGGACCAACGTGCTCTTCATGCAACCTGTGGAGTTATCGTAGACCGCACCCACTACGTGGACTCAACAAGCATCAGCAATAGGATGCGACGCGATCAAAGAGCTCCCATTACTCTGCCACGATCGTTCTGCTTGCAAGCTACTGACAGCCGAGCTGAATGTTGGTGGCAGGGGTTGACAGCGCACCGCCTTCATGCAAGCTCCGCCTCCATCAGGATTGCTGCGCCGCCGTCTTGGCGTTCGGTCTGTGATCCCTCGGACTTGTAATTGGTCACACCGAAATCAAAACAGCATGGACGTTCATTATTCTCGAGAGGCTACTATGGTTTGGCGCTTTCACCATTACCTCCAAATATCATAGGCCCGGACGTTGAGCCGGAAGTCAGGGAGCGCTTGCTGCTTGAACAAACCATGGAGATGACACCCGTATCCAGGCGACCGAGCGCGGAAGAGCAACTTACGACCATCCACGAAGATGCTGACGTTATCTCGCCCATCACTGACGAGACACAATTCTTTTTTAAATCACCCTCCATCCACGTCCGCAGTTCAGTAGACCCCGGACTGGCTGTCACGGATATGGAACCGGTACAAAGTCACACTTTGGAGTACAAAACCGACCACAAACAGGACAAAAACACCGCTCCCTTGAGCTACCGCAAAAGGTCTCTGGCCCTCCTCATCATATACCTGCCGATAATCATCATACCATGGGTATTCCAGCAGGTATTGGCTGCCCGGCCCCTGGACGCACCAAGCTATTATAATCAGCGAGGCGAATATGGTGGCAAGACGTACCTTGCCAGCCTATGGTGGCCAGTGACAGTGAGGCGTTTGAACGTGATAGGGGCGCTCATCACAGTACCTGTTGTAGGTGCATTACTCTCGCAGGCTGCGGTCGTGTATTCGCGGCGGCGTCGTCTTGGACAGCAACTCAACTTACGACAAACCCTTGCACTGGCAGATAAGTGCTGGGGGGATATCTTGGCTGTCTGGGCCGCGATTAAAGGGAATGGGACAGCGTCCAGGTGAGAAATCCAGAAGGTATATAGTGATACTGAAGAGCTAATAATGGATGTGGCATCCAGATTCCTGCGGTATGCCACTGGCCTCCTCATCATCAGCGCTATCCAGATACCATTACAATAGGTAAATGTCAAAGAAACATGTGGCCCCCTTAGGATGTGCTAACAGACGATAGTAAGCCGTCGATCAACCCGCTTCAAGCTGCTATGACTTCTTGATGTTCAGTATATCGTATGCAGGATATCGAATGACCATAGGTGTTAGGATCCTTATATCCAATGAGTTCATACTAATCATGACTTGCGCCGACAACCCGGTGCTCGGCTGTGGTACTTCGCGGGTCATTGTGGCCCATGACCCTGAGCCCGACCATCTGGCAAATATCCGGCAGAATCCAGTTGTCAAGCAGACGATGGACAAACTAGCCACCACCTTCGACCTCGATGAGCAGCCGCACTTATGGCGAGACCCCCAAGGTGTCTCGGGAGGCGTGATCCAAAACAACGGATGGGCTACCAGCACATTCTTCTACTGGTTTAATGGTGTTCCGGACACCGACGAGAGCTTCTTCATTTCCCATGTCCGCAACAACACGCAGACAGGTAAGTTCATGTGTGTTAGGGCTGATGTAGAAGCAGTCTGATGATCCATACAGGTATCCTCCGAGAACATGCTATGCGTCTGAATTCCACCACAGAGTGCTCACGAATCGCGCGCGACCAGTTTCCAGCAACTTGTGGTGGCACCATGCCATTGATGAAGACTCTCGACGACACGCAGAACATGACAATCCGAGTCTGCGCGCCGGGAGATTATAGTAAATCGCCGTGGACACTATCGCGCGACCGCCAGGACATTACCGAGGAGCTCTACGTAGACGTGTGGTTTCCCGGTAATACTACACTGATACCGAAATACGCTGGGTCTATTTATATTCCACTCAGTAACTTCACCACCTCGTGCACGACGTCAACTACCAGAGGCTACTTCGAATTGCCGAATTACCGGAATGATTATCTTGCGCAACAACTATTAGACCAATGGCCTGATAATGAAACGATGTGGAGCGAGTGGAATGATTACATATGGAAAAATGGATATACTTTGCCTTCCACAATGTACGTTCGACTGGACTGACCTGCCCAAGAAAATACAGTGCAGCTGCGCGTGATGCTCGCCTCGCTCGGGCGCAGGTTGCAATGTGGCTGCATGAAGAAGGCCAGGAACAGGAACGTGATGCTGACTGTAGAACAGCGACATTTATCCAAATTCAGATATCAAAGGAGGTCCACAAGGTAAGACCTTTTCGGAACATGGAGTCTCCTGACGCCTGGACCTTTGATGACCGTCGCGCTGGCTCTCTTTGGCAATGGGTCTTTCTTCCATTCTGCGAACGAGGCATTCGATCATGAACCAGACGTGTCAAGACGCCAACTTCCCTTTCCAGCGCATCGACCGTTTGAGCAGCACTAATTTCGGCAGCTCTTTCATAGCAGCATGTGCTTACGTCGTCGATCGCAAAAGTCAATATTCCGAAATTGAGAGCGCAGGCGATATTGAGATCATGTACTACAACCGGTTGCAGCTTTTCAATAACACTGACTTGCCCAGCATTGGTGACGATAAATCTAGCCCAAGCTCGAACGTAGCTGCTGCTCTGGACATTAGCGTCTACCTTGCAACAGAATCCTGGCTGACGCAGACAGCCTCGGGTTCGATGCCAAACGGCCCACGCGAAATCTATTACAGCGTACGTAGCCCAAATCGCTACAACCTGCCGTGATTCCCCAGAAAATTGCTGACGATGATACTTATCACTCTTAGCCTGGATCGCCTGCCGTTCGTCCCAAGAGCTCACTCGCAGCTACGATCATCATTAGTGCCCTCATCGCCGTGCAAGTAGGTGGTTTGGGAGCGCTGGTCTGGTATATCTACGGCATCCCTACGTGGACGCCTCAACTGAATGCTCTCGCCGTGGCGCAGATGGCACAGTCTATACCGAATGGGGACCTGCCGCCTTTGGGACCTATCAGTGATGCCGAGATGAAGAAGCTAGAGAAACTAGACGGACTGGTCGGAGTTGCAGATGACGATTGGGGCGCGGAGGGTGGGCTGGCGGTAAAGGCAGAAGACGTGAAACTTGCGCGCGGCGCTTTAGGTATCGTGCGGAGAAGCATGCGTCCAAAGAAGAGAAGAGAGAAAAGCAAGATGCAGAGGATCCTTCGTGGGACCTTCGAAAGTGGAACTATGGTGTGGTCAGTGCTCTCTACACGCCATACGCCACCCCTCTCGCTCCACGACATTGCTCCCTGATAGCCGTAGCAAACACAAAGAAGGGTCCCTACACGAAGTCCTTCAAAACTCTAGGCTCTGCCTTCATCTTTTCCACTGCTTCACCATTCACAGCTTGGTACTCGCCGCACTCAGAGTTCTGCGCCATGGCAGAGACCTTCGAAGTCGAGCAAATTCCACATACCTGCCTCCAGGCAAGCGAAAGGCGGCTCAATCAAGGCAGTCTCACTGGAAGCTACACCATCTCACCCCTGCTTACCTATACCACTAAGCTTATACCACTAAGCTCCATTCGCCGTGTGTGTTAGCAGCTGGCGTAACATCATCATTCATCACTAGACGACACATTGTCGTATATGAACATATAAGAGAAGTTATAGGCAGGCTATAGCTACTCCTTACTCCGTTTTCACTCTACTACTAGCCGTAAGAGTAGCCAGGATCCTTTGCATCGTCCGCACGACACCGCTGCTCAATGTCTCCCAGATACCCATGGCAACAACCCAAGGCACGCTCGCGTTGGGGTCGCTGGACATGCCATGCCCTAGTCTCCGCATGTTGTAGTAGAAGAACTGAATGCCAAAAGACCCACCAATGATCTTGGCTGGGAAAATCTTCCCGAGCCACAGCCCTCGGACTTGGTGGCTCATGCCGAATGCGAGGTCGTCGTCGTAGTCAGCGTTCAGTATCACTTTGCGAGGCAACTCCGGCTCGAGAACCGCTGCTCGACCTAAGCCGACAAGCTGGCAGACACCGGAATCGAGAGCATCCGCCATGCCTGTTCGTGAACGGAACCCACCAGAGAGCTGAATCGGAATGGGAGAGTTGAGACCTTGCACCTTTTCCGCAAATTCTGTGAAGAAGCCCTCTCTGATGCGCGTACTCTCTCTCTTCGTAGGCGCCTTGTCCATGGTCTTCTTGTCGAAGCTCGAATGCAAGGCCGAGCCTTTCGATTCCGAATTGCCGCCTGAGATTTCGACGAAGTCGACCATGCCACACTCCACCAGCCAGCGTACCTGCTCCAGACCTTCCTCCTGCTCCAACCCGGCGCCCTTGTCCATGTAGTCGGCCGAGTTGAGCTTGACCGAGAGACAATACGGTTTGGGACACACCTCGCGAATCTCGATTACCAGGCGCTGCAGCAGCTTCATACGCTTCTCCGGCGTGCCACCGTACTCATCTGTGCGACGATTGGTGTGTGGCGAGAGAAATTGCGAGAGCAAGAAACCGTGCGCGCCGTGTAGCTGAGATCCCGCGAAGCCTGCGTCGCGGGCTACGATAGCTGCATGTACGAACATGGCGACCACTTCGTCGATGTCCTGAAGTGTCATTGCTTTAGGCGTACCCAGGAGGTTGTCTTGCGCGACCTTGTCAAACCACGAGTCTCCCAATATCACAGGCACAGAGCTAGGACAGAGCGCGGCCATGTCGCGAGGGCGGATACCAGCGCCAGCTGGACTCATTCGGCCTGGGTGGGCGAGTTGCACGATGCACGGGGTGCCGTCTTGCTGTGCAATCTTCGCCCATTGCTTCCACTTGTCCAGGATGTCCGGCTCGAGGCTTCGCTCGTGTGTGCAGACATCACCAGCGATCGAAAGAAACCGCCGGTCCACCTGGACTTGTCCAGTGATGAGCAGACCATAATTCGAGGTGGCCCATTTTGTGTAGAGGTTCTGAAATGTGTCGATCGGAGGGTCGAAGTAGGGTCCTTGCGCCAGAGTCTCCTGCATCGGGCATTTTACCAGGCGGTTTGGGAGAACGAGGCCGCATGGTAGATGCAGCGGCTGGGCTATGATGTCTATGGAGCTCTTCTCGGGCATTGCGATCAATACTCTTGGGGACTTTGTAACTAGCTGTTCAATTGTCGACGTCTTTGTCGAGGTTTGTGGTGTGTACAAGTATGGCTCTGTGGCAAAGCAGCTACAACAAACTGGTTTGTTTGCTGTAGCTGCTCTGTGAGGCGCACATGCTCCATGTCATCGACACGGCACAGTCACTAGTGTAGACTCGACTATCAGTCTAGCGGATCGCCGAAAGACGCGTATCTCCGGAACATAATCCACATGCGGAAGCTGTTGAAGCGTTGACGTCGATAAGGGATATCGGAACATTGTTTATCCGACGGCAATAAGGGTAGACGGGTTTAGCTCACATGCAGTTCTTGCTCGTGAGCCTCCATGTACGTACGTCACTTCAAGGACGTCCTCGCCAATAACCTCAGGGAGACCAATCGCATATCACACTTCAATCCTAACGACGTTCGCAAACATCTTACTGAGCACCGATTACCCAGTCCAGTATAAGGATAAATACATTATATGCTATCTGCTGCAAGCTTAACTTTATCTCGGATCCGGGTCTGTAGGTAGCGCTGCTTCTCGGAGTCCGTCATTCTACATGTATCATGGCCAAATGCGAAACAGGCATCGATCGCCGACGTGAAAGCATTGCCTACCATGTGAGGCAATTTCGCGCGGTATTCCTTCCGGATCCTTTCCACCACCTCGACAGATGTCGCGCTTCCTTTGGAGACATGTCCGTGATTTGGAAGAGCGACATCAGCTATCGACCTCCAGAATGCGATTTCGATGAGAACGACGCCCTGGATTCACAGTCAGCCGAGGTCGCTGCGAGCTTTTTCTATACTGCTATTTACCAGCGAGTGAATGTCGTGAGTTTCATTGAACGGCTTTGAAGGCGTTCCCCAACGCTCTGGGTGACGGAATATGGCATACTCAGGCCGTCGATCTTCTGCTAGCGCAGACTGGCTGTCAGATTGGCGTGTTTCTTGGAGCCCGAAGAGCCACGGCTGTGGGAGGGAAGGTGACTCTGCTTCGAAGTCTTCTTTGGGGAGAACAAAGACAATGTCCTCCGTGTTCAAGCCCTTGTGCAACCACCCCACCCTGTGCATTGCGTCAATCGCAAGAATAATTGAGTATGCCAGTCTGTATCTTGACCCCAACGGTAGCCTCTTATATCGTGGTGTTCTCATAGCTTCCCGCAGGCTGAGAGATGTTAGATTGCTCGGATTATCTGCCCACCTCTTGGACTCTTCCGACGATGGAAGCGTGAACACAAAGCCGTAGGATTCAAGTGAAGCGTCATGAAAATAGCCCACGCAGACCAGTGTGCGGAAAATGGAGCGCTTTGGCAAGCCCAAAAGTGAGGCAGCCCTCGCGATCTGATTCGGCTGACAATCGCTGCTCGCTGAACTGAGGTATTCTATGAAGACAGCGGACTCGTTTAGGGTCCCGAAAACAAAGCGTTTCCCCATCGATATCTCCAGAGAAGTCACAGAAGTGTGATACTTGAGTTGTGTCAGGGGGATTGCCGCGAGGTCAAAGCTCGTTTGGCGACTCAAGATAGCTTGTCGTAGTCTGACAGTGTCGAACAGATCAGGGAAACAGTCTTGAGCACCTTGCGATATATCGTCCAGCGTTGTGGTCGAGAGATCCAGCAGCGTGGGACAATTCATCGCATCGTCTAAAGCGGCTGCACTGGATTCGACTTGAGCGATAGAGTCAGTGATAGTCTCGCTGACATCGCTGCGTTGTAACTGGTGCGCAGCTTTTTCGATCGCAGCTTGAAGCTCTTCCTCCTGTTGCACGATACTTCCACGTGTACTAGATGGCAGTGAGCCTGTAAGCAGGTCGAGTCGCGGATCGGTCAACAGAGATTGGGCGCGAGCAGCGTGAGACAAGGCATCGAGAATCGTTGGCTGAATCTTGAGTTGGGTCACCACAGCCGGCGTGTGGGATTTAAGCCACTGCTCAAGCTGCGGCACGGTGATCTTGTCAGCAAGGTGAACAGTCATTGTCAGGCTTCCGCGCGGGCGTCGTCTCAAAGAAAGATTTTGCTCCGCTGGTATAGGTCTGAGGATGATGTCTCTATGGTCTTTAGTCATAGGGACGAATACCGAGGTCGCTATAGAAACGTCACTACGATGGAACTTTCATTCACAAAGCAAGCGTACCTGTCAAATGCCTCGAACTTGAGATGTCAGTGTACAACTCGGCCATCGATATCTCGCTCTTCTCAAGCAGATGCCGGGCCATCGATTTGGAAAGGAGAGTACTGAAACTTCGAGGCCCAGGATACGGCGTTTTCGCACCACTCGCTGAAGCCGCAAGTACATGGAGTCGGCCCTGAGCCTTGCGTGACTTCTTGCGCACAACTACTGCTGCATGGCAAGTATCGAGGATGACAAGAGCGTCGCCCGACGTTCTGTCTAACCAAGGGTAGATGAAACTCCATGGCAAAGTAGGGCCATCTTTCTCCAGACTAGAGATAGTCAGCTTGGTATTCGCACACCATCATGCCGTGGCCACAAACGCTGCCAGCTCTGCTTCTTCGTCCTTCACCTCGTTATGGCCAGCATATAAGAGGACCAAGATGTGGCTTTCCTCCAGCTGCAAGGATCTCAGTACGCTACCGATAGTAGCTCCCCACTTGTCTTCTGGGACAGCTGATGGTAGGGCGCAGTCGAAGATCTCGAAGTTGAGAGAGCTCTCAAAGAATGTTCGTAGTGCTTCGAGTTCAGTGGAAAGCGTGTGTCCCGCGGCATGATGATTGTCAAGGTCAAGATCGTGCTCCAACCAATAAACAACCAGAAGGGCACCTTTTTTGTACTCCGTTCGATTTGCGAAAAAGTGAGCATTTTGGTCGTTGAACGCTTCGGCTTGCTGGGCCGAAAAAGCCATCTCGTGGCAGCGCAAGCATGTGAGAGAATGGCGGATGCCATTGCTACTGCAACCGAAGGTGTTGAGAGCTTATCGTGGAGCTTCGCTCATGCCAGCGCATGAGGCTGTACATGTATCTTATGCAGCTGAGCAAGCTGCATGCAGCCCCCGCCAAGGTGCATGCATGATGTTCCCCTGTGAGAGCTGCAAAACGATGTGAGCTCCTTGACAAACGCGAACAAACACGCAAGAATGACAGACGGGCAAACTCGCGGACGCACAAATCCTGAACCTCTCAGCGACGATGAGGACTTCACTGTGCCAGAGGTGGTATTTGACTTAATTATTCAAACTTGCACATGCTAATTGGATTGCAGGATAAAGAGAAACGATTCCGTTCCAGAGTGCAGAAATACTCCAACAGTACTTCAGTATCAGGCTACGTGTCTAAGGTCAAGTGCGGCCTAAGCAAGAACCATGCTGACTTCGAGAAGTTCCCACAAGAACCACTGTTTGAGCCGAAAGAGGAGGTGTACGTGGAAGCAAATGGCCGGACGGAAGGGCCTTACATTGTGGAATCAGTCTCACTTGACTGCAAATATACCCTCAAATTGAAAAGCGATGGAACCATACGGAGGAATGTATTAGAAAAAGATCTACGAGAACTTGACAAATGAGTAGTAAGGTACTTGTCGAAAGAATGGTGAACTGTTACAATCTTAGCAATAAAATCTGGTATCGTGGGGTACATGCAGATGCATCTCAACACAGACAAGCCGGGCCACTACCGAAATATGACTCGCTGCACTTCAAACGGATAGAAGCTACTCCATTGTGCATCTGTGTGCGGTGACTTCTCTCTGTGTTATGCGACATTGCTGGCGTCATATGGCAGGCTCACTTGAGAAACTTGGCAGACACTTCATGTCGCCCAGCCTCGTTTTGCTCAGCCTCGATTTACCCAGCCTCGTTCTGGCGCATCACTATCGTATCTTATATCGTTGACACATACACCCCCAACACTACGGTGGCTCTCAATTGATCGTCATGTCATCTCCGTCCCCTCCATCTATCCAGTCCCTACGACCGCAGGCTCCTCGACTCAAGAAGCGAAAACGCAGTGCATATTACTATCTTCCGCGTATTACATGCCTTGAGCTGACATGAAATCAGCACAGCGTGCTCTGTACCAGCAGGAACATGGACTGTTCGCGCACACAGCAAGAAAGAGTGTGTATCGCCACAGATTTATTTCGCAGAACACGACAACACGACTGATAGCTTCCATAAGTTGAAGATAGGCCCCATGGGTACCCACGACTCGCAGCCTTCCTTGCCAGCGATACGAGATTCACCCTTTTTCGCAAGTTTGGCTACCTCCGGTCTAGGTGTCTGTTGGAGAAACAGGACGAACTGGCAGAGTTGGAGGAGAAGCTTACAAACCTCGACGCCCAAGATCCGAGGGCATTCAATCTCAGCTCACGGAGGAAAGACTCGAATTCTGAGCGTCGGAGACTACTTCGCGAAGTTGATTTGAAGCTTAGTGAATATGGTATGATGTGAATTGAATTCACTCGGAGATCTAAACTCATCATGGTCAATAGATGCGTTGCTAGAAGCATACATGAAGCTCCAAGAGCGTACGATACCTGGTCCAGCTATAATCTCGAATGTACGTAATTGGATCCAAGGGACCAAACCCGTGGTCCCAGAGGAGCAAAGGTTCCTTTGTGACTGGGAAGATCTCGTTTGTCCGGAGATTCCTAGCGATTATGGCGGTTTGGATAGCTTGTTAGGCTGGTTGAGCTCAAAATTTGCCGTCCTAGCATCTTCTTCGGTATGTGACACATCGCTCAATTTGCGGGACTGTGATGAGGTCAGTTTCTATTTTTGAAGCCGGAGTTTACTAATTAGTTCAGGTTACAAGCAGCAAGGCCGATGACCCCAACATTGTGTACGCAGACAGCTGCAAGCTTTCGCTCATTGGAAGGTGGATCATCATGGTTTCTGCTGTGGGAACCCTCATAGTCCCAATTGTCGTGCTTTACAGGATCACGACCATAACTAGGCGACTTCTGGCAGTGTCCATCTTCACCCTACTCTTTTCCAGTCTCCTTACTGGACTTACCAGATCGCGAAACTTCGACATATTCGCAGCAACAGCCGCGTGAGTTCCAAATTACCCAAGCACATCTCCCCGCTGATTCCAGTGCAGTTACTGCGCGGTGATGGTCGTATTTGTTGGTGGACTTCCCCTCTCGCCATGCGCCAAAGACGGTACGCACTGAGACACGCGGCTATGGTTGGCTGCGAATCAGAATGATGACTACTATACTCGAGCGATATATGTAGCTTGGGAAGATGGCAAGACAATCAAATACGGACAGTACGGACGTGGTTGACGTGGACTTCTTGGAATTGTTTTGGACAGTTACCACTGTCTTCAAGAAAGGCAAGCTCTGATCTTTGACATGTTTGCTCTGAATGCTTCCCACTGGCTTCTGCGTCCTTCCCGCAGCCATGAAATAGAACTGATATCATAATGACCATCGCCCAATCTGTGCACGTTGACGAAACGTCTTTCAGCCAGCCTGAGTGCGGTGTCATCGTGCTCAAACTTTCTAGTAACTATGGATGTTGACGCTCCAAATCTGAGCAATGCAGATACTCCTTGGAAGTCGCCGTACCACACTGCCTCGTGCAGGGCCGTCCATCCATCCTTGCCTTGATGATCAAGAACTTCAACGGTCCGGAGTTGCTCACACGCCTCGAGAAGGTCTTGCAACATGGAGAATTCGCGATCGTGACCAATAGATGCCAGAGTCAAAGCAGTTTCCCGCTGCATTCCGACCTCGTACTTTCCTGGCGAAATCATCCATGATGTTATCGCGCCGCATCTCACCAAAAAGATCGCCACTTCAGTCTGACGTGATTCAATGGCATGGCAAAGCGCCGGCCGACAAGTCATATCATGTTGTTCAATGTTGGCGCCAGACTTGATCAGTAGCTCAGCAACCCGAACTGCGCCAGATTGTGCAGCTAGCATAAGCGCCGTCAGACCATGTCTGTTGACTTCGTCCGGGCGTATTTGGTTGTGCGTCAGAAGCTGCTCAGCAACATCTTCATTGGAACCCAATGCTGCGAAGTGAAGACTATTGTTCCCAGAGACTTCGTCCAACAGGTTCGGGTCGTTGATTACTTTGAGAGCGAGCTGAACTCTTCTAGTGCTGTATCGGCGGATGGAAACCTGCTGACAAATGGAAGGCAAGAGATTTTCAAGCCAAGCCCAGTTGGTCTTGTCGGTGTGGCGCATAAGGACCTCCAGGATATAATCTTCTTGGTCGCCCTGTGAGAAAGCCAGTGACAGAGCGCTCTCACCGTTCGAGTTTTGGCAATACAAGCTATGTCCATGGTCGGCAAAGATCTTTATCGTCTTTTCCATCGCTCGTAGAATGTTGCGACCATGAACAGCGTGACGTCCAAATAGCTTCACCGTCGTTCCTATGAGACCGATTGCATGGTGTTCCTCGGGGAAATTGTCGTGGAGTATACCACCCGGACCGTCCCAAAGTGTGTGGCGTATACCACCGTACACTTTGGCACCTCGCTCCAGTAGCAGCTGCACAATTTCAGAATGATGCCATTGCGCTGCTACATCAAGAGCACTGTATGACAATGTAGACCTGCGGATCAGGCCGTTTGTGATCAGTGTTGTCTTTCTCCATCGAGCATCGATGTCTGCGCCAGCGTCCAAAAGAATCTTCACGAGTTCCAGATTGCCACAGTGCACTGCCCAATGTAAAGGCGTGCCAAAAAGGTCTGCGTGCATTTCTGGGACCTCCAAAACGTCCGGAAAATATTCCTGGAACAAACGCAAACGCGCCCTGGACCATTTCTCGTCTTCCGGCAGACCGGGCATCAGGAGAACCTTTACAAAACGTGGCAGGTCCTCCAGAGGCATGGCAACCGCCCAATGCAGCATACTCGGCTTCTCGTATGTTGCCAGATCGACTGAAACTTGAGGGAACTTTTTCAAAAGGAGCCAAGCCTGCTCGGGAGTGCCTGCATGACATGCATGCCTGACTGCTTCCGCGATCTCTCCCCGCGCTTCGCCAGCCAGCCTTGGATGGCGAAGATGACGGCCTCCTAGTCTATGGTCCCCTTGGAAGGGCTCGCCCGGTCCGACCCAAGAGTAGTCCAGACTCAATGAGTTGCGAGTCGCATCTTTACAATGCTCAATCTCATGCTCTAGCAAGGTTCTGAGAGGTTCAGGATTGGACAAGCTTGTGACGTAGCGGAGTACGGAGACCTTGTCCACTGAACCGTTTACACGATGTACTTCAAGGGCTTCGGAAGCCTCTTGTCCATCCGTAGATTCCTCAACCAAATGAATTAGCACTTCATGCGATATCGATTGGTTTCGAAATACCAGACGTTCCACGTTGGCTTGTGTCGATGTTGATCGGAGGCATTCTGCGAACAATTCATGATACCTTTCGTCTGTATCAGTCGGATTATGCTGCGCATCCATTCCGTTTCCATGCCGATGACCGGGGCTTTTTGTTAGGTCAAGAACAAGCAGTGCCTCTATTACCCGTGGCCACAAGTTCGAAGCAGTGACTTGCATGCCACAAATCTGTTGCAGTCGCCAGATAGTTTGCTGGCTGTCTGGACGGCAACCAACTCCAAGATGACAGCATGCCGCGAGCTGTAGGTGAGCATGGTTTCGGCGCGTCAAGTCGGTCTCACGCAAGGCGTCATCTTTCAAGCTATTGAATATACTACATTGAACACTCCACGGCGGTGAAGTCTCTGGTGCCATCTATCGATATCAATATTAGTGATCTTGAAGTTCATGATGCACGTACGTTGAACTAACCGTGAAGACGTCTACTTTGCGTTGGCTAGGCTGATCGTCAATCTGGAATCGTGTTGAAGTTTGGTTGATAGTAGCTGGACGAGCTGGAAGTGTGCAAGGGTGACCTTTTTTAAGCGTGTCTTTTTCCTCGGTGGAGGTCCAAGATGACGTTCGGTGATCGTAGCGCATGATATACGGCTTTTGACCTGGCTTCATAAACATGGGTGAAGGTATGGCTACGTCGGGTTCTTCACTTCTGATGTAGTAGCCGTGTGGCGCTCTAATCTCGGGTTTGAGATTGACAGAGGGGCGTCCACTCATGTACAAGGGGTAAGGATTTTCCACTCTAGAATCCCTGCGATACATCGTTAATTATAATAGCATGAAACTTGTGTGCCAGACTTACTCTACCCCCGAAGAAAGAATGTCAGCCACTGACGACATGCTAGTCCTCAAGGCTGGATCTTCTTTCAAGCATGCTGACAAAGCCAGCTTCGCAACTGCTTCTACTGGAACTGTCAAATCGAGCCTCGGAAGCACTTCAAGCAGAGAAAGTATTTGAGTGCTCAATTCTTGGTTTTGCTCGGTAGCTTCGATTGGCGTGGAAGTCCTATCACTGGCAGCAGCAGCTGAACGATAAGATTTTCCGTCTGCCATTGTTTCCCATAGAAGCAATCCGAAGGAATATACCTCTGCCTTTACGCAACTGGAAAATGTTTTTCCGACATCGGAATCGCTTCGTTGGACCTCTGGTGCGTTGTAGATGGGCGTCCCGTGGTAAGTGACACGAGAAACTGCGACATCAGACTCAAATATAGCTGAGCCAAAGTCTGACAGCTTTGCACATTGACTACGAATCGCCCGGTAGTGGCTGGTCATCTGGAACACGAGCACATTCGAAGACTTCACGTCGCCATGGACGATTCCAGTTTCATGTAAGCTTGCTAAACCGATTGCGATATCCTGGGCAAACTGTTGTTTTTCCAAGGGTGAGTACTGGACACGCGCAAGCCATTTATCCAAGGTACCATGATCGGACCAGTCTGTCACCAAATATGGGATTGCTCCTTCTCGTGCACTGTTCTCCCAACCAAAGGCAAGCAAAGGTATGATGTAGCCATTGTTCCTGATAGCTGGATGCATCAACACCCTTATTTCTCGCATGACACAGCGTGAAATCTGCCTTTTCTGGATTGGGGTCTTTCCCGTGAGCTTCATGCGCTTGACAGCGACGAAGTAGGGCGAGTCGGGGTGCCGTGGAGTGTACATCTCGAGAGTAACAACAAAGGATGTCCCTGCGCCTAGGTATCTGTCGTACTCGAGTTGACTGGGATCGATGAAAGGAACATTGTTCTTTGCGGCGGCAAGAATACCTCTGACGTCGAATTCTTCTTCCTCTGGTTCGTAGACCCCCAAGAGATGTGCGCACTTTTCGGTGGTGGTATTGGTGAGGTGTCCCCACAATGAGGTCGACATGGTGCGATTTTGCCGTCTGCTAGGAGGTATTTTGACCAAGAGTGAACGTGTTGTCGCTATATTATCGCAAGGCTGATACAGAAGCAAGGCACTCGCTTGATAACTTGGTTGCTATTAATAGATGTATCAGGCTGTCTGCAGGCCAAGTCTTAGCGTTCTACACCCGCGAGCTCCCCTCTCTCTTCTCATTGATTTGTGCTGCACTACGCTCGTGATAGCGCTCTTCTATGTCTTCTGCATTTTCTGGTGTGTCGGAGCCTGCAAATGTACTCTCCTTGCCTTTTTCTGGATTTCTGCACTGCTTTTCAAAGAGACTTCGAGTTCTCACTGACTCCCTCGGAATGATCACTGCATAAATCGATTTGACAATAGAGCTATGGCTCGGTGGATCAATACGTCCAGAGAAATTAAAAATACAGATATGCGCATGTGCCATGGCTGTTGGAAAACGGCTCGGTAACCACCGACGCGGACCTTAGGGGCCGCCTCACTTTACCTTCTTCTCTTCAGCCACAGTCTCCGATAATCTGCTAGCCTTCGCAGACGGTCGTTCACGTGCTATGCTCACATTGCGGCCGACATCTCTCTCCTTGCCACTTTTGCGTCGCTGTCTGTACGCCTGCAGTTTCTCCCCACTGCTCGGCTTCCAAAATAGTCTGTATCTAATATTATTTCACAGCCTTTGTGATTTGCTCCTGGAGAATCCTGAAGAATTGGTGCAATCAGTCATTAAGCATGTTAAGGCAGCTTGGGCAGATCGACTAGCAGATGATCGTCGGATCTCCGGCGGCTACACCGGGCCAAACCAGCCACACACGGCACGCATCGTTCCTAGATCAGCCTTGATGTGCGACCGGTGACCGTATCTCCTCAGCTGCTATATGAATCGCAAATAGGCTTTCGTCCGTACTTGAGGGCCTATAATAAGGATGGCGGATGGCTACATCATGAATTATGAAGTGGGGTAACTCTATTACCTTATCCACAAACTCCACGGACGTCCTTTTATAGATTACTTGCTCGGCTGAAATGGTCGCACACCACTCTTGGAGAAGAATCCATTCGAAGAAATGCACATCACCATATGATAAGTGGGCTCTGTACTGCTGAGCTTGCGCATTCCCAATTGACCATTCTCATGCGTCTTGGAAGTATATATCTCCAGAGCAGGAAAGAAGCAAAGCAGCTCACCAAATCCATTTCCAGTATCTGGGAACTGCCAGCCACAGAGATAAGCAGACGGTCCAGACTCATCGTGATTGAAAGGCCAAAGCTTTGAAGCGAAGGCTTGCATAAGTTCAAGATTAGTGGCGATCACGGTCTGCCAGCTACTGATGTGCCGTGTCACTTGGGCGATCATCGGATTTGAAATCCTTCGAGCGCAACAGCTTGCTTCCCGCTTAGGCCATGATCTAGGTGAAAAAGACAATTTTATTCCGCTGAACAGGTCAAGCTACTGGTCAAAGTGGCTTGCATATTGGCGTGTCTTCCGCGAGTCGGGGCCTTCTCTGCAGAGCTACCATTTCCGCGTCGATAGTAGAATGGATGGGTATGAATACCTGTGGTAGCCCTCGATGCCTAGACTGGACACTTTATGAGCTGCCATCCTCGAAGATACAGCCAAATTCGAAACCATGACCTTGTGGACAAACTTTTGCGCATACATACTAATCCTGGGTGCAGCAGCTCAGGAGGCCGCTCTATGTAACAAGACGTTTGCTGATGCTAACGGCGTAAGTCATATGCGATACGCTGAACATGGAGCTGATGACTAACCTGCGAAAGACTGGGTTTTTCCCGATAGAGCCTGGCATCATCCTTCCATCGAAAGACTACGTCCCTAACGCAACATGGGCAGTAGCTTTGTCTGCTGGATCTCCAGTAAATACCACAGTGCAGTCAACGCTCTGGTACGATACAAACGGCGCAAACTATACGGACAGCATCAGCCTTGGATATGACGTCTGCGCAATATAATTTGGCAAAGGCATGCTCAAAAACACATACCTACGTTCCCAGCACGACAACGGATCCTGCCTTGCTACTCTAGATGCTGGATGCATTGAAGCTATTCAGCAACAGTCCGAGGACTCTGCTATGCAGCTAGTTGGATCACCCACATACTTGTCTGATGGTAATCTAACCGCTGACTCAATCGTGGGCGTATGCGACAAGGTTGCACGCAGCATGTTGACGGCTTTACCTCAGCAATGTAAGCCGTACTATAATGAGACTGGATATGCTCCTTATGGGGTCGCTCTTACGACGCAGTACTGGGGTGCTGGGGGCGATAGCGACGAACCCTCGTGCACGCTGGAGGATTCCAGTGAATTGAATCGGACCTTCAATGGCATTTTTGGCTTTCAAGAAGCAGAAGCCAATGCAACATCGCACACGGAATACGATAACTATGGCGGCTCCGCCTTTCCAGTACTTACAGTGTTCTTGCCTGTCGCGGACTCGCGACGAGCATGGTCAATCGACAAAGCGTCCTCAGTCACAACATGTTTGCGAGTCACGGACTACAACCCTGGAAGCAGAAATCCACCATCCCAGGGTGAACCTGCACCGGTGCAGCTCAACTCGAGTGGCGCAAAGCTGGGAAAGGGCAAACTAGCTGGAGTGGTAGTGGCAGCCATACTTGGCACTGGTGTTCTGGTTGCGCTATTTGTGTGGTGGTGGCTTCGCCGGAGAAGGGCAAGACGAGCTGTTGCCCAGCCGCTCCCATCGGTCATGACAGACACTACAACATACGACAAGCTCACACTAGTCTCGTCGGCAACTACAGAAGTTGGGAATGATGGAGCCCGCTACGAGCTGCCTCTGAATTCACGCTTGACCGAATTGCCTGACGTCGGGAGCACGAACCCAGTCGAGCTCGACGCGCCCAACACGGAAAATCGACACACTGAGAGACGGCCATACTGATCTTTATGAACGTTGGACCAACAATTCTTCTCGCCTCAATCACCTCCAGTTCTCCATGGTGGCTATTGAGCAAAGCCGAACAATGTGGTTTTTCCTAGACACCAATGCCATCTCCCGTATCTCCAGTAGCATCCCATAGGCGGGAAAAAGGCTGGGGAAGGATCGTTATAGTCACAATAGATCTATGATTCATTACATTGGCACACATTTTCATCTGTACAGTTATCCGCATCCTGAGCATTATATCACACGCACTGTAATTACCCTCCATACAAACGGATGGCCCGCAGCCCCATCGCCAGCCAACCTGCATGGATACCCGACGATCGTAAGACTGACCGGCGAGCCGTCAGCTAGACAGCAGAGAAGCGCCACATATCGAACTACTGCAACGGCTTGTCACTCCGTCTTGGCAGACCATCGTGAAGAAGCTTAATCTAGAAGTTTGTCCAGTTTAGCGTTCAGAATGCGGCCCTTTCCTGATCTCACATGACTGGCGCTTGTCACGCGTTCTATATGCACTGATCTACTGTGAAGAGCATAGTGTATACCCTCGTATATCTGATAGACTGCGCTGCACGAACCAGCAAAGACTCGTCACCTTGAATCCTGTCTCCCCATCGTCCCTTTGCAGAACGCGGACACCCCGGTATCGGAAGACAACGAGCTCTGACAAGAATCGTTCCATATGACCCTGCTCTGCTCTATTCATCTAGCGAACATGAGCTGCTAGAGAGACGCTCAACAACATATAAGAAAGAGGGCGTGTTATTAAGAACTCGCACTACTAGTGCTTAATTTTAAGCCAGTCATCACAGAAGCAATCAAGAAGTATAGCTTTAAATTTGGTGGCTTACAAAATATACCGCGTTGTTTTGATAGGCTCACTGTTGCCTTGAGCCTGCTTCCAGCAGTCGTCGTCGTCCTGTCGCTCACAGGCACCTGAGGCTGGGGTTCGCAAGAACTGGAGTTTCCTCCACAATGAATACATTTCAGCATTGAACAACAACCTGTCTCGCTTGTTGTGGGTCCAACATCGTATCGTTGTTGGTTGCTGCAACGAAGGAAGAATTCGGTTGTTTCGAGATGATTATAATTAGGCGCTTGGAGTGGGTCTGAGAGCCCGGTCCTGGCTTGCCGAGCTCGGCTCCTGGCTCAGCCTCTTCCAATCCACCCGTGCCCTTGCTAATATGATCGTGTCCTCAGGCTGTTCAACACTCTTTCCAGTTGCATTCGACCCGTGTGGTCTCTATAGCATAGTGCCTATGATGGCTATGCTACCTGCGAGTAGGCCCTGCACCGCCCGCAGTCGATTCACAGAGCCCACAAAAGGATGTTCAACTAGCTCATTAGCCAACACTGATACAGCTTGTCAGGTCGCAGCTACTTTGAGATTAAATTGAATCATGGCATCAGTCTAAGTATACACAGTAACCAAAGCCTGGGCATTGATGGGACCTGTAGGTATAAGAGTGCAGGTCTGCAACACGATTGAGTATTCCATCTTCATCAGCACCAACCAGATCAGAACATCGAACTGCAACCATTCGCAACCTTTCCAGCCAACCATTCACCTCGCTTTACGCCCTAAATCAGCAAATCAGCAACTCGTCACCAATCAAAATGGTTGCCTTCAACAACTTCCTTGCTTCCACCGTTGCTTTTGCCAGCACACTCCCACTGGTCTTCGGAACCGTCCTTCCCCAGCCCCAGGACTCCGACTCCTCGATCTACCGTCGTCAGGCAACATGGGATGAGTACCACCAGCTCAACCAGCTGTTCGCCGAGCAGGGTCTCTGCCGCTACTACCTCGATCCCACTAGCCGCGACGGTCTTTGGCCCTGCCGCCAATACTGCAAAGACTCCACGTCGGTGACTGCAACGGCAACTCAAACAATGACCCTTCGACAATCGGAACAAACCCAGATGGCGAGCGCTACACTCCAGGAGAGTGCTGGTGTTCCAACCCAGTTCTCGAGACAATAGTCGAGTTCACAGCAGAGGGCTTGCAAGAACTGCCGGGCATCACTTGCGCCGTCTGGCTCGAGGCCCTGAAAGAGAGTGTTAAGCTAAGCACCTGGGTCATCCCCGGCGCGGGTCCCGCAGCCAAAGCGGCCAAGACGATCGTCAAGAGCATCAAGCTTGCTGACAAGCTGGGAGGCAAGGACGGGTGGAGCAACTTCATCAAAGACACCTGCCAGATCGACAGCTGGGACTTTGACATCAGCCAAGCGTTTGATATTTTCCAGCAAGCGCCCGAGCAGTGATTGAAGAGTCATGGGAAGGAGATGTGCAGATTTGTAGAGAAGGCACACGTATGCAGAAGAATAGTAAAACTCTTGTTGGTGAGCCAAATCAACTGTACTTTTGACTTTCTAGTTCAGCATTCCTGGATTCCTACTTCGTGGTATCATTGAGTAGGCGCATTTGAGAGTTCGCTCGGCATCGTTGCATTTATGGCCGTGAGCCTATATTATGGTGTCACCGCTCGCTGTAGTGTCACCGATCGTGGTATCGCAAGGTATCGTTCCCAAGTGTGCATGCTCGTCCAACTTTCATCGCTCACGCTCTCTAACTGACCGCGACCTGCTTATCCGCAGGCTACCGCATCTCAACCGCAGGAAAGAATCTCGGCCCAGCATAGCCCTTCACAATCACGCTCTGCACATCTACATTTCCTTTGCCAGCCCATAATTTCAAGAGCATGTAGCGAGCACTTACCGGCGGGTCAAACTTGACTGTCACCCGTGACTTGCCTCGTCTGATGCTGAACCTGGCAGCTTCGACGTTTGGATCTTCGGCGGCGGGCTGCGCGGAATTTGTGCGCCGAAGACCGCTCTGATCAGGCTCTTCAGGAGACGGACTGAGGTAAGGACGCGCGCGAGCCATCAGTGCTTCCAGCCTGGCGGTCGGTAGCGACCAGGGACTTTGGCCTCGTGGGGCGTTTCGATGCACCACTGTACCGTCGGCGCGAGAATAGCTCCAGGTAGGGTCAGCTGGTTCCCAGTCGTCCATGTCGTGATGGTTGCGTCGAGGGCGCCGCAGACGCTGCATGCGGTAGTCCAAAACTTCCTGCGGCGAAGTGTCTTCCGGTCCTGATTCTTCGTCACTTAAGAGGGTGAAAGGAATGCTGCTGTCGGTAGAAGTATTCTGATATGCCTCTTCTAGTGGCGATGGGATGTCGCAATGTGCTTCGGGATCTGTCCGCTCGCGATAGTCGGTTGTGTGATAGGGTTCTTCGTCCGCCTGGAAATCCTCATACTCGTCTCGAGGGAAAGGTGAAAAGCCTCTGTTTGCGGCCGATGCTATCTCGGGATCTCGCAATGCATCTGACAGGCTAAGTTGCTCTGGTGATGCTTGGATCCCACGGTATCGATTGTATGGCTGCTCGTGGACGCCGCTTCGGCGCGCATAATGTGGTGGGTCTTGGTATGTTCTCAGATCCTTGAGGTCCATGGCCAGGTAAACGACACCTTCTCGTACGCTGTTAATAGTCAGTTTGCGCGTCTTTGTACGTAAGGATTAGTAATACTTACGGCGCACTGAAACCATGTTCTGGACCGGCGATGTGGAGCCTTTCCACGCAAAAAGCAGTTTCGTCCGAGTGTCGTAACAAGATGCCCGCGCTAGTTCTCTCGGAACAGAAGACACTTTTGTCCATCTTCAGCATGTTGTCTGCGCCGAGGAATATGCCTGGATTTCCCGGGTCCTTGCGCTCTCCTCCGTCGTTGCTGATGATCTCCAATCGCAGCCTCCCCGTTTCAACCTGACCGTAATACCCATACTTGTGCGGCTTCTTGACAGGAGAGGGCGAGTCGGCGTTCAATCTCCTTCGCTTGGCGGACCGACCTTGTGACTGTTCCTCTGGACCCTCATCTGCATTATCCTCAGGCTGTGACGGAGCTCTCAGATGGCGGCGGCGAGCCCGGCGAAGCAAGCCGATGCTAGTGTTGCGGCGCGAGTCTACGGCAGGGCTGTATCCAGGATTGCCATCTCGGGAGACCTCACGGGCAAGGTCGCTTGTGTTGCGAAGTGCTCGGCTGAGTAGCAAGTGACGGTCGGGAAATGGTGAGGAGGTATCTGAGGTCGCAGGAGGGTCGTCGAAACTGAACGGCTTTGAAGTGTAAGCGCATGTACTCATGGAACCGCCGTATCAAATTGTGCATACCAAGTGTGAAGATAGCGGGCGAGAATCCGGCATTGTGGATCGAGGGCTCGTCGCGGCGGCCTGCAGGCCGTGAGATGGCAGTGTGGGAGGTCACGTGGATGTGGCGGATGTCATGGAAGCAGTGTGCAAGGCGGATGTTATCGACGGTGCATGGATGTGACGGCGAACAGGTGCCGGATGTGTTGCGGTGTGAGAATGGGCGATGATGAAGTGAGCCTGGTGGGGTGCTCAATCACATGCCGCACCAGACTGCCCGCCGCTGATGATGATGATGCTGGACTGAGACAGCGGAACTTTCCGACGTGGCAGTGATCGTCAGGGCAAAGTGAACTCGCGCGCTCCCAGCCTGGCGGGAAGAGAAGCATGAACTCCAGTTTTGCCCATGCATTTACTTGGTTCATCATTCCTCAACTAAGCCTCACTTACAGTCACGTGTCTCTAATTTTCAAGGCCCGCATAGCATCTTCTCGACAGCACTGCTAGCCATCACCCACTCTCTCACTGCTGTGAACGCGACCCACCAAAGATGGCGGCGCCACCGACCAACCAGAGCGCGTCTAACGGCAGTATGATCGAGAACACGCCGCCAACCACCAATGGCGCAACAGCAGAGACCACCTTTGTTGCACCAGGTTTGAGTGCAGATGATTTCGCCCTCTACGACAGACAGATCCGGCTCTGGGGCGCCCAAGCGCAAGAGCGCATCCGAAACGCTCACATTCTCCTGGTCTCGCTACGTGCACTGGGTACGGAGATTGCAAAGAATCTTACTCTTGCCGGTATCAGCTCATTGACCATCGTGGACGATGAGCCTGTCACTGAGGAAGATCTGGGCTCATGCTACTTCCTACGCGACGAGGACATCGGCAAGTCGGTATGTGTTTCGCAGTGTGAAGTGAAGTATATGTCGATCCAGCAGTGAGCTAACAGTGCCACAGCGTGCCGACTCTGCCATCCCACGCATTCAGGAGCTGAACCCGCGCGTTAATGTCGCGTCCGGTGGCAAGCTCGCCGATCTTCTTTCCAAGGACCAGACTCACTACGAGCCGTACTCGGTGGTTATTGCTTGCGATCATGACTTCAATGTCCTCAGCATCATCAACACTGCCGCTCGCTTCGCTGGCAGGCCCTTCTATGCGGCATCCGTCCACGGAGTTTACGGCTGCATCTTCGCAGATCTCGTCCAACACGACTTCATCATTGAGCGCGAAAAGTCCAACGTCGCCACCCAGCTGGCACCAGAAACCATCACCCGTGCCGTCCTATCATCAACCACAAAGCAGGAGCCGGACGGCAAAACAACCGAAATCGTCACCAAGCGTGAGACTTACTGTCCCCTCATCCTTAGCAACTCATCGCCTCTGGCACCTGATATTTTGAGCAACAGACGCAAGCTCAAATCCGTCTCTCCTCTCCTCCCCTGCCTTCGTGCTCTCTTCGAGTTCCAGCGCACCTACTCTCGCCTTCCCAACCACGATTCTCAAGATCTCTCCAACTTCAGCCTACTCGCGACAACCAAGTCGCGCGAACTGCAGCTTCCACCCGAGACGCTCAATGGAGAATTCCTCCGCTCATTCCTGCAAAACATCGGTGCTGAAATCATCACCACAGCCGCTTTTGTCGGTGGCAGGCTGGCTGAGGACGTTATCAACGTGCTCGGCAAGCGCGAGCAACCGATCCAGAACTTCGCTCTCTTCGATGGTGAGAGCCTGCAAGGCCCCATCTACTGTTTGTACTCGCCGCCGCCCGAGGTCGCCATGGCCGCGGCCGCGGCCGGTACGAATGGAATGACCGCCCCTTTGCCGCAAGATGCAGTCATGGGTGGCGTGGAGATGAACGGCGCCGCTTCTGGTATGTCAGTGCCTGGGCAGACCATGGGCGTGGATGCAACCTCTGCACTCGGAGATGCTTCTGGACAGACGAATGGGGTAGCAGCTGTCAGCGCCCCGGAACAGCAAGGCGGTGAACCTCAACTTATTGAATAATCAAGAGTCCAGTGGACCTCGACTTCAGGCTTTCCATTTTTGGATACACGAATTGCGGGAAAGAGATGCAGACTTCTGTCTCGCTGTTGCATCTTTCAATTGGACCTTTCAGCAGCAGCACTACTATTGTATCACATAATCATGTTCAGCATCACAAACAAGCACCAAATACTTCTTATTCCCGCACACTTTCCCATCAACAGCAGCCCTTGCCACGGAGATCTCTTTAGCAAGCATACTTTTATCACTTGCCACCCATCCCTCCATCCGCTACCATCCACAGCCATGCACACTCTTCGCTGGGTGGCACCACTGAGCGTCTTGCTTGGATTCGCGTTCTGGAGAATTCAGCAAGAAAGACCTCTGGAGCACAATCGGGTCTTGACCAACCAACTTGATGTTCCACACGGTACAGAATGTCGCCTTCATGTGTCCCCAGGACACCGCCAGCCGTCAAGTGGTCCCCAAAGATCATGCACCACATCTGGCTGACACACTCAATCGCGTAAGGGTTACCCAACTCGGTAGCACCGTTACGGAGCAGTGAGAATCTTGTGGCTTCTAGTATAAGTCCCAAGCATGCTTTTATAGGGTATCGTCAAATATCAGCTGCGCCAAAGATAACGCACATCACTTAAACAGTGTCCGATTCCTATCCTTCTCATTTCCACCTCAAACAGTCAACCTTCCATTTCCAACCCACCCATTCCACACAACCCCACCCTCCTGCACCGCAACCTCCTCCGCCGACCTGCCCATCCCGTCCTTCAGACTCCTGATATCCACCAATCCGTCCTGCTCCTCCCTCATGATCCCCATCGCAGCCGCTTCCTGGAAAATCAACGGCGGAAACTCCAATTGCGGCAGCTGGCTAGCCAGCAGCAAAAGCAGCCAAGCAACCTCGCGGTGACCATTTGCTGCGGCGGCGTGCAAGCCAGATTGCATGTTGTTCAGCGGGTCTTGGTAGCGGAGGATCTCGGCGGGAGACTTGGAGGGACCGGAAGCAGGAGTTTCGTCGATTTCCATGTCTTCGTCTGAATCCTCGTCGTCATCGTCGCCGGATTGAAGCAAGTCGACGATCGCTTTGTGATCGCCTTCGCGGCAGAATTCGAGGAAGGCACGAGATTTGCGCTCTTCGGGGTAGGTGCGCAGGTAGCTTTCTTCCTGCAGGATGGGAAAGATGTCGATTTGGTGTTGCAGGCCGCCTTCGTTGTTCATGTTGACTAGGATGCGCGGTTGGGCTTCGCTGCTGCTACTGCTGGAGGCGGGATGCGAGGTTATGTCCGCGTTGCAGGCGGGGCAGTGAGAGACTTCGTAGGCGTCGAGGAGACATTCCCAGTGGAAGTGGTCGTGGCAGGGGAGCTCGACATCGTCTGGGACGGTGGTGGGGTTTTGTTGGTTGTCTTCGTTGTCTGAGTCGTCGAGGGTGTGGATGAGAGGGTCATGGCATTTGGCGCAGGTGGAGGTAGACATGATGGGCAGAAATTATGGAATTGTCTGGGTTTGCTGCGGTATCTGTTCCAATGACTTGTAAAAGGGGAAATATTTGGTAAAACAGCAGATTTATTCACATGCGCAAGCTTCACTTGTCCCAGACCCCTCACAAATTTTAATGACGTCTCTTATCTTATCGCAAATCAAGGTTGAGCTCGGGCCAGATTAAGGCTGCTGCTGGTTGTCATGCGGCAACGTGCAGAGTGAGGTAAACAGTGCGCGAACGACTGGCCGACGCTTTTTCACCTGCAGCTACCACGGCAAGACACCAAGCTCTGCGCACAAGACACCTGTCGCCTTTGCGCTGCATTACTACTCTTCCACGCACATGCGAGTGCTGTGAAATACACCTCACCCATACGCATACAATCACACCCACTCACATCTCCCATACCAGCAGGATGGAAGACCAGGTCTATCTGGAAGAGGGCTTCGACCCAAGCACCCTCACCATGCCGCGCCTGCGCTCTATCCTCGTCGCGCATGGTGTCAACTACCCAGCATCGTCCAAGAAGACACAACTCATCGACATCTTCAACCAGGAAGTCCTACCACAAGCCCGTCGCCTTCGTGCTGCCAACGCGCGTGTAAGGCGCACCAGCCATGGCATCGAGAACATCCCTTCGCAGAGCTCAAGCATGGCCGACGACGACGATGAGGATATTCCTGAGCCTCCGCGCAGTGTCGCCAGGTCTTCAAGACGTTCCACTCGCGCAAGGACTGAAGAGGCGTATGAGGTCGCGCCCACGCCTAGAGCCTCCAGACAGACCACTGCACCACCACAAGGCGTGACACCTAGACGTGTATCGGCTAAGCACCCACGCGCTATGGAACCCGTCGAAGAACCGGAGCCATCCGAGCCTGAACCCAAACGCCCTGCCAGCAGAAAGTCCGCCGCTCACATCGCGACACCTGTCTCTAAGAGAGACGCTCGTGCCAACGATGACGGCAGTCCTTTCTCGAACCAGAACGTATTCCAATCCGGTGGCTCGCCTCCTGCGCCTCGCACCACAGACCGTAGGCGTACAACATACGGCACAGCCAGGCCAGCATCAAGGACTCGCAGTCGGGAGAATAGGCGCAGGACTGAGGAACATCGGCCTTTGCGCGAACAGACAGATGGTGTTGTTGTGCCGACTAGGAGGACATTTGACCCGCCTGCTGTTCGCAGACCCAAGGTGGAACACTTCGATGACGTACCACCGGATGAGGAATTTACACCGGAAGAGGAACAAGCCCTTGTGCAATCAGAGCAAGCAGGTAACCTTGTTCCCGCGCGACGCAAGCCTAGAGCTCCGGGCAGCCATGCTGCCAAATTCGGACCTGCAGCGATACTGACTGGGTTTCTGGCTGGGTTCGCCACATTCTACAGACAGGAAAAGCTGCAAGTCGGCTACTGTGGCATTGGTGAACCAAGCCCGGAAATCGCTGGTTATCAGATTCCTGAATGGGCAGATGTCCTACGCCCTATCTGCGAACCATGCCCGCCTCACGCATACTGCCACGATAACCTCCAGACCGAGTGTGAATCAGGCTATGTTCTCACTCCACACCCCCTTTCTCTTGGTGGCGCCATCCCTCTGCCTCCGAGCTGCGAGCCAGACAGTGCTCGCGAAAGAAAGGTACAAGCAATTAAGGCACGTGCTGTCGAAAAGCTACGAGAACAGAACGCAAAGTATGAGTGCGGCGAATCACCACAGCCCATCGTAAAGGAGCCCGACCTCAAGAAAGCTATCAGCTCGATGATCTCACCTAAGAAGGGCATGTCTGACCAAGAGTTCGAAGACCTCTGGGCCAGCGCACTCGGAGAAGTGCAAAACGCCGACGAAGTCACCATTGGAACCGACGGGTAAGTCCAAGAATCCTTCCCCTCCATTTACCGCATCGCAACATCTTTGCGTTTTTGTTTTGATCTTTCATTGACGAGTCGAACTAACAGCGCCTCCGCCATTCCAGCATCACCGGCTTCACTCTCCGAAGCAACAGCCTCGCCCGCATCCCCCTCACCTGCGCAATCCGAAGATCCCTCCTGGGCACACTTAGACAGTATCTTTGGCAACTTGTAGGCCTTTCACTACTTTCTACCTCCGCTCTCTACACCCGCCACCGCATCACCGACTCCCGCGACACCGAGGTCAAGGCCAAACAACTCGCCGGCCTTGCCCTGCAGAAACTCAACGAGCAAGCCAGCCTGCACGCCATGGACCCAGGTGCCTGGACAGAGAGCTACATCAGCATGGCACAGCTACGCGACGATGTTCTGAGAGACGAGTTCAGCTCTTCGCGCCGCGCGAAGCTTTGGCAGAAAGTGCAGAAGAAAGTCGAGTCGAACTCGAACGTCCGTCCAATGGTGAGGGAAGGTCGTACAGGCGACGTCGGCAGAGTGTGGGAATGGATTGGCGCCGTGGGAGCAATCGATAACACTCCTTACTCCGACCGTAGGAAGAGCGGAGGTTTCAGAGACAGCATAGGCACGATCGCAGGCGAGAAGTTCATTGAGCCTAGCAGCGTGGAGAAGAGAGAGGAGGGCAGAGCTCTTGGAAAGTGGGAGGAGGGTAAGGGAGCTTATTACTAACGATCTGTCTTGCCTTGGTGTTTTCGTTGTACGATGATGAAAGGATTGAGAACTTTTCTTTTCTGTGATGATACCAATGCTATAATATTCGAAACAATTGCAACTTCGAACTCCCATCTTTTCTTAATCAAAATCCGGCTTTTTCAGCGCTCGCTCGTTTTCTATCGGTGCGGAAATCCTTTGACGCTTATTTTGTTTCAATTATATTCCTTGCATCAGGCGATCGCAACACGCGTGGCCGCTGCCAGAACATCGCCGAATGTTGTCATGGACGAGTCGTGTGGGAAATTAATATCTGCGTAGTTTAGCTTCGTGGATTATTCGCACTCGGCTGGGCGACACGATGCTTGCATCTGGCATTTTTGATACAAAGTGCAATTGTACTCGAAGAAGTGGTCGAAGTGTGCTGGTTACAATTCTTGCTTTCAGAACAAGCTGGAATAGATTGAGTATAGAGTCGTACCATCCCAGACATCGAACCGGAAACTGAATCTACCCTGTCGAACAAGCACAACAGAACAGAGCAGCCAGCTTTCAACAAGGCTCTCGCAAAGCAAGACCTACATCTCTGCCTTACTGACTCTTCTCATCGCCACTCCCGCTGCCCTTCCTCCTCGCCTTCACAACCCGATGCCGACTCAGCAACTGACTAATCATGAAATGACTAACATCCTCATCCGCCCAATAGCTCAAATGGCTCGCAATAGCCGCCAGCAAATTGATGTCGAACGCTCCCTCCTGGATAGCATAATCCACCCTTCCATTCGAATTCAGCCTGCGAACCTTAGCCTCTTCCCGACGAAGCTTCTTCCCTCGCTCTTCGGCTTCGTGTAGCTCGTCCGGGTTCGTGTGCGAGGATTCGCGGCTGTGGGATTCCGGGTTCTTGCTGGTGCTGTTGCGGTGCTTTTCAAACCCGGAGTACAAAGTTTCGAGTTCCTGGTCGATGAGGGTGGGCGGGTGTTGGCCTTTTTCGCCCGCGGCGAGAGCGTCGGTGGCGAGTTTGGCTTGTTTTGCTTCGTCCGCTTTGGCGATTTTGGTGCCTTCGGCGGGCATCGGCGCGGTGCTTTGGCTGGATTGTGTGCCGCCGCCGGACCCGGTTATCATGCCTAGTGGTGCTGAGCTCTTGCCTTTGTCTGTGGCGCCCGTCGTTCTGGTGGGTTCGTCGCCGGTGTAGCCCAGGCCGCGAGTCAGCAGAGAAGACGCGAGACCGGAACTCATACTTGACCAGAGACTGCTCACGCTCTGTCCTACGCGGTTGCTGATACCTGTCAAGCCTTGACCGACGGGCGCGCCGAAGATTCCTCGTTTGGTGTATGGTAGTGGTTGAGGTTTCAGAGTCGACATCATCGAAGAGATGAGTGGTTCCATTCGGTAGCTGATTGGGTCCGTGGGATGGAAGATGTTGAAGACTTGTGCGCACTTTGGACTTGACACGGGCATCTCGCCAACAAGGTCATCAAGATTTGGTGTGTTTCTTTTGCTAGAGCCTAGAGGGGCAGGGTCAAGCATAGGGTCGTCCGTGGCGCCACTGATGTTGCGTGGGCGAGTTTCCTGCTCCCTGCCTACAATGGCCCGGCCGTGGAGCATTTGGAAGAGACCAATAGGCGACCCAAGGGCATAGAAGTCCTCAACGCTGAAGTCCAATTTCATAGGATGCTTGTCTTTCCTGGGACGTACTTGCTTACGCTCTTGCTCGCACAGGATGTCGAACATGATGGCTGAACCGAGTGAGTGACCAATCATACTGACCTTTCCGTCGAATGTTGGGTTTCTGGCCATGAAGAGATGATAAATGCGATTGCACTCTTCCAGCACGATGCGAGAGATGTGGTCTTTGTAAGCTGGCGACTGGTACAGCAAGATGTCCAGCGCCAAGTCGGTGATCAAGTTGCGAACGGCCGGCACTCCCTCAACTGTGATGTCGTTTAGGTTCGGATATTGGTCGTCGTCCCCGTAGCCTGAATCTCCGAGATCGTGTTCCGCTCGGTTCTGCTTCAGGCTGTGCTTGGGGAAGTCGAGCAGATGACGCCAACAGATGGGTAGAACTTGCACACGACAGTTCGACTTTGCATGGTTGTCAAGCTCGGCGTTGAGAGCGCGCAAGTCAGGAGACTCGGCGTATACAGCCTTCAGAGTCTTGCGCAGCGTGTTGACGTCGTGCACAAAGTTGACGCTGTCTAGTCGTAGACCAAGGCGCTGGCCAATGCCGTGGGTGACCAGAATGAGATGCTCGATTTCACGACCTTGCTCGTCACCGTCGGTCTCTTTGTAGTCGTCCTCAATCTCACGCTCGTCGCGTTTACGCCTCTCCTCATCTTGTTTGGCAGGATCTTGCGAATCCTCGAGCAGGTAACTAACCTGTCGCTCCAAGGTGCGGCGGCGTGCGTCCATTGGCAGTTCTGCTTCATCTTCCGCATTCTCTGCGGACAATCCAGCTTTCGCTTCCTGTTGTTTGTCTTTGCTCCCGGCTTGTTTGGTGCTGTCTGCAGCCTTATCTTCCTTGGCTTCCGGTTTTTTGCCAGTTGGCACATACCCACGAGTCATCTTCACGCCAGCAAAGTGGCCTCCGCCAGCAAATCGCTGGTACATAGTGTAGTTCATGCGTGACATGAAGTCGTCCGTAAGAAGCCATGCTGTATTGGCGTCTTGGTACGTGACTACAGAGCTCATGTGTGCACCGAACAGGCGGTAGGTATTTGCAGGTTGTTCCGGACTGGTATCACCAACCTCTGCTGCTTTCTTGGTCGCTTCTACTCGCAAGTCTGGATCACTCACCTTCTGAGCCAGGGCACCCGACACTGGACTCTTGGCTTCGTCTTCATCTGCTGGCCATGAGGTGGGACGTGCTCTGGGTTGAGAGACGGATCGTTGCTTCTGCGTAGTTGCGTTCAACTTTGGGATACGCCACGCCTTGACCTTGAGATAGCCTTCTTCCAGCTGTGCGGCTAGGTTTTCGTCGCAAGGTCTCTGCACAGCACCCTCCTGGTAGAACCAGGTACCACGGCGAACATCGTACACCGGTCCCAGCCAGTAGGCAGGCCCGAGTTCTCGTTGCTCGACATCAACATCGAAGAGGTAGTCCTCATTCACCGGCACCTTGACCGAATCCTGCTTGGGCTTATCCTTTATAGTCGTACTCGGCTTGTCGTGTGGTGTAGAATCCTTGATTCCAAGACCCTCGCTCAGCTCTTTCCGTCCCATCTCCGCAGCCTCTTCTTCGTCTCCCAGCTTCTGGAACGCCGCCTCGATAGCTTTCGAGTCCGTCTTGGAGAAGGCAGCATATTTCTTCGGAGCAACAGGCTTCTTCTCAACTTCTTTCTTTTCGCCGGCGGGGTTGGGTCGTCTCTTGGGCACATCTACAGCATGAAACCACTGCACCTTCATAGGTGGGCAGTCCTTTGGATATTTCCGTTGGCTCAGCTTGTGCCGGGTGCCCAAGACTCTGTGGTCGGCACCTTTCTGCTGGTGTAGCAGGGGTGCAGGCTCAGGCTCGCCATCCTTGCCTTTGCTTGGAGGAATGGCAGGACTGCGAGGCCAAGGGGAGAGTTTCGACAGCGAGGACAAGTAGGAAGAGGACTGTTCATCCGGCAGAGCAGACATATCGGGTCGGGGCCTCTGTTGTGCCCATTGGCCTGGCGCGGGTGAAGCGGGATTCCTAGCAGGCTGGTCTTCGAGTCGACCAGCAGAGCGTTCTGCTCGTTGGATCAGCCAGGGGAGGTTGCGGCGGATGGACGAGGCCAAGCGTGTGAGAGACGCCAACTTGACGTTGCTTCGGGGGAAGATAACACGGTCTCGATATAGCAGCAGCAGCTACTACAACGGTTGCACACGGACACGCAGCGTAGGGAGCAGAGGGTGTCGGCGGTGATGTCTAGCTCGTTTGAAAATGACAGTCTTTGGCACATAACAGTGGCAAGTTTCGAGGCGGTGGACTCATGGTCTGGCGGCTACAATTAACATGTGACCTTGGGCCTGTTTATCTCGTGTCACATTGACTTTGCCCTACACGTCAGCGGTCCGAGTGCCTTGCCAGCTCTAGTCTGCTGTGAACCGGCCGTCCGTGCCTGGAAGATCCCTTGCGCTACACAACTGCTTAAATTCTGCATCTCGCCGCCTCTCCTCCTAAGGTACATACCATGCATTCCACTTGCAAGACATCACCACAGGCAGGCAGGTCGCAGTCGACGAGAACAATGTTGTTCTTCTCTTCTTCGGCCACTGCCTAGCTTTGCTTGCACACACTTGCATGATCCAACTGACATCTTCATCTAGCTTTCTTATCAGATCGTTGTCGAACCATCCAATCTTCAACCATGGCCTCCAAATCGCCCGAGCACGCCCACATCGAGCACCTCGTGCTCACCCGCCTCCCCACCTCTCCAATCTACAACATTCTCCTCGCCCCAGTCCGCATCACCCACGCCACCAAAGGCCTAGTCCTCGCTCGCCTGACTCTGACGGAAGTTCACATGAATTCGGGCAAATCTTTGCACGGCAGCGTGAGTGCCACGATCGTCGACTGGGCCGGCGGCATGGCAATCTCGACCTGGGACCTGCGCGAGAAATCCGGCGTCAGCGTCGACATCCACGTCACCTACCAGTCGGGTGCGAGAGTCGGCGAGGAGATCGAGATTGAGGGTATTGCTGAGAAAGTCGGCGGAAGCCTAGCATTCACGAAAGTGAACATCTACAAGATCGCAGGCGGCGAGAGAGGCAATCTCGTCGTTTCGGCTACGCACACCAAGTTTGTCGCTGGCACTGCGCCGGCATGAGCTGGGCAACAACTCGTACACGTGCACGAAAACAAAACCCTATCTTCTTTGCGTCTGGCATGAATTACATGCACTTTGAATGACCGGACTCACTCGGATATGGGGAAATCGACGTCTGGGGCGTGTTCCAATACCGGCAGAGAAGGCTTCCGGGCTTCATGATCTGTCGGTGGGAGCAGCTTTGTTTCGGACTACATTCCTACAAATAGACTACATATTCATTTTGTTATATAAGCGAATATACTCTCTGAATTAGACCTTGGCCTCCCTACCTCTCGTCTTCCACAATGCATGTTCTTTGCCCTTGGTCCATGGCAGCGAAGACAGCTTCTATGGGTGCGTATTCAGGCGCGTGAACCGGCGAGGCGTGTTAGATCTTCGACATGTTTTAAGCAGGATCAAGCGCAGGTCGGGAAAGTGTTTGCTTTCGCTTGGTTGAATTTCAATTGTTTGATTCATTCCAATCATATCCCATCAGACTATCTCGCTAAACAACTCTAGAGCTTTCCAGTTCTCGCGATCAGATGTCCTTTTCCCACGCAGTCCCTCAGAACTTGCTAATATCAATAACCGAGCCCTCAATCCTGTTGCTGCCATCCGTAGGCGGCAAATCGCCACCACCGAAAATAAGCAGCCTCTTCTTATCCTTCAACACGCGCAGAGACCTGCTGTACGCCGCCTTCTCAGGAGTCGGCACAGCAACCCAGTCGCCATATCCCAGACCCTTGTTGATGTAGATATCCGACTCGGTGTGGCTTGAAACGATGATGGTGCCGTTCTTGCCGCCAACAGGTGCCCACACGACGTATGGCGAGCCGAAAGGAATGACGCCGTTGGTGGCAACGAGGGGAATGCCGACGGCGCTGTCGAACTCCTCGGGCGAGTCGGCGATCTTGTAAGTGACCGGGAAGTTGTAGCTGGTGTCTGAGCCGTGGGCTCCGCCGCCGTGCTCGTAGGTCATGATGTACTTGCCGTTGGGGAGAACATCGACGACTGGCATACCGGGACGATCGGTGTAGGTGGGGTACTTGACGTCGTTGACAACAGGGCCCCAGTTCTTGAGGTCGGTGGTGGTCTGGTGGACCATCTTCTGGCCGTAAGCGGGGTCGCGCTGGTCGGAGTAGAAGCAGATGAGCTTGTCCTGGTAGACCATGAGGAAAGGCTCCCAGACTGGGGTGAGGCCGTTGTTAGGGATGGCTTCGCCGCCAGAGGCAACGGAGGAGACGAATTCCCAGGACTTGCCGTGGTCGGTGGAGGCGTAGATATCGATCTTGGTCTTGGAGAGGTCCTTGGGGATGGAGTTGCCGGCGAGGAGGATGGTGCCGGCTTTGTAGCCACCAAAGGGCTTGTCAAGGACGTAGAGGAAGGGTTGGTAACGGAGACCCCAGCCATTGACTTGGTCTTCGACGCGCGAGCGCTCGCTCCAGGTGTAGCCGTCATCCTTGGAGACGTAGATGGGGAAGTAGACTAGCGGAGGCTCGGGGGAGTAGTTCTCCCAGGTGGAGAGGAGCATGCCATCGCTGAGCTGCACGGAGCGAGCATAGAGGACCTTGGGATCAGTCCAGTTGCTGGGGTTCGCAGGAGGAGTGAAGACTACGCTCTGTGAATAGGTAGCCGGGGCCTTCTTACTCTGGGAGGGAAGGGCGGAGACGAGAGGGATGAGAGACAGGAGGAACGTAGAGACCCTCATGATTGCTGATGGTGAAGCCGGGGCTGGAGATGAAGTCGAACATCCTGCCGCACCAGCGACTGGTATATATACTCACGGCGAGCGAGGCGAGGCTGGCTCATGTTGTCACGATCGTCATGCACAAGTTGACATGTCGACCGAACCAACGGTTAAACATCCAGATATAGCAGTCCACTTCCCGAAGCCGGCTCGAGCTGAAGTCGAAAGCATGAAAGGGAAGCTGGAAACTTTGTTCCTGTCATTCCTGTAGCCGAGAGACGTCGGCGACCAGAGCCTCACAGACGTTCTGTCTTGTGATTTGCGGGACAATTGTGGAGGAGCGGGGCCCCGGGTTCTGGTCGATCTCACCTCGTGCGCCCATTTTTGCCGGCAGCATCGTCAGAAACTCAAAGAGCCGAGGTCGTGGACGTGCCATGCACCGCATGCATCGGGTACATACAGACAGGCGTGGGTGCAATTAGGGCAAGGCAGACATACTTCCGCGAACCGGATCCGGGTCAAGATCACGCGTGTCCGGCCTTATTCTATACACATATGCCAAGAAACTGTCTTCGACTCTCAACTGCGACCTTTGGTAAATCCGACTCCACATACAAGATTATCTTGTCGTATGCCAAGATGTGCAGAGGCCCCGTGGCTGGCTTGGAAATTCGTGTTCATTGAAGCATGCTTTGGCTTGTGAAGCAAGCACGGATACTTGTCTCTGGACCAAGTCGAGATCGAAAAAATGCATATTGACTCTTCTGTTAATACGCCTTCCAGCCCAGTAGCGCCTTGACATTGATCACATGCCCGCCGGAATGTGCCATTCGGTGGCAAGGGTCTTTCTAAGCTGCAAGGAGTCGTATTCCTCACATCCAGGTTTCCAAAAAGCAGTAGCCTCCAATGCTGTTTTCTTCGTCATCAGTCAGAAGATCCCCATAGTCATGATAGTCTCGTCAAGCTCCAACTCTTCCCACAGCAGGGATCGCTGACTTTCAAAGCTTCAAGTCCTCCCATCTCGTCAGCAACTCCGTCATCCGGCTCTCATTATCCCCATGCCCCTTGACCGTGGCAAAATTCGGAAAAACAGAATTGATCATCCCCATATCCGACGGCCGCCACATAGTCACCGACATGACCTGCAACAAGCTCATTGTAGTCCTGCTCAGAACGATATTGTGCTTTTGAGCAGTGTGGTAGGTCATGCGAGCAATCGCCCTCGCAATCATGACTTCCACGCCGGTACCGAGCAGACATCGGAAGACCTCTTCGAAAGCAGCGGCGGAGTCGGCGATCGTGCCGTCGCGCTCTTTGCTGATTGGAGAAGCGACTCTCGTTGGGTCGACGAGTTCGGGATCGAGAACTAGGACGCCAGCGGCGACGGCTTGCAGCTGCAAGAGCCATGCCGGGGTAATTTTCAAGCCGTAGCGCTCGCGGAAGTCCTGTAGGATTTGTGCAGATTGGTGGGCGAGTGGGATTGCGTCGTCCAGCCACTCTTGTGCTTTTTGTGTTCTGAGGTTTACATCTTCCTTGCCGAGTTGAATCAGAGGCATCTGGCCTGTAGGTGAGACTTCTTCTTGCTGTAACCTTGTCCTGGCTTGAGTTAGGAAGATCATGCGAAAGGCAAGGTGTGATGCGCTGTACGAAGTTAATCAGTATCTTGCACATCACGTTTCGAGGATATGAATGAGCTCACTGTAACTCCCAAACAGCAACGCTCATCGGCCACCTGTATCGCAACTCGAATGGCAATCGCTGACACCAGAGCTGCATCTTCGCTAGTAGCTCATCTGCAGCTTTTACAAACCCCTGAACCGTCGACTCGTGAGGTTGACCTTTAGTCAGAACCAACGAATGAAGTTCCTGAAAAATCTCGGCCAGTCTGCAGCGCTCGCGGAGATACAATGTGGGCCAGTGGAGGGTGTTGCTCTTTGTCAATGGATACCCGGTCCACACCTCGGACTTGTCGTCGAAGACATCGTAAATCCTTGGACATTCGAGTTGAGCCGAGTCTTCTGTCGTGCCGCTCAAAAAGGCGATACGCATGATCCTGTCGCTTTCAGTACCACTGCCGAGACTTGAATGACTTTTGACCAACTTACACATGTGTACACTTGACCATATAGTGGGTGTTGAGCCTGGCTCTCAAGAAGTCCGATGGGCTCACGCCATGAGCTTTGCAATAATCAGCGTCGGGTTGAATAGGTATCTTGTTGTCGAGTTGTGCAGCGATCGGAACAAGAGACAACCCAAGCGCATCTTTCGCACGGTAATTCGATCTGCAAATGGTCAGCAAAATACTACGAAGCCGCGTGTCGGATAGGCATCCTACTCCAATGCCAGGACACAAAGTGCTTGAATATTGGTAAGTGTCGGCCGCTTCTGTTCTAGCGCCCACAGACGCATAGCTTCATCGTGGTAATGTTGGCCACGAGCAATTCTATCTCGACTAGGTTCTGAGAAAGCAGCGTCGTGCTCGGAGTGCAACTGGTCATCCATCAGCAGACGCCCTCTCCGAAATTCCTTTGGCGATTGACACTCACGCTCGCGATGGCTAGGATGCTATTTACAAGCAAAGGCGAGCAGAACTGCGAACAGATCTGCTTGGAACACACGTCTAGATTTCAAAATCACATTATCAGTCGCACGATTCCACGACATGCTCAAGCCTAATGCGGCAGTCTGAAGCTTAGTGTTACCTTTCAGAAAGAGATCAGGCTCGACGAAACGCCAAGTTGGATTGATCCAGACCAGAAAGACGGAAATTAGATGCGACACAGCATCATGGTCTGAGAGAGTCGTTGACCACGGAACCGCAGGCGCTCGGTAGGGTGGGTCGTCAGGCTTGCCAACGTCATGTTGAAAGAGCTCGCGCTGCACAGGAGCAGAATCGCGAGCATCAACAATGGCTGACTGCCCGACTCCACCAAGACGCAATATCGGCACGGAATGCACGTGTTGCGTGGCCCTCAGCATCTCCTCCATGTACGAGAATTGCACAATGCGATTGCACAGCATGTTGAAATCCTCGGGACTAGGAAGCCGGGTGCCCAAGGTCGCTTGCGAAATCGACATCGAGAGTCTGGCAACTTGTCGCAGCGAGCCCGTGCTGTGAGCCAAATTGACCAAGAATGTGTGTAGAGCGAATTGCTGCGGGTCTGACACTGGAGGTCCATTGCCAGTAGTAGCATACTGAACAATTGCCCCAGCACTGTGACCCGATCGGATGCGTTTGACCAGCTCAGCGGCATCAAGCTCGTTCGCAGACCCGATCATGCCGAACAGCTGCTCATAAGTCGCCAGCTCCGAGTTCGTCTCATCGTGCTTTCGCTTCGCAGCCTGTTGCATCGTCTCTCCCTGCGCCGTATCGTAGACGCAGTCGAGGTGGCGACTCGCGCACGTGGTGCACGGACGGAGCGCATCGCACTGTGATCAACAGTCCGTAAGAGGCCAGACATTGCTCGATTGCTACGTGCATACCTTTGTCTTCTTCGTCCTGCAATTCACGCAAGCAGCAGCGACTTGCACTCGCTTCTGTCGAGCTGGGGCTTGAGTCTGGCGTGCGCCACCGCGTCGCGGAGGCCCTCCGGAGCCGGCTCCGGCGGTTTTGGGCGCCATGACTGGCCAGCGGCTTGGATGATGTTGGACGTGAGAGGGGAGTTCGGCGTCGCGTGGTAAGAGACAAACAATGCTTTCGCCAATCTTCGCAGGGAAGTCGCGATGGCAGGCGCGAGTGCCACGAGCAATGACGGGAGATGAGGTTGAAGCTGGGCCGGAGTTAGCTCCAGGTGGGATGAAAAGCAAGCACAGCACATGCATTTGCATCATTGTCTATCTGAATATGTATCGAGCAGTCTTGATCAACCTACCTAGGTAGTATCAAGGTAGCGACAAAACAGCAAGGGTGGAGCGTCTACCTTATGCAATGCACAACACTCATCTTCAGAAACAGTGGTTGTACAAAGCGCAAATTCCTTCTTGTGCGACGCCTGCGACCGGACTTGTATACATATCACGCGAGCTGTGACCAATCAAGTACATACACAGTATATGTAATAGCAGCTGTCCACTAATAATTTCAAATACCATATCGCGAAAAAACCCAAAGAAAAAAAGGACAAGGGTATCTTCATCGTCTCATGACACTTTCATCAATAATGCTTCGTCAATCCCTTTTCCCTCCACAGAGACGCGAAGCCCTATCTACATAACACAACACTTCTCCTCAGCAGCCTGCACCGTTCCCGGCTGCGCGTGTGGCCGTCTACCAGGCTGTCCAGGCGCAGCATTAGGGAAGCCGCCTGGAGGGGCTCCAACCTGGCTGCTTCGTCTGCGACCTTGAAGTCTGCTTGAGCCAGGTCGCGCGTTCCCTGCAGCGGGATGCTGTTGCTGCTGTCTCAGTGCGTCGTACGTATTGAGCGGATGGCCTGGCTGGAGAGGAGCTGCAGATCCGCCTTCACGGTACGGCCTGTCGGTGGCGGATTGCTCGTAGGTAGGCGGGGCGGTAGGGTCTGCGGATGGGTTGGTGTTGGAAGGACGACTGACGGCGGGGCGCCCATTGGGAGTGGCCGTGCTGGTGCTGGTGCTGTTGGGTCTTCCGGCGGGGCCTGATGGGGCGTTCTGGCCATGGCGTGGTGGCATGGCGGGCGGTCTGCCTTCGGTCTGTCGAGAGATGTATAGTTCTGATAACATTTGCTCGCGGCGGCGATCGTCCTCTGACTGGCGTTGGCGGTCTTCTTCCTCTTCTTGCAATTGCAGGGCGAGTGCGAGGTCATGGTCTTCTTGTTCGCTGTTGCTGCGCGGTGGGTGCTGATCGTCGGGCACATTCAGGTGTGATGCGGGCCGCGGCCCTGGCAATGGAGGCGGAACCTCATTCGCACTGTCGTTATTTCGTGAACCTGGTGGCTGAGAATTTCCACCTGAAGTGCTGTTGTGGCCCGGCACAGTCTCCCAGCCATGATCGTTGCCGACAGAGGCTGCCTGACCTGCTCGTGTTGCATCTTGACTGTGACTAACAACTCTGAAGTCTCCACTGAACAGTTCACTGGCAGCGCCATTGACGTCTACCAAGCTCTCCCATACGATCTCATCATGCGAGCCATAGCCAGCGTCCGTGACAAGAGTCATGAGGCCGCCAAATGTGGGCTCTTTGTAAACCGTGCTAAAGTGATCGTTGCGGAACAGAATAGCTATCTGGCCGGGTTTTAAAGTTCGCGACATAGTTTGCAAGCCAAAGTCCGTGAGTTGAGTAGGCCAGTTGGACAGGAATGATTTTATGGTTTGTATATCCTGAAGGGTCAATTGTTCTTGTTCGGAAAGTCCTTCGGCTCTGAGTTTATCTTCCAGCTCGAATTCGACGAATTGTATGTTCTGGGCATCTTCAAAGCTCTGTGCACACCTATCAAAAGCTGCATATGCGGAAGTGTCCTGTGCGGGGACCCAGCCGTGGATAAGAGGTATGCTAAACGTAGAGTAAAGCCGCATTTCTTTTGTTTCCTCGAAGGCGCCGACCTTACTTTGTGCTCTGTGCATAGGGTGTGTCTGATTGAGATCAGGAGAGTGGCCGTCCAAGGAGCCTCGTGGTGCATGAACCGGTGTGATGAACCTAGGGTTGACGTTCATGCCGGTGTGCAGTGCTAACAAGAACGAATACAATTCGCTCACGTCCGGCAGCTCCTGCGCTGAGTCGCCACGCCGTCCAGACATCAGCTCGTCAAACACTGCATCGAGTAGCAGTCCTAAGCTGACTTGTTCTCGTGTCCTCAAGGTCTCAACCAAAGCGGTGTCCAGACCAGGTGGTGTACTAAGGACCAACGCATTGACCAGTGCCAGCAGAGGACACGGGCCATTGGCGTTTTGCATCAGTATGGGCGACCGTCTCATGTCAGAACCATTCGACTGATCTTTCCAATTGATGTGTTTGATCTGATAGTGTTCATTACGTTGTTTGCTGGCTTGCGTGCGGGGAGTCTCCGGTGCAGTACTGAAGGACGGAACTGTTGGGCTTTGGCGTGGCACTTCAATAGGAGCCGGCACAACCCGCTCAGGTTGCGGCACGACAGCAGCCTCACGTTGGGGAGCTGGTGTCGCATCAGGTATGTCATCATCGATCAAGCTATGCCCGTGATGCGATTGAGGTAAAGGAGGCGCAGGCGGAGGGAAATCGTCTTGTGGGTATGGCGGTGCTTGATTTGTGGGCATTGGAGGCGGCAGAGGGATCGGTGCATTGTTGTTCATTCTAGCTTCTGGTGAAGCTGGCTCTTGCTCCCACGAGTCCTGTGACGCAAAGCTCTCTGTTCTTTCGCTGACCATCGATAGTGGAGGTTGCGGTTTGTGTTGGACCGGTGCTGAATCTGCTTCGTGGAAAGATTCATTTCCCGGTGGATACGGCGGACCTCCTAGTGACATCTTTGAAAGCTCGTCGGCAGGGGTGTGCACAGTTGGGAGTTCAACTGGCACTGCAGGAGGCGGATTGCTCGGCGGTAAGGGTGCAGGATTATCGTTCCACGGATCTTGACTTATGCCTGTGTGTTGTTGCTGTATAGGATGCTGATTGTTAGAGTTGGACGAAGTTCCAGCCTCAGCCCATGCAGATGGGCCGTTCCCTGTTTGCTGCCTGTTGAGATAAGGATTGTTCGATTCAAGGCGGGTGTTCGGATGCTCTTGTTGATGCTGCGGTGTACTCTCATGTGCCCACGGATTAGAATGCGCCTCCACCTGGTAGGGGTTCTCGGTGTAAGACCGGGAGGGTGGTGCCGACACACCTCCTGCTGGACCTGGTCGAAGTGCAGCAGGCAGGTCGTTGGATTGCTTATCACCAGCCTCATTCTGCTGTGCCTTTTGCTTCCCCGCGGCTATTCTCAGCGGCTTGGGAAGCTCGCTCTCATCCGGCGTCTCATGGCCTTCCTCGTCGGGCGAATCCCAGGTGCCGTGTGAAGATACGTCGGAGTCTCTACGCGGTCGCTTTTGGGCTTCGTTCATGTCGATTAGGTCGAAAGCAGGTGAGGTTCCAAGATTCGGCGAGTAGATGCTATTCGTGCTCGCGGGTATTTTGTTGCTGTCGATGGGTGTCGCTGGGTAGGGTAACGGATTGGCATCTTGTGCTTGCGACGTGGACACGCGCGGCTTAATCGGCTTCCTTGTGACCATGATGGCTGTTTGCTCCTGGTAGTGGAAGAGAACAGCTTGTCTGTCGATGCTAGGAATGCCTGGTCACCTCGCCCTGGAAAGCTGCCAAGCTGGCGCCTGGCGGTGTCTGGTAAGCTGAGCTTGGGCGGGAGGTCGAGCAGCAGGCTTAATACGCGATTACAGTACGGTCTGAGCAGTAAGGAAAAAGGAATAAAGTGCAAATAGGAATGATGGCAGCAAGCTGCAAAGTTAAGTAGCGTTAGGGAGATGGTCGTACAGGCCAGCCTCGCACTCGGCTAGGCGATGGTGTTGGCAGCCAGAGGCATTCACAATCGCTGGCGTCGCGGCATGACGTGCGCTGCATGTGGCGCAGTTCAATGCTGGTATCTCCGCATCCTGCTCGTGGTCTCAGCTTGCAGGCGAATGCGACTCGGGATGATCCACCTGGTCAAGGCTGATGTGATGTCTTGAGATGCTAAGGTACATGGCCGTTTCTGCCATTCACGAACAGTCCTCTGCAAAGAGTGATGTTTACTTTTTTAAGCTCGACGGTAAAGTACTTGACGTGCTGTTGCTGCTGATCGACCTTCCATGTGCGAGTGTAGGGCTGTCTGTATGATGTTTCTCCACACTTGCACTGCCACTGTGGCGCATTCATGGAATTTTGCGAGCAAGCGAATGATTCGAAGCAGTCCAGGTCGAGAGGACGAGTCGACGGAGGCACAGCATAACCCTTGCAACCACTCCGGCAACTCGTTTTCGCAATGTCTTCCAACCAGCTGCGTGTCCTCCTCGTTGGCAATGGCGGCCGCGAGCACACCCTCGCTTGGAAATTGTCCCAGTCGCCGCTCGTAGAGACGATTCACATCGTTCCTGGTAACGGAGGCACTGCCGCGTAGGTGCTCCCAGAAACCAAGAAAGATTGACATGAGAAAATCACGAATCAAATACGACCTCGAATGGAAAACAGCGACTGACTAGTCCTCGTTCTTGCAGCGTGCCCAAGTGTGTCAATGGCGCTGGCGTCTCTCAAGAAGACTTCGCCGCATTGGTCCAGTACGCCAAAGACAACACTCTCAACTTCCTCATCCCGGGTCCGGAGGCACCCCTTGTTGCTGGTATCACAGATTACTTTGAAAAGAACGCTCCCAATGTCAAGGTCTTTGGTCCCAGCACCGCCGCCTCCCAGCTCGAGGGCAGCAAGACTTTCTCCAAGGACTTCATGAAGCGCCACAACATCCCCACCGCCCGCTACGAGAACTTCGTCGACTACGAGGCCGCCCGCAAGCATCTCGACTCCATCGACTACCGCGTCGTCATCAAGGCCGATGGCCTCGCCGCCGGCAAAGGTGTCGTCCTCCCCGAGACCACCGAGGAGGCCCAGGCCGCCCTCAAAGACATCATGGTCTCCCACGAGTTCGGCTCCGCCGGGAATTCCGTCGTGATCGAAGAGTACCTCGAGGGCGACGAGATCTCCATCCTCTCCCTCTCTGACGGCAAGGTCATCCTCTCCCTCCCTCCCGCGCAAGATCACAAGCGCATTGGCGACGGCGACACCGGCCCCAACACTGGCGGCATGGGCACCTACGCTCCCGCGCCCGTCGCCACCGCCGCCATCCTCGCCGAGATCGAGGAGAAGGCCCTCCAACCTACCATCCGTGGCATGGCGGCCGAGAACCTGCGCTTCTGCGGCTGCCTGTTCACCGGCTTCATGATCACCGCTGCTGGTCCTCGCGTGCTCGAGTACAACGTCCGCTTCGGCGACCCAGAGACGCAATCTTGCCTTGCGCTCCTCGAATCTGATCTCGCAGAGCTCATGCTCGCAGCCTGCAATGGCGAGCTTGCATCGAAGAAGCTCGACGTCGCCGATGCACACGCTTGCACCGTCGTTGTCGCTGCCGGTGGGTACCCCGGCTCCTACGCCAAGGGTACTCCGATGAACGTCAAGCAGCCTGAGGAAGCTGGCAAGTACATCTTCCACGCTGGTACCAGCCTCAGCAACGATGGTCAGCTGAAGACTAGCGGTGGTCGTGTCATTGCTGCTACTGCTACTGGCAAGTCGCTGAAGGAGGCTGTCGATCGCGCTTACGAGGGCGTCAAGTTGATTGAGTTCGACGGTATGCAGTACCGCAAGGACATCGCTCACAGGGCGCTGAAATAGAGGTTGGTCGTCGTACCGACTGATCGATCTATCTTGATGAGATGAATTAAAAGTAACGTTTACATGTGAATTCGACCGCGGAAAAAAAACCCACATTCGCCGATCATATATGTTGTCCCACATTTACGTTCACAGCATCGATATCAATCCACGCTGACTGCCAGTCCACCAAGCGCTAGAAAAAATCCAAAAAGAGCTCCCGCCTCATACAGAAGCATTACCACTCCTCTTCTGCACCCCGCGATGCTCCTTCACAATCCCCAAACTCATCCACCCACCGACAACCATCGCCACAACAGCCAACAACTGTGTCCCCACAACCAACACAACCTTAATCACAAACAATCCAGTAACAGGATTAATATCTCCATTCCCATGATCGAAACTGTAGACCACAGCATACACCACCTTCGCTCCGCCAAACAGCAAAGCAACCGCAACCCAGTTCCTCAGGGCGACCGTGCTTCTCGAGAGATCGTACCGAGATTTTCTGTAGCGGAGGAACAGCCAGGCGACGTATTGCACCAGTCCCAGCCATGTGACGAACAAAAGCGCCGCGCCCGCCTCGCGGAGCTTGTACGCTGAGTCGACGTCGGAGGCAGACTTTGCTTCGACCAGGTGAACAGACCCGATAACGAGGAGGACCAACCCTACGGTGCAGAGGGTGTGGAACTGGACTTGCAGGAAGATCAACCAGCGAGAAATCGACTTTCTCTTCGCAGGTGCTGCAGTCGATGTGCGGACGAGGATGTAGTGGTGAATCTCATGCAAGATGCCTGACATAGCGAGGATGAGTGGCGAGATGCCGATCGACGATAGAATGGTTGCGGCGAGAGAGGGCGGCTTGTTATTGTCGACTAGCTGAGCGATGGCTGCTGCTATGCGCACGCCGATGCTGAGGTTCAAGTAGAAGTAGCCTAGGAAACCGGGCCGGCTGTGACGGTAGACGATGAGGAGTGCTAGGGGTGCGAGGAGAGCGTAGAGGGCTAGTTCGACGGCGGAGAGAATGGAGGTGTTTGAGAGGGCCATGGTGGGAGGAGACGGAGTGGTGGAGTGCGATGAGGTGTTCTATCTGGTGGTTGAGGAGGCATGGTTCCGAGACTTATCTCTGCTTTTAAGGGAGTTGTACATGCTGTCCAAACTGCTGCCTGGATTGTACAGCCTCATGTGAGGTATGGTACATGAGCGGTAGGCAGTGCGAGGCGCGAATGTCTCCCAATCGGGCGTGGATTGCGCACTTGGACATGCCAGCAGTCGCATCCATTCCTCTGGCGCTGAGGTCGAAGAGACTACTCTAGAGAATGCGAACATCAAGGATCAAGTATTGTAACGCTGGTCTCTGGTCACAAGCACGTCGCTAATTGGGAAGCAAGCAACTTCCATTGCGATGGAAGTAGCATCATAGTCTGTTTGATGTGCCTCCCGTTGTCATCGCAGAGCCCAGAGCGATAGATAATGTTGCTAATGGCAGACCAAGCTTTCTGACCGAATGCTTGATGTCGCTACAGTGGTTGCGCAGAGCACGCCCGATTTGGACGGCGTTGCGCTTCAAACATTTGAAGGTTTTCAGCTCGCGTCATCCGTTGTGGCGCTCGCTTTCGTCGGCTCTTGCCCATGGGTAACAATCATGGATGAAAAGATGCGTGTACTCGATGTGCTGCGCCCTGCTGCAGACGTTGAGTGTCAAATTTGATTGTGTTGTGGTTCAATGTTCTGCTTGCAGGGTTGGACGCGCATTCTTCAATGCCAATTGAAGTCGTATGAATTCACACCCAAATTCCCACCGCGGCAAAACTCACCATTCCAGTGATCTCCGTGTCAGTCGGTACCCAGACACGTATCAAATAATTATATTCTGTACACTCTGGTGACATCGCAAAACTGATTATGTGTGTGAAGAGCAGCTCTTGCGTTCCGGAGTCGACATCATCGTGGCGACTACTCCAACCCTACTAACACCATCGTATGTATCCGCCTGTCCTGTACATGTACCGCGTGATGTACAATTCGCTTTAAGACTACATGTAATTAGCACGAGCGAAGACGGTCTCATGATCTAATATTTAAGGAATTACTTCTTCTGAGGCAGGCGCGAGCAGACAGTACAAGCTGTTTTAGATTGATGAGCTCGACACGACTCGCAATAGTTGCGTAGACCTATCGCGACACACAATATGTATATTGATGCAACAATCGAATATACATGATACTACTTGCACAACACAATACTGCATCGTCGCTGGCAGGACCTTACGCATCTAAACGTAGACAAGACCAGCACAACACCATCACGTCGTCTCAGCGCGTAACGCGCATCACCAATCAACGACTCAACGAAAACAACAAACAGAAGAGAAGTTACCCGCCATTACACCGCCCACCATCACCAAACTAGCCGCACGTCCCCCATACTACAACCAAAAGAAAAAAGTAATCGAAAGCCAAAAAAACGCTCAAGTCGGCCGCAGATCAATCCATCTAGACCAACGTAGAAGCAGGCAGATCTGTAAGTGCGTGCCTATCCGCGTCTCCACACTTAATCAAAACGAAACGAGCCTAACAAGGCCTCAGAGATGAAACACCGACGCTAGCTCTAGTCTCGCGGGATTCGCAAAGGAAAACCGCCCGGCAGCAGATCCCCACAGACCATTCGAGGTCGGCTCGGGGTTTACATGGATGACGAGGGATGGGAGACAGGGATGCTTGCGATTGTGTAGGCTCCAAAGTCCCTTTGGCAAGTGCACGAGAGGGAAGCAGGGGAGGTTGAAATAGTAAGATGGTTGGGGGGAAATCCCATTGGTTTGGGAACTGGTCCGGTTGAGGTTAGGAATACTTGGATCTTCCTTGCGCTTTTGCATAGTGCTACTGTACACTTGGTGAGAGTTGTGGCCGTGTGCAGACGGAATCTTGTCTTGCGCTTGCTTGTTCATCATGGGAAAGCAAGATCGATTGGCTTCGAATCCCTGGCTGCTGTCCATTCGGAGATTTTCCTGCACGCATTACATGCATACGACAGCGCATGGCCCCACGTACTTGTTGAGCGTATGGGAAGTGAGTGCGTGGACTTCAATCGGCAATTGGACTGTTGACGATATAACTTGTTGGCAGTCGATGAGGTTTCTCGAAGTCTAGGGATGCCTGCAGCTTCACTTGTGCGAATGGGACGTCTTGCATATGATTCTGGCGATCGAATCTGGGATGAGTTCGACGGGCGCTTACATGTAGGCAGTGCTGGTTTGCGCTGCACAGAGGTTACGTGAGTGGCTAGATGTGATGCGCTTGCCTAAACGAATCGATCTCGAAGCATCTTTCTACTTCGCCTCGCTGCAACTTTAGCAACCCTGCGATGAGTCTGATACGATTGGCTTGCTGGGTCGGATGGTCACATTGAAGACGGCCAATTGCAGTCGCACCATCCAAGAGACATCGAAACGGTCGAGAGGCGTGTCGAACAGGATCGCTGACTGTACGTCTGACAGTCATTGTAGTGACGACTTGACGTCAGCGGCCACTATTCGCGCAGCCTCTGTTTGAACCAAATGAAAGTCCCTAGAGATGTTCGCACCGTCCTGGTGGTATCACAGCCTGAAACGAAGGGTCCTGATGTAACCATCAGGGACTCTTGCCACGTTGATTTCGAAGTGCCGTGACATCGTACAGAGGGTGGCCTGTAGATTGAACAGAGCGTCGGCGATCCACGATACACTTCCGGCTCTTCTCGCGGCAGAAGTCTGCCTTGTTTCATCAGGCTGTATCAAGCTAAGGTATGTACTAAGTTGGAAACCGCAAGGAGTAGGCAGTGGGACATGGTAGGCCTAAGCTGGAACGTGACGACTTCAGGGTCAGTTTGTGGCAGACAGCATCTTCGTGTCTTACCTGAGCACGCGCATTCGTGGTGAACGCACGCTGTTGTTAAATTTGCTGTGGTTTGGGCGCAATGGAGACTCGTCGCATTTCAGCCTTGAACTGAAGAGTTTCAACATGGAAGCCGTCGATCTCCTTTCCTCTGCACGGCCCTTTCGGGTCGAAGCAGAAGAACGTGCGTGAGGTTGAAGGTTTGCAAATTAATGGAATCCTGCTCGTGAGTCGTGGTAGCTGAAGCCGAGATCGGCAAGCCGGGTCTGACAGATGAGATTCCATCGCGTATGTCCACGCGATTTGAAATGGATGTTTTGGTCGTTGGCCTTACTCAAAGCAGCTGCTAAGGTTCTAAGGACATACCCCTTTTCGTGCAGCCTCGCATCCGCTCCGGGAAGACGTTAGATTGGGATGAATTCGAGAGGCTGGTTGTCCATGATCTAAGCGTGTGCAGTAGTTCGCATCAATGGCATCCCAGAAGAGGACAATCGTCCGGCCGGGAAGCACAAAAGTCTAAGCGACGGATGATGGACGACGTCAAAGATAGCTCAAGATAGCTCAAAGAGTGCAATGACCGCGGCTTGGCAACGGGTGTGATCGGCATGGTCTAGAGTGGAAGCATGGCAGGAGGGTGAAGAAGGCGTGATGGAGTTGCGACACGGGCGCGATGCAAGATGCTTTGCGGGTCTTCTCTTTGACGTGTTTCAGAATGCCAGGTTGCACAGCGATCAAACAGGCACGATGAGGCTAGATTTGCTTGCAGGGATCTGGCTGCAGGAACACACCCTTTAGCGCTGCCAGGCTGCGAGCCATTGGTTGCGCATTCGTGCGCCGATGGACAGCTCTGCCCATTCGTACTTCGTACTGGGCGCATACTGGCGACATCGATCTAGCAGCTCTGCAGTCGATTTCCTCCGATTGTCTGCCGCAGTCGCGACTCGCGCAGCATTCGCCCACCAGCTGAGCGGAAATTAAATAATGGCGGTCGGGAGAAGTTGAGTCCTGACGAGAGCGGATGCAACGGCTTTCAAAGGAAGCTGGGGGCAGCTCTCGCGCTGCGAACACGACTACGACTACAGCCAGCGCCCGCGGTGAGACAAGCGTCTGTCGCGCAAGCCACATGCGGTCGGAATCGTGCAGACGTGCAGACATTATTATTCGCTATGCGCGTGTGAAAGGGGCGGATAGGGACAGACGTTCGTCGCCCATGATTCTTGCACGCGTCGCTTAGGCGACTCGCAGCACAGGAGAGAGCACGGCGGGCTGGATGGTCTTTGTATGTGTTTGGCGACGAGAGACCCTGTGGTGGTGCGATACTGCGCTCTGCACACTGACAGCCTGTGGTCGTACCATTGCCGGTCTCAGATCCTTACGTGCTGGCCCTAAAGCGCAGAGTCGGCATGCGGCGGCCAGGAACTCGCGCTCGCGACTCCAATCACGTCCGCGACCGTTGACATCTGACACGGCGAGGCTGATCACGGAGGCCTGCGAGCACTGACGGCACGGTATGGCCACGGCCACTTGGTGCTGCAGACATGGCAGATCATACACGGCCACGTTCCCCGGGCATCGTGGCAACAGTGCATCGTGGCATCAGTAGTGCATCGTGGCCGGACGGGAGAGCTGCAGAGCAGAGCAGGGACAAGGCAGCGCAGGCGAGGCGGGAGTTGGGATGGGACCATGACTCTTGCAACCCTGTGCAGATTGCGCTGGCGGAGCATGCCATGCCATGCCATGATTCCCAGAGCGGTGGGAGTCTGTGTGCGCTGCAACGGCTGGCGGTGGTCACGTTTACTAGCAGCTCTGGCAGCGACAAAAATGGCAGATATTACATTGCGGTGGAGCCATGGCCGGCGGCTATGGCGCTGCGGTCGACTGGTGAGGGCGCGTGCAGGCAGGATGCTAGCAGGAGAGCGAACAGCGAGGTGCGATGGAGCGTATGCGGGCATGCGGCGCTTAAGGACCTTGCAATCAGGTACAGCACCCTATATACTACACAGTGCGCAATATAGCGGTAGCGCGCGCGCAAGCAGCGAGGCACAGCGACTTCTGGTATACCATCGCTGGCTGGTCGGAGACGTGACCAAGGGACGCTCGTAGGGTGCGCGCGCATCATCGTCGCCGTGGATTACGGCTAGGCTAGAGCGCCCGCTTGGCGCCGCTTCCCGCACGGCTTGAAACAAGAGGCCTCTCGCGCCTCTGAAACATTAGCCAGCCGTCGCCCGCCCCTCCGTTTCGTCTTCCCAAAACACCACCGCACCCGCATCGCATCACCTCGCCGTCCAAATCGTCCGCGCGCGCGCTCAGGCACAACACGCCCTCGCCTGACTCTGCTCCCCCCACCGCACCAACCTCTGCCACCGTCTGATCCCAGATCCGCCCTCACAGCGACGGCCGGCCCTCGCTATCCACTTCTTCAACCTGCTGCTCCCCCATATCTGACACGCCCGCTGCCGCCTGTCCATCACTCGTTTCATTTCCTGCTGCTTCTTTTGCTACACACATTCCTCTGCCCTCGCGTGCGACCTGGTTGTCGTACCCGCTGCAATATCACGCCCTCGCTGCTCATCAAACACCCACAGTCTGAGACGGGTTGTTTGCCGCCTTCTCTTCCCTCCGCCACCGCGACCTCACCGCCGCCCAGCCTAGCTGCTCGGCCCGCGTCTGGCACAGCGCGTCCTGCCTGCTCACTCCGCTGCCATGTCCGTCATGTACTCCGCCCCTCAGCACCCCTCCATGCTGCCACCGCAGCAGCGTCCGGTCGCTCCTGAGACTTTCTTGCTGGATCAAGATGCTCAGCAGAGCCTGCCCGCCGACTCCGTCGTAGCTTTGCAGCAGGTCGACAATTGTATGTCACTTTGTCATTTGCCACTGATCGTCGCATCTACTCCAATCGACTTGATAGCTAATGGATGCTCTAGTGAAATACTTTCTCATTTCTGCTCCCGTTGATTGGGCCCAAGACCAGTACATCCGAAGATTCCTCCTTCCTACTGGCGAATATGTCTCTTGCGTTCTTTGGTGCGCCATTCATTTTTCAAGTGGACTCACTGCAACATTTCCTAACGATTAGCAGGAGCAATCTTTTCCACATCTCAGGTACTGATATCGTGCGATGCCTGGCCTTCCGCTTCCAGGCCTTTGGCAGGCCGGTGAAGAACTCGAAGAAATTCGAGGAAGGTATCTTCTCTGACCTGCGCAACCTCAAGTCCGGCACCGACGCCTCACTGGAGGAGCCAAAGAGCCCTTTCCTCGACTTCCTCTACAAGAACAATTGCATTCGCACTCAGAAGAAGCAAAAGGTCTTCTACTGGTACAGCGTACCTCATGATCGCCTTTTCCTGGATGCTCTGGAGCGAGACCTGAAGCGCGAGAAGATGGGCCAAGAAGCCACCACCGTGGCCGTCAACGAGCCAGCACTGTCTTTCGAGTTCGACTCTTCGCAATCACTATTCGAGCAATTGACCAAAGCACAACAAAGCAGTCAGTCAACCTACCCTCAGCAACCTCAGTCGATGCCTCAGTCCCAAAGCGCATCGCCCATGATCCGCGCCGCGGACTCCATGCCACCACCTCCATTCATGCCTCAGCATTCGTTTGTCACCACGACATCTATGCCTGCTCCCAGTATGACCATGCCTACTGCCATGCATGACGAATCTGCGTCACACATGCCAACCTATTCCCAGATGGCGATGCCACCGATGCCCTCTCAGATTCAGAGGACGCGCGAGCAATCAGTGAATCCGGTATTTGACCGCAACGGTGTTCCCCTCTCGCAGATTGGCAACAGGCACAGCTCGATGCCCGCCTACATGGAATACTCGCCTGCGCCGTCTTTCGTCTCATCACACTTCGAGGATTACAGCACTCGTGGACTTTCGTACGAACCGCTCACGCCGCCCCAGCATTCCAATGGCATGACAACCGAGCCGGCATACATTGCTAACGAAGATACTGGACTGTACACTGCCATTCCAGATGTTGGCTTGCAACAACCTTTCAACCCGCTCATGGCGAGCGCACCCACATATCCCGGCGCTCACTACCCATCAATGGCGCGCAACTTCCAGCCTCAGCAGTACTCGGTGCTCGAAGGTTCTCCTACATACAAGCAGCGCCGCCGCAGGTCTTCTTTGACATCTGGCGCCATCGCCAACGCAGCTACTGCTTACACACCACACCGCCCAAGTGACTTGAGACGATCGGTGTCGCAATCTGTCGCTCCTCAGGCGATTCCGGAGGCCCAAGAGTACGAAGCATACCACGACTCACCGGCTAGTCTGCACACAACTCAAAACCAGAACGCCATGATGTCTAATGAGCACAAAGAACTTCTTGACCTCTCCCGCCAAGGCACTCCTCAAGGTGACGCTTCGGTGGACGACTACAACAGACAGCAGCAACAGATGCAGATGGTTCACAGCGAGGACTTTGCAAACTACGAGTCAAGCCCCAACAACCCTTACAGAGCGATGCCGCAACACCACGCCGTGCAACGCACCGCAAACGGTGTCTACCGTCGTGCACGTAGCGCAACCCTTGGCGAGATGGCACCCTACCCACAGAAGAGCCACTCATGCCCGATCCCTATGTGCGGACGTCTATTCAAGAGATTAGAGCACCTCAAGCGTCACGTTCGCACTCACACGCAAGAGCGCCCTTACGTCTGCCAGCTTTGTAACAAAGCTTTCTCTCGTTCCGACAACCTCGCACAGCACCGCCGCACACACGAGACAAACCCGGATGCCGTTGCGCCCTCAGAAGAGGAAATCGAGGAGGAGCGCCATGCACTTGACGATGCTTTGGCAGAGGACGCCGGCGCCGAGCAGGATAGCAGTCCCACCAACTACCAACCTGTAGCCATGTCCACTGGTCCAGACATGCAAATGGGCATGCCAACTCACCTGGATATGCACGCACTTTCTCAGACCGGTCTGCACAACACACAGCAGATGGTTGGTGGTGCCGCTCTTGGTGACTACCAATGAACACACCCCGGCTTGCAGTATGATACGACTGCCTGCTGGCTGGCTCCGCGGGCCTTGTGATATGAACTTTCCCTTCATGGTCGACCTCGACCAAAACACTTCCTAATCTATTAGTGCGCTTTAGTGCTTTGCTTTATTTCTTATTTCCTCTTCTTTGCCGCTGCTGAAAAAGACAGCGTCGAAAAGCGACCGCGGCGCACTGGGCCGCTCACGATACACGATGCACCGGAACTAAATCAAGTTTCATGTGCTGGAGAGAAGGCCGCATTGGAGGCGCAGTGGAGTCTGGTAGCATTCGGATTTACTTATGAATGGGGGTGAAAAGGATGGTGAGAGCGATACTCTCTTGGACCTGGGACACTGACGGTCCGCTGGCCCTGTCAGCTTAGAGCTGGGCGGTTGGAATAGTGGATGGGACCGCTTTCCTATCACCCTCGTCGCATGTTTTGGTAGACAGATGGGTTGGATCTACACCGAGCCACAGGATCTTGATAGATAGAAAAGAATATTTGAAATGTAAGGAGATTGAATCCAGATCTTTGGCCTGTAATTGCGCATCATTCCTCGTGACATATGTCCTCCGTCTAGTTTCATAAGGGTTCCAGTGCCTATGCACATGCGCACTATAACAAGGTACATATGTGCACGTTGTATACTAAGAATCTTACATATATGTACATGTATGTACTGTCGAAGCGTATCAGTTCATCGTCTTGCATGACGACGTGGCTGCGCCCCGGTCACCCAGCAGCCAACGCCGATTTTTAGACCGCAAGACTGAGACATTCCCGCCAACCGCCCAGCCCAGGCGACACACCAGAGAAGATCGGTAGCACGTTTTTATTTCAGCTCTCGCCTAGAACGGCAATCTGCTGACCTGCATGCATCAATTGCGAGCTTTAGTCTATTGCGTTCAGCCAAACGGGTTGAATACTGCGCTGCCCTGCTGATCAGCCAGAATAAGCCTTCGGGCAGATCGCTCGGATGGCGCGTTGCGTGACCCGTCCATTTGCAGCTGCGGGTGCTTGATGTTTACTTTAGAAGACACCGGCCGTCGATCTCAGCCTTCTAACATCATTACAAGATTACAATTGTATTTTTACCCTCCTGGCGGCTGTATATTGTGAGACCTGCCCGACGCCATCCACGTTTCCTAGCCGTTTACGAGTTCAGTCTGCTTTGGCTGGGACCCGGGATTCTTCACGGCCTGAGACATTGAAAGACACGATAATGTCGAAGGCAAGGGAGGCAGGTGGGCGAACTCGCCAGAGTATATCAGCCACTGGCAACTCGTGCCCAAGATGGCGGACCCTCCTGGTCTTCGTTGCAGCCTTAGCACTGATATACAATATGCTATCTTCACATACAATAGCAGCATTGGCTACGACCTTCTCTCTCACTTTCGCCCTTCCGAGACCCGCTGGCGGTGATGTCACAAATACTCCAGACGAACTGCCATGGCAGGCTACTGGCTCAAACAATAGTGCTGCAGACTGGTTCTACGAGTTTCAAGATGCTCTGGCGACGATGCAAGGCTCGCCTTTCTGGACTGGATACAACTGGACATCTATACAATGGATCTCAGCCTTCCTCAACACCCTTCTTGGCGCCACCAATCGCGCTTTTACAGAAGTCCTCGTGGAATATGATGGCAATATACCTGGCTCATACATTTCTGGCTCAACTATAGAGGGCGAGATCTCGCAGTATTACGAGGAAATGAAAACATTCTTTGGATCAGAAGATACCGTACAGATCTACGGAGCGGCTTACGATGACGCTCAGTGGGTTGTTCTCGAATGGCTGGAAGCTATCAGATTCATCAACGAGTATGATGCATATAACAACGGCAGCGGCAGTCAGGATGACATCCGACGCTTCGCTCATCGCGCCCATCTCTTTTACAACATCGTGCAGAACCAATTCGACGATTCTCTATGCGGAGGCGGCCTTACCTGGAACCCTGCGCTGGAACCTTACAAGAACGCAATTACGAACGAACTCTTCATGGCGAGCTCGATTGCGATGTACCTATACTTCCCAGGCGACTACAACACCGACCCGTATCCAAGTGCCAACTACTCTTCCGAAACGAACAAGACTTTGCCACCTTTACCATTCGTGCAGCCTCACGATCCTCTTTTCTTGGACAATGCTGTCAAAGAGTATGCCTGGTTCAAGAGCCAAAACTTTACCAACGAGCAAGGTCTCATTGTAGATGGTTTCCACATCTCCGCAAACCAAACCACCTGCAACGAGCGCAACGAGATGGTCTACTCATACAACCAAGGCGTCATACTCTCAGGTCTCAGAGGCCTTTGGGAAGCCACAAACGACCCATCATATCTCACCGACGGCTATGACTTGATCAACACGGTTATCAACGCGACTGGCTGGAACGCCCAAAACGCTTCCGAAGCAAGCCAATGGGCTGGCCTAGGCCGCAACGGCATTATGGAAGACTATTGCGACGCTCCGGCAAATTGCTCGCAAGACGCTCAAATCTTCAAAGGCATCTACTTCCACCACTTTAGCATATTTTGCGAGCCCTTGCCAACTATCACGCCTCTTGTGGACGGCGTGACAGTCCTTGCAGACGAAGAACTAGCCACTGCACACACGCGCAACTGCGACAGCTACACGAAGTGGGTCGAGCACAACGCACGCGCTGCTCTCAGCACGCGCGACCAATACAACGTTATTGGCGGCTGGTGGGGTGCGAGCTACAACAATACCAGCACTAACGACGTCCAAGACGCGAAACTTGACATGGCCGTCCCACTACCAGCGGGCAGCTGGGACGAAAGAAATAATCCGAACCTGCTGAACCAGGCGCCGTGGGCTTGTCGGGGCGGCCGCGGCTGTGGTCAAGGCGAGAAGAACCGTGGCGTGCAGGCCGGTCTACCTCATCAGGGGTTGATGAGAGCGCGGAGCCAAAAGCGAGACGTCAACAGCGGAGGAAGAGGAAGGACGGTGGAAACGCAAGGCAGTGGGTTGGGAGTCGTGAAAGCTGCGAGCGATATGACGCGGATACGACCAGCAAGATGACAAGAACATATGAGGGACCTTTTACGATTTATTGATTACGAACACTAGAAGCAGCGAATATTGATTAATGACGGCGGCCCTTATCGGCAGGAATTCTAAACCGGCTTTATTTCTATTCTATTTTCCACCTCATCACTTTCTGGCTGCCGGCCCGCTAAGAGCCAAGTCCCGCAACAAGCCCAGCCAGCAGCCACATCTCATCTGAATTCGTCCCCACTTCCTCTTTACAGCCTTACCAACTTCTCTAACCATCCCCAATGGGAAAGCTATAAAGTCTAAAGTTGCGCCGCGTCACTAATGGAATCGCGGACAGATACCAATGACTCTGTCGCTATCGGCTGGCTCAAGTATAAGCACGACGCCCTTCCTCTGGAGCGTCTGTGTGTTTGATCTTCGTTTTCTCATCCTGGCCTGTCTGTCAGTCCGCTCGCTTAAATCCTGTTTGCGCTAAATTAGAAAGGCATTGGCCTGCGTCATCGGTATACTGATATCAAGCAATCGCATATCTGTGCGACTACAAAAAGAAAGAAGATATCCACTCTGGCGCTAGTATTTGCTCGTGAGCAGTACAGCAAAACACAACTGGCAACATGCGGACATCTCAAATCGCCACCATCCTGGCATGGTCACCTTTCATCTTCGCAGCAGACACCGTAGAGCCCACATCTCCCAAACGCGGCCTCTGCTACGTCAAAACCGAAGATCCCAAAGACAACACAATATGGGATAATCCAAACTCTGACCTGACCTGGTACTACAACTATGCCTCAACCCCCACAAGCGGCCTCGACGCCAAACTGCAATTCGTGCCAATGCTATGGGACGCCTCTTCCGCCGGCGACAGCCCTGGAAGCTTCTACAACACCGTCAAAGGCCTGAAGTCTTCTGGAAACAACATCGAATACGTCCTCGGTTTCAACGAGCCCGACGGTTGCAAAGACGGCGGCTCCTGCATAGATGCTGACACAGCTGCCCAAGCCTGGATCAGCGAAGTCGAGCCGCTCAAAGACCTGGGAATCAAACTCGGCGCTCCGGCCGTGACGGGCTCGCCGCGTGGACTGGCGTGGTTGCAAGACTTTTACACGGCTTGTGACGGCGGCTGCACCACGGATTTCTTGCCCATCCACTGGTACGGCAATTTCGAGGGCATGGCGTCGTACATGGGCCAAGTTAACGCGACGTACGAGAACATGACCATGTGGGTTACGGAGTTTGGCTTGCCGAACCAGAGCGCGGACGATACGGAGACTTTCTTCAATCAGAGTGTTTCGTATCTTGATCGACTTGAGTGAGTTCTCAATGTTTTTGTGAGCGAAAATGCTCTCGATGGACCCCTCGCTGACTTGATTCTTCCTTCTTAGCTTTGTCACGCACTACTCTTGGTTTGGAGCTTTCCGCGCGGACGTCAGCAATGTCGGGCCCAACAGTGCTCTTTTGACCAAGAAGGGCAAGCTAACTGACATGGGCGAGTACTACATGGGCGGCGCGGTCGAAGCCTCCAGTGCTTCCCAGCTTGCCATCTCTGCCGGGTGGTCGGCGCTCTTGGTCGCGACTGTTTTCTGGAATTTTGCATGAGCGTCTTGCATATGGTTCAAGGTTGTCTTTTGCCATCTGGCGATTTTCCGCCGATTGGCAAATTCTTTAGATTTTGACGATTTTATGAGCATTTAGCGAGGTCGTTGGGGGCGTTATATATCCAAGTTGGAGAGGTGTGTTCAAGATTTTTCATAGATAGTCTCTTAGACGTATAGACTGTGTCTTCTGTTGTGCGACCTGTACAAATCGTCAGACAGTCCATTCTGTATTGGAAGACAGCCGCGGTTCTTTCTCATACATTTCCAGAACGACTCTTTGGCAGCGCCACAGCCCGGCATTGCCTACACTCGCAGTGCGGCGCAGCTGCTACAGGTTTAGACTCTCTCGCTCTCGCTCCCTCAGGATCCAGCACATCCACCAGCTCCAAAAGCAAGTGTTGCAAGCGTCTGATGCGATTCAGACCCGTAGACTCACCACGTTGCCTTTGCCTGTCGACCTCATAGATTCCTCGCTCAACAGATTTGAACCAACCACGAAAAGCCTCGTCAGCGTCGTTACTAGACACTTTGTCCACTTCCGCAGCCCTGCCACCTGCTTTCCACTTCCTCGTAAACTCAGCATAGCCCATGCAAAACAGTTCCGTCTTCTCGCCGGCAGCGTCTGCCCTACTCACAGTCATCAGCTCGCCGATAGCGAGCTGATGCCCTTTCCACAGCATGAACGGCGCTTCGCTTGCTCCCCGTCCGTCGGTGTTCAGACATGTCTGGATTCGCCCGAGCAAGTCTACCAGGTTCTTGGTCCGGCTGCGGTCCTCGGTGGCGAAACACGCAAACTGCGCCTGCTCGCGCAGAATATGCGTCCAGCAGAGGTATTGGCCGAACAAGAAAGCTGTGTAGATGACCAGGCAGTCCTGATAGTCCTGAGAGCCATGCAGGAAGGAGAGGACGGATTGGTCGGTGATGTTGTAGATCCGCGATTGCAAGTCTTGGGTCGCTAGCAAACGCGTGAGTTTCCCAAGACTTGACTACGTACACTTCTTGCAGCTGCTGTCAGGTTTTCTGCACTCACCTAGCAGTAAAGGGTCTCTATATTTCCGCAACAGTCGCTCCGTCTCGCGTCGTGCTTTGCGCTCATCGGAGTAGATGGTGAGGACACCGCTGGCGATGGCGACAGCTATGGAGCCGGCGAGGGAGATTACGGCGACGGTGATTGAGGCTACGTCGACCATGGTGTTTTGATCACGCAAGGTAAGAGAGACATGCGCGCATATTCGATAAATTGATGTCAGATGTTTTCTCTCATGCAACAATTCCAGATGGATCCTTCTGGTGGATCCCACTTCGTGCTTTAGCGAGAAGTTTGCGTTTCAGCTGAGGCTGCACTCTGCGGAATACCGCCTTTTCAAACGGCACGCTCGAAATTGACCACCTGGACACACACAGCGTGTTTTCATCCTACTTCCATGGTAGATATCGTACCAAGATCAGCGTGAAGCGATTTCACAGCTATGTGCAGATGTGAGCCGAAGGAACCGAGTGCATTCAGACTACAGGACGGCTTTGAGCCGACGATGGCATCCAAACATGGTCACTGATACAGCGAAGATAATTGGACTGGCTCATCCTGACGTGTAAAATCCATGATAAGAAAAGTTACGAGATACAAGACTATGGCGCTAAAATATCCTGCTAGTAGACGGTCTCACCCATTGAACCTCGTCACATGGCTCGTCCTCCATGAATTTCTTAATCTTCGCAGTATCCCAACCAGATAGATACCTCTGATCTGCTTGCGTCCAGTCTCCTGGCTTCTTGCCTGCCTCCAGATGAGGCTCTTTCGCACGACCGAGCCTGAAGGATCTGACAAACCAACACTTTCGAAGGTGGTAGGTCCACTGGAAGCAAGCTTCGGCATTGACACAAGCAGTATGACATGTATCAGCAGAGTTGTTCGGCTTCCACGGATCATCAGACGCCGGCTCGTATGCGTCCCACTCGCCATTGTCCCAGTCATCTCGTCGTTCGATGCTGAAATCGAAAAAATCGCGAGCAAGATCTCGGTAGATCAGAGGTCTGAAAAGTTTGTTGCGCTCCCATTGCCACCGCCAGAGCCTTTCAGCGTCTTTTGGTGCGCTTTTGTGCAAAGACAAGACTGGCTGGCACCAGTAAAGATCGCGAAAGGGAATGCCTGCCAACGGATGCGGATTGAACGAAGGCCACAAACCACTCAAGTCAACGCCGTGTTCATGCAATGCCCAGCCGAGCACGCTGTCGCCACAGCAATCTCGAAGCAAGAGTTTCCAATATCGCTCTGTCAGCTTGCTTCCCAACCACTCCCCAGTGTCCGGATCCCAATCAGCGGCTACCAGTTTCCGCATCGCGCCTCGACTTATGATGTAGCCAGGTCCCCCGTTCGCGAACCATATGCCCTTCCGTCCGGGCGTTGGCGAGCCAAAGTATAGCGGAACGTCTGCGTCGAAGTTCGCCAGTAAGCGGAAGACCGTGTCCCAGACAATGTGCGTGTCGCCCTCGTAGAACACGTACCACCTCTTCTCGGGCGCCATCTTCCAGGCTCTGGATATTGATGGGAGGAATTTGAGCTTGTCGATCTTCCATCCTTGTTCTCTCGATAGAGTCTGGTTCTTGAGGTTTCCGGGTTGTTGCAACTTGATGAGATTGCGGTATGGCAGTGTCTGGCGGGTGCTTTTGAGCAGTTTGTTCGGAATGTCCGCGATGACATTGATGATGGCTCGACCGTCAATCTCCTCTTCCAGGTCTGAGAAGATCAAGATGTTGTCCAGGCATGCCGAGGTGCTTTTGAGCGAGTCTCGCACTCGATCCGTCACGCCGTGGCCTGTCTTGAGAACGGGTTGGATGTCTATCAACTTGTCTTTCGGGAAATGTCGGCACAAGTCATCGATCGTCCCGTTGTTCAGAATGTCGTGGTCCAGAACAGGAAATGCAGAGACTGATGTCCACGGATAGAACTCTGGTAGTGTATTGCGTTTACCCTCGCCAATGCGCCCCGAGTTTGGCGAGCCGTATACAGTGATGAGTAGAAAATATGTTACGATGCTGAAGACGACTCCAAGCCCCAGTACTGCTCGCCAGAGCGGTAGTGAAAACATCTCCTGCTTGTTTATCTGGTCTAATGATCGAGGGCGAGCACCTTGAAGCAAGGTGCATCAGAAAGGATAGAACAGCACTTATCGTTTCACATGATCGGCGCAGGAGTAGACACTTTCACATTGTGATCGGTCGTAAGCGAACCTGTAGATCTATTCACTTCGATCACAGCCCACCGTTCTGCACTGCCAACAAGTCCCGCTTGCTACAGTATATTAATAGAAATATTAGCAGGCGACAGATGATCAGATGCTGTGAATGGACCTTCGCCGACTGTGAAAAGTGAATTGTGGCGCCAGCATGCAAAGTCTCTAGCCGAAGGATTGGTAGGCAACAGCTTTCCAAACGTTATTATAAATCTCCACCATACGCGTGTTTGCATCTTCAGATGCGAGTACGCCATTGATCGTCATCGGTAGCGCTCTGGTCACAGGGCGTATGTTCATGAAGATCAAGGTCCCTGTAATTTTTAGATTTATCGCGGGATTACAGAGTGAAGTGCTGTAGTCTGGCGCTCCAAGTTTCTTTGCCCTTTCCCGAAGCCCGAACAAAAGGCTCCTTTTTTTTTTTTTTTTTGCAGAATGATGTTTGATTAACAGAAGAAGGAAGCTAGGACAAGAATGCGTTTGGACAACGAGCCAGTGTTTGTGCTGTGCTAGGAGACGATCGTTACTGCGATGTCAGATTTCATCTCCGCTTTGGGTTCGTATTCCAGCGGGCCAGCGACACGAATCGTCCTGTGATTAAGGTTAATCATATGAAGTTGCGACAAACTCTTCTCCTCACTGTTGTGTCAATGGACTCGTTGTTCAGCGGCTGGATAAAAGCCGGATTGTCACTGGCAAGTTGGTGTAGTGCTGCCCAGTGTGAAGTGTTGATACAGCCACATGTTTGTACATTAATTCAGAAAAGAGCCTGGCCACATGACTACCTTTTGCTCTTGCCCTTCCCTTTTCCTTGCTTCTTACTTTCCTCAATTTCTCGCGCTTTCTCGCGTGGGTCGATCACCTCGATCTCGGACATCTTCTTCTTCCACTCCAGATCCTTGCCAAGTGTATCTTTCGCAAATGTAAGTTGATGTGACATCCAGGCCGGATCGTCGTCGCCATCCATCTCTGCTTCACCATCAGGCTTCTCGTCATCCCATGCTCGACAGCTTTGGCAGTTGGCAATGAAATGTAAATCGCAGAGTGCGGCCTCCTCGTCGTCGTCCGCGCCTGTAGTAGTCGGTTCAGAATTCTGAGGAGCGCCGTTGGACGTGACTCCTGGCTTTTCGCCATTCGCGGCCTCGACTGGAGGATCCGCAGACGGCAAGTCTTCAAGCTTTTGCTTGAAGGCTTTGAATAAATCGAGAGCGCCTTTTTCGTCCGTCATCTTACCACGTTTGCGACCTCTTGTGCTTGTGGCTGGAATCATTGCTTCCAGGGCGCTTTTTGGTTTCTCTCGTTCTTTCGGAGCGTGGTCCACTGTGCGTCTCATGCTTGCTTTGAGAGCAGCGATCTCAGCATTGGTCCTCTCTAACGCGCTCGCTGATTTTGTCTTCGCTGGTTGTTCGTCTTCATCATCATCGTCGTCATCGGCCTGTACGGGTGCAGGTATAGGGACCAGGGGCTTTTGTACTTCTGTTACTTCCATCGGCGACGGAGACTTCTGCCTCTTTTCTACCTTCTTTTTCGGCTCTGACGTTCCTGGTAGCGCTGTGTCATTCATATCTTCTGGAGCTTCAACCGTATTAGAGACGAATTTCGGGTTAGCTTTCGCCTTCTTCACCACAGGCGCAGCATCGTCCTCTCCTTCGTCTCCACCGAAGCTCAGCACGTTCTTTCCCAATGGCTTCTTCCTCTTCTTCACGTCCTTCTTCCCTTTGTCATTGCTTATCGTCCTTGGTGCCTCTCTGACCCTAGCCTCCATTCCCTCAAATGGGTTCACTAATATCTCCGACCCTGTGACCTTGGTAGGGTACATTGGCCTCTCTGAGCCCTCTTCTTCCGTCATCTCTACCTCTGCCATCTTCATCAGATTGTAAATCGTATCGCCCTCTATGCGCCCAAACAGCGTGTGCTTTCCCTGTAGCTCAGGCGTCGACCCTAAGGTAATGAAGAACTGGCTGCCATTGCTGTCTTTGCCCTCGTTCGCCATTCCCAGCAGTCCACGTCGGTTGAACTTGAGCCTGCTGTGGAACTCATCTTCAAAGGGCTCGCCATTGTTGATCGCGCTGATGCCGCCGCTGCCGTTTGCCTGCGGGTCGCCGCATTGTATGATGAAGCCGGGAACGAGCCGGTGGAATATGGTGTTGTTGTAGTATCCATCTAGACAGTGTTGTAGAAAGTTGCGCGTCGCTAGAGGAGCTTGCTTGCCGAAGAGCTCGAATGCTAAGTCGCCGGCTGTCGTCTGAAGAATTACTTTGGCTGTCGGCTGCGGTTCGAGATTATATAGCGAAGCCATGTTGGTCGGTATGGCTTGCACAATAACGAGTGTTGGGGTTGTGGATGTGTTGCGACAGAATGTCAAGCTTGCTCGATCATGTGAAAGAGAGCTTCGAACAACTTCGGCTGCTGCTCACAAGCTGGCTTCGTCACTTCCATTTCCCTGCCCCGCAACCATCTTCCAGGCTTCTAAACACCACTACCAAGACGTATTATATCACATACAACTACCCGCAGACCTGGCTTATTTCACAGAAGGCGATACTTTGTACGGTGGATTTCAGCGAACGATCATGTCTGAAGTGACTTTCGCAAAGGCCTTCTTGTCCACTCTGGACAAGAAGCCCATCAAGCTGCCTGCCGACCACGTGAGCGATCCGAAGCAATATCCTAACCAGAGCCCGGTCAGTCGCTGCTGTCTTCTCCCTCTGCCAAAAGCAGTCATCTAACGAATCTACAGTTCGTCCTGCCTCGTCAAACACACCCGTTCCCGCGCCGTGAGAGACCCACGTCAGGCCAGATAGCGAAGCCCGTTACTATTACTGTCACACTTAAGCCTATGCGAGGTGGAGAAGCCGTCAAGATCGCCGACCTTGCCCTTGAGACCAGCATCTACGAGATCAAAGACCAATACGCGAAACAAACATCACTGCCTCACGAGAAGATCAAGGTTCTGTTGAACAAGAAGCCAGCCGCGGACCTCAAGACGCTGAAAGAGCTCGGTGTTACCGGCGATGTGGAATTCAGTGTCATGGTTTTGGGCGGTGGAGCTACGCCTAGTGCAGGAACGCCCAGTGCTTCGTCGCCCGCGGTAGAGAAGTCAGACCCGGTTGTTTCAGTCCCCGAGGTGCCAGTGGTACCGGCAGCAGACAAGATGGACGTGGATGAACAAGCGTCAGCGCCTGGCAGTGAGAAGGCTCAAGCGGAGACTGCGCCTTTACAGAAGTCTGCGTCTGGACAAGGACCAAGCGGTCCTGGTGCACTCAATACGATCGAGTTCTGGACGGATCTGCAAGACTTCCTTGCACAGCGACTTAGAGATAGGGAAGAAGCTGAGAGGTTGAGCAAGGTGTTCAAGATGGCATGGATCAACCAGTGACATTGAAGAGAATACAGACAACATGCTACATAGCGTGTGGTTACATCGAGGTGGAAATACAGATAATGATGAACAATATAGTCCAACCTGCGCTCTGACAATCAAGCGGCGGGCAAAACCATTGCAGCCAGTATACTGGGCCATGTTGGCCATCAAGGTGTCCTGTGCCTCGGGCTATAAGTTCCTGGTATCTTGGAGTCCTCACCTTGTTCTTGCCCGCCCATGTCATCGCCCATTACATCGATAAGTGCTTTACTAGCCTACGGCCCTAATCAGGTCTCTCAGACAAGTGCCAGACGCATCATGCAGCTGAATTCAGGGCGCTGCAAACCAATTGCCTGCGGTTCGAACGTTGCTTTGTCTGGCCTGCCATTTGGCTAGAGAAAGGATTCGATCTGGAAGCTCTTTGCCAACGTCACGTTCAACTTGAAGAAGTCAAGCGTCTCTGATCTCGGCATGGTGTCTCGAACTTGCAGCGTGTCCGGCGTCCAAGGCTGCAGCACGAACGTTGACGACATGCCATGATTCGTCCTGCGGCACAGCTCGCGTATCTGCACCATCAACCATTTTACCGGACTCTGCAGTGGTATCTAAACGTTTGCCAAGGTATGCGGGCGATCAATCCGACTTCAAACTGAAACGACTGGTTCTCAGAGGTCGAACTACAATCTTTACCTGCCTTATACAGTAAGTCGATCAGGGCCCAGTGGAGGCGGCTCGTGAAGTGGAGATGGGATCAGGCGTCGCTCTTCTCCGATTGGCATTTCCGATATGATCTATACTGCAGATATGGGCTATTGATTAAATCTGCGGCTGATAGGCATTGTGTATAAACAAGGATGGATGCCTCTCATACCTGCAGTCGTCCTGCTTCGTACACCTCGTTTGATATCAATACTCGGACAACATGTACGCTTCCTTGGCCCTGCTATCGCTCTATGGCACCAGAGCTTATGCCTGGGGTGCTCTCGGCCATGAAACTGTTGCATACATCGCCACTGGTTTAGTCAAGAATGAGACCAAGGCCTGGGCGCAGAGTATCCTCGGCGATACGTCGTCTTCTTACCTGGCTAACATTGCTACCTGGGCGGATTCCTATCGCTATACGGACGAGGGCGAATTCTCCTCTGGGTAGGTGCTATAAGCCTCTATAGAAGCATGTGCTAGGGCACGTTGCTAATACACGTGATTTGGCAGCTTCCACTACATCGATGCCGAAGACGACCCTCCAAACAGCTGTAACGTAGACTACGACCGGGACTGTTCCTCCGAGGAAGGCTGCATCGTGTCTGCTATTGCCAACTACACCCAACGCGTGCAACAGCCGTCTGCGCTGCCTGCCCAGGAAATCAACTACGCTCTTCGCTGGATCGTCCATTTCTTAGGCGATATCGCTCAGCCGTTGCACAACGAGGCCATTGCCATTGGTGGCAACACGATCAATACGACCTTCGATGGCGAGCACTGGAACCTTCACGCACTGTGGGACACCGGCATTCCCAACAAGATTCGCAACATCGACAATGTCAGCCTTGCTGATGCTCAAGCATGGGCATCAGACTTGATTGAGGACATCAAGACCGGCAAGTACAAGGCATGCGCGCAAACCTGGGTTCAAGGCGATGATATCGCGGACGCGAAGCGATCGGCTCTTGCGTGGTCGAGAGACACCAACTTGTACGTCTGCTCGAGCGTCTTCCCAGACTCCATTCAAGCGGTATCAACTGGAGACTTGGGTGGCGCGTACTATGAACAAGCGGCCGAGGTTGTACAGCTTCAGATCTCGAAAGGCGGTTACAGGCTCGCCAAATGGCTTGACCAGCTTGCTGCCGTTCAACAGAACAGCACGGTATATAAACGCTCCGCCGAACCGACCCTTGACATCGATCTTAGCGGCAGAGACTTGTTGCCTGCTCCGAGGGGACTGACCATGACGAAGCTGGCCAGGAGAGCTTTCGGCTCAAAGTGTGATCATGCTCACTAGGACATCACTTGTCGAGAGATGGAGATAAAAGAAGCATTAAGAGCGCGTCTTGCCGGAAGTAGAAAAGCGTCGCATGTCCAGCTACCTTCAATCTTGATAAGCACCATGGATATTTAACGTTGTCAAGGCCAGTGGACGCCATGCGGTAAAGGTGCTGCAGGGCAGCAGCAATTGCATAACAAAACCAAGTAACATGTGATGCCTGTACAAAAGTGCAATATAAGGTAGTGTTTGATTACCTATCACGCAATTCACTTGTTCCTTATCGTTAAGCGACCCTTCACAGATGCGCGTGTGGGGCCGTGGAGAGAAGATTCGAGATCCACCGCATTAAAGTGCGGTACTCTCGGCTGAGCCACGTCTCCCCATTTTGGCTGGCCGCATTCGTGACTTTACTTTGCGAAATAATACCACCCATCTTCCCTTCGCAACACGTCGCGCATCTCTACCCGGCAATCACGCCAATACCACAACCCCTACCGCAATCATGAACCCGCAAATGTACGTTTCCGTCCGTCTGCAAGCATCCGCGCCGCACCACCGTACTGACCGGGCAATGCAGCACCAACCTCGTGATCATCCTTGTGATGATGCAGGTCAGCAAGAAGATCCCCTTTGACGACCCTACCGTCCTGAACGGCGTGCGCGCCCTCTACGTCGTCAGCAACCTGCTCATCGCCGCCATCTACTTCTACACCAAGCTCCAGATCGACAAAAAGAGGGGTACGAACACAACCCATACATTTTCGCATCACAATAACCATACTAACAAGCAATTCCACAGACATGACCGTCCTCAAGTACGTCGAGCCCGCTCCCATGGGCAGCACCGAGGAGCCCAAGGTCGTCACCACCACCGTCCACGCCTACGACCAGCAGCAGCTGCGCGGCCTCTTCAAGTCTCAGCTCATGGGCGTCGGCATGATGGGCGTCATGCACCTCTACTTCCACTACACCAACCCGCTCCTCATCCAGTCCATCATCCCCTTCAAGGGCGCCCTCGAGGGCAACCTCGTCAAGGTGCACGTCTTCGGCCAGCCCGCTGCCGGCGAGCTCAAGCGTCCCTGGAAGGCTGCCGGCGGCTTCGGCGGCATGATGGGCGGCGCGAACGCCGGCGACATCAAGACCGACAAGAAGAGTATTGAGGCTGCTGAGAAGTCTGGCCGTGGTGGTGCCAAGGAGGAGTAAGCGTTGCGCGATGCGCCATAGCATTGTGTGAGAGTGGGAAAGCACCGCTCTACTGCTCGCGAGAGCTTGGGATTTGCGATATGTACAGAGAGTTCTTAAGGACGTTGTCCTAAGCAGGTTCAGACCTAAGCCTTTGGGGTATCATAAAACAACTAAAATTCAAGCTCCTCGACCTCCATCCCACAGTCGATGCAGCTTCTCTTCGTCATGCCAGTCTCCGGGTCCTCCACACTCCTTCCCCACTCATGCTCATGTTTTCCCTTGCCAATAATATCACCAAAATCACCGCCACCTCCAGCCCTGCCTTTCTTATACGCATCAACCCTAGTCCTCTTCTTAAGCTCATTCAGCTTATTTTTAAACTTCTTCTCCTTCCTCTCCTTCGTCTCCTTCAACCTCCTCTCAAACTCCTCATCCAGCTTCTCAGCACTCCCCCACTTCTTCTCGCTAAAAGCATACTCCTCGACCTGAAAGCGCATGAACAGCATCATGTCGTTCCACGTGCTCTTGTGCGGATTCGGCTTCAGCATCCGCGGCAGCAGACTCTCGTCTTTCAGCTCCGGGTCCGTGAGCAGGTAGTCCTCTTTCGCCTCCGTCTTGGTCAGCAGACTGTACTTTTCTGGCATCTTCTCTTTGCACGTGTGGCACACTTGTGTCTGTAAGTGCTCGTCGAATTGCCAGTCGATTTCTAGGCTGCCGCACTCTCGGCACTTTTTGCGGTCGCTGTTCAGGACGGAGAGGCCGGGTTCGTAGGGCCCTTCGCGCCGGTCTCGTAGTCTCTTGCGAAGCTGTTGTGATTCCCACTCTTTCAAAGACATTCCTGGTGGCTTGCCACTGTCGTCCGGCTTGTGCAGGGTTCGATTTGTAGGGTCGTCTTCCTGCGTCATGAAGCCACCCTTCGTATCCGTCATCTTGCTGAAGTCATACTCGACGTATTTCTGGAACTTGCGCGCAGGTCGAATGTCCGTATCTTTAGAAAATGAAGGTCCATTGTCACCGCCTGTGATCCGAGGATCGCGCGCATCGCGGTTCGTTGAAGGGACTGGTGCAGGCGCTGGACGTTTCTGGCCAGCGAGAGGTGCTGGGTATGCCGTCTGCGAGCGGGTTGAAGGTGGTTGCTGCTGGTGCTGGGTACGTAGGGCTTTGGCGCGCAGACGCGCTTCTTCCATCCGCCGTACTTGTTCAGGCGTTATGGGATTGTTGTTCGCAGGCGCCCTTGGTGGCGTGGTTGGTCGGTTGTTGTCTGCCATGACAGCGGTGATATTGTGCCGATTTACGCTCGTGCTATCGAAGAAGGGCCTAGTATACAAGCGCGTAGGCTGACCGAGCTGTTTAGCACGAAGTGTCTTGCTCCTGCTGGATTATTCACTTCGTCCAGTCTGCTTACAATACATATGTACTTCCTTGAAAAGTGACGACATGGGAGTAGGCTTCCGGCGCGCGCCTCCCGAGGCCGTTGAGCCACCGCTCAGGGTCTGAAGTCTGTTTGTTGATGATGGTCGCTGGCCAACGCTGATGATACTACCTTATCTTCGCTTCATGTTTCCCACGCCGCGCTTAGGGCGACAAGAGTACCCGTGGACATGCCTCATGATGCCGAGCTTCTGGCACGTCTGTGTACACGACCACCGGCTATCCTGCATCTCGGCTTACACTCGGTCGAAAGAGGGTCTTGAAGGGAAGACCCATGGGTGATAGTCTCCCCGGTCGTGGTATTTAGGCGACATGACCAGCTCCTGGTCTTGCCGTTCTACAGCCGGCAGAGTAGTCTACTAGTGTGCGACCTCCGAGGGCTTTTCGCGGCTACAAGATTCTCTTTTGTCCCTGAGCCCACTACTCCAATCTCACTATACGGTACTACCAACAAAGGTGAGTCGGAGGCTGCGGCTTCACTCTGGCACGCTGTCACACCTTGCCCAAACAGGCTAAATCTTGCATTCTTCGCTAGAGCTGTGTTCTTTATGCGCACGTGTCTACGAGATCCGACACATCACCTCTTACAGATTCAGCACGAGCAAAGAGCGTGTTCAATGTTGCTACTATCGGCCATGCTGATGGCTGTGAAGGCCTCGACTACGCCAGAGATTCCTTCCAGGAGGTAAAACATCATGGCAAACACGCTGGCGATGTCTGCCAGTTTACACGCTTGGAGGTTCAATTCATCATAATACAAGAGGTGACTGCAGCCCTTGGCACTGATTGTAGTCTGTATCTCGCTCTTGATGGCTCACAATCCCCGGTCCTTGTCGCAAGTCTGGAGCGTGGGCGAAAACCGACCACGAAAGTCCACTAATGTTGTCCGCTCTCTACCGAAGATAGTCCTTGAGTAATGATCCCTGTGCCGATTGATGTCGGTCACTTGATAAGTCTCGGTCAATCGCACGTGAACTGGCAAGGAGTCAAGCATACTTTGACGACAATCACAGCAGCACGCAGAAATCAACGAGTCGTCTACCAAGATCATGAAGTTCTCCGGTCCTGATTTCATTGTGAAGAGTTTCGAGGTGGATGCTCTGATCGTCTCCAAGAATGTCTTCTCGAGAGAAGTACTCGAGCAAGCGGCTGAGAGACTTCTCGCCGCATGGCCAGTGTTGTCGTTCCGCATGAACATCACAGTACGATTTACAGATTCAATCCGCCATCCCTGCGACTGACAGATCGAACAGCGAGACGGAGCGGACGATCAACCAGCCACATCTATCCACGACGGCTTCATTGACATCCAAACTATTGATCGGGACATCTTGCCAGCATTGATCGATTGCAAGAAGAATGGCGGCATCAAGATTTACGATGCTAGAGCTCTTCATGGGCTTTTCAGAGCAGGCGCTAGGACCTGGATTGATTGCTTCCGTCCGAGGATTATCTCTATTCAAGCTGCGATTACACGTGATGCAACGGTACTAAAGTTCACGATGCAACACATCGCAGGCGATGCATATGGTAAGTAGGCGAGAGACCACATGAAAGCAACTCGATGCTGACACTATTCCTAGCTATCCACAACGCAGCAGCAGCTTTCTGTGAAGGCCTACACGGAGACGTCCAGCCAAGATCATCCAGGGCCGATGTCGATTACACTGTCATCGGTCCCGAGCTGGAGGAGAAGACAGACAAGACAAGTCCTACTCCTTGGTCGGGCGACTCTATCGTCACTTCACAAGCTCGCTCATATTGGGATTGGTGCACAGCCAGCGTGTTGTTCCCTTTCGCGACTATCGCAAGAAAGTATATGGAGTTCCGCCGTACCCCTGCCCGATGGCAGTCTGTCTACTTCCCCCAACATATTCTTGATGGTTGGCGACGCGCTGCTGAAGACGAAGGTGTCAAAGTGTCGACCTATGATCTCTTCGCGTCATGGCTGCATATGGTGAGTGACTCTCAGCTACCTCTATTAGATTGTACTTTGACTGGGCTACCATGGATCGGATGCGGTCTTTCAAAACATCGGTAACGACGCCTCAAAAAGGAAACCTGCTAACTTTGTGATGTGATAGCACACGGACGATTTCAGCCGAACCAATGATCCCACAAAACCAGCCCAACTCGCATTCTTGATCAGAGTGAAAGAATTCTTCAGCAACCCTCGTCAAGGCGTCGACGAGTTCTGGAACCCCTTCAGCGTCGCCATTGCCTCAGACTTTCCTCAAACCGAAGCCGGCCAGCAAGCCAGATTGGTGCAAGGAGCCGTCAACGTCCGCAAAGCCATCAACGAAGTGCGCGAACCAGCTTACAGAGAAGACTACGCCAACTTCATGAAGCACAATCCGGCCAGGCAAGGTCAGCCGATTGGTTTTGGCAACAAAACGCCACAGACATTGATCTTGACGAGCTGGAGTCATGCCCCTCTTCACAGTTTGCCGTTGTGGAGCGAGGAGGATCACGAGCGCGAGCCGTTCCATGTGCAACCGCTTTTGCATTTGATGAAGCCGTTGCCTGTCCCGGACGAGATGGATCGTCAATTCGGCATTGTTTGGAGGGGCAAGGAGGGCGGATACTGGCTTACGGCGACTTTCGAGGATGATTTGTGGAGGAGAGTGCTCGATGTGTCGTCTAGCGAGTAGCCTCATATCGATATCAGGGCAAATCATTTTAACAATCTAATGTTGAAGTGTAGTCGCCATGGTCTATCGTACAAAATCCAGCGATTTCAATCACCTGACTTGTGTTCGAGGTCTGCATCTATCAAATTGTACACATGAGCAACGTGTTGCAGTTCGGCAAGACTTTATACATGTGAGGTCAACGTTGGTCACTACCTACTCTGTTGTGCCATTTCTTTGATCCTGATCATGTCAGCGCATGAACTGAAACGGAAACACAGTCGATTTTGGACAGAGCGTTGGAGTACAGCAGGCTCCGACCGTTGTGATGTCGAGGATTGAACATGTTTTCTCATCACCGTTCCAATTCCGCCGTTATGGACGGCTCCGAATACCGATCCAAGACGAGGCCAACGTCGTGTTACGTCTCGACATGGGTCAGGGTCAGACATAGTATCTACACCGAGCGCTGCATTAGGAGGTGGGCTGATGATACTGATGATGGATCTGCACAGGCCTCACAACCGAGACAGCCCATTTTCGCGCACTGTATGTCAACTCATTGCATTACACCGTGTGCATTTGTTTGCTCTGCACATAGCTGTTTCCGATTTCTGATTTCGACACTCGAGAACTTCGTAGTACCTTCACTTCACCATTGAATTTGCAGCATGAACTATGGACTCGCAACCAGAAAAAGACTCCATATCTTCACCGACTACCAGCAAGATCTTGGAGGCGACATTCGACGGGAAGACGGGTTTCCTCACTGGCGCAACGGGCATGCTAGGCACAGCGCTGCTGGTGCGGATCACACTCGATACATCAATCGAGGGGATCTTTGTCCTCGTGCGAGGTGGCTCAGGTTTGTTGACTCGACCCATCGTCAGACATCTCGGCTGAGCTTTTACAGAAAGATTTTGGTCGACCATGCGCAAGCTACTTCCGCTATCGTTGGTCCACAGACTAAAGACAAGTAGAAAGATCACGGTGTTGGATGGCGATATTACAATTGAGAACTACAATCTGGATGATTCAGATATCTCGCGTCTGCTAGCCACAGTGAACATATTCATCCTGCAGCATCGAGTATCAATCTCAAGCACAATCTGGCGAACGTGGCGGAAAACGTTCTGCTACCGTCTATTGAGGCAGCCAGACTTGCGTTAAGCTTCCAGCGCCTCGAAAAATTCGTCTACGTATCGACTGCTTATGTCAATGCTTTCTTGCACTTCCAGACAAATGTAGTCAGCCAGACATCCGAATGTATGGTAGAAGAGCGCATCTATCCTTTGCGTTCGGACCATCCACATTCTTCAGCCGTGGAACTGGAGAACCTCAAAGAGTTCGGAATCACGGCGGAATATAGCTGCGTGCCTCATCCTTTCGCTTACTCATATGCGAAGCATCTGACAGAAAGATTGTTGATCGAGAAGTCCAGCGCAGCCGGCCTGGAAGAGAGCCTGTTGATTTTCCGGCCGTCAATCTTTGCACCTGCAGAGCAAGCACCGTTTCCTCATTTCGAGCTGACTGGCTTTACTCCCGGGACAGGCTTATTGTGCGGCGTTCTGGCGAGCAGACCCGGGAATGTGCACTTAGTGACCAATCTTCGTGACCCATCGAAAGCTGCGATCGACGAGATCCCCGTTGACATTGTGGTCAATCGTTTGCTCGTGCACATCGCCCACGGCTCGCATGGCTGTATTCACGCGGTTCCTGGAGAATCTGGCCAACTTTCCTTTGCAGACGTCTTCCGAGCTGGGGCGAAACTTCGCCCATGGTGTTGGGGCAGACCGGTGTTGACATGGTGCGATGGGAATACAGGTTCAGAGAAAGAATGCCTCATGTCGCAACTGTGGAAGATCCTTGGCTACTCGTTCGTGTTCTGTGACCAGCAAACGCAGGACATCTGGGAGGCTATGGACGATTCGATGCGGAGCGACTGGCCGCTATTCTCACGAAGGCAGCCTGATGATATGTCTGTTTGGAAGCGAAGAAGTCCAAATGCAAGAAAGGTGCTTCGCACCGCCATGCAGAAGCGATATGGAAGAGTTGGACTCTTTGCGGCACGTATCATCAGTCCTTGATTGTCATGAAAATGTTGCATCAATTTTGTCTATCGACGATTCCGCTCTCAGTTGCTCATCACCGGAGAGATAATTGGCAGAGCGACCGCGATCTTCTATCGTGTCAGGTCGGCTATCCTCCCTCCAGTCGGCCATACGAGGTACCAATGACTGTAGAAAATCAATTCCAGAGAAGTGGTTACTAAGAGATTCAGAGCTTTGGCCATGTCTCTAATTACCGTTACCGTGGCCAGTAAAACGTACAGAGTTGTAGCGGAAACATATGCTATCGTCGAGTCTTGGGCGGTGGATGTTGGGATGAATGCAGGTCGGCCCCCACGTGCTCGCCCGCGTGCAATTCTGAAGACCAATGACGTGCTGGTCGGGTCAGCTTCAAACAACATGAAATTAATAACTTGCATTGCGACACCAACTTGTACAGACCGAATTTAACTCAGACGTAATATCTCATATCACGACAAGATGAAGGCATACTGGTTTGACAACCTCCCGGTACAGTCGCTCAGCCGCTCTGTCGCACATTTACACACCCCACTAACACCATGCGCAACAGGGCGACCAGCGCCTCCCTCACGACTCTGGACGCACCGTGGACCCCGAATATCTCTCTGGTCTTGGGGTGACACACTACTACCTTCCCGACGATCTCGATAGCGTCAACAAGATCGCCTCCGAGCGCAACTACAAGAACCGCGACGAGATTGAAATCTCTCCAGACCTCCTACCCGGCTACGAAGAGAAGGTCAAGACTTTCTTCCACGAGCACCTTCACGAGGATGAGGAGATCCGCTATATTCTGGGCGGCGGCGGATACTTCGATGTCAGGAGCAAGGACGACGACTGGGTGCGCATCAGGCTGGAGAAGGGCGATCTGATGATCATGCCTGCGGGTATCTACCACCGTTTCACTACGGATGATCAAAACGTGAGTCTCCTCTGTACTTTGCATACGAGTCTGGCAAAGTATGGCTGACAAATTTTATTGTAGTACACGAAGGCCATGCGTCTCTTCAAGGAGGACCCGAAGTGGACACCATTGAAGCGCGATGATGAGTCAACCGACTCCAACCCCTTCCGTCAAGAGTACCTCAAGTCGACGCACAAGGCCTAAGTCCTCAGCTGTGAGTAGGGGCACAAAGCTGGGGTGTATGGTGCACGACTGTGTGTACTTTGGGCTGTCAGGAACAACCAGCTTCCATGAAAATATCACGATAATGAAACCATTGCTAAGCAGTCTGCGTATGCTGCGCCGACCATTCTCTACACACAAACTAGCGGCAATAAGGACATTTCGCACAGATGTAGCCATTTATCAGTTGGCCGACTCATCTCTTAAGGTTCGTTCTCTGTAGAGTGAAATGGTTTCGGCCTTTTTTTTCTGAGCTGTGCAATGTCTGTTCTCAGATCTCTTCTGAGCTTGTTGACAATCGGGACATGGTCATGATATTAGTGCTACGGTAAGAGTATTTATTTTCGGGCCTTGCGCAAGAGTCCTTGGAATTCCTCAAGCGCAGCCATGTCCTGCGGCGACAGTCTCACATGAGATGGTACATGCACACCAGTCGCTGTGATCGAGATCTGCTCAGCATCGTCCGAACCGGCCACTGTGGAACCGTTGCTTGTCTGCTGCTGCAGAGTGTTTTGACTGTAGTCGTGCGTCAGTGGGTCGAACCATCTTCCTACAGTGTAACTTCTAACTGACCTGCTGGTTTCCGAGTCTTGCCTGTCCGCCTTTTTCTCGACATCCGCCTCACTCTCGTCTTCATGGGTCTTGCGCAGTTTGCCACCTACGTCCGCAGGAGTCCACCAAAACACAGGGAACTGGCGGAGGATGTTGTTCCACAGCAGCGCCACTGCGAGCATGGCCACTGCGCCAAGAGTAGTGATGGGAACATACCACCAACCCATGGAGATGACATTGGCTTGCGTGCAAGCAATCACTGAAGTGGCACCACCTGGAGGGTGAATGGTGTTTGTCATGCACATGACAAGCGAAGCACAAGCGCAGGCCATGGCACCTGCGATCCATTGAATATTGTCGAAGTCCGAGTTCAATTGGAACAGCTTTGCGATTGCCACGCCGATGATAGCGCTGAAACCCTGTCCGAGAACCGAGTTTCGTGGTTGGGCAAGTGGCGAACGTATGGCGCTGTAGTCCAGAATTGCACTGGCGCCTAGAGAGGCGACTATCACGGGCGGGTTGTGGTTGGTGACTCCAGGAGCATATTTAAAGATCGCACCGACTAGTAATATGCCAATGAAAGCGCCGACGAATGCTGAGAACCATTGAACCAGTATAGGCGGCTCTTTGAATGCGTCTTTCCTGTATCCGAGAAATCGCGAGATAGGCGCGGGCAGATATCCCACGCGGTTGTGTGGTATCCAGGGATTAATGTAGCGGTCGATGTCGAAGTCAAGCAATTCTGACGCCACCTTGGAAGGCATGATGGCAAATTTGCAAATGTGTGATTCGAGTCGTGCCGTCAGTCCTGCGAAACGACTACGCTTTTATCGAGTATGTGAGGTAAGGGGATATGAACTAGACTATAGCAGCACCGAGACGAGACACATGCGGTGAGACCATGCTTGTGCCGATTTCCATGCGCATAGCGACGCCGCCAGGGAGTTCCGCTACAAATCCGCTGCAAATAGTTGATGACGCCTTGCCCGTTTGTGATGGTAGCACTTTGCGTGCCTCACGCGTGACGGATCTGCCGTCATATTTGGGCAACTCCTCGGCTGCCGCTAGCCGACCATGCTCACCTTCCGTTGCTGCGTACTGGTGTCATCACAGCGATGGTGATGCGAATCGTGGCAGAGAGAATTGCCACAATGCCGGTCCGGGCATGTTCTTACACTCTGCCCTCGCAGTAACTGGACCTCGAAAGGATGTCCAAAGGGCTTGACGATGAGCATAGCGAACGATTTTTCCTAATGCCCGATGGCATCGCCACGTCGGATCTTGAAGCCGCAAGGTGCGCGTGTGATTTCACCTCCGCTTGGGTGGAAAGTCTATTGCCGAAACCAGTACGTAAGAAATTGACGTGGAAAGAGGGTCCAGAACAAGTATTCTCCAGGGCATGATTTGAGTCTGGCAACACACACTTGTTGCCAGACACAAGATGAATGGTGATTTAGAGGCAGAGGAGCAAGGTGAGGTTGGAATTGAAGAAGTGAGGTCGATACATGCAAAAGGTTGTTCTTGAGATAAGAGAAGGACCAACCCGGAGATGCCGGAGAAGTCGAGATAAGCACATTGCTTGTGCGACTTGCGGCTTTGCGGTAGCCTGTACCTCATTGTTGTTGTTACACTTCCGGCACGCCTGCATCTCTTGAGAAACGTTGAAATACATTCTTCTTGGCTTATGGCTGTGGATGAAAGTATGCATGTGTTGCAAGGGTATATATAATCACTGCTTCGTTCGTTCTTGCTGCTACTGTCTGAGGTGCCCATTGTCATCGCTCAAGTCTTTTCTACCTCTGGTATCAAACGTAACCCCAAACCCTAAACACGGCATATTGGGTTATTGTATCGATCTTTTGAGTCAAACAAACTAAGACGCTCTGCTTCGATGATTTGGGAAGTGATTGTGATGCAGTACCTCCTACCGTTGAATACCTTCGCAGACCCACAGGCCGAACAGCCAGAGGTCTGAGTTTACTCGGGCAAACGGTCGCTCTGCCTACATGCCAACACAAACGGTCGACGCGCATGTGTTGAGTCCTCGCCGTGGAGATCACATGCGACTGGATGTCGATCATCCGGTGCCGCTTTCCGTACAAGATTCCAATTCTTTGCATGTGCAGGCATGCCATCTAGACTGTTGCGGCGATCAAGCCTTTTGCTTCTACTATGTGCTTCGTCTTCATCTCGGAGCCTTGTAGGAGTCAGCCAAGGTTGCTAGGCCACATCATGGCTTGGTCATCTGATGTATCCACGAAGTCCCGCAGATGGCCTTCATTCGACTGTGGAGTCCAGTTGGCGTTCACTGCATTCAAGTCGTACGCCCAGTCTCGATTTGCTTGATCGTAGACTCCAGCTTGTTCCATGAAGCTCATGTCATAGAGAGGTACATTTTCCAGAGGCAAAGCTTGTTGTGCTTGCTGATCGCTGTGTGTAGCGGGTCGAACACCATCGCTGGTCAGATTGACCATCTGAGCTGCTGACGCCGCCGGGTTGTTAGTCGTCGCAGGAAGCCTAGGCCTGATCGTCGTTATACCCTCAGAGGCATCGATCAAGGAAATCGCTTGTCTGGCGAAGCTTGCTCCCGCTTCGCTATTGACTTTTAGTGTCCATCGATAGGCCTTCAACATATGCCCAAGACTGCTTTTTTCCTCCGGACTTAGTGCCGTATCTTCTAGAAGACTTCCAAAATAGTAGATGAGTGCTGCACATTTAGCACTACTCATGTACCAGAAAGAAGCCAGATGCGATGCGGTGAGTCTTGTGAGGAAGTCCACGGCGTTGCTAAACCTCTCTTTTGCAGCGCTACGGCAAATATTGGTCAATGGAGCGTCTTGTTGCACGCTGCGGAGCAGGGACAGGGCTATCTGCCGGTGGACCCCGGCCTCGATCGACAGATACGCCAAGCGCAGGTATCCGACGGAAGTGAGCTTCATCGAAGCTGCAGTGTCCATCTTCAGGCCGTCTGGCAGTGAGACAAACCAGTCTTTGAGTCGAAGCTGTAGAGGTTTGATGCGTTCAAGCAGGGCAGTCAGCCCGTTCGTTTCGGACTGCATGATGCGTTGTGCGCGTGGTGAGAGCAGCGCGATCAAGACGTCCGATAAGATCTGAGTGAGACTAGCCATGTTCATGTATACCAGTCGACCCTTCTCGACCTCCGAACTACCAGCGGTCTCGTCTTCATCGGTCTCTGGGAAGTCTTCTGCAGTCAAGCTGTTCACATCCCAAGAATCACAAGGGATGAGCGAAGGATGTCCATGCACAAACGCCAACCATTTATCTTGGATAAAACAAGCCCAACTCAAGCGCCGTCGAAGACCGATCTCCCACTCGGGAATGTCCCATTCACCAGCATCAAGATGCAACCCAAGGCGATGCGCTAGGTGTATGAGTTGAGATGTCATGTTTAGCCTGGAGTCACCAGATAGATAGTCTGGTCCGGTCGCCTGACACTGTGACATTAAAAGACAGGCTTGTACGGTTGAAAGCTTAGCCCTTTCCATCGAATTCTGGAGAGAGTCTAAGGCCAGTCTTTTCAAAGTGCTCATGTCAGGCTTATGCTTGACAGCGAGCGTGTCGCTATATTCCCAGTACCCTGATGCAAGCAGGTACACGCTAGCCAAGAGCGGTGGAACGAATTCCCGGTATGAGCGTGCGTACTTCTCAAGGAAGACTTCTTTATGAAGGATTGGAAAGGCTGGATGGACAATTCGAAAGTACAGACTCACAAGGTCTGGACCATGGCCATGTACTGCTAGCTCAATCTGGTCTTGAACTGATGATTCGAGAGAGTATGCCGGGGTGTCCGCATCCGGAAGTACTCTAAAAGCGTGCAAAGGGTGGACGAACCGCACTTGTATTGCATCCTCGGACTGTACTTCAAGGCCACGATTACTCGTGTTACCGAGACCATATACATTCAGCGGGTTGTTGACACCTAGATACTGGCTATGGTGGAGATTTTGAAGTCCCAAGGTCCGCTTGAGCAGGGTGGTTCCTTCAGGAAGCGTGTCGTACTCTTCCACGCCAGTACCGGCGATGGTGACATCTCGCCTTTGTGGACTCGATAGTGACTGGCTTTCTGGCCTCGCCACTAAAGATGCCGGTCGCTTCCTATATCCTGAGCTTTGTGCGTACGTGCACGGCTGACCGTGAAACTTGCACAGAACGCATGCTGACTCGTTTTCGTCAGTATAGCACTTGGTTTTCCGCCTGCGACATGTATCGCATGGCCGTGTCCTTTTAGTGCCTGACATCCGGAACAACTGTGTTGTGTAAGATCAAGACACGCTTGGTGGTCGACGTTCGACATGTTATGTGCTGCAGACACGCGCCGGCAGTAGTGTGGGCCCGAATCCGACACTGCAATTTGGGCGATGTCATCACCAGCCACCACCACCGCAGCACCCCCCTGATCGCAGGCCCAGGAGTTACCTCCACGCACAATTGACTTTGACGACCTCAGCACACCACTCAGAGTCGATTACAGAGCTTTACACGTCTACACACTCAGATCATGTGCTTTTACGAATTTGTCCTAAGACATACCGGAAAATGGCGATGACACTATCGACAGATGCCATGAAAGAACCATTTTGGCTGAAAACCAATAAGGACCCGCGTCAACAATCGGGCATCTGCTCATAATTGCCTTTAATACCACTAGCATGGGCGCAAACCCGCTAAAGGTTGTGTCTTCAAAAATGGCACTAATGGACTTCAGCATGCACGAGATGATGTTCTGTATGTTCATCAAAAGTACATCAGAGTTGTCAGGCTTTTTCTATCTGATATTCTTACGAGGGCAAACATCGATGTTGTTCTAATACTCATGCTAGCGCTGATGCTGACGAATGGGTGCCTTGACCGCCACCGAACAAAATGCTTCCCCCGACATATGAAGATCACGCCGTTGCCTCGAAAGCTTTGGCGATGTCAAACACCTTTCCGTCAGTTCCCGAGGCTCCAATCAAGGTAACACCAAAGGGTAGTGGTTTCGCTGGGGTGTCTTCATAATAGCTCGCGGTGACCGCGATTCCGCACAAATCCAGCACGTTAGCGAAGTGAGTATACTCACCAAGTCGCGCATTTAATGCCAGTGGATCTGCTTCCATCTCACTCACCATCGGGTGACATGTTGTGGTAGGCACAAGAAGCACATCCATCTTCTGGAATGCAATTCCCGCTTGTCTTGTGTACTCTCCTTGCAGATGTTGGTCTCTGTAGACGTCCCAAGGCTTGACATCCTTTGCTAGCGCTGCCTGGAATAATCTGTAGGTTGTGGGATGCAAGTCGGATCCCGAATTCTGCAAGAACTCAGGACCTGCGCATTGGATACGCTCGTTCATCAAGGCGCCATCATACAGCAACCGACTACCGCTTTCGAAAGGTGACCAGTCCACCTCTACAGGTGTACCGCCAACACGGCGCATTCGCTCGACCGCGGCACCAAATTGCTTGCGATATTCCAGGGTGCAGGCCTCCAGCGCACTCTTGGGTGGTACACCAAACATGAAGCCTGCATCCTTCACTCCACGGAAGTCTACATGCCACAATGGCAGAGATTGTTGTACCTTTGCGCAAGGATCATCCATGTCAGGGCCCTCATCTGCCACCAGCCAAACTGCTCTTGCCGCATCCACTGTTGGTGCGAGGATAGATATGGTGTCCAATGTCCTACAGGCTGGAACCAGACCAGCCGCAGAGAATGTTCCCTTCGTAGGCTTGAAGCCGACTATACCATTGAAAGCTGCTGGTACTCTGCCGGACCCGGCGGTATCTGTACCCAATGCGAAGGAAACGAGACCGGCGGCGACTGCGACCGCGGATCCGGAAGATGAGCCACCCGAGATTCTCTCGGAGTCAAAAACGCTTCGAGGATAGCCTAGTGGCGACCTACAGCCGGACAACCCAGCCGCTAGCTGGTCCAGATTGGTCTTTCCTACAAACAAGGCGCCGGCACGCAGCAAAGCCGTTAGCACTTTTGCTGACTTGGTGGGCATATAGCTTGCCTTCTCACAAGATGACGTAGTGGCGATTCCTTCAACATCGATGTTGTCCTTGACCGCAAAAGGAATGCCGTATAGTGGTGGAGTAGGCTTGTCTTGGAAGCGCTTTTCCAAGTCTTGAGCAGCATGCAGTAAGTCGTCGGTGGACTGCAAATAGGTCCATACTGCAGGATCTTTCTTGTTATACTCGTGCACCCTTCTCGAGATCTCTTTGGCAACATCTGTCACCGAGATCTCTTTCCTGGTGTACTGCTGTTGCAAAGATGCAAGGCCAAAGTCGCCTCGAAATCCTGGAGTCGAAGGAGGTGTTGGCTGCTGGTCGTTTGCGTAGGTAACCAACGCAGTCGAAGGACTCACGTAGCCGAAAAGGCCATCGTAAGAGCAAAGCATATCGATCGTGCTGTCAACGAAGCTCTTGCCAAAGCCAGCCGTGCAATCGGTCAGGACACAACACTCGAATCCTCGATCGGAAGCTTCGCGGAAAGTGGCATTCACACAACACTCGGTAGTCACACCAGCGATCAACAGATGTGTGATGCCTCTGGCGAGAAGTGCTCGGTGAAGTGTCGTGTCCCAGAAGGATCCCTTTCCAGGTTTATCGACGACAAGCTCGCCAGGAAAAGGTGCAAGCTCATCAATGATCTCGTGACCGTACTCTCCACGAACCAAGAGACGACCCATTGGACCGACATCGCCAATGCCCAGAATGTGATGACCGGAGGGTGCCAGCTTTTGTCTCAAACGCTTCGATGCTGGTAAGTCCGAAAGGTCCGGTCGATGCCCTTCTCTCGTATGCAAGACGTGCAAACCAAGCTTGCGGGCTGCCATCAACACTTTCTGTGTTTGTGGAATGATACTCCGGACGCTCGAGAATATTTCGTCGTTGGCACATTGTAATTCTCCGTATCCTCCAATGTCTAGGAAATCACGTTGCATGTCGATGACGAGCAACGCAGTCGTTTCTGGACGAAATCTGAAAGTGTATGGACGTGCCGAAGGGAGCTCCATGACTGTGGTGGGGCTGAATGAAACCTCTAGGTAAAGATGATGGTGTTTCTACAAGTAAATATCGATCGCGTGTCCAAGAGCTGATGCAAGTGCTCAAGCACAAGGTTGAGTCTATATTAGACTTAGCTGCTTCTCCGTCGGAAACTTTGATGTTTACCGACCGTCGGTAGTTCAATGAATCTGCGAATGCCGCCGGCCGGCGAATACTGTATTAGCAACAGTGGTCGATATCAGTGCCATTTAGAGTTCAAAGGGCCAGCGTGGGGTCTTTATCATCGCCCAAACATCTATTTCGCCGGCGGACCGGCGGCCAGAAGCTGAACTCTGATAGGCTCACCACGATGTCAAAACCGCTCCTTTGAATTCAGGCACTTGCAACACCAATTGATGTCGTGGACTGATAATCTATCATGGCAGCTATCAGTTGGCTGATCATGCACACATGCCGATGGCCATAACATAAGACGAACCCGCCAATATGCCCATTCCAGGCCCAGCAGTTTCTGGTAATCGTCACGATTTTTCGAAATGTCTTCCTACATGCGACAGCGGATCATGACCGTGAAAGGAGAGCTGAAGAAGAAGTCCAGACCAAGCGGATGGATCATTCGAAAAGAGACAACAACATTTGCTGATCCAGACAAGTGGAGCAACATCGACGCCGATGTCACGCCTGTCGAACGTAGGACCTGGACTTCTTTCACGGTGCTGGGATTCTGGATTTCCGATGCCATCAATGCCCAGGGCTGGCAAGCACCTTCCTCAATCATCGCTCTCGGCTTGACATGGCGTGAAGCCGTATATTGTATCATCTTGGGATGCTTGGTCGACACTATTCCTCTGATTCTCAATGGTGCGATCGGAGCACATCTGCATGTACCCTTCCCGGTTGCTGCACGATCATCGTTTGGATTCTACTTTGCGCGATTCGCAGTTGTTGTGAGACTCATCACGGCTTTATTCTGGCATGCTATCCAAACGTACACTGGCTCGACCGCCATAACGCAATGCATCCGTGTAATCTGGCCAAGCTATTTGGACATACCCAACCACATCCCGACGTCAGTCGGCATCACATCACAGCAGTTGATCTCGCATTGTCTATTCTGGAGCATCCAATTCCCATTCCTGCTCATTCCGCCCCACAAGCTCAAAGCCTTCTTCTGGTTCAAAGCAGTCGTCGTGATCGTGGTGTCGATCGCTACCGTCGTGTACATGACGAGTATGGCTGGCGGGTCTGGCGATATCTGGAACCTGGAGTATCAAGTACACGGTACACAGAGATCGTGGTTGATCATGTCTAGCATGATGGCAATGACGGGCAGCTGGGCAACAATGGCTACGAACGTCGCCGACTTTACAAGATACTTGAAGAAGCCTAATGGCGTCTACTGGCAAGGTTTCTTCCTTCCCTTGATCTGCCTTGTCCTGGGACTTTTCGGCATAATATCGACGTCCTCTGCTAAGGTTGTGTACGGGCGTTATATCTGGGATCCTGTTGAGTTGGCGGCGCAATGGCACAATCCCGGAGGAAAGTGCCTTGCTTTCTTCGTTGGCTTCGCTTGGTGTGTTGCTCAGATTGGAACCAACTTGTCAGCCAACGTCATCTCCGGATCCAACGATCTGACCACATTATTCCCGAAGTGAGTTCGCATCATCATGCAATCGTCTGCTATACTAACACACAAGGCAGATACATCAACATCAGAAGAGGCGTGGTCCTCATGACAGTCACAGCTGGCTGGATCATGGTACCCTGGAAAATTGTATACTCAGCAGCCAGTCTTCTTAACTTCATGACCGGCCTAGCAGTCTTCCTATGCCCGATCGCTGCGATCATGGCTACCGACTACTGGCTCGTCAAGCACAGGCACATAGACGTCCCTGGACTGTATCGCAGACATGGAAGATATCGCTACCGATACGGCATCAATTGGCGAGCAGTTGCGGCACTATTGGTCTCCTTGGTACCAAATTTGCCGGGGTATGTTTGGCTCATGCTCACGAAAATGTTCGCCGAACACATTCCACTGACGCAAATCCAGCCTCGCAAGCGCCGTCAACTCTAGTCTGAAGATATCATCTGGGATCGCACGCCTCGTAAGTGCCCATACGGAAACCTCCCTGATCAGTTCCACGACTAGCGCTGACTCTAGTAGTACGCCATGAACTACCTATACGGCTTCGCGAGCGCAACTTTCACGTACTGGGCATTGTCATACTTCTTCCCCGCCCAAGATTCGTTGCTTGAAGCCTGTATTTATGATGATCCCGAAATCATAGACAGCGGAGACTCTTTCGAGCAAGGTCCACAAGATGCGGAGAATACGTTTCTCAAAGAGAAGGGCGACGCTGTTACCCGCGTGGGCGATCCGCTGTAGATATATTTGATGATCACCCGAGGCGGCGCAGAAACGAAATCCAGATACTCCATGCGAACCACAAGATTGACTGCAATCCTCGTTAGAACTTCCTTTAGATCGGTCGATCTCACCGTAGATTGCCCACTTTTATGAATGTGGTCGCCCGTTTACATGAGACTGATCATGGTGATATTTTCCATGAACCATCCTAGGTAGGCACCTTTACCTTGGTATTTGAGTTCTTCGTCGCAAATTCCTGTCCAGTGCTTTTCAGCCCAGTATGAATCTACACAACCAGTCGCCGGCGGCGATTCTCAAGGCCGACGGCCACGGGGAACACCAGAGGCTTATCTGTCAAATATCTGGCATGAAATGTAGCCGTCTCAGGAGTTCGCGTGCGATGATTCACCACGAGCTTTCCCATTCTACGTCCTGCTTGTCCACCTTTCCTAGAGACTCTTACCTTTTCTCCCAAAAGCCACAGTCCACATCCCAGGTCATATACCTTGCCACAGTCAAAAAGCCTGCACGAGCAACCTTTCGCAATCTAGACCGCCGTCTGCCATTCCGACCATGGACAAAATCCCCAATCCTCAAACCTCGACCATACACCTCGCCGTCGTCGGCGCCCACCTCTCCAACTTCCCCTTGAACAAAGCCCTCACAACCCTCTCCGCCACTCTGCACAGCACAACAACGACCTCGCCCTCCTACAAACTCTTCTCTCTCCCCGCCACCTCACCGCCAAAACCCGGTCTCTTGCGCGTAGCCAAAGGCCAAGGCACTAGCATCGAAGTCGAAATCTGGTCCATCCCAGTCAGCAAAGTCGGAGAATTTCTGTGCACGATTGCGTCGCCGTTGGGACTGGGGTCGGTAGAGTTGGTGGACGGGAGGTGGGTTAAAGGTTTTATTTGCGAGCCTTATGGGCTGGAGGGCGCGAGGGATGTTAGTGAGTTTGGGGGTTGGAGGGGGTTTAGGGCGGCTTGTGGGTAGTTTGGAATAGGATGGTGGTGGTGTTTGTTTGTTGGAAGAGGGTTTGATTGAAACGGATTGTAGAGAAATTGTTGGCGAGATACATGTATTCATATGCGGTGATGTTTACAGGGTTATTTATACATTATGTTTTGAACAGCAGCACAAACGCCGGAATGTCGACATGGCGTTGTTTTGCTTTGTTTTTTTCACCATAGACGGCGCTCGTTGTACATCCAGGACATGTAGTCGTCCACACCCGTGATGTCGGGATCTGCCGACTTCTGTTCAACGTTACTGTCGGCTGCCGACTTCTGTTCAACGTTACTGTCGGCAGCCGACTGTTGCTGTGTTGTTGTCGACTCAGGCTCACTGCCTCCCTCAGGAGGCGTCTGACCATAGACTACCTTGCCATGATCCTTTTCATGCTGGTCAATCTTCTGTCTGTACTCCCTTCCCTTCGCTGCCATCTTTCTGAGATTCTCCAGGTAGAAGCCATCAAACGTCCTCAAAGAGCCGTCTTTCTCGTGCATGCCGAAGTTGGGCTCCATATCCTCTGGAGACTCGGCGCCGTCTTCATCAACCGTGGTAAGGTTTCTCGAGTATTCCTTCTTTCGCTTGGCCTTGAGCTGCGCCAGAGTGGCCCAAGCAGCGTCGGAATTGTCCATTTCCTTCAGCAGGTATTCGACTGACCAGTCGTCGTTTGGCCTCAAGCGCTCGGGACGCTCGACGTAGTGGCCGTTGACGCGGGATGCCACGATGATGGTGGCGGCGTAGAGAGGCGCGTGGGTCATGGGTTCGAGTAGGAAATCCAGTGTGGGGCCCGCCGACTCTTCCGCCTGTTCAGTGACACTCTCTTCCTCTTTAGGCTCAATTCCCATCATCTTGCGCTCGAATTTGGCCAACTTTTCTTTTCCCCTAGCCTGGATCTTGTCGATCTCGGCCTCTTCCATTGGCTCTGCAAAGATGTACATAGCCGTGACTGGCTGTTCGCGTGTTTCGAAGTGGAATCGCAGACTCTTGTTGGGGAATTTGGCAGTTGCTTGGTTCAGTGCTTTGTTCAAAAGGTCCACGCTGAGCTTGAACTCTTGGTCACCCAGACATGTGTCGTTTTGGCCATGAAGCACACGGTCCAACTCGGACATGGGCATGTACTGGAAACCAAAGATGCGCTCAATGTTGTGGTAGGCAAGGAAAATGCCGTCCATACGACCCATGCGTGCTTGCAGCGAATACTTGAGCATCGTCGAGCGCATCATATCGTAGTATTCTCGCTCGTAAGACTCCCACTTGCCTTGTTGTGTAAGGATCTCGTAACCAAGCATGGGCTTGTAGTCGGACGAGCTCATACGAATGCTGGCGATAGCGCGAGTCTTGATGTCGAACGTTCCCGTGCCCGGTAGTCGCGAGTCGTGAGCGTCAAGCTGTGAACGCATGAGCATATCGCCCATTGTGGTATACTCATAGGTCTCGGGTTGATCACGCTCCGCCTGGGTGATCTCACGCGGATCGCTCTTGCGATATCGCTCGTACTCGGACCTCGACGTGGTGAGTAGCTTCTCCATTGACTTGCCGAGCATCATCAAGATATTGCCACTGTCGTGCTCTTTGTCCGCGTCAATAGCGTAAGAGCCATTCTTATACCGAAGGAATATCGCGGTGGGGGCGCGGTTGAGTCTCGTAAAGGTACGTGTGTCGTCAGGAAATTGACGAGATAGCATACTAGTGTTGAGCTCTCTCCAGCCTGATAGCAGATAATGGAAGTGGCTGAGCGTGCTAGTCATACTGGACGTAGAGCCCACGTACTTCTTATCCTGAGCCTTTGCCAAATCGTATAGCGTGTTGTCCTGCGATGATGTCTTATATTCTTTCAAAGCGTTGAAATCAAACTCCTCCACAGGCATAATATTTTGCAAGAATGGGTCAAAGTTGTATACACGTGAGTGCTGATCTTGGAGCGACGTGACACCTGGGTTGAACAAGACCCGATCCAGGCCATAAGATAACGAAGGCACTGGCAGCTGTTCTATGTTGAGCGGATTGACTTTAAGGTCTTTTGGCCAGATCATGGGCATATCTGACGTCGACTCGGCACCCAAGCGCTCCCGGGTGTTTGAATCCACTTCTTGCCCAGAGCTCATAGCATCCGCAATTTCGCGGCCTACCATTGCTTCTGACATGGATCGTCCTTGCATCTCGAGAGCCTCCACTGCTTGGTCCGTGTCAATAGGCGACTCGGAACTCTCAGTCTCGTTCAATAACGGCGCCTGCTTCGAATTTTCTGCAAGTCTTGCCTCGAGCCTCCTGGCCCTTCGTGCGGCACGAGCTCTAGCTCTTCTGATAGTTGAACCTTTGCGTTTTGGCAGCGAAGAGTCCGCAGCGGCGGCCTCAAGTTGCTCGATGGGTTCAGAGATTTCGCTGAGAGGCTGATGTTCCACCTCTTGCTCCTTCACCTCGCCGGTTTGACTACTGTCTGAAGCAGACTTTGACTCCTCATTTTCGGCGTGTTCTTCTGGATGCGTAGAACCATTGGCTTGCATCATGCGGCCCCAGTTGCTGAGATCTACCAACGTGCGGAATGGACCAGGTTGCGGTGTATCTGTTGTAGGGCTCGTGGAAGTTGCGTGAGTCTGGCCCAGTCCCAAGCCGGCCGAAAGATCCCCAGGGCTATCAGCAAACCCAGTATCTTCATGACGTTGGAAGCCAAAGGGCTTAGCAGAGGTTGCCGTCGAAGGGCGCTCGTGTGCAGGCGAGACCTTATCGGCTCGTCGGAGGCTGTTGAATGACGCGTTGAATGGTTCACCTGGCGCTGCAGTTTTGCCTCCCCATTTGGGCCGTTCACGGACGACCTGTGTTTTTGCTGCGAGGTCCGCTAGTTTTCCGAGTTCTACATCCGCTGGGTGGGCTAAATCGAAAACACTCGTGTGCTCAGATGGGTACTTCCTGATGTTTTCGCGCCGTATGAAGGTTATGCGCGGATCTGAGCCGGAAGATGAATGCCCTTCTGCGGAAGACGAATCCTTGCTATCTGAACGAGCATCAGACGCATATGTCTGAATTGGCAAGCGTTTTCGGCCAGGCCAATTCTTGTCCGCAGCCGTATTCATCCCCCGATATGCAGGATCCTCGGAAAGAATCCTCTCCAACACTGCCTCGTATCGTTCCCGCACTCCATCGGAAGACTGATCGGTTTCCTCTGAACTCCTGGGAATTCCCTCTAATGCATGAGATGAAACATCATCCAGAGGGGGTATCTTCGCCGACCCTTTGACGCCATTTTTCTTGTTCTTTCGCGCTCCAGAGTCCGAGTTGCGTTCGCGATCCTTGGCGGCGTCTTTTGGATTCCGCTCTGGCTCATTGGAAGCGCTCAGGTCGTTGAAGTTCGACAGCCAGTCGTCGGCAAATGTGTCTTTGCGCTGTGGCAGCGTTGTGTGCAGGTGTCGGCGACATGACAGACACACGTGACCCGAGAAGCTTCGTATGGGTGCACGCGACAGATGCCGGTACATTGGAGGAGGAGAGGCGTGGTGGCGCGGATGGAAGGTGCACTGCGGCGAGCGACTTCCTCGAATTCTCCTGCTTCACATGCGCCGGAGTGACGACCTTGACCTCACTAGCGTATCTTGAGGCTCTGCTAGCCGCACTAGGGAAGATCCGTCGGTCGATCTCGCAATCTGATCCGAGAAGCACCACTCCACTGCTCCAAGCTCGAGGGAGGGTTACGTCGTTGGCTGCGCAGGCGATAGCAATAAGCACATGCAGCCCGTCGCATTGGCAGAACAACACCTCATCATACTGTGCGACACATTGCTGGCCAAGCCTGCGATAGCCTCATATCACCGAAAACGTGGCATGTAGCGCGAACAACCTGCAGCCTCCCACGACACACACGCGCGACCGCACGCAGCCATGGACATCTCGCAAACAGTCTCCGGCTATATCACCAAGATGGTGTCGGCCGGAGACGCAGCACAATCCCCGGCTGCGGCCAGAATGAAGATCTTGCTGCTGGACAACGAGACTGTCCCCATTGTCTCCTCGGCCACCACCCAGTCCGCCCTCCTCAACCACAACGTCTACCTGACCGACCGTCTCGACAATCAAGAGAGAGAAAAAATGCGACACTTGCGCTGCTTGGCCTTCCTCCGACCCTCATCCGACAGCATCCAGTTCCTCATCGATGAGCTGCGAGAGCCAAAGTATGGCGAATACCACATCTGTACGTCGCATTCCATTGCAAGAACATCTCGTCGCAGGCAGAATTTCTGACTGACACAGACTTCAGCAACATCGTCAAGAAGAGCGCTCTTGAGCGGCTAGCAGAAGCCGACGATCATGAAGTCGTCAAAGGCGTCATGGAATACTTTGCCGATTTCTTGGTGATCAACCCGGACCTGTGCTCAATACGCCTTCCCGCCCGACTCTTCTCCACATCGCCTGAGTTATGGAATCAGGATAGTCTGGCTCGATCAACCGAGGGCGTCATTGCGTTGCTGCTGTCGCTAAAGAAGAAGCCACTGATCCGTTATGAGAAGAACAGTCTGCTGTGTAAGAAGCTGGCGACGGAGGTCCGCTACAGCATGACACAGGAAGAGCAACTTTTCGACTTCAGAAAGACAGATACCCCGCCCATTCTACTGATTGTGGATCGAAGAGAAGACCCAATAACACCACTGTTGACACAATGGACATATCAAGCCATGGTTCATGAGCTTCTCGGCATCAACAACGGCCGAGTGAATTTGAGTGATGTGCCCGACATCAGACCCGAATTTAAGGTGCGTCCATATTCATTGTCTCAGAACAAATCCCTACATTTGACACTAACAGTGCTTAGGACATTGTCATCAGCCAGGACCAAGATCCTTTCTTCGCCAAAAACATGTACCTCAACTTCGGCGACCTTGGCCAGAATGCGAAAGACTACGTAGAGCAATTCGCCTCAAAACAGGCATCAGGGCAAAAGCTCGACAGCATCGAAGACATGAAGCGCTTCGTGGAAGAGTTCCCAGAATTCCGTCGTCTGTCCGGAAACGTGACAAAACACGTCACACTAGTTGGCGAGCTGTCCCGCCGAGTTGGCACTGACAACCTCTTGGATGTATCCGAGCTCGAACAAAGTCTTGCCTGCAACGACAATCACTCACAAGACGTCAAGACCTTACAAACCCTCATCCAAAATCCCGCCGTCCCCTCCGAGAACAAACTCCGCCTCGTGGCGATCTACGCCCTCCGCTACAGCACCCACTCCTCAAACGCCACGCCCGCCCTCTGCGAGCTCCTCTCCGTCGCTGGCAACGTCCCCAAATACCGCGTCAACCTTATTCCACGCCTGCTAGCATATGCCTCCTCCCTGCAAGCAGCCCAAGGCGCCAACAGCGGCATCCCAGACCTATTCCAGCCCACCGGCCTCTTCGACTCCGCCCGCGCCCGCTTCAACCGTGGCCTTCGCGGCGTCGAGAACGTGTATACGCAACACTCGCCGCTCCTCGAAACCACGCTGCAAGACCTTATCAAAGGCCGGCTGAGCACAGCTGCTTATCCCTTTGTCGAGGGCGGCGGGCAGACGCGCGACAAGCCGCAGGATATTGTAGTGTTCATGGTTGGCGGCACTACATACGAGGAAGCAAAGATGGTCGCGCAGGTCAATGCCAGCAGTCCCGGTATCAGGGTTGTGCTAGCTGGAACAGGCGTGTTGAGCTCGACGGAGTTCTTGGGGCAGGTCGAGGAAGCGGCGGAGGCCTGGCCGGAGCCTAGAGAGACGACGGCTGCGGGCAGGTTGAGGAGGGAGGTCGGCAGATGAGGTGATTCCGTCGGGGGAATGGCATTAGGCTATTCATTTGCTGTACGAAATGAGATACACTTGTCGTGCCTGTGCTCTGTAGCAAATGCAAATGCGAAAGTCTTCAAGCATGATCGTGCCTACGAAAATGAGCAACGTGGTCGACCATCAATCAGGTCCTTGTCACGCCTAGCTACAGGAGTCAAGCTTTGCAAACGCCGATTGTGACTCCGAAGCACATGGTTCGATCAACAGCCAAAAACTGTAATGTGTTTTTGCTTCGCTTTGCTGCATAAATTAAAGGGTATCGTCTATCGTGAAAGTGGGAAGACCCGCAAACGCCTACAAAAGAACCACAGCCAATTCCAACGAGCAGAAGTTCCAATAGAAGAGAAAAAAAAAAATAGAAAACCCACAAACTCCGCGTCTCCTCCGTCTGAATGTACCACCTCTCAGACTCCAAGCGCCCTACTCCATGCTAATCTGCACGCCGAAAAGCTCCAATCTAGCCAACACCCTCTTCCTACAAACGGGGCAATTCTCGATCTGCGCAGCACACTCTTTGCACGCCAGCACGTGGCCGCACTCGTAGAAAGCCGTGGTCATGCTCTTGCAGTAGCAGATCTGGCAGAGCCCTTTGTCCTCGTCAGTGACGGTGCCACGGAGCACGAAGCTGCCCGACCGTTTGCCCTCTTTCCAGCCGCCTTCGAAGACGTTGCCGGTAGCGAGCTCGGTGTATGTTCCTTGGCCGTGGTGTTTGCCTTCGAGCCAGGCGCCGGTGTAGGTGTTGCCGGAAGCAGAGTAGACCATGGTGCCTGAGCCGGATGGGAGGCCGTGGGCGAAGGTCCCGGTATATTCGTCGCCGTTGGTGGAGATGAGGTGGCCTTGGCCGTGGTAGGCCTTAGTTTCTTGGAGGGCGGAGCCTTGGTAGTATTCGCCGGAGAAGAAGTTGATGGTGATGGGTTTGGTCGCTTCGGCGGGCGAAGGCATGTCTCGATATTCGCGCTGTTCCACTGTGATACCGTTTGCTGTTGCGTCTAGCGTGGCACCCGCGTGGACTGGTGTTCGACTGCCGTCTTCCTCGACATCGCTCATCACCACATCGTCGCCATCCATAATTCCTTGATCTGGAGCTCCAGGCTCTTGGACCGCGGCAGCTGGAGGTGAAGGAGGTCTGGCGCCATTGGCGGCTGATGCAAAGTCAATGACATCTGCCGTAGGGCTGTCGCTTTTGGGAAGAGCTTCTGCTCCTTTGTTTGGATTTCCTGCGCCATCGATGGTATCTGGAGCTCGGCGTGGCTTGCGAACTGTCTCTGGTATATTCCACTTTTCTTCTGCTGGTAGACCGAAAGCGTAGGCCGCAAAATCGTCATTGCGAAGATAGAAAACGAGGTAAGGGAGGGCATCTTGTCCAGCAGAATCAGCCGACGAGGGTCTGTGATAGGGATATTCAACGCCATGTCTGGTCGGGACGTTCTTCTTGGCTTCTCCCACCATGGCTTGCTTCTGAGTATGGCATCGCACTTGGCCAGATTCGTATGCAAACCACTTCGATCCAGGGCCACCCGGGCGAACATAAGGTGTGTAGTTATTGGTGCCAAGAGAACCCGAATGCTTGACAAAAGCGTAGAGCGAATACGAGACACCATTGTGAATTACCGTGTCCTCAATGTCCACTGCATTGTTCACTTTCTCCCACTTCCGCGCTGCTTGGTCGAAGGTCTGACGTTCCAATTCTAATGTGAGGACGGCAGGTGTCTTGCTTGTGCGCCGGCTCGCATGCAGCGCTTCTTGAATTGATGGAAACTTTTTTGTCGGCAGTCGATTGTCGCAGACGGGCATCTCTTGTGGGTCAAAGTTGTCAAAGAGGCCAATGAACTCGGAGTATATTTCAGAGGAGCATTCTGCATGTATCCTTTCGCTTATACGCTGCAGAATGTTTACGACGTCGCAACCATCCGGTAGTGTCGAATACTTGAGATGCTTCCGCTTTAAACGGCGAGACAGCATCTTATCAAGATATGTCTGGAGAAGGGTGAAAAGCGGGCTATCGGATTTGTGTTTGTACAAGAAGTCGCGGAATGGTCGAAGGTGTAGCAGAGGTACAACAGCAGCTATCTGTGCCGAAAGAGTGTCGAATGGACGCAGGCCAGTGGCAGCAAGGCTGGCGTCTGTACCAGGAAATCCCGTATCCCACATGCAGCCGGTGGGGTCATTTACAATCCGTATATATGCAGTGAAGGCGAGTTTGTCGTTGCGAAGAATTGATTGTCTCTGTCCGTGGACGCGGATGGGGAAATCGTAACGGCCCGAACGAGTAAAGTACTTCCAGCCAAAGTCCGCCGCTTTCTTGTGGTATTGATGTGCATCCGTCTTCGATTCGTGGACGCGAGGCTCAGCCGGATTGTACATGATCACGGAAACTTGCGCAGCAACGGAATTTCTCTGGAGCATTCTTGGCGAGCTCGCAAGGACTGGCAGAGCAGGATTGGACAGATCTGTGCGATCTTTGTAGTCGTCCTTCAACATAGTCACATTTTCGAGATAAACACTGAGGTAATCCGTGCGATTGCCTCTGGGATAGAATTTGATCTGCCAATCGTAGCCACCGATCCGAGTGATCGGTGACCTCATGATCAGTTCCTTGTTTGGCTTCTCCTTGGTGCCGTTAAAACGTTCGACAACCCAATCGATACGGCCGCTCTCTCCAGGTACGAGTTCGGGATCATCCAGCTCGAAGAACGTCTGGTTCTCCCAATACTTGTGGTCCAGAGCACTGTGTTCTTCCTTTGACTCGATAAACTTCAACTCATCCTCACAAGGCAGAGTGCGGTCCTCGTTGATCGGATACCACCGAAATGGAGCTTCATGATCTCCTCCGTCGTCGTCTCCGTCATCATCGTCTTCCTCGTCATCTTCCGCTCCACTACCATCCTCGCCTTCGTGATCATCTGACTGACTTTGTGGAGCGGTGGCTATAGGTGGCTGTCGTCTGTCCGCTGCGCCGTCTAACAACTCTTCTCGGAAGGCGGAGGCCGCGGGCGGAGGCGCGATCATGGTAGAGTGAGAGAGCTCCATAGCAGAGGCACTTGTTGGTGATTCAGGCCTGCTGCTGGTTTGTGTCGGGAAAGGTGGCGGAGGGAAGGTAGCGTCGGTTAGTGGCTGGAAGGCCTGTATAGGCGGCAGGTGAGGAGGTGTCGCCATCGTGGATTAGTCAATGATTGTGCTCGGTGACTGTAAAGAGACCGCCGGAGGGTATGTGAGGTTGTGAGGCCTCAGGCGTGGACGAGTGGGCCTGTAGTCACAAGTCACAGGAGTCAGAACAGGCGCCGCATGTGAGATAGCATGTGATAACGGCTGGTTGGTGGATTATGAACAGGCGCTGGAGGTGAGTTTGAGCAGAAACGTTCTGGTGTCCAAATTGTGTGCGGCTCGCAAGGACGGGACAAGTAAGCGAGTGGGCCAAGAAGGTGAGTAAGTGTGGTCAGTCATTCGACAGCAGGCTGCAGCGAGTGTGAGTGTTCGTTACAGCACCTGAGTGATCGCTGGCGGGCGGTTGAAGGTGGGTCGGGCTTGCCGCCGGGCTAGCGTGCGGGGAGAGCTTTAAGGTTGAGCTGCAGCGCAGTGAATATTGCGCATGAACCTAGAACGCTGGAGCCTCTCATCTCAAGTCCAGTGCTGCAAGTCAAAACGGTGCTGCGACTTGCCGCTGACCAAACGATTTGTGCAGCTGAGATGACACCGGTGGTACGATGAGCCTGTGGCACAAACCCGCATGGCTACACCGCCACCGTGCTCATCCGCAAGATGCTGCTGCAAGCCTCAGCCGCGTGTCGCTCATGCAAGTCCATGCAAACCACGTACCGCAGGCGGAGTGGCTGCGAGGCTGTCGGTCGGTCGGCACTTGCAGCGTCCAGCGCATAATTCCGAAAGTATCCTATGCAGTAGCCTGTGCATGCGGCTGCTCATCCTTTGCGCCCTGGTTTGCCTTAGCAAAAGATGCAGCAACAATGAGCGGGAACGCGATAGTAGCTTCGGCGTACACCTAGGAGACAATTAGCACCGCTTCTCAAATCGCTGGAACGGAGGATTCGCATACCTTCACACTCTCAGCGTCAGACTTGATTTTGCCCCAGCTGACAGCCTCATCGGGCCTTGCTCCAGCATCCGATCCGTCGAATTCTTGGCCGGTATTGATGTAGACTGCGCTTTCGGCGCCGTTACGCATCAAGCAAGCATTCGCAATGTGATGCTTGACAATACCTCCGCCAAGGATGATCATACCTGCACGCTTAGCCCTGACAGCCATGGTGTTGATCTTGCGGATGTCTTCCACGATATCAACACGGATCTGCTCCGGCGAAGCCTTGAAGGTGTGGAAGTAAAGCATGTCACCCAAGCTACCATCAGTGAAAGCAGGGCAGAACACTGGGATATCGTTCTTCCAAGCCCAGTAGTAGACTGAGCGCTCATCATTGATCTCCTTGCCGAGCCGGGCGATAATCTTGCTTGGGGTCCAGTGGAAAGGCTCCTCTGTCTTTTTGCTAGCTTCTTGTTCCTCGAGCATCTTATCCAGGATAGGCACGATCCAGTCCTCAAACGCACAGTAGTTGCTGTTTGGTACAAACAAGTTGCCAATACGGTTCATGCCTTGCTTGCGCAGAGTGGCTCCAGCGGCCGAGAAGGTTCCCAGGTAGGTTGGTGCAAGGCACTTGATGAAATCCTCCTCCACGCCACCGGCAGTGGTGACAATGGCAGAGACGTGCTTGTGTTCCACCAGCCATCGCAGGGTCTCCCTCAGTCCAGATGAAATGAGATTGCTGGTATATCCAAGGAAAATGGTGGTCTTGTCACCAGTTTCGGGATCTCGCCAAGTTCTCTACAAACAAATTTACTTCAGCTTGAAATTCATGATGTGGGAAGACAAGACCAACTACATACCATGCCATCTACGATCTTGGCTGCCTGGCCGATAGAGCTAGCCTGGAAACCCATCTGAGCCATATTTTCCACAAGCTCGGCCACTGTGATATCGCGATCTTTGAAGTCATTGAAATCAAGACCCTTCACCGGCATTGCACCTTCAGGGACCGGGTCTGAAGGCTTGAGCACGGCGTCTGTTGCGCCTGAGGGCGCGGCATTGTTTGCAGCCATTTTGAGTTTATGGGATGACACTTCTGGCTTGATATGTGCGTTTTGGCAGTTTTCTGGATATTTTCCGAATTCTGTCAGAGTAACGTGATGACTCTTGGCGGGGACTTTGAAACGGCAGGGGAGTTTTAGGCTTTGCCTCGCGTGGGCCCTGTCTTGTCTTAAAATCGGCACCAATCCTCTGGGCCTGCATCTACCAATCAAGCCATGCTGCTTCTCGGTCACCACACACAAGCATGTCCCATCCCGTCCCTCACCGCAAACTTGTGCAATACATCGCTGCGTTGGGTTCATGACCACCGCCCGATCTGTATATGCTCAGGTGCCTGCAGATTCGACGCGTCTAAATTTGCAAAGGCACGTCATGACACGGAAGTGTTCGCTTGACATGCACTAATGCGCGCACGAACTTAATCCTTGCCCAGATGCGCTCCCAGATGCACCCTCATCTCTGCTGTGCGTCTTGTGACTGGCCTGGCGCCATGGGACTTGTGGCGAGTGTGTAGAGGCATTCCAATGCGATTCGTACCGCCTGGTACAAAGGCTGTCCCCACCAGGTACCTGCGAAGTCACGGCGAGAGGCACCGGGCGTGCAAAGCGAATCTGCGACGTTGGCTGCACAAGCGATTTTCAAGGGACGGGTGGCTGCAGACAGCCAGGCTGAGCCAGCATCCCACGGTGCTCGCGCGTGCTAGCCGCAGAGCCGGCTGCCGTCATTGGCCGAGCCAGAGGCATTCGAGAAGATGATCCGCAGCAGAGGGAGGAAGAGTGGAGCGAGGCGGAGAGGAGGGAACCCACGCGCCACATCACGGACGATTCTCAGATGCACGCTTGCTGTTCCCGCACTCGGCCCTCGCTCTCAATCATCGTTGCTTAGCTCGCTGGCGCCGCTAGTCCCAGGCTGCCGGCTGCGAGAAGTGTGAGGCTTCTCGGTGTGGACGTGCCTCTCTTCCCTCTGACAACCCTGTGCACGAAACGAACAAGCCCATCATTCATCTGCCAAACGCGCCAAGACCGCTTCCATCGTGAAGGGCGGCGCGAGCCTTGTCTCTCATTGCATTTTGGCCATTTCCCACCGCCCCGTCGGCATACTATACCTTTCTGCAGCTTCAGGCACTGCCGTTCGCCTACTGACCGTGCAGCCGGCCATCAGCACGCTGCCTCCTGAGGGCAACATCGCTCGCCACAGTACTCGCCGACGCGGACAGCAGCATCTTGAGACAGGCGTGTTGTGGGAATAGTAGTGGACACGCATCGCCTTGTCTGCTTCACTCTGTCTCCTCGCGCCTTGCACCTCCACACGAGCCAATCGAGGCGGGCTTGCGCTTCTGCCGCTGTGATCCACTTTGGCGGCCCCGGCACGACCCAACGCTCGGATCATCTCGAATCTGGACGTTTCGCGGCGCGAAGTGCAGCACGAAACAACCCACGACTACTCAAACCTCACTTTGCAGGTGTCGCCGCGCCAGATCCTGCCCGCGCGCTCACCTGCGCCTTTCATCGCCGACGCGTCACTCTTCTCCATCTACAGAATTGTTTGACGCGCGAGCAGGGCAGCTGCAGTAGGTTCTCGGCTCCTATCCGCAGTGGCGCTGAGCCATCCGACCTCACCTCAATCCTTACACGCATGGACACGACCCATCACTAATAATTACCATCGTCAATGTCGCGCTATGCTCCGTCGGACTACCGTCCGGGACGAGATAGATCGCGCTCACCGCCTCGATTCGCCGACAGACGCACTTCTGTTGCTTCCACAGGATACGGCAATCGCGCCACAGACCTCAGTAGGGGTGGCGCAGACGCACCTCGAGGCCCACGATCGCAATTTGATGGAGGCAGGCCTCCACTAGGATCTGGCGCATCTGGCCCTGGTCCATCTCGCGGAAACTACTCTGGACGCGGCGAAATTCGAGAATTGAGAGACGCGCCTCCCCTCGGCAGCGATCGTGGCCGACCATTCAAAGACCGTGAATTTGATCGTCGCGAGCGTATTCCATCGCCACGTGGCCGTTCTCCTCCCAGGAATTTCCGCGAACCCAGAGATTACCCACCTCCACGTGAGCTTGACATTCCTCGTGCACGAAGAGGTTCCCGCGATGGCCCACCTTCCGCCGGATCAACATATTCTGACGCTCCTGCGCCCTTCGCCTCCGCGCCTCCGTTCCGTGGTGGGTTCAGTCGTGGCCGTGGACGAGGTGATTTCGAATTCCGCGGTGGTCGCGGCGGTCGAAGGAATCTTGACGACCGTGATCTATTCCGAAGAGACCGCTCTCCCCCAGTGTCACGCTGGCCAAGAGATACCCGTGAGATATCGCGCGAGGCTCGCGAGCCAGAAAGGCGAGATGAAAGACGATTCGACCGACGAGACGAGGAGCGCCGACCGGAGTGGACGGACCGAGAGCGTGATGTCGATCGCGTGAGAAGAGATCCACCCCAGCCTCGTCTTGAAAATCGTGCTTCTAATGATTCCCTTGCGAGTGGCGCTTCACATCCGCCTCCGGCGCCCCACGTTAATCCTGACAGACTTGCACTGCTTGAAAGTGTTGGTGCAGATACGTCAGTTCGTAGGCCTTCTTTGACGCCGAGTGCTTCGTCTGCGCGTGAGCACCGTCGCGAACAGCCAGAGATCCCAGCATATCTCAATGGACGTGCCGAAACAACGAACAACCGCTATGGTTCCCGTGGGTCATCTCCGCCCACGCAGGCACCACCAGTCCCTGCTTTCACGCTATCATTTGCACCCGCTGCACAAGGGGGTGGCACACAAGGATCTAAAGCGGCACCTGAGTCTAGAAATGCACACCATCCTTCGGACACGAACACACAGGATACATCGAGGCCACTCAGCCGGGACAGGCCTGCACCAGCTGATGTGCCTACCGCGCCTAAAGCAACACCACAAGTGCAGAAACCACAAGCCGCAGAGCCTCCAGCTGCGGCTCCTAAAGCACCTCGAGCACTTGGCAATGACGGTGAGACCCATGCAACGCCCTCGCAACGATTACATTCGTCAAGATCCTGGGATGGGCCTGCTGGGAATGAGGCAAATGCTATGCACGATCGAGGCGATATTGGCGGATCACAAAATGGTCCGCAGCCAACAATACCATCATCGCCAAATGTCAGTAATGGCCGATTTCCAAGTTCATATCAGCCACCGTCTCCTGTGGCGCAGCGTGGACCCGATATATCTGCGCCGACTGGGCCAAAGGCTTCACGGCCGCAGCCTGCAGCATCTCCACGCATGCCATTCGCATCGCCTCAGTCTGATAGCTTCAACAACCCAAACCCTGCATTTTCGCGGCCGAGGACTCCACCGCCACCAAGTGCGCCTTCAGGTCCACGGAATCGAGCCTTCAGTGTATCGCCCAAGGTCACAACAACATCTATTCCGACCGCACCAAAGGCAAACCGTGCGCCTCCAATAGCTCCGCGGGCCCTGGACAGAGGGCCTGCCATGCCCGCCAGAGGCCAAGAACGTGGTAGCACGATGCAGTCTCGGGCACCTCCAACAGCGCCTAGGGCTGCACAATGGAATCAATGGCGAAGACCTGGTGTTCCAACATCTACAGAAAGGTCGATCCCTGCCAAGCGCGATTTTACTGGCGAAGAGAAAAGGCGCCCGTCTGTGGCAACTTCGGCGACTTCCAATGGAGAGCACTCACAAGAGCTGCAGGCTGCAGTCAAATTGGAAGCAGCTGCTGAACAGCATAAATCCATCGAAAGATCCGGACCGTCAGTCGATGCTGATCATATGGACGTGGATGAGCAGGCTCCAGTCAGAAAGCAACGATCATCAGTGGGCCACTCAGCTCAGCAGTCGTTCTTCGGTAAGCCCTTAGAGAAGTCAGGCGACGATTCCAGCATGTCAGACGCGCCAGAAGAGGCTGTGTCATCTAGCGAAGACGATGATCTCGAGATCGAAGACCCTGCTTTATTCGAAGCCAAATTCGAGCGTCAAAAGCGTGAGCTTGATGCGCAGCTAATTGACATGAGCTCAAGAGACGTCAACGTTACGATCCCCTTGGAGTCTGTCGTCAGGCTGGCACAAGTCTCTTTGGAGGATTTGCAGAATTTCCAAGAACGAGACCAAGAAATGGACGTGGACGAGCCTGCACATGCGACTCTGGATAAACAGCCACCCTCGGACGAGAGCGAGGAGAGTGTCGTCACTCCACGTGCCGATGACACCGCCACTGTTGCAATCCAAGATGGCGAGAGCGATGCTCCGGCTCCTAGGAGGTTGCGACCGCCATCTCCAGAGGCCATAAACCTGCCCTACCTGTTGAAAGACCCGACATCAGCGTTCAACGACAGCTGGGAGTTCAGAGACAACCTTCGCAGGCGAGACGACGCCAATGAAGCTGTTTCGTCAGCATTAGACGAAGAAATGGCCCAAGACCAGGAGGATGAAGAAGATCTCGACGCGATATTCGCCGAGCATTACCGCCGATGGAAACTGGAATGTGAGAACCTGGATAGGGAAAAAGAGATTGAAGAGAGACTCGAAAGACAGCAATCTGACGAGCCTGGTCCCGACCTCGACACATCCCCCAATCCGCCTCCGTCAAACTCGACTGCAGAGGGACGAAGGGCGCTGAAGTTCAGTAGTGATTACGAATTTCAGCAGGTGCTCAAGCAGTCCGAGGAAACAGCTAGGCTCGAACAAGAGAAGCAAGACATTGAGCTTAAGAAGGTCCAAGCTGACATGGAGAAAGAGGCTGTCATTCCCGACCAAATGACTGCGAAAGAGTACCAACGCTCATGCTTCATCGATAACAACAGACTGTGCGATCCGAGGTCGCTAACTCGCATCTTCACGTACCAGCCGCCAGTCGATGACTTCACAGATCATGAGCAGCAGATCTTCATTGCCGCCTACAAGGAGACTCCGAAGAAATGGACAGAGATCGCTACGTTGCTCCCCGGCCGCGCAGCAAGAGACTGCATCCGTCACTACTATGCTAACAAGTGGGATGGTCGATTCAAGGACAATCGTCGGCGCAAGGGGGGTGCACGTCGTGGTCGCGGCACGAAAGGCGCCCCGCGCGGTAAGGGATCTGCTGCGATGGCAGATTTGGGAAGATCTGAAGACATGGTTCAGAATGTTTCCGACAGTGGGAGGCCAAAGCGTGCAGCAGCTCCGACAACATTCGGCGAGCGTGAAATCGACGCCAAGAATGCACTTCAAGGTCAGTCTCCTGCTCGCAGACCAGGCGCAGCCAAACAGGATGGCGATTTGGCACCGGAGAAGCAGATCAAGCGACGCAAAGGTGTGGGCGAGAAGCCAGGCCGAAAGCCTAAAGCCGCACAGCAACCGCTTGCCCAGATTGCTGCGGCTCCATCGATGTCGCCGAATACGCGGTTCGTCCCAAGCGTGCCCCCCAAAGAGGATCCAGCCATGATTCAGAGCCTGGCGGAGGCCAGTCTGCTTACTGGCTTTCACACGAGTAACCGCAATGTGCACGCCGAGGCCGCTCATCCGGTCTACATTCAAGAAAGCTATCCGCAGCCACTTCCTGTTCAAGAAGACCTGGAGCGTAAGCACGCAGCTCCAGCAGCCTCAGCAAAGCCTAGTGCTTCGAGCTACTGGTCTGTACCGGAGCAAAGTGATTTTGTGAAGTATATTGGCCACTTCGGCACAGATTTCGCTGCCATTGCTGCACACATGGGTACCAAGACGCAAACCATGATTAAGAATCATTATCAACGTCAGGTTGATGGTGGAAACCGCGCAGACCTGGAAGAGGCTGCTAATATCGCCAATGCACGCCGAGAGCGAGGTGAAGATATGGGTCCACCACCGACACCCACACCCATCAACAAACGGAAGTATGACAACCCAGGACCCACGGTACAGAGAAACATTGCACCACATGGAGATGCTATGGATATCGACGAGGCCATTCCTGGACCACAACCACAAGCGACTAAACACGCATCTCCCCCACAATTCCACGTGCAATCGCGCTTCCCAGGTTCTGCTCAAGCGACGCCCGTGCAAGTTCCTCGCGTCGCTCCAAGCCCGGTGCCTACGCCAACCTCAGCGGTAACGCCACTTGGTCAGGCTGTGGCCACTGCAAGGAGCATGCAGCAACAGCAGCAGCAGCAGCAGCGCGAGCGAGAGCGGGAACAACAGCAGCGGGAACAGCAACAGCAGCAACAACCGCCAATGGGACCTCGCATGAGCATATTTGGAGAGTCGAGACCGGAATCTCGCCCAGGCCTGCCTGCCACTTCGTCGTTCCGCGCTACACAGCAAGGCACTCCAACAAGCCAGATGACGCAATCCAGCAGAACAGTACAGGATGCACACGATTCCGACTTTATCCGTAATTTGAAGGAGGAGCAGGAACGTGCAATTCGTATGCAGGGTCAGTACGCCCAACAAGAGCGACAAGAACGAATGGACCCATTCCAGCATCGTCAAAGCCTGCACCAAACTCCGACGCATCACTCGCCTTTGACTCAGCCGCTCGGTATGCCCCAAGAGCGAAAGCCTCTGGTCGAGTCAAGACCAGCATCACCACCCAGAGGCTTCTTCCAGTCTGGGAACCCAGCACGTAGGTCGATGGACTCACCAGCGTTCAGTAACCTGGCGCCGGCGCCTGTTTCTTCGCTCGCCAGCAGGATGTCATTCAACCCCTCTCCGACAAAGCGTGAAGAGCCTCGATCCAGCTCAGTGTTTTCCGCTCCGCCCGCACCCCAGCAGCCCGCTCCAGCATCAGCAGCCGAAGCCCCAAAGCGCTCGAATCTTCTTTCGATCCTCAACAATGAGCCTGACGAGCCCAAGCCTGCTCCTAAGAGGATGAGCGATCAACCCATACCTGCGAGCATGCAACAGAGAGTATCTTCCCCAGCACAACATCCTCTTGCGGCGCCATCGGGCACTCCGTCTTTGTCAGGCATATCTGCACCTCGGAGGGAGGCTTTTGGTCAAGCTGCGCCGCCCACTCAATCGCAATCGCAGCGTGGCCCATTCGGACAATCGAGCAGTGGCCCGTCACCTTCGATCGTCAAGCAGGAACCTCATGCCATTGGTCAAGGCTTGCAGCAGCCACCACCCAAGCAAGACTGGACAACGAGGCTGGGCCAGGGCGCAGAGCCTGTAGCACACAGTGGCAGCTCGACTCCGGCTCTAGAAAGAGATGTACGACCTTACTTCTCGCATCACCGCGCCTCCGCGCTAGGCCCATTGAACGGTCCCCAAAGACACAACCCTTCGCCACCGCCGCACTCCTTGATGTCGCACTCACGCACCCCATCGTTGTCTACTCAAGGCCCGAGCCAGCCACCAAGAGAGCAGAGAGGCTATCTGCCAAATCAGCAACAAGGTCAACATCAGGTCGGTACACCCTCTGCGCAGCCTTTGCAGCCGACCTCGTTCCCGCCACCTCCACCGCCGTTTTCACAGGCGCCACCAAGTCAGGCGCAGAACCACGCGCATCATGCACACAACACGTCAATTGGTCCATTTGGAAGCATGCATCAGCGGAATATTAGTCGCGACGATGCAATTCGCCAGGAGCAAGCGTATGTCGCCCATCAACACGCACACCAGCAGGCTCAGGCACAACGGGAGCAAGACTGGCGCCGCATGAATGACGAGCGACGCATGGATGATGAACGTCGAATGCGTGAAGAGCAGCGCATGCTCGAAGAGCGCCGCATGCAAGAGATACGCTTAGGCGAAGAACGCATGATGCAAGAGCGTCGCATGCACGACGAACGTGATCGCGACTCAGACGGCCGCCGTCGCGAGGCAGCATATATGGCTGCACAAGAGGAACGTCACAGACAGCAACAAGGCTTCAGCGCTTCACGCCCTGTCCCTCCACAGCAAATGCATCCGACACATTTCCCCGCTGCCGGCGGTTTTGACCACGGCCAGCCTCGCGGCATGGGCATGGGTGGGTTGCGAGAACAAAGCATGCGCGAGGCTCAGGATCTCATGCAACAGGAGCAGGAGCGCATGCGGAGAGACGCGGCCTATAGGGAACAGGAAGTAGAGCATGCACGACGCAGACACGAAGAAGCGCTGTATCCAGCGAGGAGAACCCCTCTGGGTATGGGCGGTTATGGCGGGCCTCCTCCGCCTTCGGGGCCTGGCAGGCGATGAGTGATGGAACTCCGAAATGATTGGAATTGTTAGAGTACTGGATACCCACGGACTTGTTGCATTTTCGTAGGTGATAGTGTATTATTATAGCGAATTGTTTTCTTTTTCTTTCATAGTTCTTGCATTGCATACATCTTCTCCAATTGATATACCTCTCTCTTTCTCTCTCCACCTTCACTTCCAATTGCTATGCTTCACATCCGGAAAGTCGCATCCCGTCTGTCATGTGCAGCCAAAGCAAATAATCTTGAGTTCCGGCTGAGAGTTTCCTCCTTTGTAACACTCGATCCTATCTCAAAACAAGACTCTTCTTCCCAACTGATAGCCCTTCTTCCTCCTATATGTATCAATTCTTTTTCCCCTGAACACCAAACACCCACAAGCTCTTCACTATGCGGTCTAGTGGCTACAGCGGCGAGTGCCCCTGGCTCTGACCTCGCTGCCTGCAGCGCGACTTTCACTCGCCTTCCATCAGCTGGCGCAAGCACACCACATGCTTCACATGCATTCTCCTCCTCACTCGGACCCTGGGCCAGGCATCCAGATCTTGTCACATGTCACATGTGACACATCATGCCGCCCGCTCTCCCAACCTACTTATAATTCCTCGCGCCCACACCTCCAACCACTTCCATCCACCTGCACACACCTGGGTTTCCCAACACCACATCAACACCACACCAAATCAACTCGAGTCGACTTGAACACCAATCGCAAAACCCAACAGGAACCTGCTCGCGCACCCAGCCTCCCACACCGCCAACATGCCGATCGTCTGGAACGCCGAAGCAGAAGCCAGGCTCCTCGCCGGCCTCTTCAAAGTGTGCGAGATCAAAGTCGGCAAAGCACAGCTCGAGGAGCTCGCTGCCTTGATCGACCCGGGTAAGTCGCGTCGCATCCTCTCCCCGGAACTCACACGACAAGAATCAAGAACTAATCGCGACTCCAGACTGCTCCGCCAAAGCTGTCAGCCACCGTATCCAGAAGTTCAAGAACATGGCTGGCAAGTTGAACGGAGGGAAGAAGGGCGTTGATGCTGCTGCAGGCGGCGACAGCAACCCGGCGACTCCGAAGAAGGGTGGCAAGGGCGGGAAGGGCAGCGCTAAGAAGAGAGCTGCTGAGGAGGACGATGAGGGCGACGACGGTGAAGAAGCCGCTGTTGCGAAGAAGTTGAAGGTCGAGGCGGATGATGGTGACGAGTGATGTCGTTCGAGAGATCGGGACCTGAGCGGCGACTGAAAGGACCTCTTCCGGGATTGCGTGATGTTGGACATGGCTTCCACACATGGCATACTCTGCCGTTTGATACGCTGAGACTATTCTCTTCTTTTGGATGCGCGAGTTTGTCGCATGGCTGGAGTTAGCTTTGTAATCGGCAACCATATCTTTGGTGCCGATAGTAAGTCCCGTCAACAGGAATGAGTGATTCACAACTTTGCTTTCATTGCTCTCGCTTCCCACTCGTGAGCAAAACCTTTGAACCTTTTTCTTGCCCAATCATCATACACCCTTTTCCTCTCGCCCTTGTCATCATTTCCTAACATTTCCCCCCAAACACTCAGTTGCTCCATAAACCCAGGATTGGGCTCGCACACAGGTCGTCCCTCACACACCTGACCCAACGCCGCATCTCTCTCAAACCCAAACTTCCACATCAAATACGCCACAACAGTTGCAGCAGACCTCGACTTGCCCATAGCACAGTGCACAAATACCCCACCGCCACCTTGCAACGCCTCATCGATGAAAGCGCTCGTTTGCTCAAAGTGCTGGAGTAAATCTTCGTTCGGGTCGTCCTCGAGTGGAATCACGAGGTGGATGTAGTTCTGCGATTTGAGGTAGTCGGAGGATTCTTTCAATTCGTAGAAGTCGAAGTCGATTACGGAAAGGACGTGAGTGACGCCTGCGGCTTTGACGATGTTGGGCTGGTAGAGGGCGTAGAGCCCGCCGATGTAGAGGGCACCGGCGCGAGGGATGCGGTCTATCCAGCCCATTATCTTGATGTAGGATTTTGAGATGTGATGGGTGTGATTGAGGGTATTGCTCTTCTCGCTCCGGTGGGGGCTTGTTGCGCCTGGATTTGAGGGTTTAGTTTGGTGAAGTGGCTCAAGATCAGTGTGATCAGAGGCGGCAAACGTGTTCTGTATGTGATTCTCGTTATAGTTCTAGAGTACCGATATTTATATTGTTCATGTAGAGAGGCACATTCCACTGTGGGTGGATGCTGTCGCTTCGTCGTTAACCGGTATCTTTCTCAGTGAGCCGAGGTCCAGCGTGAAGGCGTTTGTTGACGGCTGGAGACCTCTTTGAGCTCGACCATAAACTATAGACAAGTAAGTATATGGCTTCCATATATCAGAATAATCTGTACTGTAGGATACGATCGCCTGAATTTCCTGTGGAAGCAGGTCTTGTACGGTGCATATTTTTAGACAGGGTTAGAGTTGGGGTATATCAAGAGACATGTGTACATACTGATTGTCACTTACATGAGGCCCGAGCACGTTCACAAGCTTTCCATAGCACGGTCACATTGGGAGGTGTATCGGCAGAAGCGAGATCATGAGGCTTATCAGATGCGTAGGTAGAAATGTGCTGCCGATGAGACTGGATACGCTCGCTTCTAATTCTGCCTTCACGACACTTAACGTTACAATCAAAACACGTTACCCTTCATCTGCTTGCCCTTCTCTTCTTCGAGCTTCTTAACATTGACATTCTTCCACAAGAATATGCAAGCAATGCACAGAGGGATGAAGCACACTCCAGTGATCACCATCATCCTCATAACGTAAGCATAAGCCTGGTTGATCGCATCGCCAGTCGGTGTGCCGGCGTATTCCAGCTGCGTGTCCAGGCTTGCGTAAATGCTCGCGGCAAGATCCTTCTGATCGGCTGGCAGGTAGAGTTCGAGACGATCGAACAACATGTTGGTCCACATGGCTCCAGCGATAGCTTCTCCGATTGATGCACCGATGGAGCCGAATAGACCGTAGAGGGCAAGACCAACAGCGACTTCCTGGTGGTTAACACTGGCAGTGATGACCAGTTGACCGGTCAGAGCCCAGACACCGCTGTAGATTCCTGAGAAGAGCTGGCACATGACGAGATATCCGACGTAAGTTCCAGGGTGACGGAAGTGGATCAAGAGTGCGGTACCGAGCACTGCAAACGGTGTCATTGCAAGGGAGAGATACTTGGGAGAGCCCCAGTACCGAAGAACACTGAAAGTCATTAGCGATGTATTTGTCACGATATCACAGAAGTACTTACAGGCCAGTGAATGGGGAGATGAATGCAGACATGAGCGAGAATGCGTTGAGAATGTAGCCAGCATTCGTGATGCTTTGTTGGTTGACTACTTGCAGGTAGGAGTAGTAGTATGTATCCCAGCAGCTAAGCATCGTTAATCATGGAGCTATTTCTTAGAAGCAGATATAAAGACTTACTAGATTGACAAGAACATGAAACCGTACATGAAGCAGGATCCGAGAATCGTTCTGTCCTTGAGGAACCTCCAAGGGATGTACGGCACGGGAGCGAAGAACTTCTCCCAGACGACGAAGCAAGCCAGGAGTACGACGCCAAGAACGATCATGAGGATGATGTAGTAGGAGGACCATCCGTGCGGCGCATAAGTCGCCAGACTGAACGGCAGCAAGAGAAGAGACCACCCGGAGATGGTGAGCAGCATGCCCACAACATCAAATTGTACAAAGTAGTACTTGAACGTCTCGATCTTGGACCGAGTGTGTGTCCGGGCGGGATAGATGCCTCTCTTCTTGCATTCCCGAATACTCCACAGGAAGATGAGTCCTGGAGGAATGCAGAATGCGACGAGGATGATGATGAATGCACCAAATGCCCAGCGCCAGGTCGAGTAAGTGTAGAATTCCTCTGCGATCTTGGGGCCTGCAAATACTGTTGCGATGGTTGGTGTTGCAAAAATGCCGTACACAATAATACGGTTACGTAGAGTCGTTGAATCGGTCAAGATGATGGTGATGACATATAGGAAGCCGATGTGACCGACCTGTAGCATTCAGTATGAAGGTGGAAGGCCAGTTCCGATGTTATGCGGTGACATACCCAATAAATTGTGTTTGCTGCAGCATATGTCTCGATGTTGTGGCATACAGCCTTCATGATAGATCCAACAACAATGAGCAGCAACATGAGGAAGAAGCCTTCGATACGGCCCCAGATATCAAGAACCTTGGCGATGAAGAGGTTGCAAACTCCACCCGTGATTGAAGCCACGATGCTGACTACAGCTGTCAAACCATGCTCGTCGAACGAAGAGGTGATGTATGGGTTCAGGTTGGATTGGACGGCCGAGAGGAGCAACTCGACGAATTGTGCAATGTATAGACTGGGAACAAGATGTGTTAGTACATTTGGTTGCAGCTTCCAATATCCGTATTGCGACTTACGTGACAAACACAAACACAAGTGTCTTCTTGTCCCAGACGGAAGTGATGGCTTCTGTGCGACGGACACCGTCTTGCTTGACCTCGCCATCGGCATCATATTCGGAAGGCGTGGCAAAACCAGCCGACGTTACAGAAACGTTCCTTCCGTCATCTTTGGGATTCTCACTAGAGAATTCAGCAGAGGTGCTTGCCATGTTGTGCTGAGTGTTGTCCATGGTCCGAGTCCAGGCGTGTCGACAAGAACGACGATCACGAACAGTTGGTCAGCCAATCTAGACGTAGAGCCAGAAAGCAGCTTAAAAGAGTGTGGAGCATGTGCGACAGCGACGGACGAGTCCCATATTATACTGCTAGCTGCAGGGCTGATAAAATGCATACGGGAAGGAACGCTATACTCATGTCGGTTGAACAGCTCCCGACTTCGGCACAAGAGCTTCTCGACTCTCATTAGACGCACTAGCTGGACTGCCATCAAAGGAGATCCCCGCGACGAACGTGCTCTGGGAGTAATCCTTCAGCAATGACGGTCCTCTCATACCTTAGGGTGCCTGCAAGTCTGTAGCTGTCTGACAGTCGCACAGATATTGGTCAAACAAGACACCATACTGATGATAACGTGGCACCGTTACGGCCGTTTGATCTCACTGGACTTTGTTAAGATAGGCAGTCATGACTGTTGATAATACTACTGCACAGGCAGTAGCCAAGCAAAGCAATAGGAGGTACCTTGAGAAGCAGGGCACGGCATCGGGCAACTGGCGACGGTCTCCACCTGGAAAATTTATCAGATCCTAAGATCCGAGCACGGCCGTTCCGAGACCACATGGCGCGTCTTGGTGTCCCGACATTTCGCTTGTTGCTGCAGTAGAAGCGCCATAAAAGGAATGGTTGGGCAATCTATGCTGTTGTAAGCTAACGCAAGCATGGGAAGGGTGAGCTTATCAGACGATCGGATAAAACCTTGATTGGAGATGCTCCGCCAGCCAAGCCAGACTCCATTGCTGCATTTGCTCGTATTCTGACAAGGGGTTTGCTCTGCAGTCCCAACAAATGGTTGCGATTCATTGAAGACCCGTGCTCCCCATTCTCAGAGTCGTGCGAATGGCACGAAACATACAGCTGTTGCTCAAAAGTCTACGGACAGCTTCTCAGCGGCTACTATCCTACGAGATAGACGAGGGGTAAAGATAGAATGGTGCTAGTACTCGACAATTTTCTCGAGATCCTTTGTCATCTCGACGAAATGTATTTCAAGACCTGAGCATATGTCTGCTGATACTGGCATCACAAGGTATTGAGATGTTCGCAGACTTATGAGCTAGAACTGTAGGGTCCATTCGGAGCCTCCTCCTTGTCTCCGATAACCACATCGACTGAGTATCGATTTTATTCGAGCTACATCGCTACTGCTAATATTGTCAAGCATCGTCCGTTGCGTTAGTCGCCCCTTGATCATGGAGAGAAGCCATTTTACTTCACTCTCTATTATGGCTTGGAAGCAGAACCGGTTATTATTGACCAGCGACGACTGGCACGTTTAGATCTTGTCCTCGTCGCTGTCGCTCTTGCTAATTTGAAAAGCGGTATGTATTGTATTGTTTGCGCCTTCCTCATCGAAAGAAGCACTTCACTTCATCATCCGAATTGGTCTAGTGGCTAGGATTTGTCGCTCTCAATCATCTACATAGATGATCAGTTCCGACAAGGCCGGGGTTCAATTCCCCGATTCGGAAGTTACATTTTGCCTCTCACAGAGGACGGACAAAGGGTTAACGTTTTGTTTCTGGCGTAGAAGCGCTATCTTGTAGCCTCCAGACACTTTCCTTTTATTTGACGTCAAAGCTGAGCACCCAAATACAAAATATTGTCATGGTTGACGCCTAGATCTGTAGTCCGTTTTCCTGAGCCACTTCCGCCTTCGGCCTCCGATCTTTGCGATCGAGAGGCAGTGATCAAGCGATAGTCAGGTCAAGCAAGCAGACGGGCCTCCAATTTCGGTCATAGACTTGTCGTAATCGGCTCCACTAGCGTTCAAAGCAATAGTAGACTTGTTTCCTGATCGTTCACATATGAGATCGATGTGTGGTATACTCATGCCAATCAAATCGTTCCAACCCATGAAGAAAGTGCATTCTTGCCCATAACAGTCACTATGATCCAACCCTAGGATCAAAACTGCTCTTTGAGGGGAAAAAAAAAAAAAAAAAAAAAAGAAATGCAACCATCGCAGTACTTTGTATAACATGCAGCTTGTCACGAAGGTACAAGGTGAGGTCATCTCATGAGCTTGGTAGCCACAAAACCATCGCATCGATCCCCACGACGCTTGTGAATTGACAAAGACACACAACATAAGCACATTCTCCGACCTTTAGCTCTGGATATTGACCACAATCCTTTACACACCTCAATAGGGACATACAAGGCTTGAACGACTAGATTTGTATGGGTACTCAGATTGCTATATGGTATGGTATCTTACTCTATCTAAAGGACAAAAAAACCAAAAAAAAAACACGCCCTTCTCAGCCGTCCAATCTTATAGGCGAGAAAAAAGCCATCCAGCACCTGATATGCAAACAAGATCCCAGAAAGATGTAACGCCGTGCCAACAGGAAATTCATGCAACGCGATTCCGGATGAAGATGACATATAGAGCAATCAGAACCAAGGAGAAAGATTGCCGCGAGGCCAAAAAAATGTGACTGTTTCACTTCTGTCCTTCATCTCTTTTCTCTCTCTTTTCTCTCTCTTTTCTCTCTCTCTCTCTCAAAAATCGAAGCTCGCCTCGCGGTCTCGATCCATCATGTCCACAAATTTCCTCCAAGTATTGGTGAGGACGAGGATCTTGATGCTGGCCTCGGCGTCGTCGAAGACGTGCTCGTCAAAGCCTGGGAGATCGAGTCCACGCCCGTTAGATGTGGGGGAGATGTCAGGCCGGTCCTCGAGACGGTATGGCTTGCACTCAGTCGTGGCCGTCTTCTTCGAAGCAAGAGTGGTGCCTGACGACATGGAGCGGAGGACGCTGTTAGGGGTAGAAGGCGTTAACATTGGCGACGTGGTGATGGTTGTGGTGACTGTTGAAGCGTGTTTGTTCTCACTCCAAGGAGCTACTGGGGCCATGCTGGGGACGGCATGGAGTTCAGGTCCGTACGAGGCGCTCGACGCTTTGCGCGTGGCGAACCCGCTGAGGCCGTTGATGACGTTTGGGCCAAGGACTGCGGACAGGTCTCTTCGGATGTGGCCCGAAATGTTAATGGGGAAATCTGCGGTCTTTTCATCGACCGAGCTGGCGTATATGTCGATGGCCATGCGGAAGAGGCGGATCTGAGCATCCTCGGTGACTGATCCAGTGCTCGGATTCCTAGGTGCGGATTGCCAGGCTTGTCGCCAATCTCTGACCTGCGTCAAGAAGACGATGTTCTCAGCTGTGAAGTCCTTTCTTGCAGCGTACTGCAGGAGTGGCTCGGGGTTGAGCAAGAGAGCCCGCTCGAGAGCTCCGATCGAGTAGAGACGACCGACTGTGGCGTTGATGTCGTCGAGGAGATCGGTGGCAGAGCTTTGAGGCCGGGGTTGATGGTTCTTCTCAGAGATGAATGACCCGGCTGGTAGCGTACTATTGGAGCTGCTGAAGGAGTCCGTTCTCTTGCGCACAGAGGTACGTTGCTCAAAGATCTCAAATATTGGGAAGAATATTGTCGCGAACTGCATCACAATGATACCTGGTGCTAGCCACATAGGTGGTACGAACCATGGGTTCACAGGTTTGAAAGCCTTTGAGAAAACAGCTGCGATCCAGAGTGGGGATCCAGGAAGTCCGGAGACGATGCACAAGATGGTCTGTAGACGCCATCGGTGGGCATCACGGATGTTCCTGATCCTGTACAGCTCGTAAGGTCCATAGACCCAAGTCCAGAAGAGTTGCCAGAAAGCCGATGGAACCCACTCCAGTGTCTTTCGGCATTTCATCTGTCCCTTGTTGAACGGAATGTGACCATAGCTCGACCAGTCGCCTTGCAGAGTTGGCGAGCCAGCATATATGGCAGATGTGATGATAAGCTGTGAAAAATTAGCGTGTGCTCGGTTTGAGACGGAAGTCCCGACTAGTCGCTACTCACTTGAATGACCATGCCGATTGCAATGAAAATGTAGCTTTTCTGCGCCTGCGTAAGTCGGCCGTAGCGATTTGACACGCGACGCAGCCAACTTTGGCCAGACAGCTCAGGCGTTCCGTTGAACGAACTCTGGCGTATGAGCAAAAGTTCCTGTTGTTCAGCGACACTACGCAGCTGCGTTACGTTGGCCTGGAACAGAGCGATGCCGAAAGGCAGATATATGCTCATGATCCAGAACTCGGCACTACATAGGAAGTGGCCATTTGTAGTGTATGCGAGTAGGATCTTGACGAGATATATGTGCAAGAAAAATGTCGATGTGATGGCGATCTTGAGGTTGCGGATGCGAACGAAAGGTGACCGCCGGTGCCAGACCAGACAAATTATGCCAGCAAGCAGAGCAGCCGACCAGGCGACTGTGATGCTCGCATACACTTTGCCTGCGAGTTGTTAGACATGTCTTCGAGGTTCTCAGTGGCAAAAAATCACCTACCAAGACCGTCCCAGTTGACGATGAGTCCCCAGTTCCGTCCCAGCGGATTGATCTGCATCGCGACGAGTGTGCTACCTAGTGCATATAGCACTACGCAGTCTGCTTGAGAAGTGGGCCGTGAGGGTCAGCAAAGATGCAGAACGAGGATCGCTCCCACATTCTCGGGGTGATCGTCGCATATTATAGCGAAGCACATCATTTGAAATGTCAAACCTGCGAACGCAGCCATGCGACAGACACGAGGGCGCGCGCGCGCCAACCTTCGACCCCTCACCCACCCATACAATCGGTCGATATGATAGCTCTCTAGCTTGTATCACGGAAAGCGGCGAGGTGGCGCTGGCTACTGTGCTGGGTGATTCGCCTGGATGTCGCAATGTTCCGTCCTGCCGGGCCTAGTCAACGCCACTGCCGATGCGTTACCAGGCCGTTCACGCCTGTCCGGTACGGATGCACTAGCAAGACCAGATCTCTGGGACTAGATCGCGCACATGCGGAGTCCAGGTATCGGGGGGAAGAGCCTTGTTGCCCTAGGCTGAAATAGCTTGCATGAGGCGTGATGAGAGGGTGGCTTGTTGCGCAGTCCTAGCCTGCAAGGCACAGTCCGGCATTGATCGGTCCTGCAAGCCACGCCTGGAGTGAACCGTCCAGGATGCGTATACATGCGCATCATCCAGGGTGATGGTGTCTTTGGGCGGGCGATAGGGCAAATACAGATGGTGTTGTAAGAAGTGTGGCTTATGCATTCGGTTGCCACTCCGTAGGTCTGCGTAGTACGAAGCCACGAGCACTTGCAAGTGAGCGATGGAAAGGTTGCAGCGGCCTGCTAAAAGCGCCACTAGCTTTCGCCTGCCCAACGAGCTACCCGCAGTCAATACTCTCTATGATAGATCACCTATTTTAGTTGCTATGTGCCAGTATGATCATTATGGCGGCTCTCTTATCGTGTAGGCGTTTCCCATCGTTATACTCTGAGTGAAACATGGGCCGTCAAGTGCCATATTGCGTCCCTTTCTTTACTAGTCTAGATCGCTGCACGCCGGCACGCGTCCGAAGATAGTCACGCCAGCCTCGCCAGGCCAATTTGCGGTCAATATCACAGTCGGTAATATATGGCCTGCGTCTCAACCATTTGCCATGGTCTTTCGGCTTCAAGGAATTCCCTTAAACCCCCCTGCTTTAGCTTGCAGCACAACAAGCAGCGACGATGACATGACGAGCATGGTCACCATGTGCGCAGGAGGGATGTACCAAGGTACTCGATCAAGGTACTCGACGAAGGCTTGAACCGAGGCGCAGGCTGGACCGAGGGAGTACTGCCGCTAATCAGGCACGCATTTGGATGCTGTGGTACTGAGGCCGCCACATCACAAAGACTAATACAGCATTTCGGTCGCGTGGTGGTCTCGAAGAGGCAGCACAGAATCTCGACGAGTCGATCTTCGGTCGGCTTCCCTCTATCCGCGAAGGCGGGGTCTTGGAGATCAAAGCTTGGTGGTGAACAAGCTGCCCTCATTCGTCATGCCGTATGCCGTTTGAGAGTGATTGAATCGCTTTCTTGGGACCTGGACCAAGCTGAGGTGAGATCAGCCAGCTGTCTTCCTTTGTATGTATTGTCTGCATCTCTCGCTTGTACACTTTTTGTTTTTCTTGTCAAACGCTGGTCGGCTGCACGGTATACCACAAACGCTCTCAGAATGGCCGCCAAAGCACCCGTGTCGCCTGAGAAGCGCAAGAAAGTGCTCAAGGTGTTATTTATTTCACTCCTTTTAGATCTGGTACGTACTAGCAAACACGAATGCAGCCCTCATGTACGCTGACTCCATAGATATCATTCACTTTCATCCTTCCCCTTTTCCCGAAGCTGCTCGAGTTCTATCGCAATGTCGAAACCCAGTCGTCCCAAACCCTCCTCTCTCAGATCTTCTCTGGTCTAAACGCGTACAAAAACAGCTTCAGCAAGCCGATCAACGACCGCTACGATATCGTCCTGCTCGGCGGTGCACTGGGCTCGATCTTCTCACTCTGCCAGGCTGTCGCATCCCCTATCATCGGCACATTGTCAGATCGCTATGGCCGCCGCACAGCTCTGCTGTGGTCCATGGTTGGCAACATCGCTTCAGTGGCCCTCTGGTGTGCAGCAACAGACTTCAGAACATTCTTGGCTAGTCGGATAGTAGGAGGATTGAGCGAGGGTAACATACAATTGGCGATGGCTATTGCAACGGATATCAGCAGCGACGAGGACCGTGGCAAGACTATGGCTATGGTGGGAGCCTGCTTCAGTATTGCCTTCACATTCGGACCAGCGCTTGGAGCTGCGCTATCGCAAGTCACGATCGTTGCCGCCAACCCATTCGCGACAGCTGCTGGATTTTCTCTTTTCCTGATCGTGGTGGAGACTCTCTATCTATACGTCGCACTGCCAGAGACCCACGCTCCTGGCCAGGCCGCTGTTAATGGTGCAGCCAAGCAAGAGAAGCCGGCTGCGGAGGTCACGCAGCGCACGAACTCGCACGCTCTGCTCAACCTCATCCATTTCAGCTTCATCCTTTTCTTCAGCGGTATGGAGTTCTCGCTACCCTTCATGACTTACGATCTCTTCGGATATGGCTCGAAGGAGTCTGGCAAACTACTGGGCTACATTGGTCTCGTGGCAAGCATTCTCCAAGGCGCAGTCGTCAGGCGCATGAACCCTTTAAAGATCGTGCAACTCGGCGTGTTGAGCTGCGCCGGAGCCTTCATCATTCTCGCCAAAGTCGAGAACGAGCGCGGTCTCTACATCGCTGCAACCTTGCTCGCAGTCACTAGCAGCACTGTCGTGACTGGCCTGAACAGCTTGTCCAGCTTCGAAGCATCGAGCAACGAGCGCGGCGAGAAGCTTGGAAACCACCGCAGCTTTGGTCAAGTTGGACGTGCTGTTGGACCTTTGCTGTTCTGCACGTTGTACTGGTGGGCGGGACGCGATGTGGCATACTTTACCGGTGCCGCTGGCATATTCGGTGTGTGTGCTCTTGTGCTCGGAGTGCTCAAGAACCCGGTGGGGCTCAAGCTGAAGCCGACATATGAAAAGGCAAATGGAGGCGTTTCGAAGAAGGAGAAATAAGTTCGTAGCATATATAAAATGTGCAGCAATTCAATCTGGTCAGATGTCAAACTTATTCGGGTGACCGAGTAGCAGTTTCCATTCGCGCGATCGATGCACTACCTGAGCCCTGAAAAGACGCCGATATGCCAGCGAAATACTAGTACATGTCGATGTTTCGCGACCTCATCCGGTATCTCTCAACGAGCCCTATCATTTCAAGGATCCCAGATCTTTGGAAGCGTAGATCTGCATTAGCTCAGATAGGTTAGCCGTCAGATCACAGCGCACCGCGCCGAGACCGGGATGCTTGTTTATCAGCAAGCGCCGCAAGGCGTCTGGAAGACGTCACGTTCAGGAAACTAGTGTGAGACCGTTGGCTGAGATCGCATGACGATGGCGAGACCAAAAAAGGTGCTTTCTTTTGCTGGCAATCATACCGCCTTGAAGCCATCTTATCATTTTTGATAGTACATCTTCCACGACCATGATATCTGCATAATACTCAACATTGTTACACTGTTGCTTGGGTCGCCACTCACGCAAAAATGGCCGTCCCATTAGCAGTCAAATCCAAAGCCCTCGCCTACATGCAAGCCCACCTGCCGCTACCCAAAGACCTCGCCTCCCACCGCGACGTGATAGCCTTTTACGACAATCGCTACTACAACCTGATCGAATCCGGCGATGCACATCCCTTCCTCTACCCCTGGGCGGCCGTGGGCGCACTGCTCGTCCTCGCCTCTCTAATGATCGACTATCGAGGTTCGCGGACGCGCAGACGGGGAAGCTACGCTGCTTTCACAGCTATGTGCTGCTATCAGGTCTGGACGATGGTGACGAACCGGGCGAGAAACCCCGCGGCCGCGTTTGGAGTGGGCATCATGTCGAGTTTTGGCATGTTGTGGTCGGCGGCGATTATGGTTTTTAATGATTGTCAGAGAGATTTCAAGCGGATTGAGAGGGCTGAGGATGAGAGGTTTGGGAAGCGAAAAGTCTCTGAGAGTAATCATCATGCGAATGGAATTTCGCTCAATGGTTCTGCGAAGATGAATGGTGGCGATGTTGACTCGACTCTCAGACGTCGGAACCAAGCAGACAACACCGAAGACACACCAACTAAAGGACCAACGCATCGACCCGGACCTCTCATCTGGCAGTCATATCCCACAAGCCCTCTAATCGAACGCCTCGACTGGGTCTGCGATGCATTCTGTAGCTTCCGCGGCGTAGGCTGGTCCTGGCAATCATCCGGCATCCCGGCACCGCCAACCTGGGTCCAAAAGCAACTGGAGGGCGATCAGTCTGCCGTCGAACACCCCGAGCCCGTCCAGACCAGCAAGACCGGCATCCGCCGCTTCAGCGACCGCAACGCCCTCCTAAAAGCCTGCCTCAAAAACCTCGCCATAGGGTACATCGTGCTAGACGCCGTCAAAACCCTCGGCATCCACGACCGCTACATGTGGTATGGTGACATGAGCCTGCCGCCGCCCGCCTTCCTGCCCTCATTCATCCGAGACTCCTTCTTCCTGACGAAATCCTACCGCCTCCTCATCTGCCTGTGCGCCATCAACCTTGCTCTCTGGGTGATTTTCAAAGCAGGCCCGGTGTTCTTCGTCAGCATACTTGGACCGAAGATTGTGGGTTTGCGCGGTGAAGCGTGGATGAACCCGGCGGACATGTTTGGCGACTTCACGCACGTTCTGGACAGTGGGATTGCAGGCTGGTGGGGCGCTTGGTGGCATCAAACGTTCCGGTTTGCCTTTCAGCAGCCGGGCGATTGGTTGGTGGCTTCTCTCGGTGTCAAACAGCGTTCCGTCGCTGGCAAGTTGGTGAGCACTTGGATCGCGTTCTTCTTGTCCGGCGTGCTGCATGCTTCGGGCAGCCACACACAGCTCGGCGAGACATACCCTCTGACTGGGCCGATGCTATTCTTCATGCTACAGGCTTTGGCAGTCACTGTGCAGACGGCTCTGGTGCAGCTGCTGAAATCTGCCGGAGTGACGCAGCGTGTACCCAAGACGGTTCGACGAGCTTCGAATCTCGCCATCGTGGCGGGGTGGATGTACTTCACGGCACCGTTGCTCGTCGACGATTTTGCTCGCGGGGGAATCTGGCTCTTCGAGCCGGTGCCGATTAGCGTCTTTAGAGGACTTGGGCTAGGGCCGGAAGGCGAGGGGTGGTGGTGTTGGTATGGCGGATTGGTTGAATGGCGGTCTGGGCGGAGTTGGTGGGACAGTGGCATTGCATTGTGATGGAAGCATTTTTTTTTTTTTGGAGCATTTACAGGACACGACGACATATCATGACTTTTTGGAGAGCCAGTGTAAACATTTACCACGACTACTAGATAGCAAGCATCGCAAATCATGACCAGTGCGTGCATCGAGATCTGTGGTTGCATTGAAAACTGCGCATAACAAGGGTATCAATTATGTCTATCCTTTTTTCTCCGCAACTGACAAATCTATACATACACAACACCATGCACCCCTCAGCACCACTGCGAGCCCGCTCTAAAGAGCGAACCCACCAACAGCGGCATCTCTCCAGCCGCGCACCGGCCTAGATTCTTCCAATTCCACGACCCACCAGAGCGCCTCCTTAGCTTTGCCAATCTGACCGCTGAGCTCATGCGCTCTTGCAAGTTGCAACCAAGCCTCCGAATCATCCCATCCCGAACCAAGACGCGTCAAGCCAGACAGCAGCATGTAAGCTCTTTCTCTCGCCGCGAGCCTGTTAAGCTCAGCCGGCGAAGGCTCCTTAGAAGGCGACGCGGAGGCAGCTGGAATCTGGTCCGGCGGGGATGCCGGCGCCGTGATTGACGAGAACTGGCTGGGCAGGGATGTGGTCGCGAGAGCGTTGGTGGCGGAGCCTGTAGTGGTATGCTGGGTGGGGAGGAGTGGCTGTGGCGGTTCGGCGGGCATAGCCTCGGTATATATGTCCAGCAACTGGGAGGATAGAGAGATGATAGAAGCTGGATGGTCCGGGAAGTAAGACAGCGAGTCTTCGTAGTGTGCTGACGCTTCGAACGGAAGACCACGGGCTGACGCTAGGTCACCTTTCTGTGTGATAGTCAGCAAATGTGTCTTTCGAGCAGGATCTGATGTAAACTTACACTAGACAGGATATCTGCCCACAACTCGTCAACGCTCTGTCCTCCACCCCAGGTCTTGAAGTAGAATGCTCTCGCACTAGACTCCACAGCAGCGACTTCAGCTTCGAAAGAATCGACAAGCTTGTGAGCTTCGTGGATGGCACCAGATGCATCGTCTAGCGACTCTGCACGGATGTAGAGCTCAGCAATGAAGAGCCATACCTTTACCAGGACGCTGACTTTGTGTTTTTGCTGTTGGACGACAGAGAAGCTGGGGGCTGGCGTCATGCTCGAGGCAGGGTGGGGTGCCGGCAGACGGACGTCTTGCTCCTGAGGCCGGTCACTGTGGCCTACAGGCGCTGGCCAGTCCGTGGGAGCGATGTTGTGAGCAACGGATGTAGGTGGCTGTTGTGAATCCTTCTCATTGCTCTCACTGATCGCCGGCTCTACAGGAGTAGACTTGGCAACGTTGCTGGCCGTTGTGTCAGGGACTGTGATGTCTTTGGGTGGTGGTAGTGGAGGTTGGTCGTTCTCGGTGGGCACCGGTTTCGACTTTCCTCCGAGGCTTCGCGAACGTGATCTGCCTTTAGAAGTGCTGGACCGAAGCGCGAAAGGCAAGTGTCGATGCCCTTGACGGCCTCGTCCTTGATCTGCGGGTGCGCCATTCTCATTAGTGACCGTGATCGCAATAGGTGGGCCTAAGTCTTGGCCGCCTGCCACGGTAGGCTGTCCATTCGGGAGTGGAGGTTCCAGCGTTGCACCATGGGACATGTTGCGTGGACGTGACCTGTCAACACTGTTTCTGTTCGACTTCGGCCTGATACTGCCAGCTATGCTTCGCAAAGTTCCTCCAGCCCTGGAAGGAGCAGCTGAAGGAGCTGCAGGTAAAGGTTTTCTCGCTTTGGTCTGCTCAAGCTTTCCGAAAAGTCTTGCGTATAAGCTGAGAAGCTCATCTGTCACGTCCACAGCTGCACTCGCACCGTCCATGAGTTCAGTGATAGTGAGCTGGGTCATTTTGATTTGCAGGATGCCTTCCTTCTCAAAGCCCTCCATTTGATCGACTAAGCCGGTTGCAGGCGAATCTGATTGTTTCTCGATATTGCCGCCAGTATGACCGAAGAGTATCGTCTTGTCACCAAACTGCTCAAGAGCAGCTTCACACATCTTATAAGCAGCCTCGTGCTGGTCTTTGGCGCTCAAGCAAAGTGCCAATAGATGCCACAAAGGAACAAGCTGTCGTTGCCTGTTGTAGTGGCCCTCTTCCTCATTGGACTCCTCCTTGGGTTTCGCCGCCAGAATGCGTCTGATCGACACAATGGCGGCAGCAACTTCATGAGTCTCCGCAAGCAAGGATGACAGAGCGTAGCATGTCTCGATGTTATCTGGATCTTGCGCCTCAGCTCGCCTCAATTGCTTGAGTGCCTCCGCTTGCAGGGCGGGACGCGCATCGGTATCATATGTTAGGCGAGCCCATTGAGCTTGACTCACTCCAATAGCTCTGTATGCGGCCGCGAGCGTTGATGGCTTAAGCTGAGTTGTCTGCTGATTTGCTATAGTCTTCTGCTCGCCGCTAGAGACATTGGTCTGGTCGAATGAGTGCGGCCGTCCCTCTCCAAGCCATCGCTGTAGCTTCTTGCCGACAGCAACCGCTTTTTCAGCTTGGGGACGATTGCCGTAGCGACATAGCACACGTACAGCCTCCACACCAGTGAGCACAGCTGTATCGTCGTCGTCGATGCCGTCCTCATGTTGGCCAGTCTTCTCTGCTCTGGCCTTGCCCTTGTTGACTATGTCGACGTAGCTATCGAAAGCATGCATGGCAAGATCGAATTCGCCCAAGGAAGCATGCACGTTGAATAGTCCTCGTAAAACAGCCGTAGAGTGGAAAGTCTTCGTCGCCGCCCGGTATAGGATATCCAACATGGTGCGACTCACGCCTTCTTTGCCTCCTTTTCCGAGCTCAGCATCAGTCCAGGCGAAGCCGCAGAATATTCTCCAGTTCTTCATTGCTTGTGCAATCCATTCTTCGACCTCGACGTTTGTCTCGCTTGCTTTCGGGAATTGCGATTCTTGAATAAGTAAAGACTCGTACGTCGCCTCCACGCGCTTAAGATCCGCTCGTTGGGTTTGTTTCGAGGGAGACCGGAAAGCTTCCGGAAAAGTAGATAAGGTACCCATATGGATGCGCGTGTCTGATGCTACGTAATAAGTAAAGCCACCCTGCAAGATCTTAGAGAGAAGGTTGTAATATGCATGCCATACTTGACGTCTTGGGATATCGATCCGGGACGCCTGATCTCCAGACGCCGTTGTGTTGGGTGGAGAGCGCTGCCAGAAATCATTCCAGGCACTGAACGCTCGCAGTGCATCGATTGAAGCTGATATTGAGCCCGAAGACGTGTGGCCATTGAAGTGCATACATGCTCTCGCAAGAAGACGTTCTGTCCATTTCCTCAATTCTGCCGATCTAGCTCCTGGCGTCTTTGCGATCGCTGCCGAATATAGTTTGCGTGCTTCTTCTTCCTTGCCCTGGCTTTCGAGCGATGCGGCTTTGATATATGCAGTCTTGACTGCGCAAACCTCCATCCAACCTAGAGCAGACGGCAGGCTGCTATGCGTGTTTGACTCCGGCGTGAAGTCGGGTAGCAGCTTCAAGGCGGTCTCCTGGTCCTCCCTGAGCCAGTGGATCTCGGCCAAACCCACACTTGCGATGAAAGCGTCTTCTTCAATACTGTTGCCAACCACGATAGCTTCTTCCAGGCGCGGTATCAATTCGCTCAGTCCATGGAGACCAGTAGGGTTCGAGGAGGCAGAAGTCGGGCGATGCGAAGCAGATGCTATCTGGGCTTCCGAGCGAGCGGCGAGTGTAAGACATCTCCTGGTGGGTGCATGCTTCTCGACCTTGCGCGCGAGCTCGGGGATCTCGGACCAGGAAGCATTGCAGAGAGCTTGATCCAGTTGGGCCAAATACCGCACGCCTTTCTCAGGGTTCGCGACGGTTGAGGTACCGAGGCTCATTGCGGAGGCGGAGGAGCAAGGAGAGTAGGCGTGGACGTGGTTGTATATTTCCTAAAACAGCCTCATCGTCCTGCCTAAAAATGTTGCACGTGTCGCAGATGTGTAAAGCCGGCTAAAGCAGGTAGAAAGTAAGTGAAACACACGAACATGTTGACAGAGCATGGCGGCCCTGAGAGCGCACGTCACTGGCGCATGCTGACCCTAGCGCTAGACAGGCCTTGGATTTGGCTTAGGGTTGCTGCGCGTGGCAGTCGGCGAGAAAAAAGTTCCGAGGCGCATTGGATTGGTAGGATTACATGTATTAGAGGAAATACTATACCGACATCAACAAGCTCTTGCTTTAGCCAGAGAAGCAATCCAACAGAAAGATGGCTTCTAAGCCCAGCCCTCAGGGAGCTGCTCTGCTTAAGCAGCTCACCTTCCGCATTTCTTCAACTCCTGTGCATCAGCTTCCTCGTGTTGCTGCACAAGTCTCTGCTTCTCTATGGGCATGCAGAGACATTCTCTCCTCCACTGCACCCTCCAGCAAGCAAAGCTCGGAAGATGGCGTGACTGTGCATCGCTTCAAGACACAGCTCTCCACCCTACTCCAGGATCGCACCATTGAAGGCAGATGGTCTGCCGTGGTCCTGATCAAGGCGACAATCGAGGCTGGAGGCCTGGAAGTTCTTAGCAAAACGAGCCCATGGGTCAAAACTCTCCTCGCTTTCCTCAAGAAGCCCGATCCACCGACTACTCGTTCCCTCGCCATCATTACTCTGGTCCGCATCTTTATGCTTACGTGGGAACACCCTAACCTGATCAGAGAGATTACCACGCCTTCGTTGCCCACCTTTATCACCACCTGCTTGAGCAACATCGACAACAAGCGCTGCTCTAACAGCGAGCTGCAGACTGTCCTCGAGGCTCTGATCACCCTGCTGCCGAAACATCCCACCACCTTCCGATCAGCAGAGAAGCAGATCCGTGACGTCTTGAACAGGATCATCTCATCGACTGCCAGACCCAGCTCAGCTCACCATTACCTCGAGATTCACGTGCAAACTGCTCAGAAGCTTTTGGTTCTGCTGCACAACTGTGCACCAAAGCAGGGAGCAGCTACCAAGTGGGACGATACCCTAAAGTCAACTATCACTGCCACTCATGCTACATGCGATCGCGTGTTCAGATCTGTCGTCGAGGATTGGCGGTCTGTCGCTGGCGTTGAACCTTCTGCGCCTTCCCAACAGCTTCTAGCTGGCAATGTCGAGTCTGAAAGCCCGGATGCCGTAGGTCTCGGTGCATGGACTGGTATCTACGAAGGAAGCGAGAGGGTAATTGCACTCCTTGGACTTGTGCAGGCGCACATTGACAATCCGACTGCTCTTTCGGCACCCATTCGTATCGGACTGCTGGCTGACCTCACTACGCGCTTGTTGAGCGTGACTGTGCCCGCTGCGGGCAGGCAGGAATTCGTCAAGCCTAACCACCAAGTGTCGCGGGATGAAAGAGATGCTCTGTACGGTCTTCTGTCTCGCATTCACGTCGCCACTTTCAAGCTTCTCGCCTCTATCCTGCAGCGCTTTGGTACTGGGCTACTGTCCATGCTTCCCAGCTTGACCGAGCAATTGGCCTGGGTCTTCAAAGCCGAGCGAGCGGATGAGAAGTTCAGGGCCACTGCGTACGCCACCCTTGGCCGATACTTGACTTTCGTCGGACACACTTTCGGTAAGGATGAGGTCACAGACATCACGCCACTGATCGCCGCTTCTTGCCACGATGTGCTTCCTGAAGAAGACCAAAATCGTCTCGCGATTTCAACGAATAGCGTCAAGCCCGCAGGCGCTCAGACAGCCTCTCAGAACCAGAAGCCCACGACTGTCAACATCGCTCAGCCGAGCGCATTGCAGCAGGCAGCATCTGCTCTCCTGCCCTTGATCTTGTCAAAGCTCAGCCCGCAAGCCGTACCACGCAAGCTTCGTGCCTCCATCGATCGCACCGCGATTCTGAGCAAGCACAAGCAAGCACTTGTGGCCAGCGTCTTGAACCCTCCCATCAACCCATCGGGCACCTCTGCACAAACTAGTCTGCTACCTTTCTTAGCCAGGTTGTTCCCTGGTGATGCTGAAGTGGAGGCGATCGTCAGGCCAAGAATGCCTGTAATCTGGACCGGGCGCCGTAGTGGTGCACAAGAGGAAGATGATGACGAGGAAGATGAAGAAGACGATGGTGCCGACGACATGGACGTTGATGGTGGCGCTTTGCCCGAGACAGACTTGCTGAGTGCCCTAGATGAGCAGCTGGGCAACGGACGCGCCGAAACGACTGTAGATGGAGCACAAGTCGAAGCCGCCGGACCCGCTGTCGTCGAGATCGAAAGCACCCCCTCAAACGAAACAACCAGCGCAAAGCGTGCCGCCCTCGTCGCACCGGAGCCGGAAACACCAGCCAAACGCCTCCGTGCTTCACCCGTAGCAGAAGCGGTTGCTCAAGTCTCACAGCAAGATCTGCCAGGTCCCGATCCCGTGACCGCTAGCTCGTCTGTCCCAACAACAGTGGTGACGCGCTCTGCGAAGAAAGCACAGCAAGCTCCGGTCACGCTGCCTGCCCAGCCTGCACCCGCTGCAGCTGCAGATGAGGATGACGACAACAGTGACTTTGAGATGCCGCCGTTGACGATGGAGTCTTCTGGAGACGAAGATGATGAAGAAGACGAGGAGGATGCATGATAGATGTACTACGATGAATTTTCACCATGTACAAACATCATTAGGCTAATAAATCAGCTTTCTCTGAAAGCATCTGCATGGTTCAAATCAACTCTCGTCACATTCCTTTTGAGTCGATTCCATCCAAAACGCCGCAGCGAGATTTCAATCGGTGTTGGCGATTGTACAACACACCATGTTATGACAGGCTTGGAAAGACGGTAAGCTGCTGAGTCTTATGTTGATTGCTGCAATTCATCTCTGTGTCATCTGTCTACCATAACCATATATCTTTTTTTTTTTTTTTCAATTTTCAAAGACCGTATGCTTTCCCAATTCTTTTGCGAATTCTGGTTTTCATCACCACAAAAATGCTCCTTCTACCAAATAAGGAAACCGACAGACTCAAAACAACTCTAGTTCCAAGCCTCGGTGTTCTTAAGCACAACCTCCACATCGCCCTTGGCAATCACCTTGCCGACCTTGTAGACCTTCTCGCCTGCCTTTTCAAGCACCTCGGTCGCCTCCGCGACCTTGCTCTCCTCAACCACAATGACCATACCAAGACCAGTGTTCCACGTGCGCGCAAACTCACGCTCGTTAACACCGCCGGCCTTCTTCAGCCACCTGAGGACCTCAGGCACGGGCCAGGAGCTGCAGTCGACTTCGGCGCCGAGGTGCTTGGGCAACATGCGCGGGATGTTGTCTTCCAGACCGCCGCCGGTGATGTGCGACATGCCGAGGAGCAGGTCCTTGTCGACGGCGGCGAGCAGGGGCTTGACGTAGATTTTGGTCGGGGTGAGGAGCGACTCGCCGACGGTCTTGGAAGAGTCCCAGGGCGCGTTGTCGCTGTACGAGAGACCGGCGCGCTCGACGATCTTGCGCACGAGAGAGTAGCCGTTGGAGTGCGCGCCGTTGCTGCCGAGGCCGAGCAGGACGTTGCCTGCCTGCATTTCCTTGGTGAGAGGGAGGACTTTGCGGCCCTTCTTAAGGGCGCCGGTGGCGGCGCCGGCGGCGTCGAATTCCTTGCCCTGGTACATGCCGGGCATCTCGGCGGTTTCGCCACCGACGAGCGCGCAGCCGGCGTCGATGCAGCCGCGGGCAACGCCTTCGACGAAGCGCACGGCGTCGGGGACGGAGAGGGAGGAGCAGGCGTAGTAGTCCATGAAGGTCAGGGGTTCGGCACCCTGGACGACGAGGTCGTTGACGTTCATGGCGACGAGATCAATGCCGACGGTGCTGAAGTCGTCCATCTCGAAGGCGATCTTGAGCTTGGTGCCGACACCGTCGATGGCCTGGATGAGGGTGGGCGCTTCGGTGTAGCCGGCGGCTTCGAAGTCGAAGGCACCGCCGAAACCACCGATGTCTGCGTCGGCACCGGGGCGGCGAGTGGACTTGACGGCGGCCTTGATGCTCTGGACGAGCTCGTTGCCGGAGTCGATGGAGACACCGGCGTCGGCGTAGGTCATGCCAGCGACGGGCTTGGCGTTCGATTCGTCGCTGATGACAAGACCATCGTTCGCAGGCTCGAGGAGCTTCCAGTCGCAGGTGATGTTCTCCTTCTTGAATTGCTCGATGAGGTGCTTGGCAATGCTATCGAAGTTCTCGGTGGCAAGAGCCAAGATAGTGGGTCCGGCACCTGAAAGGCAGATACCGAGGAGGCCGGGGTGGGAGGAAGGAGTCACTGATTGCAAGATCTCGGTAAGACCAGGGATGAGGTTCTTGCGGTATGGCTGGTGGACGCGGTCTTGCATGCCGTCGTAGATCATGTCGGCCTGGGGAGGGGACTGGCCGAGGGCGGTGGTCAAAAGTGCGACGCGCTGCAGGTTGTAGATAACATCCTGCTTCTCGTAGGTGGTTGGCAGAACGCTTCTTGCGCTTGCTGTGCTGACTTCAAACTCCGGGATGATGGCAATGCACTTGATCTCCTTTGCCCAAGGGAAACGGATGTGCTTGCCAATGTTCTGGGGCGGGACTGGAGGCTTGAGGCCAGTGTCGACGCCACCCTGTGGTGCGGGAAGAACCTCAGCCAGAGGAATCTCCTTGCGCTTCATGTCTTCAGGATCGAGCTCCTTGAGGTAGCTGCCAACGAAGCCACCGTAGAGAGCGGCTGCGACGTTGTCGGGATGTCTCTCGATCATCAAGCAGAAGTCGAGCATGCGGTCCTTGGACAGATCGAGTTTGCCGACAGCGCTACCAAGAGCGACACCAGCAACGACTGCAGCACCAGAGGAGCCGAGACCACGGCCGAGAGGGATTGGGTTGACAATGTGCACATGGGTATTTGCAGGGAAAGCCCTCTGATCGTGGCAACGGAGCACATACAGAGCAGTCTGTGTGATCAAGTTGCGTTCCGGGTCGGTGGAAACATCGTCCTTGCCCTGGCCCTCGTAGGTAATGCGGCAGTTGTGCGGTGCCTCCTTGGAAGCATCGTCGTTCAGCGTGACCTGCAGCTCGAGCCAGACGGACAGAGCAAGACCAATGCAGTCGAAGCCTGGGCCAATGTTGGCCGAGGAGGCCGGGACCTTGATAGAAATCATGTTGTCGACGGTGGCGGGTGACAGACCAGAGAGCCGTTGGCCGGGAGAAAGGGACAGAAGCGTCGTCTGCTCCGAGTCCAGTCTATATCATCGAGGGTCGTGCTAGTTTGTTGCAGTCCAATGGCCCCGGCTTAGGTAGCCTGCCAGTCATATCCCCACATCGTGGGCGTAGCATTTTCTGCGTGATCGGCGTTGCTCAAGGTTCGGTCCGATGCAGCCGCCGAGCATGTGAAAGCTGCTTTTCGCGATTGCAATAATTATCTTGCTGCTACCATCGCGTTTGTCGCATACCACTTCTGCTGCGTGTATAGCAGATCCGACTGGTCTGCAGCACGTTCGAAAGGAGGCTGAGTATACTCTCCCAGCCATGGCGTCGAGTACTGGCATTTGTCCCAATGCATGGGTCTTTTTGCGCCTGGCAAACGACATGATGCGGGCAGTCGAAGTCAAGCCAAACACGTAGGTCACACATTGTTGCCGCTGCATGGCTGCACTCCATGACTCCTGCGAAGCCAAGCTGAGAATGGCGCAGGATCATCGAAATCAGCAAGTACGGCTCGTTCCCTTCCAATTTCCTCCTCGGCCGACCGCTTTATTCCACCTACGAGGTGCTTGAAAAACAAACTGGAGAATTATACAGCCGTCTACGTCCTGTCCCAACCAGCGAGCTCAATGCCGACATTGTGGCCGAAGAGACTGCTGCTGCAGAAAACGGAGGAGATCCTGCTCCTCAGGATGCGACGGAAGGCACCGCAGACAGCTTCGACATCATTGCCGACGATGGAACTGTGATCATGAAGAACAACAGGCTCACGATCGACGACGCCAGTCGCCAGGCACTTACACACATTGAGATTGAGGAATTGAAGAAGAGCTCGGGTGGTAAAGAGATCATTGAGCAAATCCTGGCCAACCACACAGGCTTGTCAGAAAAGACTGCCTTTGCGAAGGCAAAATACACCTTGCGCAAAACCAAGAAATACATGAAGCGCTTCACAGTCCTGCCGATGGAGCTTGGCTATCTCATCGACTACATCAGTGAGAAGGAACCCAGTCGGATAATGGAGATTAGGGAAGAGACGTTGGGCCTGGTCACAGCATGGAGTAATGCTCACTTCAGCGAGGCTATTGAGTATGGTGACAACGCAGAACACAAGGCGCCCGGTGGTAGATGGCTAGTGATTGACGAAACCGCTGGACTGATCACGGGAGCTGTAGCGGAGAAGATGAACCTCTTGCGCAAGGACGAAAACGCCTCTTCGAAGACCGCAGCCGTCCAAGAGCCCACAGAAAACACCCCTACAGAGCCTGCCGACGTGCCCATGGAAAACGGCCACCCCGAAGAAACCAAGCCCTCCACTCCCATAGTCCACCACGACTTCCCCGTACCCGCCACCTCAAACACCATCACCGTCCTCCACGCCGCAGTCCAACCCAACATAAGCCTGCTAAAATACTTCGACTACGACGGCAACAGCCCCACACCCGACCACCCACTGCACCACCACCTCAAAACCCTCTCATGGCTTCAACTACTGCACCCAGAAGAAGACCCGACCTACCGCGAACCCGACTACGCCGACCCGGAAACCACCCAAACCTGGAAATCCGGCAAGCGCGGCACCTACTTCAAGAAGCGCAGACGCTGGGAACGCTGCAAGACCATCGTCGACGAGACGCGCGCAGGAGGTTTCGACGGCCTCGTCGTCGCCTCGCACATGGATCCCACGACCATCTTCCCGCACGTCGTGCCGCTGATCCGCGGCGGCGGGCACGTCGTCGTTTACTCGCCGACCGTCGAGCCGCTGGTCAAAGTCGTCGATTTGTACTCGAAAGAGCGCCGGGCGGCGTACCTCGGTGCGCTCGCGCAGAACCCGGATGAGGTCCCTGATAAAGAGGATTTCCCTGTCGATCCGCGCTTGCTGCTCGCGCCGACAATTCAGACGAGTCGCGTGAGGGCGCATCAGGTCTTGCCTGGCCGGACGCACCCGCTCATGACGAGTAAGGGTGGTAGCGAGGGTTTTGTGCTTACGGCGAGGAAGGTTATTCCGCTTGTTGGAGGGGTGGAGGCGAGGGGGAAGTATGTCAAGAAGAGGAAGACTGAGAGTGGGACTGCGACGGAGGCTGAGGACACTTCTGCTTGAGGAATTGCTCTGAAAGCCTGTGGAGTTTTGTTGTACGTATATACATCTCTCACTATTGTAAAAGCAGATGTACACCTACCTGCTTCAAATGATTGACTTCTATGCCCATTGCAGGGTAACGTCAATGGCTGCTGTGTTATTGCACTAGGCGTGGATCACCTTCGATATCGCGTGTAGCGAGCACACGGTGCTCAGTTGGGGATCATCGTCCCCATGATGGACGTGTGACCTGCGGAGTGGCGACATGCGCATCGCAAACATGGCTGCGGTGCGCCCTAGGCGATTTGTCTCGAATGCAGGTGTGTGAAGTCGTCCATCACAAGTTAACAACGATTGACTTTGCTTTTCAACCGGCCTCAGCCGTGAATCCCTTGTCGTAGCCGGAGTCGTCACAAGACTGGTGCGGTATACTCTGCGGATGCAGTATCCTGCTTTCGGTGGTCAGAATCGAGGCAAAGACTGCCAGCACTGGGCAGAATGCCAGCGCGTCAAAGGTCTCTGTTGAGAAGGTAGCCGAGATATCAGGTCATGATATTGATTCGACGCGTGAGAAATTCGCTGCAGCAGCACCAAGGTTGTTCACGAGGCCACCAGCTCCCCCTTTCTTGCATCGGGTCTGTCGTAGCCTAGAACTGATAGGGCTGACAGTCGATTAGGCGACTGTACATGTGGATGATTGGGTGTCGGCCAGGCTGACATGGGAGTACGAGATGACTAAATCGATAGATCGTTGGGAGGATCCGACGACATGGTAGCAGTAATAAGGACAAGGCAGCGGACCTATACCCGTCTGTGTTACATAACGTGGCGAGAGCCCTCACTTGGCTTCCATCCTACAAGCCCAGATTGGGAGGGTAGAAGCGGTGGGCGCTGTGCTGTGCCAACAGTGACCGGTTCAGCTGGGTCAAATGACATGTTTTTGTGGCGGTACGGATTGCTTGGCTGTGGATGCGGGCCAGCACACGGAGTCATTAGGATGGCATCTGGATGGTGGATCGTCGACGGATTTCCGTGCAGCATGATGGCTCAACGTCGCGCATGCAGTCGGTCATGTCCACGCTGCCACGAGAAAAAGGTCCACTGCCATGCAGTAGTTTCTCCATGGCTGACTTGCACAATGTGGGCTTGGAGAGGAGAGCGTGGAAGGAAGGGGGTGGCGCATCTCGAGTCGCATTGCAACTCGCGCGTGAAGGACAAGGCCCACCAGCTCGAATGACCGGTCAGCGATTAGTCAAATCAGAGAGCGCAAAACGGATACGAGACGATGCCCCGAAAGTCAAAGACGTCCAGCGTGCCGTCGGTGTGAATTGCTGTCATGCACCCGCTACCTCCTATCAGTCTAGATGAAGATCTGCAAGTCCCGTTGTCGTTGATGAAGAAACGCAATTCTTCATGTTTGTCGGCCCCTCACTCCAGGCATCTGTTTACCGTGACGTCGTTCATTTAGCGATGGCGGATGTTCGCAAGTGCTCGCCTACACCATGTGTTAGTCGGCGATCACCGCGCACGGCTGGTGTAGACGAATAGACAGCGTTGCATATAGTAGTATCGCCAGCCCTCGGCGCAGACCGAACGAATACCACCGGAAGCGCCTCCAATGACAGGCTGCGGTCAGACAATAGCGTCGCTTCGTCTCGCTTGATAGCACGCCGTCGATATATCCCCATCCAAGCATCTAGCGATAGCTTAGCAGCTGGAGCATGCGACCGCTCCCAGGGCAAGACCACGCGCGCACAAATTGCATCGCTGCAGATCCTCCAAGACTTTCCCCACGTTGCTATATTTGGCATCATCACAACCACGACACAGGATAGCACAGCACAAGCCTTCGGCCACGCGATACTCTGTGCGCTCTCTCCAATCTGTCGGCGCCCGGGAACAAGAGTACGAGGTTACCTCCAGAGATCTGAGACACGATGCGTCGTGCGACCCTGCTCTGATCACAATCGTACCTGTCTTGCGCGCGCATGTGTGCAATCGGAGAATATTGACGAGCCCTGCCTCATGCAATGCAGCTCCGCCGACCTCACTTCATGCGGTCATGGACGGGCGGTACAGCCGCAAGTTTCTATCTTCTGCCCTTCGCATGCAGCCACCGAACTTCGTGCTGACGGGCCCCTGGCAGCCTTACGCTGATGACACCTGCGGGCCGCTCTCTACTCCCATGGTATTGGTCCATGACACGCAGACTTCCGCCGCCGCACGCTTCCTTTGGGGCCATGCCTTCGCGTGGAGTCTAGTGAGGCTGATCCCATCGCTCCCATGCCATCAGCATCGAGGCTTGTTGACTGCCAAGATGCATGGCATGCGATGGTAGCGAGCGCTATCTCGCTGCACCGCCTGTTAGCCTGGCGTTCCCGGTGTGCTCGAGGATACTGGTGTACGAGCTCTGCAATCTCATCCGGTTTGCCAGACTGCTTTCACTCCCAATTTGGTCCGCGCTCGGCTCCTCTGGTGGTGCGAGCGAGCTTGGCATCTTGCGACCTGATGGATGCTCGTATGTCCGGCATAGCCTAGGTGAGGAAATAGATCTGATGATGGGTGTTGTTGGGATCGCTTTGCCAGCAAGATCCCATCGACTAAGTATAAGATGATGGACGCGTCACGCTGTTGTGTCTGTTGGTTCAACCAACAACATCTCCAGATCAGCAAAGACCGTTTCATCATCGACTGCGGAAGATACATCTCATTTCTCGTTTTCTTTCGAGCGTCTCTTAATCTCTGATAGTTGTTCTCCTATCCTTCCGACTGTAGTGCCAATGGCTGGTCGTTTCTTCACAGCAGCTGCCCTGGTCGCAGCTGCCTTTGCATCGCCTGCATTAGCACTCGACAACTCGACATCATCTGTTGATAACTCAACAGCATCGACTTTCTCTTACAGTTCCTCGACTGAAGAGATCGCCAACACTCCTGCATCAGACGAATATGGTAAGCATGCTCTTTTAATCGTCCCCTTCATCACTGGAGATCAAAGATGGCTTGCCGTTTGGCTGAATATCGCTAACAACATATAGTGACGCAAGTCATCCCACCTCCAGAGCCATATGGCGGCGCCCGCGCATCCGCATACCGCCATGGTTCGGCTTGGCTGCCATGGGGCTCAAGCCTCAAGCCACGACTACCACAACACAGCACCAATGGCAAGTCTGAGCTCGGTACTCCGGGTGCACCAAGACTTCCGCCCTGGATCAGTGGTGATGGCACTCCATTGCCTCAAGGAAGGCCCTGGGGTCCCAGAACGTGTGAAAACACAGATCCTTACAAAGATCCTCCCCACACTGGCATGACTCGATCTTACGACTTCACCATCAGCAAGAAGATCATCAGCCCCGACGGCGTCAACCGTAGTGCGATCGTCATCAACGATGCATTCCCTGGTCCTACCATCGAAGCCAACTGGGGCGATTGGATCTCAGTCACCGTACACAACGCTATGCAAGAAGGTACTGCGGTTCACTGGCATGGTCTTCTGCAGAAAGAAACTCAGTGGCTCGATGGTGTTCCTTCAGTCATGCAGTGTCCTATTGCACCTGGATCCTCATTCACTTACAGATTCCGGGCCGATCTGTACGGTACATCTTGGTACCACTCCCACTACAGCGCGCAGGCCGCTGGTGGACTTTTCGGTCCAATGATCATCCACGGTCCCCACGACAATGCAGAGTACGATGTCGATCTTGGACCTGTGATGCTTTCCGACTGGTACCACGCAGACTACTACGACATCGTCAAGGATGTTATGGCTCCTGCATCTGAAGGCAAGCTGCCTCCCATGAGCAACAACAACTTGATCAACGGAAAGATGAACTACCCTTGCCAGAGCAATGACACCACTTGCACGCCTAATGCCGGTGTTTCCAAGTTCAAGTTCGAGTCTGGCAAGACTTATCGCATTCGTCTGATCAACTCCGGCGCTGAAGGAATGCAGAAGTTCTCCATTGACAACCACAAAATGACCATCATTGCTAATGACTTCGTTCCTGTTGTTCCATACGACGTGGAGGTCGTCACTCTTGGTATCGGTCAAAGAACTGACATCATCGTCAAGGCCACTGGAAAGTCCACTGATGCAGTCTGGATGCGCTCGACGCTTGGAAAGAGTGCATTCTCTGGTGGCTGCAACTTGCTTGACGGTATCTCGCCTGAGGCCGTGGCCGCCATCTACTATCAGAATGCCAACGAAACTGCGGTACCCACCACCCAATCTGCTGTTCCTGAATCCGCCATCAACAACTGCGGCAATGACCCACTCAGCGCATCCGTGCCATACTTCAGAATCACCCCCGACCCCAAGCCTCCTGTCACCAAGGAACTCGACATTACCTTCCAGTCGAATGGCACGCACAACCTTTGGTTCGTCAACAACCAGACTTTCCGCGCCAACTACAACGACCCTATCCTGCTCGAAGCCAACCTCGGAAGACTAGACCAGTTCAAGCCGGAATACAACGTGATCAACTTCGGCGACAACTCAAGTATCCGCATAGTGGTGTACAACCACGCCTTCGCCGGCTCCCACCCGTAAGTTTCTTCGTGCCTTCTCAGACTACACTTCACGACAGCTAACACCTTAACCCAGCTTCCACTACCACGGCCACAACATGCACATCCTCGCCGAAGGCTACGGCACCTGGGACGGTAGCATCGTCAACCCGCAAAACCCACAGCGCCGCGACGTGCACATCCTGCACAACTCCAAGCCCGATGGCACGCCTTCGTACATGGTCATGCAAATCGAAGCCGACAACCCCGGTGTCTGGCCCTTCCACTGCCACGTCGCCTGGCACATGTCTGGCGGCTTGTACGTAAACGCCATCTCGTACCCGAAGGAGATTCAGAAGATCAAGCTGCCATCTACAGTGGCACAGACGTGCAGAGATTGGTCTGCTTACACTGGTCAGAATGTTGTGGAGCAGATTGATTCTGGTCTGTGAGGTGGTCATCAATGAATGAATGGGCGAATAGATCTTATGACCTTACGAAAAATTTGGAAAATTAATTGGGTGACATGGGTCGGTGTGAAATGGAATGATGAGTGGAAGGATGTAAATATCAGCTCGGATGGTCTGTCTTTTCGGTCATGGACTTTCTGAGTCCAGACATGCATAGCGCTGGAGTTCTGCTTGGTTGCAAAACCCGCAATAATTGGAAATACTATTCAACTCTGCCCGTCGACACAAGGAGCGACTCCCCTACCACGTGCTACAACGTGTCGACAGCATCGATCGTTGTCAGTAGGGCCAACTTTGAGAGATCCTAAATCGATCTGTTGAATAATGCTGACCGACTGTTAATAGCTCTGAACGCCAAAGAAAGCCATCGTATTGGTAAGCATAATCGCAGTAAGTATAATCGTTTCTTCCTATTTGGGACGATACCGCAACAGAGGAAAAAGCTTTTAGCTGCAACATCACATCTATAGGTCAGCACCAGCACCAAGTAACTCCCAGCACCAACCTAAAAGCATATGAATTCTTCCTCCCACCGTACAAAAGCCATCAGTTCCTCTTGCCACAAGAAAGCCTCTCATCCTACCATCACATCAACTCCAACGCCCCAAACCACAACACCAACACCCACCCACAATGCAGCTCACCATTCTCATCCTCGCCATCGACCTGGCCTCTCTCGCCACAGCCCAGCTACGCGATCCCATCAACTACCTGAGTCCGGGGAACCCAAACCCTGCCACCATCACCATCACCCCAGCCACCATCACCATCACCGAGCGGCCGACCATGGCAATCCAGGCCCCTCCCACTCCCACGTCGACTATGACAGTCACAGAGCGGCCGACCATGGCATTCCAGGCCCCTCCCGCTCCCACGTCGACTATGACAGTCACAGTAGCCCCCTGGATCCAAGACTGCTGCACCTTCTCCAACAACCAAGAAAACTGCGACCCCGACCCGGAATGCATCTACAACTACGCCGGATCCATCGACAACCCTTACTACGAACCGCCGCCCCGGAACCTGCCCGTTGGCGACGCTTCGCGCGACAACTTGGGCAGCCACAGCCCCCCGAACGCGGCGGAGCGCTTCGAGGAGATGGGCCAGGAGGGTTACCGCATTGACAGGGCGAACGCCAAGGAGGAGCGCCGCCGCCTTGAAAGAGATAAAGCCGACTTCCAGCACCGCCCCGGCGGCGCCGCGGCCGCCAAAGTTCTGCGCCGCGGCCTGGTCGACGACGCGGTCATGAAGGACAAGTGCAAGGGGATTTGGAAGAGCGATAAGAAGAAGCATATTGACGTTTGCCAGAAGGAGGAGGCGTCGGAGCGGAATACTTGCATGCTGATCAGTTTGCTTCGGGATGCGTCGGAGGAGTGCAAGGCTGCTATGGTCAAGGCTATGGGATTCCGTGAATAGGCGTTGCCTTTGGTTGATTTGTGTCGATTGAGGGATCTTTTTTTTCCTGGTCTTTCTCTCTCTGTTTTGAGGGCTCGGACGGATTTGATACGTTTTTTGCGTTGAATTTTCTGTGGCTTTTTCTTTAGTTGAGCGACGGATTGATTGTTGCTGCGTTACTATGAGAATGGAAATCGGTTTTTCTTTTATCTTCAAGACTGCATGAGTGTCGGCGTTGTGGATCTCTGTATGTACCTTGGCAATTTCAACAGAGAAAGTACTACCTACAACATTGAGAATTTTCTGTCGCGTTGAGACTACCTTCGTTGATTGCACCTTTTTTTTCTTCATATTACATTTTCTATATTCTATATCAAGGGAAACGCAGAAACCATAAGCCAAAGTATTTCAGTCTTGCGTAAAAAGAAAATTATGCTCTCTGAAGTGCGTGTAGTGGGTATCGGTGAACAAAAGACATGTCGTGCAGGCTGAGAAGTGCTCGTGCTTTGGTGATGGTGTGCTAAACGGAATTGCGCCGTATAATATTGTGCTGGGGTATCTTGTTGCTGGGTGATGTGCTGGGGAATAATCATTCACGATCGAAGTTAAGAAAGTGGTAGATAGAGCTCCGCTCCAAAGCTGTCGGCCATGTGGTGATGCCAGATCACTTGGAAATTGAAAGGAATGCTGAGATCTGCATCAGAGCCATGCGCTGGAGGGCCGGACTCTATGCGATGATACTCACTTCAACTTAGCCAAGACGAGGCCCAAGATGAAAGCGCCCACGATGATTACGACCAAGATCCAGGTCCGGTCGCCCGTGGACAGCGCCGTGAAGAGGCGCCTGATGATGGAAGGACGTGCTACTGGAGCACCAATGTAAATGCCCACCTGCGCAAGCTCGGCTTCGTTCAGAGCGCGAGTCCCAGGGCGCGCAAGGCGTCCGAGAACAGGCACCCAACTGACGCACCGGAAGCGGTCGGCACGGATGATCTCTTCGTAGGGCGGAGGGTATTCGCGGAAAGGGCTGTGTTCGCTCGCGCGAGGGATTGCGCTGTAAGCTGGCGGCGGGAGCAGTAAGGCTGCGTTCGATACGGAGCTTGGCACTTCGACTACGTTGGCGACATCTTCTGGCAAGGTGGGGAGCAGCTGATCGTTGGATTCCGAGCCTGACCCGTCTTCGTCTGAAGAGCTGGGAGAATACAGAGTCGATGTGCTGTTGCGTGGAGTCGAAATGTCAGATTCGTCATTTGGGTCGGCAGCATTCTGTGCCTGCGGGACGGATCTGCTGGTACGCGGAGTCGGCACAGTAGACTGGCTGTAGTCGATGTAGGCAGCGTGGCCCGAACGACTGCAAGTCCAGTCGTGGCCTCCGCCAGCGACATAGGCAGCGCAGCACGGCGGAGCGTTAGCCTCGCGGCGTTCAGTAAGGTAAGCTGAGAGCGAGAGGCGGATGTTGCCTTGGAGATAGTATGGGGTAGTGTTGCGGCCAGCCATTGTAAATGACTTTGGTTGGTATTAGTAAGCAGGGGTGGTATTCAGCTGTGATCTGTTGTACGGGGTGTCTGTACTGGTATTTTGTGAGAGCGATGGGCTCGAACATGAAAGGGAACTGCTTTACTTATAGGATCTGAGACTCGGGGAGGACATGGAGGACATGGCCATGATGAGGACAGCATCAGAAAGAACAGACCATGAAAGAGGACATTCGTGTGAGAATTTCTTGACGAACGAGTGAGGACTGCGTAGCATCGACACAGTGTAGGTCAGAATTCATAGCGACAAGCTCTTCCAGCCACAAAAGAGGACAGTCGCGAGGCTAATTCGTACTGGACAGTCTCTTCCAGCCTCAAAACGAGGTATCCGCGAGGACATTCGCGAGGACAACTCGGGTTGGACAGGTGAAGAGATCGCAGCATTATCCCAGCATAGGTCAGGTCACACAGCAATAGTTTCGCCAAGGTCGCAAAGACCAGCACCTCCAGTAATGCTGTCAGCAGGGCTGCCATCGCCTTCAATGCCGCCTCCGCACCAGACGTCGTTTTTGATAGCAGCCTCGCGCCAGCGTCGAGGAGGCTCGCGAACATCTTCATACTGCCCACTGATGCCTCCTCTGAATGTGCCGTAGTGCATGCCGATGCTAAGTTTGCTCCTGACATCGTGGTGTAGGCTCAAACTCTGCTCTGGCGTGACGTGAACCTTGCCCAGTAGATGTTCCGGTGAATAGAGGCCGATAGGGAGGAATGCCATGTCGAAAGGACCTAGAACGTCGCCTATTTCCTTGAATGCAGGGCATGGCGCAGGAGTGTTTACAGCCTGGTATGCCGTGTCGCCTGCGAAGTAGAACTTCTTCGTGTCGCTTGCAGCTGCCCATGAGGACCACAGCGTCCGTCCAGCATCGAAAGGTGTGCGTCCAGAAGTGTGCTGTGCTGGCGTGCACGTCAAGTTGATGCTGCCGATCCCGTCAACCACTACATCGCAACTGTCCCACCAGTCGAGCTCCGTGACTTTGTCGTCATCGCAATAAATGTGCTGTTTGAACCAGCTCTTGTTGCCCAACGGACCGAAGAAGTGGATTCGCCCTTTGCTCTTCTTTTGCAAATGGCTGACAGTATCGTAATCAAGATGGTCGTAGTGATTGTGCGATATGCAAATGACATCTACGTCTGGCAGCTCATCAAGCGTGCAAGGCGTAGGACTGTACCGCTTGGGTCCAAATTGTTTAGAGGGACTGGTCCGCTCACTGAACACTGGGTCGAAGAGAACTCGTACGCCTCTTTCAGCTCCAGTAGCTGCTGGAAACTCCACGAGGACTGAGGCGTGACCCAACCATGTCGCCCGCAGCTTGTCTCTCTTGTCCGTTCCAAAGTCTGGCTTGACTACCTTCACCAGCTCTTCTGACCGGATGCCGTTAGGTCCTTGCGGTACAGGCACGAAGTTCCTCTCGGTCCCGAATCGCGCTGACAGAAGTGCGCCTATGCCAGCCTTCTCGCCCGCTGACGGCCATGGGTTCCGGAAAGCAGTTGGCGGATGGCCGACGTGGTGATCATTGGATGGTGAGGTTGCTGGGTTCTGTGAGACTTTTGTTGCGACTGTAATATTAGCTGCCATGGCGCGGTGTAAGTGTCTTTTCTGGAGAGGTAGGAAGTGATTCTGGAGAAACAAGTGACCCTTTCTACGACTACATATACCGATATACCGCATTCTCTCAGGTCATGACGTTATTCGCCCGGCGTCTCCAGGCCACGCATGCGCTCGCTGCCGTTACCTGTCCTGGCAAGAGGCGGAACGTGTAGGGTTCGAGGGCTTGAGGGTGTGGTCCAAGTATGCCTATCAGCAAAGGGAGAATCTACACGAGCTTGCTATCAATCTTCTATACCGCTGAATCCGAAAGCGAGGCAAGCGCGTCACACGCGATGTGTTTATCGTCCGTGCACACAGCGTGTCTTATGTAACCTGTTGTTGGACCGCCGCTCGGCTCTCGAACACACATGTGCTCGATATGCAGTTCTATGCTATACACAATGGTCATATGCCAATTATCCCGCTGCACCCCAATCAACACGCCTGATGGAGTCAGGCCTCAGCTTGACGCTCACGTCTTGATTGCCACGCAACGACACAATGGGTATGCACGCATCTCGGTTCCAACAGATACTGTGATGCGAATAGTTCTTCCATTTGGCAGTGCTGTCCGGCCATGCAGCGGTGTGTCAAAGACATGGTCACATTATCGCACACGTCGATCATGGATCACAGATTGATCTGAGATTCTACCAGCATCCATGTTCAAGAAAAGCCATCGCCGTTCAGCTTGGCCAGCCTGGGCTGGATTTCCGAGACTTCATGCTACACGAGTCAGCAACTCAGAGAGCGTGGGGTATCTTAGACTCGTGTACAGTAAAAGTAGAACAAACGTTAGGGCACATTGTTAGTCTATCCTTCTGCGGGGCAAAGCACCAAAGGGTACGGCCAACGACCTAATGGAGAAGTCTTGAGGTACATCTGCCGTCCACGGGCTACATAGCGCTGACTAGAATTCTCGCAGTCCCGTGTCTTGTTCGAACGATGGAAGATGATGCTACACAAGCTAAGTCTCTGTCGGGCATGGCGAGTCCTCCATCTTTGAGAACCGCCGAATCAAAAAGCAGGTGCGGCCCCTGTCACCTTTAGTAGCACCTCAGCCGCAATTTATTTGATCTGTGGAGATGGGGACGAGACCAAGGAGACATCCGTACGGAGTTGCTTGGCCCGAGGAAGTAGCATGATGGTTGTGATGCTAGATACAACGTCCTGTCCACATGCGTTGCCCTCCCGGCCACCTTTTGCTCAATCCCAGCACTTCTTCCCTAACATTTGCTCAACCTGGTTACAACGACAATCACAATGGCTACCGCAGATCCGCTAGCAAGCCTTGAGGGCGACATGCTAGATGTTGCACCTGGTGTCGAGCTGGTAAATGGTGACTTCAAAGCCACAAGCCACATCGAGCGATCAGGTAACATCGAAGAGACCCCCAAACCGCAAACCCAAACGTATGTCGAGGAACCACCTGTGCAGCATTGCGACGTTCTCGTCATCGGTGCCGGATTCTCAGGCGTGACAGCGATTCATCGATTCCGCAAACTAGGACTAAGTGTGAAATGCTTCGAAAAGGCCGCAGACTTCGGCGGCACCTGGTTTTGGAACAGATATCCCGGTGCCCGCGTCGACTCGGAAGCACCTTGGTACCAGCTCAACATCCCAGAGGTGTATGCCGACTGGAACTTCTCCGAGCGCTTTGCCGGTGGCGAGGAGATCAGGCGATACTTTGCGCACGCTGATAAGGTCTTGGGTCTACGCAAGGACGTTACATTCAACGCCCAGGTCATTGACTCTTCCTGGGATGAAACTACTGGCAGGTGGACTGTCAAGACTGCTGAGGGATATGTGGCAAATTGCAAATACTTGTTCCTTGCCTCTGGGTCATTGCATCGCAAATACACGCCCGATCTTCCAGGCTTGAAGGACTTCAAAGGGAAACTGGTTCACAGTGGAGACTACCCCGAGGATCTCGACTGCACGGGTAAGAAGGTCGCCATAATTGGCGCGGGAGCAACAGCTGTTCAGCTCACACAGGAGCTCGGTAAAGTAGCCAGCGAACTGACCGTTTTCCTGCGTCGACCGAGTTACTGCTGTGCGATGGGACAACGTAATATATCCGAGGACGAGCAACGCAACTGGAAGGCCTTCTATCCTACCCTATTCGCACAGGGTAGGCTTTCTCTTGCAGGCTACCCAGCCAAGGGCAGTGACAAGCCCACGCTCGAGTGCACAGAAGAGGAGCGTCTGAAGCTTTGGGATAGCTTGTGGGACCGAGGCAGCTTCAGTCTGCTCCTGCTAGGATACAACGATTCTGCCATCAATCCCGAAGCGAATCGCTTAGTGTATGACTACTGGGCAAGCAAGGTCAAGAGTAGATTGAGAGACCCGAAGAAACAAGCGATCATGACTCCGAAGAACCCACCCTACCCATTCGGCACTAAGAGAATTCCTTTGGAGCATGACTACTACGAGATTCTGGACCAGGACAACGTGGAAATCGTGGACTTGAACGCAAACCCACTCAGAACATTCGAGGAAACAGGTATGCGGATGAACGACGGAGAACTGCGAGACTTCGACATCGTCGTGCTGGCGACTGGCTTCGATAGCTTCACAGGCTCCTTGACAAACATGGGCCTGAAGTCCAAGGACGGCCAAGACCTGCGCGAGCTGTGGCAAGACGGCATCTTCACCTACTTGGGACTGACGATTTCTGGCTTCCCGAACTGCTTCATGTGAGAGGAACATATGCTAAACCCAAACAAATCAAGCTACTAACCGTATCCAGGGCCTACTCTCCCCAATCTCCCTCAGCGTTCTCCAACGGCACGACCACGATCGAAGCGCAAGTCGAGACCGTCGCCGACATGATCGCCAAGCTCGAGAAGGAGGGCGCTAAATCTATCGAAGCAACACACGAAGCAGAAGTCGAGTGGAAAAACGGCATCGAAGCCGTTGCGCCATTCCTGCTCATGTCGAAAACCAGCTCTTGGTGGAATGGCTCCAACATTCCGGGGAAGAAGGCGGAGCCAATGCTATAGTAAGTGACAAGGCTATTCGATCCACTATTAACTTGGGCGTTTTTCTGACTTGAGACTTGTAGTCTTATGGGTATTGAGGCTTATGAGAAGCAGTGTAGAGCAACTCTGGATGGCTGGAAAGGATTCAATATTGTGCAAAATTGAGAGATAAGTGGTTGAGATGACGCTCATACAGGCTTTTACGCAAACTAGATACAGTATTGAAAAAGAAGAAGCAACGCTCAAAGTACCAGTCGCTCAGGAACAAAAGCAGACGCTAACCGTAACTCATTTCCCACCCAATAGAAACTCCCCGCCATCAATCAGTAGCATCAAACCATAGTAGACAACAGCAAGACATCGAAACCCAGCCTCAATCCACCCAGCGCTTTTTACATCTTCGGGACGGCAGATCCAATGTTCTCCAAAGTAGTCTCTTCGGTGCCTCCAATCTGGGCGCCGGCGTTGGCAGCATCACTGGTGAGAGTGCCATCGAGGGAATCGCCCTCGTCACCGACGGGAGTAGTCACGGCGCCAACACCAGCGGCACTGCCGATTGCCTTGAGACCATTGGAGATCTTGTCGCCCTGGCGGCGGAACTTGGGGACGGCGGAACCAGCGTTCTCGAGGGTAGTCTCTTCAGTGCTTCCGATGGAGGCGCCTGCGTTCGCAGCACCACTTGTGAGGGTGCCATCGGCGGAGTCGCCGGCGTTACCGACGGGGTCGGTCACGGCGCCAACACCTGCGGCATTGCCAATTGCCTTCAGGCCGTTGGAGATCTTGTCACCCTGACGGCGGAACTTGTGTGGTGGGGGAGGTGGGGGTGGGTTGGAGCCAGAGCCAGATCCACTGCCAGTAGTGGTCGAGCCGCCCTTGACACTGGTGATGAGGTTGGCGGTGTTGTCTTCCGCGTTCTCGACGCCGTATCCGACGCCGTTGTCGGTGTCAGTGAGGATAGAGTCGGCAGCGGCACCCTCTCCGGCCAGCTGGCGACGGAACTTGTGAGGCGGCGGTGGCGGGGGCGGGTTGGAAGAGCCAGAGCCAGAGCCAGTGGTAGTCGAACCACCCTTGACACTGGTGATCAAGTTGGCGGTGTTGTCTTCCGCGTTCTCAACACCGTAGCCGACACCATTGTCGGTATCAGTGAGGATGGAATCGGCGGCTGCGCCCTCACCAGCAAGCTGGCGACGGAACTTAGTGGCCGGAACTGCTGGGGCACCACCCTTGGTCTTGGTGATCAGGGCGGCAGTGTTGTCTTCTGCATTCTCAATGCCATATCCAACACCGTTGTCGGTGCTGGAGAGGATGGAGTTGGCAGCGGCGCCCTCGCCTGCGAGTTGGGGAACGGGAGCAGCAAGAGTTGCGCTGCAGAAGAGCAGGATGGCGGAAGCGATGGCCGGGGTAAACTGCATCTTGATGATTTGTTGAGATAAATGTTCTGAGTGATTGCTTGAGGGTGGCAGATATGATATATTGGACAAGATGTGCAAGGCGAGGGAATTGAGGCCTCTTGCTGCTGCTGGGTGTCTTTCGACTGGGTTGTTGTTTGCTGTTGCTGTTGTTGTGCTGATTGATTGTGCTGATGATGGTTTTTGTTGACGGGTTGAGAAGGTGGTTTATATATCCGACTCCACGGCACTGGCGCCGTTCTGCTCGAGCAGCAACGTAGTGGGCATGTTGGTGTAAGCCTTGCACACGTATGCGTCCGGCAGCTTGTAAAAGCCACCAACGTTCATTGTGTATGCCTAAATTGATGGTATGCTCGCGTTGTAGTTGTGGGAAGACCCCTACATGACGCCAGGGCTTCAGTAACTTCCCACAGCACCGTACTAGCAGTAGATGGGGCTTGCAGAAGTTCAACGCATGGTGCCGACCACAAACCTTCGCAACGGAAGGGTCCAATATTGATGAGAGCACGAATATGGCAAGGCAATTGTGTCAACGCACGTGTGGACCACGATGATGATCGATGTCATAGTGTCGATCGTGACAATCACCACGTGTAGAGCTGAAGAAGCCTTTGAGACACAGATCTCACAAGATGCCCAGAAAACGCCGAGTCGCAGAAAGCTTGACCAAACCCCTCTGCAGATGCGGCTCTAGAATCTGCAGATCGTGGCTGCAATGAGGCATAGAAACGGTTGGAAGCAACACAAGAGTCGGTAGCAAGAGGTAGGTGGCTGAAGTTGTGGCGTCCAATGGTCAGTGTGAAGCTTTAGCAGAAGCGGACAAGCGCGGCAACTTTCGTACCAAGCTGAGCGAAGCATTTGACAAGCTTTTGATCGACACCAGGGCTTCTGTTGTAGGGATAGGCAAACGAGGGGAACTCTTATAGCCGCAGATCTGTTGTTCTCCCCGTCAGCGTGTCCATGCTGTGGTGAAGGACCGGATCGTAGAACATGGTTAAATCACTTCTTTATGGACAACTAGACGATGGTGTTGTTCCGAGAGAAATATTATGCATCCTCGTCCACCTAAATTCACACAGAATACACCGCTCGCTTGTTGTAGATGCCGGATGTCGGCAGACGAACTTCGAAGCTGGAGAAACCTTGACCATGACGTTGATCTCTAGATCCACCGCTACTGCGGGAAATGAAAGTCTAATGCTTCACGAGGCTATACGACTAAGGAACGTTCGCGGAGAGTCTCGTTTCGGCATCGTCACGGCTTGCAGAGAGGTCGAGAGGGTCCACGGTTTCACTTGCTGCGATTGTCTCGATGCTTCGACCGCACGGTCTGCAATACCACGATAATTGTTCAAGCGGATAATATCACCAGGCTTGATATTTGTCGAACGGTAGTTCTAACGTTCAGTCAGACAACAATCCAGGAACGGGATTGCCGGTGACGCTGGGGATGTATACAGTACACGGAGTGCGCCTCCGCGAACCTGTGGTTCTGACGGCAGCGTGCATGAAGACGGATCGCTGGTATATTCGACTTGTCCGCATTGGGACAATGCGCAGCGCTGCTTACTGGTTCGACTCACGAACCCCATCCGTCCACACATGGAAGTCCCTTCGTACCCTACGTCAGGGCTGGCGGTAGTAGGCGCTATGCAGGTATATTCAATGCTGGCGGTTTTGCAGGATTCCGCCATCATCTTGCATATCGTATTTGCAGCTACAACGGAGCGCCACCACGCCCCAACAGCAAGGTACTGCCGACTTCCGACTGTGGTGAGGCAGCTCGTGCCCTACTCTGCTGACGCCACAAGCCACGACTTGCTGAATAGCGTGGACTTGGACGAGGGAAAGCTGAGGCGCTTTGCAACTGCGGCAGTTCTCTCATGGGTTTGAGTTCTCAATTAATGCTAACAGCGTGTCATCGCAGCAGCGTAGTACATCTGTACAGTGCGAAGTCTCAACTCCACACACCGCGAAGACACGACGAGGAAGCAATGGTGGCTTGAGTAAGCGGTGCCGTTGTTCCATGACGACGTTCGTCTGTCCTGATGTATAGCCGCGAAAGCGTTGACGAATGGCAGAATTCGCAGATTGCACGTTGCTCCACGTGAAGTTGGATTCCAAGTGAATGTATTGAGTTGTGACAAAGTCTCGCTTTCGAGACTCTCCGGATCGACGCGAACATCACCCAAACACCCGCGTACGTCTGTCCAACGGCACGCTTTCAGGCAGTCTGCTGGGCGGTGATCTCGCCTCGTGCGCACGTCCTCGCTCTTGCACGTTTCTCCACGTGAACTCGCAACCCAATTCCATGATCTTCGCGTCGATCCGGAGAGTCTCGAGGACGAGGGCTTCGACTCGCTCCGGATCGAGGCGCGCAACCGCGAAGATCCACGCAAGGTTGTTTGCAACGCTTGTCGTTGCTTGCGGCAGAGACCGGCTCGACCTCGACGCACTTCTTGAGAGCTGAGAGCTGGGAAGTGCCGAACAAGGAAGACAGACACAGAAGACTTTGCGAATTCGCAAAGCAGCCTTCCAGCAGCTCCTACACCAGCGTCATCAGCTATGACAGAGCTGGAGTCTGGCGCTATAGGATCCGAGAATGATGCAATGCTCTCTACAGCCGTGTCTGCCAACCTCTCGGCCTGTTCAGAGTAAGGTAAGGAGATGCGAAGCTCTTGGGTTTCATTTCCACGTCACCGCAACTGAATGTCGGTCATACTGTATGGAGGTGGTGATGAGCTGCGTCAGGCAGGCTTGTTGTTCGTGCAGCTTGCTCCAGTCCCGGTCGTTTCGTTCCAACTGTGCAAGCTGGTCAAGTCGAGGTGAGCTGTGATAGTGACATACCTCAGGCGTTCGCAAGCAGAGTCGCCGGACGGACATCTGATTTGCAGCGTGTAGTCAAATTGCAGCATCGACAATCGTTTCAATATCTTCCTGTCATACTCAGAGAGTCACGACTTGTTTGACAATAGCCTCGCGGCTTGATACAACTCTGAACTATATACATAAACTGTACATCACCTATCTCGCGAGAGATCAATCTTTACACCTCACACAATTTACCATTTTCCCTTCATATCACCTTTCAGTCCACCTTCGCTGCCCTTCGCAATGCGATAACCAAAGCTGATAGCAACGGCGACAACAAGCGCGAAGCAAAGCACCGAAGGACCCCACTTGTCGTGATAGCTGACAGCCACACGCCTTTTGATCTTGTCAACACGCCAGAGGTAGATGCCCATTGAGTAGAAGAGTGCCAGACATGCAACGAAAGTGAAGGCCCAGGCGGAGGCGAGCGAGATGGTGTCGCCGAAGTTGAGGAGAGTTGCGGCAATGGAGCCGAGGATGATGGAGAATTCGAGCTGGAAGGATGTGTTAGCTGTTGTACCATGATCGGATAGGACTGAATCAACTTACCCATGAAAGGAAGGTACGCTCCGCCGCGAAGGACACCTTGGGTTCAACACGGACAGGCACGTGAATCTTCTTGCCCTTAGGTGCCTTGAAGCGCTTCTCGCTCACGGTGTTGGCGTCTGGTACACCCAAACCTCCTGATTTGGCAGGAATTTGTGTAGGTTTGGGAACAGGTTTCGAAGCCGAGAGTGCGTATAGAAGCTTGTCACCTGCAGCACTGATATAGTGCTGTGCAAGTTTCGAGCGGTAATGCCAACCACCAATTCGCTTGGCTTCTTCGAGATCGTCATCCTCGTCGTCTGAATCGTAGATGGGGTAATCTTCTTCGGCAGCTCCCAGTGGCCGGTGAGCCGTACGTTCTTCCTCATCCATAGTATTGGGGTCGGTGCCGTTGGCAAAGTGGCGATCTTGCTCGTGCTGCTCGAGCGCATCACGGGCAGCGCGAAGGCGGCGGGTGTTCTCGTCGTCGTCGTTGACGGCCTCACCGTTAGCTACCTCCACATCGAGTTCGTCCTCAGAATCGTCGTCATCCAAGGCGCCAGCGCTGGTGCTAGCGTCAGTGCTGTGGCCAGGACGCTCGATACCAAAGCGGTGGGTGACTGGCTTGCGAATATCGACGTCCATCTGGGGGAACCAGAAAGGCAACAAGTTGATGCGAGATTGGAACATGGATGCTGTGCCGTGAATGAACTTGGAGAACTTGGGAACAGCCTCAACCAGGTGAGAAGCAGTAAGCTCACGAATCCAGGCAGGAGGATCTTGGCCAGCTGCAGTCTGGAGCTTGACCTCAAGCACACCGTACGGGAAGTGCTCAATATCTTCCTTGGGAAGTTGACTGAACGGCCAGTCGACACCAATGTCCGTTCGGCGCCAGTTGTCGCCGCAACGCCTCTTTCCGTCGAGATTGTCCTCGCGAACCATAGTCAACTCAGTATCAAGCGAGATACGGACGCGTGCATCGCCTGGCAGCTGGAAAGCAGTACGGTTGTAGAAAGATCGGCAGACGGGTACCAGCTTGCGGTCAATCATGCGAAATTGGATCTCCTTAGCAAGCTGCTCAAGGTCATCGAGCTCCTTCTTGCTCTTTGTACCTTGCCTGCGTGCTTTCTCGAAAACTTGCTCAGTCGTCATGTCACCACGCAGGAAAGCGTTGACGTTCTTCTCTTTCAGAGAGAAACGAGCCTTGACAGATTTCTCGCCAGTCCAGTCTTCGCGATGAGTCTTGCGCTCAAGGAAGATGGTGTCTGTTTCCATACCACCATACCAACGCAGACGGTGAGCCTCGGCTCCTTCAGTCTTTTTCAATCGACCTTCGTACAGCTCCCAAGTGTCTGGGTTGTCGTAGTAGATGGACGAGATGGCAGAATCCTTCTTCTCAAATTCCTTGTTGGGGTTGAACACAAGGACGGGCAAGTGCTTCAAGATAATGAGCTTCAGCTCAGTGATGTTGTCTGGGTGCACCCAGTACTTGGTAGTCTGACGAATGAAGTTCTGCTGCTTGCCGCCTGCGCCGGAGTCGCCAGTGACCGGGTTGCCGCGAGTTCGCACCTGGTCGTAGAGCTTCGAGAGGTTGATGACGGTAACATCGTAGTCGTCCTTGAAGAAAGGCCTTGCTCGGAGTCTTGCGGCAAAAACTGGCTTGAGGTGCCAGTTTGTCTGCTTGTCGTGCTTCTTGATGATCTTCTGGAAGCCGGTGTAATTGAGCTGCGTGAATTTGGCCAAGTCGTGCACATCCGCGATGATATCGGAAAGATCCTCCTCCAGCAGCAAGTATTCGTCCTCCGTAGGCGCATCTGGTCGGAAAGTCTCATCGCGGTTGGCAGCTTCTGTCCTCGCAATGGCCTCGCCGACTTCTTTCTCGCTGGCCGTAATTCGGCGCACGATCTCCTGGCTCTTCACCTTCTGGAACGTGAAGACCTTGTCCAGCTCTTGCTCCAACTGGTTGACAAAGCGCTGCTCATCCTCCTCGCTCCATTCTTGCTTGGGCTTGCCGGCGCCCTGCTCCAGGCTCTTCTTGAGCTCGTCGTAGGAAATGTAGTAGTAATACCAGTCTTTGATGAGAGAGCTGCGAAGCTGCTGACCGAACCTGCACGCGTGGTGTTAGCACAGCACACCTGGTATGCCATTGGGCATTGGCTGCGGGGCATTGCATACTTCATAGTGCCAACGCTGCTCCACTGAAGGAGTGAAAGAGATGGCGGGCTGGTATACAAGCACGCAGAGCAATGTGAGGTCTGTACAAGGAGCGAATGGTGGCACAGCAGTCTTCTTCACAAGCACGCTCTGCGGCAGAACAAAGATTAAGCGAGCATGAAGAAGTGCTTGCTTCTTCTTCGGTGATGCTGGTGATGGCTGGCCTGGCCCTACTGCGAGTCGGCCAATGCGTAGAGCTCCACCCAGCCTGGCGTCGCAGCTCGTGTCTTGGCCAATCACGCGGGAAAGTGCGACCGCGTGCTGCTCGCATCTGCCAAACACACGTGCAAATGCGACCGGGATGCTTTTGTCTTCCTCCCAACGGCAAATACATCGTATATCACTTCCATCAAATTCTCATTCACCCATGTCAAGCTGGCTACGCTTATGTCATATCATTTGCTTTCATACATGCTTGAGATTGTAATGCTATCCCTCCCATTCACCAGCCACCCGCCCTCCACTCAGTCGTCCAGCGCCTAGGTGGTCCAATGCGCCCATTGATCTCGTCGTCGTAATATATACAGCCGTCCCAAAAATATTGCCTACTCAAACAACCAAGAAAATACTCCACGCGCCCGCCGGTCTTGTGCTCCCTTCAAAGTGCAAGATGGGTCCCAGCCACCATCCATCAGTCAATAATCACTCTCGCAGAGTATCCAGGCTGGCAAAGTCGCCATACAAGTATTCCATCGTCTGTCGTTCGTAGACTTGCCGCAACTGATCTTCTGACTGCTTCGTCTGCAATCGCTGCTGGTTCGCTCGAATCTCTCGCAATGACGTCTCTGTTGGCGAGATCTTGCGCCGCAAAGCCGGTGGCGTTCTCGGCAACGAACTCCTCGCGGTGCTGTAGGACCCGACTGACGATGCAGTCGAGCTGACTGGTGAGTTCAAACCGCCATGCGAGCTCACAGGAGAGAGACTAGGGGGTGTGTATGGCAGTGTGGTTATGCAGCGGCCGTCCTGCGATGTGTGCACGAAGAGGTTCAGTGGACTTTGCGGTGCTCTCTGGTGTTGCCCATCAGAGTGGTTGATCGTGGTGGGGGTGCATCCTGCGTCTTCAAGCTGTGTCGCGGCTGGGGTTGTCCGCAATCTGAGGTGCGGAAGGCGCAAAGCAGGTCTGCGATGATCCATCTAGACAATCCGTCTTCAACGAGGTGAATATCGTCAGGCTGGTATGTGAATCAAACAACTCGACTCGTGATGTCGCAAGACGGGAACGAGACGAGAAACATCAAATCTGACCAGCCATCTCGCGCGCAAGAGAGCGACCACGAGGTCTAAATAAATTTTGCAATGGCTGGTAGGGCACCCACACCTTCTGCCCTTTGGCTTCGATATTGCAGGTGCGTCAGCGCCATGTGGTATGATAATCTCATTGTTCAACATGGGTGGTCTTGCTAAATCAGGATTGTGCCCTGAAGCCGCCCGGCACGGCTGACGGTGACATGCAGAAGTACCGCTGAAGTACCAGGGTACGGAAGTTGGTGGTTGGGTGGGAGGTGTTAGACACTTGCTCCATAGTATCAATAATGCGCCGCCAAACGTCGTTTGCGAGATGGGTGACGTCGTTCTTGAAGCGAACTTGTTGCAAGATGATCGATATCAAGACGATGAAGTTGACTCCTCAAGCATGCTTGAAGAAGATGCAAACCATCGCTGAAGAACATGCGCGCGTGCAGTTTCTTCAGGTACATGGTTGTTGTACTTCTCAATAAGATCAGCGGTGGCTGACAACGTGGGCCACAAGCGTGGAAGCGGAATTGTTCAGCCACCGATATACCACAAATGCGAAGTACAAATATCGCGATGGCTGGTACGAAACAACAACTTGCCCAGGATGACTGTTGTCTCCAAGCGCGCTTCGATCGTTGGAATGTTCAGTACAAAAACATTCAAAAAGACGAACGCTCGCGACATCGACGCAAAGCGGTGTCGTCGTTGATCAACAATCCTCGAAAAGTCACTTTTCCAATGTCCGAAATGCGCTGACCACCCGTTCTATCGGATGTCTCGCAGCTGGCGGAGCCAAGACATGCAGGCGAAAGTCTCATGCTTCTGTGCAGCTCAGCTCGCGCGAAGGTGAGATGGGTGGCGCCATGTATCCAATCAGCGACTCGGTAGCCTTCTATACCGATGTCGGTTCGGACTGAGGAGCCAGTGCACGTTGTGTCGGTCAATTGATGATTCGATGAAGACAATCAAGATCGCCCGTAAGGATGATATGCATTTCTTGTCTTCGAGGGATTGGGCAAGGATTGACACCTGCATGCAGGTTCTCGTATGATCACACCACGACTGCCACTGTGTGTCCGGTCTATAGTAGATACATGTACGAACGCGAGCGACCGATGAGGCTGAGCGACATGCACTGTCATCTGGCAGTTTCAGGCAGAGGCCATACACCTGCATCTACATATACGATCTATACACCGCTGTCTAGAACCCGGATCTTCTCTCCTGTAATACATGTAATGTACGTGTACGAGACGCACGTGTGGATCCTGGACAGCAAAACCCTAACCCGTTTAACCTCAGCATTAAGTGAAGGAGAATACATGGAGTGTACATGTACATGTATTCTACGATCAAAGACTGATTTGTTATTGGCACTGTGATGCCTGATTCCACGATTATAGACAGATTCACCTCAAAGATACATGTATGGATGGCAGCTCTAAATTTGACGGCAAATGGTCGCCGACAGCCGCGCTGGCCGGCTGGCATGTGTTCCGAATTCACCAGTTCAATGTTGACCACACGGACGTTTGTGGTTTGGTCACCAAATATTAGGCACGTTGAGTGTCAAACGAATGCGAACGATTGGTCTGCACAGAATATATCTCGTCATGTGTATCAGCTCGCTGAGGAGGATGTATTGAACTGTCCAACATGCATCAGACATCTCATACTGGAACATGTGGTCGAGCTTCAATCGAAGAACATAGACACGCAGTACGACCGCGACGATGTCAGCCAGTCGCCTTACGCCATGTATGCAATGGCCGATTGGCACATTGCGCCAACGCCTATCACCGAATATTGATTCCATGAAGCTTCATACAGCATGGTGGTCTGATCTCTTGGCAAGTCTGCATCGCGAGCAGGCTGGCATGAAAGACCAGGTTGCTCTGCATCTGGTACGTATCGTGAGAGCTACGAGCTGCTCTCCACTAGACATGATAGACGGTCCAGTGTAGAAGCAGTTCGCGACCTATATCGCCTCCACATCGTTTGTAACCATTCTCCCTTCTCGCGACTATGCCGGAAACATACACAGGCGCATGTCCGTCTGTCCAGAGCACTTTCCAATCGTGTGCCTCGCGAATCGACTCCCTCCGTACCGAGTGCACCAAATCGTACGGTTCTTTGACGAAGTGGCCAGGGCCATGCGAGTGCACCTATTATGCTGAGGATCTTATGTGTTTTGACGAGCAGGAGCTTTGCGCTTCACAAGTCTGGTCTCAAGTGCCAGATTGGTTTAGAGATGGCGTGACATCTTGCCTTGCAAAAGATGAAAACTACACAGTGCGTGCTCAACTTGGGACATTCTCGAACCCATTCACGGTTTCGGGGCTTGCAGGCAGTCAAGCTACCACGACTGGAAGCGTGAACGGGACCGCAGGAAGCTCGACTGCGAGTCCTGGAGCCACTATCTCTGGACCAGGCGGCCCTACAGCTGGTATAGAGAGCTCGACGGAGTTATCTGGCGGAAGCATTGCAGGAATCGTGATCGGATCCGTCGCGGGTCTTGTTCTGGCAGCAGCTGGGTCATATTTGCTGTACAGGCGCAGAAGGTCTAGATTCAAGCGACTGGACGACAAGGTTCATGAAGCTCATGAGCTACACGCACAGCCGGCTGCGTGTGAGAGTGATACCAAAGCGGTGTATGAGAAGCAAGGCGAGGACGTGTTTGAGTTGCCACAGCAAGAGCCGGTCGAGCTGGGTGCTGAAGAGCGTGCCATTGAAGTCGGCGCGGCGGAAACTGTTGATAAGAAGTAGTACCGACCTCTAAGACGGACCCAGATCTCTAGAAATCTCAGTACCACAATGAGGGGATGATTTCCGTTCGCGCTTTCCTCTTTTGTGTCTACATCGCGTACAGAAAACGATTCGCGTCCCAGCTTGTGTATGGGTTTTCTTTCTCGTGGGACCTGATTATTTTGTCTGCCGGAGATCCGGCTGCGCCTTCAATATGTCCATCTCGAGGCCATCTTCAGCGGTTTGATGAGTGGTTGCAATGGCAATGTTGGTGGAGAAGTTTTTGAGTGTCTGCAAGTGGTGGCGACGACATACGAAGCTGATTGTGCCCCGCCAGTTCGGGATGAAAGTGCCGAAGAAGAAGATGACCTGCCTTCGCGCCCATCATCATTTGCGGAGACATATTCGCAACATGAACTATTTTATTTTGAATGCAACAATGTCTTATATTTAATCTTGCCTTGACAACATGTCAGATGTTACACAACCTGTCCGCCGGAGGCTGGGAAACTCATGCGAGTGCTGCCACAAACGGAAGGTACGGTGTGACCTCAACTCTCATGGTCAGCCATGCACAAATTGCCACTTGGATGGACGACAATGTGTACTGAGGGCACCCTTGAAAAGGTATGTGTAGCACTCGTATATGGTCACTTCGGCCTACGATCTCATATGTGGTTGTCTGAAGATCAGCTGCGGTGCTCGCTAGAAGCATGTGTAGACTGATTTGACATCTGCGTAGGGGAAGAAAGAGCAGAGCTTATAACAGAGAGATTTCAGTAACTCCGTCTTCAATAACGGGCGCGCGTTCACATGCAACGCCCATCGCTCAGAACAGTACATCGGATGATAGTTCCGCAGCAACATTGGAGGCGCCGAGAACGACATCGTTCGGCGAGGTGCCGGGATGTTGTAAGTCTCAACCAACAAATCGTACTCACCGAAAGCAATCTATCAATACAGGTATGGCACTAATATTATTGGTCAGACTCTAGACGACCGGAGCCTGCACAAGTGTATGTGCCTTTCTATTACTTCAAGTATTTGCAAGTTCCAGACATGAGCCATCTGTCGCCAACACAGATCCGGGCTCTGGAACAAGGGCTATGCCTGTCAATCCCAAGCAATGAGGTATTGGACGAGTTTGTACGGCAGTATTTCCTATACGTACATCCTTGTCTGCCAATTCTCGATGAGGGAGCCTTCTGGTCCATGTACTCTCGTCGCCCACACGCCGGAACCGAGCCCCTGACCTGCTCACTTGTACTGTTTCAAGCAATGCTCTTCGCATCATCAAGGGTAACTATGAATCTGGAGCACCTGTTCAAGTCCCCCACTAATGATCATCCAGTTTGTGCCTGGCTCTATAATAGAGGCTTGTGGCTTTAGGAACCTCAAGCACGCACGAGCAGAATTTCGTCGTCGAACTGAGGTGAGCTGTAAACCCGCTCAGCAGAAAGCCCATGCTGACTCAGATAGCTACTTTTGGGACATGGATTGGAGCGTGATAACATAGCGCTTGCCCAAGCCTCACTGCTTTTGTCTCTACATGCTACCATGTCCGAGCAGAAACACAATTCAGTATGGTTATCGAAAGCCATCACGCATTGTAAAGCTGCCGGTGCCAACCGTTACTATCACGAGAAGAACAAAGATCACCGGCTTCGATTGAAACGTCTGTGGTGGTCATGTATAATTCGCGACGCAATGATCGTTTTGGGCGTGCGTCGTAAGAACCAAATCGGTATAGACGACTTTGATTTCGAACAGACAGAACTTGACGAGGAAGATCTGGCAGGGGAATGCGACAGATCCGACGTGTACAACGTTGCTTCGAAGAAAGTACTCAGCAAGATAGTTGCTGCGCAGTGCGCACTGTCCGTGGCTATAATGCCCATAACAGATGTCGCTTATCGCGACGGGGGCTCGACAAGACCGCAAGAAACAACAGTGGCAGCGCTAGTGTCTTCAATGACGGCAGTCCAGAAAGCAATTACCGAGCTCTCCGTCTGGGCGCGACGGTTCAGGCTTGCTCTAACCACTATTGCTAGCAATGGTGAGCACGAGGCGGACTCGAATCCCTCGCTGACCCTGTTTGCTCACATGACGATGATTTATTACTAGTATGACAGTCAATTACTGATCCTGTCAGAGAGCTTCGCTGACCACTACAGCTCCGCCCACATCGCTTTATGCAACTATCAAGTATCGATTCTCCAAAGATATCATGACCTACTCGATGACCACGCGTCTCGGATCAGTCGATTATGTGACGACCTGCAAGACAACATTGCGAGAGTTACGGAAATGATCACAGACTTAAGCGACAAAGGTCTTGTACATCATTTACCCACAAGCGCGTAAGTGGTTGCCTTCCACCCGTCAACATATCGTTTGGGTTGCAAGCATTTACTGATACCCCCACAAAGACCACCATGCGCTGCTCTACCGTTTCTCCTCGAGATGGTCAATTTCCGCCTCTGTTCATCTACGCAAAAACAAGCTCATCAGCAGCGACTCGATTACTACAATCGCACCATGACTTTGTTCCGTGCTCAACACGATCACGCCGAGTGCGTCTCGACAGCCATCGACACTGTCTTGCACGTAGCCGAACCGGAGATCAACGATCTCGTGGTCACAAGGTATGTCACTCATGCGCAATCGTCTCAATACAGCGACTGAGCCAAGATCGCAGACAATCGAGTCAAACACCAGCCCGGCTCGCCGGCTGGTCCGACATCTTTGCCGAGAACCCTCTCTTCTACCTCCGCCTCTCTCTTTCGCTAGACACTGCGCTATCGCGTGGAAAGGCTCCGATGTTCGCAGATCTGCCGATGTGGGTGATGGGATCATCCTCGGACTCTTTCTTGCCCTCGTTGCCGATGCCGTTAAATTTCATGTCGCCGTGGGATCAGCAGACTACTACTTACGATGCGGACGAGCTGCGTTTCATCGAGCTTGGTGAGGACGATGAGGCGGTTGACAATGAACAATGTGAGGCTTCGTTGCTTGCCGAATGGGTAAAGAGTTTTGCCATGCTGACCTTACCACTTACAGGGCTGAATGACGACATCACGAATTACGGCATCGTGGTTCCTCAATGAGACTCTTACTCTCGGCCATGGCAGCGGAAAGCATTACCACGTGGCCTTAGCCAGTCGAAATCGCGTTCAGATTCGGTTTGTAACATCTGTGCATCGATTCAAAGACCAAAGAACTATCAGATGCAGAAGTAAAAAGCTTGCGCTTCGCATCTGGCACTATCATGGGGGTCATAAGTTCGTTTGTACTTTGTCTACACAGCGAGGTGTTCACCGCTTCAGCTGAGCAAATCGCTTGGTGAGCTCATCCACATCTGGGATCTTGCCTCCAGGCCCATCTGACTTCCCACCACCGGCCTTCTTACCCGCATCCTGCATCTTCTTGGGCGGCTTCAGATCCGGCGCGCCGCTGATTTTGGGTCTCACATTATCCGTACTTGGTGATGGCGGCATTACTGAGACTGGGCTCTTCGGTCCCATATCTCGTGGCGGCGTTGCTTTGCTGAGATCTCCTGCGCCCAGTGGTGCCTCCAAAGGCCGCTCCTTTGCGCCGCCTTCATCATCCTCATCATCATCCTGCTCTTCTGCTTCGGCCTCGGCCTGGCGTTTCGCAAAAGTTCCAGGCGGCCAATCGATTCCGTATGCATCCGCGATAGCTGATAGATATGCTTCCACGAGCTCTTTAGGAGGTGGCTCTACTTTTGTTCGGTCCAGAACTCTTTGCGATACCTTCTTATCGCTATTCTCCACAGCTTCCAGCGTGAACTCCTTCCCATACTTCTCCGCCAGTAATTGTCTCACCATGCTCAGCTCTTTGACTCCCTCGACCCTCGGCGCCGCATAGATGATGCTCTTGACCGCTTCTTCAAGCCCAGGGTCGCACTCTTTCGCTTCCAGCAGTCCGGCGCGGGCGCTCAGCAGTTCGCAGTAGAGCTCGAGAATCTCAAGCAGCTCGGTGTTCATGTCTGAGCGGATGATGTTCTCGACGCGAATGCGCGCTGACTCTTCTTTGCCTTGCTCCAGCAGCTGTGCCATGGTGCGTCGTGTTTGCTTTGCGACTGCCGTGTCCTTTTGTTGTACCATACGTAGTCGCGATACGCTGAGCTTGAGCTGCACTTTGATCTTGTTGACGAGGGTTGAGGAGGGAGCCATCTTGGAGGACTGTGAGAAGGTATGGTACAATTCCAGCGGTGTCTCTCCCGAGCCGCGCGATTGATTATTGATATGTGTATAAAGGTATGTGTACAATACAAGGGAGCTGCCTGGGTGAAGCTGCCCGCAATCGGCACTCATGACGCCGGCCGGGCGTTGGTGGGGTCGATTTGTGTGGAGTCGAGGCGAGTGGAGAAATGGAGAGGGACAAAACGGCAACTTCTCGTTCAGCATATCATCTTCGATCCTACATCGATCAATTGGTATTCAGGCGTCCTCGCTTTGGAAGCGAGATTGAGTCTCCATGCCTAGAAGGGCAGGAGAGCGTGCTAAACACCTCAAACCTTCGAAGTCAAACATCTAGTTGCATGCCCTATTCGACCGCGTGTACGGCGCGAATCCACTGCGAAAGCACACAGCAAACACGTGCACGGCTGGTCTTCGTCTCAACGACCACCTTACTTTCTACGACGATGCAAGAGTAATCAATCTATGCGTGTATATAGGTAAAGTGCATGATGCCATTGCATATATAAACAATCAACAGCTACCTCCAAACATCTTCGTTCTCTCGGTACCTCGATCGCCTCATCCATCTTCACCATGCGCTGCACCGCCTTGCTCCTCGCTGCATCACCCCTCCTTGCGAACGCCTTCAATGTCGTCGTCTCGAATGACGATGGCTGGGCTGAGCAGAATGTCCGCACTTTCGTGAAGACCTTGACCGCGGCTGGATTTTCCGCCATCTTGTCGTCTCCTGCCGAAAACCAGTCTGGCACTTCATCTTCGGACTCGCCTCCCACCACTGTCGATAGTGATGGCTGCGAGTTCAACTCATGCCCAGCGGGCTCACCGGCTACAGGTTTCAATGCCTCAGACACCAGGCTGAACGTGAGTTTCTCGGACGAGGGATCGACCAGCAAGTACTGACGGGTGGCAAACGCAGTATGTCAACTCATACCCCGTGACAGCCATCAAATATGGTATCCAGACACTGTCGCCGAAGTTCTTCGGTGGCAAGCCTGATATCGCTGTGACTGGCCCTAATGTCGGCTCAAACTTGGGTATTGTCGTTCTGGCCTCCGGAACAGTTGGTGCCGCTACCGAAGCTGTGAAAGAGGGTACGTGAAAACGCTCGTACGAACGAAGGATTTCGCGACTGATTATGTATCTACGCGAACAGGCATCCCCGGCATTGCTTTCTCTGGAGTATCCGGCTCTCCCACCGCCTGGAACGCTCGCACTCCTGCCTACAGCACCGTCTACGCCCAGGTCGCCACTCAACTCACCTCTGCCGTACTCACAGGCGGCCCTGCGCCATACCTGCCTAGCAACGTCTACCTGAACGTGAACTTCCCTGCTTCCAGCAGCACTTCCTGCTCTTCCGCCAAAGACTTCCGCTTCGTCCTTTCGAGAATCTACCCTGCAGTGCCGATCTTGACATCGAAAGATGTCGTGACTTGCAGCAACGGCGGACGTCTGCCTACGGAGAGCAGTGTTGTTGGAACCGATGGCTGTTATGTCAGTGTTAGCGTTGGCAAGGCGAGCTCCAAGGGCGATGCTACTGCGGCTGAGCAGCAGGCTGTGTTGAATAGGCTGCGTGGCGTGCTTACTTGTTTGCCTTGACACAATTAGTGGGTAAGTGCAAATCATAGGTGTGAGGACCTCGAATCTCATGGCATACAAGCGGCATGTGAATATGGTCGCCCATATACAATACCAGGCCATAATTTTACACATGCTCACGAGGTCTCACTAGAACCGTGGATCTTAAATTGCAGATCATATAGTACAGAATATTCTTGATATTCACGAGTCTAGGAGATCTTGATCCACGTTATGACTCTTGACCGGCTTTTTACTTAGATTGCTGTCTACGGGGTCATTTGGAGATCAAATACATAATCAGGCTAGATCATAAAAAGGTTTGAAATGTATGGTATATGCGTTGAGGGAGGTACTGTTACAAACTTAATATGAGGGCGGGCCAATTTGGGTATTCTGAAGCGATGTTACTCAACGTGGAACCATCACCTCTCAATGTATCTGCCGCCGCTACCCTCAGATCCCACTTTATACCATCCTCAATGTGTATGGTATCTTCGCGTCGTCTAATCGGTCCTGTCGTCATGCGAATGGCCACCGTCTATGTGATGCGGCAGTGCATGCGCCTCATGCGGCTTCGGGTGGGCGCAACGACAAGCTGCACGTGTACCGCAGCAATGGGTGGCGCTCATCGGTACGCCTCGTCTTCAGAATGATCTCGCCGCCTCTTCTGTCTTGCTGCCTGCCAACACCCAGCATACCTAGCATGCCAGCTGCTTGAGACTCGATCGCTCTCTTCGGACGCTTCATCTTGGAGAAACACCTAGCAGTATATCCATACATATACGACGCCCACAGACGCGGGTGGCGTCATCAACAAATACGCGTAACATACATGTAGCCGCTGGTACGACATCGCGACGACATGCGCCTGCTGAACACCAAGTTTGAGTTCTGCGATTTCGATGACAGTCCGCCGCCATACGCCATCCTCTCGCACACCTGGAGCGAGAAAAACGAAGAGGAAGTGACGTACCAAGACTTGAAGAGTGGCACGGCAAAGTCATTGCTCAAATTAGAGCTCTGCAGAGACTGGACAAAAGCTGCAAATCTTGAGTACTTCTGGATCGATACTTGTTGCATTGACAAGCGGAACGATGCGGAGATCGGTTATGCCATCAGATCTATGTGGCGGTGGTACTGCGAAGCAAGGATTTGCTTTGTTTACCTGCCAGACTTGTCGAAGAAGAGGAAGCTGGACACAGACTGGCGAGATAGCCTGAAAGATTGCAGATGGTTCACTAGAGGGTGGACTCTGCAGGAGCTTGTAGCATCTAAGAAAGTCGAGCTGTACGCAAAAGATGGCTATCTTGGCAGCAGAGAGGACTTGTTGTCGGCGCTTAAGAACATCACTGGCATCAATCTCGGTGAGCCACTGCCTGACCATGCAACAAGACTTAGCTGGGTTGACAAGCGTATCACCAAGAGGCCTGAGGACAAGGCATACTGCATGCTTGGCATATGTGATGTGTCTCTTGATGCTCGATACGGCGAGGGAGGGGACTCAGCTTGGCAACGGCTGCTTGATGCGATCTCATATCGACATGGCACAATTGCACTACAATTTCGTGGTGCAGGAACCATTCCCGACCACCGAAAAACAGTGTTGGAGGCCCTGAGATTCAAAGCCCTGGAGACAAGACGCAAAACGGTCAAAGTGGCTTTGGCGAAGACGTGCAAATGGATTCTCAGCCATCCCGCGTGCGCCAAATGGTTGAAGCTGGAGCACAAATTCTTCTGGATCAAGGGCAAACCTGGAGCTGGGAAGTCAGTCCTGATCAAGTACCTGGATCAGCACGTCACTCGGCGGCTGAAGAAGTCCGATGCTGTTGGGCTCTACTTCTACTTCAACGCTCGTGGCACGCAGCTAGAGAAGTCTTTCCTGGGGCTATACCGCTCACTGTTAGTGCAGCTTATAGATCTAGTGCCAGAACTCGCGCACGAGCTAGATGCACTAGACACGTCTTTTGATCTGACACAGCTGCAAGACGTGCTCACCTCGGCCATCTTTGGTCTCGACAGACAGATATGGCTCTTCATCGATGCGCTCGACGAGTGTCGAGAAGGCGACGTCCTGGAGCTGATCGATTTCCTTGACGGGCTGCAGGAGGCAAAACTTTACGTCTGCTTCGCCAGCCGCCATTACCCCATATACAAAATGCCGACCAGACTGCAATTAGTGCTTGAAGAAGTAGATGAGCACAGGCAAGATCTTAGCACATACGTCGAAAAGCTTGATCTTGAAGGCGAGGAGCTCGCACAGATGCAGCACGATATCGTTGCCAAGTCTAATGGCATCTTCCTTTGGGTGGTGCTGGTCGTCAAAATACTCCAAGACGACGTCAAAAGAGCCAGATTTCACGCCATGCAGTCGAGGCTCCGCGAGATACCAGCAGGCTTGCCAGATCTGTTCAAAACGATCATACTCAGAGATGATAAGCACAAAGATGAGTTCCTGCTCTGTTTGCGATGGATTCTGTACGCTTCGCGACCGCTGAGCCTAAGGGAGTGGTACTTTGCCATGATGGCCGGTATCGGTGGTCGTCTCAAGTGGACTAAAGGGGTCACTGACCATCGCATGGAGACCTTCTTGCTGAGCTCTTCGAAGGGTTTAGCAGAGCTGACCAAAGGCAAGATGATCACAGCACAATTCATTCACGAATCCGTGCGTAGTTTTCTGATTGATCAGGGTGGCTTTGAGGAGATTTGCGACAATCGAGAAACACTCCGAAGCACAGTACACGAAGATCTCAAACAATGTTGTTTACGAGGAATGGCTTTCGACTTGCCGAGACAACTCAAGCAGCTCCCGAGCAAGAAGCAGCTACTGACCGACGAAGAGTGCAGCTCATTGATGGCCCAATATCCCTTCGCTGAGTATGCAACAACGTATATTTTGCATCATGCGAATGAAGCAGCAGTCGAAGTCTGCCAGCAAGATTTTTTCACCAACGGTTTTGCGTTTGTAGATTGGCGGGATCGGTTCAACGCTTTCCAGAAGCAAAAGATAAATGTCTATAGCGGCATACCCAGCCTATGTTATCTCTGCGCTGAAAGAAACCGCGCGAGGCTGCTCACTCGACCAACTACACCCCTTTTGCCGGAAACCAAGCAGAGGTATCAATCACCATTGATTGCTGCGATTACGCAATCAAGCTGGGATGTTCTAGAGGCATTTCTCAACGACATGAATGTTCCCAACGTTCAAGAGACGATTGCAGAAGTGGCGACTATATCCAAGTGGAAAGTGTCCTCAAGGGCGATGCTGAACGACAAAGCGGTCTGGGCTGTTGGACATGGCTTAGAACATCTGTCGAGATATCTCTTGAGGTCTGAGTCAAAGGGGAAGACTGACTCGCAGTTCTACAGCAGAGCCTTGTTGTTGGCATCAATCAGAGGCGACCACCATGTGGTTCAGATGCTAATTGAGGAAGGAGTTCACGTAACCAGAGATGATGGTCCGCTAGTAGCAGCATCAGCTGGAGGGCACGAGAAAGTGGTCCAGATGATGATTGACTTAGGAGCAGATATCAAAAATTCCTTCGCGATACGACATGCATCTTATAATGGCCAGGAAAGGGTAGTACAGATGCTAATTAACGCGGGAGCGGACGTCAACAATACAGAAATTGGTACCGCGCTAGCGCTAGCATCTGAGGGAGGCCATGAGAGGGTAGTGCAGATGCTGATAGACGCGGGAGCAGATGTCAATGCCCAAGGAGGACAGTTGGGGAATGCGCTACAGGCGGCATCAGCGATGGGCCACGAAACGGTCGTGCAAATGCTGATAGATGCGGGAGTAGATGTCAATGCTAAGGGAGGACAGTATGGGACTGCGCTACAGGCGGCATCAGTAAATAAACGGGAGAGGGTAGTGCAGATGCTACTAGATGCGGGAGTAGTGTCAGTGCTTAGGGAGGACATCGTAGTATCCGGTTGATCAGATGGCCGAGTGGATGTTTCTCACTACACTAGAGATGGTAAGCTTGATTCATGGAGGTAGTTGATCACAGGAGGCACAGGCCGTGCTCATATTGTGTACTTTTGACCCTTTTGAGTACTTACTTATCCCTTCTCATAAGATATACCTGCATGACGACGGCTTGGATTTCAACGACATCCATTCGATTGATTGAACACGCCGAACCCCGGTCGCGGGCATGGTGATTGGCCACTTGTGGCCAAGAGGGCCAAGGGGGCGCTCGATGCACGCGTGCGGCGTTGCATCTCAGCCGAGCGTCAAATGCACGATAACACCCTGAGTCCTCCCACAAGCGCCATTTCGCAGGATGATCATGACCTGTCCAGTCCATATTCCGTAGATGGCGCCGGTCACATTAGCGCTTTTCACATAGTATCTGCTACGTCCCTCGACCTTAAAGCATACGCTCCTTCTTGCTTCATCCTTGGTATGAGCAATGCTTGTTTTGCCAACAGCACTCACTTCGGGAATCAAACCATGGAGTGCTCCTCTGGCGCCGACGGCGTCTTTGGGCCACAGATCCATAGCTGTCGGGACTTTGACTTCACCTTATTGTTTGAGCAGACTGTCTTGCAAGCCGCACCATCTGCTCTCCTCTTGCTATCGGTCCCACCCAGGATATGGTTTCTTCAGAGGCAGACACTGAAGAGCATGCGCTCTCACATGACCTTCCTCAAACTCGCAGCTGTCATAGTCCTAGCAGTCACACAAATCATCATGCTCTGCTTATGGGCATCGGCACCTACGCAACGAACTTCGGCGTCTGTCCCTGCCGCCACCGTGTCGACTTTCGGAGCACTGGCTCTGGTCTTACTGTCTGGGATCGAGGATAGTCGCTCTTTCAGGCCTAGCGCAATGATCAACACATATTTGTTCTTTTCCCTGCTGCTCGACACGCCGCAGGCTCGTACACTCTGGCTGCGTGCAAGTTCTACGAGTTTGGCTGGTGTCTTCAGCGTCAGCATGGCTGTCAAAGCGATCACGTTGTGTCTCGAAGCATGCACCAAGAGGCGATTCTTGCTCCCACCATACTGCGTCAATGCTCCAGAGATGCTTGTGAACATTTATGATCGTACGCTCTTATGGTGGCTAAATCAGACATTCTGGCTTGGCTTCAGGAGCCGAATTGCTTCTAAGGACCTCCCACCGATCGACAATGGCTTATCCTCGAAGTGTCTCGACAAGAAATTTCAGAAAATCCGGCTGCGATACAACAGTCATTCTGGGAGAGTTCTGCTTCGGGCTCTTATAATACATTGCAGATTCTCCGTGCTAGCATTCATGATTCCCCGACTGTTCTTAAGCGCGTTCCGATTATTGCAACCACTGCTGATCAGCAGCATCACCGATGTGATGGCTAAGACTGTGTCACAGGAGAGTACCAGCGCTGGTCGTGGGCTCATAGGAGCGACCGCTCTGGTGTATTGTGGACTTGCTTTATCGAACGTGACCTACAAGCGTCAACTACAACGCTTCCAGACTCAATTGCGAGGTGTACTCGTCACATCGCTATACCGAAAGATGCTCGTCTTGCCATCGGAAACGCTCGCCGGGAATGCTTCAGTGACGCTGTGAGTCCTTCCGATCGCAATCTACCGATGTTGTACAGAGAGCTGGCCGCCATCTGACGATCCTTTACACTTAGTATCAACACGGACGTGCAAAGGATTACAACCTCACTGCAGAGGATTGACGATCTCTTTGCCACCCCGGTGGAAATCGCTGTCGCCATCTTTCTCCTCTACCGCCAAGTCGGTCTCTCCTGCGTAGCTCCAGTCGCGCTCTCGGTGAGCATCTCGTGCTTGTCCTTCATGACCAGCAACAACGGCATCAAAGTACGTGTGCCTAATTGATTGAATCAATTGCTGGAATGACTGACCAGTCGCAGTACCAAAAGAAGTGGTTGGCTGCAGTGTCTGATCGCATAGCGTATACCTCATCAGTGCTTGATTGCCCGAAAGGCTGGAAAATGCTCGGCTGGACTGAGTACCTGATCGGTCGCATACAAGCCCTGCGCTTCAAAGAGCTGGCTGATTACGCTGACTATCGAAAGTTCGCAACTTATCGTAACGTCTTCAGCGCCGTGCCTGATGCGCTCGCGCCACCACTGACCCTGATGGTATGTGTCGCTCTATGGATGCCCGAGCCTAACATAGCGTACTTATGATGCATTTCTAGGTTTTCACTTTGGTACATGGAAGTCAATCTTTGGATCCAACACGCGCGTTCGCAACCCTGTCTCTAGTAATGCTCTTGACCGGGCCGGTTGGCAACCTCATCCACGCCGTGCCGCTGTTCCAGACCGCTCTCGCGAGCGTAGATCGTATACAAGCTTTCCTTCAGCTCGAAGAGCTACATATATCGAACGCTCAAGCTATGGTAGAGTCACCGCCTGGAGACAGAGCTCATGTTGGAGTGGTTGAGAACGAAGGTGATATGGAGCTTGTAGAAGGAGCTAATCTTGCCGGTGGAGACCGCACACAGTCTGGCGACAAAGCACATATTGGGCTCATAAATGCTTCTGTGTGTCTTGGTGCGGAGGAAACAATGGTCCTCCGTAATATCAGCTTCGAAGCCCCAGGATCCTCACTTACGTTGATCCTTGGCCCTGTGGGATCCGGAAAGACAACACTACTTCGCGCCCTCGTGGGCGACGTGCGTTTATCGTCTGGATATCGGGGTGCTCGGCCGGCCATCTCCGCATACTGTGCTCAAACACCATGGCTGCCGTCTGGTACAGTGGGCTCGCTTATTGTGGGACCAAATGATTTCGATGAGTTTTGGCTTTCAACTGTAATTGAAGCCTGTGCTCTCGATGCGGATCTTTTGTCCTTCGGTGGTGGTCTACAAACCATGATTGGTTCCAATGGTGTCTCCTTAAGTGGCGGACAACAGCAAAGGCTTGCGCTAGCAAGAGCTCTATATGCGCGTCATTCGCCACTACTCGTGGATGATTCACTCAGCGGGCTCGATGCCAACACTTCGAACCACGTCTTCTCGGAAGTCTTTGGTCTTTTGGGTCTGTGCAAAGTACATGGTATCACAGCTATACTTGTTACGAACGACACGAGACATGTCGGCCGGGCTGATCACGTCGTGATTCTTGGTGCAGACGGTCAGATCACTGAACAGGGTAGTCCCGAAAATCCCAAGCAAGTCAAGGGCTGTGAGCAGGCGATGGCAAAAGGCTCTGGCAGAAGTCCAGAAGGACAAGCAGGAAGAGAAGTCGGGTTGGAATACAGACCACAAGTTGCGCATTCTGCCACAAACGACAGTCAACATGATCTCGTGAGAAGGACTGGAGATATTGCCGTCTATTGGTATTACATGCGATCGATCGGCTGGCTCGACGGAACGGTCCTGCTCGTCACCACATGGATTACTGCTTTCAGTCTGAAGTTCGGCGACGTATGGGTCCAGTGGTGGACGGAACACAGTCTCGACCTATCGCGTGGAGCATGGATTGGAATCTACTTGATGCTGGCATCCGTTGCACTCATGTCTGACGGTGCACAGATCTGGGCGTTTCTGGTTTGGACAGTCCCGAAGAGCTCTGGCAAGCTCCATGAACTGTTGTTGCATGCAGTCATGAGAGCTCCTTACCGCTTCTTCGTGGAGACTAACGCCGGCGTGACGTTGAACAGGTGAGTCTCGTGACTGCTTGGGTACCTTGCTGCTGGTATACTTCTGATCACTTTCCCAGGTTCTCCAGCGACATGACACTCATCGAGATTGACTTAGCAGGGTCTGTCATGCAGACTCTGGGCTATGGAGCGACGAGCATAGCCTCACTGGCTTTGATAGCAGCCGGCTCGAAGTACGCAGCATCGATGTTGCCGTTGATACTCTTAGTGGTGTATGTGATCCAGAAAGCCTATCTTCGAACAAGCCGACAGATACGATATATGGATCTCGAAGCACTTGCACCTCTCATAACCCATTGTCAAGAGACAGTGTCTGGATCGTCCACCCTACGGGCCTTTGGATGGCAAAGGCACGCCATCAAGAAGAACTTCGAGCTACTAGACAACTCACAGAGAGCTTACTACTTGATGTTCTGTATCCAGCGCTGGCTGAACGTCGTACTGGATCTACTCACGGCGGCAATCGCGGTTGTAATTGTGGCTTTGGCCATGGGACTCCGGGAGACATCTTCAGCAGGTTCCATCGGCGTGGCGCTGATAAACGTCCTTGGTTTCAACCAGACCATCACTGCACTCATCACAGCTTGGACTACGATGGAGACATCGCTCGGAGCCATCGCCAGGATAAAGAACTTCGAAGCTGACACAGTGTCTGAAGATTGTCCCGACCAGTGTGTTTCCAGACCTCCAGATGGCTGGCCGCACGCTGGTGCCGTCACGGTGTCGGGAGTATCCATAGCCGTCGATTCGGACCACACCATCTTGAAGGACATTTCACTATCCATCCCCGCCGGCAGTAAAGTCGGTATCTGTGGACGAAGCGGAAGTGGCAAGTCGTCCTTTCTATTGAGCTTACTTCGCCTGCTCGATATATCGACTGGGACAATCACTATAGATGGTCAAGACTTGCACAACATGCCTAGTCAAGACGTGCGCGACAACATCACAGCTCTCCCTCAAGAGGTCATGCTCCTCCCTGGAAGCATCCGATCCAATTTGGACCCAAGATCATCGCACCCCGACGCCGAAGTCGTGACAGCGCTGGAAAAGGTTGGCCTACAGTCTATATCACGTGGACCGAAGGGTTTGGATGCAACCGCAGCAGATCTCTCACTCTCACATGGTCAGAGACGGCTCTTAGCCGTCGCACGGGCACTGCTACGCCCTTCAAAGGTTCTTGTGATGGATGAGATCACCGCGTCGCTGGAGGAGACTACCGAGCGCTCTATCCTCGCTACTGTACACACAGCTTTCAGCGAGAGCACAATTATTACTGTGGCACATCGACTGAGAACACTACTAGATTATGATACGATTGTGGTACTCGATGCTGGACGCGTGGTGGAGACGGGGAAGCCCGCGGACTTGATGCGCGTGGAAGACGGGTGGTTCAAGCAGCTGGTTGAAAGGTCCGTTTGATGGAGCTGAACTCGGAGAAAGGACGTGGATGGCACGATACACGAAGGATTGGTTGTGATGTAAACCTCTTGACATCCCTGCCCACTCGCTGCGCAAGGGATGATCTTGCCTTACGTTCCTGCTAAAGGGTGACTACTCTAGCTAGGCAGATCACGAAGATTGACCATAAGGCCAGGAAGTATGCATCCGATTTCCCTCTCAATGCGCGACTAGCTTGGCTTGTAAGGGAGCTCGGCTCTGGAGGAAGGGAGACACTTTCGGTGTCGTCCGGAACACCAGTGGCAGCAGTGCCTGCAGAAGTGGAGCCCAATGTCGTTACTCATGTCACTGTGCGGCTGTTCGTTGTTGAGAGAGACTCGTTGTCTTTAGCAAACCCTACGCTTGCGTCTCGACCAGGCACCATCATTGCCATGTGTCCGTCATGCAGGAGTACGCCACCAGAGGCAGGCATGTCGAGTGTCTCGCTTGCCAAAGTGGTCGTTGCGCCAGCAGTGAGTGTTGCTGTGACTTCTGGGCCGTGAAGGATCACAGAACCATCGTGCCCGATTGCTGTGAAGGTCGCGAGGCCGGCTGTCCAAGTGGCTACTGAACCTTCTGCAGTCTGTCCGGAGTTGTTGGGGATCTGAATGGTTGATGACTCGATGATAAGTTCTCGTCCGCTCGCGTCAATCTCGATCTTTTGCCCTTCGATCGTGACGGCACTACCAAGATTAGCAGTCGACGTTTGAGTGCTACCGGCTAATATGATGGCGATACCCTGCCTGAAAGCCGTGAAGGTCTGGTCGTTGGCTACGAACATAGCAAATGCCGCCGTTTTTGCATTGGACGTTGGAGTCGCGCGGGATACAGAGTCGTCTGCGTGAGCGTCACCACCACGCGCAGCCTCCGAAGCATGGGTGTGTGCTGTGACTGTACTGACGTGCGTTGCAGGCGAAGACAGATCATCTTGCTGTGAGGACAAGGAGCGGTCATTGTCCTGTGCTGACCCTGAGTCGCTCTTTGAGGTCATCACGGCCTTTGAGCCAGTTGTACGGACTGGGTCTACGTCTCCAAGTGGGAAGAAAGGAGATCCAGCAGGCTCAAGCGGCTTTGTTGTCGATTCGTGGAGATCAACAAGCCCAGTATGGCTAACCTCAGTTGTTCCGGCAGCCACCGAAGGTTGGGCTGCGAGCAAAAGAGATACTAATGCATCTGTATCGACGATCGAGCTGAGTATCGTGTCGTCGGCGTGGGAATGCTCGTCAGGATCAACCAGGTCATGCTGCCCAGATTCATCCCCAGGTTCATCTGAGACACTCCCACCCTCCGATGAGTGCTGCGTGTTCACTGGACCTACTGTTGAGAGACCAGCTGTATACTGGGATGGATCCATGACACTGCCCGTGTTTGCAGCCGAATGTGTGGGTAGCGTCTCAGAAACTGCGCTCAGCGACTTTGGTTCCTCGTCATCGGCAAACGGCAGTGTCGAGGCTTCGTCAGGATCCACGACATCCGTGGTTGCATTGTGAACATCCCCTTCAGGCAAAGTCGGAAGAGGCGTTTTCGACTGGACCGAGTATGTGCTAGATGCTGTGATTGGTCTTGGACTCGATGCTGGGATTGCCGTTGACGTGGAGCTGGGACTCTCTTCTACCTCGGAGGTCATGGTTGGTTTAACGATGGCAGCTGCGGGAGTCAAAGCAATAGGAGGATCAAAGACTCCGTTAAAGCCGGCGCTGCAACCAGCCCAGTTCGGATCAATGCGAATAGCTTCGACAGGAATGGATAGGATAGGCTCATATGGCGCGATGTGTGGACAGCTGAAGTTCTGATAGGCAGCATCGTAGTCAGGGTCATGGAACATAGATATCTGGTAGTTGCGCTTCAAAGATGCACAGCGCGGTTGACTGTTGTAGATAGAGTCCGGAACCGGACTCACATACCTGGGTAATATTAGTATTCCTAGAAGTCCGCGTGTGCTAAAGACTAGGGTCTTACAGATCTGTGAAGTTGAAAGACGCGGTGGAAGGCAGATAGTTGTAGTCGTTCTGACCCCAAAACGAGCTTAAATTCGACGCTTGTGTAATCGCCACGATCTTGCTGAAGTAGGTTTTGCTGAACGCGCTGCAACTATCCCGCGCGTAAAGGGAGTCGAAGGAGACGTACACCGTGGGGCTAGTTAGGGTAGTACCGAGCGTGACGACGCTTCGCTTCACACTGTCAGCGTCGTCGATCGCAGAATACCTACCATCAATCCAAGTGCTGGATGATGGGGCCCAGAAGATGAGTCGCACAGTCCCTCCGTTGATTTGACAAGAGTGACAGCCAAGCGTACAGCCCGGAACGACGCTGAAAGAAGGATCCCAGGGTATCATACTTTGTGTGAATATTGTGGTCTCACGATTTGAAGCATCTGTCGTTTTGTACGAAGAAACGGTGTCGCTCAGGACGACAAGACCATTGACAATTGGTGAATAAGATGTTGCCTCTTCTAGAAGATTGTCGACGAAGCTTGAACAAGCGGCGCCGGTCACAGAGGCCTGAGTGCAGATTGGTCGGTCAAGATTGCGCGCACCGCCGACACTGCTCAATGCCTGCTCATATGAAGACTCAAGCGCCGGACATGACATCGGGTGGAGGCTCACGCGAGTGTTTTTGTTTTCAAAGCCGGGGCATCCCACGGGCATGCTGGGATACGATGCGTGTTTTGCCGAAACATACTCCTCCCAGCTCGATTGGCATTGTGGTACTTGACTTGGCAAGACGCAGCTTGGTGGCGTTATGGTATGGTTTCCGAATAACTTTGAGACGTAGCCATGGTCGAAGGTGACTGTGTATACGGTTGTAATGAACGGAGAGACTTCCACCTGTATGTATTTGCGCGAGGTTTCCATCACAGTCACAAAGGTTGTTTGCGCGAAAACACCGTTTTTTGCACTCACTGTCGTCAACCCAGAGTATCGCTCGATACTATCGGAAATCGAGCCGATGGTCTGGTTATAGGTACTCGTGACTGGTATTTGTATACTGGTCCAGGCTTCCGATGCTGACGAGTTCGCCGACCAATACGACGTCCATTGACCCCAACAGTCTCCAGTGAAAGACGGAGCGAAGTCGACCAGGTTGATGCCAGTCGTTACAACGGTAGCTGCGGATTTGTCCGAAGTGAGCGTGCTCTCGAAGCCCTCGCTTGTGTTCGATGAAGTCGTAGACAAAGGACCATTCCCTGGGACTACACTCGTTGAGCGTGTCATGCCAAATCCAATTGCGACGAAGTCCCCAATGTTGGTCGCGGCGGTCGTATCACGGGATGAAGTAAAATGCGCATCAGTCATCGTGACTGGCGACCCAGACGGCGTCGGGGTCGGTGGCGTAAGAGGGACCGTAGTTGTATTTGCCCAATTCTCAGCAGAAACTCGAGCAGAACTCACGAGAAGCATGAATGCAAAGAGGGAGACAGAAGCAATGCTCTGACTGTTGAGTGCTAGAAATGCCATCTTTGGAACGATGAAGTATGTGTCAGATGGGGATGAGAGGGAAGGCTAAGAAGTAGAGATTCCCCCTGCAGACACTTATGCGATCCTTGGAGATGCGGATCAAAATAGATCGAGACTGATCACAATACAGACGGTAATTAAGGCTGCGCGGTGCGGCTGAGGAGTGCATGCTGGGTTTCTGATTCCAATGTGCCTTGTTGTGTAACAGTGAGCCTTTGTGCATGAAGATGACGCATTGATCAAGCGAAAGTAGGAGCTCGAGCGAGATCATAAGTCAGTAGCTCCTGAACACACCTCAAGTACCTCGCGATTTGGGCCAATTGGCATAGGTAGCAGAGAGGCTATTAATGTCATGGATCCGGTGGACAACTGGTCGTAGTCACACAACATGCAAGCCACAGCGCCGCTGCCTCTCTGGCCTCTCGTTGTCGGGCATCGCACTGCAGCGCAGGCTCCCACGAGTCCTTGCCAATCAAAGGCGAAGTATTGAAACCCGGGCGCCATGCCATGCAAGATGTCGTGGTAGACTTTTCTGGCAGCCACTGTAACGGATATCCAGCCGCGTTGCCTGGTGGCAGACTACCAATCTTGGGATCCGTCACGGCCTGCGCTAGCTGTCGACGCTTGAAATGTGCATGTCTGGCTGCTCGACATAAAATCAAAGAACGCAGCTATTGCGTAGATGGGCGAGGATGGAGGTGTCGAGCTGGCGGACGAGCAGCATCACGCGGGTATGGGCGGCATTGCTCTGCCCCGGAGATGTGGCTTGGGATGAGGCATACGCTTGCGATAGCCTTGAATGTTAATGTGCTGGGGTCGCCGATGCCACATGGCACTTCGCAGGTGCGAGGCTCGCAGACCGGAGAAGCATCGTGTACTTTGTGCGCAGCGTCAGCGGGCGAAGTCGTCCTTTGCGAGATTTTGAGAGCTTGGGCGAAGATAGCGCTTCGTCTTCCAGAACATCGAATCGTCCAGTTCCAGAGCCGAGTCGATGGCCATCTTCAAGGCCTAGGTGTCGTACGTCATATCTGATAGTAGATATCTGCAGCCGGTCGAAAGAGTAAAGATAGCCGGTACCACACCCATTGGAACGGCACGGGCAAATAAACTGCTTGCAGGGCAAATCAATCCGGTCGATCCTCCAATGCAAGCAAAGCACAAGGGCCGAGACCTGAAGGCAAGCTTTCTGCGACAGAAGTTCTAGACGCGTGACACTCGCAGCTAAAGAGATACACGGCGAGAAGTAGCAAGCCTTATCGCGCGCGAGTGGAGACTGATTGGCTCCCGTTTCAGCCAAGACGCGCTACGCAACGCCACGTGCGGGAAAGCGAGGCCTAAAGCATCTTGTTATCTGGAGAGGCTTTGCGACTACCACTACCGCGACATGGGGCGCCCGCGTGCTCCAAGCTAATCGCTTCTGGGAGGCCATGGCCGCGTCTAAGCCTCCAGCCGTGATGCTGTTAAAACGACGCGGCATGCCCACGCCTTGAGAGCCAGCAAGCCAGCACGCCATTCCTCACCACCGACCTCCAACATGGCATCTTTCAAGCATGGCGAGAAGGTCGACGACTATGTCTCGGCCGAGCCCATCACTCGCACCGACAGCCATGAGGAGGGCGAGATCGTCGAGAACTCCGATCACCTTCACAGACGCCTGGGAAATCGACAGATCCAGCTTATGGCCATTGGTGGCACCATCGGTACTGCCCTCTTCGTCAGTATCGGTAGCGGTCTTTACAAGGGCGGCCCCGGCAGCTTGTTCCTCGCCTACACCATCTACGCTTGCTTCCTTGGTCTGGTGAACAACTGCATTGCTGAGATGACCACCGCATACCCTGTCTCCGGTGGTTTCATTCGTCTTGCTGGACATTTTGTCGACGATGCCTTTGGTTTCATGGCTGGTTACAACTGTGAGTGCATGCAGAGCATGTCCTGCTTGTGGAGATATACTGACATCAATCCTAGTCTTCATCTACGAAGCTCTTCTGATCCCCTTCGAAATCACTGCTCTGTCCACCGTGCTAGACTTCTGGAGTGACGACATCCCGCCATGGGCCATCCCTCTGGCTTGTATCATCCTCTACGGTATCCTCAACATCCTTGCGATCAAGGTCTTCGGTGAAGCCGAATTCTGGCTGTCTGGTGGCAAGGTCATCCTGATCTTCATTGTGTTCTCCTTCACCTTCATCACAATGGTCGGCGGCAACCCTAAGCACGACGCGTACGGATTCCGCAATTGGAAGCACGGCGCATTCAAGGAGTGGAGAAGCACTGGCACTCTCGGTCAATTCGAGGGCTTCTGTGCTGCTCTCTGGTCAGCGTCGTTCTGCGTCACTGGTCCTGAATATCTTTCCATGGTCGCCGCCGAAGCTAGACGTCCTCGCATCTATATCAAGGCCGCCTTCAAGACTGTTTACTGGCGTTTCGCTATTTTCTTCATGGGCGGTGCCTTGGCTGTCGGCATCGTTCTGAGCGCTAGTGACCCGACCTTGACGGGTATCGTCACTGGCGAGACGAGTGGTTCCGGCACTGCTGCTGCCTCTCCTTACGTCATTGCCATGAAGAACATGGGTATCACCGGCCTGCCACATGTCGTCAGCGCTCTTTTGGTTACCTCGATCTTCAGTGCTGGCAACACTTACACCTTCTGTGCCACTCGCAGTTTGTATGGACTCGCGCTCGAAGGCAGAGCACCCAAAGCTCTCCGCTACTGCACCAAGAGTGGTGTGCCCGTCGTGTGCTTCGGCATCGTCATGGTCTTCCCTTGCCTTTCTTTCTTGCAGGTCAGCAACGGATCGAACGTCGTTCTCGGCTGGCTCATCAACCTGGTCACTGCTGGTGGTGTCATCAACTACTGGGTCATGTGTGTCACCTACCTCTTCTTCTACCGTGCTTGCAAAGCACAGGCTCTGGACAGGAACACCCTGCCATACAAGGGCTGGTTCCAGCCATACTCTGTAAGTTTCCAATGTACTCGTTCGTCTTGGGCACAGCTAACACTCCTCTCAGGCATGGCTCGGCGCTGCTTGGATGACCATGATCGTCTTCTGCTACGGCTACACTAGCTTTGCACCCTTCTCGGTCTCCGACTTCTTCATCTACTACACGCTTTTGCTCGTTGGTAAGTTTTACTCCTGCTCACGCCGTTCATGTGACCGTACTAACATGTCACAGCTCCTGTCACCTTCCTCTCTTGGAAGCTCATCAAGCGTACTCGCCTGCTCAAGCCTACCGAAGTTGATCTTGTGTGGGAGCGCCCCACCATTGACAACTACGAGCTGACGTTCGTCGATCCTCCGAACAGCTTCTGGGGAGAGATGCTTGGACCGCTGAGGTTCAGCAAGACGAAGAAGAGCGACAGGCAGATGAGCGTTTCTGTCTAGTACTCACGTGTAACGATATAAGATGATAGAAAATATATTAAGAGAGCAGTGCGTCTTCATGGCATTTTTACGTGCAGTCTTGAACGTCCGGTTCACTTGTCGGATACTCAAAGGTTGTCGCAGTAGGAAGCATCAGTTGATACTCCAGCGAAATTGTCTCTTCTACTTCTCTAATATAATTGTCACGGCGTGCGATACAGTAGCTCATCGGCGCCGATGCCCGGTGTTATCTTACCATAGTGTTGGTGGTCGCTCAGTGGCGATACAAGCATCCGCAATCCGTTGCAGGCAGGCGCCGCGAAGCTGCCGAAAGGCTGAAGCTCAACTGGACTTGACGCAGGCTATCAGCAAATACAACCCACTACCAGAGTCGAGGCGCAGCTTAACCTCCAGTAGAAGTATGTCACGTGGATACTATTCTCATCCTGAATGTGGGGATCTTCCGCATTGTATTTGGTGATACTGGGCTGCACTCATTTTCGCGGTAGTCTACAATAGAAGCGTACATCATGATGACCATATGCGAAGGTCCGATTCCAACAGTCCATCTCAAGGATTAGCCATAGATGCGGTGAAGGCGAGAAACGAGCGAGCGGCCAATGGGATCCAGACTTCTCGCTCGTTCCGTGACACAGAACGGAAAAAGTTCATAGCAAGAGCCGGTAGTCGCAGATATGTAGGAAGTGCATTGATACGAAAAAAGCTATATGCGGTGTACGCGAAACACTCCTTCGTTTGAAATGGAGTCGAACACCGTCTCTTTGCGTTCGGATTACATCGGCAGTCGAGAACGATCTCTTGCTTTCTGGACAGTCGCCTCAACCACATCTAACTGCTCTGGACACAACCGTTGCGCGTACCTCAGAGCCACTTGTGCGTATGCTTCATTGCGAAGGAACCATGCCTCAAAGCCAAGATCATGATCCCAAGGTTTTAACTCGTGACAACGCCCTCGCAAGCATAACCTTACCCTCGCATAGCTACACCCAGCCAACGCACACCTACGCCAGCGAGAATCGAGTGGACACTTGTGGATGGCGATTCTCCAATTTGAAGGCGAGAAAACAAGTTTCCCTGGCAAGGGGAGTGTGGAGAAAATCCTTGAATAAGCTGGTTCTGATGCGGAGCGACGGCGGCTGGACTCACTGCCTCTGTCCAATCGAGATTGCCTATGTCTCTGCAATATGGTTGTGATCAGGCCATGATCATCCTGTGTCCCCTGCAGCTCCTGTTGGTGGGCGTCGTCGAAGAGGTCACACTGCTCGGATGCCACGATAAAGCCTAGGTCCTTGACCTGATCAGCCTTTGCCTGGATGTTCATGTTACCAGTATGGGTCCAATGAATGTCATTGCATTCGTCCATTTCGGTGGGCTTCCAAATAATGGTTTCAGGCAGTCGCGCATACTCCGGCAGATCCTCAACCAGCCAGGTTCCTGGCATTTTCAAGTTGATGATTTGTCTCGCTTGCCAAATCTCCACACGGAGGGCGTGCTGGAGATCTAACACCAATTCAGAATCTTCTGAGATGCGCAGCGCCACGGGAGCGCATCTCCTGTTGTGTTCATCCAATAATACTATGTCCTCATTGTTCCAACGTACGGATTGGAGAAAATTGTTCTCAGCAGCGACATAATCTGGGAGATGAATGCCGCCTTCGACAAGAGCTTGGCCCCATCGGCTGATAGCATAATGTAAGGTCCAGGGTTGCCAGGGACTCGATCGACGATACCATAGCAGACATTCCAGCAGACTCATGAACGGGTCAATCTGTTTGTCGCACTGATGATACAAGGCATGAACGTTGGCACCCGTACTGATGAGTTCCGTTGCAAGCTTTGCATATTCCTCGGCTCGTTCTTCTGGACTCCATAAGAAACGGTAAGAGTAGAATGATCTACGCCACCATTCTCCGAGATGCTCGGCCACCCAATGTAATGCTGTCTTGCCGTCATCCGTAGTCATGGTCACCAGTTCAGTTGGATCATCGTGGTGCAGAATCTTTAGGAAGGCATCTGCAGGCCAGCCAAAGGAACGTGTAGCTGTACTAAACCTCTGTGCGAATGGAGCATCATTAATCGGATACGGCTGGCTTGCCAAAACAATGTCAAGCGTGCTCCTGGTATGCATATCGTTGTCGGAGTGTTCCAGGTCGATGCAGAGACCATGTTCGGCAACGAAAAGCTTGTAAAACGCTTCCATGAGGTCTGGACCTGAGCCTATGGCACAGGATGATCGTAGAGCCGAGATCAATGCCGCATCGTCGAAAAAATATGAGGCCTCTTGCAGCAGGAGCCTACATAAATCCAAATGACCTTCGCGTGCTGCTATCTGAGAATGTAAGCTTGATTGTACACACAAAGTCATGCAAGTCACCTACCTCCAGCAAAGTCACATCTCTGTATCCAAATCTTGTACGGACGCGATCATATACCGATAATTGCTTCGATCTCATCAGCTCACGGACAGCTGCTACGTCGCCCACCTCCACGAACTCCAGCGCATACGAGTCTCCTGAACGCAGGTTAATAGGAGAGAGTTTGAAGTACCAGACTTCGTTGCGTCTGTGTGTTGCAAATTCCCAAACGCATGATGTGAACCATCGAGGCAATGTTAAGCGATATGTATGACACTTGCTGCCGGCAGGACGCTCTCGCAATGATCGATCAGCTGCTTCCTCGCGTTTCCAGGGGAAAGATCTGAGCGGTGGGCGTTGTACGAAGTTGCGTTGCAAAGCCATGGATGTGACATGTCCAACAATTTCCGTGGTCCGTGACTCCACCATGGCCTCAAGCCTCTCCAGATGTTGGCTTTGGAGGCTGAGTGCAGCAGCATGCTTGGTAGCTTCTTGGATATTCCATGATCTTGACAGAACATTAGTCTGCTGAACAACGTGATCGGGATCTATACGCACTGGCAGTAGCTCATGTAAGATAGCATTATCGAGCTTTTTGCGTGTTCCATCTCTTCTACAAGCTTTTTGATCTCTGGCTCTTTGAAACCCATGTAGATTCGCCCGGCAAAACGAGTCCGTGAGAGGAGCCGATCGACCTTGTTGACTGCCATCTCGATTTTCGCAGCAGCCTGTTTGCATACTTCGACGCAGCGGCCGAGCAAGTCGCTGCCATCAACGTGATTCTGACGGTGTCGTTCGAGCTGTCGGAGGGCTAGAGATATGGTTTCCAATTCAAAGGAAAGATTCTTGACCGTCTCGGGCGCATCTTTGCACAGGTCGTAGAATCCTTTGAGCTTCTGCGCGCTGTCAAGCAGCTGCATAGACAGTGACACAAGACCGGCTACGCTAGCAACTGCGCCGACTACTTCTGCCATTATGGGGTGAATGTTCGAGGATACAATGAAAGATTCTTGATGTGGTTGACTGCTGTTGCCGGCTGCTCAAGTGGAGCGACTTGATGCAGAAGAGGACATGGCCAAAGCGAGGCTGAGCCGATGCGCTGTTGAGCTGTGAAGCTGCCTGGCGGGCAGTGCATATGCATGAAGGCGTGGCTTACAGCTTGTGTATCATCACTGGAAGAGGCCGGTGAGACGCAGCAGCTGGCAAGACGGCAAGGCGTTCATCAGATAGCTGATGCTACAGTCATGTATGAAACACTACTTAGCAGATGTCGAGAGCACTCTGGGACGCGACTTTCATGAGCTTCTTGTATGAAGAGATGGTTACCTCAGAAGAAGACTACAAGAAACTAATTCTACACGCGAAGCAGCGCATACTGAACTCTTCGCAAGGTGTAATAGAAGTCGGCCGACGCCATGCTTGCGGCTGGCATGGTCCCAAAATGAGAATATCCTTCATCTTGTGTTTAGTCAGTGCTTGACAAGCCTCAAGCTCCCCTGTTCATCCATCTCGAGTTGTACCCACAAATCCTTGGCAGCAGTACCCATGTCGTGCAGAGTTTCATGCTCGAGCTCAGAACGGTCGAAGCCGGCCAAGCCATGCATCAAGACGGCCAGACTGGACGACTTCCACACCACTTTGCTCTTCTCGCTGGCGAAGATTACGGCGGTCACGAAGAATGCGAGGCTTAGTCCGACCATAGCCACCATGTAGATGAGCCAATACCACGTGACCTTGACGATAATGTCTTCTCTCGTCGCGGTGCCGACGATGTCTATGGATCCATCAGTCGATCGAACGCGATTGGTCATTGCGGTTGCGATATCCGCCAGCGTGAGAGAAATATTGCCTTGGTGGTTGTCCCATAGTGCGGTCATGGTGGCAGCATCCGACCCTTGGCTGCTGTAAGTTGCTCCGTTTTGATCTATTGCCATCTCTCGATCTCGGATCATGGGTGCCAGCATATTCACAGTCATGACATGGTCATTCGTATTGACCCAGAACGTATCGTAGACACCAATCTCCTCCCTTGATTGTGGACAGGCTCTGTCCTCTCGGATGTATCCTTGCATCGGAGCTTCGGAATTACGTTCTGGGGGACGAAGAGTGGTAATTCCCGGGCAGGTTGCGTTGGTGTTATCGAAGGGCACGAGCCTGACATCTGTGCCTGGTCCTTGTGTGAAGTTGCCATTGACTACGGTGGCGGAGTCAAATGTTCTGGCGCACCAGAACACCTTACATTGCTCAATGTGCGCCATTGGTACCGAACAACCTTGATCGGTGGAGGAATCCTTTTGCGGGAACCTATATGAGGTGAAGTCGAGAAGGTCGCGGTTTTTGTCCCACAAAGTTGATGCCCAAGTAAACCAGAGCGGCCAATATCGATAGCCTGAAGGAGGACAGAATCTCACAAATTTGGTACTGTTGGGCCCCTCGAGACCAGGAAGAAGTGCTCCTACGTCAGGACCCGGATATGGCTTAGCACCAGGCAGATCTCCACCTCCGATGAGTTCGTACCAGCATGCCTCGTATCCAGAAAGTTCTGGCTCTCCTGTATTGCACGATCGTTTCACTTTTTGGGACACGTCTTGGCAGGTACTACACATTCCAAGTGTGGTGAAAGATGGCCATGTGCAATTACCGGTAGAGCACGTGAAGTCAGGCGTCGACAAAGAGGCAAAAAGGCCAGCGTAGGCTGCACGGGCCATTAGTGTATCGGAACAGTTGCTGGCTCCTGAAAGATGTTAGACCTGAACATGAGAACTTTGCTTTGGGCTGTTTGTACCTTGGGGGACTCGACCCGTTGATTCATCTCTTATGGTATTGCGATGTGCACTAGATGCAGGCGAATTGGATGAACCAGTCGAGGTTGGTGGTCCATCAGTCGCGGACCGTCCAGCTAGGGTTCCAAATGCTACTGGACCATTGTTGGCCGCAGGAGGTCTATAAGTATATTCGGAATCGAACGAAGCTGTTTTGTTGTCCAGATTGAGCGCTGCGAAGAGAGCGCCACTGTCATAGAACGGCGCTGAAGAGAGCGTTGCGACAGATTCCGTGAGGTTGGATGTTCGTGTTGCGTAGTATAACACTTGCTGCGAGAACGGATCCATTGCGAGTAGCAAGATCGCCATAAGTGCGCCAAAGGTTGCTACCAGAGCGCGCCCATTGATTTTGTAGATGAAGCACAGCGCGCCCCACGGGCCTCGAGTTGCTTCGTCGAATGTATTGAATTCTGAAAGCCGATGCTCTCTCTGTTCGAAGAAGACCCATTTGAGCTGACCGATACCCTCAGCAACTAAGAAGGCCAGATTGATACGGCACACGGTTACCAGTATGGAAAGAACTGTCGGCGGTTTGATTTGCCATGGGAATTTCCAATCGTCCAGTTTCGAGCCGTCAATCTTGGCGAGGAATATCACGATGGCTGTTAAGAATATAAGACTCGACAAAGCACCTGCAAACTCCAGCCACCACTTTCTGACCTTTTCCCAAGAAGAAAGCCTTACTTTCCGCGGAGGCTGGTTGTCAAGTTGGGTCGCTACGTTGAGTGTAGATGATGGAGCGTCGAACCCATGATTTGGAGCGACAGGCAAGGTATTCGAAGGGCGCACGCTCTGTGGTGTGCTTTGCCCGAGATCCTGGAGCTCGATCGGGTTCTGCGCATGGTTCATATTGATAAGCTGAATGAAGCGAATGTAAGAGATGAGTTGATGGTCAAAGCAAGCTGTATTCAAGGATCTCCGGCTGGGTTGGTGACCGTTGAGGAATATTGTCGATGACTATGGAGGCAAAAAGGCGACAAGCATGAAATGAGGCTTCTGTGAAGGCTGTGCAGCTGTATGTATGCATGCGAGCCGCTGCGAGATTAGGGAGGGAACCGCTGGCAGCCAATGTTTGATCAGATCTCGACAGAGGACGCAGCAGATATCTCATCTTCTGCCTCCCGGGTCATGGCTGGCGAGGCTGAGATCCGCCACTTTGCTGCGCCCTGGCGATACCGTACTTCTGGCACGATCGCCATGCCGGTGAAATTCGTTTCAGCCTTGTCGTCCGATAGCAAAATCTGCCTTGTTTCGTGAGCAGGGAGATCTAAAGAATGTTCTCCTCCGCTGCGATTGTGAAAGATGTTTCATCTCTACATTTGTGTTGAACAGTGTCGAGAGCTTTCCATCGTGTGCTAGTATCGTATCGTTCAAAAAAGCTACGAGTTGTGCATTCCAAGTTTGCTGGACGGCAGACGGTTTCAGGCATGAACGCTCCAGCAAGGGGTCAGCTGAGAGTTCTGTGCCACCAGCTGTTCCTGGTTGGGCATCAACATGCAGGGTTGGCAGCAAGTCGGCGCAGCAGCACATCAGAACAGCGCCCATCAAGTCCAGAAAGTTCTGTTCAACAGGATCGCTGTGAGAGAGCATTGTTGGTTGCTGTATGGGTGAGCCCGGGAATGGGCTTTGTGAGACTGAAAGTCTTCCCGAAGTCGACCAGGCAGCCATTCTGCTGCTTCCACTGCTCTAGCTTGGAGATGCCTGCAAATTGCGGTGTAAGATCTCGAAGTAGTGAGAAGAAAGCGTGAGATGAAGTTTCGGCGAAGCAAGTCTTCCAGACTGTCTATGAAAGCTGTACCGACTTATCTCAGGATTGAGTCACGTGATGATGACGGGGTTTTGGTCTTTTCGGCGTCGGTCAACGCTTCCAATTTCCGAAGCGCCTCTCATTGTTTGCGTATCGACATAAATATTTCACTGCATTTTCTGCGGTCGAAAGTCCTATCGGCTTCACTTCCGCCGGACAGACGGGTGCGTTCTCGTCTTCCAGCGAGCTGCAGCCTGCAGAGGCGCGTGAAGCTCGGGCAAACAGAGCAATCAGCAGTAAGCAAAATGTCTTGACAATCACATTGCATCTTCAATATCGGCAATTTCTGGCTCGCTCATCTCTGGTCACAAGACAATCATGCCGCACGGTAGAGTCTGCGCTCGCTGCGTCTCAAGAGGAGACTTGAGGCGTTGCGGCCTCTGCAAAGGGCCGTGGTATTGCTCAATAGCATGCCAACAGGCACACTGGTCAGATCACAAACCCTTTTGCACAGGAGCTGTAATTCCTGGAAATGCCCTGGCACTCTTGCGGTCAAGGTCTCCTCCTTGGACTCAGCATTCGCCATCGCCTGTTTCTTCAGCTGCAGGACGAGCCTTTGGAATACCCGAGCTGCTGTTGATCATCGTTTCACTACTTCCAGCTCGCGATCTCTTGCGTGCGCAGCGTGTCTGTCGTGCCTGGTATTTGACCATCGCTCTCGAGAACAGGCTCCAGCAACGTCTGTTCTTCGCACACGGACCGGGAGGGCTCATTGTGCCAGCACGCAACGGTAAGTGAGAGGTGATGTTCCTCCATTCCACTTCATACTAAGCTCCAACAGGAGAAGAGATACATCCGGCGATTCACCCACGCACCGAGAAACAACGTCGCTTGTTGGGTTATATGGACAGATGGGCCAGTGATAGTGCATATCTAATGATCCTCGACAGCACATCGATGCACCTCACTGCTCGGGAAGTTGAGCAAACAGGCACACACATAGTTCTCAATCCCTTCTTCACCATGCTATGGAAGCAGGATCCTTCGGAGATGAGATTGAATGCTTACATCAGAGCCTCCGCGAAGTCCGAGACAGCCTCCTGGCGACGCATGCAGCTCACGTCTCCACCTACGAGATCTGTGAGCATGAAACTCGAGTAAGGCTAGCTGGGAAGCTCAAGATATACACTCAAATTGACCCGCGACAATAGGTACACAGATCGAAAGGGCAGCAGCAAGCAGCTTGACTGTTATACCGGTCGCATTCCTTCAGGTGTCACACTGGGTCACATAGCTGATGAGTTAGCTGCGCAGCCTCGGTCGATACAGTACCACTGGATGGAGCTACAAAATCATGGTTCTTGGCGGCGATCTGCTGATGCTGTGGTAGTACCAGAGGTCGATATGGACGACAACGTCGGTTAAGGTTCCTTGTACGTTTCTCATTCGAACGCGGATAAACAGGCTCGGTGGTCAGCTATGAGTTACATGTCCAGGCCGCATGTGACCAAGAAGTGCTTCTTTGCCGCCGACTCTGTTTCATGCTCAGCACATCTTCTCCGGCTGGATGCCCGTGCTCGGTCTCTTTTCCGATACGCTCTGATCCAGCGCAATTCCTTCAACAACTTGCACAGTAGATTCGCCTTTCCTCTGTTGCACTTTCAGCTCACAGTATCGAACCACAAATACCCATCCTACCATCCCGCATATCAACCCCAGACTCAGGCGAAATCCGACCTTGTATTCCGGTGCGTCCAGCACAGGGTACGCAAATTGCTGGATTATGGTTGTCGTAGCGTTGCCGAAGGCATTCATCATGGCCAGAGTCATTGCTCGGACTTGCTTGTCCTTACCGCAGAGCAGATTAGCCCATGCCATGTACAGCGGGCTTAGCGGGCCATCACAAGCCGCCAAAAGGTAGGCGACAATATGCAAACCCAGTGGGATCTTCCAGGCCACCAGACAGGCTGTGCCGAAGAGCTGAAGGGCAAGATTGAACATTGCTGCTGGCAGCCGGCGGCCTGTGGCGTCTGCCCAGATGTTTACCAGCATTACCATGACAACGTTGAAGCCTGCATTGTAGCTGTTAGTGACCACGCTCGCAGCTAGCTTCAGATCTACTGCGTACCGTTGATGGCTGTTGGGATGTTGTTGATATCGTACAGCGACCACTTCCGATTTGGATCGTTCTTCAGGAACAGCTGGAACGCAGTGTTGCCGACCTTGCCGACGGTCGTCTGCCAGAACCTGGTGGCTATCAGTCATGTCTATTTGTAGACTTCAGAAAGATTAATGACGAAGCACCACTCACATCCACAGTACCGTCAGAACGTAGAACTGCCACGAAGTCACTATACGCTTGAGAACATCCCATGAAAAGCCACCAACAGGTGCCCTGTCTTCTTCCGCGAGGCGTTCGACGCAACGCTCGCGCTCAGCCTGCGATAAGTAGAAAGCAGTCGTCTTTTCTGGCGTGTCGGGGAAGAACGCCAAGCCATAGAGGCCGATCACGACTGTTTGCCATCAGCATTGATTTCGCGGAGTGTCAGCATCCGACGGTGAACTTACTTGTGATGACGCCGTCAACCACAAACGCCCATCTCCAGGCCGGCATGCCCTTGTAGCCGTTCATGCCGGCCAGAACCGCCGAAAAGATGTAGCCTCCAAATGCTGTACCGACATATGCCGAACAAGAGAAGATGGCAGTCCTCTTGCCAATCTCAGTCGCTTTGTACCATGAGCCAAGGACATACTGGATGCCAACGAAGGATGTGCCTTCTAGCAAGCCAAGGAAGAAGCGCAGGTAGTAAAGCTGTTTTGGAGTCTTGACGGCATAGGTCCCAACTGTTATCAGTCCCCAGGCGATCTCGCAGCCGGGGAGAACGTATCTGGAGTGGCAGTGGTTAGTGGAGGGACTCTCGATGAGGAAGAGGTAGGTTCTACCTTGGCGGAATCCACGTGATGAGTAGGTTGCTTGGGATCTATGGCTTCAGGTTAGATACGCTACATCAGAACCATAATGAGAAGAGAAAGGTCATTGATAGCCATTTCCGGAGTCAATTGTGTACGAGAAAGCTCCCGGAAGCCATCTCATGAGGCAGGGGTTGAGACGTACTGCAATCAACGTTAGGGTTTCGCGACAAGAATATTTCAATAATCCTGGATTGACGTACCGCCACCGAGAATCGATCCAATGTTCATCAGAGTTGTTGCAAGCGTGAACTCGTTACCGTACATGGACAGGTCCTCTTTCATGCCGCTGACGTAGGCATTGCTCAGATTGGCCTCTTTCAACGACGATGAGCATCAGCGTATGTCTGAACCGTCAATAGCTTCCGACTTACGATCCAACCATTTAGCGAAGTATCTGTACCCACTGTTAGCTCTACCACACAATGTAGGGCAATATTCTCAAGTCTCTTGGCTCACCCGAGACAGCAATAAGTCAAGATGAAAAAGTCGATCTTAGTAAGTAGCTTCTTCTCCTTCGCAGGTGTGCCGTGTGGGTACCACCTGCGGTTATTAGTCTCATCGTCTCACAGCAAGTTCTCTGACCTACCAAAAGAACTTTGGCTTTTCGTTTCCATACGACGATCCAAACGCATCCTTCAGGAAACCCATAATAACTGATCGCTAAGAAATTCGTCTTCTTTGTCGAAGAACAGCAAAAGGTCAGATCACAAAAATAGAGGTGATACTTTGATGCCTTGTATCTTTCACGCGAGTCAGGGATATCATGCCCAGCTGCATGCCTATCAACAGCCGGATAACAATGTGGGGACGACATACCTTATCCATCTACCGAGATGCAAGATAGGCGGTTGTTGGCCGAGATCTGCAATCTCAGGACTGGAATACTTTCGAGACTGCCGAATGAAGTTTGGGACATCGCCGTTGTGAGAGTAGCAATCACGCTTGGAACTCTCATCAGCATGGCATCACATTCCACCACAACCACACAATCCGCGTCGGCGGAGGATGGCGATGTAAGTACAAAGTGTACAAGCTGCGTATGATTGAAGCTTACCAGGTTGTAGGTCATTTACTACCATGCAGGCTCCAAGTTGTCTTGCCGCAAGGTTCAGAGAACTCCCGGCGGCAAAGGCAGTTTCACCTCCATCCCAGTAATCGACATCTCTTTGATTGACTCGGAAAGACTCGAGGATCGCAGCAACATTGCTCGTAAGCTCTACGATGCGTGCTCAGCCTCAGGTTTCTTCTACATTGCAGCTCACGGGGTTTGTCTGCCAGATATCCCACGCACTAAACGAAATCACAAAAGCGGGCTGATCCATTGTGCAGATTCCTGAATCAGAACAGAGTGCTATATTCGACACGATGGCATCTTTCTTTGCTCTCGGTCATGATACAAAGATGGATGCACATATGCACCGCAACTCCGCCATGCGTGGATATGAACCCATGATGGAGACTCAGCTCGACCCAAGGACCAAAGGCGACATGAAAGAGGCTTTCACCATGGGCGACTGTGTCCTCGAGCCAGAGCAGGACTACCGCGGCAAGACTGGTGAGGAGCCACCAGCTCACATCCACAAACCGCAAAACATCTGGCCTGAGTCAGCTCCGTGGTTTAGAGACAGAATGTATCAGTACTACTCTGTGATACAGCCGCTGGCTATCAAGCTGATGCGGCTCTTTGCACTGGCTTTGCAAGACGACGAAAGTGCATTCGATCAGTACTTCAAGTTCCCCATTACTGGAATGCGAGCACTACATTACCCACCAATGCCGCCGGACAGCGATGCGAATGCCAATGGTCTCGGTGCACACGCCGACTTCAGCTGGCTTACGCTGGTCCTCCAAGATGCAGTGGGCGGACTCGAGGTGCTCAACAAGGATGGCGTCTGGATCGGTGCCCCGCCGAAACCTGGAACATTTGTATGCAACGTAGGACAGTACTTGGAGCGCCAGACCAATGGACTCTTTCCAGCAACCGTACATCGCGTGAGGAACAAGACTGGGGAACGAAGGTACTCCATCCCTTTCTTCCTGACGCCAGATCCTGGTGCAAAAGTGCCGGTCCTTGAAACCTGTCTCGAAGCTGGACAGGAGAAGCCCGCGCCTATCGACGTGGGCGACTTGTATATCCGAAGGATCTTGCCGGCGAGAAAGAAGCATCCGACGAGCATCAAGTACATTTTGACACCGGAGGAAGAGTGGCGTTATGACTTCTTGTATGGCAATTAGCTAGCTAGTATAGGGCATGTTATGATTGTCGATACATTGATCAAGACTACGTGCTCTATTGTATTCATTGGACCAAATCTGAAAGTACTACGTGCGAACAGGCGCAAGTGCTTCTCGTGTAGCATCTAGTCTCTGCAAGATATACTTGCCAGCCATGATAGCAGGATACTTGGCTGGATTTTGGTCCGTTATGCAGGTGGGCAACGTCTATGACAGAAATTTAGCTCAACATATCTGGTCATGAGCGGCACACTGCTTACCTCTACTAGCTCATCGTTGTTGATGCCAAAGAAAAGCGGAACACTGTAGCGCTCCTTGCCTGTTCGATTGACAACTCGATGCATGGTACTTTTGTACAACCCATTGGTCCAGCGCATCATCATGTCTCCGATATTGACGACGAGCCCACCGGGCACGGCTGGAGCTTGCACCCAGCGGCCAGAGGGCGACATGATCTCCAAGCCAGGCGCAGAGGAGCAGAGTAGAATGGTAAAGCACTGATAATCCGTCTGAGCGCCCAAGCCGACATCGTCTGTCACTGGGCTCCCCGCTGGATAGTACAGCATCCTGGAGTTCGCGCTTGGATGTGTTGTCTTGCTATCGAAGTAGTCCTCTGGCAAAGCAAGCGACAGAGCGAAAAGCCGACAGAGGTGACGTGACAGCGACAATGCTTCCTTGTAGTAGGCTTTGACTGCGTCGTGGAACCCTGGCACACTGTCTTCGTTTGGCCACTGATTGAGGTCTTTCGTCCGCGTGCCGTCGAGCTGCACGTATTGCCCGTCGCCGCCCGTTGGGTCCAGATCGTCTGAGTAGCACCAGTTGAAAGCTTCTTTAGTCTCGGCATCACCTGCGATGGAGGACGCCTCAGATGGTTCCCAGCCATATCCATGAGGCGAATGATCGATGTGGATGCGGTGCTTGTCGGCAAGCGGGGCGTGCTTCAGAAGATGTGCGGCTTGTTGCAGCACCCCATCGCAAGCGGTAGGCGAGATGCCATGCGAGACAATGTAGAAGAAGCCGCATGACAGACACGCTCGCCGGATCTCGTCTGCCACACCCTGTTTGCCTGCCGAGGATCCATAGCTTGGGTTGAGGTCGATGATGGGCAGCGGGAACTCTTCACCTTGACTCGAGGCCATCTTTACTCTTAGAGGTAATATGATAGAGAAATATGTACATTGTATGCACTGAGAACTTCTACATATGGTGATTGATAGACAGTTGCCAATCCAAGAATTCCACTATCTCGGCCAAGATACCGGCGAAGCTAATGTAGATTGGATCCACTTGAGGCTCCTTCTCCATCCTTAGTTCGATATCTGTGTGGAGCAGCTATTTGTATTGTCTCCAATTCTTCAATACTGCCTTTAGTTCCATTCATACTCGTCTCTTCAAGCTCGTCACTCTCTTCAACGACTTTTCGAATTGGCTAGTGGGTGTGCAATATTATTGCTGAGCTTACAACCGGTTATTGTTCCGTCAAATGATAACGTTACCGCTAATGGAGCCTCTCTATTGCCATCGCGCAACTCATTCCGCAGGTCTGCGATATACACTGAAGTCTCTGTTAGGGCACTCTTGTAGACACAATCGTCACACGTGTCAAAACGTGAGACACTCTACTGGCTAGCTACGCTTGTACCGAAGATAATGTACCATGCGCTATACAGAACTGAATGGCTGTGACATGACAAAATTGATGACCGCACAAGTGATGATACCAGGAGAATTATAGTACTGGTTTAGTCTAGATACGACGACTCAAGTTTATTTCCAAACCTGATCTAATGACAAGCTAGTATTGCATTATCCATCCAAGAAGAAGAACAGGCCAGGGAAAGATATAGGTTCAAACACAAGCAGCAACCACCGAAGCCATCACCGTCTAGTACGTCTCGTTACGGCCAGCGATCTTGCAGTGGGTGGGCAGAAGGATGGTCTGGCCGACAGCAAGCTTAGTCGGATCGACGTTGGCATTGACGCCCTCGATGTTGCCGACAGTAGTGCCGTACTTCGCGGCCAAGTCGAAGAAGAGATCGCCGCTCTTGATGTCGTAGGTCTTGACCAAGCACTGAGATCCTGGGCAGACTGGAACGTTGATCAGCTGGCCGGGGAAGATGAGGTCGATGTTCTCGATCTGCTTGTTGACATCGATGAGGGCGTTGAGGGTGATGTTGTAGTTGCCGGCGATGTTGGAGAGAGTGTCACCGCTCTTGACGACGTAGGCAGAGCTGACGGCGAGAGCGCAGGTAGCGGTGGCTGCTGGAGCGGGCTCGGGGAGGCAGGAGGTGTTGTCAGGGGTGGTGCAGCCGGTTGGGATCTTCAGGGCCTGGCCTGGAACGACGAGGTTCGGGTTGGAGATGTTGTTGAGACTGGCGATGTCGCAGATGCCGGAGTTGAACTTGGTGGCGAGGCTACCGAGAGTGTCGCCTGCCACAGTGCTGTACTCAACCGTGGCATTGGCGCCGCAGGGCAGTCCGATAGCTGGATGAAGGTCAGTGGATACACTCTTTGCGATGTGATGGTATCGTCTTACATCCTCCTTGCGGCAAAGCCATAGCACTGGTCAGTGCGAGCAAAGCAGAAGAGACGAGAGCGTAGGAAGGCATTCTGTTGTGATTGAAGGAATGACGAGATGAAGGATTGTGCTGAATGTGTGAAAGAGTGTGTGGTAGAGAGCGTCAAAGGAGTGTGAGAGGAAGATGCGTTTGCAGTATCTGATGGATGATGAAAGCGATGGCGATATAAGCTGCAATGGGCGGCTTTTATACACATTGTCACTTGGATTTACTTCGCCTGATACAGCCTTGAGAGGGCGAGATGGTATAGTGTAACCAATCCTCACTAGCGATAACTTTACAAGATGAGGTCTCTAGGGCCACGTCTCGTACCGTATCTAAGTTTGTGCACGATACTCGACGCCAAGTGCTTTTGATGAGGGTCGACTCATCGCATTCGCACCAACGACGATGCCGACAAACACATGGACGCGGGCCAGCCGGATCATTTCTCTTTTGCTAGAGTAGACACATTTGATCCCAAAACCAGTTGGAGATTCTGATTTACATACCATAAATACAATATTTGCCAAGAGACAGAACCTCAAACGCCTGGCAGGTGGAGATGGATGTTGTGACGTCTGGCAGTAGCAATTGGAAGTTCTAAGCCTTGGATTCACTCTTGTCGAACGCCCAAGATGTCTTTTTATGGTTTTGTTAGTGGCATCCTCATGAGCACAGATCGAGGTTTGCAGGAGAAAGGTTTCCACCCTCTCAGAATGTCGAGCAGCGAGACAAGGTACAGGGTCCATGGTGCGACGTGCTAGACAACGGCTGTCGACTCCTGCCGAATCCTTCGCGCACGAATTGACAGGCTGAAGCGTGGAGAAAGTCAAAGTGTCTTTAGGCAGCATTTCGGAAGTCGGTGCTCTGTCACAGCTTTCGGCATCTGCCGGCTCCTTCACCTTTGTACCGACATTTAGTGTGAGCATAGATCCTGGAAATTATGCGTCCATCAGGGTAGTTCTTAGTTCCCAGACCTGACAGCAGCTTTGTGGAGTGGCTGTGCTATCTTGCGCGTCCGCTGTCTGCAAGGCATGTCCTAACCATCATCAATTGCGGCCAATGCGGTCTGTGCTAGTGCCTCGTCGTACAAAGTCTAATTGGCTCGGATCGGAAAACACCTCTCCGTACGAGCTCCCCGATAGTCATGTCTGTTCGTTTAGTGAGCCCGGTCTGATTGAAGCGGGAATCGCGAGTGATCATTACCATCAAGCATTTGGGTCTCTTGGAAAGCAGTGGAGCCATCACCAGAATCTCGCTTGAAAGCAGCGACCGATTGATCGGATGGACAATTTGCTCAAGCTTGGAAGGCTGTCTTTCAAGCTGGATGATTTCGGCGAGGTGGGGGAAGGAAAAGTCATCCTCAAACCTAGACGCAATTTGCGATATCTTGTCTGATTTCCGATCGCATGCTTTTCCACGTAGCAGATGTGAATGGCGAAGTCGATCACTGATTTTGAGTGAAGGCTGAGAGTGCATCAATACGCCAGCACATCTCAAATTAGTGAAGTGGGATAGTGAGATTCGGAAGCTTGAACAGTCTCTGCAGGTGGGCAGTGTAAAGCACGGCCAAATCAAACTTCAACCAAGATTAATTCGGAGTCTATGTTCATGTAAATGCGCTTACGCTACGTGTCAACGAAGTGAATTGCCGACACCGCATGTTTTCCAGCGTGTTCTACACTTCAGTCCCACTTGCCACGACCAGAAGCATGGTGTACCTCTGCTGGCCTCTCCAACATCATTATATAAGCAGTTTCCGAGCGGACATCGTGACAGGGTTGTAGGTGTACGGTATCCTGTTCGCCGTCGAGTTCGCAATGTGATCTTCCTCGGCTTGAGAAACGGCTCGAGAAACCAGATTGTGAGTAAGTCGTCGCACATACGCGCCATAACGACCGTGAAGACGGCAGGCATGATAGCATGAGAGCCAGGCCCCATTCCTGTTGCGAGAAATGTCAGTTGGCGCCTGTTCGAACGGACAGTATCTGATACACTCACTGCGATCGCTGCAGCATTCCCTTCGAACCCGTTCCTATGTTGCAATTAGAAACTATCGACTTTAGAGGAGCGTGTTGCCGACAAACCATGAGGGATCGTCCGAACGGTGAAGCTCTGTCAAGGATTTGGTGCGGAAGCAAGCGGCGATGATGATGAGCGCGCTTGAGCCAAAAAGTGCATTCATGGCCCATCGTTGCTTCGTGCTCATCGGTAGCCGTCGCGTCATGATCCAGGGTAGGAAAATTGCGTAGCAGTCGCTGATCACAGAAAACACCCCAGCAACTAGCACTATGTTCGCAGTGCTCATACAGAGCGACACTTCAGCTTTTGTCATACCTTCCGGATCGCCCGTCGAGATGAGGTGGATGCACGTGAAGCTCGTGGCCAGGATGATAACAAGGAACAAAGTGTAGGCCGCTGTGAAAGCGATTGCTGCCCAGACTGCGATCCGCCATCGGCGCTCGAAGAGGCCCTTCACCATGCGGCGGAAGAAAAGTAGCACTGAAATCTTCAGGAAACATGTACCGACGACGAACAAGAGTTCCGAAAGCCAGGCTGTCTATTCTACGTTAGCATGAGGTGTCGAAGACGGTCGTGCTGACTCACAAACGCGAAGGTCTGGATCTTGGAGACATCGACGTCGCGGAAATGTCTGTCGATTATGCCGTTTTCTGCGGAGTAGATCGCAACACTCGAGAAAGCGATGTAAATCAACCAAGACGGCAGGAGGAGTACCTGTTTCATCTGTCAGAGCACTGGGAAGCGAAGGCGATTGCTTTCCTACGTACGTCGTCGAGGCCCAGATTGCTGCTACGACCAGTTGCCCGGAGGATCAAGCGGGCGAGTACAAGAAACGAGCTGAACGTGAGCCAGACAATTGTATATGCAGGCAACCACTCTCGACGGACCACAGGACTATCGTCTCCTCGGGCATACATGGTGGCATGAAATTAAGGTCCAATTCTCTCACGATTCACGCGCGGTTGGAGGTAGCTAGTCGTAGACATGGGTTGTCATGGAGCATGGGTGCCCATGAAGCAGATATATCGTTCTGCCAACACCTGGTGGCACACCGAAGTCGCATGATTTGTCTTTCTGGTGGACGTAGGGCTCGACGTATGTGTGAAATGAGTTTTTGCTGGTGGGTGATCTGCTCGACTCAGTTTCACTGTTACCAGAGATGGTCTGAAGTTTGGAGAAACTCGGGGATGCTTCGTCTGACGTCTGTGCACGTGATCAAGCCTGACGTGCGTGATCTTTGGCTGGCGCTCAACTCTAAGACACCAGCAGTCGTCGCAGGCGTCTGTCCTGCCTGCGTAAAGGTCGTTTCCGATTCCTCCTGTGAGCCTGCACATTGCGCATTGAGGCGCTTTCGGGCCGATATGCAGGTGACTTGCGTTGGTTTTGTACGGGGAACGGGGCATCTTGGCAGAGTAACCCTAAGCGCTCGAACCAAGATGCACGACAAGATTGTCAACTGTGTAGGGCTGGCCCGACACATCACTGGGACCAGAGCGCTGGTAGTGACGATCTTGGGATATGTGACAGCGGCGAGGGCGGGTTCAAGTCTCGATCGTTCACACAGTCCTTTGGTGCGCGCTCAGGTACTGCGTTCTGGACATCATGCGTTCCTTGCTTGAGCTTGCTGCTTGAACCCTGACAGGTGAGTAACGTTTGGCAGAGTATAAAACGACTATTCTGCTATCCTGATTCGTTGGTTTTCTTGGAGAATCCCAACGCTGATGATCATAGGCATGATGAGAAAGCCAGCTTTGATGTCTTGAGCATCTGCAATTGCAGTTATGGACCTCCTCGATGGCAAATTCTGCATAGCACACCAAACCTTCCTTTTTCGCGCCCGGTAGAGCTGTTGCGAAGGCCACTGCATCATGTAGATCCTCGACCTGCTGTGACATTGGTTCGGTGACATTGAAAGTCATCGCTTGTACCCCGTTCACGATCGGTGTAGATCAGTGCAGCGCATGCCGCGGGGTTTCTGAATACGAACAGAAAATAGGGCAGGTAGTGTATTTCCAATAGTTGTGATTGGGAAGATAGGGCACCGTTCAACCAGCAAAGCTCTACGATATCAATCAGACCTACGCCTTGTGCCTTCGCATTGATAGTAGCCTTACAGACGTCTGCTTCGTACAAATCATCATTGGAAATTGTATCTTCTATGGCGATGACATTCACGAAAGCGTCTTGAAGCGCAGAATTAGAAGGACTGAACCTCACTATCGACTTAGATTCTTGCTATACTCAAAAACCTGAGGTGAGGCTTAGTGATGTGAGTTTGAGTTCCCAAATTTTGAATTTACCCGCAATGAATCCTGTGGCTATTAACAGCCGCTGCAAATCTTCGATGCTGGAAGTTGTACTAATGATCCCCTGACCATAGTTGAGTCTCATCCGATCTCAGGTATCCATTAAGGTGGAATGTAGTACAAAACGATCTCAACGCGTAAGATTCAGACACGAGAGATCTTGTAATACTTGCTCGAGCTACGCTCGAAGCGGACTACCTACTGCAGAATCAGGTCTTCTTTCTACCATGTGATTTCAAAGCTCTTGTTAATCTTTTAACAAAGTGTAAGGACTGCTCACAAACTTCCATCACTCATACAGAAACTCAAAACATTGGAATATCGAAAACAATGTCCCTTCATACTTACCTAACTATTTTTATAATGACAAACTATGACGCTATATATGTGATACTACACAAGTTTTCATGGCTTCGGACGTTCTTTCATGCCACTATACAACACAGATGTAAAGACGATGGGGAGAGAGTAACTGTCTGCAGGCCGACGCGAAATGTAAAAGCTACATCTAGCGATCTTTCCTGCATGATTCAATCTCTAGACCAGAATAGCAGAATGTTTTTCCAGAGGAGGCGCTAACGACCAGGTGAAAGGATCACTTGATTTTTAAGCATACACAAGATATGTATAAAGGGCATCCTCTAGAACAGGCTTGTACATTCAATGGCCCTAGATAGTCTGAGAGAACATATTAAAAAGCAAAACAAACAGATAAACAGACGACTAAACAAGAAATCAATGAACCAATCAAAACAGTATCGTCTTCCACTCTGCCCTATCCTCTTCTCGTTGAACACTGATATCACGGTAATCTCATCATTACCAGGATTCGTCGCCTCCCGAGACAATCATTCACCTGCAAGTAAGGTCTCCGGTCTTAGCGTCGTGTGAGCAGCGGTTTGCATCGTAGGAGTAGGACAACTGTTGACATGTCAGTAAAAGAAAATCTTCACCCGCCCCAGGGCACGCTTATGCGAACGTTGACGAAGCCATTATCGGAGTCCGTGTAGAAAGCGTTGTTGCCTGTCATGTACAAGCAGTCATAGCTACGTGAAGTCAGCAATGAGCATTTCAATCAGAAAGATAGTTATGGAATCAGCTTACTTGGTGAAAAGCTGGCCGAGCTCAAGTTTGGCAGAGACCTTGCCTTCGGTGCCTTTCGGGTCCCTGACATGGTACGCTTTGTTGTAGCACGCGGTCTCCTTTGCTTGGCGCTCAGAGTAACATCAGTGCTAATACCCGTCCAGAGCGTAGTACTCTGTAGTGAGGGCGTACCAGCGTCCATGTCAGACTCAGAAGCCGACGGTATGCGACACCAGCGATCGAAATTCAAACACGAGCTTGATAGCCAGATCTTCCGGGTATACCTTCTCCATGCGAGACATGTCGGCCAATCTGAAGACAGCGCACAGTTCATGTGTTGACCACTTTCGCGAATGATATGAGACGCACAGATCTCGACGAGATCTTGCAGTTAGCTTAGACTTCTGTAGGATGCTTCTAGCGCATCCTTCAGATCCCCACAGCATGGCAGCATAGCCCGAGACATGAGATCTTCTCTTTAACCTTATATGCACCAATCATCGGTGCCCTCTCACCACCCCTTGCACAGCCTCTACAACACTCGGAACCGACTTTGATCATTTGCAGTGCACTCACTACCTGCTGGCGTGACATCGCTTGCTTCGGCATTTGACGTTTGAGGTAGTACGCCTTAACCAGACATTAATCGCTCACATACAGAAAGAAGTCAGCGTCACTATCTACAATTGTGAGGCCCGCCTTTTGGTGCTTCGGCTCCTTCCGTCTCGGCTGTGCAGACAAGCTTGTCTCACTACTGACCAAAGCGTTACAGTGGGCCTTGGGCTCTGTCGATCGCATTGTGAGTACGGAAACTTAGGAGTCGTTTTGTTTCGTCGATACCCAATTCTGGCATAGCACGCAAACTTAGGATCAGTGAACAATTGTCTTGGTGACCAGTAATTCAATCTACCAGCAGTGACGACTCCTCATGCAGTTGTACGAGCATTTGGCCGAGACTTGATTCATCGCGTCTACCTGAGGGTAATCGAGTTTTGATGTTCGAATTCAGATAATAGTCGGCCACTCCAATACATGGGAAATTTCACCCAATGGAGGCAGATACAGAGCATCTTTGCGAGGTGGTTGGAAAGAACATAGTGGGATTTTTGAATCTTCCAGGCTAGATTCACAGTACAAAACATCACGTAAATCGATAAGACAAAAATAAGGCACAGAGCCAGTACATCACTAGTTATCTGATCATCAGGCTATCCAATCCACTCCAAAGTACATGTTTCACGTCACGACTCTCATAGCGGCTGGTTTAGTTGACGACCATATGGAGTGACCATGATGGACTTCATGCCGCCGGGTACTGTGTGCTCAGATTGCATTTCGTATTCCTTGGGGATGTTTTCAAAGTCGTCTAATTTTACGATGGTCAGCACTCATTGACTCTATGTTAGGGGTAGAATATACTTACCGACATTGGTGAAAACAAATGAAGGATCATATTTTCCGTCCTTGACCAGATCCAAAAGGAACGGGTAATACTGAGAGAGTTAGACGATTGCGCTTCAAGACCAAACAGGGTAGCTTCTCTTACCTGCTGCGCCATGAGCTGTCCGCCGCGTAGAGTGATGGTCTTCTCCATCAACATGCCGATCGGAAACATGTTGGTGTTGAAGAAGAAGTCTCCGATCAAAGCCAAATTGCCTCCCTTGCGTGTGGCCTTGATCGCCTCGCTGACAGTGTCCGAGCTGTCACCTTCGAGCATCGCAGCCCTCATGACCTTGTGTTTGACCGAGCTGGTAGCGCGGAAGCCACTCGCCTCGATACTGCGGTCAAGACTATGCGGCTCAAGAGACAAGATGTACTCATCAGGTTTGACCTTCGAAGCGTCTACAGGAATCATGCCATGTGCTTTCGCGATTTCAAGACGCTGTTGATCTCTGTCGATGGCATACACCTTTGCAGCACCGCGGATCTCTTTGGAGAGTTTCTGGATCGAAAGGCCGATGGGACCACACCCCCAGACGCCAACGACATCGCCCGCTTGTACCTCAGCAAGGGTTACACCGTGCCAGGCTGTATCGGTGACATCAGCGAGCGCGAGTGCTTTCTTGGCAGGCAGCTTCTCAGGACAGTTGAGCAGTACGAGATCAGCGTTCGGGACACGGCAGTACTCAGCTTGATTACCTGGATAGCCGCCAGTGAGGTGAGAATAGCCGAAGATGCCAGACAAACGGTGGCCATAGAGTTGTTCCATCTGCTTGGATGGATTGGTCTTGTCGCAAAGCGAGTACTGCTGTTTCTGACAGTAATAGCAGTCACCGCAAGCGATGACTGGGAGGATGATGACGCGGTCTCCGGCCTTGAACTTAGAGACTCCTTGTCCAACTTCCTCGATGTACCCGATCGCTTCGTGGCCCAGGATATCTCCAGGTTGCATGGCTTGGTTCATTTCGCCACCGTACATGTGCAGATCAGAACCGCAGATGCAGCAATGAGTAATACGGACGATGGCGTCTTTGGACGCAGTTATGGTGGGCTTTGGGACTTCATTGATTGTGATGGACTTTGAGCCCATCCACTGAGTTGCTTTCATGACCTCAGTTGGGTGAGGCTTGTAGTCCGTCGTGTAGACCGGGCTTGAGATTGGTCAACATGGTGAAGACAAGGTGATGCTGCAGTGATGACTTACGATCCGACTTTTGAAGAGTCTGCCATTTTGATGAAATAGCTTGGTTCGATTCCGAATTTCAAAAATGAGATGCCAAACAGCAGCTACAAGCAAGAAGAATAGACTCGTGTGAGATATATATCAGTTCAATGGAAGTGAGGATCCTGGAGACACTACATGATGACATATCTGGCGTGCATGGCATCCAGCGCATACCAACAACAAGAATATGACAATTCCGTGATTCCGAACACATCTCTGCAAACAATGACACAGGATATCTTTCACAATGAGAGCTCTCACATGTAAGATATCAGCTGTCAATCCTTCTCGAGAAAACGCACTCACCTGTGACTCTGCCATGATGTAAGCAGAGAAAAGACGCAACAACCTAGAGACCTATTTCGTGGCACTTGGATCCCGTGCAGTGCCCGGTTGGTACAGACCAGTCAACTTGATGTAATACTGATGAATAGAAGCTTCGCATGTCAATCTACCCCACATGAGGGCTGAGCCATTCTCCTCTATCACTTGATCTGTCTCGAGTAATATGAGCGTTCAAGCTTAGCCGAGCTATATCTCCATCACGATGACGGAAAAATGATGGTCGCATCACAATCGTTGTCGCTACAACGAGTGCGCTCGATCTCATGCAATTTCAGAGCGGTTGCTTGTAGCATACAACGCAATCGCAACTATGACCAGAACGATTGAGTAAAGTCGTTCTGTCTGCCACTTCCGTGATTACTAGAGATTTTGCAAATGGATTGTCACAGTCGCTAGGCTGATGGTTTTCGAATGGCTTTCGATATCGAGTTGCGGCGCAGCAAGATGTCTATCTTCAATTCTCGCAATTCCTTAGGCCTTCTAACAGTAGAGCCGACGCACCTATGCGGCTATAGCCATAATAAGTTCCCCAGGAACGTCTGTCTAGCCACCATGCTAGACACAATTTCGGCTCATAAATTTCATGGACAGCGCTTCCATGATACGAGGGCAACATCTTCGGTAGAAACGTGTTAACGGGTTTAAGCTCGATGAGTTATCACATCCAGTTTCGCAGCAGTCTAAGTGTTCCCAGATATGGGGAAAGGAAGTAACCCGTTAAAATGAACTTGTCCATCATTTGCTATTGACCCGATCAACGTATCTCGATAAGCTCGTAAGTAGGCTCTGTGAACAAGTCCTTCAGCCACGCTAAGAAATGCTCCGCCTCCTCACGTTCCTTTGAACCAGACTTCATCGATATTTTGTTGTGGATGCCACCCACACGCTCGTACCCGCAACCCTCCGCAGAGTTTCCCTCGCCATCGACGCACTTCCGCAGGATCAACGCCTGAAATTCAAATGTGCATGAATAGTAGCTTTCGTGCGCATAAATCAAAGCTATACGGCACTTCCCAGACTGTAAATCTTCACAAAGAGTCTCTGCATCCAGCTGAGGGCCTTGCGAGTGGAAAAGTGTACCTGGCGCGTCGAACCATAATAGCCGGTAATTCATTAAGCTGATTGATGCAGGTCTCCTTCCATTTTTCTGTTGCGCGTCTTTTTTTGACCAGCTGGAATGCGTCTGCCTCGAAAAGGATGGTCTCAAGGACCAATCGGGGGCACACCAGGTCTTTAGCGGCCTTGAGATTGTACCTAGATCTGATCGCACCATCGTCGTAGCTAGAGGCAGGAATGGGACGCGAAGATGTAAAGTAGAGCCTTCGGAAACAGAAGAACAGCTCTCCATCCGAAGTGTGTCCATCGTCGTTCTCCGGCAAAGTCCAGCATATAGCGCCGGTCCAGCCAGTCCATGACCAGGAGGGGAACTCTGAACGTCGCTCAATCGCCTTTACCTTGGACTTCTGCTTCGGCGTAGGCAGCGGCTGATCTTGTGCATGCTGCCAGCATAAAGCTGATGCTTTTAATCGGACAAAGACGTCAGACTCGTCGTCATGCTCAGCTCTAACCACGAAGAATGGCAAGCCTTGCACGAGACACAGGTCATAATGGCTATCACGGTCGAACTGCATCAGGAGGATTGCATAGCATTCCGACTCGCCTTTGACTGGCGAAGCCTGCCGACCATCGTAGAGCTTCAGCACGGCAATGAAGGCATTGATTGCATCAGAGTGGTATGTTAAGTCGCGACGCGAATACACTTCCACCAAGAATGTAAACCACGAGAGTGCTGAAGCAAGGTCTTGAGTCAGATAACCGCGGACCGAGGGTCCACTTCTTATGCAGGTTTTGGTGAAATACGAGTTGGCGGCTTCGATAGGCTCTCGGATGACAGACTGTCTGACAGTTCTCTGGACTGCGGCGTTGGAAGCTGTGCCGCACTCGAAATACATGCCACGCGGATGAACTACCAACATCCGTGTAGAGAGATAGGCTTCTTGGAACGTCCAGGCGCGGGTATTCCATTTGGAAATTTCAATAATCTTAAGGACTTCCAACAGCTCTTTGTTGTGTTCATCTTCGTCTCTCGCGTCTTCGTCATCGCTGTCCTCGCCTTCCCACTTGTTCAACCAGTCGCAAGGCTTGAAAGTAGGCACCAGCCCGGCTTGGTAGTTGGAATAGCAGGCCGCCACTATCGTTATGCGGGCATTGCTGTAGATCTGATCCATCTGCCCGAGTTGACGGCTCTTGACTTCGCTATGTTCCTGATCGATACAGTAGTAGTCAATCCATATGTAGTTAATACCCAGGAATAGCGCTATGTCAATGGCGTCTTCGAAAACGGGCGCAAGTTTGTGGTGAACACTCCGGCAGATGCGCTCATGACATCTTTCAATTGGAACCGGCCGAAGCTTACCGCACACGTAGCTAAGGGCAGCGTAGCGTTTGCGTGTTGAAGTCCTGATGATATGTCGACAACGACAGTCAATCAAATCGATCTCAATTGGTTCTTCCTCCTCTTCACCAGGAGGCTTTTGGCAATAGCTTTTGTGCTTTCCGCGATGCTCTCGGCAGTCATCAAAAAAGTTTTCATCCTGGCAAGGATCGGGAGCACGTGAACTCTCTCATGCATTCGGGGTCTGTTGTTCAGCGTCGTCGGGCAATAGAACTTCCAATTTCTGCAATGATATATGCAGTCTTCAAAGAATGCCTTCATCCTTGCAAGGTTCCCGAGTAAATGAGTTCTCTCCAGCATCCGAGATCTTGGATTGTTCATGATGATATCGTGAAGTAAGCAATGGACGATATGAAAGACTTCATATTCAGAACAAGAAAGCAAGGTCCAAAAGGGCTCGCAAGGTCTGAAACTCTTCGAAAGCAAGAGACCTACAAGGGAGACCTTCGCCTAGAACGCTCACGGGAAGTCTATTCCTTTGCGGCACCAGCAAGTTACACAAATAGCATTCTCCAGCTAAGCAGGCACAAGACACGTCAGTCAGTTCAGTGCCTAATGCTACGTTCTCGCTTAAGCGGACATGAATCGGCATTCGGGTCAACAGTCCCGAAGCTCTGGATTCACCGGTCGTTTTGTTTGTGTTATTTCGGTGCCAACCAAGACTTAGAAGTGGAGATATGCCAGCGCATCCCGAATGAGCACAGCGGGCAACGTTTAGGGCCTCGAAGGATCCGTGCACGTCGATAGTGTTACTTTGTGTACTTATATATACACGTGCCCGACAGGCGCTTCCGCTTGTTGATCAACACTTTGGAAATGCCGAGCATCGTGAGCTTGTTTAAGTTATATCCTGGAAGAGTCGCACTGCTACATTTGTGGACATGAGATGGCTCGAGCTTGGAGAGGTCGTCCCGACGACTATGATCATCCTGATGATCTTTGTCCGAGATGGCTAGAATGGAATTCTTCCTTCGTTAGAGCCACCTGGCTGATGTATCATCCTTCGAGACTACAGAGTAGCGCCTGTCGCGTTTTCGGTATTGAGTAGGAACACCCACACTTGAACACAATTCTGCAAAGTCTAGCAGGCAACGGAGCAGATTTTCGAGAGCTTCACTGTGTCGCTCAGCCGATTTCATTCCACGCCGTAGGACAAGGCGTAGCCTTCGAATGGATTTTCCGCGCTTTGAGCTTGAGTTGCTTCCAATCGAGTGCTGGGCAAGTGATCGTGCCATCGAATTTGTCGCAAGCATTGTTTGAGAATACAAGGTAGCCCATGTCTGATTGGACAGGCTTCGTCTCGCCGTCACTGTCTGCTGCCGGCTTGCCTTTCCACTTCATCCAGAATTTCGGGTTGCGGAAGCTATTCTTCTCGAAAGCTCGCGCTCGGCGATTGACTTTTTCGTCTTGCAGCTCGAGAGCGCTCGGCTCGTGTTCTGAGTCGTCTGTGCCATCTTCGTGAGATTCGTTGCTGTCTTCATTGTCGCGTTCAGCATCATCGTCGTCATTCTCCTCATATCCAGATATGATCTCTGCAAGCTGCTTCCGACTTCCGGCGAGTACAAACATGCCAGATAGTTTCCCAAAATCGAAAGTCCCAACCAACCCCGTCTCACTCTCGGTCAACTCATGGATCTCAAGGACATGCTGGTATTTCGAATTTCCCACGCCAAGCGACACTTCATATCGCCCGAGGGCTGAAAGAGGATTGAACGGCTTTGCGGCGCCACCACCACCGCTTCGACCGGACTTGGCCTTTGGCTTGCCGTGAGCAAAGCGGCGCGACTGGAAAGCAGAATCGATCGGATCGTCCATTGTTGATAAGAGGGAAGTCGTGGCAGATATGTTGCATCAAGCAAAAGTTCATACGGAGTGGTCCAATCGATACCTTAGTGATGACGTCGATGGGTTGTTTGAGTCCACTTCGAATCAGAACAGGCCAGAATTGCAGCCACAGCACAAGCCACAACACGAGCTTCCAGCACCACTCTATACCAGATAAACACCTCAATCGTGGTCTTCTGTTGGCTTAGTAATTGGCGCCGGTCCTGCCAACGGCTACCAATGCCATACAAGGCTCTCAAGCTGCTGCACTCGCCCTGCGAGGGAGTGGTACGACTTTGATTTGGTCAATGATATACATCAACGAGCAAATCTGGAAGTCTGCAGTCTACCTGAAGAGACCAAGGACTGATACTGTACGAAGCCAAGATATTCCCACGGCATAGCGGAGTTGTCGCAGCCAAGGAATCATCTCCTTTCGTCCTTGCAAGCTTGCACCAAATCACATGCGGAGAGGCTGGAGAACTGGGCTGGGTCAAAGCTCGGCGTCGATATCGCCGAGCCGAGGTCAGCCTTGCTCGTCATGCCGAGAGCTGTTGCTACCGATCTGCAGGGAAAACACCTGAGCCTGTCATTCTTCTTCGCATACAAGAATAATTTGTGCGTGTTGTATTTACTGTGATAAGAATATCATACACCAGATCTTTGCAATATTTGCTATACCACAGCTCCAAGCACAAGCACAGCACTCCAGATCGCCTGTACCCAAGTCACTCGCCGGCTCCGCCCACCATGTCGTCTTCTCCCAAGGATGTCGTCGAGAAGCTCCCCTCGACCGAAGAGCTGAAGGAAGATGTCGCAAAAGCGACCAAGAAGTCGTTGCAGAGCTTGCGGGATTTTGCTGCCGGTGGTGTGGGTGGTGTGTTCGCAGTGGTAGTGGGACACCCATTCGACTTGGTCAAGGTTCGCATGCAGACGGCCGAGAAGGGCGTGTACACTGGTGCCATGGATGTGGTGAAGAAGACTATTGCTAAGGAGGGTATGGCGAGGGTAAGATCTGGCCTCTCATGAAGAGCATTGGGAGCTCATGGCTGACATGTCGCTTAGGGTCTGTATGCTGGCGTTTCCGCGCCATTGGTTGGTGTAACACCTATGTGTAAGTTTGTGGACATGGGAACGAGGCGTTTGAAGAGCCAGTACTAACTTATCACAGTCGCGGTATCATTCTGGGTACGATACTCCATGGCCTGACAACCGTCTTGAACTCCAACTGACCATCCACGCAGGGCTACGGTGTAGGCAAACAACTCGTCGAGTCCTTCTCCACCGTGAAAAACGGTCAAATGTCAACCGCCCAAATCAGCACCGCAGGTTTCTTCTCCGCCATCCCCCAAACACTCATCACCGCACCCTTCGAGCGGGTAAAGGTGCTTCTCCAAATCCAAGGCCAAAAGCAACTTGGCCCTGGAGAGAAGCCCAAATACTCCGGCGGTACCGATGTTGTACGGCAGTTATACAAAGAAGGCGGAATCCGCTCCGTCTACCGTGGCTCAGTAATGACGCTTGCGCGTGACGGACCCGGCTCAGCAGTCTACTTCGCAACCTACGAGACCGTCAAACGCCGCCTAACGCCCAAGGACGCCGACGGCAAGCCCGGTCAATTGAGCATTCCCGCCGTCATGGCGGCTGGTGGTGCTGCGGGCGTGGCCATGTGGATTCCCGTATTCCCCGTGGACACGATCAAGAGCCGCCTGCAGAGCGCTGAGGGCAACCCTACAATCTCTGGAACCATCAAGCAATTATACGCACGTGGAGGGCTGAGGGCATTCTTCCCTGGCCTGGCACCCGCAATGGCGAGAGCCGTCCCCGCCAACGCTGCCACGTTCTTGGGCGTCGAGCTTGCGCACCAGGCCATGAATAAGGTACTTGGATAGATGGAAGCAAGGGAAAGCATTCGGCACAGCGTTAGCGAACAGCGTTCCAGGCGTTGGGGGGCGGTAAAAGATGGGCAGGATTTCCTTGTAGATGTTGTTTGTTTCAACCATTTTCCAAATTGACGATAGAATTCATTACTTCATACCACTTACAAGCATGGCTACAGAGTACTTCGAACCGACTGCGCTTTCAAGATCGCTCCCGAGATGTCCTGCTCGAACGGCCACGGACTACTGCGGCCGCCATTACTGTTCCATCGTATGGGCTCCGTGCAGTTGTATCCTCCGCTCAACGTAGAGCGGTGTGTATGCGCTGGGTTCTCCGGTCCAGCCGACTCAATGGGCCATTCAGAGTGGCCAGTGCCCTCATAAGAACTCTCGCGACGTTCGGGGTCTTCAGAAGAAGACGCAGAAGGGTGTGTCGTGAGGACTTGCATATCAATCGCATCCGGCTCCTTCTCCCTGGCAGCAGTTGGTGGCTGACTGTACCGCTGTGCGCTGTTGACGGCGGTTCGATCTGTCGTGCCGGTGTGCGTGACTTTCTTGGTCCACGAGCTCAAGAAAGACTTCCGCACTCTCTGGGAGAGGTAGCGGCGGAAGAAAGCTCGTAGCGAGGGCGCGCAGGCGCAGATGATGCCCAGCTGTAATTCGATGATCGTCCAGACTAGCAGGTCAAAGCCGACCCAGCTTGTGTCATACGTCCTGCCGAGTTTGATCAGGTAGTATGTGCGGCCGACCCCAGCACCAGCGACCAGCAAGCCGAGAGCGAAGATGATGTTAAGTCCGATTCTTTGCGGCCGCGGTACGTCGAGGGTGTAGTAGTGCAAGATGATGAAGGGAAGCACGACGGCGTAGACGTCGCTGATGACGCTCAGCACGCCGATGACAGGATTGAGACCGCCTGCCGGGGCGCAGGTGTGAGGTTCCTTGTAACTGAAGTCGTAGCTCTTCCAGTATGCTTCCAATGGGCGACATATAAGGAAGTACGCGAGCGTCAGAGTGACGAGATAGATGGCATGGAAGGCAAGAGCAAAGTAGATTGCGAGCCTCCAGCGTCTGGCCAGTGTGCCAACGACGAGGCGACGGTAGAAGAGGAGGACAGAGGCTTTAGTTGCGCCGGAGCCGACGAGCATTAGGACTTGGAGGATCCATGCGAACTGTGTTCTGTTAAGGAATGGTTCGTGGTATAAAACGCCGTGGAGGATCTTACCATCGCAGCATCAGGAAATAAGGCGATGCGGACATCCCACGTATGTCTGTCAACTCCTAGGTGTGTGGTCATATGCCAAGCGCAACCAGTAAATGTGACTGAGCTCATCTATGCAGCAAGACGTTAGTCAATGATTACACGTTGGATGTTTGCTTGCGATCGGACTCACCCAGGCAATGAGCATAAACGCATCATCATAACCAAAAGGCCCAGCTAGACGTCTTAGTCGCAGCCAAAAGCGTCCCCATACCAGTATCGTGGAAGCGACCTGCCACGCCAACGCAAAAGCCGGCATCCAGGTCCGGCGTATTGGGTCATCGTAGTTTGGCTTTGGCCAGCTGGCTATAACCGAAGGTGGAATGTCATGGATGTTGCCCATGTTAACGACGGTAGTGCTGTTTCGTGTCTCGCAAGAGGGAGGGCCTGCGGAGGAGGGACTGGGAACAGGGTTGATCAAGTCTTGGGGTCAGGACGCATTGAAGGTCTAGTCTTCATTCACGCAGACTCTGACAAGCAAAGGCTGAGACTGGTCTGTTTCTGCAAGAGATCCGTCGCATCAGTCAATATCGGAGAAAGGTCCACCATTCGTCAGCATCATTGAAGGCACTTATCCTCAAGTGAGCAGACGCGCCTCTGATATAGGCAAGGGTGTTCTTTTGGCAGGACGGATCTCAAACCCGACGATCTCAGACAAATGGTGCAGAGACTGCATATGCAAGATCATCGGAAAAGTGCCGGCGAGCCATATTGGATCCGTTGATTCTTTACGACGACATGCAGGATGACAGCAGTTCGCCCAAAACGCCTCATCAGATTGACTTCGGGCGCCACCGGCCGTTGTTACGAGATGGATGTCGCACAATCGATGCAAGCGAGATCAAAATCCATTGCATTAGGAGACCTGAAGGAGCAGGATGCGACACGTAGCCCTACGCCCTGAGGTCTTGAGCCACTCAGTCGGTGCGAAGAGATTGTTTGCAAGACGCCGCAGGAACTAGGATGGCACTGCGTCCCTCTCGTTATGGATCTTCTTCAACAATCCAGACCATCGAGTCGCAGCGTGGGATGCGTTCCAGTAGGGATATAGATTTGCATTTAGTCATCCTGCTGTGCGCGGGGAGACAGGGAACTGGGTCCTCGCGAGCTTTTAGATGAAACTTGACAGGCGGCAGATTGACGATGGGGCCCTTAGTGGCGGCGCAGGTGGCAGGGGTGATGCCACCATCCCTGCTCGTATCGCGCTGTGCTTTGCGACCGATAGATTTCCGGGTCAAATGGTGGCAAGCCCTCGTATGAATTACGCAAGAACGGATACTAGATCCGCTTTGAAGATCGGCTGCGAGTCAATTTGCAATTGAGTAAGTGACTGAGAAGTGGTAGTCTCGGGGAAGCTTTCCGTGAGATGAACAGGAACTCGGCCGACCACTTATGCAACATGCTCTCGAAGCTGACAGATATCGTGCAGTACCTGCCACTCATTCGATCAGACCCGATGCAATGGCCTCCGGGTCGCTCGCAGCGTGCATGGAAAACGATCCGTCGCGCAGAGAAGCTGCAGTCAAACGTAACGAAGTGCCTTGATCGTCAAGCTGACTCGCAAGCGAAGTCTTCCGAGTCATTTACCACTTGGGAGAACTAGCATTTGACGTGCAGGATTAGTGCTATCTACTGTATCCATTAACTGTGCCGGGGACGGATGGAGTGAAAAGCATATACCGCTTGGAGCCATCGACGCATTCGAGCCGGCGTAGCGCATACCGACACGCAATCCGTGCGGCATTTCCCGAGTCTTCGCCTGTCGCCAACACGGCATCACGAGTCAAGATCCTGATATCTTCGGTTCTCCGTCCACTCATGCCAACCTCAAACTCTTTCCCAAGCGCGCCACCATAGCCCAATGTTTGCTGCAACTAAAAGATCTAGCATTGCAACGCCGCTTGGATGCACAATAAGCTTGCCTAACTTGGCCTGCTTGCCTCCGAAGCCGCCACCAGCTTTTTCCTGTCCGAGGCTCAGATCCAATTTTCCGTCTTCGTCGACCAAGTATGTTGGGAGGTCTTGATCGCCGTCAGGACTTGGGCCGCCTCCCCAGCTGTCACTGGACTTCATGCGACGGTGCAAACCTTGGAAGTACGAGCCACGTTTTTCCGCAAGCGAGGTTGGAGTAGATGTTTGCTTTGTTGTTGTAGGGAGATTGAAGCGAAGTTCTGACACGTCGACGCTGCCCTGATGATTTGGAAGGTGGTGCCGGCATTTCAGTGCTCTGCCGGACGTTGAAGTGCTGAAGTCACACCTGCCATCCCATGGGCTGAAGAACGAGTAACCTGCGCTCCGCCGATCCATAAGCGGCGGACCGAGGTCGGGATATGGTGAGTTTTCAGCAGTATTGTGGTCGTGTGTGCCGGGAGACAGGACGCTTGATCGATTTGACTTCTGAGTCCAGCGGTGGTTGCTGTGTCGGGACCCGGGCAAATAAAGTCGACGTCTGAAGGTACCGTGTGGTACGACTTCATTTTCAGATGAGCTGGTCGAAGTGCTGGTACGACTGTCGGAGCGATTTGTGTGAATGTATTGCTGGTATCCAGGATTGGTGATATCCAGCCAAAGAGGTGCCCCACCTTTCTTCACTTTGCCATACAATGTTGGACTGAGTAAAGCAGCAGAGCTGACTTCCTCCGCCGGTGGATCACGGACGCTAGCCACATTCCACTGTGCTGAAGAGGCAGGATCCCGACGGATGATTGTCAGGGACCCGACTTGAGGTATGTCGACTTGAGCTTCGACTTGGTGCTCGCCCGTTGAAGTAGTGCGTGAATGGCGCTTGCCATAAGCGTCGTTGGCCGTCAAGTAGCCACTGTAGCCCTCGTCCTCAGCAGGAGGCGTAGGCAGCGGGCGATGTGGTATATCAGGCAGATCGATGAAGTTTGATCGTGATGGTGCGTTGTTGGTGATGTCGGAGAGTACGGGCTTACGGGCAATCTGGCTCTTAGCCCGTGAAGGCGTGGGCAAGCCATGATCTGCAGGGCTTCGGACAGGCAATGCTTGCCTGCCAATTGGTGATGGTGATTTTCTCAGAGGAGACCTGGGCGGAGGTACAGGCTTACGACGCTGAACGTCTTCCTGTATCGAGGGCAATTCCGCGGCATCGGTGTTGACAGAGCTTGGTGCTTGCTGACGGAGCACTTCAGTGTCCGCGTTTGTATTGAAGTGCACATAGTAGAGCGAGCTCTGGACGTCTTGCGCAGTGACGACCTTCTCACGAGGTTTCAGCGGTGTCAGGAAAACGTCTCTGCTTCCGGGTACTCGAGCGATGTAGAGTATCAAGGGTTGTGTAAGATGTTCTGAGCCAGTACCGGGATGTGGCGGCGGGTTCGAAGCAATTGGCGTGATCGAGGATAATGAGCCGGCCTCTACGGCTGTTGGCATTTCGTATGTCATATTTCTTGCAGTGGATGCTTTGTGTATGAGTCTATTGAGTCGAGCGAGTGGAGTGGTAATGTTGATCGATCTGTGTTTCAGCTGCTGTTGGTAGCTACCCTCAGGGTGCGGCCTGAAAGCAGCAGTCGCGATGGCTTCTTGCCGTGTCCGTGAACGAAGTTGTGATCGAGGATCTCTAGACAACGTGGATTATGCTTTTGAAAAGATCGTTACATGTCTCTGCTCAAGACAAGTTCAGCATGTTTTGCATGTGGCAGTGGCAGTGGCAGATGTTTGCTAGCGGGCGGGCTAGTCGATCGAGTGGCTATGAAGCTGTGCCGATGGCGTGGCAGGGTGGCTTGGTGACAGGCAGCCGTGCATGCAACGCCTGTTCCAACAACCGTTGGATGACGACTATTCCTCAATGAAGTGACATGTGAGTTTCATCCATATTTACTTGGTCATCTCATGTTCGACGGTATCGACATGTATTATTGTTTATAGACGACCAATGTTCGTGAAACGCCATCATTGCTATAGCGACCAAATGTGGCGGGGAGCTTTTTGCAGTCACGCTTTTTCGTCATGACCAGCCATTCGCCGCGTGATCTACATACATGAGTAGATTAACAATGACAAGGGAACCTGAAACACCCTGGTTCTTATGTTCAACATCAGAATCGAGCTCCATATTCTATCGGATCAAGTCTCGCAAGTATAAGCCCAACACATTCATACAGCCAACACTCGTGAGTCTGCATATGGCGTCTCACTGGCAGCTGTCATTATTGTGTAGACGAAAACCGAAGGTAGGACTTTACCTATAGCTAAATTTTTTTCGAGTGACCTCTATGATCTCCGTGAGATGTTCTCAAGGCAAATACCTGTGACCACCGAGAGTAGCATATTGCTATCCAGGCATGCTCAGACTTATGAGCTAGTACTGTAGGCTCTGACGAAACTGCTTACCATGTCCAACATGGGATTGAGCTCCGTGTCTTGTTCCTGAAGTGAAGCTGTAAGCCCAACTCAACCATGTGGTCATCAGTGGTGTTGCAATGCCGTGAAACGAATATGTTCTAAAAGTATAACATTTCCAACCAGGTCAAAGCATATCGTCTGCGTATAGGGGTATCTTTAGAAAGCAACCATGAAATCCAACGCCTTAACCATGCCCAGCATCGCCATTCGATTCCTCATCATCCGCTTGTCCGTATAAAATCTCGCAAACGCCTCCAATGGGAATATCCATGACCGCATCTGTGCCCTCCATCCACAAATCTCTCCAGTCCACATCTCGATCAAGGCCAACGCTTTTATTCTGGCTTGCCTGTCGACTATGTCCACCGTGCTTCCCTCTCCCACTCTTTGCTGCCGCACTCTTGCTCCGATCTGGGCTATCCGACCTCCAGCTTGGCTTCTCGTCTCTTACCAGCCTGCCTCGCGAGTCCACGACAGCCACGTTTGCGGCTTCGTCCACCAAGCACTCCAATGACCCCATTGGCAATGTCAAGTACCCTGTGTTATAGCTGGCCAGCGCCACATAGATGTAAACTCCGAACATCACCGTCCAAGCTGGTATCGCGAGCGCCCACCATCGATTTGGGTAATAGTAGATTCCTAGCGAGTGCAGGAAAGGCGATGGGAGAAATGACCACAGTAGGTAGACAACGAATGTCAGAGAAGAGACGAGGTAGAGTGTGAAGCCGTAGTACTCGTAAGTCGGGACCTGTGGGCTTGCGCGTGGTATGGGCTTTGCAGTACGGTATGATGTTGTGAGGGTGCTGGCGGCGGCGCTGTTCGGTGTCTGCGTCCCTGTGCCTGTTCTATGTGTATGCGGTGTGCCGCCTTCGTCTGAAGAGGGATCTGGAGTGCCCGGTCGGCTGTTCTGAGAGCTGAAGTTCGGGCGGAGAAGAGAGGTGAGAGACGGAGAGGGTGGTAGCGGTGTCGGCGGGCGGTTGTAGAAGGGTGGCGCGAAAGTGGGCGCTAGATAGGTGTGGCTGCGCGAGTGGTGATGGTAGAATTTTGGAAGCGAAGCTGGAGGAGCATCTGTCTCCTCTTCCTCCTCGGAAGAGACAGAGTCGGCGGGCGAGTCGAGGGAGAAATCTTCGATCGAAGCGGGCTCAGAGGGGGATGTTATGGAGGTGGGCGATAGGAGACTCGCGTGTTGATCAGGGAGCTGTGCCGTAGGCGTGGTGTTGGTGTTGGTGTCTCGTACAGTGCTGATCGAGTGGAGGGTCGGCAGATTTGGTGTGGACTTTGAGTAGACCGTCGATGGTTTCGCCGACGGCTTCTGAGACGCATTTCCTCGGCTTTGGGGAGGCATGATGTGTGGTGGATTGTATGTACTGTCGTTGTCGAGTGGTTGTTGACTCCAATGACGATGTCGCAAAGAGTTCAATGTTGTGGAGGTGGAACTGCCAGCAAGCGCCAGCAAGCGCCCGCCAAGGGACCAAAGAGACATCCTTCCTTTCCACTAGATCACCCTTATCTGAAACACCACCACTCGAATATACAACGCCGCAGGATTGGTTTTGCTCTGGCGGAAATCTTGTGAATCCCTCAACAAGCACGTCAATTCCTGCTCCATCTCGATCGCGGTAGCTTTTTTCCACTTTCGATACCTCAGATCTGCCAATGCTTGGTACGTCTCGATACGTACCTCAGGCAATTAAAACCACCATACAATATACAAGATGAAGATCGCCACCTTGCAACTCGACTCCAAAATCCGCAACGTGCAACAGAACATCGCAACCGCCGACAAGATCCTCTCAACCTCGCCACCTCCATCGGACTTGGACTTGCTGGTCTTGCCGGAGTTGGCATTTACCGGCTACAACTACCCATCATATGAATCAATAAAACCTTACCTTGAGCCGACCACGGCAGGCGTAACAACAAAATGGGCAATCTCGACAGCGAAGCGACTAGGATGTCATGTCATCGCAGGCTACCCTGAGCTCTCAACGGAGATCGACGAAACCGCACAAACATCTACCGACGAAAATGTGACCGGCCCAATTCACAAGCGCTACAATTCCACAGTGACGGTCAGCCCAACCGGAGAGATTCTGGCCAACTATCGAAAATCATTTCTCTACTACACGGACGAGAGCTGGGCCACCGAAGGATCAACGGGATTCTTCTGCGACACGCTCGGCTCGTTGGGCAAGGTCAGTCTTGGGATTTGCATGGACATCAACCCATACCAGTTCGAAGCTCCGTGGGACAAATATGAGTTTGCCACACATGCTCTGGCAGGTGGCGTGAAATTGGTAGTCATGTCTATGGCCTGGCTGACACACCTACCACAAGATGAGATGGACGCACTGCCCGATCAGCCAGCGTTGGAGACAGTGAGCTACTGGTTGCAGCGATTCTCTCCTATGATCGAGGCGAGCAAAGTTGGTGAGGAGGATATCGTTGTAGTATTCTCGAACAGGATTGGCAACGAGAAGAACGAGGTTCGTGAGCTTACGACTAAAGCCGGCCAGACAATCCCTCTGGGAGAGTCTGTCAATTACGCTGGCAGTAGCTGCGTCATGCGGTTCAGTGGTGGTAATGTGAAGATCCAGGACATGCTTGGAAGGAAGGAGGAAGGGCTGTTGGTTATCGATACCAAAGACGTAAGTGCTTCAGCTTCAGTCATCATTGTGGTTGTTTCTTGCAGGCAAAGGCTAATGGATCTCCAGCCTGCAAAATACGAGTTGAGGATGAAACGTCAATCGGATGCAAACGACAGCGGAGACGTGTAATCAACTCTTGTTGATTTCGTGCAAATTCGAGACTCCTACGATATGACGCGTCATTCTTCACCAGCATGCCTGAAGCGCACTCCCAAACATTATCACGTGTTCTGGACACAGTATTGACGATTTCATTCTCATCCATTCAGATACATAAATCATCCAGGCAAAACTCCATTGCATATCTGTCCATCGATCGACCAACGCCCGGTCAGATCGGAAATGATGTTACCACAAGCCAGCTCCAAGCACCTCAGGCTCTCAAACGCAGGACGACTTGCGCACTTGTGCTATCTCAAGACCACTGTTGGCCACCTCAGGCGGCCCGAGTCGCGGCAGGCGGATGCGGCGTCCCGGTGTCGAGAGTGATCGGAACGTTAGTCGCGTTCGGATCAAACGAAGCAGTAAGAGTCGCCTCCGCATCGACGCAAGTCTCGCCGCAATCGCAGCCCCAGCTCAACGTGTCGCCATGATATCCCACAGCACCGAAATCGCTGAGGCCAGCGCCTTTGATGGTCGGTGTGATTCTGCCGGTGCAATCGGCATTGCTTGGGAGAAGGTCAGTCATTGATCTCAAAGAAACGGGCAGAGGGCTGTGATGTACCTGTACATAGCACATCGTGCGCCGAAGTCGTCCTCCGGGCGCGCTGACATCACGTAGCCGTTAAGTGATTTGGGAGTCAGGTCTGTTTTGCAGAAAGTCAGCAGGATTGAAGAGAAGATGAGTTTTGTGAGGCTTACTGCAGTGTGCACTGATCCACGGGACTCTGTACTCGCATTTCCAGCCATCCCCGTGCCACTCAGTCGAGAAGTTGGGGCGCATGCACATGGTGAAGTAGCCATCGATGACCTTTTCGTTGACCTCGAAAGGCACAGCGACTGTCAGGCTCGCCAAGGCAGCGAGGACGATGAGGATCAGTTGAGCACTGATGAGGGACATGGCTTTGTAAGTTGGGGGTGTTCCGATGTTGATGGACGATGTTGGGTATTGAGTGCTAATGTTGATGTCAAGGGAATGGTAGGGAGGAAGAATTGTAGTCGCGGAAGAATGCTTTTATGAAGCGCTCCTACAGTATCTGCTGCCACTGATCGTGACGCGTTCTCATGACCATGACCTGAAGCATACAACAGTGACTGAATGAACGAAGCTTCATTCTCAATTGAAAACTGTCACGGGATTATGTGCCGCGTAGCCTGTCCATCACCTAAGCTTGATATCAAGCTCAATTAGGCGTCTCTCCCATTCACCGCGCCTAGCCGATTGACTGAAATGCACGACTCGCCACAATCACATCTCCATGACCTGAAGGGACTATACAAGCCGCTGGTCTCAAAATCCACAATGCCTGGATACACGATGGGGGGTGTCGCATCACCGCGACACCCATTGTTGCTATTCCGTCGTCAGCAGCCTGGATCTCTACACTCACAGCGAAAGCTGAGCAACTCACTGGAACAAGACACAAGCACCATTGGATCCTTGTATCGGACTAGCAGATTGTACCTCTGCGTTCAAAGAAGCAGGAACGACATCTGAGATCATAAATCAGTACGACTCTCCTGCGTTGAACTGGTGGAAAAGACCTACAGCACTGCTTACTAGTCCACTCGAGTGTCTGGCACATTTCTCCCCACAATGGGCCGGGACACATTGCGAACTGTCCGTTAACAATGTTTGACTGGTCGGCAGGCTCTGCGGTTGGGAGTGCGTACGTGAGGCTTGCCACCGAGGCGAAGAAAAGCATCGTCGAAACTATTGACAAACACATGTCTGATTTGCAATTGGTGCTTAGGGTCAGGAATGCGACGGATTAAGTGGAAGGTACATGTATTTTCGCGACAGCAGCCGAGAAAGCAGGGCTGCGATGCTTTTAAGCAACATGTTGGTAATAGTGAATAGATAGGGGTGCAAGCAAACTTGATGATTCGTGTTGCGTACAACAATGAAGTCGTGTGCGAAGCATAATGGTGTCACTTGCCCAGATGAGGTTGTGGTAAATTGTCAAACCTCTCCTGTTCAGCCATGAAATGGCGGTCTTGCTCTACGTAGCATCAACAGTATAGGCATAGAGGCGGCGAGGTCGGACATACATTGGTGAAGCAGATACATCTACCAACGGTAGGAGATGGAATTATCACCAAGCAGCTCTGCAGGGCTTTCGCAGCATCACTGCCATTGAATCGTGGAACCGCACGATTGGAAACATTCTTTATCGCTATGCTCGCTATGCAGAAGACCCCGGATAGTCTCAACCATTGAGGCACAATGATCACCGCTAGCGCACCTGTTCAAGGTAATGCGAAGAGAGTTTCCGAACCGTCTTTCGTAAAGCTAAAACCCCTTGGCCAGGGGCCGATAGGGAATCTCGGGACCATGGTATGTGCATGTGCAAGCATACATTGGCTGGGATATGTGAGCTGCCGATGACACGAAGAATTCATCCTGTTAAGTGCCCAGAAGAAGACTACCTTTCGAACCGAGGTGCTACGCATACACACGTGCCTCGCCTGAGCCTCAATTCAAATTTATACCAGCCACGCGAGCGCCACGCAGCACGTCAGAGGACAACAACAAAGCACGCGTTCCCGCTGCGCCGTTGAACCAAGATCTGTAGCTTCAGGCCTAAAGCCATGCGGTGACAGCATCTGCTCCACGAAACCAAGGCACGGTTCTGTTGTGCTCAGGGTACAGAGGTACAACGCTGCCTCCTGTATCTGCTAGCTCTATACTGGTAATTCCTTTCATACATTCGTGTTGCTACTTCCTCTATAGCCTTCCAACTGCATGTGGATACTGGTCCCCTCACACGTTCACACCTTCACACAGTCTACTACCTGAGCAGCACCGCCCGCGAGGCACTTCACTATAGCTTCCGACGGGAAGAAACACACCCCACGGAAACTCGAGGTCCGTGAGGGCAAATCGGCCAGCCCGTCACCAGCAAGACAGCGGCACACACGCTCTACCGCTTCACAAGACCGAGGGTCTTCCAACAACATGGCAGAAAAGGTCAACGGCATGGCCAAAGGCGCTCAGGACAAAGTTCAAGGTGCAACATCAGGGATTCTGGGCACAATAGAAGGATGGGGAAACTGGATAGCTGCGAAGGGCAAGAGCTTGCTCGACTCGGTGTTCCCGCCTGAGAAGCGCTCGGCGTTTTTGGCCAAGTTGCAGGCTTTCATGCTGAAGAATCCGAAGCTCTCGGTGAGTTGTATACATGTGCATATTGCTTCTAGCGATATGGCAGAATCCATGCTGCATGAACAATGCTAATCCAGACTTCCAGACCTTCCTGGGCATGAACTTCGCCATAACCGGCGTGCCACTGTTCCTCTTCGTGCTCTTCTCACTTACGGTCTTCATCTTCGCTCTCGTGGTGGGCCTTCTACTTGGACTCCTAGGCGCCGTTGCTTTCACTCTCTTCGCCGTCGGACTCGCACTGACTGTGGTCTTGCCAACCGTATTCTTCACCACCATGGGAGCAACATTCCTCTTCCTCTGGGGTCTTGGCGGCTACTACCTGCTCAAATGGGCGAACGGCGAAAGCCAGCCCAGCAACAACAAGGAGGGCGGCAGCGCCACTATCGGCGACAGGCTCAACTCGCTCTCCGGCGGCCGCCTCTCGGGTTTCATGTCTGCTGCCAAACGTGAGGAGTCGAAGAAAGACATCTCAGGCTATGGCGACGAGCACACGCCTGCGAAAGTCGATGAGAAGCCGCAGCAAAATGGCAAGCCTCAGAAGTCGAACGCGAACGGTGGCGAGAAGCCGAAGGCTAATGGCTCACCTGCGCCGCAGAAGACTGCTGAGGATGTTTCTAATGCTGCTACGGGACATGCGAAGAAGGCTAGTAATGCCACTGGTGGCGCGCCAAAGGCCGTTGGCAGTACGGCGGGTACTGTTACTGGTGGATTGAGCGGTGCGACTGGTACTTATTAAGCAGTCCTGAGGGGAATCTGCTCGCTTAGGGACGAGAGGATGGAAGCGATACCAATATGTCTTGCCATGATTACGAGTGCATAGCTGGTTTTTTTGTTTTAAGGGCTTGGGCGGTCGGGTGCATGTCACCTCTGGTTTCGAGCGTGTCATATGGATTATGCATATTGGTTTTAGCAGTGCAAATAATGAGATGCAACGGACTTTGCGATTATGTATATGATTTAGTTCGAAGGTGTTCATAATTTTCCACTCACTGCACAGTGCACACACGCTCAGATGGATGTGAAGAGAGAGGCGTAAAGCTCTCGTGCATGTGACAGCTTCAACTTGCAACACAGCTCGAGCATGACGCAGACCTCCAATCACGTCGAACCCACCGCTTGCACACACATGCACATGTTGATGACTTCTCCAATTCCAATACACATCACCGAATAGCATGAACGATGCGCTTGGTCATCTCGTCGTTTTGATAGCGTCGACAGGGCGAGACAACATTGATCGAGCCCGCAGATCGGCCGTGAAGTTCGTCATCGGCTAGAGTTGACCATGGCCGGCGGAAAGCGCAAACACCGTGGCCTGCAAACATATGGCCGCACAAACAACTACAGGCATGATCACCAGCGCGTGAGCTTCCTCAGAGCCCAAGAGCTATTCTTCCAGCAGAATAACGATCAGTCAGCCCAGCATTTGGATACAGCGCAGGATCACGGACACAAGACTGGAGCTTCACAGCCGGATCGAACACGACCAGACCAGGGACTTGGCTCGGGCTCAACTACTGGAAGGAAATATACAACACCGTCGGCAAAGCCAAACGCCAAAGCCAACGAAACCGCAAGGCTTGCCAATACCTCTACCAATCCCAAGTCAGTCAACATGGCTGTCGAACCCAGTGAAGAGGATGTCGGATCGGTGATCTCTATCGTGGGTTGCTCGCGAGACCAGGCAGTCCGCTACCTCAAAGTCAAGAAGGATGTTAATGGCGCAATCAACGCCATCATGGACGGTGAAGACATTACTAAGGAAGAGCAAGGCACACAATGGGACGAGAGTGCTTGGTCTACCGACAGGAACGGCAATCCTGGCGACAGCAGTCTGCATCCCTTAGGTGGTACAAGCACGGCACCCACGAGAGTACCTTCTCCTGCTATGAACATGGGTATGCCAGCAAATAGGGATGATGAGGACGCTCAGCTTGCGCAGGCGCTTGCGGCGAGTCAGGAAGGGACATACCACCAGGAGACTGGAATTATGCACGCGAACGGGACTTCTGAGCAGACCTATGGCCCAGCGAACAAGGATCAGAGTGCACATGACAGACAATGGGGTATGGTTCTCTCGTCCCAAAACGCGAGCAGTGAAATTGTGCCAGACGTCGAACGGCCTGAAGAACGAAAGAATGCTGAAGGAGAACCGCGATTCCTGAAAACCTTACCTTCTGGCGATTACCTGCCGAACTTCTTGACCATTGGACATTCGATTCCTGCTGTGAGGGAGGCACTCCTTATGAGAGACTACACAATGGCGACTTATGGGAAGGACTCCGACTGGTGGAAAGGTCACTCAATCGCCCTGCCTAAGATTGTACATACTGCCAACGGCGCGCCTGCCGACTCTGAAATCGATAAGTACGATGAGTTCATTGCAGAGACACAACGCTTGGTGGCGATGTTAGACGCAAGTCAACGATCATACGCCAGTGTCAATGCTTTAAGCAAGACCGAACTGCTGCTTTCTGGGGACAACAACAGTCTGGTGGAGAACTTCATCAACAAGTTCTGCAGCTCAGCAGATGCCCGTACGGACGACTATGAAAAGCTCATGTCTTTGTTCATGACCTACATCGGTACCACAAACCCGGAAGGCATGCGTGTGCCATACGCTGCAGTCTTTACTCTTGATATTAAGACCATGGGAGAGGAAAAGATTCATTTGATGGAGGTTCTCGACGGCTTACTGTGGGACACCGACACCGAAGCGTACGAAGCGAGGGACAATTACATTACAAGCGCTGGCGATGTTATTGTCATGCAAGCGCGTCAAACGGATCCTTCTGCAGAAAAGCTCAAACTCGAAGTGCCACCAACACTGTACATTGATAAATACCTTCAAAAGAACATTGAAATATCTAGACCGGCTCGCTTGGAGATCGCCAAAGAAAAAGAGCGTGTTGCGAAGATCAACGAGATCGAAAAGAAGCTCACCAAGTGGCAAATGCCAGGCCAACAGGTGGATGCTAGGGCCATGCTGCAGCATACGTTGGGCCATTTCTCTGGTAAGAACATGGCCGACGCTGACAATGAGAATGGTGTCGTCGTCAATGGAACCAGCACGCCTGAACAGCCACACTACGCAGACATTGCGGCTAAGCTCGAGGCTCTCATCTTGAACGTCGACAAGAAGCTAGAGAGGCTGGCAGAGCAGAAGGAGAGCATTCAGAAGAACATCTCCAAGCTGTCCAATTCAGCACCTTCTCAACTCCAACAGGAAGGTCTCAAGGAACGATATACGCTCATGGGTGTCGCGACCAAAGCCAGCATCACCTACGTTCTCCGACCCAAAGAAGAGGAGGAAGAAGAAGACGATCACATGTCAACCGACAACGACGACGAAGCCACTCCAGACGGCATGCAGTGGTGGCGCATCGAATACGTCGTCAACGGCACGCAGCCTCGCATTTCAAAAGCAAAAGTCGAGGGTGATATCGTCATCCAAGCCGTCGAAGTCGAACACACCTCCGCCCTCCTTGTCTACGCCAGTGACCGTGCCGTAGATGACTCACACTACGACCCTTCTCTCCCGCCTGCGCTGCAAGAGTTCATCCAAGAAGACGACCTGTACTTCAATGTCGAAATCCACGAAGCAGCGCGCTCAGCCCCTCCACCTGCATACGACTACGCGCACGAAAACGACATCCCCCGCCCATCCATCGAGCCCGGCGCCCGCCGTCCTAGCATAGACAGCACGGTTGCCGAGCTCGACGGCACAAGCACACGCGGCAGTCCGATCTCAGGAGCAGCGTACTATGACAACCCACCTCCAAACGCAGGCATGCCACCGCCCACCATCACATCTTCAGGCCAACATGTTGAAGACCCAGAAGTCGCAGAAATCCACCTGTCGCCTCCGGGTGAAGCGGACGTCAGCAACGGAGAGTACGGCAACGGCGCGCTGCACCAGGAGATGGTGGAGACGAGGCATGAGCCATTTGTGCCCGGTCTGCAGCAGCAGCGACGTAGCGAGGGAGGCGATGCGACGATGGCGGACAGGGCGAGTCAGTAGCGGCGAGAGGCTGGGAAAGGCGTGCTAGGCCGGCGTGTGTTGTGGCATCTAGCTTTCTCGAATAGACATCCACCATCAATGGAGTAACAGCTTCCCCAAGTCTGGGGAATTGATGGGGTAATGAAGGGGTAATGAAAACCTAAGGAACGCAAAGGCAGCAGCCTCACATCCCGATATACGCCGAGCAGAGTCATGCGCAATCGGCACGACGGCATGCCGCCAAAGAGACGGTCTCCGCCTTCGCTCTACCTTGCCTCCCACACTTTACTTTTAGACATGCTCGTTAGCCCGCGGAGCTGCCCAATTCTGATCCCCGTGGGGCGGCGCAAGGCGTGGAGAACAGCACGATTCTAGGAAGTATCATTTTCTAGCGGAACTCTGTTCTTTCTGGTCTCGTTCTATCTGGTTACCTAACAGTAGTACCACGTGAGTCGTATATTAGTTTCCGAGATCTCTGGAGATCGCGCGCGTGGAAGCATCCGACGGTTTATTTTGACACAAGCTTTCTGCAGGCCTGGAGATCGTTTGAAGCTTGAGGTCGGCTCTGCTGGTGCGAGGCCGTCGGCTTTGTCTCTTGTTACTCCTCTTCGTCCGCGATAGCGAGCAGATGAATAGAATTCGTCGTCTATGGAGGCTACTTTGAGGCATCCGTGTGGCAGTCATTGGGGTTGTTGAGAGGTGGCGTGGCTTGGGCTGTTAGATGCCAGCTTGTACACTTTGAAAGACACAAAGCTCATATGCAGCTCTGTACCTTTTTCGCTCCATGAAATGGGACCGGGTTCATTCATCTCACTGGTGGTTATCAGTCTAGATGTTGGAACGCTACCAGGCGTATCTGCGTACCGTGCCGTAGTCAAGCAATCCGTAGACCAAATTCGGCGAATTGGATACCATCGCACCTGCCCTATGTAGAAATCGTTATCGCGCAAGTGCCGTTCGCGGCTTTCAGGCTTTATTATATCCTCTGCCCAGGCCCGTCAGGTTGCGGCAGACTATAGACAACCTCACCTCATGCTCGCTTTGCTCGCTGCCTTCTGTCTGGACTGGACTCTTGGATACCAACAATGCCTGGACCCGAAGACGACAGATGAGCTCTGTGCATGAGCAGGACAACATCGCAAATGCCGGCGCGATCGGTTGTTTACACGAGGACCCTTGGACTACATCTCACTGCACAGTGCACCCTATATCGCCCGGCGTTATAGCAGACATGGACCGAACGTCATCGCCGAAAGAGCGACCGGAGGATTTGCCTCGCAGGTGAAGAGATAGCTATCTATCACACGACAGGAGCGTGCATGATCGCGGAGCTCTCGACGGCCACTGCACGATACGAGGATGTGAAGAAGCGCAGCGAGAGGCTGGGAGACGAAAGTCGCTATCTAGGCGCAGTCTTGAAACCCAGCAGGACCCTACTGTGCCACGACATCTGCACGCACTGGCCGCGTGGTTGTTTGGCATCAAGCATGCGGCAGTCGGGGTTCGCCACCAGCCGACAGCCCTGACAGCCTGTGATGAACATGCACCACCCAAGCTGTGCATGCTTGGCCGACTGCAATGCTTGTTTCCACTACAAGCAAAAGCTACACAGACATCCACGTCAGTTCTGGGACGAGAGCTTACAATACTGCTTACTTCGCCGACTTTCCGCGCCCAGCATACTCGGCATAGCCAAAGGTCAGCATAAAACAGCTACTTCACAATGACGGCACAGGCAAAGCCGGCCGCAGATCGGCGCGGATAAATGCAGGGTCGGGCAGCAAAACACGCCCCGAACTAGCACGACTGGAGAAGAAGTTTGACGATTCTTTGACAGGGCGATGACTGCGGCGCGTGATAAGCATCCTGGCTACCGGGAGGCCGGACAGCGCTACTACGGCAGATTGCGCGCGAGAGCCGCCTGGACCAGGGCGTTTGCTCGCAGTGCACGGGGAATTTCAAGTGCCACTGGGGCTTGGCTGTGGCCAGAGCCGCGCGACAGAGATAAGACAAGGCGAGATTCAAGGCGGCGCGGCATGCCGGGAGCTCTCGGAGAGGCGTCAGTAAGCATGATTCTAGCGGAAGCTTGGGTGATGCTTTGCATGAGTTTGCCTCGCAGATCCTGCGCCATATTCGTCATCGCCAGAGGCTGACATTTTTTCCAACGTCCCTGACGATGTGAGCATCCACGACCCCATCGACGACATGCGACCGCGTTGCACCTCCGCATAATTCAATCGAGCACGAGCAGGCAGGAAGGGTCGGCCTCCACGCTGCTCGCAGGACCCGTCTGCACAAAGGTCACTGTGGAGCGCGCACTGTGTCTGCGCTGGTCTTTGCCATGTTGGTATTACATAAAATTCCAAGGTTTCGCCGCCAACGTTAGCATCCAAACCTTCTGGCGCGCTTCCCATGTGTCAACGGAAACTCGAGTAGGCCTAGCCGATGGTCATGTCCGCAACAGTGGGTTTCCTTCCCCGCCGCACTCCATTTGAACACATAGAGGTGCTCTTCCCACGAGGTCAGCTCGACTTGTATCATCGCACTCTCCCTTCAATCCTCTCAAGCACCACCCTCCTCCAGGCTTCAGTCCTTCCACAGCCTTCGGATCCCTCTCAAAGCATCTTTACACACACCACCTGCTTGAGGATCCACTTCATCTGCCCTTCACAAACACGACAGCGGTTGCTCTCGTGACCATGTCGACATACCCCGACCACATAGTCGAGGCCCCCGGTCCTTTGACCGAAGCCAAAAACTTCAACAGCGACGTCGACTACGCGTCTACACCCTCCAAGGGCAGCAAGGCCGGCTCCGGCTACTCAAAAGAAAACTATGGTGGCGATCTCGAGCGCTCAACCACCGTTCACGAGGGAGAGCAAAAGTACAAGAAGCTGGGATGGATGAAGCTCACAGTTCTCTTGATCGTCGAGGCTATTGCTTTGGGATCTTTGAGTGTGCCTAGCGCGTTCGCCTCGGTCGGTATGGTCGCTGGTGTCATCCTTTGCGTTGGCCTTGGTCTCATCGCCATCTACACATCGTACGTCATTGGTCAGGTCAAGATGAAGTACCCTCACATCGACCACTACGCCGATGCCGTGAAGCTCATTTGGGGACGTTTCGGTTACGAGTTGACCGGTGCCATGTTTGCGCTCTTCCTCATTCTGCTGGTCGGCTCGCACACTCTTACCGGAACTATCGCATTCATCCGCATCGTCGACGATCCTACCATGTGCGCCTTGATCTGGGGTGTCATTTCCGCGATCATCCTCTTTGCGCTTGCTGTGCCCCCTAGTTTCTCTGAGTTTGCGATTCTGGGTTATATCGACTTCATCTCAATCGTCATCGCGATTGGCATCACCATTATTGCGACTGGTGTCGTTGCCGGCCAATCCGATGGAGGTCTGTCCTCTGTCCCCTGGTCAGCTTGGCCTCCCGCAGACATGACCCTCAAGTCTGCTTTCCTGTCGACCACCAACATCGTCTTCGCCTACTCTTTCGCAGTCTGCCAGTTCAGCTTCATGTCTGAGATGCACACTCCCTCCGACTACGTCAAGTCCATCTGGGCGCTCGGCCTGATCGAGATCTTCATCTACACCCTCACCGGCGCCCTGGTCTACGCCTTCGTCGGTGTCGACGTCAACAGCCCCGCCCTCCTGTCCGCCGGCTTCAAGATGTCCCGCGTGGCATTCGGCATCGCCCTCCCCGTCATCTTCATCTCCGGCTCGATCAACAGCGTCGTCGTCGGCCGCTACATCATCGGCCGCGCCTTCCCCAACAGCCCGATCAAGTACATCAACACCAAGGCCGGCTGGGCCGTCTGGCTCGCCATGATCGCTTCCATCACCATCATCGCCTGGGTCATCGCGGAAGCCATCCCCTTCTTCAACGCCCTCCTCGGCATCATCTCCGCCCTCTTCATCTCCGGCTTCACGTTCTACTTCCCTGCACTGTTCTGGTTCCAGCTCATCAAGGAGGGCAAGTGGAATGCGAACAAGAAGAACATTGCTCTGTCGGTGCTGAACGGTGCGATTTTCTGCATCGGCGTGGCCATTCTTGGTCTCGGCACTTATGCTTCGGCTGCCGATATTGCTGACCAGTACTCTGCTGGCAGCGTGCGCAGTCCGTTTACTTGCGCGTCTTCGTCGTACGCTTAGATGATAGATATCTTAGATCTATAGATGACTGTTTGTTCCGAATTTTACGAAGCTTTTTCTTGCAATATTTTGTGCTCCATGCATGGCTTTTCCTGTTGTTTTCATGTCATGCTTTCCAGTCCAGTCTCCGGATAGTTGGAATCATGATGGGTGCCAGTGCGAGTCTCCGAGTGCCAGCAAGCGCTGACTGTCTTTCTCGAGTGTTCGGGGTCCAGGCACCATCAGGCTGGCGTGCACCTTGTGTCGTGAGTGTCGGGATCCGTTTCCTCTTGGTCGATGGAAACCTCCAGCAAATTGCGTGGTCCTCGCCACGATTGCTGATTCAGGCCTTCCAGCCAAGTGGTCGATCTATGAGGGCCGGATCATGGGTTGAGAAGACGAGGCTGTCTGTATGAACAGCAAATTTGTTGGTCCCGGGCAATGTGGCCGAAGTTTCTCGGACAGTCGCTTTCAACGCAATGGGTTAGAAAGTGGTGGACGAAGATGAACGTACCTCCTAAGGCGGAGAAGAAAGCGAACAGCGTGGTGATCGATAGAACGAAATGTCTACTTCTCGGCAAGACACGGCATCCGGCAGAGGAAGAGGAACTTTAATCGATACTGGGTACTCATATTGGTCTGCATCTCGCGCCCTGCGATTGACATGAGACCCACTGTTTGGGCGGAGATATCAGGGCACACCATGATGGTCGGGTTACCATTGATTTGAACTCGGCTTATGACAGGTGTGGCATTACGAATTGACATTGCAGCGAGCGCTGACGTGCACATGTCTGTTTGGGATTATTCGTGGTGATTCACAGTGTTATGAATTGGTATGCGTGCTGCTTGCTGCTGTTGAAGAAGCGACTAGAGCTTAGGAGGTAAGGTAGCCGGCACGTGGCTGGACATGGCGAGATTGACTAATGAATGGGGATGAGCGTATTGTCTATCTGCTTGCTCGAGGCTGGACGTAAGCTAATGCTTCGACATGATGTGTCGGTCATGTACGGTTGTAGTTCTTGTCTACTTTGCTGATTTGTTGCTATCTCAATTACATGTATTTGGCTCTCAAGATCCAGGTGTACGACGGTGAACGTTGCTGTTGAAGCACTCGACTTGCAACATGGAGGCGTGCTATGAGTACACGTGGATAAAGAGCATCGCGACGAGGTCTATTCCCATGTCCAAGGCATTTCATACATGTACATCTACAAACATGTATGTACATGTACTGTCTGCAAGCAACACGAAGACAGTTCCCGTGATGCCGTACCCGAACCCTGCTAACACTCGTTCACCAGACATACAATTTTCATCTGATACACGTAATGTACATATGTGTTCCTTGATAAGTTGTTGCTTTGCTGAATACTTGTAGTATGATGTGCTGTTGGATGCTTAAGAAGGTAAGAAGTAGTGGATGTAGTGGGCGTCCAAAGTCATGTGACACCGACATCGACATGGCGACTCCAAATTCTCACACACATCATTCGACTCAGAACGCAGGACTACGTCTGGGAATAATCTGATACATGCAACGACTAGCATTCACACGATGATTCTTTCGACTTGTATGCCGTTAAATAGATTTGAAGAGAGAAATTGGTTAATGCTAGTGGAGCCAAGATCAGTAATCCGGGATCGCTGTGCCGGTAGTCGAATGGAGACACCGCTGCGAAGCTCGGCGTGAGCCCTGCAATAGCACACAGAGGAGGTGACTCGAAACCGTTCTTCATACCATCTTCGCTGGAAACACTTGGTCATACTCTTGTTCTCACTCATTGTTCCTCTAGGTCATCAGGCATCAGCATTGCCAGATTAGCTCAAATCAACTCGCCGTGTCGCCATACTTGTACCCATCCAACCACTCCCTTACCTCCTAGCACGGCGTCCTTCACTCGAACACTTCGTTTGGTTCAGATATGGCATCCAAAGATATAGACCTCGATGGTCTACCGATGGCAGCACCCGTAGCACCTCCTATAGGAAGCCTACGTTTCGCAGACGTAAGTCTTAAGATCCTCGTGATTTCTCCATGCAAGGGCATCGCGTGCTGACACATCATGCCTGCGTGAAGATCGCAGTGACAGCGACTGCTAAAGAGTTCCAAGGCATATACCGTGGCAAGCAATACCACCCTCCTGACTTCACGTCCACACTTAAGCGCGCTGCGAGAGTTGGAGTTGAGAAAGTCATGTTAACGGGCATGTCCCTGCAGGATGTCGAGCTTAACAGCTCAATCGTCGCATCGCATCCAAGCCAGTGCACGCTTACCATTGGCATTCATCCCTACCACGCTGCCATACCGGAGAGCGACATCCAATCCACTATGGACGAGTTGGCCAGCAGGGTTTCCGCAGCTCTTGCACAGTCTCCCAGCCCCGTCTCCGCATTCGGCGAGCTGGGCCTCGATTACGATCGTGTCAACCATGCCAGCAAAGAGGATCAGATTCGTGTGTTCAAAGCACAGTTGGATCTGTTCGTTGCTAACGACTGGCAACTTCCGCTATTCTTGCATTGTCGTGCAGCATTCGACGATTTTGTGGAAATCATCAAGCCATACCTGGCAAAGCTGCCGAAGGGAGGCCTCGTCCACAGCCTCGTCGGTTCTGCATCTGAGATGAAAGAACTGGTGGAGCTCGGACTGGACATTAGCGTCAACGGATTCAGCTTCCAGGACCGAGCCAGCGTCGAAATGGTCGCGGCTATACCGCTGGAGCGACTACAGATCGAGACCGATGCCCCGTGGGGAGAAATCAAGGCCTCGTCGAACTTAGCGAAACGGTACTGCATTAACGCACCCGCAGCTCTGCCGAGCAAGAAGAAGGACAAATGGGATGCGAGCGCAATGGTTAAGGAACGTAACGAGAGTTGCAACTTGCATACCGTGGTCTTTGTGGTCGCCGGCCTGAAGGGCTGCTCGGTGCAAGAGATCGCCAACGCAGCGTGGCGAAACTCAGCCAGGATGTTCGGTTTCACCGATGTAACCCTCGGGCCAAGCTAGACGAATCAATGCTGCGATTCTGGAAATTAAACCCCAGGTATCTTATATCTCCCAGCTTGGGGTAACGATAGAGAGCTCACCGTGCATACCATGCACCCGAGGCACCCCAAACACTTGATACGCTTGGACCGAGTTGCCTATACCGTGCTGAGCTGGCGATGATGGAACCAGATGGCCGATGGCCAGCAGCTGTGACATAAAGGCACTCCACCAATGGTCCACCGATTCCCACTGATCGGCACACACATGGCTCGGCCCGTCAATTCGAACTCTGAGGAAGAAGTTAAGCTTGTACAGAGCAATTGCGTGCATACATCGCTACCGAACAGGTCAGCAAAGCTGACTGGTGCGATAACATGCAGCAATCTAGTTGGCGACATTGGCAGAGGCGACAATGCTATCTCATAGGCGAAGTGCCATCTCACAAGGCTCAGCCGCTGCGATCTGCCAGCACCTTCTAGACTGGCTTCCAAGACTCTTATCGACAGTGCCCAGCTTTTTCCAATTCTCACTTGCCCTACTTGGTGTGTCGTCCGGATACCGTGCCGCTGGTCTGCCGCTGGAACCAGTTAGGCCCCACGGAGCAGCCGACTAATCCTGCGACGGCGGCTCCTTATACGCCGCTATGGAGAGGTGCAACGTGCTTAGCTTCACACCAGCAGAAGGGCACGCGACACTATGTAGGGGTCTATAGGCCACGCCTAGGCGAATTTCTGCGATAAGCCGCTGCGGAGTGCGGGCAGCTTCGATTCCTTCTGCGACGCCTGCGCACTTCTTATCGACCTTCTGCTCCCACGCTACCGTCCCGACTCGACACGTGCCTACATATATCTTGCTCCAACGCTCATCGTTGTCGGCTGCTTTGCGCTGAGTTTCCGCTGGACGAGTAACGACACAATGGCCGCACGCACCTCTGGCGAAGCTGCTCAGCAGCCCAATGCCTACTACGACATGAGCGCCCAAGAAAAGCCTGATACCAGCATCCAGCCTGAACCTCATGGCCCCAACCACATGTTCGCCAAAGACGCTGGCGAGGTTGCCGACAAGGGCGGCAGCAAGACAGGCAACGTCATGGTGGACGTTGAGAAGGGTGGCATGTCGCCAGCTTCGATGCAATCCGACTCGAAGGAATCCGAAGCGCCCAAGAGCTCGGGAGCAAAATTCTACAAAAAGTTCCGCGCACCGATTCACGTCTTCATCTGGCTCCTCTTCACGGGCTGGTGGATTGCTGGTCTGGTCCTGCACCGACCTGGCACTGCGCACCCCAAGAACTGGGTTATTCCCTTCCTCCTCTGGCTCGCGATTACGATCCGAATCGTCACCTGCTGGATTCCAATTTCAGTTGTGTACAAGCCATTGAGATGGACCTGGAAGAACACGGTCTCCAGGGCTGTCAACATGATCCCTGAGAAGCTCCGCATCCCTCTTGGTGCTCTTGGCACGATCGCCGTCATCTTGGTTGGTGGCTTCGCGAGTCCTACACACGGCGAGAACAACCGTGCCAACCGTGGAATCAGCTTGTTGGGACTGGCCCTTCTGATTCTGGGCATGTGGGCTACATCGCGCAACAGGAAAGCCGTCAACTGGCACACCATCATCATGGGCATGGTAAGCAATTGCGGTAAATTCAACATATTTACCAAAGGACTGAAACTGACTGTACTAGCTCGTCCAATTCGTCATCGCACTGTTCGTCTTGCGCACGGGAGTCGGCTACGACATCTTCTCCTTCATCTCATTGCTTGCGCGTGAGCTGCTTGGATTCGCTGGAGATGGTGTCGTGTTCTTGACTGCCGAGAGCGTCTTGGAGCTGGGCTGGTTCCTGACCAACGTCATCCCGGCTATCATCTTCTTCGTTGCGTTTGTGCAAATGCTGTACTACTGGGGCATCATCCAATGGTTCATCGGCAAGTTCGCTGTCTTCTTCTTCTGGAGCATGCGCGTGTCCGGTGCCGAGGCCGTCGTCGCAGCCGCAACTCCCTTCATCGGACAGGGAGAGAGCGCTATGCTGATCAAGCCTTTCGTTCCATACCTCACCAAGGCTGAGATTCACCAAGTCATGTCTTGCGGTTTCGCAACCATCGCTGGTTCCGTCTTGATTGCCTACATCAACATGGGTCTCAACGCCCAGGTCCTGGTGTCAAGCTGCATCATGTCCATTCCCGCTTCTTTGGCTCTCAGCCATCTCCGCTACCCCGAGGAAGAGGAGTGTCTCACTGCCGGCAAGATCGTCGTTCCCAAAGACGACACCGAAGACTGCGCAAACGTTCTGGAGGCTCTTGCGAACGGTGCTTGGTTGGGCATCAAGATTGCTGGCATGATTGTTTCTACTCTGCTTGTCATCATCGCACTGCTGAACCTCGTCTCTGGCTTGCTAACCTGGTGGGGACGTTACATCGGCCTCACAGGCGAGTATGACCTGACAGTCGAGCTGATCATCGGCTACATCTTCTACCCTATCGCATTCCTCTTGGGCGTGCCCAGGCCCGACATTCTCCATGTCGCTCGCCTGATCGGTCTCAAGGTCGTTGCCGTAAGTGACCATGAAACGTCGGCATCGTCAATACCGCGTACTGACTATTCCCTAGAACGAATACCTGGCCTTCAAGACCCTTGTCTCCGAAGCTCCGTACACAGAAATGGCCGACCGCTCCAAGCTCATCGCAACCTACAGTCTGTGTGGCTTCGGCAACATCGGCTCGCTAGGCACCCAAATCGGTGTGCTCTCCCAAATTGCCCCCGGCAGGACAGGCGATGTCGCGGGTCTGGCCGTCAGCGCGCTGATCACTGGTATTCTGGCTACGTTGAGCAGTGCTGCGATTGCGGGTTTGCTGGTGCTGAACGAGGGAGCTGTCTTGGCTGCCAACGGCGCGTGATCTTGGAAGAAGTCGCCAGCGTAAAGGCTACTAATCCACGTAAAACACTACGCACAATACTGTCCATCCATGCAAAGTGGTGACGCTCGTTTCCTTTGACACTTCGCTCTCATCTCTGCCGCTCCTCGTCTGTTTCATGATTTATATGAAAAACGTAGGGAGTTGCGAGGATTCGAAGCCTGGGTGGTGGGCGTTCACGTTCTTATGATGTGTCACTAAGTCGCTCGGTGATGTCCGTGGAGCCGTACGTCAGTTGCATCAACACCGGTTTGCGCTTCTGTCGTTGTCCACGGGGATACACGAAGCTTGGTTGTGCGTTTATGCTTTGGCACGCCGTGGCTTCTCGGCAATCCCTTAGCGTCACGCCACAAAAAGTGTCGCGGACGTCTATCGTGTCCTCGGAATGAGGATCTGTCGGGTTCGCGTGTTCATTCGTGGTTCATGCTTCAGACCACGGATCCTAACAATTCTTGCTGCTGCGCCGCGGTGAGCGCCAGATTGCTAGCTCTGCCCGAGAAGACTGCGCTGCTCTGACACTGCTGCCAGCCATACGGCATCCACGTCTCCGTGACGCGGCTATTCCATTTGTCGTGGGCGGGCTTCTGCTGCAAATTGCCCAAGACATGCGGGACCTCGTACCCGTTCGATGTCGAGCTGCTGGGCCCAGACTCGTCGTTGAAAGGCTGGCACACGAGTTTGAGCAAGTCTATGCTCGTCTGCGCCGGTCCTGCTCGATCTTCTGGGATTATAAGCAGCAGGTCTACCAGGTCTTGGGCTTGTTGCTCCTCGTTTGTCAGTTCTGGCTGGGTAGGCCGGATGGTCGAGCGGGCCCACGCCGGTTGGGCATTGCGCTTTGCAGCATAGGATGGCATCCGCAGGAATTGCATGTACTGCGAGAGGGTGTCGCGCAGTGTGCTTGCGACTGGATCGAGTTCTTGGCAGTAGCCTAGGATCTCCATGTCGTTGTCGACTAGGTTGAGGTAGGGCATCCATTCGCTTTCTGGGTAATGGTGCAGTTGCATTTGGCTTGTGCTGTACAGCAGGATGGCTGCGGACACGAAGGCTATGTATCTGCGTGGTCGTTAGCTTTCGGCATGTTTGGCTGTCGGCGGAGATGAGATGGTAAGGTTTACATGACAGCCCAGCAGTGTCGCGTGCCAGCCTGCTCACCGAGGAACAAGGATAAGATCTGAGACGACTGTTTCGCCGCGACGATGCCGTCGACGAAGATCGTTGCCAACTGACTTCGCTCTGCAGGTTGTAACTGGTGCTTCTGGCTGCTGAACTTGTGTTTGTACACGCTCAAAGTCCTCCGGAAGATGAGAGTGATTGCTCCTAGATGACCCAAGTGGACGTACGCAAGAGCCACTTTCGGTTCGTCCCAGGGCGTGTGTGCAAGCTCGTTGGAGTTTGCGGTCGGCGGCAAGCCGTCATACCACTGCCCTATTTCTTTGGACAGGGTTCGCACGGCAGGTAAGAGGATGTCGGGAGTGCTGCATGCCGCAAGCACCTTCATCCCACGAGCAGCAATGATTGCGATGCGGGTAAATTCATTCGGTAGCAAGATGCGCATCTGTGTTGCAGCATCGACCTGCATCCCATTATCTGCCAGAGCTGTCTAAGCCACATGTTAGTAAGCTGCATGGATGTGGTAGGGGAATGTCACCCACAACAGGAGGCAGCCATAGTTGGTCGTCCGATGTGCATGCTCCGATGGTATATTGAAGCCATGCCCGACCAAATGCCACCGACCGCCATAATTGTTGAATTTCAACGTGATCTGAATGGCTGACATCGAGTGTGTCCACGCCAAGTGTGCGCCACAATCCGTTCGCGAGAGCCAGGGCCAGGTCTAAAGATATAGCAGCATTAGTGCATGAGGTAAGTGTCCCGTCAAGGTGATGTTCACCCACCGAAATAGAGAATCGATATCGTAGCTTTCTGAAACAAGTTTGCAAGACCCAGCAAGGCACAGCATCGCATAGCAGTCAGAGGCTGGCTCATCACCCAATCTCCGATCTGATCGGACGCGACTTTATAGAATAGGTCGCCAATCTCAGCAGGAATCTCCACTCGATTGAATGTGGCCGAGATAACAGCAACAGAGAACACCTCGCAAGTGTTGACATCGTTGGTTAAACGATTTTCAACAATGCTCCCTTGATACTCGTTCAGCAAGCGTTCCACGTGCGCCTCGTCGCATGCCGCGAAACAATAGCGATTGCATTTTCGATGGAACGCGAATCCACGGCGCACTGCTTCAAGATGACTTCTCAGCGCATGAATCTCCGGTGGTAAAGGTGGCGTGGGTGTGAAATGTGCAGGAGATTTGCCACTTGGCGTGAAGGGCGTGTTAGCATTAGAGGATGGCGTGGGATATGCTGAGGCGCCGTTGCTTCGCACTGACGAGAAGGCTGGAAATATAGCGGAAATGCCTGGCAGACGAATACCATCTCGCGATTCGTCGGTGGTGGGTGTCGCGTACTGTGGACGGCTGTTGTCTGTCTTTGCTGTGTCCAAGCCGCCACGAACCTGGTCGATCAGGTAATGCAGGCGTGAGACTTCGACTGCAGTCGCCGTGGGCTCGGGTGCAGACATACTTGCGACCAGTATCAGCACAGTCGTGCCGCTTTCTCGCGTTTACTCTTGTTGTGAGACGGCAAGTAGAACAAAGGTTAAAGAACGATCGCTGTCGCTGCAGCATGAACGTTGTTGACAGCCCACACGAAATATTTTGGACCTCCACGGTTTCCTTAGCCACATAGGCTAGCGCATTGTTTCCAGTCAAACGGGTAAGGCGGCCACTTCCTAATTGCTAGGCACATGGCACGTGTGGAAGCATAATTGATGCGATATGATGAGTGATCACTGGCAACCATTCAACTCGTCAGTGTTCGCTCTATGAGAGTCGAAAGAACCCACACACGTCACTTAAACCACCGCAATCTCGGTTTCTCACTCAACTTCTTCTCTGTCGAACAGGTCGATCACGGCCATACCTCCGTAGCAAGCACCGACAGTAAATGTAGTCATTGCTCGTCACCCAAACCCAGAAGATGTCACCGGACTGGGGTCCGCTTGGAGGCAGAATCGGAGATCTCTTCCGAATCGCCCTCCGCTGCTTCGCACTAGCAAGGTCAAGATGCGTGCCTTACGCGAGTCTAGCGTCAATCTGGAAAATGCTAATCTATCTAGGTAGATTGCGGCCATAACAGCGGCACTTATTGCGCATGGGCTCGAGCGCTCTGCATGAAAGTTCCCATGCTCCGCGGCGTCCACTAGCAAAGGCCATCACTATCAACGAAGTCGCTGGCCATAGGACGCGAACTTGAGATAATTACTACCAGTGGAAGGCGTACCAGAGCGGCAACTACGAATGAGATACAAGCATATCAGCGGCAGCGTGGAAGGCGACATTTGAGGCAGGAATCAGAATCTTATGGGGTACAGACGATGCTCCAACTCCAAGGTTTAGAATTGTACAAAAGGAACATCTCGATTAAAATGGACTAATCATATCTCATCGTGCAGAATAGCACTCATCCTTGCATCTCAATACCACCAGTTCCGTGGATGCACTCGCCAGTAAAGTACGAACCGAGCGGCGAAGCCAGTTGGATGAACGCAGTGGCAATCTCAACGGGCATACCGGTCCTGTTCAACGGAGCCATACCCACACCGACGTTCTTCATGCCCTCGGCGGGAACGTTAGCGGTGGCGGGTTGCAGAGGAGTCCAGCTTGAGAAGTAGTCAGCGAAATGTACGAAAAGAAATAGAGGGGAAGATGAATGCTTACATGATTCCAGGAGCAACGGCGTTGACCCTAATACCTCTGGGAGCTTGTTGCTTGGCCAAAGCGCGAGTGAAAGTGACGATAGCGCCTTTGGTGGACGAGTAGTCCACCTTGGTTGGGTCGCCCTCGTAGCCGAGAACAGAGGCGCAGTTGACGATGTTGTCGCCGCGCTTCATGTGCTGGAGAGCGAACTTGCTCAAACCCATCATCTGGATGATGTTGGTCTGGAAAGTCTTGTTGACAGTGGAGAGGTCGATCTCTCTGTGGTCTTGGCAAGACACTTGCATCGAGGCGTTATTGACGAGCACGTTGATCTTGCCGAACACCTTGAGGTGTTCGTCAATAGCCTTCTTGTAGTTCTCCTCTACTGCCAAATCGTATTGCAAGCCGTGGCCTTTGCGGCCGGCTTTCTCAATTTGCTTGATGGTGTACTTTGCGTCTTCTTCCTCCTCGGGCAGGTAGAGGATTGACACATCTGCGCCCTCTCTTGCCATTAGAATCGCAACAGAGCGACCGATACCGCTGTCACCGCCAGTGATCAGAACAGCCTTGTCCTCCAGCAACCCTCTGCCTTCGTACTCCTTGAGGTAAGGCTTTCCGTCGTCGCCCCAGTACTCAAGCTGTGTCCAGTTCGCCTGCTCAATCATATCCTTATCAAGACCAGGGCCACCCTGCTGATCTTGCGGAGAGATCTTCCATGGGTAGGCGGTAACGGGTTCTTGTTGTCCAGACATTTTGGTTTAGGTTTTTTGGTTATGTTTGGAAATTGGGATTGAAGAATATAACAAACAGGATCAGCAATCTATAATTGCTTAAGAGTGATCAGCTCAATTCGGGGAACCACATATAAATGATCGTAAACAATCGTCATTCAATCGCGATTTTGGGTGGGGCGACGGATTGTTCTCCGGGTACGTCACTATAACAGCCATCTGCATGCAAATGACGTTTGAAGGCATCGTCAACCACGCCGCAATATCAAAAGGTACAATAATGACCAGACAATATACTCATCATTATCGCAGAGATGTATACACCTTATGAGCACCTGATGAACCAACAAATACCTCAATTACACACTCGCGGAAGGATTCAAGAAGTTTCGTCAGGATGAGACGAATGATCAGTGGATCTCATGTGTACATTCCGCAGAGCCCAGTCGCATTCATTCTCAACTGGATCTTCCAATGGAATACAGGGAATCAAAGGCATAGAAATGCAATGCCTCGTAGAACTTCTATGCTCGATATCCTCCAGGCGGTTCAGGATCCACAACAGGTGTGACTATCTGTATGGACACATCCACGTACACATGTACTACAAACGAACGCATGTGTACGATTATTCTTTGAAGCTTGGCGAGTTGATTTTTATCTGAGCCTTGTCATGAAGGTAGAGACTGCTGGACGGCAATAGTCATACCGATGATGTTGCCCAGCTGCTCTCAAGATATAGATGCTTTCTCGTAGGTATTCTCGGCGCCGACATCTTTTGCATTGGGTGTGAGGATTTCCTAGCCACCGTCGACATCACTTTTGGCCGCTCCTATGTTGAGCGCGCTCGATGGTAAGTGCTTCGGCTTGGCTTGCGCATAGGCGCCGTTGTCCATCGTCGTTCATCTGCTGCGTCGATAGCTTCACAGGAAGTGAGTGGCGAAGATCTCGCAGCTCCAGAAGGTGGGTGGTCCTCCAGACTAGGAATCGTGGCTCTGACATGCGCAAGGCTGTGCGTGCCAGCACTCTTGATTGCTAAGCACTATGCACGAAGGTAAGGAAATGAATGTAAGTGAAAACTGATGGTCTCGAGTGTCCTACAGGGCACTCCTCACTTTTCGCCTTTTCCGATTTCCTAGGTATTGCTTTTGCCGCATGTCGACTCTGCATGTGCCTCACATGCAGATGTGGCCCGATTCACTTGAGTGAAACTCTCACAGGCCCGACCTCGTTTGCACATGTCTACTAGCTTGCAGTCAGCTTGTTTGCATGAATGAACGCGGGTCTCGCCGATCCAGAGCTGCCGCCATCGCATGGTTCGGTATTTCTCTAGCCACTAGAACTTTCAGCGCCCTGCCATTACTTCTGTCCATTCTCTCAGGCACATTAGCCTGTACATCATCGGTCACTTTCGCCTGGCTAGCACGCTTTGTGTACCAAGTACGTGCCATAATATGACAGAACGAGCCGATACAAGAGCGAACGCGCAACGCCAGACCTCGTTGAGTAATCTGAAGAAAGATGTTAGCTCGGGAGGCTGCTGGCTTGTGAGCAATGTAAGTCGCCTCGACAATTCCAAGTGAGCTTTATGACCTTGCTAAGAAGTCACTTTGCGAAGGGTGTCGTGTACAACGCCTCTGAACTCGTTCAATCGCATCCCGGAGAAGCCACAATCGTACTTCCAGAGGCAGGGCAAGATGCTGTGTCAGTAGCTTGAGATGGCCCAAGCAGCAACCGCAAGAGCTGACACACCAATAGCAGCGACATGACTGAGGCTCTCCGGCGGCAGAAAGCACGACAGGAACTGCCGCCCGCCGAGAAGATGTACCTCCTAGAGGACTTCGAGCCATGGGCAGAGAAAGTCCTCAGCGGCGCGGCCTGGGCGTACTACCGCAGTGCGGCAGAGCATGATCGATGTGAGTCAAGTACAGCACTATGCGCTTGGTGCTCCGCCGTCAGGATGAATGCAGCTAAAAGTGTAGCAGCATACAACGGAAGTATGGAAGCCTTGCGCCGATACATTCTCCGGCCTCGCATGCTTCGCGACATGTCGAATCACTCCACGAAAACGGAGTTCATGGGCTTTCCTTGTGAGCTCCCTATCTATGTCTCCCCTTCAGCGATGGCCAAACTCGGTCATCCGCTAGGAGAGGTGAACATCACGAAAGCGGCCGGCGATGCCGGCATTGTTCAAGCTGGATGCCAACTGATTGCGTTTTGTCCGTGAGCCTAGAAAATAACCGTGACAGGTCTCCGCAAACTCAAGCTGCAGTCTGGAGGAAGTCTTCGACGCGAAGAAGAAGTCACAGATTCTACTATATCAGGTATGTCTGCGTTGACGCTACCGGCACCTCGACTTACATTCATCCCACAGATGTACATCGACGAAAAACGGAATGTCTCGTCGGAGATCCTGCAGAAGGTTGAGCACTTAGGCGCTAGTGCGATCGTTTTCACGATTGACGTCGGCTGGGGCTCAAAGAGGACTCTGGAGAACTACACGGGCGGGTCGCTACCCAAGTCCCAACTTGGTGCATTCATGGCTTCTGGTGGGCTTCAGGACCGCAATTTGTCCTGGAATGACATATCCTGGATGCGTGTCAGTTTTGGGTGATTGCTTTATCCATCGGCGACGTGCTGACTTGTAACAGCGCTACACCAAGCTTCCGATCATCGTCAAGGGGGTCCTCAGTGTCGCTGACATTGACTTAGCCGTCAAGCATGGAGCTGCCGGTGTCATGATCGTAAGTTGGGCCTGCGGCATTTGAGTGAATCGAGCTTGACGATCGCTGACTTATCTGCGAAGTCAAACCACGGCGGCCGTCAATTGGATTCCGGTCCTGCAGCCATCGATGTGCTCTACGAACTCAGAACACATCGGCCTGATCTGTTCGACAAAGTCGACATCATGATTGACGGTGGCGTTCGTTCAGGAGCCGATGTCGTGAAGTTGATCGCGCTGGGCGCCAAAGCCGTTGGTTTCGGTCGCCCCTTCTTATATGCAAACGCGACACATGGAGAGATTGGTGTCAGACGGGTGATCGACAGTAAGCATAGCTTGGAGCCATCATTACTTCTTTCTGAGCGAGCTGACAAGCTATAGTTTTACGAGAGGAGATCGAGAACACGATGCTCAATATGGGTGCTGCCACAATTGGTGATTTGGTGCCTGTAATGGTTGGGCCATCTGGAGCCTGGGTTGGCGCTAATCTACCATCGTATGCCCCGATCACAGACGATGCGCAGATAGAGGTCGAGTGAGCTACAGAGCCCATGCATCAAGGCGGTGCAGACGTGACTAAACAATTGCTTATTCCGGCATCCTAGACCGTGTGTCTAATGCCTTACATGTATCTCTGCACAAGTGTGCAAAGCGAACTCACTCCTTCTTCTTCGCCTCCTTCTTCACCTCCTTCACAGCTCCACCACCACCAACAAGCTTCCAAACAACCCACGTAAACCCAGCAAGCACAACCGCCATCGTAGCCATGCTCACCCACCCAGCACCCGCCTCGTTGAGCACAGGCACATCCAAGTTCAACAACAACCCGTTCTCAATCTCAGCCTCAGCAGGCGCAGGCGGAACGTGATAGAACATCGTCTTCGCGCCAAAAAGCCCATCGTAGCCCAGATTCTCGCGATCGAAAGGGTTGACTTTGAACTTCGTGCCTTCGTCTGCGTTGCAGGCCCAGAAGACGGCGGGAGCTGGGATTGCGAGGTTTGAAGTGGAAGAGGTAGAGGAATTGCCAGGTTTGACGTAGCGGAGGTGGGTTGGGATCGTGGCCGTCCAAGCTTCGCCTTCTCCACCACCAGCTTTCTGCGCAGGGTGAGCCAGTTCAAACAGCGCCGCTGAACCCCAAGCATCGATGACCCAGTCTGGAGCTTCGAGGTCTTGATCGCCGCTGAGAGCGCGGAGGGCTTTGAGGTTCTGCGACTGCAGGAAGAGGGCGTCGGAGAATTGGTAGCGATCGATGAAGAGGGCCGAGGGGAGAGTGAGGTAGGCGTGGAGAGCGCAGGAGGGTTGAGGTGGGGTCAAAGAGCTGATGGGGAATGTGAGGTCGAGCTTTGGGTGGAGGCCGGTTGGGTGCTGGAAGGTTGCTGCGACAGATTGTTGTGCTTGAGCGGATGGGAGAGGGTGGTGGCGAGAGGGGAAGGAGAAGAGTGTTGCGCCTGGATGAGATAGTCAGCTTCAATTTGTATGACATGCGCATATAGACAGCAATGTACTTGGCTTGTCATTCTCTCCCAGCACAGCGAGGTAACCACCAAACTTCAGCTCTTCGACCTCATCCGCCTTCTCGGACGCCAAAATACCAACCTCAACCCTATGATCCTCTCTAAACTTCACGACGGTGCGGTCAGTAATGCCTGACCCAGGCCTTTGTACCAGGGCATCGACATCCGCACTCCACGCAGCGCTCAAACTGACAGCGTGGCTAATAGCATCATAGTCGACATCCAGCGAAGCAGCAAACGTGGCGAACTCAGCCTCGTTCTCGCAAGCGAGCTTAGCCTTCAGATCGGTCTTCCAGCCATTAGCTTGCAAGTAGTCATTAAAGTGGCCAAGGCTAGGAAGGACTTGGAAGTATTGATAGCTGGCCGAGGAGGAGAAAGTCTCAGAAAGCTGCGAGGGCCGGGTGAAAGACTCCGTGGTAGAGGAGCATTTCAGCTCTGGGCCAAAGAGCTGTTGCAGGAGCGGGCAAAGGTTGACTTCTGAGCCTGCTTTGAGCGGCGTGAAGAAGACGTGCAAGCCAGCTGGGAGGCGGGAGACGAATGGTGCTGGCAGGGCGTGGTCAACGGGGGCAGACCAGCGGATGTGCAATTCATGGCATTGTTCTAGAATCGAGGCGACCTGAGACGATAATGTTAGCCTAATTATTTTGCACCAAAACAGTCTAGCACGACATATACACACCTCAGCCGGCAAGTCGTCCAGCGCCAACGTCAACTGCTTCTGCAGCGCCGCGCTGCGGGCGTTGCTGAAGACGACGGTGTCAGGGTTGACGTAGATGCCATTGGGGTCGATGCCCGTGCCTTCCGGCTGGATGAAAGTGACGCGCTGCTTCATTGTACAGTGTGTTCCAATGAAGCGAGGGAGAAGCTGCAGTAGTAGTGGGACAAATATTGAACACGTCGGTCCGCCTCGTCATGCAAGATGGAGGTCTCAGCCCATGTGGCTGTGCGTTGCCTGTCTCGGCAGCGCGTACCGTGGAATACATCACTACCACTGATACTCAGCCGTGGCATCAACTCGTGACAAATCTGACTATGGCCACAGAGAATTGAATGCTAGTGCTGGGAATACATGAAAGGTCGAAAACAAGTTCTAGCATTGGAAATATGGTTGCTGGCATCAGGTACGGTGGGGGGTATTCTGGCCTGTAAAGCCTCATACTTCATGGTCTACTGATGCCGAAGCCGCAGCAATCCTCCCATCTCGGCTCACGGCATTAAATAATATCATACAAGTTACAACCAAGCGCGATGCGGCATCCGCAACTCGAGCGCCGCCCTCCAACTCCCCATCCTTTCGCACATGCACACTGCGCGAAGTAGTGGTGGCATTCCTCGCTCATGGCGTGCTTTCGCGTGATGGGTATCAGGGGCGGGAGAACCGGATAGTTCTTGACGTTCCATGCGTGATTGGACTGTTCCAAGCACAGCCCAGTCGCGCGGATTGTTCCTGTCTTGTCGGGTTCCATGCGGACTGTCGATCAATTCAAAGTGAGTATTGCTGTAAACGGAGAAGGTGCTGGTGACAGAGCGTCTCTTCAGCTTTGCTCTTTTTGCCACCTTCCCTGTCCCTCATGAGTCACATTTAGGTCAGGACGATGCTCATAGAATCTCCAGAACCAAATGATTTGCCGCAGCTGGGGCACTTTCGTGAACGGTTCGAAATGAGGTCTTTCACGCAAGACGAGCAGAAGACATGCCCGCAGAGCTTCAGAGCAGTATTGCGGATGTTCGAGGTGCACACCGGGCAGATAGCAAGTTGCTGGAAGGAACAAGTCAGTAAGATTTTACTTGTAGATGCGAGGATGGTTGTAAACTTACCCGCCACTCCTCTCCGCTGGTGCTGTTCACTGTGGCCTTCGCTTTGCGCAAGTTTTCGAATGATTTCTTGGTGTCCTCGAGTCGGACCTTCAGTTGTTCCAGTGCATCTTCGGCTTCTCGGCGTGCTTTCGATGCGGCCAAACAGTCCTTGTCCTTGGCAGTGGCCAGTGTGTTGAGCTCTTCGATTTGCTTTTTGAGACCTTCGGCGAGCGTGGTGGCCTCCTTGTGTTTTTGGTCCACAGTTCTTTGTTGTTGCTCGAGTTTGGTTAAACCATCCTTGGCCTCTGCGACCTGGCGCTCCAATGAAATAACCAGTTCTCTCGTCTTGCTGTCTGCGTCCTTGAGTTGACTCACAATTTCGCTCGAGCGTGCATTTTGAGACTTGAGCACACGGAGTTCACTCTCCTTCGCGTCCTTGGCCTTCATGGCGGCGAAGTATTTTTGTTCGGCTTTGGCTTTTTCGGCATTGAGCTTGATGACCAGATCTTCCGAGTTAGTGACTTCGTTGACCTTTTTCGCTGCCAGGGCTTGGGTCTTCTTCCAAGCAGATTCCATTGAAGGCAGCTCCTGGCTAAGTAGGTTATACTGGTTTTCAAGAGTACGAAGTTTGGTTCTAAGTGCTTCCTCGTCCATACCACTGTGATCACACTCGGCCGCCTTCGCTTCGCCAATTTGAAGCTTCAGTCGTTCCACTTCAGACTCCAGTGCCGTGATCCGGATATCCTTGGATGCGGCCAGCTCCTTGATCTGCTCGGCGGACACTCGTCTCTCGTCATCAGCGCTCTTCCGGATTGCAAGCTCGGATGTGAGCTCGTCTCGTGAGTTCCTAATTCTGGCCAGGTCCACTTCGATGCGAGCAATCATGCTCTCGTTCTCTGTTGTTTGATTGCGGTTGTCATCTTCGATGTTGGCCCGATGTTGAGTGCGCTCCGCTTGGTACTTTTGTGCCTCTTCGCGCAGTTGCACATTGGTGGCTTCCAGGTCATTCACACGCTTAATGACATCCTCGTGCTGCAATCTGAATGTCTTGAACAGTGCAGTTTCCGCATAATCTTCGTCTTTGAGGCTGGCGACTTTGGTTCGAGCGGCAGAGAGCTCATTTGTCAAGCGATCATTTTCGGCCTCGAGATCCTCGAGCTGCTTCTTTCGTTGATCGGCGACTGCGACCGCCTCCTTGCGAGCTGTATCAGATTCAGCTCCTGATACGCCGTTTTCAAGCTCTCCGTTGGTCTCGTGCTTGATAGGAGTCGCAGCTCGCTTGCTCGTGCTCGGAGAGACCTCGCCGTTTCCGCCAAGCATGGCCTGACGTTCCAGCTTTTGCACCTGAAGACTCTTTGCTCTCTCCACTGCCTTCTCCGCTTTCAGGTATCGGTAAGACGCAGTTTCCAGGCGATCGGTCAATTGTTGCTTTTCCGAATCCAGACCTTGACATCTCGCAATTGCAACTTTCTCTTCTGCAAGAGCAGCCGCAAGCTGAGATTGCAGTTTCATAATTTCTGGCGAAGCATTGGGAATGCGGCCAAAGATATCAGAAATGGCATCTTTGATCTTTTGAGATCGCTCTGCCAGGTGTGTCGAGAATTGCTCATTGTCTGCGAATTCGAGGGCGGACTTGTATATTTCGCCACCTAGACCGACTCTTAGCAAATGTATTCCGCAATAATTGTACTCGGGATTATCCTACCAGACGCTGTGGTGGCACTTGGTGGCGGCGTTGGAAGAGAATCAGCTGCCAATATTCGGACTTCGTCAAGCAGCTGAGAGAACCATGCGTCGATTGTGCGTAGGTGATCATCATGATGTGTGAGTTTCTCGCTGAGCTTTGTGAACTCTTTTTGCCAGTACTTTTGCTCGCGCTTATACTCGTTCATCTGGCGGAGGATGGCATCTTTTTGATAGGCCTAAAGGTTGAACGTCAGCAATGCCTCACGACGGGCAACGACAGATGTCAACGTGTACATACCTCGACCTGAGCCTCGTTCTCGGCGCTCATCCGAGGGGCTCCATTCTCATCCTTCACGCGCTTGGATCGCGAAACGGGCTCATCAGCATCTGGCACTAGTGAGCGCTTTCGATCTTCCATTTTGGCCTTGTCGAATGAAGGCACCGGGAGCGAAGGTGTTGTTGCGGCGGGCATTTGAGAAGGCGGGCAGGTGATGGCATGCGCGAGATGCGCTGATGGGCAGCACTACCTCATGAATCCAGAGTTGCAGAGATGACGAGTCGCCTACGGTGTGCAAGAGAGCACGGCGATCGCGATGCAAAGGAGCGTGGTGGTGATGGATGTCGTGGGTGAGGCTGGTAAGACGTGTGCAAAACCGTCGCGAAAGGAGATCTCGCTGGCTGGCTGGCTGGCACTCGCCCAACCTGAGCCGCTAAAGTGCCGTGGCGGGCTAAGGTTCGCAACGGGGCGGGGCGAGAGCACGTGACAGCATTCACAATTTCTTCTGCACACGCGAGGATGCGATGTGAGGTTGCTCGATGTGAAGCCGGTTGTTTTTCGTGTTGTTGCGTGTGACAGTGGACATGAATGTTTGTTGACTGGCATTGGACTCATCCTCGCACCCGGATCGTGGATGGATGGTGGCCTGAGGCCTAGCGGCAAGCGGCAAGCGGCAAGCGGCAAGCGGCAAGCGGCAAGCGGCAAGCGGCAAGCGGCAAGCGGCAGTAGCGTGAGCGAGGCTCGATGCAAGTCTTCGCGATAAGAAAGTCGTGCAGTGCAGTCCCCGCGCGATACCATTCAAATATCTTCCATACCACGCGCCTCACCACCATTATACCCAGCTAGACCTCAATGCTGGCGCCAACACCTCGTCATGTCGACGCTCATTAGTTCTGCCACCTCGGGCAAAAAGGCGGCACCAAAGGCACCACCACGCCGTCGTCCAGCAGGACCACCAGGCTCATCCGCACCACCACCAGCACCAGTAGCCAGACCCACCCCAACACCCGTCGCAGAACAACCCGTTGCCGAGTCTTCTGCACCACACAATGTCGCTATCGCTCCCCCAACACCTCCACCTACCCAACAAGTGCGGCCGACCACCGAGGCGCATGTGCGATTCGCGGAACCTGTTACCATCACCGAAAGATCTTCTCAGCAGGCACCTGCAAATCATGCGCAATCGACGGTGATCGCGGCTACGACAGAACTCGTCGCACAGCCTGTCGCATCGACTCCCAACACCACCTCAGCGTTCCCAGATGCACCACGTCAAGCGCGGGCGCAAAGCAGTTCTATAAGTCAAGAGCCGGTTTTTGACCAAAATACACTACCCGGGTACACTCATGTTCGAGGCGGCACACCTCCGCCTGCATACTCTCCCGACGCCGAACCGATCGCCAATAACAATGCAACATCATCCGACAGTCGTGCAGCACCAGCCCATGTCACTGATGCGACGCAATCGATGGACGTGGCTGTCGAGTCGAATCTGGCCGAGTCGACTGTATCACAAGCTGTCGAGAATACTGGAAACACGAATGAGGAACCGATTCCATCGACGGAGGAGACCCCAAGCACGACAGTACGTCCAGCAAAACGTGCGCGGCAAACAGACCAAGCGGAACCACGAACCAGAAAAGCACCGAAACGCAACAGTACACGAAGTAACGCCACGGTGCAATCTCAGCTCGAGGACAGTACAGTAGCAGGACCCTCGCAAACTCCGCGACGACCGCCTGTGGCTCGTATGATGGCCGCAGCTCAGGATCCCACCGAAGATGAGAACATGTCTAGTGTGCCCCAGGCGGAGGATGCGGCTGCTGCACCGAAGAAAACACCTGCGAAACGCAAACCAAGAAAGGTCAAGACTCCTGCTCGTGTCGATGAAGAGGAACCTAGGGAAGGCCAGGAGGGTGAGCCAGTCGCGGCAAAACCTAAGAAACCTCGCAAACCCCGCCAGAAAGCTGCACCAAAACCTCGAACCAAGAAATCTGTTTCAGAGGAAGCTGGCGAGGGCGAGACGCAAGACGGGGAAGATGCAAGTAAAGAGGAGCCAGAGTCCGACCCAGAACTTCATGAAATCGACCCAGAAGCACTGTCGATGTACACAATCACTAAGCAGAAACGATACGGCAAGACTTCAGAACGAGAAAAGAAGATGGCTGAGATCGACTGGGATGATGTTAAACGCAGGAGACGTGCTGAGGCAGAGGGATTGCAGCCCGAAAGTTCAGGTCTTGCATCGCAGAAGGAACAAGGAACTCGAGCGTCGACTGGGGAGGCCGAAGGAAGTAGCGCACCAGACCAACAACAAAATACGACTCGTGCTGTGGAAGGCGGCTTGGGCTTCCGAGTTGTGAACGGCGAGATCGTAGAAGACGAGGAGACTTTGCAAATTGATCGCCGTGCCCAAGCACAGGCCGAAATCGCCATGCAAGCGCCTGTCGAAGAAGAAAACGACCTCACCCGCTTCCACAATCGCGCAACGTACATGAACGACCGCAAGCGCGACGAAAAAGATCGTGTACCCATGTGGAAGTCTAAGAGCGACCCATGGAGCGAGGACGAAACCGACCGTTTCTACGAGGCACTGAAGAACTGGGGCACCGACTTCATGATCATCAGCCAACTCTTCCCGCCCAAGACCCGCGCGCAAATCAAGAAGAAATTCAACCGAGAAGAACGCATCGATCCAGAACGAGTCACCGCCGCGCTCCTTGGTAAAGATCCTGTCCGCATGGATCTCAACGCCTACGCGCTGGCCGCGAACCTTGATGTTGCTGAGTTCAATAAGTTCGACTCCCTTGAGCACGCACAGTCACTCATCTCGGAGAGTATGAAGGACAAGGAAGAGGCTATGCGCATTGCTGTCAAGGAGGCTGAAGAGACTGAGAGGCAAAGGGCTGTGCACGAAGCGGGCAAGAAGAAGGGTCGTGAGGGCGCGGAAGAGAGAAAGAGGTTGGCGCAGGCAAAGAAGGCGATGCGGAGCAAAGGCATGGTCTGGGGTGCTGGCACTTTTGGTGGGTTTGGTGGTGGAGATGATGAAGGTGCTGGAGAGTCTTAAGGCTTGTGTAGGAAAGGAGAGGCGTTGGTCCAGCTTCAATTGAGCTGAGATGTGATCGCGCAGAAGGGCAAAATCGCCCGCAACCATTGTTGATTCTGAGGAAGACGAGCTACAATTGAGTGGCGAGCTGGGCGAGATGACCCGGCGTAAGTTATTGTAATAACACACGAGATACCCCATCATCGAAGGAATATGATTTACGACCACAAATAGCACCCAAATACCGTGATCCCAACCGGGACTGCGTTGCCCGCTGTCTGATCTGCCAATTCCCCCCAATGTTGAGGCACGTCCCAGCGACTCGAAGTGACCGTAGCTAAGGCAATAGAGGAAGACGAGGGAGGCTTTCACACGGCGTTCCATGCGCATTGCAGACGATTTACGAAGATGCCCTAATTTACAAGCAACCAAGTCAGATACCTCGCCTCGCTTCAGATGTCCGACAGATGACGGGTGAAAAAAACGCAAAGGACAAGGAGAAAAAAAATAGCACTTGATCATCCTCAAAGAACAATGTTTAAAAAAAAAACGCCCCTAGGTATCATTATAGAAAACTCCAATGGTGCTCGCAAGTGTCTCCCGGTCTGGCGGCCCTTGCCCTTGCCTTTGCCTTCTATATAACAGTAGTCTCGAGGTCGGCTCGCAGCGCAGTAAATCCAGCCTCGACTAATGCCGCAACCCTCTCGTCGTAGTTTCGATTCTTGTTTCGCCTGATATATTCTACATCCTACCGCAGCGCAATCTCGCCGCCCGCTCGCTGTCTCTGGTGGAGGAACGCCTGACTGCCGCAGAAGAGAAGGAAGACCTGGAATTAGTTTGCGCCGGTCAGCATAGGTCTCGTGATAGTGTGGCATGAACTGCGCCTTGCGAAAGCGTGTAGCTCGAGAAAGAAGAACCTACGCCATAGATGATCACCGCGCCGAAAACGGCGGCGGCCACTGATTTGCCGTCTTTGGGATCTTCGGCGGAGCCCATTACGGTGTGGTTGCCGGCGGCGAACATGCTGCCGATGGTGCTGAGGATTATGATGGCGAAGATGGAGATGACGACGCTGTTGGAAAGCCACTCTGTCAGTGTCTCGTCCTTCATTTCTTCGTTTCTACTCGGATCTCTTCTCTTGCATACCATGTCCATGCGTTGAAGGCGGAGACGACGGGCTTCATGATTGCTGGTGATGCTGCCTTATCGGGTGTTGAGAGGAGGTTTGCGCGGGACGAGGGCCGGAATTGGGCGGTTCGCAAGCGGTATATGGATACGATGGAGGTGTTACTGAGGTGGGGCGAGTTGCGACGGCGGTGTTGAGCGGGCGTGGTGTAGTTGGTGGTGGTAGATGATGTGATGTGATGTTCCGCGCCTCTTGCTTGTGCTTGCTTGGTGCAGCTGCGATCCATCGCCGAAGCAGCTCCGCTGACATCCCATCTCTCGAAAGCCAGCTCCCCTCCTTAACGGTGTTAACAAGTCGTAAACATCGTCAGGACAGTGTGAAGAACCCAGCCGTTCGCACTCCCGCCCAGCCCAAGACACCTCCGGGTGCGCCATATATCAATCATGCTCTCCGGTATCCTGCTCTTCAATCAGAAGGGCGAACTTCTCATTCTACGAGCATTCCGCCAGGATATGCGCCCTCGACTTGCCGATGTCTTCCGTATTCAGGTCATATCCAATGCCCAGATCCGATCGCCAATCCTTACACTCGGAAGCACGACATTCTCTCACATCAAGAGCGAAAACATCTACATCGTTGGTGTTACCAAGGGCAATGTCAACAGCGCTCTGGTCTTCGAGTTCCTCTACAAGCTGGTCAATTTGGGCCGAAGTTACTTTGGGCGGTTCGATGAGGAGGCTGTCAAGAGCAACTTTGTCATGATCTACGAGCTGCTGGATGAGATCCTGGACTTTGGCTACCCGCAGAACACGGAGACAGAGACGCTGAAGATGTACATCACAACCGAGGGCGTGCAATCGCAACGGCCTACGATCGAGGATAGCAGTAAGATCACAATGCAAGCTACTGGCGCTATGTCGTGGAGGAGAGACAACATCAAGTACCGCAAGAATGAGGCTTTCGTGGATGTGATTGAGGATGTCAATCTACTTGTATCTGCAAACGGAACCGTGCTGAGAGCCGATGTCAACGGTGCAATTGAAATGCGGGCCTACCTTACAGGCATGCCAGAATGCAAGTTCGGTCTCAACGACCGTCTCACACTAGGCGAGAACGGCGCAGACACATCTCTCGATGGACCTGTAGGCAACATGGGCGGCAACAAGGCCTCAAAAGCAGCAGCTGGCTCTGTCACCCTGGAAGACGTATCACTCCACCAATGCGTAAAGCTTTCTTCCTTCACCAACGACCGCACAATTTCTTTCATCCCGCCCGATGGATCTTTCCAGCTCATGAACTACCGCGCAACGGAGAACGTCAACTTGCCATTCAAGGTACAAGCCATTGTCAACGAGGTCGGCAAGACCAAGGTCGAATACTCCATCGCCATCAAAGCAAACTACGGCTCGAAGCTGTTCGCCACCAACGTGGTGGTCAAGATCCCAACACCTCTCAATACGGCAGACATCTCTTCGCGCACATCACAAGGCAAAGCCAAGTACGAGCCTAGTGAGAACGCGATTGTGTGGAAGATTGCTCGCTTCACGGGTCAGTCAGAATTTGTACTTTCTGCTGAGGCCAGCTTGACCACGATGACGAATGCAAAGGCTTGGAGCCGGCCGCCACTAAGCATGCAATTCTCACTGCTCATGTTCACCAGCAGCGGGTTGCTTGTGAGATATCTCAAGGTGTTTGAGAAGAGCAATTACTCTAGTGTCAAGTGGGTGAGGTATATGACTAGGGCAGGGTCGTACGAAGTGAGATTTTGAGTTCGCTTGTGCAGGGCGGTGACGGGGGTGCGAGAAACTGCATGGCAATCAAGTGAGGTTGGAACTGCGCACGCGCATGTCACATGCTTTGGTGCGATGATAATCATCGCGCGACTTTGTTTCGCTGTTCGCTATCTCATGCACGGACTATGACCCATTGTTGTTTGACGCAACCAACACCACACAAAACACGTTACATACATGAAGGACGATGCAGCCGATGCTTACTCACTCCCAAAAGGCCTGAGACTGGCCTTGCAAACCATCGAGGAATCAATTGAGCCAGCTTACGATCGAGGCGTGTCTTGGATACGGGTGGCGCTCGCCGGTGGTCGCTTCTGTTTTGTTGACGCACGTGGGTGTGTCGCGTTCACAACGCCACAGCACTCTTTTGTTGGGATGCCTTCAACCCGTGCTCAAGCACGAACCTCGCCTTCCGACTCGACTTTGACACCCGACGCGAATATCGCCTCACCCGGCATGGAACCTGAATCAGCCAGTCGGGGCCCGACACCTTCACCGATATCCCTTGCAGAAAACAACGATGCTGAAATGGCGGCTCATTCTACGAGTATACCAACAAGTCCGAATAACGAAGCGACCGTGCTACCAGGCGATGAGTCGTCGCAAAATATCCAATCCGACCGCGTAGCAGACTTCGAGGAAGAAACAACCCGCGCTAGGCGCAATGCAAGAGAAATTGTGGAAGACACGAATCTCGACGAAGAGGCGAAGCAATCTGTCACGCAGGAAGCAGGCCACGGAGACCAGAAAGCTGAACATGTTGCAGAAGCGGAAGGTCCAGAGCAGACCCCACAGGAGTCGTTGGGTGCTGAAGCCGCTGGCGAGCATACTGCTGAAGAATCGAAAGCCATGCGCGATGCGACACCTGTTCGTTCCCAGGCTTTGTGGATCGACGACGCTGTGTCGCGCGCAGCACGCAACAAGGTAGTTACAAGCAGCAATCTGTGATTGTGAGACCAAATTGCTAACTTACGATTCTCAGATGAACTCTGGTTGTCACGACATGCTCATCGTCCTGGATCCTGACGACCTTGCGAAGTCATACTTGATCGATACAAGAGTCCTAAAAAATGTTTCAGCGGCTTTCGCAGATCTTTGCGAGCAGTCTGCTCAAGCATCTAGAGACTTCAAACAACAGAGTCTGCTGAGACATCTGCTATTTCTTGAGTTCACCGAGGCAATGCCTAAACTCAAGGCTGTCGCGCTTGACCGCGAGCGGGAGCCCATTGTCTATCCGAAGAGCGAGATTACTGCAGAGGAAGTGAAACACGAGGACGTTGCTGCCACTGACTCCGATCACCGCGAAATATTTGCCGCAAACCATCACTCGGCGGACTCTGCAACCTGGGTCAAGGCATATTACAGCTTCTTGCACATGCTCGATGGCGAGCATAACCACAAAATACCGAAGAAAGACCCAGAGTTGGCTTTGCCACAGATAGAGAGGGTTCTGAAGATCGCTCGGGAATACCAAGCTCGCCACCGGCTGTCTACTGCCTTCGACGTTCTCTTCCTCGGATACATTCAGAAAGGCATGCTGTGGCAGGCGATCGAGGAGGCACCACAACAGTGGCTTAACGTTGGCATCGAGCTCCACAGTCGGGTTGTCTTCGACGAAGCCTTCAAGCACCTTGTTGGCAAAAGTGCAAATTGCGAGCATGGCATCACCTTCGACGGACTGCCCAGCAATATGCAGGAGTATGTTTTGCAGAGATCTGACGAGCTTTACTGCAAAAGGCTCCGCGTGGAAAAAGCTTTGCTGATGCTCACACTCCCTGCCACTGAACCGAACGCCAACACAGGAGGCGGCTCGACTGATTCCGCGAGTTTCGTGAATCAGTACGATCGACCTATCGAATACAGTGTCGTCAACATATTCCGAGACTGGATGGCTGCCCATATCGGTGCTCTCGACAACTTGGGAAAAGTCTCTCAAGAGACGGACAAGATCTCGGCTCTGAAAAAGATTTGCGACCACGAGAACGATTGCGACACCGTCGCAGGGCTCTACGAAGTTATCTCCTCCGGCGGTAACGCCTACCTGGATGCCGAAGATGTATGCACCAACTGGAACACGGCCTACTTCGGCAAGGTCAACAGCTACAAAGTAAAACGCCCACTTGAGGCCCTGAAAGAGAAAGCCTCTAAATTGGTCGCGGAATTCGTTGACACAACATTGAAGCTGGAGAACACAGATGAGCTTCCTTACTTGACTTGTGTCAAGATCAAGCCAGACGACGTGCCGTGGAAGTCTGAGCAGGGCGATGAGAGCGACGAGGAAATGGAGGAGGAGTGAAAGCTCATATCACCTTGTCAAGCGTGCGATCGTTCGCGCTGGAGGAAAAAGGTGTTGCAAGACAGGCGGCGCGCTCTTCGTGTGCCAGCGATGCATTAGTCAATGTTCGTAGCACGTGGGTTTGAATGACACATCACATTCAGAGCGCCACCATTTCTCCCAGCAGGATACTAACCCCATCAATTGCATGACTAGGCTGAAACGTGATACTCTATAGCTTCCCTGATACAGGCCCAGATGCAAAATCGACGCCCAAGAAGATCTTCCTGTCAAGAGCAGATTCGACCCTCCAGTTGCTAGCTGGATGCCGCCCATGGTCGCTCGACGATATCATCAGACGTACGTACCTACTAGCAATGGCGGTCGCGATCTCATCGTTGTCGGTGCTAGCATCGTGCAATAGTAGAGTTGCTGTTGTCAGAATCTCGAGGTGATCGAGCAAGAACCGGCCGCAATATTCAAGCTGAGTTGGGTCTGTCTTCAGCTCAGATGTCAGAGCTACGAACTCATCAAGTCGCCGCAAGATGGCAACACACTCCTTGATGAGCTTTTGATGGCCGCGCTGAAGAGTTGATCTCACCCACGGTGCGTAGACGTCCTCGACAATGTTTGCTCCTGCGATACGTTTGTCTCTCAAGACTCGTCCAACATCGTCAGCCATGATACTTGCGGTGCCCTCCCAAATTGTGTTGACAGTCGTATCGCGAAAGAGTCTTGCTAAGTTCAAGACACCTCCGTCTTCATAATTTTCGCAATAGCCCACACCTCCCAGCGACTCCATACAAGCGCGAATACCCGCCACAGAAGCCAAGCTCGCTTGCGATTTGATCACAGGAGTCAACAGCCTGAGAAGCGAAATGGCCGTCTGGTCATCTGGAAACAGCTTCGCAGAACGAGTATGTGCCATGACACCAACACCTTGCTCGTGGCATCCAAGCAACGCAATGCCGAAAAAGGTGAAAGAAGTCGCAGCCCAGTATTTCACCGTCTCCGAAGCCATCCAGAAATTATGCTGATCATTCTCATACAACCCAGCGCCACGAACTTTCCTGACTTTCGTGTACGCTCTACTGACAGCAAGAGCTCGCGACCAAGCCGAAACACTCCCAGCGCCAGAATGCAGACGTGTAATGTTGAGGATCGTAGAGATCTCTTTGACGCCTCTGCCTTCCTCGCCTACAAGCCAGCCGCGAGCGCCTTTGAGCTCAAGCTCGGCGGTGGGAAGCGCTTTGGTGCCCATTTTGTTTTTCAGCCTTTGGATGCGGATGCCGTTGAGCTCTGAGCCGCTTGAGCTTTGGCGACACATGGGGACGCAGAATGCACTCAAGCCCTTGGGAGTCTGTGCCAGCAGCATGGCCATCTCTGAGTCGGTGGCGCTGCTAAACCACTTGAATCCATCAATGACCCAGGGACCCAGCGGTTGTCCAAGGACATCCTTTCCACCTGCATCTGCAGCAGAATCGCTTGTCTCCACTCGTCGTGCAACAGTCTCTGTACCTCTGACATCGCTCCCTCCAGACCTCTCAGTCATCCACTGGCCGCTCGTCCACGCTTCCTTCGGATCCGAGCTGATCAACCGTCGACGATACTCCTTCAACACAGCAGCACGACCCGGCTGATCTCCATCAGGATCACCCAGCCGCGGCGCAAGCAAACTCGCACACCCATCAGACATGCTCATCGGACACATCGTCAACGCCGACGCAGGGCTCCAAGTATGATCTACAAGAAATTGGTGGATTCTGCGATTATGCTTCGCAAGGGATGTGTCGTAAGCTTTCGCTACTGATCCGATTTGAATGCCCAGATCTTTGAGGTTCTTCCAGCCTTGACAGACGACGAGGGGATCGTGACGGTTCACTTCGCCGAAAGTGGTGAGTGGCGAGAGTCTGGGTGGGACTGTTTCGGCTTCGACGGCGTCTCTTAGTACTGAGGGTGTTAAGACGAGGCGTGAGACATCGTGCATATCGTTTGCGACTTGGACTTTTGCATTGAGAGGGAGGTATTGTTGCAGCAGCCGGTCTAGCACTGGATCGTCTGTAGTAGTAGTGCAAGAGTCATGATGAACACGTTCCGCAGAAGTATACTGAGGTTTCAATTTTGGCAGCGCCTGGAAGAAGCCAGAGGTCGAAGATGACGCTACTGAGCTGGGAGCCATGATTGTGGATGCCTGTTTTGGCCGCAATAGATATCTCACAAGTTAAAGATTCAGTGGCAGAATGAGCATTGCACAGCTAGGATCGCAATCAGGAGAATTCCTTGTCAGATCACGTTGCAGTAATGAATCTGTGCAAATCATGGAGTCTTAGTGCTCGCTGCGAATGAGGTGTTGTTGTAGGAGTTACATGTAGACTGACGATCAGTGTGTCTAAACCCTAAATCATATATTCCTCGGCCCTCGGCTTGCAGTCCTCACACCAAGTATCAACATTCCGTATCTTGGAGATACTGTTGATACGAAACCAGTCAATCGAAGCCGCACAAATCTGGATAATGTGAACATTCCTCGACATGTTGAATTGCTTCGCGAAACCTCGAGAGCAACTATGCTTGCCAGAGGGGACCATCACCAGGGAATACATTACTATTAGTGAGGTAGTATCTATAGTATATGGAGGATCGGCCAGACGTACTTGTCTGGATCATGGTGATACAGCTGCAACTTCGCAGATAAGTGTCTCGAGCTTCGAGCACACTTTTTTCACGAGAACAGTTTCCTCGACGTCCTCGGGCAGGCCCAAAACTCCACGTTGCCAGGTGACAGTCATATTGAGAGCGCCTCCTTTCAGAGACACCGGGTTGAAGTCCAACAGCGATCCTGAAGCTTTGGCTGGCTGCGAGAAAACGACCCTCTCAATGGACGCACCAGTGTCCGTTCCATCAAGCACCAAAGCAGGACTGAAAGCTCCCAGATTGCTGATCTCGAATGACATCTCGCGCTCCTTGCCAATCTGTCCGTTTGTCCAAGCACGAAAGCCTTTCAAGTATTGCAGCAAGCCAATCGGTTGGTTGTGCAGAGTGCTAGAGGCGGCTTTCAAGCTGGCAGTGGTCTTGCGAGCTGCTTCCCAGAATTGCGAGGAAGGATTGGTGGCCCATTCAGACTGTTCTTGGGAACGATCGCACCGCACCATTTCGCTGTGGCCTGTGACGCAGTTCATGATGCTCGTGCTTGAGTATCTACCTGGGAAGAGGTGTCGCATATCGACCGCGACGCCGGCGTTGAAAGCATTCGCAGTGACGGCGCCTCCATCCTGTGCAATTAGCGAGCGAGCGATGAGATGCTGCAGAAGTCCCGTGAAGGTTGTGTTCCTTGCTCGACAGAGTTCGAGGACTTTGTTCATTATGGTAGGTTCTATAGTGACGAGGACCAGACCAGTAGTGTGATTGGCAGGATCAAACCATGCCTTCGTTCCGCGCCAGATTTCGATGTCTGAAGATACCCAGCTGGTGCGAAGGCCGAAAAATGATGCTATGGATGCTGGGAGGTGAGCTCCGAGTAACGGCGATAGAAGATATGACCACGATAAGGTCAGCTTTCCACCTTCCTCGATTGAAGGCAGCAATGTAAACTTCGGTGGTTTGCATAAAAAGCCGTTGTATTTTGGTTTCTGGCCGAAATCATCCTTGGGGAAATACCTTGCCAGCCCTGCGTGGAAGGAGTTTTGAAAAGCAAGGCCAGATCTGCCGTCACCATGTGAATGATAGTTCGTGTGAAGGACCAACAATCTCGAGCCTTCGGTGTCGTGTCCAGTGGCGAGAGGAACCAATATGACTTTCCAAGGTGGAGTGGTGTCCAGCGAGGTGAATTGCTCGTCGCTGAGCTGCGCCAGCAAGGCTTCGATGCATTCGTCATCGCTTGCGTGAGGAGGCTCTCGTATCTCGAGATGTGCAAACAGATCGAGAGCCCTTGGCGTAGCGAATTCGGGAGCTTCAGTGTCCCCGTTGAGGATGACATGGCTCAGAAGTGGATGTTCCTCGATGCAGGACTTGAGCACCTCGTAGAACGGGAATGGGCCATGGTTGAGACTCAGTACCTCACTGTAAGTGTCTGTTGCATAGATTGCTCCAATGACCAGTCTTCGTTGGTGGCCGATGTCTTGTCTGGTAATGCATCGACGCTCGTTGGGACCTGTATAGTGTCAGCAAGACCCGTGTTGCAGTGACGGAGTCGCCTTACTCGCCAAGCGTCTTCTGTCGTCGAAGACGAAGCCAGATGGATCAATGCCAGACATGGTCTCTTTGTATCATCGCGAGTCGTACGACATTCGCCGTATTGGAAAGCTGCGAGGTATACATCAACCTTGCTGCCTAATCTCGTCTAAGGACCAAAACATTGGGACATTGGGAAGGATGCACTGCCTGACTCGCGCAAGGAAGTCGCTGTCGGCGTTTCGGCACGCAGGTACCGAAGGCATAGGGTGTCGTGCAACAGCAACATACTCAAGACTCAGCTATGTCGCATGTCATGTACCTAAGCAGCGTGACTTTACTTGATGGGAAAAAGACGGCAGACGATCTTGCAGTCAATTTGCACTGAAGCCACGTGTGAGGTGTTCACACGTGCTGGCGACGCGGACTATTACGTGGTTGCTTGAGGCAAGGTCGGGCCTTCCTGTCATGCATCCATACCTTATACCTCCTTCGACAGCACATGCCTGTGCATGGTATGGTACAATTACATCGCGCACTCATTCACGACTGACGTACAGCGAAGGCATTAACGAAAAACCTCACAGCTGAGACATCTTACGTCGATCGCAGAATGCCACCCACGAGCTTGTCTCACCGCCCGCTGTTCTTCCACACACACCAACATGGCGGACAACGTGATATGCCCGTGGTGTGGCTACTCGAGCGCCGATGAATACACAATCAGTCTGCATATTGAGCACCTTCATACCGATGACTCCCCCTTCGTTATCACGGCTCGCTCGAGCCGTGGCGGCCGAGCGATGTCCGATGTAGACGAACAATCAGAGCCGAGTGAGCGATGGATAAAATGCACGCGTCGAGGCTGTGGACAGTTCGTCGCCGAGGCTAACGTCGATGACCATTTGCACATGCACGATGCTGTCTCTTCGCGTGCCGAGTCGACAGTCAGCTCTAGAAGCGGCCAGGCCTCACCTCGTGTACTCAATGGAACAGGCTACGGCAGGCCACGCGTCTCTGGCGAAAAAGCACCATCGCAGGTCTTGTCGATAAGGTCGTCAACCAAGTCATCTGCGTCTGGCAGATCTGGGAGCTGGCAACGCCCAAGCAGCAAGACGCATTCTGTGGCATCGTCTTCGCGGTCTGAAATGTCCAGCAGGTCTGGGTCGTCTCAAGTGTCTACTCTGAAGGCTCCTTCTGAAGTCTCAATCGCGCGGCAATCGACCACTAGCAAGTCAGAGGCTGGAAGCTCAACCAGCAGCAAGTCAAAAGCTGCAAGCTCGACGAGCAACAGGTCCAAGGCTAGAAGCTCAGTCAGCAGCAAGTCAGAAGCTGCAGGCTCAACGACCAGCAAGTCAACAGCTGCTACCTCAGTCAGCGGCAAATCAGAAGCCTCAATGACCAACAAGTCATCAGCTGCAAGCTCAACCTACAGCGGCAGCACAATCAAACCCCAAGACGCCCTGAAAGAAGACCCGAAGAGTGGGCGACTAGGCACCAAAGAACTCGGACCGTACGCCTACGAGAAGAGCATGCCGAAAGAAGTCCGCCGCTGCCTGGAAAATGCCTCCAAACCCAACTATGAGTGCCGCATTGGACCTACCGGCAGACTCCTCCGCGAAGCAATCGTCTACAACGAAACGCCTCGCCCCATTCCCGTCCTAGCAGATCTCAGCGCCCATGATCCAACCGTCGACATCGCCTACTTCTGTCATCGGAGCGTCAAACACGTCCACAAGTTGAAGTGTGACGGCAATTTCTGCGGCTACTGGAATATACAAATGCTGCTGTCCTACCGCCTCGCTAGAATCGAGGATCCGGCTCATGGCAGCCTTCCTTTGCCGAACGTGCTGGAGATCCAAGACACCATCGAAGCAGCATGGGACGCTGGAACCTGCTCTTTCGGCCGCACAGAGACGGGCGGTATACGCAACACACGCAAATGGATTGGCACGCACGAGGCGGCGGCGTATTTCCTCCACCTCGGCCAGCCAGTCGTAGCGCTGTCTTTCAGGTCTTCGTCAAACCCCAAAGCGCCTCCGGCATACATGCAGCTTCTTGACTTCGTCGAAGCCTACTTCATCTCGGGTCTCGAGAATGCCATCGAGAAGGGGACGTCGCGCATCACGCAGCTGGCGCCCATCTACTTTCAGCGCCCGGGACACTCCATGACGATCGTGGGCATGGAGAAGCGCAACGATGGCGAAAGGAACCTGCTTGTCTTTGATCCCAGCTATGCAGTCGCCGAGACGCTGAGGCAATTGGGCAGTGGCAGGTTTTCGAGGTCGAAAATCGGCTCGCTCATGGCGGCGTTCAGACAGGACGGCGAGCAATTGGCACGTCACAAGGAGTATGAGATTATGATGTAAGTTCAGCCTCATGATGAAGCATAGCTAGTCTATCATGACTGACGTTGTTTCAACAGGCTCCAGACTCCCATGTGAGCTTCCTCACGGCTTTCAGTGAGGGCCTGCCATACTCAAATGGGCATGATAACACATCGCTGAGCGTGGCACGGATTCTTGGCTTCTCATCAAAAAGCAAAGTGCAGAGACAGTAGGCCTGTGAATGACCATGCTCAATTCTATACAAATACAGTATATGTACATAATGCTCTTGTTCTAATTCTACACACTACAAAAACCGCTGCGACTCAGCTGCGGCTTCTGACCCAACCCTCCGTCCCTCCCACACCTTCACAGCATCAGCGAACATCTCTCTCGTCCTAATCTTGCTCTTCAACCTCGCACAAAGCAAGAAGGCACCGCTCAGTTTGCGGTGCAGACTGTACGTCTCCTCAGGTGGAGGCGCCATACGCTCCCTCAACATCAGACCAATATTAGCCCTGACGCGATCCGTGATGGTCTGGTCTTCGAAATCGTACACCTCAGGAGCAGTCTCATTGAACGGCTCACTGAGTGTCAAGATCGAGTCGACGTGCGCTGCCAACATCTCATTGCTCTCGTGGCCGGTCAAGTAGCCCAGCTCGATGCTGCGGTCGCGGCACGTGGCGCGGTCGCCTTTGCTCGCGGCGATGAGAAGTGAGACGTAGGGCTCGATGAACTTGGAGGGGAAGTCGCGGCTGGCGCCGAAGTCGAGGAGTTCGAGCTTCGCGTCGGAGCGGTTGTAGAGGAAGTTGGTCCAGTTGGGGTCGGTTTGCATGAAGCGCCATTCCATCAGCTCGCGCAGGCAGAGGCGCAGGATGTGGGTGCCGATCCAGTCGCGCTCGGTCTGGCTGAGGTCGGAGATCTTGGTGACGCATTTGCCGTGCATGAATTCGGAGGTCAGGACGTCGGGGCCGCAGGCTTCGAGGTAGACTTCGGGGACGGCGAAGGTGGCTTGCTCTTCGCTGAGGAGCTGCTTGAAGCGAATACATGCTTCGGCTTCACGTTCGTAGTCGCATTCCCAGCCTAGCTCGGTGCGGGCGTTGGCGATGGTCTTGTCGAGATAAAGGCCTTTGGGAAGAAGACGACTGGCGGTGAGTAGAAGGGAAAGGTTGTTGAGGTCGGAGTCGATGCTGTTTCTTACGCCAGGGTATTGCACCTTGACGGCCACTTCCTTGCCATTTGATGCCAGTGTAGCTTTGTGTACTTGTCCAATCGAAGCTGCAGCAAAGGGTCGCTCCTCGAAGCTTGAGTAGAGATCGCGCCAGTTCTGTCCGAGGCTTCGGATGAGCACCTGGTCACGCTGTGAGGGAGGCATGTAGTCTGCGCTGTCTTGGACCCTCTGTAAGATAGTATTGATGGTTGCAGGAAGCACTTTTGAGTCCTGGAAACTCATCATCTGGCCCAGTTTGAGGGCTGCGCCTCTCATCTTGCTGAGTTTGGCGACCAGACGATTCATGTTGGCCTCGCTGAGCATGAGACTGCCGTCTGCACCGCTGCCAGTAAAGCGCTTGAAGCCTTCGCCAACAGCACCGAAAGCCATGCTTGTTGCGAGACCGCCATACTGCCAGAGTCTGCCAAATCTTGACTCCGGCACTCTCGATTCGCGCATCTCGTATGGTGTCTGTGTCTGCGTCTGTGGTGTGTCCGCAATCGACTCCTGCATGATGGACTGCGCCAGCTTCTCAGTCTCGGCGTCCGTGGTAGACGATGGTATATCCACAGCCTTCTGTGCTGCAACACCCTCACTCGCGACGGGAACATCCACAGGTTTTGCCTCCGCAGCACTCTCCTGCTGCCTCCTCCTCTCCATAGCCGCAACCATCTCCGGCAGAGGCTGCGCGGCCATCTTCTTCCTCCCAGCGTAAGGATTGACTTTGTCTCCACCCGATCTGCCCAAAGCCCGGGAGACCTTCGAACTGCTGAAGATGTTGACGTCCACGCCTTCGGGGACCTCCTCCTGCATAGCGTCCGATTTTGCTGTATAGTACACATCTTGATTCAGCCCCTTCTCCTCCACATGTGCATCTCCGCCTTGCCCATCAGCCAAATGCTGCGGCAGCTTAACCCTCGGCAGAGACGACAGCTCAGGACTAACATGACCCACCCTCTCGTTGAAAGTATCCCTAGCATCACCCGCCTTATCCTGCAAACCTCCCAGCCCATCCGCCTCAACAGCCGGAATCTGCTCCTCCGCCATCCTCTGCGCCTGTCTCTTCTTCAACCCCTCCTCGCCAGCAGACGTCGCCGCCCTCCACCCATCCCCACCCCTCACAATCTCCTCCTTCACCTTCTCCTTCGCATCTCTCATGCCCTCATCCCAAGCAGGCTTGACCTCGCGCTCACCAACCCTCCGTGCGAGCTGCCACGCCGCGCCGGCCGTGACAGTCACCCTGTCCGTCTGGCTCTTGACAGCTCGTCCCAGGCCTGAGCCTTCCGTCCAGACGCGCCATTGCTGTCGGCGGAGGTCAAAGTGTTTTGCGCCGACTGCGCGGCCGGCGGAGGCGAGTTTGGCGGCGTCGAGGAGGCGTTTGCCGGACATCTTGTTGCGCCGCTTCGATTGGAAATGTGTGGAGGTGTGTTGAGGATGTGGTTTTTATGCGTTGCCGATCAATGGCAGCAACTCGTGGCTATATCTTCATCTCATATTGTTTCGGTCCTGTAGAGCTGGTGTGGGTTGTCTAGCGAGTGTGGATGATGGGAGAGTTACAATGGTTGGAGCGAAAGTCCAGATGGGGAATCCAGAGCTGGGCTGAGTGACCTCATCGTCGAAACAATATATCAAATGCTCCTGTCATGGACAGTCTTACATAGAATGCCGTGTACATGTACCCTGACCATCAATTGCCCACACGTGCATATAAGCACGTAATTCTACATATTTGTTCAATGCGAAGTGCATTTGTGTACATGATGTGTGAGGCCAATATTGACCTGTCCTAACACATTCCGACATTGCCATGCGATACACCAAACCCTAATAGCTGCCAGCAGTTCAAGCTTGATCTGTCTTCGATCAGTCCATGTATATGACGATATACTATTGCAGCACTCGGAACAAACAGCAAGGTACAATCCAAGCAAAATTGGAAGGTGAAAGAGCATGGATTTGCAAGGATATTGTTACAGCGACAACGATCTCTCCGTTGCCGCGCGCTAAAACTACATTTTATACAAGAACTCATTCGTGAAGAGTCCAGGTGATAAAAATACATAGGCCCCAGCAACTAACATGCCAGCCATATTTTCGCCATGCAACAGGAAGATATCGCAGAAGCGGAGAAAAGCTGAATGAGCAATGAATGCCCTTTTTCTCGTGAGTATGACAAACAAGAAGGTCCCAAAATGGTAGCTTTTGTACACGTCTCGCGGGGTATCATGAGGGTGAAGCTTGGTGCTTCAAGAGATGGTTGGAACTTGGGTCAAACAGGGGAGCGACAAGCTTAGAACATGCCGCCGCCCATGCCACCCATACCTCCCATACCGCCCATGGGAGGAGCAGGAGGACCGGCAGGCTCGGGTGCGTCGACGATAGCGACCTCAGTGGTACCGAGGAGAGAGGCGACGCCGGAAGCGTCCATCAGACCGGTGCGGACGACCTTGAAGGGGTCAAGGATACCAGCGGCGATCATGTCGACGTACTCGCCCTTGGAGGAGTCGAAGCCCTTGTTGAAGTCACCCTTGAACTCGTCAAGGAGCTTGCCGACGACGACGGAGCCCTCAAGGCCGGCGTTCTCGACGATGGTGCGGGCGGGCTTGGTGATGGCGGACTTGACGATCGCAACACCGAGCTGCTGGTCGAAGTTGGCGGGCTTGAGCTCGTTAAGAGCGTTGGCGGCGGCCTTGATGAGGGCAGTGCCACCACCGGGGAGGATACCCTCCTCAACGGCGGCGCGGGTGGCGTTGAGAGCGTCGACCATGCGGTCCTTCTTCTCGCCGACCTCAACCTCAGAGGCGCCACCAACCTTGATGACGGCAACACCGCCGGAAAGCTTGGCGAGACGCTCCTGGAGCTTCTCCTTCTCGTAGTCGCTGGTGGTGGGGTCGTTCATGACACCACGGATCTGCTCGCAGCGGGCAGTGACAGCATCCTTGTTGCCCTCACCGTTGAGGATGACGGTGTCCTCCTTGGTGATGGTGATGGAGCCAGTGGAGCCGAGCATCTCAGCAGTGGCCTTCTCGAGCTTGATGTCGAGCTCGTCAGTGAAGACGGTACCGTTGGTGAGCACACCAAGATCGCCGAGGATGCTCTTGCGGTTGTCACCGAAGCCGGGAGCCTTGACGGCAGCGACCTGGAGCTGACCGCGGAGCTTGTTGAGAATGCAGACAGCAAGAGCCTCACCGTCGATGTCCTCGGCGATGATGACAAGGGGCCTGCGGAGCTGCTGGGAAGCCTCAAGGGCGGGGACGATGTCCTGGACGGCGGAGATCTTCTTCTCGGAGAGGAGGATGAGAGGCTTCTCAAACTCGACCTTCTGGGCCTTGGTGTCGGTGATGAAGTAGGGAGAGATGAAACCACGGTCGAACTTCATGCCCTCAGTGACCTCGAGCTCGTCCTCGATGGTCTTGCCCTCCTTCACGGTGATGACACCCTCCTTGCCGACCTTCTCCATAGCCTGGGAAAGGAGCTTGCCAATGAGCTTGTCGCCGTTGGCGGAGATGGCAGCGACCTGGCCGATCTCGTCGCTGGTGGTGATGTCGCGCTTGTTGGCCTCGAGGTACTTGACGACGGCCTCGACGGCAGCCTGGGTACCCCTGCGGAGGTCCATGGGGTTGCAGCCAGCGGCGACGTTCTTGACGGTCTCGGAGAAGATGGAGCGGGCGAGGACAGTGGCGGAGGTGGTACCGTCACCGGCAACCTCGTTGGTCTTGCTGGCGACATCCTGGAGGAGGCGAGCACCGAGGTTCTCGAACTTGTCCTTAAGGGAGATGGCGCGGGCGACGGTCACACCGTCCTTGGTGATCTTGGGAGAGCCGAAGCTGGACTCGATGAGGACGTTGCGGCCCTTGGGTCCGAGGGTGGTGGCCACGGCCTTGGCCAGGGTGTCGACACCCTGGAGAAGAGCTTGCCTGCCCTCAACGCCGAACTTGAGCTCCTGCAATATGCCATCAGTATCCATCCTGCGCATACTCTTGATCCAATTGATGCCTCCGTACCTTGTGCGCGAATCTTTGCTGGGTGAGAGAGCCAGCGTTGACTCTCGAGCTGCGCAGGGCAGCCCTGGGGGCGGAAGCGAAGGCACGCTGCATGATGTGATGTGACGAAGGAAGAGAAGGGATTAGGAGAAAGCAACAAACAACTCCGCTGCTCCAAAGATAATCGTAGACACGTGGGAGGGTGGAGGAGATGGAAGGGGATGGAGATGGAGATGGAGATGGACTTCGTAACGTGAATTGTATCTCTACGGGGATTTCCAGAGAAACGACTAGATGAACATAAAAGTGGGCCCGACGGCAGCACCCGGATCGCCGTACCTCGGCGAGCAGGTTCTGGACATCAATCCGCGATATTATCTTGTATTCTCTTTTAAACCGATCGCATGAGCGTGTCGTGTCGATCTGCCTGGATGATAGGAAGGTGCAATGAGGTCGGAAGTTATTTGTTGTGTTCTTGAACGCTACAAAGAGTACGTACACAGGCATGGCATGTGTAAAATATCAAAACCATCATGATATGAAGGCGAATGCTACACTTTCGTCCGAGCCCCGGAATAAAATAGTTGCAGTCGCGAAATGAGCATTTGCAAATTCCCAATATTGATGTGTTTTCTAATCGAGTACCTTCTTTCTAAACCCTTGCGTTCAAGTCTCCGTGTAAGCTCTGCACATCCGCTTATCCGACTGCTATCATAACGCAAAGTCGTATCGACCAGAAGCCGATAAGTGTAGGGCAATGCTATAGCTCGGTGAGCCTAGTTCCCTCCATGCGACTTGCGCTTATCAACTTCTGGTCGATACGACCTTGCGTTGGACGATTAACACGATATGTCACTGTCTGAAAGCGTCACATTGCCTATTCGGCGTAACAGCTGCATTAGACATGAGACTAGGCCTCTTTGATACAGCGCTCCAGATTCTCGCTCAGTGCTGATGTATGGTCAGCATTATTCAACCTGAAGACTAGGTGCGGGACTTCTTACATCGACATCTTCCCAAGCACGGCCCTGCACACTGGATAGCTCTTCCATGGTCATGATCTTGCCGGTTGTGACTACACCCCGATGTTAGCATTCGAACAACCACATCTTGGAAGGACTAATACTCACAGTAACCAGCATGGATCTTGGCATCGATCTCAACTCGCCCATCCTCAGGAATCATCTCGTCCGGAATCGGTACGCGCTCATGGATAGGGATACCCTGGCTGACAATGGCGTCGTGCTTCATGTCTGACATGCTCAACATGCGGTCGATCTTGGTAATGCCGAGCCAGTGCAGGATATCAGGCATAAGCACCTGGAAACGCGAGTCCTTGACACCAGCAATGTTCTGGGTACGCTGGAAGTACTCCGATGCACGGTCCGAACCACGCTTGCGAGCATTGTAGACTAGGTACTTGGTCACCTCACCAAGAGCACGACCCTCCTTGCGGAAGTAGATGACGACACCAGAGCCACCTCTCTGTGCTTCCTTGACGGCTTCTTCGATGCCGAAGATCAAGTAGGGCCTGCAAGTGCAAATATCTGAGCCGAAGACGTCTGAGCCGTTGCACTCGTCGTGCACTCTGAGGGAGAGCTTCACATTCGCATCACTCATCTTCGCTGGGTCGCCGAAGCAGTAGACAGTGAGCCCTCCGATGGGTGGCAGGAAAGTCTTGATATCGTTACGTGTGATGAGCTCCGGGTAACTGCCGCCGGTATGCTCGAATAAGGCGCGTCTCAGCACGCCTTCTTCCATTCCGAATCGCTCAGCCACACCAGGCAAGTTCCAGACAGGCTCGACAGCGAACTTGGTGACATTGAGTTCGCCAGTCTCGTTCAGACAGATCTTGCCGTCAGGGACAAGTCTGCCTTTCCTGACACTGTCCTCGAGTTCAGGTAATTTCATGTGAGCTCGAGTGACAGCAATGGTAGGCCTGATCTCGATGTCTTCCTTATCCATCAGATCCTTGAAGAGCCATGGTGCGAGATGTCCGAGAGGATCCATGGCCACAATCTTCTTGGGATCTGACCATGCCGGGAAAGGTCCAATGTTAGCAGCAGGCTCTGTGTTAGTGAAGTCAGGTTTGTGATCAGTGTTGAGTTGTTGGGAGCCGACAGCGAGAGCGTAGTAAATGCTGTACGAGCCACCGTGAGCGCCAATGGCATTGCGTCGACGAATTGTGGACGGGCTGCGTGTGACAACGACAGGACCTCTTTCTTTAGGATCCTTTGCACCTGTTGTCTTGTGAGCTGACGGGCCACATCGAAAACGCATAGTTACCGAAGAACATACCCCACTTGAGAGGAATAGGATCCACACCGGCTTGTCCGGGATGAGTTGTCAAGATGATCTTTGACGTGCCAGTAGTACTGCCTCTCCTACCGGGAGGTGGCGATGTCGGTTGAGACTCTGATGTCTTAGCATTCTCGCTGATACCTTCCAAGGAGCTGGCATTGTCTTTCGACTTGGCAGCGATCTTTGGGCTGGGTAGATTGGCGTCATGGGCAACACCGTCGTTGATCTGCTTGATGCCTGCAAGTGTGTTGACACGTCCGTTGATAGCATCCACTGATGAAGCAAGCTGGACATGTTCCTGTCGAAGAGACTTCACAGATGCGAGGATCTCTTGCAGGATCGCCGCAGTATCGGGTGTTGCGGTGCCGTTGGTAGCCATGGTAGCTTGTTGCTCTCGGATCTGATGCGTGAAGCAAAGAGTGAAGATATAAGAGTGTCGATGATGGATCGGGTCAGAAGAGAAGTGTTTGTTGCAGGGCAAACGATAACGAATGTTTGGTTGTCTTTATGGCAGTGGGAGGAAGCTGGTATATGTATGTCACGGGACGAGGTTGGATGTGTGAGAGATCTACAACGATGCCTGTCTCGGCGGCGAGGCTATAAGCAAGCGATATCTGCGGGTATCGATAGTGTGAGATACGGGTTGTGATAGAGTAAGGCAAGTTGGCCTTGTTGACACCGCCTAACCCCTCCCCATTGATAGCGAGCGGTGGAGATGGCCGCCGCGTGATGCGCCCACCAGAGCTGCCTGCTGCCTGCCTGCAGTGGCCCTCACCCCGCGATCGGATATGCGGCTGAACGCGGCCCGGGCGCTACTGCATGACGCCGCTTGCGCTTGCCTTTGCCTTTGCGCGCGGCGCGCATACAACAATTGTCGAAACAGCCTTGTTCTTGGTATTCTGAACACCATCCTCACCCAGACCACCACCACACGCAAACATGGTATGTTGACTTCATTGCGACAGACACCTGGTGCCAAAGACTAACGTTATCCTCCAGGGCAAACGCAAGACCGCCTCCAAGCCGCAAGGCCCCAAGAAGGTATGCGACCGTCGCAATCGCAAACAATGAAAACACCACTCACACGACCACAGCGCGACGGTCTCGACACCAAGTTCAAGTGCGTCTTCTGTAACTCAGAAGACTCTGTCTCTACCAAGATCGACAAGAAGGCCGGTGTCGCCAGCCTTTCGTGCAAGAACTGCGTCCAGAGCTACCAGATGTCCGCAAACTGTATGCTGCCACGACAATACCCGTGTCTCTTACTCTTATCGCCTGGCTAACCCTCGTTTCCAGACCTCACTCAACCCGTGGATGTATACTTCGACTGGATCGACGCTTGCGACGCAGTCGCTCAGGAACAGAACCCACAACCAGCCTCGTCCCAACCCGCCATGCCCAGGGTCAACCAACCAAAGTCGCGTGCAGGTCTTGCCCCAGGAGAGAAAATCACAGCTGAAGACGACGGATTCATCGACGATGAGGGTGTGGATGACGAGGAAGACTTCCGGGACGAAGAGTAATGAGGCTCGGCCACAAGCTGGTTTGGGCTGCAAAAGGGATTCAAGGCGTGGTGGCAAATAGCGAATCATGGCGTATTGGCGCAAGAAAAGAGTCTTCAAGATCGGATGCCATCAAGGCAGCAGGTGGGATTTTTAGCAGGGCGTTTGGGCTTGCCAGTTTTCGGAGGCAAAAAATGAATTGCGATTGAACTGTCAGGGCCGACGAATCGTGGAGCACAATACTAAGCAAGAACACCTTGTATCTCACACGCCCGAGGAAGCAAGTCCTCAAATGTGCTACTTCTGCAGCCATCCAGTGCCAGCTGGAGAAGGTAAGCAGGTCAGTAGTACCTTCTCGCAACGCCAACCAAATCTGGCAGTATCTACAACATACCAGCGAGTCACAGCCCTTTGCTTTGACAACAGTCATCACCAAGAAGAGCTTATTTGATTCTTATACACGGTCTTTCACAGTGCGCACACTAATTCTTTCAGAACCGACCGATCCGTAACCTAATCCTGCAATATGCTGTCTAACATGTACAACAGGCTTCAAACTCAAAAGCATCGATGCGCTGCTAGCCACAAAATATTCGATACACCATCCCATACATAAATTCGTCGATCGTTTCAGTCTTGGAAAGTGGTAAAAAACATCAACTTGGACTACACCGGCATCCTGCATAGCAAGATAGACTATCTCGGGCAATTCGGCTTGTCAAGTAGATCAACGCGATCAAAATCGAAGCGACTTTGAAATTCAGCGATCAACCAACGATGCATACAGCTAGAGGCAGCAGTGCTGAGCGACAGGCCGGCGATGCTCCCAAGAAGACATTCGCAACAGTCCTGCGTTCAATTTCCTCTGGAGCGCTCGCGACACGCATCGCTTCCTCTAAGCCAGCCAAGGCGTTCTGCCGCGCTACAAAGAGTCTGCCTACTCTGACAGCAGTGCGTTCCAAGTTTTCTCGTAAGGCGAACAAAGCCCAAGAACACAACGTGCCTCTCGAGGAGCAATGTCTGATGGAACTTATTGGCACCATCGAGTCTGGATCGTGTAGAGTGTCGATCTCAGACCCTCCCACGCCACCGCCTTCCAACCCAGACTGTCGCACTGATAGCGCTGTGTCAACGATTTCGGGGACATCATACGAAACCGCAGACTACATTCCTCTCCGCCGCTATCCGCGCGTGCGAGGCTACAGCGACCCTGTGTCCACCACCCCATCCACTCCCCAAGTTTCCACCACTTCCCAAACCAAGCCCCACCGCGAGCACGACATCGTTCTCCGTCCCCGCGCAAGAACCTACAGCGGCCTGGAAGAGCGCAAAGACCCAAAAGCCTACTTCGCCGGAATCCTCTCCGACCTAACCACCTACTTCGCCCTCAACTCCGCCACCACAACCGACCAGCGCCGCGCCCACCTGCACATCCTGTCCCACGACCACTACTACCGCTGCGCAATATGGCTCGCCGCGCACCCGGAGGACCTCTGGGACTCGGAGGCCGAGCGGGACGCAGGCCGCTCGCACGTGATGGCCGACACTGGAGCGGAGATGTTGGAGAGCAGTTCTGCCGGGACGAGTTTTTGGGACGTGGCGCCGCGGAAGATGGAGACTGAGGAGGAGAAAGTCAGGTTGAGGGAGAGGGCGAGCGAGGTTGGGTGGACGCAGGCGAGACAGGAGACGGTTTTTGCGCAGGAGTGGGTTACGGGGACGGGGAGGTGGGGGGTCGGGAAGGGGGTTGAAGTTGCGAAGGGTCCGAGTGGGGAGGTTGTTTGAAGGGCTGTGGGTGTTATGAGTAGCAACCCAGGTGTTCAGTTTTGCGATTTGGTACCGGGTAGGCACGCGAGCTTCAGGTGCTTGTTCTGACCTCACGCGATCCCACGGGCGAAATTCTTTCCTTTTCCCTTGCGCAAGGAGTAGGGCCAAAGGCAATCTCTAGACGATAATCTTGTCCATAGATCAATGGCTATTCACGCCAGACATGTCGTTCGTCGAGTACAAATATCTTCTAGCATGACGTTCCCTGACCAACATGCTTTTTCGTCGTCATACTCTATGTGCCGTGCAAATGATCAACAGGAGGAAAAAATAAAATAAACAACAAACGAAAGAGGATTGACGTTGGATACTGGCAAAAAGTTTCATCGACTCGTTTCGCTCGCACGTAGTTGTTCCTCTATCAAGAATTACCCAGACCTTGAAAAAGAAAAGAAAAAACTAGCGAATCGAGAAGCATCGTTCGATGTTCACTCCAGACCCGCAAAAGAAGAAGCTTGACAAACCAAGTGCGATGTGAATAGAAGCTGAATCTCAAGCAATCAGGCGAAAGAAAGCCACCGGAAGTGAACAGAACGCCTCGCATGAATATCCAAAGAACACATCAGGCCCGCCCGTGCTTTGCAAAAGCCCAGCACAATGAAATAAGTCCACTCCGCCCCACCGACCCAACGCTGGGAACGCTGTCAAAAGCATAGTCCCGGCCGTATTTCGATAAATGTCCGATCCCGCGTCTCCATGAGCTGGCTCGCCGTATCACGCCGTGTACTCGCGGTCAGAGCAATATTCCCTCCTTGCCCACGCTTTTCGTGTTCTCTCTGTAGGTTGGTACGATGAGCCACTGCAGCATCCGTCTGTTTTGTCCGCTGCTGCTGTACCGTTCTTGCGTAAAACTTTCCGACAGCATTCGTCCACTGTGGTTGACCGTGAACAACTTGCTTCTCCCGTCCTTATCGTATTATCCCTTACATGCAATCCTTTCCGACTTTCTTACATGACTGCGCACTTTGCATTGCCCTCTTTCGGCTGACCGGCGTCTTGGCCCTTCTCGATCTCGGCAATCATGCTTTCGAAAGCTACGTTGACGTTCTCGTTGTACCGCGCGCTGGCTTCGGTGAAACCGCAGCCGAGCTCTTCGGCGAGTTTCTTGCCGTCGGCCAGGGTGACTTGGCGTTGTTCGGGGCGTAAGTCGGATTTGTTGCCAACGATTGTGAGGGGGACGGTGTCGGCGCCCTGGGATGGTGATGTTAGTGGGTGTTTGTCGAGGTGTGGAGGAGTGGATGGGATGAGTGTAGGGCAGGGTGTGGATGTAGAAGAGCAGCGCGGCGAGAGCGTGCACATGATGGTGGATGTGTGTATACGCCAGGTGGAAAACGACAGAACATACCAAGTGATTCAGAATCTTGTCCCTAATGATGCGCACCATCTCGAAACTCTGCTTGCTGCCCACCGAGTAGACAATCATGTAGCCATGGATGCCGATGAAGTGTTTAGAGTTGAGAATGCTGTACTCGTCCTGGCCGGCGGTGTCGATCATCTCGACGGCAAAGTCATGCTGGCGGTAGCGGATGACTTTGCTGAAAGTGTTCTCGATGGTCGGGTAGTAAGAGTCGACGAAGTGGCCGTCGACGTATTGCACTGTGAGGGAGGATTTGCCTGTGTCTTGGTGTTAGGATTTGTGGTTGTTTGTATACTGTTTGCGACGCTGGGTTTGGCGGCTTGGATGTGGAAAACGTACCGACTGATCTGCTGCCGACGATGGCCATCTTGCGCTGTTTCTGCTGGGGAGGCATGATTATGAAGAGTGAACCGAGGTCGCACGGCGGAGTGGTTGTGAGAAATCCTATTACAGGCCGAGATGCCTTGGGGTGTTGTTGCGAGGCGTTTCCAATGGACAGACTTGCACGGCTGAATACGTCTGAAATGCGGCCTGCAAGCTTCTAGCGAGAAGACAAGAGGATAATGACGTTGGTCGCAGCGAGCGTATAAGCTTGCAGTAACGATTCAGTATGTATGAGGAGTATGAGGTAGATAGCAGATGGCGGTGTTGCACGATGTGTAGTGTATGAAAGTGGTAGCAGACGGATGCAGTACGGGAAGACAAAGGCAAATGCGATCACATGCGGCAGCAGCAGTTGGCAGCAGAGGGGCAGCAGATAGGGAAATGACAGCGTCAGAACCAGGTTGAACCCTTCCTTGCACACCCTTCTGGTTCGACGGCCCGGTCGACTGGTTTTAATCCCTCAAACTCAATTCAGACCGCGAATCGGGACTTTATAGACAACTTTTGCAAATGCTATATTGATAATGAGATCAGCCTGAACAGCCACAGCTATTTCAATACATGAGAGTTCATCTATTAGTGAATATGTCACTACTTCCACTCAAATCAACCAAACCATAACTCTCTCCCAAAAGTATAAATCAAATCCTCAAAAGTCAAAGATCAAGTTGCGGTCAGCAAGCCACATCAACACCTGCTGCCCCGCGGTCGTCTTAGCGGTGTCGGCTACCCCTCGCAAAGTCAGCAAGTGCCACTAAGCACGCCCTACCCGCGAACCATGACATTGCAAAACAGGCCCATCCCGCCTTTGTGACAAACCATCCGAAGAAGCACCAACCACACATCTACCCTGCTTAGTCGTCATCGTAGATGCCGGTTTTGTTTGGTTCGGGATATGTGATTAGGGCAGGGATGGGTGCAGGAAATGGAAGGATGCTGGGACTAATCTGTAATTTATTTCCTGCAGCCTGCCGCGTTTGGCATGTGAAAGGATTGGCATCATCGTCATGTTCACTTCGCAGAACGTTTGGGCAAGAGCATTCCGGTTGCTCCTGCAAGCACTCGACAATTGATGCCCCTTCTACAAAACGACTGCTCTGGCGTCAATCCATGCTTGTTGGATGCGTGAAGTCTTGAATTTCGAGCCAAAGAATTGCAGTTAGTAACGGCCGGGTCACCATCGCCGAAAGAATCGAATATATCTCGATTTTGAATCTCCTAAACTTCGTCCCACACTCTTTCAACCCGATGAAGCAAACCCTTATCCATCACACAGGATCAGGAATGTCGTCAAACCACCGAATCATGCCCCTCAGCTCCTCAAGCGGCCCCGTATCAACCAAGCAAGGCCTAGCCGCCTTCCTTTTCGGCGCAGCCTTCTTTTTCAAATAATCGAAATGAGCCTCAGTCGGTTCCAACGCAAACACAAGTTCTTTCCTGACCAAAGCAGCAACGACTCTGTGATCGTAGCGCTTACACCACGTATGCAAATTGCGCACCAGCGCCGTGATATTTCCCAGCTGGTCCCCGGCCCAGAGCAGAAACCCGCGGTCGCTGTCGCGGTACAAGTGCGGGCTAAAGAGCTGGAAGACGTCCCAGAGGATGTGCATCCCGTCGTGCATCGTGCGGACGGCCACGCCAAAGTGCTTTGCGAGGTCATCGCATTCTCGGCCTACCATGGCCAGGAACCCCGGGTCTTTTGCATGGTGCATGTTCCGCAAGATCTTGTTGAGGAATTGCGGTAGTGTGGTGGTATAGTCCGCTTCGATGTCTTGGTGGCCCGAGTTGATGGTGCTGAGCGTCGCATATACCTTGTCTCGAGGGTCGGAGCAGCGCAGGTGACCCGTCGCGTTGAGCATCGATCGTAGAGATGTGTCCAGATCTTCACGGGTCAGTTTGACCATTTGCGCTGCGGAACTTTGGCGCAGGCGATTCTTGTAATATACGTCCACTCGCTCGTCGACGTTCTCGGTCAACAGAAATTTTTGGAGCTGTGCGAAGTCGAGATGGCGAGCACCGCACATCAAACCGGCCGATAGGGAAGATTTCATTTCCTGAAACACCCAGAGCCGTCGCCAGTACGCTCGCTCGCATATTCCAAGAATAGCCGGTCCCAGTGGAGGTGCGTATAGAGAGCGCCATGGTCTACCATATGGATCCAAAGTGGCCAGTACTTTCATTGCTTTGTCGCTACCGCCGTAGCTCGGACCAAGCCACACCACAGTTTCCTTCGCACAATGAAAGATTTTGGAAATGATCTTCACCTGCTCGAGCTTTTCCCACGGATCCGCCTGGTCTATAGACAGGGCATCGATCCAAAGCCAACCGAAGAATCGTCCAGGCTGCTGTGCAGCTTGCCGCAGAAACCGCCAGAGATTGGCCGTGATTTGGCGTGGCTCTCTGTCTACAAAGATTCGAGACGGCATTAATGGACTGCCCCACGCGTATGAAAGAGCCGTGTACTCTCCAGCTTCGGAGAAGAAACATACTCTGGTCTCACATTCGATCGTGCCACTCGAGCGTCCACGATGCAAGATTCTGACCAGCCTTATCCGCTCCGACCCAAGCTCCGAGCATGTCTGGGAAGTACGCGGCGCGACGGAGTCGTCTGTGAATATGTCTGGCGAGGGCCATGCCCAATCGAGTTCGTGGGCTAGAATGGAGCCCGTGTCTTGTGGTGGGGAGGATTCGCCAGCGTCCTGATGCAACTGCAGGATGATCTGCGCGTATTCACGATGGATCGCTCGCGACTCGTCTAGTATCAGCGTCTCCATGATGGGTGTATTATACAAAGGACGCCCTCGGAGGGAGCAGAGCAGGACATTGTTGGTGGACCTCGCTTTTGACATCTTCGCGGTTCAGCCCTGCTGGGTACCTGCGTCTTCCATGTAAGCGCTTAGGCTGCTGCGTGCATGCATTCGATAACCGAGACGGGAACCTGACCGGACCAAAGTATGATGTGTGATATGTTCAACTTCCTGGTATCTATATAGCTGATGTTGTCCACTCAATTTTCCGCGTTTCTGTTTTCCAGTCGTTCAACGCAAAAAGCAGACATGTAAAGTATGGGTATCATCGCTCGTTCGTAACAAATCAGCTCGTGTCCCCGTCGCATCAACAACTCTGTCTTCTCTTGTGACAACTTTATGATTGTACACCTTCCATGTCTTCTCCCGCAGCGGCCTTAAGTCGTACGAGAACGCCCAGCAGCCTGTCCGTGAAGCTGCTCCATTCCGAGTCAGGTCCAGAAGCTTCCATCCCGTCGACTCGCTGATGGTGCCGCACGAATTCCTCTACTGCCGCTACCAGGACACGCAGCGTACCGCCAGGTAGTAGGCTGCGTAGGGTCTGCTTCGCCTCGTCGTTCTGGCACAGATTTGCCAGCATGATCGATAAATATCCGTAGGCCACGTTGGCAGCAGACTGCTCCACTGACTCAGCTTCCTCTGAGCGCTTCTGACCTTCGAGGAAAGCTTGGACTACTGCTGTAAGTGAGGGTAAGGTCTTTGCATCGACTGCGCGCTTCTGCGCATCGGCGCTGTGTTCGGTCAGGTTGATTAGAGTACCGACCACAAGAACCAGATTATCAAAGTCGCGGGTTGAGTCCTCATCAGGGCCATTCTCCGTAGCAGGTGGGTTCTGCAGTATCTCGAGACCAGTAACAACATCAGCCATGAGGTAACGTACAGCATCGTTCTCGACGAACGCGGAACGCACATCAGATGAGTCGTTCGTGATGTTGGCACACAGTCTGTAAGCCAGCCACTTAGTATGGCCTGGGGCCGGCCACTCTGTTGCAAAGGCTGCAGGCAAAGCGGCCACAAATGCGATGGACGTATCTGGCCAATTCTCAGATGCAGAGCGTGTCTTCAAAGCTTCCAGGATAGAGATGACCAGGCTCGCCTCGAAGGCTTTGCCAGCATCATTTTGTAGCCCAGAGAAGCCACGATTTGGCGTGAGGGCATTGAGAGTTTCGCTTGAGAAAAGTTCAGACTTGTTCCCTGCTTGGCGTAGCCGGCGTACTACAAGTTCGATTATCTTGAGCACGACCACACGACTTGATACTCTGATCGGTGATGCGTCGCCCCACAAGGCGGTATTCTCTTTCAGCTTGTCAGAAAGCGCGATAATGTCGCCTTGTGCCGACCGTGACATGTTGCTCCGACGCTCCTTGACGACTTTGGCAATATCTGCCTGTTCGGTGAGAAGCCTGCTGATGTCCCGGAGAGCTTCTCCAAACGAGTCTAGAGAATGTTTTGGTGGTTCGGAGTGCAGTAAAAGTAGCAAGGAAGTGGCGAGAAGAAAGTCGGCAGGCGGGTCAGCAGGACTCTTGCATTCTTTGAGAAGCGCATGGTCAAACCCATGGCTAATGATTTGTTCTGCAAAAGTTTTCTCCTGAAGCTTTGTTGTGAGATCCAGTAGCGCACCTCGTCGTCTGCTACGTGCAGACGTTGCATGATCTCTGATCTCACCAAGCAGATCTTCAATCTCGCCCATTATCCGGGCGTTGCGCCCGCCGGCACGAAGCTCATGAATGGTTCGAAGACCGCCAGTGGGCGCATCGTCAAGATCTTCGTCCATATGTGAAGTAGCCCGGCTTGCTGCTGCCGGCCTGCCGATTCGCCTGGCGGTTGCGGTAGGACGCTCTGGTGTATCCATGGCAAGGTCCAACATCAAAGCACTTTCGAGGTTGTCGTCTGCAAGGATAGAGCGTTGTTGCGAGTACGTGATGAGCGATCCACTTGCGGTTGGTTTCGTGGCGCGATCTTGACTTTCTTCCGCTTGCGATAGACTATTGCTTTCCTGGCTTACCGTGTTGCTGTAAGCCGCTGGCTTTGCGACAGGCATGCTGAAGCTCGACTTATCCTCTTCGTCTTCACTACTTTCTTCATCGCTCGAATTGGGAGCAGAGGCCTTCAAACGGTCTACTATTCGCGTGCGTCTGGCGGGTACATCAGAGCTCGATCTCTGCAACGTCGCAGGAGCATTCTTTTTCGGCTTCCTCTCCATCATATCCTCTGTGATACTGAGCTTCTTCATGTCGGTGTTCGGAATGACGGCTGGTTCGAGTAAGTCGGCCCACAATTGTGTCTGCTTTGGAGTCAAGGTACCCAGTCTTTGACCTTGCGAACTGCTGCTGCCGCCCGGTATTGGTGTTGAAGGAGGCTCCCTTGCACTGTCCCGTAGCGCAGTCTGAGGAGCATCTGGCGTTCCGGGAGAACCATATTCGACGACGAGAGAATCAATTACATCTTCGTCGACTAGCATGTCCTCTAATCGTGAGGGCGCAGAAAGGCCCTTTTGAGGTGTGATCTTTCGTAGCATACCTGCGCCAGGCGTACGTTGCCGCATTCGTATTGTTTTTCGCACCGCTGGTTTCACCGGCTGTGTTGGCTCGTCGTCAGAGGGCACATCAAAGATATCGCCATCGTCCTTGACCTTGGCAGTCTCACTGACCATCTTGGTGGCTGGGCTGGGCTCGGAGTCGATTGTCTTGACAGGTGGAGAAGAAGGCTGCGGCGTCATGCGACGGCGCTTGCTCTGTGGTGCCTCCTGCGAACTCGCCTTTACAGCAGAACGCTTGGGTGGCTCCTTGACAGTGTCTTCATGCTCGCTGACTTTGCCTGAATCAGTCGATTGCGCCTGTTTACGGCGCGCAGCAAGTCTTTGCAAGGCTGTCATCCTCACACTTTCTGGTGCATCAGGCTCACATTTGTCGCTTTTTGACTTGTCCAACGCAATTTCCTGTGTCTCACCACTTGCACGCTGGAGCCCCATCAATCGTTCTTCCAACGCTTTCGCAGCCTTGCTCCTGCTAGAATTTGTAGTTTTGCTGTTGAGAGTCCCAGTCTTCCTGGTGGCCTTCTTCTCCCATGGTGCCAGTTGCTCATCGTCCTCCTTGGGTTCATCAAGTAGACGGCTTTGGATTCGCTGTTTTGGTGGAAAGGGTATTTGGCTGTAACCTTCGGTATCCTCGTCATCGGATGGCACGTCGTATGTATCCTTGACGCGAGGAGGCGACTTTTTTGTTTTAGGCAGCGCTCCTGGCTTCTTTGTGGGCGCCTGGGGTTTTGGTTGCGCCGGTGGTTCTGACCTCGCTGTTTTCGCTGGGCGTGTCGGCATTACGGTAGTAGATTTACGTGGTGCATGGTTGTTTGACATCCACGCGGCCTCATCGTCCTCGAAAAATGCAGTACCGGCCGGACTGAATGGGGTGTTGCTGCTTTTGCCGTACACCGTTTGCTTTTTGCGACGCGCCAGAGGCGTCGAATTGACGGAAGCCATTGTGTAGTCTTGGACGAGTTCCTATTCAGACATTGAACAGGATGATGTGTAGGATGTGCGCGGCTTTTCACGTCGCAGGGCCGTGGACTAAGAAAGTACTGAGCTGAACAATTGTTGGCGCGTGTAGCGGCGTGAATCCGTGAGCTGGAGCCAGCAAGCTCATGCCAGAATAGCCTGGGCGACTGGCATCAAAGAGTGCATGTGGTATACAACAGTGTATATTGACGCGTAGAGATCCAGCCCTTAGGAGCGAAGTGTGCGGTTGAGTGAACAACAGTAGGTGGATAACAGAAAGTTGTAGTGAAACAAGCCAACGACTGATTGGAGGCGCATCACGGCAGGGCAAACGCCGACACAACACACCGAGCGGGCGGAAGTTCATGCACAAGGTTCGGCACGATGCATATACCCCGCCTTGTCAGGGTCTGAGCTGTTGCGCACGCGAGCGAGAGCCCGAGCGGGCGAGTCCAGCCGCCGCCGGATAACGAAAGGCCTTTGCTCTTATCGCTGCCGATTGAATAACCACTACGCCCACGCCGCATACCACCGATTGACTCCACTCGCTGATACCTGTATAAGGCCTGATTGATCTATACCTGCTTGCCACACCTCACTTGTCAACCACGCAGCATCTTCACCAGAAATACAAATACTTCTTCAAGCAACTACCCGCCTAGCAACACAGTCCCAGCCATGGCCAGCAACTCCCAGAACGACCTCAGCCGCGCCCCTAGCAAATGCGTCGGCCCTGAGTACAAGGATTCGAAAGACTTGCCTACTGCGACTGTTTCGACCGAGATTCCTCATGCCAATGTGCACATCCTCCCTCAGACCTCTCAATTAATCTCTCTCCTCACGTATGTTGTCACCAATGGGCCGAGCTAGACCAAACGACTTGAATAGTTACTGACAGCAACTCTTACACAGCATCATCCGCGACAAGAACACAAACCGCTCCGACTTCATCTTCCACTCAAACCGCATCATCCGCCTCCTCGTCGAAGAAGGCCTCAACCACCTGCCCGTGCAACAGCACATGGTCACCACGCCTGTAGGTAGAACATACAATGGCGTCAAATTCGAGGGCAAGATCTGTGGTGTGTCAATCATGCGTGCGGGCGAGTCAATGGAGCAGGCCCTGCGCGAGTGCTGCAGGAGTGTACGCATTGGCAAGATTTTGATTCAGAGAGACGAGGAGACATCAAAGCCGAGGCTGTTCTACGACAAGCTACCTGAGGACATTGCCAACAGATGGGTGTTGCTGCTTGATCCTATGCTTGCTACTGGTAAGTGGTGTGGGATACTCGGACTGGCTGCAGGATTCTAACAACTGCTAGGTGGCTCTGCACTCATGGCCGTCGATGTCCTGCTCAGCAAGGGTGTGCCTGAAGAGCGCATCATCTTCCTCAACTTGATTTCCTCGCCTGAAGGCGCTGCCAACTTCGCCAAGCGCTTCCCCAAGCTGCGTGTAGTGACCGCCTTTGTCGATGAAGGTCTGGATGAGAAGAAGTAAGTGGTGCTCGATATGAGATATTTTGTACTATTACTGACCTCTCTTGCAGCTACATCGTTCCTGGTCTCGGCGACTTCGGCGATCGCTTCTACACTCTATGATCTGGTTGAATCATCGAATTGATTGTGTTGCCCAGACAACCACTTTTTTACGACAAGACGTCCAAGATATAGCACTGCTTCAAGCAGTGACCGCACAGATTACGGCTTTTGAGGTCTGCTGCGGCAGTCGAGCGCCGCTCTATCTTGATCACTCTTGAAAGCACCCCTGCAAATGCTATGCTGCAGAAGGATTCATGCCACGCGCTGAAATTCTCGCCGGAGTCTACAGTATATTGTATAGCCACGGGCGAAGGTGATCTTCTACAGTGCATACTCATCAAATTAAATGGCCACTGCTGTTCTGCTCTACCATTGGTCCATTATCGAGGCAGCGCTCAATCGCGCTATAGAAGTATGTAGGCGCTTCAAGTCCATTTTTCTCTCATTCAAACACATTGGTGCGAGTTTTGACTCATCCGTCGCGCTCACGGTAGTAAGCATGTCACGTGCTGAATAATAGAAACTGTCGTAAATACGAACTCCAAGTACTATGCAGCTGATAATGAGGTGTTCATACGCGATCAGTGTTTTCGCTATACTACAGACGGCTATTGCCTTAGCACGATTGTTCTCGACTGTGATATTCAGAAGAGAATCGGTATACTTTGTGAAGCTCTACAGTTTGCCTTTACTACCTGTTCGATCATATTCCAATCGCAAATGTGCAACTTAAAGTCACATAACTCTAACTTCTAGCTGCTCGTCTGACTATGTATTTTCAATTGCTATAATCCTGAATTGATGTGATCCTAGATTGCTGTGATCCTAAAATGCTATAATCCTAAATCACTATGATTCCAAATGGCTATAATCCCAAATCCAAATTGATCTAAACCTAGTTCACAAAGGCTGATAAATCATTTCAGCGCCATTGATCGAGTGGGTATGAATACACGCCTTTTAGCGAGACGGCTAACTACTTTCTGTCAACAAACTAAGAGATTGTGATAACAGCATCAAGATTTTCAACATGTCAGGTTCGTGATATCACCTCACCCCTGTATGCCACACAAGGCACTGCGATGGTTGCATTTTTTTCCTTTTTCGATGAGTAGTTTTGTTCCTAGGGTCAAAGTGGTGACTTGCTTTCTTCCTGGTTTGAAACGATTCGATGGACATGCACGTAAGTATACCTTATATATGTACGTGGAGGTGCTTCAAGTTTTCGAGCTTGAAATACACTGTGCGTACGTGCGTTGGTGTCGAAATCTTACGGTTGGCAAAGACATGTTGAATGGAAAACATTGTTGGATACTGATTCTCCACGACTCGAATCTCCAGTGACATCTCAAATCTTGAAGCGTCCCGGATCTCTCAAAGGTTGTCTGCAACCACGTTCGTATGTATTCATCAGCCGAATCGTGTAGCCATCGAGAGCTCTAGCGTATAACGCCAATTGAATCGCTCGCGTAGTTGAGGTACTTTCTCAAGTATCATGCCCTTTGTTATCGCGCGGAAGCGGACATCGCAAATTGGGTTTGCTCGATGTCTAGCGCAGATGCACGGTCTCGTCATGAGCGACTCGTCACCAAGCATGCAAGCATGCCGCCTGCGCCCTGATATCAGGCATCGCCTAACAGTCCGAGCTCTTCGCGCTACCATGCGCCTCGGATGTCACTATCACTGCTCTCGGTCATATTTTCCATCCACTCAGTAATCCGTGTAACGCTGGTGTTCTAGTTGTGCGCACCGAAGCCATGAGGAGGAGCTAAGCAGTGCAGCAGCTCTCACTCGACGCGCATACGAATCGCATATACCAAACAGGATCCAAGAGCCGGCTCGCCAGGCCTGACGCCGCCATGTACATACCTACTTCCATCAACGCTGCGGATGCGCCGGACTTTCACATATATAATGACGCTGTACGAACTAATTCTTTCGGATTCGGAGCTGGGAAGGACATGACTTCGCACGACTGGTCCAGTCTTATCGGCATTGTCACGGCCATCGTGGGCAATGTGCTTATCTCTTTCGCACTGAACACACAGCGATATGCGCACTTGCGACTGAGCCAGGAGAAGTCCGACCATGCTGAGAGGCGCAGGTCGCAACGGAAAAAAGGCGGGAAGAAAGAAGCTGGCGGCGTGAGAAATTATGGCACACAGCAGGAGGAGATCGCGGAAGAGCGCGCCAGAGACAATGCGCGCTATGGGCCGGCGAATGGTGAATTGGAGCTAGAGGAAGAGGAGGCACACGAAGGTGACCCTCTCATACCTGAGCTGGGCAGCAGGACGACAAGTGCATCGACGATAAATTCTTCCCTGCCGGACGGGGATGATGAGAAGGGCGATGCTGAGTCCAAGAACAAGACCTACTTGCAATCGCCTATATGGTGGCTCGGCATCGCCATGATGGTGTTGGGAGAGGCCGGCAATTTCCTGGCCTACGGCTTTGCGCCAGCGTCCATTGTGTCGCCGCTGGGTGTAGTGGCATTAATCTCAAATTGTCTGATCGCACCACTTCTCCTACATGAGAAGTTCCGCTGGAGAGACGCAGTAGGCGTGGTAATTGCTGTTGGAGGCTGTGTAACGGTTGTACTGTCTGCCAGCGACAGCAACCCAAGACTGGATCCCGACATTATCTGGGACCTCATCACCACGTGGGAATTCGAAACTTATCTGGGTGTCACTGTGACACTGATCATTCTGCTGGTCTTCGCTAGCAACAAGTACGGACACAAGAGTATCTTGATCGACATTGGACTTGTCGGCCTTTTCGGTGGCTACACTGCTCTCTCCACCAAGGGTATCGCGTCTCTGCTTTCGAACAAGATCTGGAAAGTGATCACTTTTCCGATCAGTTACCTGTTGTTGGCGGTACTAGTCTTCACTGCCGTCATGCAGATCAAGTACATCAACAGGGCATTGCAGAGATTCAACGCCACGATGGTCATCCCGACTCAGTTCGTCATGTTCACCCTCTCGGTCATCATTGGCAGTGCCATTCTATACCGCGACTTTGAACGCGAGAGTCCTGAAGATGCCGGCAAGTTCGTTGGCGGCTGTGCTCTCACTTTCCTGGGAGTCTGGTGCATCACCTCTGGCCGATCTGACGATGGCGATGGCGACGAGGAGAGTGATGTAGGAGATGAGGCCGAGGAGGAAGATGCTGTCGATCTTGTCGACCACGAAGACGTGCCTGACAAGCAACGACGAGGATCCACCAATGCCTCCTCAAAAAGTGTCCCTTCAAAGGGTGCACGCGCCAATAGCTTCAGCTCTGTTGGCATACCGCCTTCTCTTGTGATCACCCATGACTTCCAGCCCTCTACACCCAAAAACCCATCCGGCCTTCCATTGGACGCATATAACATCAACCCAGGACTAGCAGACCGCAGCGCCATCCACGCTTCCACAGCCGAAGACCTGGCTGCCACCGACCCCGACCCTACTAAACGCTCGCCAATGCACGCCACAACATCCGCTCCAGTTGTCCCAACACTCTCCCCCTACCGCCCGGAAACACCCCGAACAACAACCACCCCGGCTCTCGAGCCGCCTCGAACCCCACAAAGCCGCGGCGGCGACCAACACCTCGACCCAAACAGCTCGCCTGCCCGCGCCGCCCTCCTAGCGCGCAACTCCATCACCACCCTCCTGCCCGACCTCGGCCCTCTCACCTCCCCCCTGTCTTCCAGTCTGAGCGCCATTGTCGCCGACTCTCTCCGCCGCGGCGTCGAAAACAACCCTTATCAGCGCTCCGTCCGCCCTCTCCGACGAAACACAACCTCTCGCGGCCAGCACAACGTCCTCGCCGAGCCGTCGACCCCTGGCGGCGGCCGAAAGCGCCACTCGATTGCTTCGGGCTCGCTTGAGCAGGACGAGGTAGAGGAGCAAGTCGGCTTGCTAAGAGCGCAGCAGGGTAGCATGCGGAGCCAACGCGATTCTCTGCGCGCGAGGAGCTTGAGCGCTACCTTGGGAGATTTGTTTACGAGGGGCAGTGGTAGTGGTACAGGTAGTGGGGGTGGTAATGGCAAGCAGCGGGAAGAAAGGTGATGTCGTCTGGCTGGATCGACGATTGCATCTGGCCGAATCACTTGTACATCTCGAACTACCTGATGAGATCACGATCTTGAATCGCCATGGCAGCAGTTGATGCGGACTGTTCCCTGTCCTTTTTCCCCCGATGAACTGGTTTAGCGGTTTTAGGCGCTTGCTTAATGGGAACTGCGTTGATCTGGTCGTGCAGCATAGCGATGGCGTTCATGAGTTTTTTTTTCCCAGAAGAGAAGGAGGCATGGGATCTTCAGGGATGATCTAGTCTTGTATTCAAGGAGGGAAGTCAAAGAAGTGAGTGAAAGAGAACGAAAAAAAAAATGTCTCGCCGCTTTCTCCATTTCTTCTTTTCTCCGATTCATCGACTCTATCAAAAGAATGCATGTCTTATTTTCTCTAGCTTAATGACAATAAACCTACGCTGTGGTCTGAGACTTTTACCACTTCTCTCATCTGCCATCCTTCAGTGACATCCGCCTCCAACACATGATCTACCCAACTTTGTTTCTTCAAGTGTACGAAGTTATCTAAAGATGTCAATCCACATGTTGCACGATCTCATTCGCAATTGCCGCTGCTGCTGCTTGCAAATTGAAGAATTATCCAAAATGTCCTTGTTGACCAACCGCTAGAGAAGCTAGAATAGCTATTGTGCTAGAGAAGGAATCTTTCCCCCATCAAGGTCGGGCAAAAGCTCCAGGACCAGAAAACCCAGGAAACAAACAATACCATTCGTCGCCGCTTTTACACCCCGAAAAACGCCATGCAATAGACCCGCGACTGTGAGCATCCCACCCCAGAAGAAAGCAACAAGGCCAGAAACGAAGGCTTGAGCTTCGAAGGAAAGAGAGATCGCAGCCGGCTCCAAGAAACAAGTTCCCACCCACTCGCGAACTGTCAAAAGCCCAGCGCACGCATCAAAATGCAGCCAAGCACAAAAAAATCACATCACAACACAATCCCTGTCTTCATGCCCACTCTTCCCATGAGAATGTGAGTGCCCATGCCCAAGACCATGTTTCTTCTTCCCTTCTTTGTCTTTCTTCCCTCGAAGGCTGCCGGTCATGATGGCTGGTGGAGGAGAAGGTTTTGTAGGCGCAGAAGCCGCTGCTGGCGGCGCCACGGGTTCCTTGGTTTCAGACGTCGAAGGGTCTTGGTGACCATCTTCTGATACGGGCACGCTGGGGACGTAGGATGGCGGCGGCACTGCGTCGGCGTCGCTGCGACTTTCTGTCGAGTCTGTTGGCGCGACGAGTTCGGAGGATTGGGTGGCGGAGAGGGGAGAGTTGCCGTTGCTATTGGAGCCGTTGCCGCTGGGATTCGATGGGACGTTGCTGTTGCTGTTGTCTGATCGGGACATGCGCAGACTAAGCTTTGACATGTTTAGACTGAAGCGGGAAGCATCCTTGTCCTTTTCCTTCTCTGCAGGCCCGGTAGACGTCGGCCGTGAGCGTGTGTTTTTGCTTGCGCGCCGAGTGCCGAGATTCTTTGCTACGGATAGGAAGGCATTGCTTTTCTCTTCAATGGGTGTAGCGGGTACAGAAACAGAAGCTGTGGTGCCTACGCTGGCGCCAGACACTGAGCCACCGAAATTTGATCCCTCGAAGGCAATGCTGCTTCGTCGTTGTTCGCGGGATGAACGGCCGCGTGAGTTCAGGGTCCTGCCGACGTCAAGACTGTTGCGAGTGGAAGAAACACCGAAGTCTGCAGTCTCTGTCGATCGCGGGAATGCGTTCTGCAAGGCACCGTCATCTTCAAGGAATTCGTCGATGAGAGCGGACTTCTCGAATGGCATTGCGTCAGACTGTGACCGTGATGTGGCTTCAGCATAGCTTGGTAGGTCGTGAATGGCGTGGCCGTCTTCTCCGATAGGCTGGACCTGGTAGAAGAGAAGATAGGGAGTCTCCTCTCGAAGGGCATCATGAATGTTAACGTAGCTCACGCGTTCCCGGGCAAGATCATCGAAGCGCATCCAAGGATCATCGAAGTCGGCAGCACTGCTGTCGCTTTCGTGACGGTCGCTTGTAGAGTGTCTCGATGCATTTGGAGCACTACCTCTGCTGAGGCAGACGTAATGTCCCGAATGGACAGACACACCACGATGGCATATCACTGATTGCAGCACGAGCCTGAAGTTTCCAACAAGCGGGCCTTCGTCTTGCATGCTGTCATCGCTCACGAAATTTGGCACGGCGATTTCGAGAGGAATGTCGATAAAAGTGTCGCGCTTTTGCGCAGCACCCTCGTTGGTGTATGAGTATCGTTTTAGTGCGACACCTAAGACGGGTCGCTTCGTTGAAAAGTGAGCCGCGACCTGAGCATCAGAAGTAGGCATATGGTCTGTGTACCATGGCAACAATTTGAAGAATTGCCAGGCTGGCATAAGCACCTCTGTGCGTGTGCTCATGCGGCGAAGTTTTTCGCCTTCGGGAACCTTTGTATCTTCAGGCACAGCCTTCTGCGGATCCACACCCTCTATGGTGACCTTCCGTTGGCTGAATATGCTGTCTGCACGTTTCCTCCCACTGCCAGGCCTCAACTTGTCTGTAGGGCTCTTAAGCTGTGAAGGAGCCTCTGCAATGGGCGTCGATACAGATGGTGTGTCAGGAACTTCAGCCACTTCAACATGCAGTCCACTTTCGGGCTTCTCTTCGTTGTAGAATGCCTTCAGCTCGTCCTCTATCTTTGTTCCTTGCAATGTATTTCGTCGTTGCTGCTCCATGTGCCGTTTGACCTCTATTCTGTTGTTGAAATAGTGCTCCAGACAATCCTCTAATGTGATGACAGTACTGCCTTCCTGTGGCTCCTCCGGAATGGCGACCTCGAGTAATCGTTCATTGACAAACTTGTGGTCGTCCGCTGGATCCTCTTTTCCAGTGTGATATAAGTCCATCTTCAAAGTGAGCAAGGGAAGCTCGAGTTGACCAGTAATGAAGCCAAAAGCCTCCGATGGGTCTTGTTGCCTGAGATTTGCCGCATCTTTCCAGCCGCACTCAGCAAGCGAATCTTGCAGATGTTTGGTCACATCGGTCGTAATCAGTCTTCCAGATCGGAGCAAGTTGACCCATAGCCTTAAGAATCCAGCCAGTTTCCGACGTTGGGGATCCTCAAAGCTCTCGTACAGCATAGCTTCAAAGCTGTCCAGTCGAGCGAACATGCCAAATAGTAAAGCATCCAGAAAGCATGTGACGCCGGAACGATTCTCAGCGCCTAATAATTTCGTGTTCGGGTCGAATGGTCGCACTATGCCTTCGTATGTCTCCTCCAACAGCATCAGCAGTCTGAAAGCGGCATCCGCGTCACCTTTTGACGAAGGCGCTCGCAGCGCGTACTCCACGTTGTCTTCGCATATGTTCTCGATGCCATAGTTGTGCAGGCGGGCGACTATAGCCTTGACCTTTTTCTCTTCTTCCTTGTCGAGCTTCTTGCGATCCTTCTCCTCGGGAGTAAACACACCTCCAAAGTGATCGGGTTTGACGACAGTCTACATCAGTAAATGTCAGCATATGGTGTCCTAAGATTTGCGCAGGTAACAGGACGAGCAATGCGCTTCTGAGATATTTGCTACAGCGACGACTGAGTCGACGGCGAACTGAGTCACTGGCACTAGCAATGTTGAATATGCTTGCGACAGAAGATTGCCGTCGCAGACGTTTCTGGCCAGCAAGCAGCGGTTCACACTCGCTAAAGTCGTGGTTCGCGACTAGGGTGTGCGCGTTGCACGGCCGGGGTCCCCAGAAGCCGACTTTACTCAGGAACGGCCTCATGATGGAGGCGCAAGGTGTTGAGAGGGAGATATATGCATACTCTTTCGGGCGGGTGGCCTTTGGGTGCGGCGTGCTTCTTCTCCCGCCGGCTCAAGAAACGGTGGACCCCGCTCATGTCGTGTGGATGGTGCAAGGGTCTGTGTCACTCTTACTCCATGCAGGTGCAGTGGGCAGTATGTGTCGAAGGCAGGCGCTGTGCAGGATAGTTGCAGCGGTGGTCAAGCCAGCATGAATTGCAGCGTCTGCCTTGCAGGTAGAGGTCGGATGTTGGTAAATCTAGGCAGCTGAATACCATCACCTGCGAGGAGGTGTCGGCTGCGGTGACGTTAGGGCGCAGTGGGCGGCGGGCCAGGACAGCAGGCAGAGGTCAGCGTGGAGCGTGTTGTTGCTTTTGGCTCTGTCGATCGGTTTGGTGGGCATGAGGCAGGCGGGTATGCATGGCGGACGAGGGATGCAGCAGGGCGTACGTATGGCAGACTAGGTATGGGCGGCATTGGCATTTGCTTCTACTGTTCTCGGGAGGCGCCTTACGCCTTGGATAGAAGACCCTCTCGGACCCTGGTTGTGCCGCCTCGCCAGCGCCTGGAGCACACTCAGCACGCCCAGCCTTTAGCCTTCGCGCCTAATCAAAGATCAGTGAGCTGTCGCCCGCATCTTAATCAAACCTTGTGCCGCCTGAAGAACAAACCCGCCGTTGCTGCTTGTGCTCGTATTGCCGGACACGCCATTTCTCACAGCGACATGTTCATTGGTATGCAATTTGCCAGACGCTGAAGTGCCTTGTGCTTGCTTGTATCTTACCGCATAATTCAGCGTACTATCATAACGTTTGGATCAGCCGTCGCCCAAGCAAGTCTCTTTCATTTTCATTATTTTATGTAAACCTTGAGTATGCTATACGTTCGTGCGTGATTGGCTGCTGAAGTCGTCCATTCTTGCGGGCGGACAGACAGACAGGCGGCCCGATTTGGCACTTCCGCTCGCCGACGACTTTCGATGCAGCGCAGTTGAGCAGCATCGCTACAGCGGACGGCGACAGCGAGAACAATTGCACAACACACAACATCGGCATTGGGATGGCGTTACAGGAGGTTACCGCTTCATTCTTGAGGCGACTGCGCACACAAAACACCGCTCTATCACAGGCCGCCTCCCTGCAGTGCCGCCGATATGCATCAACCGACTCCCCAGTCGCACGCGAGATCCAGGACCTGGAAGAGACCGATTTCGTAAAGGCATCAGAACCAGACACCAAATATGACCCTCTGCACCGATCGCGCAGTTTCGCAGGCACCCCGCCGTCCAGCAGGTGTGTCTAAGCACTTTCTCCAGCCATTGCAATCCCTCCCTAATATTTTATCTCAGATACAAGTTCCGTCCTCCCAAGTACTACCGCGGCCCTCTACACCCTCACCAGCCTCCCAAAGCCTCCGATGCGTCCTCGCGCGAGTTCATTCCCGGTCCCTTCTCCCTGCCACGCCTCCAACAAACCTACGACTCCACCCTCGAATCCGATCTCATGACCTTGGCCTACGTCCACCACCCACCAGGCTACGCCGCACCACAAAAAGGCGAGCGCCTCCGATCATGGCAGGGCGCATCACCATACTTCAAAAACCGTCCTTTGCGTGGACCCAGAGGTGGAGACGTGCTGAGACTTCTGAGGGACCCAATCACTTTCCGCAATGTGCCCAAGATTGAGCGCGTGACAGTACACAGCTTCGTGAAAGAGGCCACCAACGACTCTGCACACCTTCACATCGCTGGTATGGTCATGCAGTCCATCACCAACGTCCGCGCGACCGCGCATCAGGTCAAGAAATCTGTTGCTGGATTCGGCGTGAGAGCAGGTCAGCACTTGTCCGTCACCTGCGAGTTGACGGGAGAGGATATGCATCACTTCCTGGGCAAGTGTGTGGACGTGGTCATGCCGAAGATCAAGGAGTGGAAGGGTGTCAAGGGCAGCTCTGGTGACAACTCCGGTAACATCGCCTTTGGTTTCACTGGCGAGGAAGTTGCAATGTTCCCCGAGGTTGAGGTCAACTACGACATGTAAGTGGAATTCCTGGCCACCGAGATCTGTTTATCACAAAAGAATGCTGACATTCTCCCAGGTACCCACCCAAGATGATTCCCGGTTGCCACGTTATCGTCCACACCAGCGCCAACACCGACCAGGACGCACGCCTGCTGTTGACCTCGATCGGCATTCCCTTCTACGGAAAGTTCATCAACTAGACGACAAATAAACTTCGAAATTGCACTGAGCGAGTTTCCTCGCTGCGGGTGCATTCCTCAAAGAGGAGGCACAGATCTTATACAGCAAGATCTGGCCCGGATCAAATTTGGCACGAGAGCGCCATGTACAAAAAAGGCTGTAGAAAACGCTTGTGTGTACAATATATCAAAACAACTGTTCATATTTCTCCCTTTTGACTGCATCAATTTGCACAAGACTCGCGACTTACAACAACATACCTAATACCATGACAGTTCTAACAGTGACCCATCTAAGCAAAGTCCTACCCGCAGAGAACTCACCAGTAGAACCGTCCCGCCAATTCAAGCAATGAACCGCACACTTGCTCACCCACCTGACTTACTCCACCAACCCAACCATACCCTTTGACGCCCTCCACAGCTCCTCCTCAGCCTTCTCATCAAACGCCCAACTCGCATACCCCTCATCATCCGTGGCAAACGGATCCGCGCCCTTAAAAGGCCCTTGGACCTGACAATCAGCCAAATACAACCCTCCCATGCCCTCCAACTCTTTTCCCACAGCAGCATAAACGCTCGTAGCCGCCCCTTGCGCCGGCGACTTCATGTACGTGCCCACAGCAGGATTCTTAGCCCACTGCTCCTTCTCCTCGTCCGAGATGTGGACTTGCAGGCCCGTGTCGATGCCGCCGGGGTGCAGGCTGAGGCCGTGCAGATTTTGCGAGCCGTAGTGGCGAGAGATTGTGTTGGCGAGGTAGATGTTGGCGGTTTTGGATTGGCCGTAGGCGACCCAGGGGATGTAGGCGTTGGGCTCGGTGAAGTTGTAGTCATGGGGCCGAGTTGGGGCGATTCGGTGGCCCATGGAGGAGACGGAGATGACCCGAGAAGGGGACGAGGGAGTTGCTGGGGCGAGGAGCAGGGGGAGGACGAGATGGAAGAGGAGGAAGTGGGAGAGGTGGTTGGTGGCGAATTGCAGTTCGAAGCCGTCGGTGGTTTTGGAGAAGGGAGTGGCCATTACGCTGGGAGAAGATTATCAGATTTTTTGTTTTTCTTGACCGTGTCGAGGCTCGGGATCCGGTATGTGTAGAGTTGACGGTTGACTTGACTTACCCAGCATTGAAAACAGCAACATTCACCTTCCCAGCCAACTTCTTAATCTCCTCCGCGCCCTTCCTCACGCTCGCCAGCGAGGCCATGTCCATGAGGACCAGATCGATCCTCCCCTCGGACGGCGTCTCGCGCTCAATCTCTTCGACGACGGCTTTGCCTTTCTCCAAGTTGCGCACCGTACCGATAACGTGTGCTCCCGTGGCGTGGAGAGCTTTCAAGGTTTCGATGCCGATACCAGAAGAGACGCCGGTGACGAGGAAGACTTTGTCGGTCAGTTTGCCGGTCAGGCCTTCGTCTTCGATGATCTGCAGGGCGGTTGGGCGGGCATCGCCTGGGCCGTTTGGGGAGGCGTGGACGGCGGCGTAGCGGGACATGGTGATGTTGGAGGAGGAGTAGTTGGGGAAGTGGTGACGTGTTGTGAGAAGGGAGGAAGGTGTTGGAAGTGAGGCTTTGAGACGAGCAGGAAGACGTATCGGAGGCTTTTTGTGTTTCCCAAGATAACTAACAGCGAGTCGTGATTTGGATGTTTTGCATTCTACTTCCAGATCCCATCTGCACGTAAGATCGTTACCTCCGACAAGCCCGTGGTACTACGTCGATTTATACTTTGTTCATATGGTTGCCTGTCGGCTTCTTACTAAGCCTAGGGTTGTTCTGTGGCATATTGTGGCATGCTCCAATGCTGCGCGGAGGTAAGGATCGGATATGACACGCAATGCAGTGCTCGTGTATATGATCTTACACTAGTGTTGTAAAAAGTACTATGTCAGACGTGCATACATCTACGGTAGTTTGTAGAATCGTTGACGTCAGACTGTAGGAACCTCATACAGGCCTCGGTATTGATCAGTATCTCTTTCGTTTCTCTCGATCATTTCAGCACTTCATAGGCCAGTGGTAGGTTCCATTGACGGCGCCGGCATGTTACAACCCTCCGCTTCGACCCACTGCCAAGCATGAGGCCGGAGATCGTCGAGATCAAATCCGGACCTTCGACAACACGATCGCACCTCAACGATCCTTCATCAAATAAATCATTCCAAGGCTTTGGTTTCTCCATGAACTTCTCCTTCAAGCGCAAGAACTCATTCACCGCCTCAGCACCGCCCCACTTCCACAGTGTGCCTTTCTTCCCAGCTTCCAAGACAAACTTCTCGACCCGATTGAGGTAACCCGGTGCCGAACTCGTCAGATCCTCGTTCGTGACATGCGGGCTGGACTGCTCGTCAAGCATTGTCTTCACCCACTGTAAGATGGTCGAGCAGCGTAATACGTGTCCACCAAAGGCCAATGTGTGGCCAGCGGAGGCAAGGCGGAAGACGAAGTGGACCGTTCCTGCTGGGAAGAAGACTGTCTGTCCCGGTTTCAGAACCACGTAGCGGAAGCGGTCGCCGGGGATGCTTGATGGATCCTCGATCCAGGTCTTGCGTTCTTCGGCAGTCGGGTACGACAGCCAGCCAAAGCCAATTCTGCCTTGATTTGCTGTAATGTAGGTGCTGTAGCCATGACTGTCCTGGTGCGGTTCGGTGAGAGCGCCTGACTCCGCCAGCAGAGCCCACTTCTCCACCTCTTTGTACCCTTTTGGATAGCTGCGACGTCCAGCAGACCCGGTGGCGTGCTCAAGTTTGATCTTCGTCAGGAGTCGAGTATCCTCGCCAGAGAGGAATGCAGGACGCAGACCGTCCTCGACGTGGGTTGCGAGTTCCAAGCAGTTCCAAGGCATGCCCTTCGTCTTGCCTCCGAGAAGACGCTTCTTGACAGTACCAATCTTCACCTCGCGGGCAAAATGCTTTTTGCTGGCGATCTTGATGCTCGGATCTTGAACGAAGACCTTAGCATTGTCGTCGTAGCATTCACTGAGAAAGTCCTCCACTGATTGGAGCGAAAGAGGCTGCTGGCCTTCTGTGAGGATCGGTCCATCGTGGAATACACCAGGCTTGAACTTTGCAGCAGCTTCGGCGCCTGAGAGGAACGACATCTCTTTATTGTTCGCTGGCTTCGCATTCGAGAGAAGGTAATGCATGCGCTCAGTCTGTCGATCGCCAAAGCACATGACAGGCTGATTGATTTTTCCACGCAGATTTTGGATCACTTCATGTGCGAAGTCGCGATTCCCTTCCATGTCATTGGATGGGCGGATGTCATTGTTGGCTCCCGTAATCTCGGCGTTCGTGATTGCCTCGACACGAGGTGCTGTGTCTTCGTCTTGGAAGACTTTGAGACGCTTGGTAGGTCTTGGAGTTGCCTCTTCTTCAACAGACCGCTTGGTCACTCCGGAATCCTGAGGGAGCAGCCATGGAAGTTTGCGTTGCGGCTTCATGATAGCGGTGGCTTGTGTCGTCTGGGTCTGTGTCGCCTGGGTCTGGGTTGGCTGGACTTGTTGTTTCGGATTGCTAGTCACTGATCTCCGAGACCTTCCTTTGATCCGATCTGCCAGTGTTGGGAGTAGCGGTTGGTGATTTTCTTTCTCGCTCGCAGTGCGAGGTGGGCTAGATGTATCCATGGTCAGATCCACTACAGGAGGCGCGACACCTGGGGTCGACTCTTCGGTTGCCATTGTGAAGGTGTTCGTGCCAGTTAAGCAGGGCTGCATGCGAGGCTTCGCTTTGCGGTCCACGCAAGGAGAGGTTGTAGCCAGTAGAATGAGCTGAACAGTGAATTTCTTTCGATACCCGTCACTTGTTGTTTGAGCCGAATACCGTGTGAACAGGGTATATGAATGTAGTGAAGTGCAGCAGTGAGGTGAGGTGGCGTGGAGTTGATTGCTGTGTGCTGGAAGTTGATGCGAAGCGTTTGCGACCCAAGCAGCGCGCCTTCCTCGTCTGTTGCTTGCCAGCCACGCTTTATTCACAATGCCGACCGCACCACAATAGCAAATTCTGTTGTTATTGTCCAGATTGTTCTCGTTGATCAATTGACAAATGTCACCTCAAAGAATCATCTTGCTAGGAATTCTTTTTGCATTCTCTCACAGAAAGCCTCTTCGCACCGCTGTTGGGAGCAGAAGGTCATCGAACCACGAGCGCCGAAAATAGCATTCCTACGCCGTAACCTGTCTGCAACTACTGGACGCACAATTAGTAAGTCATATGCGATCGCACTACGTCGGTGTGGCGCTTGCTGTGATATCACGCGTGCACTCTCTTGGAAGGGTTGCCAGGGCTATATATCGAGCCTATACCGCTTTCTTGCCTTGATGTGCTAGACATGACCCAGAGACCGGCTGATCTAAGATTTGGCAGTGCATATAACTTCTCGAGCCCCTTTCCTTCGCGAATTTTTCCAAAACACCGTTCAAGTGTGTCAATGGTGGTTCTTCCATGTCTTTGCCGTGGCAGCAAGTCACTTCGGTGGGACGTACTTTTCTGTCCCACCTGCGATACCATTGGTCGTCCGATACGCAACGCTTTTTATGGAGTCTTTTCTCGGACTCCAATGTAAGACTTCTTGCTCGTACAAATTGTTTCTGTGGCTAGGCTGTCTGCTCGCCGAGTGAGAAAACAGGCAAAACTCTCGCATCGCTTGTTTCGGTTGCCGGTGCGGACACTATGTGGGCGTTCAATCGTCCAGAGTGAGATCCACAAGCTCCCCGTTGGCAGCCGGATCGATGATCTTAGAGCGGAAGCCAGTGATGACAGTGTCGTCGTCGTCATCGTCCAGAATTTCACGCTTGATAGAGCTGACACTGCCGAAGCGCAAACCACGTCCAAGCCCGAAGAACGGCGATTTCTTCTCACGCTTGACTGTGCTCATTCTGTCCAGACGGGATCCGCCTCCGACTCCGGAGATGGGCGAACTCGACTTTTTGATTCTCTTCGACAAGCGACCCTCAAGAGTACGGGAAGGAGAATCGTGGGCTGACGTTGGAAGCCGTGCTACCCAGTCTGGCGTAGCGAAAGAGCGCACCGGATTAGGCGAGCTCGTTGGACCGCGACGCGGAGTGAAGTTGAGCAGACCGCCGAGGCGCGGCATGGTGGACTTTTTGCCCTCGCTGGGTCCGGGTCCGTTGGGTCCTGCATGCGGGTCCATGCCGAGCGTGTAGTTCTCTTCGACCTGGTCAACGACCTCTTGGTCGACGCCGCCGTTATCGCCCAGAGCCATTTCCTCTCGCTCGGTCCTCTCAATGCTGGAGATTGGCGAATTGCGGCTTCCGCTTTGAGATACGAAGAGTGCCCTGTTCGGTGTCAGTCTTGAGTCAAAAGAAGAAGCATAGGGAAGGAGTTGAACGTACTCTTCATCTTCATTGCCGTCGCCTACAGCGATGGGCGACTCATCCCGGTGGCTGGATGGCGTGACATCTCTGCCAGTAGGATCTGGAGAAGATTCTTGTGACTGCCTTGGAGCTTGGCTGCTCGCTGCTTGGTGACTGTCGCGCTTGCGTTTTCCAAGGCCGCCTTTGGCAGCACGCGATCTAGCTTTGGCTGCCTCCAATCGACGTTCCAAGCTGGCAACCACCTCGTCTGGATCTTCTTCATCATCATCAACGGCGTCTAGATCATCGTCGCCGTCACCATCGTCGTCTACGTCGTCGTCGTCATCATCGTCGTCATTTTCATCTTCATCGCCCGTCTCAGGCGGAGCGTCTGCGTCGTCCTCGCTATCATCGCTCCCATCACCATCTTCGCCATCTTCGCCATCATCCCCATCCCCAGATGACCCACCTCCAGAAAAGTCGACCGGGTCCGGATCGTTAGGCCCCTGAATCTCCACAGCAACAAACTGCAAATGATTATCTCTCCTGACCTGTTCAGGGTCAATCGCGAACCGCTGGATCAAATCCTTACACCCCTCCTTGGTCTTCTTGAGCCACACGCGCCTCGTGTTCGTCGAAATGCTGTAGTCTTTGGCGAAAAGCTCTGGAAGCGAGCGTCGCGACTTCGTGTTGGCGGGCGGCGCAGAAGCGTAGCTCCCGCAAGACCCATCAATGGTTTCGAAGAAGTTGCTGTCCGAATCGTTGTTGCCTGAAACCACGATTTCGGTCATGCGGCCGTCGAAGGACCACTTGTTCTCAAGGCGGTCTGGAATGAGGCACTCCAGGATCACAAGGCAGTCTGAGTCGGCGTTGTTGACCGTGTCGATGAACTTGTAGGCGTCGATCGAGCGTGGTCCGTCGCCGCGGAATACCCTGTAAGATTTCAGATTTCATGTGGCTTTCCAACCCTTCTCGGAATTATGAGAAATCTTACCATCTGTAGTCATTCTCGAACAAGCCGTCTCTCGCACCAGAGTACATGATGGTGATGTGGTCGCGATCATTGTACTTTGCGAGCAGCTGTCCAAACCGGTTGTGGAAGGTCTGTTCTTTCTCTCCAGGATTCATAACGAGCTCGTGGGTCACATCTGAGTGCAAGACGACGTTCGCTATGTTCCGCTGGATGGCGACTTTTTGCTCGTGCCTCAAGTCGTCACGACTGGCGCCGGGACGCTCGCCGAAGCCTTGCCGGACGGCATCGATGATGATGCTGACACGCTGGCGGTAGTGAGATACTTTGGAGTCGGGTTGGTTACAGAGCCTTTTCGTTGATTTCGGTGGACCGCGCGGCATGGTGAGTGTGCGTCTCGTTCAATGCCCTATGATGTAGTTGTGAATGTCAATATGTGTATGCTGGGGTACTCTTGCAAAAGCGGAGTATATGTCTCTTCTTTGCAAGTCGGTGGTGTCGTCGTTGAACAAGTAATGCGGCAGCAGTAGACCTTATATGTTGCAGTGGAGTAGGCGTCAGCAGCGACACGTGAATGTTGATCGATCCAGACGTATGTCCAGCATGCTTGTGACAGCTTGAAGTGATGGAGCAGACGGCAATGGCTATCATGTGTCTGCTGTAGCCGTCGCCAAAGATACGTAAAGCTCTCTAACCTGGCAAGAACGAAGCGAGCTCGATTTAGCACGTGTTCATGAGAGCACTATGATCCCAGCAATGGTTGTCTGGCACGAGCGAAGTGAATTGAACTGAATGCAGCACATGCTCGTTATGACCATTACGTTCCCAGCAGTAGGCGGTTGGGAAGAGCTAATTGGTTCTCGTCCTGCATATGCTTGTGATCGATGGGTCGGACGCTCGCAAGCTGCAGTCTGACTCAAGTAATGAGGAAGCATTCTGCGATGGAAGTAAGCGTTGAAAGTAAATAGCAGCAAGGTGAAGAAGAAACTGAGACGACCTCGAGCAGGGTCATAGGGCAACTGTCATGTGCGACGAGATGACTTGAAAGTGACCAAAGTAGAGCCCATGACAACGGGCCCTTGTGAATAAAGTTGATGCATCTGATCTGCCATGCTACTCTCAAGAACTGAACTCACCACGCTGTCAAAACGCTCAAATATCCGGCAAAGGCAGTACTCTCTCCTGCACTCTCTTTACCGTATCCACAAACTTCGCCCTCTCCTCCTCGTTCTTGAATTCAAATCTCACGCCCGTGACATTCCTCTCTGGTCCCTTCTTATTCTTGTTAGAATCAGAGAATTTCAGACTAGAAGTGTCGCTCATATTGCTGTTCGAGCGGCCGCCTCCGTTAGTCGTGCTTCTCTTGACTTCAGGCGGTCGCAAGACTCTGATGTCTATGCCTTTGAGTTTGGCGAATTTGTTCTGCTCGTCTTTGACGCGGACTTGCTGCCGTGAGGAATTCATCCACCACTTCGCATAGCCTTGGCCGAAGTTGCCGCTCATGTGCAAAAGAGCCATGACGCCTCCGCTGCCACCAGGTGTATTGACGCCGTCATCTTCCCACAAGCGGAGGACTTCGATGTTCGCGAATTGCTCTTCGAAAGCGAAAGCTCCTTTAAAGCCTTCGTGCAAGACAGTCGTTTTGATTGTTCGGAACGAGCCCAGGAGTTGACGGCCGAAGATTGCTGATTGGAATTCGTTGGCGTGCTTTTCGGTCTCGAAGATGTAGTTGATCCACTTTGTCCGAATGTCTTTTTGTTCTGGGTCGCCCCATTGCTGTGCGTGAAGTCGAAGGACTATCTCACGGTCTGCTGGTGGGATCGAGACTTTATTAGGCTCAAAGAAGGAGCAGTAAGGGACTGTCTCTACGTGGTCGGGAAGTTTCTGCTGACAGCGTACTTCGCCATCGTCGGAGATGGCCCAGATCGAAGCAACGACTCGTGTGCCGCCATTCTCGCGATTCTCCCTCTTGCGTATGACATAGACTCGACCTTCTTTACAGACAGGGACCATTTCTGTGTCAAATCGTGGATCTTCTTCATCTGGATTCTTTTGTGCAAACTCTGCCAGAGTGCACCGCACATCGCAAAGTATAGCTGCGTTGCGGAACAGTGCTTTTTCAAAAGCAGGCGAGGTTGAGTGAGAAGCTAAATTTGCCTTTTCGGGACCGAGATTGGGAGAACTGGCAATCGAAGAGTGTTTGCTGGCTTGTGTAGAGAAAGTTGAGCGCGTAGTCCGGCGACTAGGAACACTGCTTGACGAGAAGTGACGATCCAGGCCTGGCGTACTGCCTGCGAACATAGAGGATGGGGTAGCCGGAGACTGTTCGATAGGACTCCTCAGCCTCGGAGATAATGCAGGTGGCGGTAGTTGCTGATCCATCGCTTTCGAATCGATCCTACGTTTCCCACCATTTGACATAGGTGACATCCTGTCGTTGTGAGTCTCGCGTGAACCCCCTTCTTGGGCATCCTCATCCTCCTCAGGCTGCCTAGCGAGAAGACCGGGTAAAGTCGTAGATTCCCGCCGGGGCATGCTTGACATCCTATGCCGGGGTGACCATTCTGAGGAACTGCTGAGGCTTGGACTTGGGATCACTGGTGTTGTGACTGATTTGCCTGCAAATATGTCCCCAATGATCACCTCACTTGTGGGAGGTGCACCGCTTTCGAAGTCCCAGTCGATGATGTGTTTCGCGGGGCCATTGTAGCGACGAGAAGCACCATTTTCGTAGCACGCCGAAGTTTCCCTCCATTGTTGAGTAGAATCGATCATGTCATAATTGGTAGAATCGCGAGAGATCTGCCGAGTGATTCGTCGTTCGAGGAAGTAAGGGTCGGACCTCGAAGTGGAAGCCTCGATCAAACGTGTGCCGTGAGTCGTGGAGTCTAAGGTAGACACTGTGTTGTCTGATGCAGAGCTGTTGAGTCGTTCATGCGTACTATGTGGCGCCAGCGCTGGTGTTCCACTGACAATCGCCATGATGATACGATGAACATCATCGATCTTGTGATTTCGGTCGTGGATACTTGCAACATTCTCGGCCATTGGCATGACCACCCTCTCAAGCCTTGCCAAGGACCGAGATTGCAAAGCTTGCATAGTCAGGTTGATAGTGCTTGTGTGCATATGGAGCATGTCGCGCAGAGCCATAATGTCGCCACCTTCCGTAGTCCATTTGATAGTTTTGTAGTTTGCAAGGACGAGATCGGACCACGCACGTTCTCCAGTTTGTGGTTTGATGATCCTGTACCTAGCCACGAAACTCTCCAGGTCGCTCAGAGTTTGCTGAGCACTCTCCAAGATGGTCGCCACGGCTGCTTTGGTGGAATCCTCGGCTTTGTCGAGGATGCTGCCATCAGTATTTAGCGTTTCGGCCACAAGTTGAAGAGCCTCGCTTAACCCGTCTGCCTCTCGTTCGACCTCAGCGAACTCGGCAGGTGCGCTTTTCTTTCCTTTCGTGAATGCTCGTCCGACCCTCCATGCGGTTTGAGAAAGCATCAAGATGTCGCCAATAGAAGGAGTCATCGCCATGGTGCCGGTTGGGGTTGAGCCGCTGCGCGGCTACTATCCAGAAGTGCCAGCAGCGGGGTGTTTCTGATTCCGTATGGCGATTCTGAGGTTTCCAGGATTGATTGATGCTCAAGGTTGACTCAAGTATATCTATTGACCTTCCAGGCAGACAGATTTCGCTCGTTACTCATACATGTGGCTAGGGAAGGTCAGTCGCAGGCTGTGCAAAGCATGGCAAGATGCAGATATCTGTCAGCAAGGCGACAAGACGCCTTAGGGGTCTCGCATCACTTCGCTTCAACAGAGGCGCTCTCATGCCACGCCAAGCGAGGCGTAGGGCAAGGCCAAGTGATGGTTGCACGGGAGGTACCAGAACAGTGCCTGGGGCCATGCCCCGCAAGCCGCCATCAAGCGAGAAGATTGCATGTTTGGCCCTGCAGGTCCGGACGATGGATGAATGAGAGCCGATAGCCAGAAGCGTGTGCGTAGGTGTGAGCTGAGCCCACATGGTCGTCGAGAGCGCGTGGGCGCATGCTGCGACACCATTGGCCTGGGCGTCTGGGGGCCGGCTGTCAACGCAGCTGGCAACACCACCGCCGCATCCGTATTGGGGGCGATTTAAACGCGAAGGAGTTATCGTCACGCCTCACCCAGCGCGCAATCAAACCTTGGTCTGCCATGTGTCTCTTCACGACATGCTCGTCGATCGTTTGCACGTGCCTTTGGAGCCAGCCGATCACCACCGCTCGTCCCCCACAGCATTTCGTCAAGCATGGCCGAGCTCTTGCTTAAATCTGGTCAAGCGCAGGGCTGTATGCTTCTTCCAGATCGAAAGAAAGCAGGAACAGACGGCCTGTGTTTGCCGATCAACCGTCTCGCACGTGGCAAAGTGGTAGGGACATGAGCGATCAGGGCGTCGTCTCACCAGCCGTCTTCCGAACGTGAAGATGAAAACAGCTCGAATGCCGGTGCCATCTATAGCACAGGGTTAGGGTCTCAATCAAGGTACATGCATGTGCCGACTGGGCCTGTATACGTACTCACACGCTCAAAATGGAAAGACCGTTTGGTCGGCGTAAAACAGAATTTCCGGCAGAAGGAAGGCATATTCTAGGTTCGAGGCTCAAAGTCCAAGTTGCACCGAGCACATCCAGCATAGCGCTCACGGCATCCGACTCCTCCACACAAGTATGGTACTCCGCGTCTCACTAACACTTCCCGGGTGAGAACAGGACAAAGCATAATCAAAGCCAATTCCAGATAAAAGCAATCAATTTCAAGACTACTAATGCACGCTGGAACTATCACGCCCAAACCACCATCGAATTCTTCAAAGCCGTCTCCCCACGCCCGGCGGCTCACCAGCACCTCACGACAATTCACGACAAGACGTGGAGCAATCTTATCACTGCTTGATAGCAGCAACCTCCCCAACAGCCTCAAAGCTCCCCGTAATAACCGACAAACTCTGGCAATTCCCCGCAAACCCAGCATTGAAACTCATCCCCACGCAGCCCTCAACCATATCGCAAGCGTCCGCACACCCATCGAAAGTCCTCGTAAAAGTCCTTGCATTGATATCATTCGGATCCGCTACGGCCTCAGCTTCTCTCGAGCCCAGCAGAGCAGCTTCCTCCAAATCCCTACCCTCTTCCCTTCGGCCTTCTGCAAGGTCGCGTTTACCGCTGGTCGTGATGATGTTCCCGATGAAGCGCGTGTCGCACAGCACGCCGTAGGAATTGCCCATGGAGTCTGTGCAGGTTTTGCCGGAGAGGGAGGGGCACATGGTGTCTGAGCAGGCGGTGTCGGGGCCTGGAACGGAGGGTTGGAAGGTGGGTGCGAGCCAGGCTGTTGTTGCTGTTGTTACGGTGCTGAAAATTGGCGTTAGCAAGAGCGATTTCTTGTTGCTGATATACATGTATCTTCCAGACTCACTAGACGTAGGTGTATGAAACGGGTGCGAGGGCACCGTTGCCTCCACCGCTGGGCGGAGGAGTGTAGGCGCTTTGAGGCGGGATTGAGATTGACTCTGGAGGTCGATTGTCAGTCAACGATTCGCGGACGATGTTCAAAGAAGGTGAGGAACTTGCCAGTCTGAGCTCGCACGAGCGAGACGAAGAGCACTACACCGAAAGTCAAAAGTGGCGACATTTTGATCGACAATGAGAACTCTGAGTACGTGCGTGTTGCAATTATCGTTATCGTTGAGAGTAGTCAGTTGTCATTATTGCAGAAGATTGCCAAATCGATCAAAATGATGTTCGCGCCGAATGTTTGGATTCATTCAAAGCGCGCTGGAATGCACAACGCGATCCCACGTGCCCGAAATCTACAACCCATCATCCGGGGACCACACAGCGCGCATCCACCTCGTATCCAAAGGCGCGCCTTCCTCGTAGAATCTCAGATCAGTCGACAGTCTAATCCTGCCCAATGGATCCTCGTTTTTCGCAGCGCCGTGAAGAAGATACGGATTATGGAAAACCACGTCGCCCGCTTCGTAATTACCAACCAGCCACTTGCGGGTATTGCGACCAGTATAGTGCGCAGTCTCAAGATCCCTGGTCATTTCTTCAATGTTGTGGGTGAGCTGGCCGTCTCGCTGCATGTTCATGTTGAACCCTGAGATGCGCTCTTCGGCCGGCAGCTCCATGTTCTTCTTCATGAAGTCCACTTCCATTTCGCGGCCGATGTCGTCGGAGTGCTCCAGATAGACGAGCCCGCCGCCCGTGGCTGGACAGTCTCCGATTGGAACCCAGGCGGTGAGGAATTCTGCTTCGCCGGCGCGAAGGAAGAGTCTGTCGTAATGGACGCCTGTTGAGAGGCCGTTTGGAACATTGTGACGAAGCAGTGTTCGCTTTACGAGGACGTCGTTTTTCCAGCCCATGAAGTCCCGCACGAATTGCCTTAGTTCTGGATGTTCCAGGAAGGCGAGGTAGAAAGGGTGCTTGTGGACTTCGATGAGCTTGTTGACCCTTTCGATATCTTCCGGTAGATCTCTGCCGCCGACGCCGTTGTGGACGACGGGGTCTTGAGTAGTATCAAAGATACCATCACGAGGTGACGTTCCCGGCTTGAGGATACCTGTGGGAGCCATGTACTCGAAGTAAGATTGTCGCATGTCCAAGACATCTTCTCTGGGCATCACATTTTTGACCCAGATGTAACCGTCTTCCTCAAAGCGACGACGCATCTCATCGACTGGCGTATCAATGGAAGTTTCTTTCATCCAACCAACATTAGCGTCTTGCAAGTAAGCGCCATAGTTGGAGCGCAGCTTGGGAAGTTGGTCTTGCTCGTAGACCAACTCGTGCGCAGGGCGCGGGGCAGATTGCACAGCAGCAGCCATTGTTCTTGTCTTGCAGATGAGTTGGAGGTTATAAATTAGGTTGAAAAGGCTTGCGTCGAGCTATAAATATGGCACTCGCGCGCACTATCACTCTTCGTGAGCAGCATCATGCATCTGCCACACACGTGTGCTTGTGTTAGAAGGATGTAACGTCAGTAGAGCAGCCGTATGTCCTCATACACTGATAGAGGCAATTTGCTCCGCATTGCAGGGTCCTGACTGCAGGCTGCACTTGCTTGTTGATTCCAAAAGAGTGTCAGCATATTCGTGATTGGCCACTCCAATAATTGCCCCATAACTACTCCACGATTTGTGAACTCTGTTTGCGGAGTTGGATGCCTCTCTCGGAGTAGAATAGATTGGTCTCGCTGAAGAGAGCCGAACATCATGGCGAAAGTCGAGTGGAGCATCTCGATCGATAGTAGAAGTGTTCAGACCGCGGCGACGGTATAAGCATGCTGATCACACAAAACGCACTTGTGCCTAGTGCCATCCCGGCAGTGAGATTGCTCACTTTTGAAGCCGGCGTAAAAGTTAGCAGCACTCAAGTCGTGCAGCTGCACGAGGAGCAGCGCATGAGCATACCAATCCCAAGAGTCAAGTCAAATCAAACAACTCTTCCAGCGATTCCACCTCTCACCCTCCAAAATCTCTAAAAGGCTGCCCTTTGACCTTACCCTTCGAATCAAATCGCACGCCCTCCTCCGCAAGTAAGTTCCTCTTCTTGCCTGCATGCTTGCCCTCCTCTCCCCAAAACCCTCCGAAGCCACCTATCGACCCATCCGAGCTCAGAATGCGATGACATGGCACTTCCGGCGCGAAAGGGTTGTTCCTCATAGCGTTGCCGACAGCTCTCGCACAGGTCTTATGCGATGTAGACGTGATGTAGTCGGACATGGCTTGGTAGGTGCTCCAGCGACCGCGAGGAATGAGGCAAAGGAGGGTGAGGGTTTGTTTGCGGAAAGGAGTGAGAGTGGTTGATGACTGTATGCGAGAGATTTGGGAGGACATATCCGGGTTTTTGGTGAGCTTCGCACGCTCGGGTGCGTCTTCGTTGTGCTTTTCTTCTTGTTTCACCCGTTTCGAGGGCGATGGCGACTCAGGTGTGGGCGCGAAATACTTCGAGATCGACTCGTCTGCTTTCCTCTTCTTCCCTCCTTTCACCTGAGCATCACGGCTCGTCTCAAGCTTCCCAGCCGGCTGCTTCTTCTCCTTCTTCCCTCGTAACCTTAAACTCACGCCATCAAGTTCCACAAGATCAGCACCTCCATTCGCCACTCTCTCGCCCAGCTCCAACGCGTCGCGTAATTGGCTTTCGGTCATATTGCGCACAGCAGGCGACTTGATAGCCCGAGTCCAGGGTTTGTCGATGCCGACGGCATTGTCGAGGATAATGCGCGCAAAGCAGTGGTCTAGATGTACGGGCCAGTGTTTTTGCGCTGAATCACGGGCTACAGCGAGGGCTGGGAGATGGGACTTGTACAGGTGGGTCCAGCGGGCACGGAGAGATTCAGTGTCGTCTTTTTGCTTGGAGGGCGACATTTCTTGCTTGTCGGAAGACTCGATCATCTTAGCAGTTGGTTTAGGATGGCGTATGCTACATGCACATCAAATGTTGCGTTGTTGACGAAGAAGATGATGATGACGTCGATACATCTCAAGCATTAGAAGGTCGCGGTGTTTCACCTCAGCGCATGGGCCTTGGAGCGAAGCTTAAATCGTGACGCAAGCTACCTATTACATATGTAGACACACCGTGAGTCTGGTAACAACGATACATGTACGTTAGCAAGTGTAGAGGCTGCCAGTGAACAAATCTGGCAGGGACGGAAAAGGTCCACGCGGTCACAAAGACACCCATCGAAGTCCAGTAAAGCATCCGCCTAAACGTGATGCCATATCTTTCATTCTCTTTTTTTTTATCTAGTCCTAACATCACCCAATAAAAGCCGTCACCCTGCGCCGAAATAAAGGTATCATCAAGTTCCCGTTTCCACCGAAAGAGAAGAAATCAAAACTCGCAAGCCACCCGGGGAGAGCGGCCCAATGCCTCGAGGTCATCCCCCTTTCCATTCGATAATCCCTTGTAAGATGACAATTAATCACGTTCTGCCAGGAAAACCTTCCCTCAGTCTCGTTCCCGTAGTAGTCGTTCTTGTCGAGCTTCAAAACAAAGCGCGGCCGTGTGTATCATTTTGAGCTACGTAGAAGCAAAGTCCCCAGAAAAGCGTTCATCATCCATCCGTCCTCAGCGCTTTTGAATCTCCAAACCATTTAATTTGCGGGTATTACATGTGGTCGTCACATGTCCGCCAAAGTTCTCCTCCTCATATTACCCGTGCCTCTCTTCATCGCGTCTAGTGGCTGCCGCCCTTCCTGAACCGCAGCAGCTCACTCAAGCTAGCGATGCTGCATCCGTGCTGCAGGAAATCGTGCCTGCACAGCTCCTCTGCCGTTGCACGGCTCTTGACATCGACACACAAGCAGACGCTCAGGAAAGCCTTGAGCTCCTTCGATAGCTTCTCAGGCTTCTTGAGTCTTGGTGTGCCGTTCGTGGCAATGAGGTACAGAGCCTTGAGAGGCTCTTCGTTCAGGTATGGCGGCTCGGATTCGATCATCTCGATCGCCATGATACCCAGGGACCAGATGTCGACCTTTGAGCCATATTCCTTCTGCTTGACGACTTCGGGCGCCATCCAGTAGGGTGTACCGACCATGGTGGCGCGCTTGGAGCGTTGCTCGGTAAGCTTAGCGCAGAAGCCGAAATCGGTGATCTTGACGTTGCCGCGGGAGGAGAGAAGGACGTTGTCGGACTTGATGTCACGGTGGATGATGTTTTGGTCGTGCAGGTGCATTAGGCCCTTGCAGGTCTGTGAAAGTGGTCAGTACAGTGTAGGAGAGTAATCAAACTGTGAATCAAATCATACCTCGAAGCAAATCGTCGCGATTTGATCTTCAGTGATCGAAGCGTTGTTGTCAATGACATCGGTCAAGGCACCACCCTCCATGAACTCCATCACGACCCACAGTTCGTAAGTGTCCTCTTGCAAGAACGCGTCAAGGAAGTTGACAATGTTCTCGTGTCTGCTCTCCTTCATGACGATGATCTCGTTTACAATCAGTTCCTTTCGGGGCTGGCTTCGCAAATCCATTTGCTTAATAGCAACCTGTGCCCTAGGGCCGTTCGTGCGAAGAATGTCTTGAGCAATACGACTTGGGGCACTTTCACGGATACGTGCAACGTACACAGATCCAGAAGCACCTTGGCCAATCTTCTTCTGCTTGTTGTAGCTTTCCAGAGGGTTAGAAAGATTGACCACTGAACGCAGGCGCTCCATGACCTGGGTATCAGACATCGCACTCATACGAGTCTCCTTAGCCTTATCGGTCGGCTCCTTCTTGGTGAGGGCCGCCTCGGTTTGTTTGTGATGATCCTTGGGCGCGCCTGTAGGCTGCTTGGTGGCCACATTGAGAGGCTTGACTTGGTTAGTCGATTGCTGTTTCTGGTGGCTACCAGCACCTGAAGGCTTGCGAGCAAGAGGTGCCCCTTGTCCATTTGCAGGAGATGGCTGCTTGTAGGGTGAAGAGCCATTTGCTCCTGTAGACTTTTGAGGTGACTGGCCAGGCGGTGCTGGAGCAGGCCTTTGTGCTTGGAGAGTGCGAACAGGCAGAGCACCATTCTTGCTCGCTGTGGGTGCAGGAGGCGCAGGCCTTGTCGCGTTATATCTATTTGGGTCGTGAGAGTCGCTGTATCCTCCACCAATCTCCTGCTTCGCCAAAGGCACGCGGGTCTTTGGCAGTGAGTCGTTGTATTCGCGATCTTCCTGTTCCTGTCGGGCTCGTCGTTCGCGCTCTTCATCAGCACGCCGACGCTCGGACTCGGCGTATCGTCTCTCGTCCTCTTGCTTTCGTCGGTTCTCGGATTCGGCTCGTTGCTGATCCTGATTATACTGAGGCGCAGTATCCGCCCGCTTGGGAGCTCCATAGCCATTGTCGTATTGCGATCCAGGTGTTCCTGTTCTTGCTGGACCGTAGCTGTCCTGTCTCTGGAAGCCTGGTGCCTGTTGTCGAGGCGGCGCGATGCTAGTTCCTGCTGCATATCCGAGTTGCTTCTCACGTCCACTGTCCACGGGAGGTGTAGGTGTCAATGAAGGGTAGCTTTGCGGGTCATTGGCTCTGGGAGCAAGCTTGTCACTGTAGAACTGCAAGACTTCCATGACGGCTTGTGGGTTCTTTGCCATATCATCTTTCGTCAATGCTGAACCCTTCAACAGTCGCTCCCATTCCACAGGCAATCCCACGAAACCTCCAGTCACAGGATCAAAGCCGACGTGCACGCGATGAGAGAAACCAGTTGGATGCGATACACCACCCATGCTGGGACAGCGGTCGTAAATGTTATCCATCCAGCCGTATACGTCGTTGTCCGTCTCGAATTTGAGAATCCATTGCTTGCTTCCATCCCTGGTCAACTCTATGCTGAATGGGTAGTTGTCTGAGCGTGTCACACCCGTCACGTCACGAAGATAGATCGTCAATGACACTTTTGTGGTGGTGTTGGATTTGTAGAAATCAAGCTGCTTCTCTCGCAGAATGAGAAAGCGTTCGTTCCAGAACTGTTTCATAAACCCAGCACCCTCTTCCTTGACCTTGGCAAATCCATCCTTGATAACTGGATTATCGCCTCCCAGACTCGTGTCAGAACGGCTGAATCCAGGAGGACCTGATTTGAGGTTTGGGTTGCCAGGAGTCATGTAAACATTGGGTGTGAGAGAGACCTTGGGCTGGCGATCGGTCGGTGGACGCGGCGCTTCACGAGTAGCTAGGAACTGGTCCGGCCGATACATACTGAAGAAGAGGCCAGTCAGCAAATATAGACTTCAATATAGACACCTCGCACGTCGGCCAGCACAGATCTCGCCTGCACAGAGAGCGTTGCGCGGGCACGCATCGCATCAACGACGCATGCACCTGCGAACTGGCAATCGCAGGCGTCTAATTCTTCTTCACGGTGCGACATACGTATTCTGCTGAGGCTGCGCCATGGCTGTGAGCACACGCGCGAACGGGCGCGGTAGTGCGCGTGTAAATGATAGGGTACGAGCGAGCGACTCCTAGAGTGTCGGCGGACAGCCGCGTAGAGGTATGCGCTCGCTCCCGCGTGCCCAACGTTATGTCAAGGCGCGGTCGTCTTGAGCGGCGTGCGATGTTTCTCGGAGTACAGCTGGTGGTAGAGAGGGCGCCTCGGAGAACGGGACACAGGGTGTAGGCGTGGCGGGAGGCGGTTGTGAGACAGGGATCCTTGGGCAGCGGAGATCGAGGGGCTTCCTTGGTCGAGGGGTGGTGTTGGTGGTAGTGGGCAGCTAGCGAGCAGTCTTCCGGCGGGGCGGTGAGCGACAGGAGCCGTAGCAGCAACGCCGGGCGCAATAACGTCAATGTCAAGAGCACACAGGGGCGGACGAAAACAAAAAATGGGCGAGACGGGAGGAGTGGTGAGCAGTGCAGCTATCGCTAGTCTTCTATGATAGTGTGCAGTTAGTGGGTTGGGCGTGAAGGATGGAAGCATGTGGCCCGCGGCCGACGGACGACGCCAGGCGTTTCATCTTACTGCCAAACCCGTCATCCAGGAGTTCTGCATCTGCTCTCCTGCGCCGCGCTAGCAGTCATGACACTCCTATTCTTCACCCTATACACTGTCTGAGTCCGCGGGGAGCGCCGGCCTCTGCTGCCGTGTTACATAGTGTGCGCAGACACTGGCCCATTGTCTCGAACGCCAACGTTCGTCTCAACACGCCTGCCCTCGGCCGCTTCAACAAACGAAAGAAATCCGCAATGCACCCACTCATGATGCCGTCACGTGTGCTGGAAGACCGTCTCGGCCTGTTACTTCACGAGTGGGCGCTCTGGCATCGACACAGAGGCTCAACAGTCTCAAGTACAACTAATCTGTTACAGCGCGCCAACTTGCTGTTTACTCTCACAACCGAGCGTGCCAACATACCCGCTGAAGTGGCAACTGTCTTTTGTGGGAATGAAGGACTGCGCACAAGCAATCCCTGCATATCTCTCGCATCTGTTGTGACACCTCACGCGGCACATTACCGATCCCTGAAAGGCGCGTCGTCAACAGCAAGTCCAATTTGCATAGTAAACCGATGAAGAACTACATGTAATGCAAGTGTGAAATCAACATGAGCGCTGACCTCATGCCACAGCTATACAGTGACTATCATGTATGATTGCCTCCTTTGCAGTCTTACCCTTCATTGCATGGAGGACTGTATAGGTCATAGGCTCACATAATCCCAATTCCTCGCAAGGTAGGCACTTAATCCTCCTTGTTGCTACGCAGTTCAGGATTCCATCGAGCAACGCGCATATTCGCCAACAAACTTGCTTGCTGTTTGACGTCTTACTCGAATCTCTTCGTTCCTCAACTACAACTTGTCAACTGCATCGTCATGCCAGGCTTCGCTGGATTCGGACCAACGTTTGGAGGAGGCTTCGCTCATCGTGGCAGAAGAGGATGTGTCCACGGTGGCGGAGGAGGGTTTGTACAGCACGGCGGAGGAGGCTTCGCCCACCATGGCGGCGGTGGCTTTGTCGCCCATGGACCTGTGATGTATGGACCACCTATTGCTTACGGCTTTCATGGCGGACACAGGTCTCTAGATTTCTACAGCGGCTGGTTCGGTTTCCATTCCTCATGGATCGAATGCATGGACTGGATCGAGCACTGCGATTACCTGGTCTGGCATGGCTGGCAACAGATGCTCTCATCATCAACCATCAGCATAAGCGGACAACGCAGCCTGCTCGAAGGCATGCTTCAACAGCAACACGGAGACATGGATAGGCGAGAGCTAAGGGAGCTGACTGACCGGATACTGCAAATGAACAAAGACCTTGGAGCTGGTGATGATGGTCGGGTGAGCGAAGTTACAGAGACAACTACTACGACAACGACCACGACTAGTACAAATATAACACAGCAACAAAGATACGACACTGCGAACGACTTCCTGCAACTCCTGACTTCCTCAGGTGGCATGGGATTCTCGTTGGAGCAGGCGCAACAGAAGGCCGATGACATTCGCCAAGGCAGGCAAGACACTTTTGTGCAAACACACCTTGAGAGTCAAGCAGCAAAATCAGAGTCGTCACAACAGATCATTCAAGCGCCGCCTCAGCAGATGCAGATACAATCTCCTCAACCCACACCACATATAATGCCGCAGCCGCCTGTTCCACAACTGCAACAACAGCCGTACACTCCGCAACCCCAAGGACAGTCTCTCGTAACTCAAAACCGGTATTCGTCGCAACAGGCAATGATGTCTCCGCCACAGCAGGTGCAGAACATGCAACACGCCTATTCTCCGCTGCCTTGGGTACAGCCTCAATCTCAGCAGGAGCTATTTACAATGCAGCAAACCCAACAAGCTCTTCAGTCACCTGCACCGCAAGTGCATCAGCTCACGGCCTCTCATGAGGCGCAAACGATGCAATCGACTCCACTGCAACCACAGATGCAGGGTGGAGGAAGTATAATTCAACAATGGGGTAATAATCGATCCCAGCCATCAGTCCCTGCCTTGAACACAAACCAGAACGATACGGCGACCACAAGCACGAGCACTACTACGACCACCACCACTGATACCATGACTTCTGCTATGCAAGGAATGCATCTGGGGACGCCCGATCAACCCCAACTTCAAAGTCCGGCTCCTCAATACCAATATGCACCACCACAAGTTCAGTACCAGGTCCAAAGCCCAACACCGCAATATCGCCAGGACTCTCAGCAAGCTCACGCTCAAATCCAGAACTCTCAACCACAGCAACAACCTCAGCTGACATACCCCGGCTTTGATGGCCAACCGCCTCAACAGGTAGCTACTTTCAACCAATGGCGACCTAGCAATGCGACGCAGGTGCAGACGCCCGCTGCTCCCTCGAACGCCAGTGGACAGGCACACTCCCCGTACCCAATGCCACATTTCAACATGCAGCAGCCGCGGCAGCAACTGCAGCAGGCCTCCCAGCAACCCTATCAACAGGCGCCGCAGCAAATGGCTCAGCAGATCGCTCCAATGCAATCTCAACAGCAGTATGCGTCTACGCCGAACCAGCCGACGATGCAGCAGCCCGCACAGGCAAATTACCAAGGCGTTCAACAGCAGAGCACACAAATCTCCCGGCCAAGGCTGCATCACGAAACCTACAAATAGGTCATGTCGGCCCAATACTTACGCATGCTGGAGTACCAGTGGCAAGTCTACCAAGGCTAGTGGGGCAATGTGCGATGATGAAGTCGGACAGGATCGATGCGTCAAGATCGAGGGAAGAGGTTGATTCAGGCATTGCGCTTTTTGAACGTGTTTAGAGGCAATCGCTGTCAATTCACTTTCATTGGAGGCCAGAGCCAATACTGTGGGCTCAATGTCTTCAATTACTTTTACATGGTCGCCTAGGAAATAGTTACAGAGAAAAAGAAAGGTTGCGGGCTGCACCCTGTTTACACACTCCCATCTTTTCCTCCTGCGTGGGGTGATAGTATAAGCACCCTCCAAGCATTGACATAATTTTACAAGCAGCGACAAATGGAAAACAGCCGTAGGCACATGGAATGGCTCAATCCTGCCTCATGTGGCTGGGCAAGTTCCAGCCGGCATAGTCCAAGTGCACGAAAGCTCTGTCGACATTCGGCACGGATTCGATGACGTACTGCAAGCTCTCGCCCAAATCGTGGCTGTCGCGCAGACTGGTGCCTTCGTCAAGCACGATGTCGACCTCGACGTTGAGCTTGTCTCCACTGTGATATGCCTGTAGACCCTGGATGGCCTTGATGGTCTTCGCGAAGCGCATGGTAAGGTAGAGCAGGATGTTGCGCTCGTCTGCTGTGGCAGCGGCACCGGTCAGGTTGCGAATGTGTTCGGAAGAGGTCTGCGACCAGTTGATGATGACGTAGCAGGAGAGCAGAACACCTCCTAGAGAATCGAGCCACCAGACCTTGGCGTAGTAGCCTACGAGCGGGAAGATGATGGAGAAGATGTTGAAGACGACGTCGGTCATGGCGTCTTGCGCGAGGGCTTGCACGGAGCTGTTGGGGATCAGACGACACCAGAGCCAGCAGGCGAATTTGATCACGACTGTCGCGCCCATGATTGCGATGGCGGGAACGGTGAGTTGCACGATCGCGTGGTCGGGGCCAGTGAGGCGTTGGAAACCTTCGAGGGCGACTTGGAAGAAGGAAGTGACCATGATGACGGAGAAGACTAGAATGCCCACTGGTTCGAGACGGCGGCGGCCGATCGGATAGGCGTATTGATCGTGACGAGAGATGAGATAGGTCGTGACCCAAACGATGGCGGTGGAAAGGAAGTCAAGCGCTGCATCTACGAGAGAAGCCAGAACGGAGACGGAGCTGGACAAAGCAACGACCACGATTTTCATCAGAAGCAGAACGGTGTTGGCGATGAGATTAACGTAAATGGCAATGGTGACAATGCGAGACTGAGAGTCGGCTTCTTCCTCGGGCTCGAAATCAGGTGGTAAGATGCGTGTTGTCTCGGAAGACTCGCCTTCTTCATCCTGGATGGACTCCGCAGAAAGTAATGGTGTGTTCTCGTCGTTGGGCTTCACGCGGTAGATGTCCTTGGTACGAATGACCCTGTGGGTGGGTTTGCTACCATTGATCACTGAGTCCTCGTTCGGCGGAGAGCCAGTGGGTGTTGTTTCCTCAGTGTCTGCCTCCGCAATTGTATCAGGGACATCTGGCGCATGCGGACCGCCCTTATACCAGTCTTTTACACCTTGCGCATGGTGGTATTCCTGGATGAGGTTGTGTGGCAGACTGCTGTCCAATAGACGATCGATGTACAGATAGTGCTGGATCAAGTGGTTGCAGCGCTCGTAATATTTACGAATCGGCTTCTTCATCTGCTTCAACTCTTCTTCAGGTTTGTAGTATTGTTCCCAGCGGTATCTTGGATTACTATATCCGATCAATCGCATACTGCGCATCTGCGGCGTCATGAGAAGACGAGCGCGACTGTCCTCCATGGGCTCGCTGTCGCTGTCGCCCCACATGGGCGTAAAGGACGAGCCTCTTCTTAAGCCACCAGATTCGAGATCGCCGTCGGCGCTGTTGCGGCGGCCATTGTCGTCGGAAAAACTGCTTGGCCGTCTGCGAAATGATTTCTTGTCGGTGTTGCTGTTCGAGCGAGCAGAGAGAATGCCTGGCAATGCTTGTCCGCGAGTGGACATGGCGCTATCTTCGCCCGAGAGTGGCAGGAAACCTTTCAAGCCTGGGATGCGATAGCTGCGCGGCGATTCGCGTTCGTGAGAGGACTCTATGTCGCTCATGGCAAGATATTGACACGGGTGTCGCGTAGCAGCAGTATCTGACGTCTGCTGTATATGCGATACACTGCGTGCTAAGTGTGGAAGTGAAGGCAGAGGGAGAAGAAAGCTACAGCTCAAGGCCTAGAAACCTTGGAACGGCATTGCGTGAAGCTTCCCCCACACAAAAGTCCGTACGTTCGCACATGCACCCTTTGCCGAACTTCTCACGCGCCGAGTACCAGTCCGGCGCATGCCAGAGGTACACCAAGTGGAGATTCATTGATCAATCAGATAATCGCTATCAGATGATCAGACCCTTCGCTCGTCATAGCTCTCGTACGCTCGCTTATATATGCTACTCAGCCCTCAACACCTTCTCCTGATGCCCTTGGCATGGTTCGACGTAATGGTCAAACCAGACAAACCCTCAAATAAATGGCAGTTCGCACCGAATGCAATTCAACAGCTTCGCAAGCGTGTCTCTGTATCCCTGTTGCATGTAAAAGGAGAGGATGCTTGAACTTGATTGGAGGCTTGCCGAGGCGGCTGTTTATGCAGTCATGTTTGGGTGTGTGCCAGGCTGAGGCTGAGCCATATCACCTCAAAAGCCATCCTCGTGCTGGTAAACTTAGGCACCCAGCCTTGTCATCGATGACTTCGCGACATCTAACGTCAAAAGTGATATGGACGCTGTGTTTTGACTAATCCTACGGTTTATGGCAGCAAGAAGCGAGATCAGGGCAGCTTACTGCGAGAGTATAGCGTCGCAAAGATGACATTGCGAAAGGGCTCCTACAGGGATCTGGATCCCCCTCAGGGGGCGCCAGGAAAACGAGATCATGCTGGTATAGGTGACCAGTATCAGGCTCGAGCCAGGGATCAGGGAAGGAGAGAGATAGGGCGAGAAGGGATGCCACTACCAAGACACCAAAATCGTGGACATCACTACGAGCGTGTGAACATAAAGGACTACGCACGAGTACACCTCGGGGACACACATATCAAGCAGCAGCACTTCCATCCAAAGGAAGATGCTGCAGCAAGAAAACGAGAGCAGCGAAAACAATTCATGCAGGATCTTGGATTCAACATGATGGGAACTCGGTTAGCGACCATCGGTGCAGCTCATATGTACACCTGTCGCTGGTTGTTAAACAACGAGAATTATCTCCGATGGCGAAATCCTCGTCTCCGATCGTCGCACCATGGGTTCCTCTGGATAAAAGGCAAGCCCGGTGCTGGAAAATCGACATTGATGAAATATGCTTTGGAGCAAATGCAAAGCCATGCAAAGGACGACTGCACAATTCTTTCTTTCTTTTTCAATGCGCGTGGCCATGATTTGGAAAAGACAACCGAGGGCATGTACAGATCTATCTTGCGTCAGCTTTTTGCACAGTTACCACAACGTCTTCCCGATCCCATCCCCCTATATCCTCCGGAATGGAAAGATCACGGCTGGCCATTAGAAGTACTGCAAGACTGGCTTCGAAAGGCTATTCTTGAGCACGGCGTCGAACGCAAAATCATCTGCTATGTCGATGCTCTTGACGAGTGTGAAGAAGACGCCATTAGGCAGGCCATTGACAATTTTGAAGCGCTTGAACACTCGTCGAGCACTCGAGGCATCAACTTTGCTATCTGTTTCGCCAGCCGACACTATCCGAACATCACAATCAATTACAACGAAACAATTAACCTTGACATCGAGGAAGAGCATCACAAGGATATTACGGTCTTTGTCGGGAAAACACTAAGGGGCGAGCGCACGCTGAGATACGAACTTGGTCGAGAAATCTCGCAGAGATCCTCCGGGGTCTTCCTGTGGGCTGCGCTCGTCGTACAGATTGTGAACAAAAGTGCAGACCATGGTGCAACCCGCGACCAGTTATTTCACGAGCTAAGCATTGTACCTAGTGGCATCGGAGGGCTTTTGAAGAGTATAGTGGGCGACCAGGGCTCCGACCTGCTGCTTTTACTCCAATGGGTCCTCTTCTCAACGAGGCCACTCACAACTTCGGATCTCTACTACACTATGAAGACAAGCATCTCTTGCCGAACTCCGGACGAATCGACATGCTATCAATCTACGGACGAGCAAATGCGATTTTCCATTCTGACTATGTCTAAGGGTCTCGTCGAGTTCACGAAAGGTGAGACTCATGAGACAATCCTGGATGCTACTCGCTGGCAGTCAAGTCGCACGTGGGCTTTCGCTAGCGTCCAGTTCATTCACGAGACGGTCAGAGAGCACCTGCTCAATGGCGGTCTGACAGCGTTAGATCCAGGGCTTGTGGGCAACATCGAAGCGGCTAGCCATGCTAAGCTTGGACGATTGTGTCAAAACCATATCGAGGCTACCATATTCCCTCGTCTTTCAAGACACCCGTTTCCTACATACTCGATAGGATCTATGCTGGCTCATTTCGAACGTGCTCTTTTAGGCAAAGAATTTGACCTAAGTTCCATAGATGCGGTCCCTCAAAGCATCTGGTCTGCAATGAGAGGCTATTTCGATCACGATTTCGACGAAAATCATACTCCCACGTCTTTGTACATCACAGTACGAGCTCGCTGTCCCAAGCTCGCTGTAGCTTTACTTCAGCGCCAATCTGCCGCTGATCATGGCCGGAATTTGGCAGCAGAAACCGCGAATCTGGATAAGCACGACATACTCTCCGTGGACATCAACGCGACTTGCGGGAGTCGCTACCACTCTACTGTGCTGCTAGCGGCACTCGAGCAATCTTCCATAGGGCTTGTCGAGTCGGTTTTGAAATGCCAGGCGGACCCTAATCTTGCTATTGAGCCGGACATCACGCCATTGTCGGTAGCACTTAGCTCTCAGCGGCACCAGGAGGACCTCAAATACCATTTCGTTAAGCTGTTGTTAGAGCATGGTGCAGATCCTAACTTACCCATGTTGTTTTCTCTGTCCGATCTTCCCTTGGAGCTCGCGCTCACGCAAGGCAGCAAGCGAATAATTGACTTACTTCTGACGTTCGGGGCCAGGCGAAGGGAGCAAGCGAATGCTGAATTTGCTTTTTATGTTGAAAGCCAACGCGACCATGGAGCATGACGATTCCTCTTTTTCCAGCCGCTTTGACGACTACATCTTCCGTCATCAAGACTTTGTCGGCTCCAGGGACACGTGTGCAGAATCTCACCCACTGCTGTTGTGTCGCACTCTGCGCCGAGATTCCTACTTCGGGTATTCACACCACATCAAATGGGACATCTGTTGTGACCTGCCACTTTGACCCTGTTAGACGATCCATGATGATTTCTGCCCGTTCCTCAACTCGCCTGGGTGTTGGCTCTGGGTGACAAGCGCGCTCCAAAATTCATATTCTCATTAATCGCATCCATATCTATCTAAAGCAATTTACAAAACCAACGCGAGTCCTCCGACAGCCATAAGAGCTCCAGCCAGAGGTCCGCTAGTCACCATTGCCACCGCACCCGCCTTGCTCGTAGAGCTTCCATGAAGACTTGTGGCAGCCGCCTGCGCCAGACTGCTGTAACTGGTTGCAGAGATAGGGATCGTGGTGCTGCATGTCAATGATGCTGTGCCGGAGGATGTGCCCGAAGCGCTGACCGACGCCGCGCCAACGCAGCAGTATGGGCTTTGACCGTTGCCTGTGTTCTCGACTTGGCCGGGACAGCAGTAGTGGCTGCTGCCCTGCGTGTAGGTGACTTCGTTGCTCGGGCAGGTAGCGGTGGCTTTCTGGGTTTTGGTTTTGGTCTTGATCCTCTTGGTGGTTTTGGGCTGGTGATGCATGCGTTAGTTTGACACAGGAATTGATGGCAGTAACCGCTTCATCATACCTCGGGAGCGGGATCGGCGAGTGTGGAAGGAAGCGCAGCGAGGATCGCTGCCAGTGTGATGCCGTAGGTGAGCTTCATTGTGAAGGGTTGATGGATCTGTGAATTGTGGATGGATCTCCTTGGGGCGCTTGTGCTTTTGTCGGTAGGGACTTGTTCGACTGGACGACTGATGAGTCTTCGTAGTGGCTCAAGGGCCGTACGGCGAACACCTTATATATCCATTTCTCCTACATAGCCATCATACAAACTTGGCTCAAGGTCATGATTCAGCTTCGGAAGTGAGCTAAGCACGCATACAAAGTCAGCGATATGCCAAGCAGCGCAGTCATTTGAGTTCAATGCGCTCGACATGCTTGGTCGGAAAAGTTGGAACAGGATGCTGCTGCTGCAAGTCTCAGCCTATCATTCTCGCGAAGGATTGATAGATTGCGCCACAGCCTGCCTCCAGCCTCCAATCAGCCCTGATCCGAAGGGTCGGAGACGTCGTAGCTGAAAAGAAAACCCTAAACTTAGCTGTCATGATCACCAGAGGGCAAGATTAAAGCTTAGCGAGCATAGCCCTAAGTGAAGATCGACCTCACGTCTAATCGGACGTCTATCGATGCATCGTTATTGCAGACCATCTATGTTCTCTTTCGGTCGAATGCGAATTTACATTGCTTGCGGGCTTTCCGAAGATGAGTGGCGACCATGGGTTCAGACAATTACTCGACTGCACAGCAGGAACAGACTGAGCAAAGACAATGATCTGCAATTCTGCGCATGAAGCGATCTTCAGGTCCCGGGCTGTGTACCTGCTATTCTGTTTCGGGCAATTATCTCGAGGTGGAGTTGAAGGAACGATTATCGATGCTGATCTTTGACGCTGGTCTTTGGGGATGTGGCTTGGAGTTGACATTGCTTTGCCCATCGCAAACTCTAACGTTCCTATTGACGTCAGTGTCGATATCGATCGACGAGTGTCAATACCACAACTGCGGAGTGCGAAAGCATGGTTGTCGCGTGTTGGAGGCCTCAATGGCTGGCGTTAATATCCGATCTATAGACAGAATCGCATGTTCCGCAAGATGCTAAGCATTCACACCGCCATTGGTGGGATCCACAGTGGCTGTGAAGATAACAAAATTCCAGATGGATCGATGATGACATGCACGTATTTACCTGCCTAGTCGTATGGTCGAGTCTCGCGCTTATCAAGAATTCTACGTTTTCACGTGATCAATCGTTTATATGGAAATGGGTCAATTCGAGCAAGGAACAAATTTGTTTCCATTGATCATCTACTCGGTCTCGAGATAGGAAAGTTTTACGAAGCGATCCTTCCAACATCTTCCAACATCCTCCAACATCCTCCTAAATTTCACACGCCATCCACGATACCAATCCTCTACTTCTTGAGGGTCAAAAGACCGGGCCTGTAGGGAAGCTTGTCGTAGTCGGCGTTCTGGTTGGGGTTGCGGCCCTGGTAGAGGAACTGAAGGTTGCACGGGTCGATGGTGAAGGTCTGGTCGTTGGTGGTGCGGATGAGCTCACCGTGGCTGATATCGTTGGTCCAGGTGGCACCGCTGTTGGCCTTGCCGGCGAAGGGAGCGCTCTCGGAACCAGCCTGGACGGTCCAGGAACCACCAAGGCTGGCGGCAGTGTAAGAGCGGAAGAAGCGGCCATTGTTGCCCTGGGCCTCGATGATCATCAAGTACTTCTGGTTGCCAGAGCCGCCCTTGATGGTGTAGACCTGCACGGCCTCGAAGACGTTCTTGACGGTGTCGCTGATGATGGTGGTAGCCTGGGGGAAGTTGCCCGGGAAGTTGCTGTAAGGCATGCTGGAGCGGTAGATCTTGCCGTTGTCGCCGCAGAAGAAGAGGTACATGTTGGTACCGTCACCGATGACAGTCTGGTCAATAGGGCCGGTGCTGGACTCGGCCTTTGAGAGAGTGCCAGAGTAGAGAGGCTTGGGTGCAGACCAACCATTGGCATTGGTCGGGTTGGTGGAAGTCCTGTAGCTGAAGGCAGTGGCGCCCCACTGGTGAGCGAGGATCCAAGTGCTCTTCGGGGCAAAGTAGAAGAGAGTCGGCGCAACAGCAGACTGGCTCATGGCATTCTGAGCAACGTTGCCCATCTGCGACCAGTCGCTGAAGGGAGCGAAGTTCATGGAACCATAGTTGCTCTGGTCATGGTCGGTCGCGTAGACGAGGTTCTGGCCGTTGTAAGGAGCGACGGTGAAGTCCTTGAGGGCGACCCAGCCATTCTTGGGCTGGGCGAGGACACCGCTAGAAGACCAGCTGTACTTGGAAGGGAGGGCGCACTGAGCTGTGACGCTAGTCACAGACGCCAGCAGGGCGACACCGGAAGTGAAGTGCATAGTAAATAAGGCTGAAGGATTGTATGGAGATGGAGAGAAGGCCAAGTGCTTGGTTGTTTCACTCAGAGAATGCTGGGAACGCACCACATCTTATACTCACTTCACCTCCATGGTTCTGAGTGTCAGCAGGTCGCTTAACCACTTGAAGCAGTGGCAACGTGCGCAGAATATAGTTGGACTAGGAGATCATCGTCGTCTCAGGTATACGTCGAATTAGCCATCTCTGGATCCCACGCACGCGTCCTGCCTCGCTGTGCAACACGGTCGATCGGCAACCAGCATTATCCGGGGGTAGTGGGTTCGGCTAATTTGGTGGTATGAAACGACCAGCAAATTCTCTATTCATCCAGAGCAGAGTTCTTGACACGAGCAACCCCGCTGTGCTGGTCGGCGTAATGCCACGAATGGTATCCATTGTTCATGCGAAGCTGCTTTGCCAATACGTACTTACGTAGTCGGACGGAGAATTTTGATTAAATTGTACCTGGTGTTGCATGCTTTCGGCTATGCACGTGGTCCTGTCAGAACTAGTACGGAGTGGGTATCTCCATTTGCATGCAATTACTGCGCCAGGGTGTCACTGCAGAGAATTAGATGACAGTCTGATAGCAAGGAGGAAAGATGCGCTGCTAGAGGGCGCCACAGCAGTGGCGAGACCAAAGGAGACGCAGTCCGAAGTATCAGAGCACGTTTCAACTCGCGCCACCAGCACACTTGCCGAGGCTGTGTTGCAACCATAGTCCGTAGTTCCTCCGACATGTATAGTGAGCAACAAATGGTGGTTGCATCAAAGATCAATCGAACAATGAGCTAAGAAAACACCAAGACTAACACCTCACTCCAGACATGATCACACGATGGTCAGCCGTAGTGGAGGAGGCGGAGTCAGGCCTACATACGGAGTGGAAGACATCGGTTGCAGCGGCTAATTGGCTAGATCGCTGCTAATAGTGAATCTCGAAGTATTGCAAACGAGAGCATATTAAATACCCTTCCGGATTCTTGCAATGACCCGATACGACTGCCTTATATGACTTCTATTGCGTGGCATTGGACTTTCTTTCTGATTATCGCACCAGTAGAAACTCACTGGGTTGGACGAAGCGGACTCAGCCATCAATCTGCAAATCGTTCACCTTGTCTGTCGTGGCTGCGGCTCGTTTTCAGTGTCGACAACGACGCGTCGCTCGGAAGTATGATATCTTAACCCATGTCTCGGTGAGCAGTCCAACTCCGTATGCTTGAGTCCTGGGGCAAAGTTCTGGCGCTTTAGAGTCCTGGGCCTGTCGTTTCTGGAATTGTTGATAACCTATGTGTCCGCGCGTATATTGTACCCGCGATGGTCGACACACCGCTCGAGCATTGCGAACTTGATGCTAGGGGTCTAGCCAGAGCAAAGACTCTGGCGCGGTCAGGCGCTCGGGAAGTCGGCTTGAAGAACTGTCTCCATGGTAAGGTCCGTGTCTGGTTCGCGAGCTCAGACTACAGAAATTTGAAGCTAGAATTCCAAGGAAACTGCTCTGTAAGAAGTGCATCATCTGAGTGACGATTTGGGTACTATAATTACTAGTTGTTTTCTGTTGCGACTGATTGAAATTGCATCGAAAAACTGTATGCGAACTTGTGATGCATTGGTATTCCTCCGGCCAACAGCAACATCACAACTGACCGCAGCTCGTATTGATATAATAGGATTGCCAGAGATATCGTTTCAGAAGAGACAGACCACCTTTGAATAGCGACTGGCTGTAAAGAATCCTTCGATCCTGAGCGGACACTAACGTTTCGCTGGGCTACAAAGTTAGGGCTTGTCCACAAGGGAAGCAGAAACCGACGACTTGGGCCCTTTTCGAAGGTTAACGACCATTTCTCTGACAATTCTGGAACCAAGTGGAACCAAGTTTCGTTTTGCGAAGACATCTGCGGCCGCCAGCCCGAATTGTCTGGCGGGCACTTGGTTTGACACTTGAGCACACGGGAATTCAGCCGGAGTTCCTTCTCTCATGTCCTTCCGATGAAGCCACCTCGCTCCCAACAACCGGCCTCCTGCTCAGCATATAAGTATCCATCCTGTTCTCATCCACATCCCAATTGTATCGATGCTGTCTCCGCCGACTCTTATACGGCACGTCCATGCAAGACGGCCTCCTCCGTGACACACAGATGGGTGACGTCATGCGACACGGCTGTCCACATGCAGCCAAAGCCGATGTCGCCGTTTCTTGCCTGAGAAGTGTTCAGCACTTCGCAATGCTCATTATCTATCGCAAATACTGAGTGCGATACAAACACTCTAATTCGCTATCGTTCGTGTACCGTTGACTGTGGCTCCCCTAGTATCTCTGAGCTGGATCAGAGATCGAGGTAGCAGAAGGCCGTTTATGACACAGCGATCTTCGACAATGAAGCCATGTCGAACGCGAGGAGGACTCTGCGCAAGTGAAAACAAACAAGCTGACGAACGAGCACTCGGCAAGGTGTGATCTTGAGTAGGAAGGGAAACATCTTGCCAGGGGCTCACACGTGGTAGCTCGCAGTACGCGATACGATTTTCGAAGCAAGTCAAGCGGACAGCACTCAGCAAGTACTCCTTCGAGCTCGTCTTACCTGACTGATTGTGCCGATATGCAGACGTGCAGGCTCACAGTTGCATATGGCTATTGGGGTTTTCTGACCAAGTTGGGAAGGCCTTCACATCAGCCCGGCTGGACCCTGGCAAACGAAACCCTACCCCACAACTCTGTACCACAGAGTACCAGAGCCGCGCGATGTCATGCGCTTCTAATCGGTTCATCCACCTCGATTGGAGACAATGGACCAATGTAGCTTCTGCTTCCGTCTTATCGGACGGATAATCAAGGTTAAGATGACTGGATCATGACTTTATAGACTTGCTTGCTTCTCGCTACCTTCTTTAAACATGCTCTTACCACTTCTTGGAGACAACACTGATCTCGGTCTCCAGCATTTCCCATCTCAACGGGGCCATTACTCTCTAGCATCTTTAGCCCAGAGACTGGATCCTAGATCACCTTCCCAATCTGCCACTTCGTCTGGCAAACACAACAGCGAGTCCGACAGTACACACAGACAGCCCAACATGACAGCTTCACAGCGGGTTGTCATTATCGGAGCTGGCATCGTCGGAACTAATTTGGCCGATGAGCTGGTTTCACGAGGATGGAACAATATCACAGTCGTTGAACAAGGCCCGCTGGGCATGCCTGGTGGCTCTACATCTCATGCTCCGGGCCTGGTCTTCCAAACAAACTCCTCGAAGACGATGACACAGCTAGCACAATACACTGTGCAGAAGCTTCTGTCCATCAAGAAAGACGGCCAAAGCTGCTTCAACCAAGTCGGCGGATTGGAGGTGGCAACAACACCCGAGAGAATGCAGGAGCTCAAGCGCAAACAAGGCTGGGCATACTCATGGGGCATTGAGACCCGTCTGGTGGCGCCAGAGGAGTGTGTGGCAATGTACCCTCTTCTGAAGAAAGAGAAGGTTCTTGGTGGACTGCACATCCCAACAGATGGGCTCGCTTTGGCTGCCAGAGCTGTACAACTCCTGATCGAGCGCACCAAAAAGGCCGGTGTCAAGTACATCGATTTGACTCCTGTCACGGCAATCGACAAGAACAATGACCGCGTCACGGGTGTGACGACGCCTCAGGGCACAATTCCAGCTGACATTGTCGTCTGCTGTGCCGGCTTCTGGGGAGTCGAAGTCGGAGCAATGGCTGGTCTGCCGGTGCCTCTTCTGCCCCTCGCGCACCAGTACGTCAAGACAGCACCGATCCCGGCTTTGAAAGCCCGCAACAACCCACCCAACGGTGCTACTCTACCAATCTTGCGCCACCAAGATCAAGATCTCTACTACCGCGAACACGGTGATCGTTACGGCATTGGCTATTATGGACATCGCCCCATGCCTGTCAACGCTGGCTCACTGGGTCTGACCCCTAAGGATGTCACCGAGAAGAACATGCCGTCTCGCCAGGAGTTCACTCCAGAAGACTTCGATCCTGCTTGGAAAGAATCACAAGATCTTCTCCCTGTGATGCAGGAATCTACCATCGACGACGGCTTTAACGGAATCTTCTCTTTCACGCCTGATGGCGGCCCAATTGTCGGCCAATCGCCTACGCTTGATGGGTTCTATGTTGCTGAAGCGGTCTGGGTTACTCACTCCGCTGGCGTTGCCCGCGCCCTTGCACAGCAACTGAGTGGAGAGCGCTCAAAGATCGACATGTCGGAGTGCGACATCTCACGCTTCGACGAGGTGCAACTTGCTCCTGAATACGTCAACGAGACTGGCCAACAAAATTTCGTTGAAGTATACGATATCATCCACCCACTTGATCCTAAGCAATCGCCACGCAACCTTCGAGTTACACCATTCTGGTCCCGACAGCAAGAGCTTGGAGCATACTGGTTGGAGTCGCGCGCATGGGAAAGGCCGCACTGGTATGAAGCAAACGCGGCGCTTATACCAGACTTGCCTGCCGAGTGGCAACCAGTCGACCGTGATGACTGGTCGAACAAGCATTATTCCAATATTGCTGCAGTTGAAGCATGGAAGACAAGGACAGCTGTGGCCATGTATGACATGACACCCTTGCGGCGCTTCGAGCTCTCTGGCCCTGGTGCTGTCGATGTACTACAGCGACTTTGCACCAGTGACATTTGCAAGGAGCCGGGTACAGTCACTTACACCTTGATGCTTGACGAACATGGCTATATTAGTAGCGATGTCATCGTCGCGAGACTGGAGAAGAATCTGTTCCAAGTGGGTGTGTTCAGCTCCGACAGCCTGACGCATCTCACCGTTGAGGCACGTAGACTCAGCCAACAGTTCCCTGCAAGGTGGTCACAAGTCCGGGATGTCACAGGCGGAACTTGCAGTATTGGGCTCTGGGGACCTCTTGCAAGGAACGTGGTCGGCCAAATCGCTTCGGAAGATTTCAGCGACTCAGCTTTCGGTCACCACCGCGTCAAGCGTGCATTCCTCTCCGGCATCCCTGTCACTGCCATTAGCCTCTCGCACGTTGGTGAGTCTGGCTGGGAAATCTACACGACTGCTGAGAACGGGCAAAGGCTCTGGGACGTCCTTTGGAAGGCAGGACAAGCACACGGCATCATCGCAGCTGGTCGCGCCGCTCTCAACTCTCTCCGTCTTGAAGCCGGAAACCTTGATTGCGGCACTGACTTTACGCCCGAGCACAACCCTTATGAGGCCGGCCTCGACCACCTTATCTCTCACAGCAAGCAAGGCTACGTCGGTCAGTCAGCGGTGCTGAAGCATTTCTCAACGACGAAGCGCATTCGCACACTGGTCATAGACGATCCCACCTCAGTGATCCTAGGCAAAGAACCAGTATTCTACCAAGGCCGACCAGTAAGCTATGTCACGAGCTCGGCATTTGGTTACACAGTCGGCAAGCCGATCGCTTACAGCTACCTCCCTGCTGGAATTCCTGAAGGCGACGTTGTAGAGGTGGAGTACTTCGGCAAGAAGATCTCAGCTACCATTGGGCCGACACCATTGCTTTCGGGATCGAAGAAGACGGAGGTAAGACGGAGACAGAATGTTGTGCCTGAGATCAGGGCCCGTCTGTAATGAATTTCACGAAGGAAGATTTATGTGTGGTTTGGCGTTCGATTTAATCTTGCATATATTGGTCATGAACATTTCTAAGAAATTTTCCGCTACAATTTCCTTACCTCTTTTCTTTGGCTACGTGTGTAAAAGTGATCGTTGTGACGTTATGCTATCGTTGTCTTGAAGAGCACAGACTCGCGAGCTTCGGTAGAACGACGAGTGTATGCACGAGGATTCTCTTAACGGGGACTACTGTAGTTTCAGACCTGGGTTATCTGAGAGACATCAGACTGGTAATAGACAAATAACAACGTTCTGAGGATGATTCAAGGTTTGGAGGGCCACGTCAGACACCAAGGTCATCATCGACAATGGTCGTCCGTACATGTCGGTAGTCATCGTTGGGCTTTGAAGATCTCCCATCGCTGCTACGGACAACCATGACCCCTAGAAGAGCTACCACCTCACCAAGACTTTCATGTGTATACAGACACTGCCAATGATGCCTTATGACAGTCTTACATTGTCTCTGACACTCGCAAAGCCATTATTTTCTGACATTTACACGAGGCATAGTTGTGGAACGGGTTAGGGTTTGGGGCAGATTTATCGTTATCGTTGATATATTCGTAAACATATCTTAGTGGGCCGATGATATACCCCCACAATCACGAGATTGTGCAAATCGTTTGCTCGACGATGGCCTCATTCACAAGCGTTATTAATCGGAAATGAAGAACATTTACTACACTCCGTCCAGGCTCGAGCAAGGAGAGATTAGAGCGTGGTGACCAATCATGCTTGGAGAACCAACCAAAAATCCTTGATCTGACTTGATAAGGAGCTCGTTTGACATCAAATGACGATAAAGCATCGTCGTCGATCACGAGCACTGATCACTCGTTTCGAAATAGGGTTTCACACGTATGGAGTACTGGGGTGAAGATAGAAATAGCTGCGGGTATGCCCGTGTGAATGCTGATCATAAGGTTCGTGCTGAAACTCTGAAGTCGAATTCCTTCCCGAAGGGGTTTCAACTTCCTCCCAACGTCTAGACTACCACACCACACCCCATGGTGGATCAGATCTTGCCAACGTGCGACTCAGTACCACGAATCCGTCATGCATGTCTCCAGGATCTCTATCTGCCGTCAGGGAAGTCCAAGTATGGAACGCGAACCCTGTTACTGCCACACGCGATGATACGCGCGGCGAGGTACTCACTGGGATGTGGGTTACACGCATCGCGATGAATATCCTGCTATGGGCTATACAACAATGACGTGCCACCGATCGATACTACGACTGGAGTTTCCGTAACACTTGTTCGATGTCAATTCGGCGTACAGAGTAACGATCTCTTGCGGTCCGACTCCTACATTTCTTGGTGGCGATAACGACCCCAGCGTGGCAGCAGGATGCAGACTATCGCTAAAGCACAAAGCTTCTCGCCTGAGTCTATGGTATGCGGTATGCTCCTGCGAACCGAGCATGGAACGCCCGTAGATTCTGCAACCGCCCGCCACCAACATGCCGCTTGTCTCGAGCGACAAGTCCGCCTATGCGATAGGTTCGCAACAAATTGTCAGCCCTGACGGTGTAATATCTCTCAGCAATCATCTGACGCTGCAAAGTTTTCGTTATCTTTGTCCTTTGCGGTGTATGCCTAGTAGAGAGGTGTCTTATCGTGGATCTTCTGATCGCTCAACCGTTGTTTGGCCGCCATTGTGAGCATCAAGAGGAAGCCCCGAACATCAAGTCCTGTTGTGATAACAGGCAGACCATCAGTAGGTTCGCGAAAGTGACCTGATCATGGTGTAAATGGGGCAGAGAACTTTGTTGTACGTGTGCGTGTATCGATGGGCTCGTGATATCGATCGCCTCACGATCATGCAAGCATAAGCCACATTGGGTATCATGGAGATACTCGAGGGAGTCACGGCTCATCCGGGACGCAACAAGAAAAGTCTCATGACGTTTATCTATCGTAAGGGTTTCGTGGCGGCGCTTCCAGAACGGGATCCCTACCCAGCCAGACCTGGGCTGTACGCTGATGGACGCGCTAACCCCATAGGGAGTCACGGTCCATATGAGCACAACAACCAAGTACAATACCATAAGAATGACCGCAAGAATGGCTTTCTGTGTACTGCTACTTCCTCTCAACAAGCTTTCCAACGACAAAGCATCCTCAGCCTTACAGCAAACACCACACAACCACAATGTCTTCCTTCCTCAATTACATGGGTATGGGTGGCTCTCCACCAAAGGAGACCAAGGACTCAGCAGTCCGTGCTCTGCCTGGTGAATGGTACACTTCTCAGGAGATGTACGAACTTGAGAGGCGTGCAATCTTCTCGCGCAAGTGGCAGCTCATCACACACACCACTCGTCTCCAAAAGCCCGGCGACTACCTCAAGTTCAACGTTGCTGAGTACGAATTCATCCTGACCCGTGACCGGGAAAACAACATCAACGGCTTCCACAATGTCTGTCGCCACCGTGCGTTCCCCGTCGTCACTGAGAAGGAGGGCACTGCCAGAATCTTCTCTTGCAAGTACCACGGCTGGTCATATGGCCTCAACGGCAAGCTGGCAAAGGCACCTGGCTACCAAGAACTTTCTGGCTTCGACAAGGAGAAGAACGGTCTTCTGCCTATCCACGTTCGCGTCGACAAGAACAACTTCATCTGGGTGAACCTCGATGGCAAGCAGACTCCTGAGCTCTCCTGGGAAGAGGAGCTCGATAACGTCGACGCACAGGAGCGTTACGGTCAATACAACTTTGCGGACTACGAGTTCGACCACTTCTGGGAGATGGAGGGCGCCTACAACTGGAAGATCCTTGCCGATAACTACAACGAGTGCTACCACTGCGCTACCACCCACCCCGACATTCCCGCTCTTGCGGATCTCAAGTCATACAACGTCAAGACCAGAGCGATGAACATCGTCCACGACGCCGCCACAACCGACGAGCAGCGCGCCAACGGCTTGACTGTCTCAAGCACATACTACTTTCCCAACGTCTCTACCAACATCTCGTAAGTTGCACAACTCACAGCATCATCAAGCAACACAGCTAACACCCACCACAGTCCTCACTTCTTCATGATCCAGCGCTTCGTGCCCAACGGCCCCGTCAGCTCTTCCATGCAATACCAAGTCTTCCGCAACAAGAACTCCAGCGAAGAAGACTTCCAGCTCGTCAACCAGATCTACAAGCGCATCATGTCCGAAGACAAGTACCTGTGCGAGTACGCCCAGAAGAACATCAACGCCGGCGTCTTCGTCAACGGCGAAATGCACCCGCGCCTCGAGAAGGGCCCACTCTACTTCCAGAAGCTGTGCCGCGAGACCGTCACAGAGCACCATGCTCGCGAAAAGGCCGCGAAGAAGGAGATCTGGCCCGCTAAGCAGCAATTGCCCAACCAGGCGAACTCGGCTGTGAGTAAGAAGGACATCGACTTCTGCGCTGGTCTTACTTGTCCGGCGACGCAGGAGGGTTTGGCTTGGTGAGCGATTTGATTGGAAGTTTCCTTTTTAGCATTTATGATATCGCGGCTTGATGGGTAATCGCTGCAGCATTTTGGGCAAGGCGTTTTGGGAGATTTTTATGAGGGTTCTTCTGTAATCTCCATTCTTATGGAGTATGAGCTTGAAGAGAGCTTTTGAAGCAGCGAGTAGAATGACAGAGCGTAGATAACGTTTATGACATCTTTTGATACTCTCTACATCGTGTCTCCACCTCTCTTTGATGTCGCACTACACTTCACCTCGCTCTGACATTGGTCGCAGTACCGGTTGCAAAGCTTCCGCCTTCTGCTACTGGCCACTCGTTCTCTTTCAACCAGAAAGCCTCATGCGCCGGCTTCCCACGAATCGTTCCACCGAGATCCAGCGGATCCGCGAAAGTCTCCCACCTCGATCTTGTATCGACCCAGCCTGGACCCATGCGCTCCGTGACGGCATCGAAATCGAGGAAGCGGTTGTGACTGCTGGGAAGCAATCGACCCGGATGCACGATGTTGATCCAGAAGGTGTACAGTACCATTGGCGCGCCCTCGAAAGCATACAGATACCATTCATTGCGAACGACGAAGCGGCACAAATCGTTGCAATCGCCGGCAGTGTAGACGGCGAACGTCTCGATTGCGCGAAAAACGCAGCGGAACAGGACGAGCGTCGACGTTCCGTAGAGCATGATACATGTATTCCGGATGTTGGGCGTGAGCATGCGGTGTCTGACGCAACGGCGGTGGATCAGAGCCACGAGGCTGACGAAAATGATCTCCACAGCGCCTTGCAAGACGAGAGATACGCCGAGAAGCGTGCCGCCAGTCTTTATCTTCGAAGGATTGTAGATGGATGCCGTCGCGAACATCGAAGCACCAGCTCCTGTGAGGCTCTCCACTGCGGCTCCAATGTATATGAAGACGACCACGACGCGGCCGGGATGGAGTGGAGCGTGCATTGGAACGTACCGCATCAGGCGGCCAAGTATGTTGTATTCGGCGGCTGAGTAGATGGGTGGGCCGGCGAGGATGAAGACCGTCTGACAGATGTAAAGGGTAGTGTGTGCCGGATGGTACGAGGAGACACATCGAAGGATCCAACCTATACAAAAGACAATCCCACCCCAGGTCATGAAATATGTGACTTTCCAGAATTTGTAGCGACTGTGGACACTGTTAGTGTTATGTGCATATTTATCGTCGAGAATTCACATTACTTACTAATTCTGATAGACATGTAGAACCAAGGACGATCCGATCAAAGCCGCGAAGATGGCCGGGAGGACGTGACTCGGCTTATAAGCGTAAAGTGAAACATGCTGTGTTGTAGCATCGGCACCGGACATCTTGGAACCCTTCAGACTCGAGATATCGTAGCAGGTGAGCGGTGGTTAAGGAAGTTTGGCGAGAAGGAAGTCTGGTGATTAAACACGACTTCGCCATCTCATACCAACGAACCTACCAATCTATATACTCGTGCTCGATCATGTCATCTTGGGCCTGATACAGCTTCGCCTAGTAGACGTTACAGCTGACAGCGGCGAATGATACCGATTGTGGAATGGTGTCAAGGCTAGGCAGAGTCGATCCGAGAATGCTGCCTGGCGTTCGAGCATAGCACCCAAGCCGTGGAGCATTGAGCCACCTTCGCAAGCGAAACCAGAAAGCTTGACTTTTCTTGTATGTGGTTAAGATGTACGCATGGTTCGTCGGAACGCCCTCGCATCGAGAGCTAAGACTTCACATTGCCAGCTGAAGTGGAGCGAATTGTGGCACAGCCTGCGAGCCTTGTCAAGGCCATTGTCGATTCCTGGGGCAGACATTGATAGGGATGGTCACCAAAGCAAGTTAAGGTATGAGTGAGATGGCGCAGTAACAGACGAGCGGCGCGTGATGCCTGATGGGGTTTGGCGCGAAAGCCTACCAGCAAACGACCGCAACCCTACATGCTGCTTTTGCGCGGTATTCGGCAGTGTTGAGTTGACGAAGGTGATGTTTTGCATCGACGTTCGGGAGAATTCATCACTGAGTGCCTCACCTGGCTGCAAACCATCCTGTCATAGATGTGGTGCCTCCTGATGTCGGCAACGCGAGCGCCGTGTGGCCAAGCATACCTTAAGTTTCAATACATCACAGGTGAGCTTCTCATTAGTCTGCATATGACGTCTCAAGCAAAGTGTCACGCAAAGCGCTGTCACGTATTTCTGTCCTGCTAGGTGCTCAAACACCGCACAGTCACTCGTCTTGTCATTTTGTGTTGTTTGATCTCCGCTCATCAACAGTCACACCAGCTGTACCTGCTCAGAAGTCTGCGAAAGAGCAACGTATAATGAGAATTGCGGCCGAAGAAGAATAAGAAGCACGTCTCGAGACTGGTGTCCATGTTTCCTTGTCTCAATAGAAGAAGCATTCATTGGACCTGTTTCTGTTAGTGCCAGCATGAACATGGTCTCTCGCGGCTCCCAATAGCACAGGCTCTCTCTGGGATTTGGGCGGTTGAATTGATGGAGATCAGAAGAGAGAACCAGCGTCATCGACTGTGTGAGTTGGCCGCGCGCTAAGCGCCCCTATAAACGTGCGATGCGTGTTGTCACGCATTTTGTTGAGCCGGGGTGGCTCAGGCTCGACGGCACAGAAGGAGAAGAGGAGGAGAAGCATGAACTTATGCTACCTAGGTAAGTGTAGTCCGTATGTGCTTCCACGGACACTCGTCTCAATGGCATATGCATTCCATTTCAAGCCTAAATCTGCCGATAGCAGTATTGGCACCAGCATGTATGGACATAGATGTAGACATTTCCCTCCCAAAGATACTTCCACTAAACTTGGATCAGGTAGCAGCAGTGAGAGTGACTATTCCCTCACACCCATGACAGACCGCTCAACTCCCTGGAGCGCCCGTCCAAGATTGAGACGGCACCATGAGGGATTGAGAACAATCTCAATCTTCTGCCAGAACGACTTCCATGACACTATCGTAGCCCTGCGGATGTTTCCAGATGCCTTGCATCTTGAGCCCGACAGAAGCAAACAAATCTCTGAACTCAGCCTCCGTACGTTCTCGACTTGCTAGACTGGTCATGATGCCCAGATCGAGGCTAGTGGTAAGCCAATGTGTACCTTGGTCTGGAAGGACAAGCTCGTTGACGAGAATCTTCGACTTGTTTCCCATCGCAGGCATGATCTGTCGTAGAATCTGCTGACATGTCTCGTCGGAGTAATCGTGCAGAATCTGGTGCATGAAGTATGCGTGCGCTCCTATCTTCCTTGTCAGCTGGATTCATTAGAAAGGTCCGTATACGTTTAAAAGTGACGCACCCTTGATGGGCTGCGGAGTGTAAAAGTCATGCTCTACCAACTCGATACCATCAGATCTGTCGGCAACCTGCTTGATCATATATGGCAGTTCCTCGAGGACCAGTCTGCCCTTTAACTCAGGATGTCTTGCCCTGAACCCGAGTAGGTCGTGGCCTGCTCCACCACCGATGTCAACGACAAGCACTTCATCCTCCGTAGCGCTGCTCAGTCGATCTTTTACCGGGTAAGCGCCAACGTCTGCCCACATGGTCTTCCCGGAGGCCTGTACAGTCATCATAGCTCCGAACCGCTCACCCACATCAGGATGCTGAGCAAGGTACTCGAAAAGAGTAGTATTCGGAGCATTCCAGGTATATGAAGCAGGTGTCTCTCGTAAGTCGGACGGGTGATTCCAGCCTCGATCTGCAAGCCATTGAGGAGTATCTCCCCACACCTTCCAATAATCGTCGTATCTGCAAGGACATCAACTCCGATAATGTCAAGATCACACGTTATCCGAGCAGCATTTACGTACATGAACTTGAAGGCATTGACCATCGGGTTAAAGGCTAGCTCGCGAGAGTACTTGGAGTGCACGTATTGGTCACTACCGACCTCGCGCACGCTTGACATAGCTGCCAAGTGGCGCATGACTTTTGCTGTGAGATAGAGTTCGCATCAGCACAATCTACAATCATCCAGAAGCAGCCGAGCGGACACCAGCATACCAACAAGCACCGGGTCTGCACTCTTCGGAGCTGCCAGCTGTGCGCTGCTCTTCGGCGAGCTGTCATCTTCGGAAAGGGTGTTGTAGATGTCCAGATCAAGAGCAACACGAAGAGCGATTGCGTGCGTAGGCTTGCCCAAAGTCAGATCGTGCTTCTACACAAGTCTCTGAACACATTACTGACCTCTGCCCAGTTGAGTCTCAACCAAGTCTCACCTGGCTCCTCCAGCTCAACAGTCAGTTCCTGGCACAACTGCAAAAGCTTGCGCCTAGCATCTGAGTCGCCTGCCTCATATGCCTGACCTCCTGTGAAAAGCTTCTGCAGAAGATCTTTTGCCGTGTCAGCGACCATAACTAAATCTTTTCGTGCGATTATGACAATGATTGCGTGGCTACTCACGCATGCTGTTGCCAGAAGCTTATGGCGTCATCCACATTTATAAATGCGGTCTTCAGCCCTTCGGGCGCTAAAGATCGCTTGCACGGCGGAGAGTTGATGATAGTCTTGAGCTGAGGGTGAAATCACACTACTGCCGAGGTGCATGCATGACAAGGGCATGTATGCATGCTGGACCCACAATGTTTGCGGCTGAGGCGAGAGACTAGCATGGTGATACTGACGCCATAGCTATCCTCTCATTCTTTATACCACTATCTCAATCCTCATAGCAGGCCATGCTATCTTTGTTCGCAGATCTGGAACTTGCTGCTGTCGAGGAGCTTATATGCTGTTGGGCATGTTGCGATGACTTTACCATATCTCACATCATGCCACTACTCTACGACCACATGAGTTGCTTCATAGGCACGCGCACAACAAGTAGAGTCCACTCAATAGCACTGCATTGCAAAATGAACATGATAGGGTCGCACTACTAACTTGGGCCAATCTCGATGATCGGTCCGCCATCCTTTGTGATGCCATTCTCACGTTGGCTTCGGTTCAAGCCTGTATGATCCGATTCAACCGACTCTCAATCCAATTCGATGCCTTTGTGCCCTCCATGCATGAGTTGAGTCCACCTTTCAACAGACGATCTGAAGCCTTCTTCAGCCAGTGCAACCTCAGACATCGAGCTTACAATGATACTATCATCTCCGTCTGCGTTGCTGCTGTGGGTGCCTTGAGTTGTTTGACTGTGAGGTCATATTGCCACCGTTGCGCTTGCCCTGAGATTTGTTACCGTTGCCATCGCCCTCGTCAGAATTGAATTTCTTTTTCGCTAGATCTTCGCACAACCCATCGACACTCACGGTATCTTTCTCGATATGACCCGCTGGGTCATACTCTTCATCACGCTCGTCAGGTGATTTAACGTGCGGTGAGTCGAGAGAATGCTGTGTTGATGCTAGTTTTGAGTCCTGGTTCTGAAGCGGAAGGCCAGCAAAGCGATGACCGCCAAGGCCGACTCCAGCAGGTTGTATCGACGGGTGACCCTGGGCGGCACCTTGACCAAAAGTAGGGACCGGGGCGGATGCGGTGAAGTTCAAATCAAAGGAAGAAGAGGCAGCTGCGTGATCGCCAGAATTTTCGTGAGACGAGGCATCGCTCATCACAGAATCGATTTGTGCGTTCGTGGCTGCCGGAGCGGCGATCTTCCTTTGGGCATCTGTGCCGCCAGCGCCGTGTCCAGTAGTTTGTGCCGAACCTTGAACAGAAGCAGCCATCTGAGCAGCTGGGATAGTAACATTGGTAGAGATGGCTCGACCGCCACCGCCGCCGTCACCACCATCGTCATTGTCCGATTCTTGACCGGCCATGATCACATCCTCCTGGGTGTTGCTGAAAGGCTTCTTCGAGGGGTGAGCAGCAATAGCTTCGTTGTTAAGCCCTTTGCCAAACTCATTAGAGTCGTAATTGTCAAGGTAGGGGTCGTCGTCAATAGACATTTTCGCCATCGACTGATTCAGTTTTTCATCGTTGCACTGAAGCTGTTTCAAGATCGTAGGATCCATCTTCTGCGTAGGGTTCCCAAGCTCATCCCGAAAGGCGACGCTGGTCCACCGAGACAAATCATCGTTCCAGATGGCTGTGATGAGTACACCCTTACACAGATCTTATCCCTCAACTCTGACTGCAAGGCCTGTCTGTGTTGGCCCAGCGAGAACCATAGCCCCAGTCGCTTCGTAGTCTGAGTTGATCGATTGTACAAAGCGGCGACAGATCTCAGAGCGAGAGGGTGTGAGATCTCGAAGAGGAAGCACAGGTAGCTCTCTTCCGTCAAGACCAAGTATTGCTGGCAAGTTTGCCGTCCAATACTCGCCGAGAGGCTGTAGCTGGTGGATGTCTTGGACGGGCTTCGTCGGTGGTTCGGTTGAGCGAGCCTTCTTGTTGATCTGGTCACTCCCTTGGTGGAGGTACGTTTCACGAGGAAAACGTTCGGCTGCCGAGTATCCACCGAGAGCCAACCTCCCTCTGTTTGGAGTCACACGTTCTTTGAGGTATTGCAAGCCACGAGGACCAGATCTGGCTGTCGGACGTCCATCAAGACCCAAGTTCCTTCTCTTTGGAGTCATGCTCTCTTCGAGGGCTCGCTTGAGACGAAGACCAGGGTCGGCTGTTGAAAGTCCACCGAGAGCCAAGATTCCTCTCGTTGTATCCATGCCTTCTATGGGGGATAGCATGGCGCGAAGTACAGGATGGGGGGTTGAATATCGATCGAGAGTCGGCCTCGATCTCATGGGCGACACTCCAGGCACCCTTGCAGGTTGACTGGCAGCTGCCATGGTCGAGTGAGATCGCTTAGGATACGAAGCGGTAGGGTCTGCAGGAACCACCTTGGCGCGTTCCGGCTCGCTTGCGTCTGGTCTGACACTCGGCACCTCAGTCTCTTTCGGGTATGCGCCTGGGACGTTTTCGCCTGGCGATGAGGCCTTCACAGTGGTCATGACGTCCTTCAATATAGCCATGGTCGCCGGGAAGACCTTCCGAAGGAACCTTACGAGTTCACCGAAGCCTTTGTAAGTTGCGAGGTAGTTCTCGATGACCGCACGTTTGACAAAATCCAGTGCGTGAGGCAGCAGCTGTTTTCCGTCGTTGTACCAACGTGCAACCAGCTGAATGGCTTGATCTACCATCTTGTCGGCCCGCCTCTCGCGCATGTTACCCACGGCTACGCACCAGTCAGTAGTCTGTACGATTGATATGTTACGTCTCATAGCTTGGATTTACCTCGTTGCAGAATCTGAGTACGGTCTGCAATGCCCTGCAGTGCGCCGTTCTCGCCCATCTGGCCGGCGACAGGGTTGTTGACGCCGTCTTGGGCATCGTGGACGGCCTCGAGGTTGTCGTCATCGCCGTCCTTGACACTGCTCACATCTTCGTACTGCTGATGATCGGTCTCAGACTTCCTCGATTGTGCTCGAGCATCGCCGACTGGACCGTGATCGGAAAGGTATCGCCTGTCTGGGGCGCGCGCCTCCCTTGCTCCTTGAGCTACTTGTGATCTTCGTCTCACCATCGTGCCTACTGGCTCAGAGCGAAGAGTCCAGTGTGGGTTTGGAGATGGAAGATGAGTGGGTCGCGAGCGGTGAAAAAGCGTGGGAACGCCCCAAAGATAAGCTTTTAGGAGGCCTGTGTGCGTCCACAGAAACACGGTGGCGAGGTGAAAGCCAGGTCACGCAGCGCTCGGACGAAATCGTCCTTGAACTGTAGTACCAGCCACACGATGAAGTGCTGTCACTGGGCAACCCGCGCTTGATGAGCCGGTGGTATGCTATCACTTGCAAAAATGCCAGGAATGAGTCATTACCAGCAACACGATGCAGTGCTGTCACTGGGCAATCTCCTTTTGATGAGCCAGATGTGTGCATTCACTTACAAAAGTGGCAGGGACGAGTCGATACCAGCCACGACTGTCACTGGGCAATCTACGTGCAACGAGCCGGTGGTGTGCTTTCACTTACAAAAGCGCCAAGGATGAGTCACGCGGCTTCCCAGCCGTGCAATCCCGTTTTTCTTGGCAAGCGCGGCTACTTAAATCGCACTTGCGTCCGCTGCAACCTGAACATTTGTTCTCACAACTCGGCAGAGCGAAACTCGGAAGGGCGAAAGGACGAAGAGCTTTCTTGCTGGATCGAACAGTGCTGTCGAGCGCAACTGTGAATGGCGCCCTCTCCGGGTTCATGTGACCGCCTAGAGTGGGGAGTGCGAAGGAGAGAGGTTGTGACGGTGGAACTTGGTGCTTAAAGGCACCCAGGAAAGCCTGATTGCCCTTTGATCCGGATGGACTTACGCGCCATCGCTCCTCTGGGTGTCCCTTTTCGGTGATTAAGCTTTGACGTCCGATCGCCCTTCCACAACCACACTCGAAATTTCTACAACGGCGCTCGCTGTGGTGACGGGCATTTGCAAGAAGTCGAAGGCATCTGGCCCTGGCACCCGGAGGGAAAGAGTACTGCTTGCCTTTGACGACCGGGAAGAGGTCTACCCCTCGGCACCGCATTGGACTTTGTGAAGTGGAAAATCCCCGAGGGCTCGGAGCCCCCATTGTCGCAATGGAATTCTCATCGCCTTCTCAGCGAATCCGCCCGCGTGGAGCTCGAGTGTGGTTCACAAGGTAAGTCTTCCAACTCCCTCTTGGTGCGCTAACAGACAAGGGTTGATGGGCAGACTGCTCGCAGAATCTGGCGCGAAACGCCTCGACCGAGTAGCCGGCATCAGAAGCACCCTCGGGTTCGCTGAGGAAACGGTGTGCGCTTGCTTCCAACGAAGGCCAGGTTCGATCGGGCGTCACATTTTCGTCTGCTGGCCGGGCGAGGTTCGCGTGCGCATGCTTGCTTCTCAGTGAGTTCGTGGAATGTGGAGGTGTCGTGTGGGAAAAGCGAGGCACGGTTCTTTGACCGCAGGGGGTGGGTATAACCCGTCTGCGCACTCGAGGCTGTTTGTGTCGGGTTCTGCGGCATTGCTGAGGGCAGCAACACGAAGGTCTGCTTCATTGGCCGGTGGAAAGAGGTAAACGCTGCCAGATACCGCTGGCGCGCGACTAACTCTGCCTTTTCCTAACCAGAATTGAGCATTTACAGATATCCTTACTCTGTTGAAGGTGATCTATCAACAGGTCGGGTGGCTGTTTCATGGGCGCATGAGCAGAGGCTTCGGCCGGTGGGACTTTACGCTTACAGATGCATTGCCAATGGGTCCGATCCCCATTGCCATTGCCGACGGCGAGAGCGAGGCACTACACACTCGTCCTCGGACTGTCTTTTTTTTCATCAGTTCAAAGCAGTTGTGCTCTGTGCTGGAGAAGAGAATCGCTTGTGTTTGATGAGCAGAGTCATGGTGGGTTGACATTGGCGGAGACATTCAGCTGAGCAAACCTTCGGTACGACTTTCGACAGGAGCAGCTGCGATGTGAGCATAATGACGTCCTCGAAGGCAATATCTTACACGTAGTATCGAATATATGTATGCTTAAGATACCTGGTAGATGAGTATAGCTTTCTTGTACAGGAAGGCGTGAAGCATGATGAAAGGTGAAGTCCACAGTGCAATTTCCGCTAGCCCGATGAAGCATGGTGCAAATGCTTGGGATACGCCCAGGAAATATGGTAAACAGCATCAGCAACGCAACGGGACAAGCATGTCAATATCAAACATCTGACACCGCTTTGCAAAGCTCACAGCTGCAAAGGACAAGATGGAGTGCCTCATGGGCTTCTCGCGTAGAGGATTGCTCCATCCAGCGATACCCAGCTGACTGGCCATTGCTGCTATGAGAACGACTGTTCACATGACCGGGCAAAGCTTGCGCAACATATGCGGTGGAGTACACACTCCTGATCTGCAAGGAAATCCCTTCATTTTCGTGCAAGATTGGCTCGCGAGAGATATGGCCGCTCGCTGCAACGCTGCCATCCTGCTGGCCAAACAAGTGGGTCTCCATGAAGCGGGGAATACTCCTCCACCTTGCTGCGGCTTGCGCGTAACATTGAGGATGTCGTGATTGGAGTCAGAGGTAGAAGTAGTCTTTCGAACATCTTCAGATCTTGAGTTGCAAGCTAGTATCACTTACATCCTAGATTATCGAACCTACTGACCTCACAAGCGGACGACCCTCAGCTCGGAATCTCCAAGTATGGCAGGAATTACCGGCAACTCCAAGAGGCCAAACTTCTTGGTGATTGTCGCAGATGATTTGGGATTCAGCGACCTGAGCTGTTTCGGCGGCGAGATCAGGACTCCGAACCTTGACAAGTTAGCCAGCAATGGACTGCGGTTTACGGACTTTCATGCGGCAGCTGCTTGCTCTCCAAGCCGTGCCATGTAAGCTTCTCGCAGTCTTTTAGAGCGACTTGAGCTGACAATGTATTCTCTATGACAGGATCATGACTGGAACAGATCACCACATTGCCGGTCTAGGCAATCTCATCGAGTGGACCAATCGTTCTGACCAGTAGGTCTCGACCCTATCTACTTCTTGCCTCCCTGCTGACAAGACCAGGAACGCCCCAGCGGAAGGCAATGCAAAGCACTGGTCAACTGCTCCCCAGCGTGGCATGCCAGGATACGAAGGCTACCTGAACGAGCGAGTCGTAGCTCTACCAGAACTCCTCCACGACGCAGGCTACCTCACTCTCATGGCCGGAAAATGGCACCTCGGCCTGACACCTGATAGGTCTCCCAAGCAACGAGGATTCGAGCGCAGCTTCGCACATCTACCCGCTTGCTCAAACCATTACGCCTACGAGCCGCAACTGGAAGGCCAAGATCGTATTCCAGACTTTATGACCATGAGCTTCATCGCTTTGCATTCGGAGGATGGGGAGTACGTCAAGAAGCTGCCGGATGATTGGTACTCCAGCAATGGCTACGGCGACAAGATGCTTTCCTACCTCAAAGACCGCAAGGAGCAAAACGATGAACGACCCTTCTTCGCCTACTACCCCTTCACCGCTCCTCACTGGCCCCTCCAAGCGCCAGACGAGTACATCGAGCACTACAAAGGCGTCTACGACGAAGGACCCGACGTTCTGCGCCAAAAGCGCCTGCAGAGGATGAAAGACCTCGGCCTCTGCCCTTCCAACGTCGAGCCACACCCCGTCGTAGCCGACGAAGTCAAAGAGTGGTCCAACCTGAACGCCAGCGAAAAAGCCAAATCGTGCAAAGCGATGGAAGTCTTCGCCGCCATGGTCGAGTGCATTGACCACAACGTCGGCAAAGTCGTCGACCACCTTGAAGCCACGGGCGAGCTCGACAACACTTTCGTCTGCTTCATGTCCGACAACGGCGCCGAAGGAGCCGCCTACGAGGCCTACCCCATCGTGCAAGGCCAGATGATGCAGCACCTGCAAACCTACTACGACAACTCGCTCGAGAACCTCGGCCGTGGCAACAGTTTCATTTGGTACGGTCCTCGCTGGGCCCAAGCCGCCACAGCTCCAAGCAGGCTCTACAAAGCCTTCACAACCGAAGGCGGCGTGCGCGTACCCTTCCTAGCCAGATTCCCTTCCTCTCACCCCGCCACCCAATCCGAATCCGGCAGCATCACAAACACCTTCAGCACAGTCATGGACCTGGCGCCCACAATCCTCGAAATGGCCGGCATCCGCCACCCGGCACCGCACTACAAAGGGCGCGAAATCGTCCCCTTGCGCGGCAAAAGCATGCTGCCCTTCCTCTCCGGCACCGCTCCAGACATCCACGGAAAAGACTTCATTCAAGGCTGGGAAACCTGCGGGCGCGCAGCGGTTCGCTGCGGCGATTGGAAGATTCTCTTCATCCCCAAGCCGAAAGGACCGGAGAAATGGCAGTTGTACAATCTGCACAGCGACCCAGGCGAGATCCACGATTTGGCAGAGCAAGAGCCGGAGAGGTTGCAGAGGATGTTGAAGATGTGGGATCAATACGTTCTCGAGACGGGAGTGGTGCCTCTTGCGCCTGCGCTGGGAGAGTGGATGGAGGCGATGGAGGCGCAGATGCCCGAGGATGCTTGGATGGAATACGAGTATTGGAAGGAAGGGGCGAGAGATCAGCCGGAGAAGTTTACGAAAGAGATTCCGAGGTTTGAGAGGAGGGTTGTGCAGATTTAGGACAGACGTATATCTACTTGGGTAGCTTGGATGCTCAATATTGGCAAGACAAAAGACTGGACTATCTGATCACGTGATCTGGGGCATATGTGCGATTTGGGCATTTCTGGGGTGTTAAAGTCGCGAAAAGAACATTTGTTTGAGAGTATTGAATCTGTAGAGAAGGTGAGTATTCGAAACGTGGACTGAAATTGAAACGTCTGAAGCAGATTTGTTTTGAAGAAGTGTGAATGTATTCATAATCTCATAGCTGTCATACAAAGTTTGTACGTCGTGAACGAGATCTGGAGTCCAAAGTCCACACATGAACGGCATGTTTGCATTACTTAATTTTTCCCCACCCTTGATGGCTGACCCGTGGGTCAAGACCAGAGAATCAACATCTCAAACAATTACGAAAATCCCATATTTCCCACCCAACTATGCAGCAATGCATTGCGCTTAGAAAGCAGAGCCGCGGCGGTCGGCATCCTCGATCTGGGTGTCGAGCTTGCCGTCCTTCATGGCGCTGGAGGCGAAGGTGGAAGTGGGCTTCCAGCCGGCGGAGGTACGGGGAGTGGTCTCCTCCATCATCTTGTCGACCTGCTCAAGGGAGAGACCCTTGGTCTCGGGAATGAGGAAGTAGGCGTAGACGAAGGCGCATGTGCAGAGACCGCCCCAGACGAAGAAGACAGAAGATCTGAGGTTGCCTTCGTCGGAGTTGACCATGTAGGGGGTGATGACGGCGATGATACTAAGATGATGTTAGATTGAGTACCGAATTGATGCGAGGACGATGAACTTACGTGTTCCAGAGCCAGTTGGAGGCGGTGGAGAGGGCAACACCACGGGAACGGATAGGGAGAGGGAAGATCTCGCCAATGACGATCCAGGCGCCGGGACCCCAGGTGCTGGCGAAGAAGAAGATGAAGATGGCGATGAAGGCGATCTGGGCGTTGACGGCAGAGATGTTGGTGGCACGAGTCTCACCAGCAGCGTTGAGGAAGGTGTGGTTGAAGCCGACAGTCACACCGATGATGGCAACGAGGAACTGGCAAACGAGCATACCGAGAGCACCCCAGACGAGGAGAGGACGGCGACCCCACTTCTCAACGGTGTAGAAAGAGATGGGAGTGGAGCAGACATTGACGAGGGTGAAGATCAAGGAGATCAAGAAGGTGTTGCTGATGGCGCCAGTCGAAGACAGGAAGGGAGTGGAGTAGTAGAAGATGAAGTTGACACCAGTCCACTGCTGCATCATCTGGAGAGAAGTACCGAGGATAGTCTTGCGAAGGTTGGAGTTGGACTTGAAGACAGAGCCGCTGAAGCAGTTGGCCCAGCCCTGGAACCAGCCACCAGCAGGGATGATGGAACGCTCGTACTCCTCGTTGGCAACGATCTCGGCAAGCTCAGCCTCGATGTACTCGCTGTGCTCAGGCTGGCCACGAAGCTTGGAAAGAGAGGTCTTGGCCTTGGCGATAGCCTGGCGCTTGACGTAGTATCTGGGAGACTCGGGAAGGCATGCAATACCACCACCGAGGATGAGACCCCAAGCGAACTGGATTCCGATGGGGATGCGGTATTCGCCGCTGTCAGTGCGGTCCTGGACGCCGTAGTTGACGCAGGCAGCGATGAGGAGACCGAGAGTGATGGCGAATTGGTAACCGGCAACGAGAGCACCGCGAACCTTCTTCGGGCAAATCTCAGACATGTACAGAATGACGATGGCAGACTCGAAACCGACACCGAGACCGGCGACGAGACGACCGGCAACGATGAGGCCAAGACCAGCGGAAGCAGTTTGAAGAATCACACCTGAACTGTTTGTTAGCAAGATCGACGCACGTTGATTGAATTGAGACCAAACATACCAATGATGTAGATACCGCAACCCATGACGACAGTCCACTTGCGACCAATGATGTCGGCCATGTCACCGGCAATGAGAGCACCGAAGAAAGTACCAGCAGAGAGAATAGAAGTGATCAGAGACAGGTGGCCACCGGTGAGGGCAGGGGTGGCGTTAGCCGCGAGCTGGGCATCGACGAAGGCATTGCCCTCAACAAGGCGGATGAAGATTTCAGAGCCAGTGACACCGTTGATGTAACCGGAATCGTAACCGAAGAAGATACCACCGAAGGAGGCAAAAGCGCACATGAGGTAGGCCTTCCAGGTAACAGGAGCCTCGATGCGCTCGACATCAGTAGTGGCGGCCAGGCCGACAGAGGCGGACCTGTGAGCGACGCCCTGCTCGGCGTCGGTCTTCTCCATCGCGAAGGATGTTGTTGTTATGTTCAGGTGAGGTGGTGTTGTTGTTGACAGTGCTGGGTATGTATGTATAGCAGCGAGAGGTAGGTTGTTGGTTGGTGAGAGCGAATGGAGGCGGCAGTGAAGTACCGGAGCTCAGTAGCCAGAGGCTGTTGTTGGTTGTGAGTGATGGATGAACGAGAGCAAGCAAGGAGGGCGGCGGTCGTTCTTTATGAAGCAGCAACACATGGTGAGGCGTTCACGGGGCAGCGACAATGCGGATGCGCGGGGCAGGCCTGGAGAAGGCATGGCACGTGAGCGCGGAGCCTCGAGCGCGGTCCTTTGCGGGCGCGACCTCACTTAATTGGTCTGTGGGCCCACTAGCGCGGGCCATAGCGCCGCGCTAGCCACGGTCGCGCCAGCAAGCGAGCGTGGTTTAGGCTTCCTGCGCACTTCACTACTGCGCACGACGGAGTAGCAGTAGACTAAGTTAATGTCCTGCTATACGTGCAAATCTGCCTCTAGCGTGCGGCGGGAGCGAGCAGGCAAGCAGTGAAGTTGGGGTCCGAGACGTGCTGCTGCTGCTGCTGCTACCCGAACAACAATGCACACCAACAGCGACGTCTCGGCAGTAAACACACGTTGTTGGGTGAAGATGGTCACGCCCACCCACAGCCATGTGCTCCCCCGGCCGCGCATCGTGCCGAGTCTGGGGGTTTGTCTCACACAAGGCCAGCGCCTGAAGCTACCGGTCACGCTGCCCGCCACCGCAGCGCATTCATTGTCCGCGTTGACACGGCCATTGTGTCTAAATTAGCGAGATTGCCTTCTGTTTCGTCATGACTGCGCTCGCTAGCCGGGCGCTGCACGGAAGACTGGCAATCCCCGGTGCGAGCACCACAGATCACAGATGTGTTTCCCCAAACCCAAGCCGCCCGCCTGCAGAGCTAGTCGAGTCTTGTTTCCAGCACTATGCGCTACTCATGCGCTCGCCTGCTCTTGCACATGTCAGATGCCCGCAGGCCCTGATCTCCGCTTTCTGCGGGAGGCGTTGGCATACACTTTGCCTGCAACAAGGGATCGCGTCGTCGGATCAGGCACACGCAGCCAGCGGTAGGGTAGCACGCAAATTCCTCGAGAGCGGCCCCAGCAACCCTCCGCATACCCCAGCGTTGCATGTCAGCCGCATCTGCAACCCAGCGAAGGCGCCTCAATCTCCGCGCTTCAGCAAATCATCTCCGTCCGTTGCCACAACACGCCAGAGAAATTGGTCGGTCGCTCGGGTGCCACCTCGACATGTGGCACCACCATTCACGGCGCACACCGACACCCAGGCATGCCCTGTGCGGATCCATCCATGGCTAGAAGAGAGCACGCGCCGCGCGACCACGCCTGAGGTGTGCGGCTCAAGCACTGCTGTGGTGGATCCGGGGCAGAGCGTGACAAGGAGAAGCTACAATTAGTCGTCAAGGCTGGCGGGCGACGAGACGATGGCGGGCGACGAGACGATGGTGGGGTCGAGCCGTGTTCTGGAAGGAATGGTCGGGTAGTGAGTGACCTCTAGCTGTGATAGGATAGAGTGCCGAAATGCAAGTGCTCACGCAAGGCCGGCGCGTCGGAGCCGGTGGCACGAAGAGGCCCAAGCAGCCGCGAGAGGCGAAAGATTTTGCAGCGAGAGGGCCGAGCTGATCTCCGCCATCTCCACCTACACGAGCAAACGCTTTGACGGATCTCGACTCTGACCTCCAGTCTCCAGACGCTCCAGGAAATCCCCTCAGTGCCTCCCCATGGCACAATCGGGCCTTCTTGATCGCAACTGCCCAAGCGAGCCAAGTAAGGACAGTAACGCGCAAACTTGCTAACCGACATGCACTTCTACAACGCCGCACCGCAACCATCGCATTCCTTCGAAACGCCCACTCCAATCATCATGTGTGCTCGTTGCCACCCATGTCGCCAGTCTTCAAATCTTAGAGGCGAAGCTCTGGAGAGCGTTAGATCCTTGGCTTTCATGCCGCTTCGAGCTAGAGTGCCACTTTTAACATCACACGATGGCGGCACCATTTTCGGTACTTTACCCTCCTTTTTCATAGGCACGCCCGCATCGTGAAAGCGCAAATAGTGCTTCTAGCAGTAAGCCCTACAGATGTTACGCGCGCCAGCCATGCAGTCGCTGGTCGTTTTGTCACCAAGACCGGTCGCGTCGCCGGTATCCGAGTTTGGCGAGACGTCTGCTCTACCCACGCATTAGGGCTTTGCACGTGTTTTGTTTTTTGCGCGACTTTGTATCCGAACTACTGCGATCGCGTTTGCTCAAAGCGGATATCGTAAGATCGTATTCCCATTCAACAAGCAAGAAGCGAAATTCACTGGTTCGAGGATCAACGCTCCGTCGTGAGGATCTAAGACATCCTCACTCCGCGCCGTAGGATGGAGTAAGACCCTTTTCCTCGTGAGGCCAGCCCGAGTCCAGACCACACGTGACGCTTCACGTACCACTGCCTATTTTCTATTCCTGTACCGAAACAGCGACCCAAACAATTTTTTTTCTACTCCAACGTCTCTTTGTCATGGGCCACACGCCACGCCATCACCGTTTCCGTTCGAGAAGAGCGTTGTATCCGTGTGGGCTTCCGTGTTCGCGCCTCGGCACTTGGTGAGGGCCCGGCCATGTGGCTCGTCCCCATGTCTTGTGCGCGGTGAGTTGCGGCTCTCGGCGATCTCCAGCAAGTAGAGCAGACTAGACGACTGACTCTGACTAGCAAGGGCAATCGTGCTACTTGGCCATGCTGTGCCATGTGTCGGTATGCCAATTCCGGAGAAAGTATATCGACAAAAAGAAAGCAAAAAAGAAAATAGAGACAAAAAAGCTAATTCGATTATTTCAATTTGTTCGGATTGCAAATCAACAGTTCCAATGACCTTAATGATTGCAATGACGAAGGACATTCGCACTTTGTGCTTGCTGCTCTTCCCTGCTTCCCAATTCATACCTACACGACTTGCGCTTTTGCGACAGGTCACATTTTACTCCTCTTCACATCTGCCGCACGCCCTTTGCCGGCTCAACGGTGCCCTATCCGGAACTACAACTGACATACGGATTACGGATATCTCTTCTACCGCCCTCGGTCTTCCGACTGCATCAAACACCACGCTCCGGTACATACCGAGCAGGGGTATATGCAAAGTGGGACCACAAAAAAATTGTTGGAGATTGCTGCACTTCCCCCATGGCGTCCCCAGTGTGGACGAGCGCGGAGTAATAGCTTCTAGGGTTTTACCTCCACCTCCCTCCATTTGGGACGAAAAGTGATCCGGAGATTTGACCATGGGCGAGCGAGTCATGAGTGGTACAATGTTCGAGGTTTGTTTGCCGTGCATATGTGGATAAGTCGTTTTGGGGTTTTTGTTGATCATCGGCACTTGTGCGCGAAAGTACGAGAGAGTCGGATAGACCCCAGGCAGGTATCGAGATCTATTTACCAAGAAGTGCATTGCTACCTGCATTCTCATATCTTCTCCCCAACCTATTCCCATTATCTCCTACGACTTCCGCCGAAGCCCGTCGATTCATATCTCGCCCCGCCACTACTAGACGGTGGAGAATAGGAAGCCGAACCCGAAGATCCCCCTCCGCCCCCGAACGACCGCGACGAAGGCCCAGCTTGCCCACCGCCTCCTCCAAACCAGTTCGAAGGTCCTGCTTGACCTGCGGCAGGGCCGCGGTTGTTGCGGCTTCCCATCGCATACCCAGCAGCTGCGCCGGTTGCGGCACCACTGAAGAAGCCTGGCCGCCAGGAGGATGAGCTAGGTGATGAGTGCGACGATGGCGGTTTGGGTGAGCGAGAGTAGGGTGGAGGCGGGTCGTCGTGGCCATCGTCGCCACCGCCTCCGTAGCCTCCTCCCCAGCCGCCACCGCCGCCTGGTCGTCGGCCGCCTGCGTTGTTGCCACCGCCTGTCCAGATCGAACGAGCGATGAGGGCGAAAATACCTGCAAGAGAACGTCGTCAGCTTGGTAGGTCGAATATGGCGCATACATCACAGCATAAGACACTCACCCAAGAATATCGCCCAGAAGACAAAGGTAAACAATGTCTCTCCCAATCCTCCCTTGCCCTGTCCACCACTACGCTCCTTCCTTCCATAATCCCAGTCAACCCTTTCTCCATACTTCCTCTCGCCCGCCTCTGTCAAAATAAGTCGATACTCAACTCCACAGCTCCCCTTCAACACAAACGGGTCCTCACTGCTCGCATACCCCTCACACACAACCTCCGTGCTCCCCAGCTTGAACTCTCGCGGCAGGCTTGCCTGGCAAGTCCACTGCACGTCTTCAGGCGCGTAGTCTGAGCCAGCATTGGTGCAGCGCATGACGTCGACATCATAGAGGCCTTTGGCGTTGCCGCCCACACAGTCGATTTGAGGAACGGATGGGGTGCGCCGAGAGGTTGTTTGACGGCCGCCGTGCAGGGTGAGCGTTTTGATATTTGAGAGGAGAACTGCATCGGATGGAGGTTTGCGCGCCTGAATGGTTGCTGTTGTTGTCGCTAAAGCAAGGAGAGCGGTTGTGAGGGCACGCATACTGGGCGGAGTTTTTCGCTTTTGCGGCGCACTGCTTGTGCAAGTGATGCTAGCGACTTTGGCGATTGACTCTCGAGAGTGATTCCTGCTCTGAATTTTTTTGAAGGTGTGGTGATTTTTTTGAGTTTTTTGTTCTTTCAGAAGATGACAATTGTTACCTACCTTACCAATTCGGTGGCGAATGTTGGAGAGCAAGATGCCAGACAGCGGAGCAGGCGCCAGGGCTTTCGATTGCCCCTCGTCTCGCGCACATTGGTGCATTCACCACGTCGACTTACCACCGACATTGCAAGACGTCTGGTGATATCAAACATCATTGCGTTCAACTAGTCACCCAGTGCGTGAACGGACGATACTGGATGTGATTCTGAGACGTCCCAAAACCACCATCGTTGAAAATGCCGCAACTAGTTCAGACGGCAAGTGCAGCTCTGCAGCTGTGCAGCTCAGCTCCACGAAGCTTGACGGCAGGATCAAACAATATATTGATGGTCGCTACGACGTCTTGGCCGGTGATGTCGCTTCTTCCCACTAGTTCGACTGCATATTGTGGCTTGCAGAGCCCAAGCAGACGGCTGATGATGCACCGCGCGGAGTCTCCACAACCTGCAACTCCTGAAGCTGGTCGAAGTGTCCTTCCAGAACGACATCAACAGGACGACCCCGCAGATCTCTCAAACAACAAATGCTGCTAAGCCCGTTTGGAGTAATCGCTCTACTGTACGCCTAACGGCGCCACCTGCTGACATCGGCCCGTTGGAGGAGATCTAGAGACTCACTCTTGGCACTCAGCTCGCCCTTACGAGGGGAACAACTGCTTGGGGCCTGTTAACATATAGATATATTATAGACAAGATGTTCGTCGTGGCCGCTGATCACCCGGTGTTGGCTGCACTTGTGGTGCTTTTTGTAGGGTGGTTTGCGCGATTCTTGCACAAGGGCTATACTGTTCGCAAGACGTTTCACAACCAAGTCAGTAGAATGGCAAGCCTGATAGCCGGGACAGCTTATTGCTGACAGCCTCACAGCCTGGTCCACCGCACTCATGGCTTTGGGGCCATTTGCAGATGATGGGGGAGATGATGAACGATAACGTACCTTCCATGGTATGAACTGGACCTGTATGGGCCAACACGGCATTCCGCGTCTTGTGCTGACTTCGTTTGCTGATCCCTAGGTTCATCCGCATGGTAGGTCGCAAGAGACATGCAGCAGGAGACTAGCACTCCTCTGAGGTCCTCCAATATGCTGACCATATGCAAGTCATGCCTGCACGCATTCGGGACAAGTACAATCTCGGTGCCCACTTCTACGTGGACCTTTGGCCCATAGCCGACCCTTTCCTCGCAGTCTTTGATCCCGATTTGGCTGCACAATTCACCACTGACTACTCTGCACCAAAGTACGGCGGTATGCGAGATTTCATGATCCCTCTTGCAGGTCCTGGCGACATGGTCTCAGCGAGTGGCCCCCACTGGAAGAAGTGGCGAAGTATTTTCAATCCTGGCTTTGCAAGTAATCACCTTATGAGCCTTGTACCTGGGATTGTAGATCAAATCACAATCTTCACTGAGAAGTTGACGGAACTTGCGAGCAAGCATGAACCGTTTAGACTTGAGGAGATTGCAACGAGGTATGATCTCAGGTGTAGATGCACCAAGTCGTTAACTTGGGTTACTGACGCTTCACCTCGTCAGATTGACTGTGGATATTATCGGAAAGGTTGCTCTGGATATGCAGCTGGACACGCAGCGAGGAGACAATCCGATGATCTCTGCCTTGCGAGAGCAGGTCCATCTCATACCCAATTCGGGTACGCTGAATCCATTTGCTGGCTGGTCTCCCATTGAAATATACCAGAGATGGTATAATAGCCGCGTCATGATCAATTACCTCGATGGAGTGCTCGAAGAGCGTCTCGCTAGTAGAGTGACCGAACACAAGGATCCAAAGAAACCACGCAAACGAACGATGATCGACCTGGCTCTAGAGAGCTACAAAAGCCAGACATCATCAGCTTCTGCAACAACGACCGGCCTCGATCCAGACTTCAAAAAACACGCCATTACCCAAATCCGCGTCTTCATCTTCGCAGGCCACGACACAACTTCCAGCGCAATCTGCTACGCCCTCTACCTCCTCCAAAAACACCCGCAAACCCTCGCCCGCATCCGCGCTGAACACGACACCATCCTTGGCCCCACCTCCTCCACTCCCTCAACCCTCAGATCCGACCCCTACATCGTCAACAAACTCGGATACACCACAGCAGTGATCAAAGAATCCCTCCGTCTCTTCCCCGCCGCCTCTGGCCTTCGAACTCTTGATCCAAGCCTCACCCTCCGCGACCCCAAAACCGGCTCCATCCTCCCTACAGTTCCCAACATGCTCCTCTGGGTTCCCCACTACGGTTTACACCGCGACAAAGCCATCTGGGGCGCCGACGCAAACACCTTCAACCCTTCTCGCTTCCTTCCCGAAAACTCATCGTCCTTACCAGAAGCGCATTATCGCCCTTTCGAGCGTGGTAATAGGACTTGCATCGGGCAGGACCTTGCTATGCTTGAGGCGAGAATTGTTCTTGCGATGGTGGTTAGATATTATGATTTCACTCCTGCTTTCGATCAATTGGAGGTGCTGGCCAAGGATGGAAGCAAATATGCGGAGAATCCGAGGTGGAGGCAGGGTAAACAGGACCTCGATGGAGAAGTGGCGTATCCTGTTTTGATAGGGAGTGCGAAGCCGAGGGAGGGCATGCCGATGGTTGTTAGAAAGAGGGCGGGATAATGGGTTGGGTATACATGTGCAAAGTGGGAGCCATATAATTGTGCGGCTATTCAGATACAGCCACCTTCAATTTGCGTAACGTTTTCTACAAGGTCCGTCGGCCTACTCGAGTGTATGCCATGGTGTTGAAGACCCATGTATCTGTTCTGCTCCTAGCAGTGCTCTTTAGATCTGGTCGACTAACTCGAATGGAAATATAGTTATGTGGAGGATGAGAGCAAGCGTCGTCTGTCTAAGCCCATTCAGGAGGTATGGCAAGGTGGTCTAAAACTCAGACGAGGCTCTGGTATCGAAGGAACATTTACAATTGGAGGCATACTTCCAAATGGAGGCCTATTTCCCAATGGAGGCAGGGATGTTGATCCGCAAACCATAGCGTTTTGCAAAAGTTCTTGCAAATTCTGAGGCAAGTACTGGTAGGTAATCCAAAAATCAGGATGCCGGCACAGTCGTTGGTTAACATCGTACAGTCCAGAGGTTATGAGGTCCCTCGCCATGTCATAACGTCTTGCCTGAATGGCTTGGTATACCGGGTCCTCGCCCTCATCATTCTTGATGTCAATGTCCAGATCTGGCATCTCGAGCAACAGTTGTAACACACTCGTATGGCCATAGTCGATTGCCGTCTGGAGGTACCGGCGGTTTGGGGGACCGGCATTCACATCGAAGCAGCATCTGATCAGAACTGACTTGGTGGCTTGTATTTCTTCTTGGGTCACACATTCGCGGCTGCCAAGCCAGTCATAGTCCCAAGCCTGGATGAGTAGACGTTGCACTTGGGAATGCTCGTAGCGATCTGTCCACCATAGCGAGAAGTGATACCTGCTTGGGCCCAATCTGTAAGCTGCAGGATAACAGGTAGATTTTCCTCCTTGCCGACCGGGCTGATTAGGTAGGGTGAAGATCGTGTTTGCGGGCACGCCGAACATTTTCTCTAGGGTTTTGCATTGGGTTGCAACTTGTGCAAACTCCTTCGGCGGCGATATTGTATGCATGTTGCGCAAAATTCGGTTGAGTAACAGAGGTATTGACGTGGTATAGTCGGCACTGATATGCTCGTGCCCAGAGTCTGCCACACTCAGTAGAGCATACACTTTGTCGTGCGCAAGGGCGCAGCGCAGATGCTTTGTAGCCAGAAGTAGAGCCCAGAGCGATGTGTCCAGCGATTTCAAGGTGAGCTCGACCATAGCTCCTGCGGGACTGTTTACCAAGGCATCGACCTTATCCTTCAGTCGAGGTGCACGGCCGTTTGCTCGTGCGTGGAGCATAAATGCTTCGAACTTGGACCATGGTAACAGTGTCTCGCCGCACATCAAGACAATGTTTCGAGCGAACTTCAGTTCTTGGAACACCCAGAGCCGTCTCCAGTACGGTCGTTCACAGAAGTCTCGGATAGCTGAGCCTTCCCGACCCGCGCAGATTCTGGTCAATGGTTTCTTGTTCTTCGCCTCCGCCTTACGTATTGTTTCTAGGGCCTTGTTGCTATCTCCATATGTTGGCCCAGCCCACACTACCACTGTCTTCGCGTTTCGGAAGATGTCTGACATGATGTTGACCTGATGAGTCCGCTCCCATGGGCATGCTTGATCAATAGAAAGCATGTCAATCCAAATCCAAGCAGAGAATTGGCTACGGAGATCTCGAGCCTGCTTTAAAAATCGCCAGAGGTTTCTCGGTACGAGGCAACAGCGGCCATCGACCTCTATCGGCTGAGATAGAAGTGCCGAGCCCCAGGTGTACGACAAGGCGGTGTATCCCTCTGTACACGCAAGCTGAGAGACTTTGGTGTGGCATCGGATCATGCTACCCGCGTCGCCAGGTTCGATTTGGACAAGGCGTATGTAGCCATGGTTGAGTTCTGAGCGAATGCTTTCGCTATTGCTTGTTGCTCCGTATTCGAAGGAGTCATCGCTAAACACATCATGCTCAGGCCAATTCGTCTCTCCGAAGTTCGTCCACATTGATCCAGTATCGATAGTCATGACAGCGTGTACACAGTTTCGGTCTTTGATCCGGATGTCGCTTGGTATGAGAGCAGTACGCACCATCAGCTCGCATTATGGCAGTCATTTGGAAGCCAGAGAGCACAGCCTACCTGAGCTCGAAGGCGAAGTCATCCAGCGTTTTCTCTAAGGTGGCTCAAGCTGCTGTTCTGCTCAAGCGAGACCCACTGCTGTGCGCTGGTCAAGGGCTGTGTGATGGCGTCTTCTAGGCTGCATATATGCACACGAGTCGTGACAAGACCCACGTCTAAGGTATGCATGTTGAACTCCTATCCAACCGAATGTCTCGAGCTTCTCAGAAAGGATATTCAGGACGTGACCATCGTAGACACAAGCCCGAAGGAGTAAGCTCGTGATTCAGGCAGACATCTTGTGACCTTTGAGGCTGCCCATTACGCTGGCCACCTTGTCCTGTATTTGGATCTGTAATACATTAACATTGTAGCGATGACTTACTTGCATGTCCAGACACAAAAAAGCATACACGAGTGGACCTGGTACAGTGTGTTTTACGTGACAAGCGAGAGCAGAGTATACCTGTAATGCAAAACGCCCGTTTCTTTCCAAGCTTCGTAACGGAGAAGGGTTCTCAGTCCGATCCAAGCACCACGACCGCCACCGCCACTTTGAACCCATGAGATTTGACACACACACTTCATTGCACACCTAATACCAATCGAAAACAACATTGAGCTCCATAGAGCCTTCAAACGGGTGATATTGCGATATGAGATTATGCATAGGGTTAGGTTATAACCCCAATTTTCTTGGGTGGCGCGGTCGATCGACACTTACTAATGTGCAGCAGCATTCCACAGCAAAGAAACCACAAACAGCACATCATGCATGTAGCATCATGTCGTTCCCTACCTCGTCACGATTCAAAATATCGATCCGCGATACTGCTGACCTGAACATCATTTCGAACGCATATGTGTGAGCACGCGTCTATCCATCGTGTACATGTACCTAGAGTATAGCACAACATCTCGGGTAATGTCACTTATCTTGTACTTACGGCTGACTCACTCCCTCGCGACAAACATACATGCTTTAGCCCAAGAAAAACCATTCGCCCTCGCCGAACGCCTTGCTTTGAAATGCACCAAATCGCTAGAAAAGACAACAAATTCACACTATGCCCTTGGCATGTTTCTCAGTAGTTGCCTGGCGGGAAGTTAACCCTTCCACCCGGCTGCGATGATGAGTCGTACGTCGAACTCGGATTCGCGAAAGGGTTGAGCTGCCCGTAGCCTGTCGGGCTGAGCACACCAGTCGGGCTCAAGGCGCTTGGAGCGACACCATCTTCGTAGCCTGATGGAGCGATGCTATGCGCGTCAACGTTCATAGGCGAACGTCTGCCAGGGTGTGCGTCGAATTGGCTGTTACGAGAATCCGATCGCAGCATGTTGTTGTCAATGCGCTCGTGCTCGTGCTCGTCGTAATCTGGGACCTGGCCGTACTTTCTCCTCTCGTCGAAGCTGTTGTCTCCGTGTCCCTGGCCGTACACATCCGCATCATCCGGCTCGTCGATTCGCGTCGACCAAGCGTCTTTGCTGACTGGGTCGTCAATTTGTGGTTGGAAAGCGCCTCTGCCACCATTCTTGCTTCCCGGAACTACGCCAGTCTTGCGGTATTTGTTCATCATCCACACGCTGATGGCGCTGGTCAGACACCAGAAGAGGAAGATGACGACGCCAAAGCCGACGGCCGCTTTGGTGACTTTGCACTTGCTCACGCTACCCCAGGCCCAGGTCTCGCACTGGCTCTCTTTGTCTGCGTCCTTGTCGTCGGCGTGGTCTTTTGCTCCTTGCTTGATGCCTTGCGATTGCCAGACGCCGATCGCGATGGTGGCTGCGAACCAGAGAAGGGAGAAGAGGAGATCGAGGCCGAGGTAGGCGTAGACGCTGGCGAAACGCCACGCGCGAGTCCACATAGGAACCATGACTTGGTAGATCAGGGCGGGGATACTGAGGAAGCACTGTGGAGGGTTAGTGAGAGGCAAGGCTGGTGTCATGGATTGTGACGCTTACAAGAGCGAAGTAGAAGCCGACCTGGCCACCATGGTTGCCCGACTTGGTGAGGATGGTGAGCGCGAGGCAGCCGGCGACGAAGGTGAAGAGGGCCTGGAGACCGTGGAAGAGGGCTTTCGCCTTCTGATAGTAGCTTTGTTCGATACGCATGATGAGGGGTTATGCCGTGCTGGCAGAGCAGCTAGCGAGAGGGTGAGGTATGTGCAGCAAATGAGAGACGGTGGTCCTAGTAGAGAGATGTGCTGTTGACGTGTATGTACATGAGTGGAGGTGTTTGCTTTGAGTGACACAGCAAGGTGCTGCGGCGCCTCAGCCGCTGGTTGGAGCCCAGCTTCGCCCTGTGCAGCTGACGTGTCGAGCCGCGGCGAGAGAGTGCTCGCTGCCAGTGACCAGCACAGGCGGGGAGTCTTCGTGTGGGATCTAGAGCGAGTGGGCAGGGTTTGAGACGTGCTGAGACGTGATGAAACGGCACTGAATCCTAGCACGAACGACGCTGATCTAATAAGATTTGCTCCGTCAGTCTGTTGATAAATACACCCGTCGCCGGGGCAGAAATAGAGTTGAAGTCTGGGGTAAACCTTCCTTAGCGCCGCTGCTTCAATTGGCATGTGCTGTCATCTTTGGGATTGAACCCTACATATGCAACCACCACCACAACCACATCTACACCATACCAAACTGAAGTCGCCAGGAAACACAAGCATAGACTCCACAAGACCACAACAACACAACCACATTCACAATGGCCGCCCCCGAAGGCCCCGAAACCTTCACCCTCCTCCCCCTCACCCTCGACCCTCACACCAAAGCCGTCTCAAGCACCACGCCCTCGCTCGCCGACCACCTCGATGAACTCAACCGCTTCCACCGCCAAATCGTCGCCCTCGAAACGCCCAACCAGAACATTCCCCCTCCCGCGCCCGTAAACCCCAAACGCAGCGTGCAAATCGGCAAACTGCGCGAATCCGGCAACGCAGCCTTCAAAAAAGGCACTTTCGCCGAAGCAGTGAAAATGTACGATCTTGCAATCCGCATGGCGCTCGATCGGCCTCCGTGGGAAGCTTCCGGATTGGTGAGAGAGGAGTTGAGCGCGCTGCATGGCAATCGCGCGCAGGCGCTTATGGGCGTGCAGAACTGGCCGGAGGCGGCGTTGGATGCGAAGATTAGCTGTGAGATGAAGAGGGTGGGGAATGTGAAGGGGTGGTGGAGACGGGGGCAGTGTTTGAAGGAGATGGGGAGGTTGGATGAGGCGAGGGATTGGTTGAGGCAGGGCGTGGAGTTTGAGAGGGCTGGGCCTGAGAAGGGGAGTCTGGGGGAGTTGGAGGCGTTATTGAGGGATGTTGAGAGCTCGATTGCGGTGAAGGCTTGAGATCCTGGCTATCGGATGAAGTCATTGCCAACGGATTGGAAAGCAGACGATGATGAGTAGGCGAACGACCAGACTGACGCAATCGGAAGTTGTATCATCAGGGAGCAACACTGGCTTAATTGCCTCATCGCGGTTGAAGAAGCCCTAACGATAAATGTTTGATGCTCCAGGATCATTCAGATACGATCGAGCAACAAGCATAAGACAAGTAACCAGGCATGTCGCGGTATGCTGGGATTGGAACTGAGATGGATATAAAGTTGTGCGTTCTACTACCGGAGAAGCTTGCGCGCGATCTCAAACGTGCGTAGGGAAAGAAACATCGATCTTTCTCATCATGCAGAACAATGAAGCATGGGAATTAGAATTGCGAGAATGCGTTCGTGATCAATCCAGAAGAAGCTGTGTCACTATGTGATCGACTCAATATGCTCTTTCGACCATCGTAAACGCTTTGTCCGTCAAGACACAGTGGAAACCTCTCTGATATCTCTAGAATCTCCCCCTTCCTCCTGGGACATGTATCGTCGAAGCAATGTAGCCACGCCACAATGTCCGTTCCTCAAGGCAAGCGTTAATGCCCTCGAGCCTTGGATTTCTGCCTGCAGATTGATGAGGAGCTGCACCAGGTCGAGATGTCCCACCATTGCTGCCATTTCAAGTGCAGTGTGTTCGCAGTATCCAACGGCAGGCGCGTTCACGTCAGCTCCTCTCTGAACCAGCTCTTTCACCACGTCGATTGCGCCGCGCCTTACAGCTTGCTGCAGTGCTGGGTAGGCAAAATTATCGTCATGTGCTTGGTATTCCACGTCTACACCTGCATCCAACAAGACTCGCACAAGCTCAAGATTGCCATATCTTGCAGCAAGTTGCAGGGCGGTCTCTCTTTCCAACTTATGATTGAGAGGAGCATTGACATCTGCGCCAAGACTGATGTAAAGGGATGTGACTGAAATATTGTTGGATTCGACTGCACTTCGTAGCTCTATGCCAGTTGCCTTAGCGCCATGGGATAACAAGAGGTGAATCAGGCTCAAGTCTCCAAAGCGGGTTGCACCGTCGAGGGCTGTGAGGCAATGTGCACCTGGTTCGACGACGGCATTGATGTCTGCGCCCTTGTCGATAAGAAACTCTACGAGACGTAGGTGCCCCTTTCGCGCTGCAATTTGGAGAGGACCGTCCATAATCCTTGCTCCCTTGTCGAATAAGAATACCGACATATCGAAAGCAGCATCATGGTCCTTGATCTCAGATGCGTGCCACAGGATTGAGTATGGCGACTCTCTGATCTCGGGAGTCTGGTCCTGCGAAGGATCCTCGCAATATGTTCTTAAACGTTTTCCGGCCTTGACATCGTTCTCAGAAACAATATCGAGACCGTCATAGCACTCTGCATGAGCCAAAATCAGTCGTGCAACATCTAAAGATCTCCAGTGGTAGATCGCGTGAACCAGTATTCTCAGTCCATGGACCCTGAGATCGAGTCCATGGTGAAGAAGAAGCGTCACCATTTCAATGTGTGTACCTGTGTTGCAATTAAATTGCAGTGGATAATCAGGTTGAGCACATATTTGAGTACCATATCGTAACAGTAGCTCAGCCACCTGGACATTGCCATCCCAAATTGCTTTGATGAGGTTGCGCGATGTTGCTTTTGTTCCGTGCTTTAGCAATAGCTGTATGATAGTGACATCGTGAGGTTGTCCGACCAAGCGGAGTGCTGTTTTCCAGATGGTAGCAGAACTGTCATCACGTACTCCAGATGCTAGAAGTCTCTGCACAACCTTAGTATTGCCGGATCGGACAGCTGCATGGAGTCTGTTAGTATCAAGGAACTCCTTTGAGAAAGTACCTTGACGCTGACGAGCTATGCTCTCCACGATGTCTTCGTGGCCACGAGAAGCTGCTTGGGCCATTGCAGAGTGGGCATCGGCAGCTCCCATCTCTAACAGTAGACGAACGATGTCCAATTGGCCACTGAATGCAGCAGCTCGCAGAGGTGGAGTTGCAACATAGTTCGGGCTGACATCCGCACCGTTGGCGATGAGAAGCCGAGCGAGCCATATGTGACCGTTTCTTGCAGCAATCGTGAGCGGTGTAGGGCAGAAGAAACCATATGTGAGAGGATATTTATCCGAATGAGCATTGACGTCAGCCCCATATTGTATAAGGAGTGATACAAGATCCAGACGACCATATATCACAGCTTGAATGAGAGGATGGTCATAAGGTCCGTAAAAGTTTGCGTCTGCGCCGCGATTGAGCAAAAGATGTGTAATCTCAATGTTGTCCTCGTCGATAGCCAGATTCAGCGGTGTTTTTGACGTGAAATCGTCGAGTGATGAGTCCAGATCAATGCCGGTGAGCAGTAGTGTATTCACTAATGAGACATCATGCGACGCAATAGCTTCCGGTAAAAGTGTACGAGCGATGGCTTGAGCGACTGGAGATTTTTCTGGTACCCAATATGGTAGGAGGTGATCGTCTTTCAGCATTTGATATATCAAAGACGTTTTCCACACTGTTCTCCCATCGGAGAGGTTGTTGGAGGCGATGTATATTTCCCGAAGCAGCTGTTGCTGGATGAAATTCTGCCCAGAGACAGAAAGAAACTCTTGAGAGTGGCTCTCGTAACGCGATTCTTCAAACAGTCCAGAATCCAGGTATGTGTCCCACGGCTCGATATTCTTCTCCAAGCTGGTGTCATCTCCATCAATCGTCGGGATTGCCGAAGTATCTTGAATTGCTCGCTGAATGTCGCTAGTCTGGTGATCGACGTGATCAATTACTCGTAAGAGGGCGGCATCTGGGACCGTCTCATCGAAACGTAATGCTACTAAGCGCATCAGCAACAGTTTCTGATATCAATTCAATTCTGTACACACCGAACACTTTCATCTTCTGGAACAAAACAAGACTTGGAAGATTGTTGAAATAGAGTACGGGGGCAGGTATGCTCAACGGAGTACAGACAGTGAAACCTTCTGGTGTTTGGGGCAATTGAGCTGTCATAGGTCAGTCCTGTTTGTCGACGAGGGAACGTTGAGGGATCTTACTGGAGTCCAAGATGCTCTCCAGACTAATAGGATCATGGCGTCTTTCTTTATTAAGCTTCTTCGCCTTCACGATCATGCCACCTTGATACACTGCGGTAGCTTTTCCCAATGTCTTCCTCTTGTCGACCTTGCGGTTGATGACCCTCCATTGTTCGCCAGTGGAGTTTTTTTGGAACCCCCATTTCTTGAACTGACGCTCGTACTGGCCCTTGCTTGAGTGTTGTCAGCAACTTGTCCGATCAAGAAGACGCTGTTGACCGTACTTCTTTGAGAACGAGTGTCGCTGCTTCATGAATTGTATGACCTCTCCTAGCGGCCGGTTCTTCACCACGTACAACGTGCGAAGCACGTTTTTGTGTGATTGCCAAGCGGCCTTTTCGTCATTGTCCATGTTGTAGTCGAGATCCTTTCGCTGACAAAGGACATTTGCCGCCAAGAAATTGATGGTTGAGCGCGTTCAGTAAGCCGTATAACTTATAGTCATGTACAAGAGGAAGTGACTGATTTTGACACAAATGGCGAGCAATAAATCATGAAAAGGGTAGCCTCAGCTTATTTGCCCCTCCCAACCGGGAGCTACCTGCAGCTTAGGCCGCGAGATTTGGGCAAAGTGCTCCACCTCGGCCAGGCTCAGCCTTGTACAACGCAGAGCGAACGTGGCTTAGGCGCTCCAAGCCTGAGTGTGTATCGCAATTTCATTGGTCTTGTCCAGAATCCCGTAGACTCTACACCTCATGCCGGCCGCACATGGAACGCGTCCCGGGCCGCCTGCGATGTTTTGCGCGCGTCAGGACTCTGGTAAGGCTATTGCAGCAAGCTGTATGGGTCCTGTCCAGAATCTCGTTCACATGTCCTCATGAAGATTGACCTGTTGCTGCAAAGCGGAAGTGGGGAGGATGTTAGCCTGCCACTTGATGTCCAGTATTTGGGGATGTATCGATGACCGGAATCTATCCTTTATTAGGACCACTGCAGGCTTGCCTACCTGTGTTGACTCTCCAGATTCCTGGCTCCTTCCTCGAAAAGCAGCATGAGCATAATGGACAACACGACTTCGCTGCACGATTCAAGGGCCTTTGGCTTAGATGACCAAAAAGTTACAATCATATTCGGCACACTTGGGACCTTCATCAGCTTCTTCGCCTTGGTCTTCGCGGCCTTGACATGGTACAGATCTATGGGTCGACAAGATACCGCCCAAGACAACGTACTTACTGAGCATGAGCTCGAAGCTGGCATGCCAAAGAGCGCTGGAGACGCCCATACAAGTCGAGAACATGCGACTCTTGCCCTTGTCCTCGAAGGTCGTGTTGGCGATCCGGGCCCAGGTCTTCGGTACGTCTGAAAAGAATATTGATTCATATTAGCACGCGCTGACCTCAAGCAGAGACGAACCACATGCTATGCCAGAGCCTACCATCGACGAATCACTTCATCTTCCTTCCATATCTTCGCTGTAGCTGGCAAACAAGTTGGCCATTGCATATGGCACCACACCCGAACGCTAGGATCCATAATTGATCGAGGAATGATATGCCATTCAATGGATCTGTTGTCTTGGAGAGCGATTTGTAGTGTATTCGGTGATTGTCCGCAATGTTAGGATCAAAGTTCTGGAGCCAATGTTAGTAACGATGACGTGACCTGATACAAATAAGAAGTTCCCAATCCACCGAAGCGAGTCCATCAATTGACTGGTATGATGGCCAATTCTGAAGCTATTTCACGATCGAACATGACGGCTCGCTGTCCTATGGATAGGAAGTTACACCTTTACCAGAACTCAGATCCGCCATTCCTCGAACATGGGGAGGTGAACGCATTCCATCGCAGCGCTTGTCATGCAATCGAGCACAAGGGCAAGCATAAGAGACTGGTAGCTAAGAACATGAACCCAGCTCACAGACCGAGGCACCGTCCACATGTTCCGAGCTGACACAACACCTGATGTCGGGAGAGTGATTTTAAAAGCATGCACGATCTTCCCGCGCCCAAGACGACTTCTCCACGGATGCTTTACCGGCCACGCTTTCCGAAGCCGGCTCGCCGGCTTTGAGGAGTGGAGATGCCATGTAAACTCAAATTGCCTGATTGGCGCGTGGACGATCGAGAGCATCGCGTGGAATTCCGTCAGCAGCACGACATGCACTTGTGCAGAGGCGTTTACAGGCGTTTACAGGTGTTTGTAGGGCTGACGAACTTCGATCCTGGGACGGTATATGAAGGTGTTTACGTGTTACGTGCGAGCAAGACTGTTGGTCAGGAATATAGGCAGTGTTGAACACATGTGTGCATATGTTGAATTCTCCGAGATCTACTTTGGCATCCATAATGCTAGGAGGTACGTTCGCGGCGGGAGTCTTGCTTGAGAGCCGCAATAGCAGCAGCAGTGATATACCGAGACATGTCCTCGAAATGGTGGCAGGGTGTGCAAGCTATGATCTCATCGTGTCGTGGACATCATGTGGGAGATTTCAAGTGTATCGCGCTACATTTGTTCTTCACGTCTGCTACCCGGCATGAATGCTACAGTGAGCTCGTCAATACTTCAATCTCTTGAATCGATACCAGTCCTATGAGAGCTCCTTCAATCGGAAAGTTCCCGTAGGCCTGCTGACCGGCCAGGTGGATGGCGCTCGGATAAAGTCTTAAGCAGACTCTCGGCGAGCGAAGCGCGTAATCCCCCACTGCGGGGACGCAGCTGGAGAAGTGCTTGGTGGCAGATGGCAGATGACTTTCTCGCAGTTGCCATTTGCCAGAGCGTGTAAGCCGCGTCCAATGCCGTGAACAACCTCCGAACTGCTCTGCCGTGAAGTGACATCCTGCCCGTCATGCCGCAGCCCATGAGAGACATGAAGCCACCCTGTAGCGTAGGTATAAGTCTCCTCTCGCCGTCCCTGTCTACCTTTTCCATTCCTTAGTCCCATCCTCTCATACTGGAAGTATTCCTCGATCAACAACCATATCGATACATCCTTATCCCTATATACCTTATTCACACGGAGTACATCCACCAGCCTCACATACGATATGTCCGCCCAGGCTCCCACCAATGCCACTGAGGCCACTCACAAGTACGACAAGAACTTCACACAGAATGTCATCGACACATGCGGCGCCAACACCAGCCCACGCTTTAAGCAGATCTTCGCCTCTGCTGTTCGCCACTTGCACGATTTCACACGAGAGGTCGAGCTCACACCCGAAGAATGGCTCGATGGCGTAAAGTTCTTCAACGAGGTCGGCAAGACTTGGGCCGAGTCAAATGGCAAGCGCAACGAGATGCACAGAATGTGCGATCTTGTTGGTCTTGAATCGTGAGTTGTTCTTGAAATCTTCATATATCCCAGAACCTCGCTAACAATGCCTGCAGCCTCGTTACTGAAATCGCCAACTACGTCCCAACCGACGACCCCAACTACCACCCCACCTCCGCCGCCATCCTTGGTCCCTTCTGGTCTCCCAATGCTCCCTGGCGTCAACTCGGCGACTCCATCATCCAGGACACACACGAAGGCCAGGTCACATACATGCACGGTGTGATCCGCGACCTCGTCACCCACGAGCCCATTCCTAACGTCACCTTCGACATGTGGCAAGCCAGCAGCAACGGCAAGTACGACTTCCAGGACCCCGACAACCAGTCCGACAACAACCTCCGCGGCAAGTTCAAGACCGACGAGAAGGGCGAGTACAGGCTCTACTGCCTTCGTCCCACCGCCTACTCTCTCCCCGTCGACGGTCCTTCCTGGGCATTCCTCCAGGCTGTCGACCGCCACCCCATGAGACCCGCTCACATCCACTTGATGGTAAGTCCACAATCCTATCAGCACATCAGAACAACAACAGCCGCTAACGACATAACCACAGATCACCCACGAAGACTACAAGCCCGTTGTCACCCAGATCTACCCCAAGGATGACCCCTGGCTCGCCACCGACACCGTCTTCGCCGTCAAGGACGATCTCGTGGTCGACTTCAACCCCATCCAGAACCACCCGCCCACCGGAGAGCACAAGGGCCCCGGCGGCGCTGCCACCCGCGAGCTCGAGCTCAACATCGTCCTAGCTCCTAAGAATATGTCTGTCAAGGCTGTCGAGCCTGTTGAGCACTAGATTGGCGAAGAGGTGGAACATCGGTATGATATTTACGAATGGTGAACCGCAGACATGAGGCGAAAAGCGGACATGTTCCATACATATATGCCGTCTTGATTGATCGGGCATTGCATCATTTGTTTTTTTTTGTCGACGCGTTTTGAGCGAGTTTGCATGCTTACTTTATTATTAATTTGCACAAGAAATTCGAAAAAACATTTCAAAATCTACCCAAACGATACATGTCCCTGTTCGTCCTAATATCGAAAGTATCATCGTATTTCAAAGAGGAATTGGAATGAGTTAAGACAGGAGAGAAAGATCACTATCAACAGTCTTTACTTCCGACTGACTAGGGACCTCATACCTGACACATGTATGAATTTGGCGGGAAATCAAATGCGACATCTGGCTTGAGAATGGGACGATAGAAATTGGAGAAAGAATCGAAGAGAAAAAGTTGCAATCTTCTCTGCATCGCTTGCTTTGGGGAAATTTCCGATATCAACTCTCAAAATCAAATCCTTTGAACTGCAACAATAACGATGTTCTCTCGTCTGAGCTTGCATAAATACACGCCATACAACCAAAAAAAAAGAAATGAAAGGAAGACTCCGGTCATGACCCTATTCATAAATCTTCACTTCTGAGATCTCCTCTGACCATTTTTTCTTTCACTTACACCCGCAATAATCGCTGCCGGTCTTCTCCTTCGCTCCTCCGAAGGCCAGACGCGATAAACTATCTACCACGCCGCGGATACCGCCCTTCCCAGCCGCGACTTGCGTCGGACAGCTGGAGTAGCTGGGCGGCACGTCGAGGCAGGGGTTTTGCGTGAAGAAGTTGCGCGGACGGAGCAAGCTATATACCAACATCGTCAGCATCAACCTCTTTAACGTTCAAGGCCCTGTGGGTAGTAGATAAGACACTTACACTGTCATTGGCTCCGCCGGCATCACAGGGAAGTCTTCCGGCGACGGGAAATGTGTCAGGCCGAAGGTGTGCCAGAGCACGACGTCTTCATTGTCGAGGTTTGCGGTTGGGTTGGCGGCGATCCAGGCTGGGATGCCTTGCGAGGGCTCGCCGGAGGTTTGGGGCACGTGGCGGCCGGCGGGGTGGAGTTGGGTATCGTCGTCTGGCGTGAGGTGGTTAGTTGCTGCTTGGACCGTGAAAGGGTGTGAGATATTTATGTTTACATTTGGTGACGTGCACGGCGTGACGCGCGAAGCCTGCGCGTTTCCAGACGAGACTGCCTTCTTTGGGGAGGAGGGGAGGGACTTCGCGGCTGACGAGCTTGTAGGAGACGGGTTTGTGGGAGTAAGGATTTAACTGGAGGATGATCGTGAGTGGTTTGCTTGTCTAGGTGAGTAGAAGGTTGTGCTGTGCATACCTTGTTTGTGTTTGACATCTCCCAAGTACGACTGAGAGCACCGTCATAGTCGCTCATGCCGTTGGCCATGGTCTCGACCTTAGTCTTCTTGGCGTAGAATGCATTGCCGTAAGGGTTCTCTTCGCTGCCAACGGGTGCTTCTGCTGCTACTGCGTCGGCGATGAAGACTGTGTTGGCAGGACCGTCGATGTTAGGGTCGATGCGCAAGCAGAAGAGGTGCTGGTGGTTGTGAGCATTGACGCCAGGGTAGACTTCTGTGCCCCACGGAGCTGCCGACTCGCCTGGGTTAAGGGAGTAGGTGTTCAGGATGCCGGTCAGCTTGATCTCGAGCTGGATCGTGCCGTCTTGGTGGAATATCCAGTAGACGCAGTACTCGTAGTTTGCCGCTGTGAAGATGTGGCTGATGATCAGCTTGCGGGCGCGGGTGACCGTGGTGGACTCGTCGCGGAAGTCGGTGTGCTTGAACAGAATGCCTGCGTCTTCCTCGTGGATGCAGATCGCGTTCTTGATAGTTGTGGCTTCACCGGCTCTGTTGACAAAGTCGGCGTTCATGTAGTGAATCGCACCCTTGCAATCGCAGCCGAGTGCCAGCGAGTTGGTCATGTAGCCACCGCCGTACTCGCCCAGATCGAAGGCGTGCTTGCGCTGGTGAGGACGCTCAGGATTTCCGTATGGCACGACCATCTCTGCAAGCGACAAGCGCCAGAAAGTAGGACGGACATTGCCTCTGTCGTTGTATGTGATATTCGACAGCACAATGCCCTCCTTGTAATTGAATCCAACGTGGACTGACCAGTTCTGCCACTTGAGAGTACGTCCATCAATAGTGAAGGAGACACCTTCGGGCTGTGTGATATTGAGAGGCTTGATGTCCGTCCTGAATCCTGTCTCTTTCTTGATCCAGTCGGCGTGGTAATTGTGAGGCTTGGCCTTGTTGAGCGGCCTGCGTACTTTGGGAACATCGATGTGGACAATCGACTGCGTGTCGGCGTTGAAGATGGGACAGAAGTCTAGAGGATATGTGTATTGCGAATCGTCTGGGTGTGGGCGGTAGTACATCAATGCTTGCTGCAGGCGGACCTTGTTGCCGAAGCGCTCGTCGTAGCCGATCGTCCAAGGATCGCAGTAGACCTTGTGCATGTCCTCTGCAGGGATACCAACAATACCGCACTGTTTGATGACTTCAGGATCCTTTCGTACCACAGACTCGACAGCGTTCAAGTCTTCCATAGTGATCAATGGCTGAACACCCTCCGTCAACTCCCACGAGATAATCTTGCCTTCCTCCAAGTCCACAAGACCATCGTAGACCTTGCTGCCGCGACCGATGGTGACAACATCTGCGATTCTGCTTGGCCGTTTGGCGTTCTTAGGATTCTCTATCCATCGCATCATCTCGGCCTTTGGAGGCTCGCATAATGTGATAGCATTGAAGAATAGATCGCTGTGAGATTCGTGGACAATGGCGACTGCTTTCCTGATTTCGTCTGCTGTAAGAGGGTCGAAGGGGTGATGAGGTGCCACCTGCCCTGTGAGATGCGAGCTCATCTGCTGCAAGCGTTCCAGAACCATCTTGCTGATCTCGCTGTGTGCTATGTTGTATGTGTGCTGTGTGTTTTGAGCGTTGTATCAATAGATTCAAAGAATGATGGATAGACAGGACATGAGATACTGGTCAAAGGAAGAACTCGAGGTCTTATGCAAGTACCTACCGTGTCGCTATATCAGCTCGTAAAAATATTGGTACCGACAATCGGTACAACCCTCTGCCTTATCATCGTGCATGCTCTATCGAGCTCCAAATCGTCCATCGTACGCGATGAAGTGTGGGGTGAAGAGGGGACTCTAGAGAATCGATAGGCAGTAAGCGATACGCTATACCGAGTTGAGGTCATCTTTGCGGTCTCGGCCGGCTATGAAGACGGCTATGGTGTCGGCTATCTCATCTTGACGGTTATCGCGGTGTCAGCTGACAGCTCCAAACGACAAACACACTTGTGGTCAATCTCCGGAATACCAGTTCTTACAGAACACAATTTGGGAGTGCAAGAGCCAAGACTGTAGGGTTTCATGATTCTGTCCGGCTCTAGCACAGCTTTCGTAATGTGATCGCCTGCCTACGCCCTACCACATGGCGTCTGTCCTAGTTGCAATCAGCAATAGTGCCACCTCTGACTGTTGTAGTTTCTGACTTTAGTTTCTGGCTGCTGTAGCTCTGTGAAGGCAGCAGACTGAGAGGCACCGACCATGCGTGGAATTGAAACCGAGAGACAGACAAACCAGTGGTGGCCAGGCAGTGTCAGAGCTTGGAGTAGGTAACGTGTGCAAGCAACACATCTCGGAAACCAGAAGCCGAACACTTCCAAACACGTCTTGACACGCCGGAAAACGACTCCGAGCCGTCCTCGAAAACCATCAAAGACCGACATATGGTAGTAAGTACAACTCTATATATGACCAGCGTGCCTGTGTTTCATTGTTCAAGCCGCCATAGAACAAAACATATCTTCACCACGCAAGGCTCATCATGCCATCCCCCTCAATGCGTCCCGGCGTCCCCACCGCCCTCGCGGCGTTCGCAACATTAGCAACAGTAGTAGGCGCAATCCACTACCTCGAGATCCCTTCCATGCTAGCACAACGCAAGAAAGCACGCAAAGTCTCCAAACGCTGCTACGACACGGAAGAACACTACTCGCTCGCGGCATTCAAGACTCTGACGTCGCAGCTCACGCTGCCAACCACGTACCCGCTAGCCGTGGACGTGCAGAAGAACGTGCCAATCTACGATTGCTCGAACATCGACCTTAGCAATGTCGAAGGCGTGGAAGCGCTCAAAGACGAGCTGTTTCACGTTCTCTACGACGGGCCGGGCGTGTACGTGATGAAGAACTTCTTCACGGACATGGCGACTCTCGACTCCGCCAACGAGGCTTTCGCCACGATCATCGAAAACGAATCGAGAGAGAATGGCGCGAAAGGAGACCACTTCGCGCCCGCCTCGGCTAATAGTAGAATCTGGAATTCGTTCTCAAAACACTGCCTTCAGGATCCTGCTTCATTTGTGAAATACTACTCTAACCCACTCTTCCGCCTTGTCAGCGATGCATACCTCGGTCCAGCCTACAGGATTACCACGCAAGTCAACGTCGTTAAGCCGGGTGGTAAAGCGCAGGTGTCGCACCGCGACTACCACCTCGGCTTCCAGACGAAAGAAGACGTCGCTCGCTGGCCCAAACCAATGCACGATGCAAGTCGCTTGCTCACGCTGCAGGGCGCTGTTGCACATACAGATATGCCGCAGGAGAGTGGACCGACGAGACTGTTGCCTTTTAGTCAAAGCTTTGAGGCAGGCTTTATGGCATACCGGCAGGAAGAGTTCAACGCTTATTTCTTGAAGAATTACGTCGCATTGCCGCTGAAGAAGGGAGACGCTGTATTCTTCTCACCAGCTCTGTTCCATGCTGCTGGTGAGAATACTACGGCAGGGTTCGAGCGCAGTGCCAATCTTATTCAGGTGTCGTCGGCGTTTGGAAAGCCGATGGAGAGTGTGGACTCTCTGCCTTTGGTAGAACGTTCTTGGGAGTTGTTGGCTGAAAAGCATACAAAGGAGGGACGGAGTCATGATCTTGAGGCGCTTGTGAGTGCCATTGCTGAGGGATACCCGTTCCCAACAAATCTGGATCGGAGACCGCCTGCTCCAGGTGGTATGGCGCCTGAGAGCGAGCAAGATGTTCTGAAACGAGGTCTGAGGGATGGATGGAGCAAGGCGAAAGTTTTGGATGAGCTAACGGCTATGCGTAAGGCTGGTGCTGCTTGAGTGTATGATGAGGAGGTTCCAGTTCCGGATATCATGTAATGATGGCATAGTTCGCCAATTGATCCAATGCAGCCACACCTTTGGCCACGATAATGTTACGTATCGAGTATTGATATGCGATTTCAATACATCCATCTGTGGTGTGCTTTCGTCAATATTGATCCTGGTATCGCGGAGCTATTGCTTGCCCGCATGTGCTTACACAAAGATAGGCTGTCGAGCTTCGGCTCGAGAACAATTGCAATATCTCAACCGCGTCTGGCACTGTTGAACATATCAAGTAACATGTTCTGCTGTGTTGGAGCTGCTTGAGGCGGAGGTTGTTGCGCTTGCGCCTGAGCTGCGGGCGAGTGCGTGCTTCGGAAGAAGTCTGTGTCTGGGTTCGACGCAAACTTGGGCTGCTGATACTGTGGCTGCTGCTGCATCTGGTTGAATTGCTGTGTGGGCTCCTGATATACTTGCGGTGCGACTTGTGGCATGTGCTGCTGCTGCTGTTGAGATTGGGATTGCGGTTTCCCGAACAATTGCATCAGATCAATCTGTTGCCCAGCAGGAGGCATTGGTTGTGACTGTGGAAGGGTCTCCATTGGAGGCTGAGCCTGGTATGTCGTATGTGTCTGCTCAATGGTGTCGTGACCGTAAGCAGCATTTTCGTCCTCCTCGTAAGACTCGGCTAGCTTCCTGCCCTCTTCCGCCCGCAAAGCGCATTCCTGAATCTTCATAGCCACCATCTCCTGAGTGGTAGGTTGCGTGTTCTCTTCCGAGAAAATCCACAGCCCATAGATCTGCTCCACGCCATCTTCGCCAGGTGTCTGCAAAATCACATAGCTGTCCGTGATCTCCACATTCTCCGCGCTCACCAATTCTACTATGAAGTTGTCGAGGCTCTTGCGATTGAGGATGATCACACTATAGCGTGCGTGACTCGCGCCGGCAAGCTGGCACACGAAGAGCGTGCCCTCGGTGCCAATCTTTTCCCATCCTTGCGTCTCGGGCGAGAAAGAGTAGACCACTGCGAACGGTGCGATTTGTTCGATGCGCTCAACATCAGGACAATAGCGTCGCAGCACTATGAGATTCAGCTCGGTGTTTGTGCGCGAAGGCGGAGGCGCCATGTGAGCTGCGGCATTGTCTGTGAAGGTTGCTGTGTCTGTTTCGTCGTAGTAGTCGGAGACTGCTGGCTGTGGTTGCAGCTGCGCGGCGCGCGTGGATCGTTTCTTGGGAGGCATTGTGATGCTATTAGGTCGATGTGTATGTGCGGTATTGACTATGAGTTCGATCGCAATTTCTGCTCAGAGAAGATGGCGTTACGACAATTGTTGTTGACGGTGGAGCACGATTAACGTTTCGCGCCGGATGATCTTCATGTCGTCTCCCACGAGCCAGCAGCAGCAGTGTGGAGCAGGTCACATCACTGCCTCTTCCAAACTTCCAACCAGGCCTCACGCGACCCACCTATGCCGCTGACGGCAAGGCTGTGCAAGCATGCTCTAGAACGAAGCGATGATCGCATACACAGAACACAAATCTAGCCCAGGCCCACACAGAGCCTTGAGATAATCCCTTGCACCATGAACTTCACTCTTCTCCCGTAACGTCTCGTGTGATCGACTTGGCCCCGCCAGACAAACTACTGCGCAATGCCTGGCACAAGGTCTAGACCTGGAAGCACGAGCACTGCCAGCAGCTTGATGCAGGACGTGCCCGGCGGCTTTCCAACCCGCGATGATACAAACGAAGAAGAGTCGAACTTCCAAAGCCTTACGCAAGCTATCTATGCGCGAAGAGCCGAGTTCGTAAAGCCCAAGCGCATGCGCATAAAGATTGGCACTTGGAACACAGCGGCATACAAAGGCGCGGAGAAAGATGTGGGAGGTTGGTTTGTGGACGGCAAAGGTGTTACAGAGGCTCTGGCTGGGCTGAAAGTTGGCGATCAGTCCCAGGTACATGGTGGTAACGAGATACCCGACCAGTCAGGACTGGAAGGGCGGGAAGATGTTGCTAAGCAGGAAGCGAGATATGAGCGCAAGAAGTCAACTGTACCCAAGCACGATCCTGGCTCGATACCTGGAGGCGATGACATAGGATTATATGCACTGGGCTTGCAGGAAGTCGTTGATATCACTTCTGTATCGGAAGCGCTCAGGCCTTACACGGATCCAGCGATCGCGAAGAAATGGAAAGCCGAGATGGAAAGTGCTCTGCCGAAAGGCTACACTCTGGTCGCAGAACAGCAACTCATAGGCCTACTCCTTCTTATCTACGCTGCTCCAGACATAGCCGCCGAAGTGCGCTCTGTCAGCACGACAAGTGTCGGCACCGGTTTGGGCGGATACATGGGCAACAAGGGCGCGGTTACGGCAAGGATTGTCCTCGGAGATACCACTCGCATCGTCTTTGTCAACAGCCATCTGGCTGCTGGTGCCGATAAGGCCTCATTGGAACGTCGCAATTGGGATGCTTCGCAGATTGTGAGCCGGACGCGCTTTGAAGCGATCCAAGACGCTATGGATCTTGCACAAACCACCGGCGAGCAAATTGGCGATGAGGACTTTGCGTTCTGGGTGGGAGACCTGAATTACAGGATGGAAGGAATTCCCGGCGACGATGTCAGGCGCCTGCTGATGCTCCATACTCGCAACGAGTACGACCTGAGTCAACGGTCAGCCCAGAAGATTGAGAAGGAGATTGAGAACGCCACAGACGCCGTCAAGCAGCGTGTAGAAAACAGGGCTAGTACGAGCTCTAGAGATTCGGCATCCGAAGACAACTTTTCGCAAGCAAGTACTGTGACAAGCACTGCTACTGAAGGCACAGAACCAACACTTCTGGAGGAAGAGCTCGAGGCCAGTCAAGATCCGACATCGTTGCAGACCACCCTCTCTAGTCTGTTGCCGCACGATGAGCTTCAACAGCAAATGAAACTTCGCAAAGCATTTCACGATGGCTGGCGTGAGGGTCCGATCAACTTCTTGCCGACTTACAAATACGACCCTGGTAGCGTTGGCGTATTCGATTCAAGTGAGAAAAAACGCGCCCCATCTTGGTGCGACCGAATCTTGTATCGCACGCGTCGCGACAAGCTGGGGTATGAGGCGATGATCAAGGAAGAAGAACTCGCGAAGAAGAAGGATGAAGAGATGAAATCAAATGGAACTGGCGAGGCTGCTATGGATGATGAAATTCTGTATGACTACGATCCGGAAGCTGACGGTGACGAAACCAATGACTACGACGAATATGACGAAACGCTTGATGCCCCAGAAGGTGTGGTCATCACGAAAGAAGGCTTCGAAGACGAGATACACTTGGAGTACTACACTGCGCATCAACGGATTCTATCATCTGATCACAAGCCACTTGATGCCGTATTCATGCTGAAGTACGATGCAGTGGATGCAGCGCTCAAAGCAAAGGTGCATGCAGAAGTCGCCAAAGAGCTCGATAAAGTCGAGAATGACAGCAGGCCTGGCGTGACCGTCGTGGTGGACAAGCACCGCCCCGATGAAAGCGAGCATTCGGACGAAGACCCTACCAACTTTGAAGGCGTGTGGTTTGGCGGCATTCGGTGGGCCCAGGCGAAGCACCGAAGCCTCACAGTGGCCAATACTGGCCGCGTTCCAGCCAGCTTCACCTTACTTGAGCGACCCGTGGGACCTGGCCAGGCTGCTGGAATTGCGCCGAAGTGGCTCAATCTGAAGATTAATGACGCGCCAATCTCTAGTGGTGTCAGCAGTACTGATCCCGTAAACCTGGAGCCCGGCGAGACCGCGAGTGTCGATTTGGAACTTCGCGTATTCGACATGCACATCGTACAAGCTTTGAACGAAGGCATCCGTCGCTTAGAAGACATCCTAGTTCTACGCGTCGAAGGTGGCCGCGATCACTTCGTTCCTGTCCGCGCGGAGTGGCAAGCATCCTCACTAGGCCGCTCCATCAACAAGCTCATCCGGATTCCCGAAGGCGGTATTCGGAAACTCCAAAGTCAACGTCCTGACAGCAGCAAGGGCGTGCAAACCGCTTCTCACACACGCAGTAGTTCTGGTTCTATGAAGTCGGCCAATTCATCTCGCCTCTCGCTAGACGATGCTCCTGTAAGGTTCTCAGCGCCCCGTGAGCTGTTCCGACTGACGGAGGCGATAGAAGAGCTGAGCGCGCGTGTCGTCGCAGATCTTGAGATGACGGCTTCCGAAGACTCGCCGTCGCCACTGTGGCAAGAGTATCCCGCGTGGCCGTTTGATGAAGCGTGTTGGGCGGAGAAGGGCACAGAGCAGTGGGACGAGGCTTTATCTGAAGTGTGCAATGCGCTTGATGAAGACCTCCCCTTGGAGTCAAGCATGCCAGATACATCACCGAAATTGCAGCGATTATACGTCCTTGCAAGCTTCCTACTCATCTTCCTCGACGGCCTCACCGACGGCGTCGTCACAGAAGACCAATGGCCAGCAATAGACTCCTACCTCTCCGAGCTCGAGCGCTCCAAGCGCAAAGCCTCGCTAGACGAACGGCGCACAGCCCTGCAAGAAGCACTCTCCCAGTCCTCAAGCCACAGCATCTCCTTCGTCCTCATTACCTCCATGCTCGACAGGCTCGTGCAAGACGTCCACCACTCCTCCCGCGCCAAGCAAGAACCGCCCACCAGCCCAGGGCGAATGGCGATGCCTTTCCGTCGCATGACGGGTTTGGGCAAAGTGCCCGCTGCTCCGGAACGCGAGCAAGCGGCGCAAGCGCTGGCGAGGATTTTCGCGCCCGTGGTGTTTAGAAGTGCACAGCGGACTTCGGACAAGTCACGGGCGCAGCAGGAAAAGAAGAAGGTCGAGGCGCTGGAAGTGTTTTTGAAGAAAGATGCGCAGAGTTGAAGGATCATGATCTTTGATGATTGATGTGGTTTTGTTTTGCAGTGGACTTGGTGGGTCTACTGGTGATCTATCTACTGCTTTCCCTCTTTCCTTCCTCTCAGAGAAAAAAACCGACACTATGTGTCAACGCCGCCTTCTATGCCACCCTGTGTGGAGGATTAGAGGCATTTCCATCCCTGTGTCGAACGCCAGCCATGTTCGACGCCGCGTCCAGCGTTCAAAAACGCCGGGAAATCAATGGGCTCGGCTTGGTGCACGCGAGTCCTGCCAAATGGTGGACCCTTCACGATAACCCCGCTGCTTCGACCAAGGAATGTGGTCTGAAAGAAGCTGCTGCGATCAATATATGATGATCGCTTCCCTCCCATAGGTAGCTTTGCAGGCCGATGCTCCAACTTTCGGAGCTGGCCGGTGTGGCGGTTTGTCGCCACTGTGTTGCTTAGACGCACAAGAACGTCTCGCGAGACCTCTCGATCCAGGAAATTTACTAAGAATTTGAATGACAAGTTGCCACCCCGATTTCTCCAGTCGTAAAACATTCCGTCTATGCATCAACGCGCTGACGCACTCGCATTGATCTGATCAAAGTCGGGAAATGAGATGTAGCCATCGCGTTGGTGCACGCAGTCTTCCCAGCTGCGTCGACGCTCCATTGTCGATAGAGGTGATTCTGACGCTGGTGTGTTTAGTGGGCTGCCGCTGGGAGTTGTTGTAGCTGAACGGCGGGGGGAAGCTGCGCGAGAAGCCACTTGTGAGAGGATGTCGCGGGCGTCGGTTGTGCTTGATGAGCGGGCACCCAGAGGAGACATTGATGTGCGAGTTGGGTTGGAGTTGTAGGAGTGTTGGCGGTTGATTGAGGGTGGGGTGATTGTTGAGGGGGTGAGGGGTGATTTCTTCATTGTTGCTGATGTTGTTGAGGTGTTGTTTGGGTGTGTTTGTTGGATAGAGATCGCCAGGTTTGTCATAGATAATGAATCTCAGGAAGATGAGGAGGTCGGTATAGCGTAGATTGATATAGCAGTGGCGACGATCAGACTACTGTTGTTGAGCAGTTGTTGAGAGCGCAAGTCACTTGTAGATGAGGAGTAGGAGCGAGAGTGACAGCCAGACAGAGATGATAAAGCAAGTATAGATTCGTATTCGTGACAAGAGACGAGACCGGGAGACTCACGGCACCGCGCGGTACCTATACATAACACCTACACTCGCCTGTCTCTCTCCTCACGACAACAAACGCACACGCAGCGAACGCACCAGCCGGCTAGGCAGGCAGGTAGGGCTCCACCTCTGATCCCCTCCCCTCTGTGTCGAACGCACACAAAGGTACCCGACCACGCAGACCGAACTACTGCAGCATGCTACGCGTCCCGCCCGAGGCCTGCCGGCGGCGCCCGCGAATCAAGCTGGCCAGCTGGCGTGCGTCGACGTATGAGAGCGTTGGCCGTGCTGGGAGTCGGGCTCGCAGGCCTCACGCGGTGGATGCGCTGTCCGCAAGCCACGATCTGGACCTTGGGATTGACGGCGGGCCGGTTGTCCACCTCGTGAGCGCAGGGAGGGAACGTCGGGCTAGCGTCTGGCCTAGCAAGGTCGTGCGAACGATGGCACACGGAAGAGCGAGGATGGTGTGCCCTCGCTGGCTCCTCTCGCGCGGCAGTCTGACGGCTAGCGATCTGAGATGCAGATGCACACACGCTGGCCTGGAGACATGCTCTCCCTGTTGCAGAGGCAGTGCGACCTCCTGCTGTGCTGTGCGGTTGCTGTGCGCTGCTGAAGACCGCCGCCGTCATGTGTCATGTCATCTGCACCATGCTTTGTCTTCCTTGCTGACGACTGCGCGAGGAGAACTCTCGGTATGCCACAGCATTAATTACACCATTATTACACGCGAGTGTGGTTGCACCTCCGTCCCAGGGCTACGGCTAATCTGCCCGCCCGCGGCATCTGCCAACGGCGACTACGAGAGACTGATCACAATGATGATGCTGCGGCGCATGCAGTCGCGCCAACAGTCGGGCAAGGGTGCGTCCAGTGGCAGCGTGTGTGACACGGCAGGCGATACGACCACGATCGATCAGACAGGCCCACCAGAAACAGGGCGAAACTGTGGCTGCCACGCTTCTGCCAGCGCTACTGCTGACATGCCCGATCCGCGCGTCCAGCTAACAAGTCGCATAACTTATCTATTGGCAGCAATAATCCTGCAAGGCCGCGGATGACTCGGTCTCTACCGTCCACTCTCGCTACTACCTCCTACGACTATCCTCTATGCACCATAGTCTGGCGCGGGCAAGAAGCGCCGCCTGGCCTGCCTGGACCGGAGCGTCGGACGGGGAGGACACGGAACCGTTTGACTAGATCGGAGCGAGGATCAGACTACGCTGCCCATGGCTCGTCGGACCAGACGCCTTCTGGCGCGTTTCGAGATGCCCGTCTCCTCAATTCCACACACGGACACTGGCGGTAACACACCGACTTCTCCTTTCCATTAATCAATTCGCGCCCGAAATTGACTGAGAACAACCGTTTCATTATTATGATGGCCGCCACCGACTCAAGCCACCACGGACCCTGCCTCACGCCGCCCTCGACTGCAGCTGTGCAGAATGCAGGCCGCAGGACTGGCGGTAAAGCCTCCCAGCGCACGCAACGAGTCTCAATCAAATTTCTACTAGATCACAATTTGTGCGCCATGGCACCGGATCGAGTCATACTCGTCATCGGATGTCCGTTTCCCCTTCGCCGCAAGGCTAGGGCCCCTTCTGCGGCTTCCTTACTCTGCATCGATGATGCTGGATCGCCATGTGTTTTGCCCTGTTCCTGAGTAGCATGGTCTCTTACCGACAAAACATCCTACCCTGTTTGGAATCTGTGAACGGCGACGGTGTGGCGGGGAGAGGCGCTTCCGCGGCTCACCTCTGGATGTTGCTGTGTTCGTCGTAATTGCTTTTTGTCGGTCTGAGGCTGTCGTAGCAACCACGTTGCGCAGTGCAGCCCAAGTTGTGACGGGTGGCTGTTTCTGCTGGCGAGCAGGTGACTTTACGACACATTGGAGCGTATAGAGCGGTGTCGTGGGCTTGGATGAGTTGATCATTTGCCTGGATTGCGTGCGGTCAGGCGCACATTAGAGACCCATCTTACGCACCCTGCCGGTGTTTACGGATCCACAAAGATATGCTTATGCTTGTACTGTTATGCAGTGATGCACACGTGATGCCCTTGTCAGGCCTGACATGCAGCAAGCCCTGGCTCCACAATGCCACGACACAATAGTCGAGAATCGAGTATTCGTCGTTGCACTTTGATTTGGCTGCATTGACAGAATCTCGCTCCTTGCTCGTGATAATCATTCAATAAGCCCGACACCGAGATTCAATGCCGCATCGTTGCTTCCATTCATCCGACCAGATATTTGCTCTTTTACCGTAATTACAATAACCAAGACTTCTTCACTGCCACCGCACGCTCGTATACAAGTCGCTCTGCTGATCAAAGCGCACTACGCCCGCAAGAAGCGTGTTCTAGATGTCCTTTGGAATAGCGGTATTTGCCCGCCACCGAATAGACCTCGAGCTGCTCCGTGAGTAGACGAATGTAAGCTACAGCCTATAGGGCTCCGAGGGAAGTGGTAAGCCCCAGGTCGTCGTCGGGTGTTGAGGCGGGAGTTAGCAATACTAGGAGACACTGTTAGCTATTAGGTTTAGAGAGTACAGCCGACATGTAATGTAGTACTAGAATGGTGATCTCCTGGACCAGCTTAAGCAGGTACTCGCGAAGGCACGATCTCATCAAGACAATTTTGCATTGCGATCAAGATGCACGTCGACTCAGCGCTGGTAAAACAGTTGCATTGCAATCAAGAATAGTCGAACTGCCGAACTCTTTATTGACTTCCATGCCATCGCTGCTGGTGCACTTTGACGCGAAAACCATGGCTTTTCCGTACCCAAATCCCACCACAACACACATTCCAGACCAGACCAGAACATATGGTGGCTAGATATCATTCGTGCTTCAGATATGCGGAACATAAGTCGTCCATCTGAGGACCTCGTATATTGAGGCCGGTGAATTCGGCAGAGCACGAAAGCTCTCAATGAATAGAAAAGAACGCGCGACGACAGCAGCTGAGGCTAGGACTGCCGCTGAGCTCAGACCGAGGTTTCGAATTACATGGTCATATTTCCAGTCGAATTTGTAATAGAGACTTTCCGCGGCATTGAGACTGAGTATGACAAGGCCGGACGAAGCGGTGGCTATCGATGCTGATCTCCACATGATACTTTCCGCTGTTGTCGGGAAGTGATATTGCCAGGCGAGTAAGTGAATGCCTCCATACACCGAGAAAGTGAGTGTCATTATCAGAGGTACGAAAAAGCCTTGGTCCGTAAGCGCAGAATAAAGCGAGCTTTCCATGTTTCGTATGCGACGGAGACAATTTTGGCCTGACTTTTCCGGTGATTTAGGCAGGTTGCTGTGATGACAAGACACTCTTATCTTCCAAAGTTGTTTCCAATAGACCAAGTAGGCATCGGATGTATGACGGGAGCGAAAATAGCGCATGGCTCTGAGCATGAAACCTGTCCCCGGAATAGGCTCTGGTCCATCAACGTACACAGGGTTGTCTATATTGGGGTCAATGTTGTCTAGCAGCGTGACTAAGTCGCCGCTTGTGGTGCGCTCTTCCACAGCGATAGGCAACCAATGCCTATACTTGGGGAGAAACATCGGACTCGCAGCTTTCATCAACAAATGATGTTGATAGAGCCAGAGATTGTTTATGTAGACGTGTGTCTGAACGTCATAGGGTTTGTGCCACCAAAAGCCATAGATGCACAAGGCGCTCACGCAATGTGCAAAGGTGTTGAGCTCGAGCAGCGATATTGCCATGTCTTGGCCGAGGCGGGAGATACATTGGGAACAGAACCACAATGCTTGCGTGCAGGTGATGATCTTCGCGAGTCCACTAGCTTTACTTGGATCTTGTAGTACCGCCTTTTGGAGCAGTAGCAGAGACGTGGGACTTTCGTCGGCAAGAAGGGCTATCGCGTCAGAAGAAAGTGTTTCTCCCATACCATAGTCACTGACTAACACAGCGCCACCACTCAGAGCGTAACATGCCGTGTCCATTGTCCAAGGGAGCTGATCAGCATCCAACCGAGATAGGAGGTCGTCATTCATTGATCGCCGCTGCTGACTTTTGAAGTTCCGAAGATCAGGCCTATGACATACGATCATCCGTATATAGTCGGCAAGACCAATTGGCGAGATGCACAACATGCCCAGCTGACTGCCCAGCCACAAGAGATGACCTTTAGCCCACTTCGACCAAGCCTGATCGACCTTTTTCTGGGTAAGCCCACGGCGTTGGTTGACATGGTTCATGAGACGTTCGGCACTGCGGTATTGTAGCCACGCATTCAAAGCAACTACCTCTGGGGCTATGATAGCAAGAATCGACCAACCGACCCTCCGTAGAATCTGCTTGTACGGAGGCTCCCCTGGCGGCGGTATATTCAGGTGTATAGCTTGCCATACACACAGGAATATGGTCTGGCCAAAATTCACGTCAGTAAGTTTTCAGGCAGTAAGAGCGTGCCCAGCCGGGGCCGGCAAGATGCAACACTCGTCAAGATAGCTTTGGACTGGCTTGGAAACCGAGGGCACACTCCGAAGGCACGGGAAAGTGACATAGAGCGGACTGATGACATACTAAATCTGTTAGCTACGCTCCGGTCAGTCTTTCATGCATGCCTTACCAATGGCACAAGTTTGGTAGATGTTCCACGTTCCACGCACCATGGGATTCGGATGCCACACTGGATGCGCTGTGCTGTTCTGGCCATGGAGAATCGCATTCAGGTTGGGAGCCATTGAAATAGATCCTATGAAGAAGTGCAGGGCGTGTCAAAAGACTATGATCGAATACCGGACCGGGTATGCTTCTTATCGGGTCGTGATCGGGCTGAGGCCGCCTAGCACAGCCCACGACACGTCTGTACATCTTGACGACTTCGCTTCAAGTCAGGCCGTCTATATTAAGCATAGTCGGTCGGGGGATATGATTGGTTAATCTAATGAGGGCACTCACGCCATCTCATGCAGGATGCTCTGGTGTGGTAGTACAGCCGCCCAAACACGGCAGACCCTCTTGAATTGCGGCATGATCTTAAGAACAACTCATATCTTGGAAGACGAAGACTAAGATATAGCACCGAAAGTTTTGTAAATCTGGATAGACATTTGAGCCATGCAAAGCGAAAGCGTTGACAGCGAGAGATTCAATTCAACATCTCATGTTTGAACTTCCGCGCACGCGGCACCTGCACCTGCCGCCGCCAGCAACTTCCCACGCAAAACTTCACGCCACACCACAACCAATGATCAACACCGGAAAGATACAAGGACCACGAAAATGTCTGTCCCACTCTCAGAAGCCGACCTTCTCTTCCCCTCCGCCTCAACTTCCATAAAGACGACCCTTCTTTCTCTCAAACGCAGCAACCTCAGCATCAGCAACCGCCTCCGCTCAATCGCCGCAGATGGAGCTTTTGTGTCAAAAGTCGCCGCAACTTTTCAGCTTCCATTGATAGCGAATGAACGCTGCGGGAGCTGGTACATTGATCCCGAAGTCAAGGGCGGGAGTGCGTATTTCAAGTCTACAGACGGGCATTTTGGGGAATGGAGTTTTAGTTTGAGGAGACTGAATTTGGGGGTGTTGGAGGTGGTGGGACGGGAGGGAGGGTGAGTTTTGACTTCCATCTTGTTTGAATCATCGTGTTTCTCGTTTTTCGATCGTGATTTAATTGAACTTCAAGTTTCATTCGGAGCTCTATGTCTATTCTTCTATTTTTTCTGATTGGAATGATCGGATCGATGCTAATCAATATCTCCACAGATGCATCATCGTCGACAGCACAAGGCGCGGCAAGAGCATGCCCGACGCCCTATCGAAGACGGTGGGAATCTGGATCGTCGTTCTCAATCGACTCTTATTCGATGAAAGACCAGACTCACACGAACTTATGACACCAAGCGAGGTGGTTTCGGACTCCGAACACTCGCAAATGGAAGAACGGTTGGATCGATTCGTGGAAGAAGCGCGACGTCTAGACTTGAAGTTGGACGAGCTTAGAGCGAAGGTGAAGAAGCCAATGAGACCATATTGGGTGACGCCGGCAACGAGTCTAGATTCGTTGTCGAAGCCGTCTGATGATTCATTTGCTACGGTAGTGTTATGCACCGCTTCGAGTAAGCCATCAGTGGAAGCTCGAAATGGCCCGGATTACGTCCAGGGCGCGGCTGATGATCATGAAGCATGGTCGTGCGGATTGACGGCTCCCGTGTTCTGGAAAAACAGTGAAACGCTCATCGCCACACCTGAAGATGAGCTTCCTGCAAAAATCGCGGAGCTCGTGGCGCATTCGTCTAGTGTGAAAGACGCCAGTCTTCCAGCTCTGATCAAGCCGACCACGTCACTCTTCGTCGGAGACGAGAATACGATCGAACAAGCAAGCTCCGACATTGATGTCTTGGTGTACTGCGGACCTAGTGTTGATTCAACTGTCCGCAAACGCGTCGAATCACGCGGCGGACGGGTTGTCCATCTATCGTGTACCAGTGGTAAGAACGGTAGCCGTCAGCTCCGGACGTCGCTGCAGAACTTAGAAGACCTCCAGAAAGTCGAGAAGTCAGAACCCAGAATTCTCGTTGCAGGCCAGGACGACAAGGATATGGCAGTAGGAGCTGCCCTTGCCATCGTGTGTTCTTATGTTGACGAAAGCGGCAAACTCGACTTAATCAATCGTCAGGCAACCACGAATAAGGCTGAGATCAAAAAGCGGTTGAGCTGGATTATCGTTTCGAAACCTGATGCAGCGCCCAGTCGGGCGACATTGCAGAGCGTAAATTCGTATCTCATGGGCTGATAGATTCATTTTTAGACAGCCGATCATTCGTCGTCGCTGTCGGAATCCTCATCCTCGAGCCACTTGCTCATATAAGGTCCATCAAGCGAGTATCCGAGACGCTTGTAGTAGCCACGGACACCAACTCCAGAAATGACAGAAATCTTGGACGAGCCATGCTCATCTCTTGCGATCCTCTCAGCCTCTTGCATCAAGAGAGTACCGTAACCTTGGTGCTGACTCTTGCCCTTTACACGCTCGTGAATTGGCACAGCGGAGCCGTACACATGAAGCTCGCGCACCAGACTGCTCTGCTGTCCAGTCAGTTCCTCGCGGAAGGTGTACTTCTTAGTACACTTCCTCAAACGAAGCAAGCCAATGAGGATGTCTTGCTTTGGATCCTCGTATGCGAGGAATGTTTCCCAACCACCGTTTGCGAAGTAGTCACGGCGCACAAGCTCCACTTGATTCGGCAGGATCTTGTTCTTGACTTCGTTGATGCCAACCTCGCGAGTACGCACGTCGCGACAGCTGGTGCCGAAGTCCTTCATACGGGCCAGGGCGAGTTCTCGAAGGTTGCCGTTCTCCACGCCTGAAGTGACCAGAGGCATGGGAATATCACGCTGCACGCGGTAGATACGGGTCCAGGGCGGGATGAGTGCGAGAATGCGAGCAACGAGGTCGATGAGGACGTTCGGAGTGTAGTTCTTGTATCTTCCGGTTCGCCAGAGTTCGTAAAGACCAGTGCCACGAATGACCAAAGTAGGATAGATCTTCAATCCATCAGTGCGGAAGCCAGGGTTCTCGAAGTATTCCTGGAACTGGAACAGGTCGCGCTCAAGACCAACGTTAGGCAGATCGGGCATCATGTGTGAAACAACCTTGAAACCGGCATCTTTTGACATGGCGAAGGTCTCCATGACAGCCTTGACAGTGTGGCCACGGTTGGTGTCTCGCGCCACATCCTCGTACAAGCTTTGCACACCAACTTCCAGACGAGTGCAGCCATAGCGAAGCATGTCTGTGAGGTGGGGTGGCAGACAGTAATCAGGCCTTGTTTCGATAGTGATTCCCACACATTTGGTGTTACTCATCTCACCAGCCATAACAGCCTCGTCAACATTGTTGGTCTGGTACCCTGACAGCGCATTGTGCAGCTGCGAAATGAACTCTTCTCTGTACTTGGGACTCAAGCTCATGAATGTGCCACCCATGATGATGTACTCCACCTTGTCCACGCTGTGTCCCATGTTCCTGATCTGATCGACTCTGCCTCTTGCCTGTTCAAAAGGATCGTAACGCGCACGAATGGCGCGCATGCTTGTGGGTTCATATCCAGTGTATGACTGAGTGGAGTACTCAAAGTCACTGTCCGGTCCGCCTGGGCAGTAGACGCAGATATTTCCGGTATAGGCGATGTGAGGGCATCTGTGCGGCTTGCACATGACAGCCACGACTGCAATACCAGAAGCACTTCTAATCGGCTTTGCGATCAACTTGGGCAGGATGTATTTCTTATAGTGCTCTGGCACGGCAGCAATAATGGCAACGAGTGGCGGCAAGATCGATAGATAGTGCTTTTTCGCAACCTGACCCCGCAGGGCGTTCAGGTTGATGTCCTTCTTCACTCCAGTCTGTTGAGTGTGTTCAAAATCTTCGACGAGGGCATTGGCAATGTCGGCGCAGGCACGCATGTACCGTTCATTCTCCGGCGCCAATTTCTTGAGCTGTGCAGCCGGCATACGCTTGCCCTTGACCTTGGGCATGGTCTCGGTCTGGGTCATGGTGGCGGTCGCCATCGCGGCGGTGGTGCAGTATGCTCGATGACAGTAGACTGGTGGTTGTCGTCTTTACTGAAAGGTGAAGTCGGAGGTGGTGGAGTGTACTCTTTTGTTCCGCCGTCCAGCAGCAGCAGCCAATGGTAAGCAATTTCTTGGTATGAAAGTATGAAACAATCGACGTTCGCTATCGATATGGCGATGAGGCTCTGCTGGTGCGGGCATAGCCGGTGCGGCGAGGACCGGGTACCATCGGCGAAAGTTGGACGACCGAAAGGGAAAGGGAGCTCAAAGCTCTGCTTTACTTGCGCGCTGCGACCTCACAACCCTCGAAAGAGATACCCACGCAGTACTCCCCACCCCTCCCCCTCACACCACTCCTCTCCTCCGCCCCCGGTGTGTTGACGGAGCCGAATCGCCAGAATGCAGTCCATCCGCCAGCCCTTGACCCGCGCCGTGCGCTCCGCAGGCCTCACCCGCTCCGCATACTCTTCAGTCGCACCCTCCACCGGCTACGCCTCCACCAACGCCAACCTGCGCATTAGCGACCAGACCAAGGTTGTCTTCCAGGGCTTCACCGGCAAGCAGGGTACCTTCCACGCCCAGCAGGCCATCGAGTACGGCACCAACGTTGTCGGCGGAACCAACCCCAAGAAGGCCGGCCAGGAGCACCTTGGCAAGCCCGTCTTCGCCAATGTCGCCGATGCTGTGAAGCAGACTGGCGCCAACGCCTCCGCCATCTTCGTCCCTCCCCCTCTCGCCGCCGCCGGTATCGAGGAGGCTATTGCTGCTGAGATCGGTCTCGTTGTCTGCATTACTGAGGGTATCCCCCAGCACGACATGGTCCGCATCACCGACATCCTCAAGACACAGAACAAGACCAGACTGGTTGGCCCTAACTGCCCCGGTATCATCGCTCCGGTAAGCATACCCACAACTGCGACATATACACACGATTTTCAAACACAAAATGCAAAAGATGAGAAATATACAAAAACATATGATAGGAAGAGTATGAGCTGCATAGCAGTTGTGATTACTCATTTCAAATTGACTCTGACTCCAAAGCATTTTTCTAAATCGCTGTAATCGTTTTACAACCAATGCGCAATTATTCTAACCTACAATTCCAGGGTCAATGCAAGATCGGTATCATGCCCGGTTTCATCCACAAGCGCGGCCGCATCGGTATCGTTTCCCGCTCCGGTACCCTCACTTACGAGGCCGTCAACCAGACCACCCAGGCCGGTCTCGGCCAGTCGCTCGTCGTCGGTATCGGCGGTGACCCTTTCAGCGGCACCAACTTCATCGACTGCCTCAAGGTCTTCCTCGAGGACTCCGAGACCGACGGTATCATCATGATTGGCGAGATCGGTGGTTCCGCCGAGGAGGACGCCGCTGAGTTCCTCCGCGAGGCCAACAAGGAGAAGCAGAAGCCCGTCGTCTCATTCATTGCTGGTATCTCCGCACCTCCCGGCAGGCGTATGGGTCACGCCGGTGCCATCGTCTCCGGCGGCAAGGGTGGCGCTGACAGCAAGATCTCCGCTCTTGAGGCTGCTGGTGTCATCGTCGAGCGCAGCCCTGCGTCGCTCGGCAAGACTCTGAGGGACGAGTTCGTCAGGAGGGACCTGCTTTAAGCTGGTCGTTGTGCCATCTTGAACCATTTGTTTTACTATCGGGCTCTCTGTTTTTCTGAGCTTTTATTTGTTTTTAACAACCCCATGGTGTAGCGCATATGATAAAGACCGAGCTCTTTTACCCCCTGAGCGGTCGATACTTGTAAAGTCACTTCATCTTTCCTGATCATCGAAGCTTCAATTTTCATGTGGTGAATATAGCACTCGAATGAACATAACATGTACCGATTTAAGCACTAAACCAAAAAGAGCACCACAGATCAAGTACGCCTTCTCTCACACACACGCGAACGCGGGTACTGGAAACCCGACATCCATGAACGGCAAACATCTCCAAGTAGGCGCGCACCTATCGCTGGTATGATATGTTGATGCATCCAAGTTGACGAACACAAGACCCTACCTCCCTCAACTTATCGACATACTAAGCACCACGGAACCCACACAGCCATTCGAGAGAATATCAAAAGACAAGATACCCTTGCCCAACCCAAACCGATGCATGCCTTCTCCGGAACTCTTCATCGCCCAGAGTCGTCTTGCGCGTCCTCTCCGAATTTCATTGAGCATGGAAGAGCGCGTTGAGGCTCAGCACTGTACCAAGATCAGCTTCTGTTTGCGCAGACGTCGCCGTTTGCATCGATACATCGCGACGGAAGTTGCCAGGAACGCTAGCGTAGGTTGATCACGCTGTCAGGTACTTACTGTCACTGCCATAGTCGTGCACTAGCTGCTGAAAAGTGCGGTTGTCCGTTGGTTTGGGGAAAGAAGGCGACGAAGGAGGAGGGGACGAGTATTCTTGTTTGGCAGTGTCCTTGTCCGTGTCATCGGATTTCTGAAGCTCAGTGGTCTCACCATGTGATTTCGTCGGTGCTGTCTTCTCGGTGTGGGTTTCGGTCTGGTCTGTTGCTGCTTTTTGGGTAGGAGAGCTAGTATGCTCATCGATCTCAGATTGCTGCTTCGTGGTTGTGGTGTTGCGTGTCTTGGTCGCACGCAGGCTGCGTTTTGAATCCGTCATGGCTGCGTTTGGTAAGAGTGGATCGTTGATGAATTTGGAATGAAATCACGGTTTGAGGAGTGTGGTGTTTGACTCTGACGGGAGGGCACATGTGATTCGGTGTTTGAGCTTGAGGTAAGTGAATGGATGCTACGGTTTGATTGGTTCGGAAGTTGCTATGCAATCACTGATGGCAAAACAAAGTCGTCATATGTACAATATGTGTTTACAAAATATCGTCAGTTGCACTTTGATACCGATGAAGCGTCCCGCAACATCCATGGAATTCTGTGCTGTGTACTCAAGATGCCGTCCCACCGCCAAACCTGCCAGTAGTCCTCCTGACCGGGCTCATCATAATATCGAAACCCGTAGACAGTCTTTTGAGTCTCCTTGCACCCGGGCTTTCGCTACCAGAAGTCTTTTCCGTACTCTCCATATACACATGCCCACCGTCCTCGTGTAGCTTCCACAACGAGCCGAACTGTTTTCCTTGTGGTCCTCTGCCGCCGGTCCCGGCCAGCTCCTTGCTGGGTGGACTGTTGATGGCTAAGCTGAACAGATTGCTCGGCTCGCTGACGTCGGCGTACCAGTCGCGGTGCGTGACGAAATAAATCAGTGCGCCCAGATTGAGGATAAACACTGCGAAAAGGATGACAAGGAATGCACGCTGATACGGAGCTGTCCCACCTGATGCATACTGTTGGGCCTGAATGGAGGCATTGAAATATTGGTACTGCCCCGGATTCAGAATCGTCGTGGAGTAGTTCTGTAAATCGTTAGTCTTCTTGCAAGAGAGTTTGTACGTTTCGCAAGCTACTCACAAAGTCTTGTACGAACGGTGCGTCCTTTGTCGCTTGTAGCAGCGTAGAGCCAGCCATCACGGCAAGGGCTTCGGCAATTGAAGGTAGCGATGGATCGAGCTTGGGCTCCTTGGGCACCAGCTGAGTCAAGACGCGGCTGTTGCTGCCGTTTCCGTCGACAGAGCCATCATTGAGGGCAATACCTGGAAGTCACAATTAGCAGCGTCAATAATTGGAGACAGGTATCCACGCACTGTTGAACAGCTCCCCTGCGACGTTGGGCCAATCTCTGTTGATGGCGGCAGTGCCGCTTGTAGCATTTGTAACGCCTTTGGTGTAGCTGAGCGGATCGTGATTGTCTTCGCATCGAGCTGCTAACGTTGCTCCGCTGCTCGATGCATTGTAGGAAGTCGAGCAATTTGGCGTCAGACCAACCCGAATCTGGCACAACGGGTAGACAAATGTGTCAACTGATGGGTTGGATAGAAACGCTCCTGGGGTCGTCTCAATGGTAGAGTTTCCCAAAAGATACACCGAGTCTCTTCCCCACTTCAAAACACCATTGGTGTTATTGACTATGGTGTTGTATCCGAGAGGCAACTTCTCAAAGACAGGCGGCCAGTTGTAATCGCCGTAGGCTTTGCCCCATGAGAAGATGTCATCGAGCGAGGTTCCGCCTCGGAATGGATCCGAAGTATTCAGTTCTGGGACCTTGAGATCGTCTGGAGGAATGTGATTCGATAGACTAGCCACCACTGGTTTCAGGTAGTCCTTAGTCAGCATAGCGCATGTGACGTAAACCACAGGAGATGGGACAGATGCATGGATGAGGTAGACGCCTTGGCCATCAAGATCTTCAGGTTGCATGATGCTGTTAAGTGGATCTCTGGCTGCGCCGATGACACCAGCATGTGGCATGGCCATTGTGACATTTACGATAATATGGCCATGGGTTTCGTTCAACTTTGTCATGTTGCTGTATTCTTGTTCGATCCAAGAGCCAGTAACTTTGGTGGTGTCGTTGAGTGTCGCAACTCCTTGCGGTCGGTTGCGCAGATCGCTAGTACCATTTCCAGCTTTAGCGACAGCACTCCACTTGCTGAGGTACGCGTAGTAGTTGTGGTACGCCATGGCTGCATGCTCCAGCTGCATGCAGGTAGTCCCGGCATCGGTAGTGTCGATCAAGGTGGTGACTGGTGTCTCGCATTCTTGCGCGATGTATTGTGGATTTGCGAACGATGTTTTCACAAGTCCTGTAGAGTCAGCGACGTATTGAGCTCGTACTTGAGCAGGACTTACCTTGCATCAGCTGCGGCGGAGGATTGTTGAACTTGAGCTGCGGCTGCACAAGCGCGTTGGCTGCTGTCACATAAAGCATTGCGAGGATTGCTGATAGTAGCGAGATGCCACCGAGAATAGTCACTCCAGCATATCGCACACCCTCATAGTGTGTAATCATCGTGCCAGGTTGGAGGATCCAAGATCGCATCCCGATCTCAGCAAGAGTTATACCATTCTCTGTTTTCTTGTCATAAGCTCTGCGCGCAAGTGCTTGTCCAAGGAGCGCGACGATGACTGTAACGAAACTAAGTTCGATTGTCTTTGCAAAGAAGGTGGTGAGTACAGTAGCTCCAGAGATGGTCAATTGGCCGCCGGTGCGGATCCTACGACCGTATCGTGGTCCCTTAGCTCCAACAACGAAGAAGAGTGCTGACATAATGGTACTGTATACCGCAAGCACGAAAATGGTGATGGAAAGCCATGTGAGTCGCCTTCCTTTTATCGTTGTCGCGCCCTGACGCTGATGTTCAGGGACGAAGGCGTCGTATCGTGATCCGGTGGGCAACAAGCCGGCTTCCGAGTTTGCGTAGATCGAAGGCTGTTGCAAAGACTGAAAAGAAGTGTGAGATTGTTTTGCCGGGTCTGCCACGCCTTTATAAGTTGTGTCAAATCCGCTGTACGGGCTGTCGTAATTAGTGGTACCTGAGAGATAGCCGGTTGATGGAGGAGACAGTAAAGGTTTTGCGGAGCCTGGTGTTGCTTGGCCGGGACTTGTCATGCCGTAATTGGAAGTATCGTGCTTCTGAGCATGAACATGTTGAGTGATTACGATGTCCTCTTCTGGTAAGGGGCCAGGCAGTGCGATTCCCAGGCCATTGCCAGTGGTCTTGGCACCTGGCCTCTGTACGTTGCCGCGATTCATAGCTTCATCTTGCTGGCTTTCTCGGTTCTCTCCGATAGACATGGAAGGAACTCTCGCATATCCTGGTCGGTGTCTAGCGAGTGGGACACGTTGCTGGAATCGCTGAAAGGAATCTGGCTGTGATGGCGCGCTTGCCGATGTCTCAACAGATGGCACGCCAGTCAGGGGCTGACTCTGCTCTTGTCCATTATGATTAGCCATTATAACGCTACTCGGCCTGCGATAGTAGCACTTTTCGACATATGTGGTAAAGTTATAGAGAAAAGGATGGAGGAAGGACTGTTCGCAAGGCTGAGCAGATGATGAACTCGCTGATGCGACCTTAGCGGACATCAATCCCGAGTCATTGTGCGGGCTACGGTAAGGCTATCCAAGAGATGCAGCCCAATTCTGGAATAGCATTGGAAGGGCAGAATTTGGAGGTGTACTTCCTCATGGCCTCAGCCGATGGATCATCCTTGTACTCAGCGGTGTGCGCCATCCGATCCTGGAAACGTATGCCACAAACGCGTTTGATACAAACGCTGCACCAACGGAGCACTTCGGCGTCATTATTGCAAGTAACAAAGAGAGACCTCGCTTACGGTGCCCCGGGTGCGCCGATGCATGTTAGTTGGCGAGATTAGGAGCTGAAGTGGTGTGCCGACGCGGGTCTCTGCAGCTCGGCGACCGGATCTGCAGCCTTTGCCTTGGCGATCATGCAAGCCTCGTAGACTGCACGTGCAGTATGCGGTATCTGAATTGGAAATGACAAATCTAGAACAAGCCCAGTCTTGAACGCATTCTACTGCTATGCCATCGTTCTCGCCTTCTCAATATTTGGCCGGCGTGACGCTCCTGCTACCGAGAGGGATGATACGAGGTGGACCTGCTTCAGGGATATAGGATTGTATCCACTCATCCTTTTGGCAAGGCCGACAATTTATCGGTCTCAGCCTCAATTCAGCCACCGACTTGCGCCAGCTTGCGGATCATCATGCAATGATCAAGCGTCAGAATATGACATCGCTACTCTGTATACACGTAAGCCAGAAGTACTAGGGACATTCGAGTAGTATGTGCTTACAGCATAATTCAGCATTGCACCGATTCGGTGCATCTTACGCCGAAGAAGGATTCATATTACCATAAACTTGCACCTCTCAGCTCCTCTTGGTCTTCAGCATACACAGAGGCGTGAGTCACGCCTACCAGCTTGAATACCCGAGGTACAGGTATATCAGCCTAGATGACTCTCATGTTGCTCAGACAGTGAAATGTAATTGTAAGGCGAATTCGTAGACGACAGAGGCAAGACAGCGACTCGCATGCGCAACAAGACAACAGCAAAAAATCTATTCAATCATCCAATACCATTCCTTCGGATTCACAATGGCCAACGTCGAAGGTGCTCTTTCTATCAGCGACCGTCAAGCCCTGCGAACTTCAATCGCAAACACCCCGAACCATTTCATTCGCTCACTCCCAAAAGTCGAACTCCACGTCCACATCGAAGGCACCCTAACACCAGAGCTCAAATGGAAGTTCTCTCAGCGAAACGGCATGACACTGCGGCATCCGCGCACAGGAGCCATCTTTTCTACCCTCCAAGAACTCCAAGACTCGCATGACACCATGAAGCCCGTTTCAGAAGGGCAGATGAACAACGAAGAAGAAACGCTGTCCTTCTTCGAAGCTTACTACGGCGGTTTTGAAGTGCTGAAAACCAAGGAAGACTATTATGACCTCGCCATGCACTACTATGAACGCGCGGCGGCAATGAATGTGCGGTACTGCGAGATTTTCTTCGACCCGCAAGGGCATACTCGCACTGGAGTGACGTGGGAGACGATGATGGGCGGGTTTAGATCAGCGCAGGAAGAAGCCGAGAAACGTCTGAAGGTCAGTGTACAGACTTGCGATGTATCAGTAATCATCACGGAACTAACCCGATTCTGCACAGGTGAGAAGCGCCTGGATCCTTTGCCTCCTGCGCGACGAATCCGTCTCATCAGGAATGGAACACTACCTCGCCTCCCTGCCCTACCGCGACATGATAGTCGGCATCGGACTAGACTCCAACGAAGACCAGCGCCCGCCCTCGATGTTCGAAGAAATCTATCAACGCGCGCGAGCAGACGGTTTTCGTCTGACAGCCCACTGCGACGTAGGCAAAGCGTATCCGCTCGAGCACGTGCGGCAGGTAGTGACTTCCGTTGGTGGTACGGGCGCTGAGCGCGTAGATCATGGTCTGAATGCTACGGATGACCCCAAGTTGATGGGATTGATTCGTGAGAAGGGAATCGGGATGACGGTTTGCCCGTGGTCTTGTATTCGGCATCAGCCTTTCGACGAAGTGTTTGAGCGTATTCGCATGCTTTTTGACGCTGGGATCAAGATTTCGATTGCCAGCGACGACCCGACTTTCATGGAGGACACGTGGATTTATGAGAATTTGGTGCTGGCGGAGAGGTTTTGCAAGTTTGACCGCAGGGATATGTTGAAAATGGCGAGGGATGCTGTTGAGGTTTGTTGGGCGAGTGATGAGGTTAAGAGGGAGATTCTTGATGATTTGCACAGACTCGCGGACGAAACTTAGGCGCCTTGATGACGTTCAATGTTGTCTTCACGTCAAGAATATGACATCTGTATGGACACTCAGCTCGACAATCGCGGGTTCACAGCCTGTCTCATCATGAGCAGCACCTGAATTTGTAGACGTTGCCTCACATCCAAGCTGACATGAGAGTCTTCTGGAGTTCTGTCGATGCATTGCCATTGAGATCGTTTGGGCAGAAGAGTGATTGATAACTACTCGTGACTCGAACAGCATTGTCAATTGGAAGCCCCTCAGGCCACGTTGGCCCTGAAAGGTCCCGCCTTTCCAAACAAACAATGAATGTTTCATGGATGCCGCTATTGTACCGGTTCAAAGGTTACGACCCTAACCCTGTGCAATGAATTTTTGTTTTGAAACGGTTGATCTCGTCGGGACTTGACATGAATCTGTGTTATATCTGTATGCATACGCGACCAGCGCATAGGCGACGTGTCCAGAAGAGACGTATACATCTTGTATACCACAGTTGAACGACCCAAGAGCGAACGCCGTATGAATGCACAGACGAAGGAAGTCTTGAAGTATGTAATCATGCAGAGTGGAGCCCGCATCAGCCCGCCCGCCCTCGTCCCTGGGAGTTTTGGTGGGGGTTTGACGTTGGCTGGCGTGATCGGAGCCCGTGGGCGAACTTTTCCACGGGCGTGACTGGCACTGTACGGTGACTCTGGCTGTCTGACGTGGTAGCCTTTTTGTATAAGAGACCCCATGGTGATTTTCTTCACGCTCCTCTGAACCAAGTATCCTCTCACCACCTCTTTCCTTGTTTCCCTCCACCATGCCTTCAGCAGCCCTCGACATCCCCGTCCGCGGCGGCAACAACGCCGATGACACCCTCGCACAGCCCGTCTCGAACTCCTTCGGCGGCAACTCACAAGGCGGCAACGAGGTCTCTACCAGCCCTACTGCCTTCCGCAGCCCTCTGAACAGCTTCAGCGCACGCACAGCTTCCCAGCCCCAGTCAAAGCAATTGAAGCCTTTCAACACCCAGGACATCAAGGTCCTTCTCCTCGAGAACGTCAACGAGACTGGCCAGAGCATCCTCAAAGGACAAAAGTACCAGGTCGAGGCACTCAAGAGCTCGCTTCCTGAAGACCAATTGATTGAGAAGATCAAGGATGTGCACGTCATTGGTATCCGCTCAAAGACCAAGCTCACTGCCAATGTGCTCAAGCACGCAAAGAACCTGATCGTCATCGGCTGCTTCTGCATTGGCACTAACCAGGTCGACTTGCAATATGCGGCAGAGAACGGTATTGCAGTCTTCAACTCGCCCTTCTCCAACTCGCGTTCCGTCGCTGAGCTGATGATTGGCGAGATCATCTGCCTGGCCAGACAGCTGGGCGACAGGAGCATGGAATTGCACAACGGTGTATGGGCGAAGGTCTCGGCAGGCTGCTGGGAAGTGCGCGGAAAGACTCTTGGTATTATTGGCTACGGACACGTTGGTAGCCAGCTTTCAGTCCTCGCTGAGGCCATGGGCATGAAGGTCATCTACTACGACGTGATCAACCTCATGGGCCTGGGTACCGCCACTCAGGTGCCTAAGCTTGAGGACCTGCTCCGCCAGGCCGACTTCGTCACCCTTCACGTTCCTGAGATCGAGGAGACCAAGGGCATGATTGGCGCAAAGGAGCTCGACCAGATGCGCCAGGGCGCTTACCTTCTCAACGCCTCGCGCGGCAGCGTTGTCGACATCCCTGCTCTCATCAAGGTCATGCAGGCTGGCAAGCTTGGAGGTGCTGCTCTTGACGTCTACCCCAACGAGCCTGGTGGAAACGGACCCAACTTCAATGCCGAGTTGAACGACTTCACCGAGGACCTTCGCCAACTCAAGAACATTCTCCTGACTCCTCACATCGGTGGCTCCACCGAGGAGGCCCAGAGCGCCATTGGTGTGGAAGTGGCCGACGCTCTCGTTAAGTACGTGAACTTCGGTACCACTGTCGGCGCTGTCAACTTGCCCGAGGTCTCTCTCCGTTCGCTCACTCTCGACGAGCCCAACCACGTGCGCGTCGTCTACATTCACAAGAACGTGCCCGGTGTGTTGCGCAAGGTCAACGAGATTCTCGGCGACCACAACGTCGACAAGCAGATGACCGACTCAAGAGGTGATGTCGCGTACCTCATGGCCGATATCTCAGACGTCAACATCAACGACATCAAGGGCCTGTACCAGAACCTCGAGGACCTGGGAAGCAGGATCATGACCCGTGTGCTGTACTAGATGTTGCATTTTCTTTTCATTGTCACAAACATTTTGGGGATCATATTTGGCAGGAGGCGTTTTAACAACAAAAAGTTGAAGCGAGGAATTAATGGCTTCAACGGACGAGCATGATGATGGGATTTGAAAGATAGATCAGACCAGATACATCCTAACATTCAACAGAATTGATGTTACTGAAATTACGTCCTCGTGATCATGAAACGTGAAGAACGTGGCTGTTGACTCCCTGACTTTCACTCACTCGCTGTTTCGGCTTCTAATTCGCGCCTTCCTCTTTGACAGACAATCCACCGCCACCACACACCCACGCATACCACTATTTTAATGAGATATCTCTCATCTCGACCCAACCCACTCAAGCAGCATTCACCAAAGGCAATTGCTGCATCCATAAGTTTGCTCTAAAGCAAAAATACGAACAGCACTACCGCACTCGGACACGCTACGTCACGGCCATTAACGGCGTCCCGCCAAGCTTGCTTGTCCCGCCGGACTTCACAGCCACGACTGACTACAGCGTGGAGACTTGGGCCGATTGTTGTTTGCGACGATCACCACACGCCCTTGCTCTCCCCTCGTACAGACCGTTTGACCGGTCATAGCACGCTCAATTCTCATCTTCCCCGTCAATATTGCGCGTTCGTTTAAGCACATTTCCCGTAAAAGGCGAACAACACAGCCACCATGTCGTGGTCCGGATTCAAGAAGAATGTAGGTTGCCTTGGTGTCATGTCTCGACCACTGTAGCTGCAGACTAACAATGCGGAATAGGTCGGCCGCGCGACGACGCAGGTCATGATGAAGACAGGCCAGGTGGAGAAGACCAACGACCGACAGTACGAAGTCGAAGAGCGCCGCTACCGTACTCTGGAATCCGCCTCTCTTCGCCTGCAGAAAGAAGCCAAAGGATACCTCGACTCGCTGCGTGCTATGACTGCCTCACAAATGCGCATCGCTGAGACAATTGACGCTTTCTACGGCGACAGCGGTGCCACAGACGGCGTGAGTCGCAGCTACAAGCAAGCGGTCGAGGATCTGGACGCCGAGACTGTCAAAGCGCTTGATGGCCCGTACAGGTGTGTGCCCTCTGACCTCCGAGGATTGGCGTGGGACGACGACAAAGGTGTGGAAGACACGAAAGAGCTGCGGCAGATTGAGTCGGAGATGAACCGAGGCGGACGGGAGAGTTTCGTTGGAGAGATGAGGTTGGATATGAATGCTTACGGAGAGCTTATGGATTACATCTACAGGACGACCGTGCTGGAGCCGATCAACCGCTTTTGCGCATACTTCCCTGATGTCAACGAGTGTAAGTGGGAAAGATTGTTGCTAGAACGAAGGATACCAGGAGACTGACAGGGCGTGCAGGTATCAAGAAGCGGAATCACAAGATGCTCGACTACGACTCAATGCGCTCAAAAGTCAAAAGACTCACAGAGAAGCCCGACAAGGATCCGGCCAAGCTGCCGCGTACGGAGAAAGAACAGGATATGGTCAGCCTCACAGATTTCCTTCGCGATGACTCCCCTCCCGCCTCCCCTTCGCTCAGACACCCGAGCAGCATGTCTGCGCTCAACATCGCCACTAATCCCGACCTTGGAGTTCCGTCGCCACCAAAAGCCCTCAACGGCATTCGGCAGCGGCTGGGATTGACTCAGGAGTTGGATGAGCACGATACTGGAGCTGGAGCTGGAACTGAGGATGAAATTGTGCCGATCTCTCCATCTAGGAACAAGCGTACTGCCCGGACATTACTTGCCAGGACTTCTAGCATAATGAACAGTTACTCGTCAGTGTGGACGGTGCCACCAGGCAACACGGCCAATGCAACCACCACGCAACAACTCGCAAAGCAGAAAGTCTACTCTACTCACCCAAACGCCAATCGTTCCAACATGGAGCTGCAGAGAGCCACGAGCAGCACCCCTCCCACCAAAAAGGACAAGCAAATCCACCGCGCCTCCAGCATCTACTCCCTCCAGTCCCGCTCCACGACGAACTCCACGTCGACCAGTCGTGACTCCGCCTCAACGCGCGGAGCCACATGGCCGCGCCAGAATCCCCTCTACGGCTCCCACAGCAGTCCGTTCTTCCAGCCTAGCGAACTGGAAGACCTGATGGCACCACTGAAAGCAGATTTCATGCGAAGGCAGGCTAACAATCTCAAACAGGCCAAGGCTGCGTATGACCAGTTGAACGAGCAGTTGATGAGCGAGTTGCCGCAGTTGATTGATCTGAGGTATGTCTTTGTCGATCTCCACGTCAATTGCGATGATTTAATGTGGGAATGAAAAGAGAACCGGATATTGACACAGTCTACGAACAGAGTACCCTACCTCGACCCCACATTCGAAGCCCTCGTCAAAATCCAACTACGATTCTGCGCGGAAGCCTACAGCCGCATGGCGCAAGTGCAGCAATACCTCGACGCTTCGACTCGCGACCAATATGCCAGTGGCGATCTCGACGCGCGGGTGGAGGATGTGTTGGGCCAGATTCGCGAGCTGAGTATTGCGGGGACTGTTTAGATGGATTGACCGTACTTTTGCTGGAGTTGCATGTTCAGGAGTGAAATGGGTCTAGACATGGGCTACGTTCAGGAAGAGGGACGAGCACGTGCGGAGCATCGAAACAATTGATGGAGGAGTGCTATGATTCGTATACGACAGTATATAGCTATGCGAAACGGGCAGGCGGTTGTGCCAGCCTTTAATACATAAACTGAGTACCTAGGTAGGCTCTCCCCAGCGTGAAGATTGTTGGCCTGGCGGAGTGACAGCAAGCGCCCACCGTTCTGCTCCGCCAGCGCCCCCACCAAATGACTTGGCTGAATGAGGGCGGCTTTGGGCCACGCTGCAGTGCCGTCACGGACCAAACATCCAAGCTCGCCCGTTCCCCTCCATCCACCACCGCCCCGACAACAATTCTACCGCCTGCCAACGAGCATACGCAACCTCCCTCAAGTAAGCATAACCCTCTTCAGGCAGCAATATGCACCACCGCGCTATATAACCGCCTATCATGGCATCGCCACGCTCGCTGGCCTGCCCTCCCTTACTGCCTGACTGACTGTGAGCTGACCCACCAACTTCTAGTCTCGATCTCCAATTCCGATCTTCTCAGTATCACTTACCCAGCGTAGACAGACAAGATGGTGAGTGGTCCTAGAAGAGAATGTACTATGACAGGGACACTCTGACTGACAACGAACAACACAGGCGCAATCAGGGTACGTTCACCGCCAAGCGATTCCTCAACGGGCCTCGTTCGCACACGACCCAGCACTATCACACCGCCACCAACGTGCGCATGACCGCAGACCGAGACAGCAACTGACCCGTTCCTCCCCTCCAGTGTCTCCGTCACTCCCGAGTGCATCACTGCCTTCAACGACCTCAAGCTCGGCAAGAGCACCAAGTGGATTATCTTCAAGCTCTCCGACGACTACAAGGAGATCGTCGTTGAGGAGTCCTCGACCGAGGCCGACTACGAGGTCTTCCGCAACAAGCTGACCAGCGCCAAGAGCAAGGATCGCAAGGGCAACGAGGGCATCGGTGGCCGCTACGCCGTCTACGACGTCGAGTACGACGCTCCCGGCGGCGAGGGCAAGCGCAACAAGATCACCTTCATCAGCTACGTGCCCGACGATGCTGCGCAATACGTGAGTGCTGTCGTTCCAGGACACAACAGCGCCTGTGACAGAAACATTCCATACACCGTACTAATCCCACCTTCAGCCCCGCATGATGTACTCTTCCTCCAAGGACGCTCTCAAGCGCGCCCTCAACGGTATCGCCATCGACATCCAGGCCAACGACGCCGACGACATCGAGCACGACAGCATCGTCAAGCGCGCTTCCACCGGCCGTTAAGCAAAGCAAGGATCAATTACTTAGAGCCCGAGTTCCGACCACTCTTCGAGCGAACAAAAAGCAACGATAGCAGCCCCACATCTTGAGCGCAAATAAATGAACCCCACAAATGCATACCCATCATCATCTTTCTCTCTCCACCTGCAGGCGACCTGATATTTCGTTCTTCTTTTTCCTGTGCAGGAAAGCGCCTACAGAGATGTATGCAGCGCGGCCGGAAGAATTGTGGTGGCGGCGAAAGCCAGGGTGTATGGAAAGACAAGACAGAGACAAGCTGTTCGCTTACCCGTCGAGACAATAGGTAGCTTGCAGCGACAGCTAAAGAAATTCCCATTCTGAGCATTTTTGGGTACAAGGCGGCAAGTAACCACGATGTCTAATTGTGTCCACACATCCGAGATGTAGGGAAAACATATGCTTATGACGAAAGCACAAAAAGTGTCCCGGTACACACTGTTCTGCGTGCTTTCGAAAGCGCACGTCTTTCGTCCTCGAAACCGATGATCGCCGACACATCCACTGATAGTAGTACTGCAGACGCGGGACTGCCGCTGAGAAGTCTTTTACCAAGGTAAAGAGTATGGATCTAGGACAGCTACCTCCTGGGGCGGAAGGTTTTAGTATCCCCGCCGTTCTCATTCGCTGGGCTCCCTATCTATCTACCACGACATCGCTGACCAAAACCAAAGTCTAAAGGCTTATACACAGCTAGGTTGACGTGGTAATAAGGATTATTCCGCCATGCGGTTGGACGCACATGGGTAAAAAAGTCATTTGCTACATCGATTCGATAGTAGTAAGCAGGCAGGTAATGAGCATCTCTTTTCATTTTTATACCCAGCTCTACACACGCCACTCGCTTTCTTTGCTCTCTCATCTCTAAGATTGCTGTGTTCGTTCCTCTCCGCTGCATTCGAGCTCATATCGCATCCTTTGAACGCGAATAGTGCATCAAACCATGGAGAAGACCGGCATCCCTCGTCCTCCGACGACTACCCGCCGCGCGGATGCTCCTACGCCAATGACAGGAGCTCAAATCAACCGCCCGGTCGCACACGCGCGACCTCAGACCCGCGAGAGAAGCACTACCGGCATTCCTTCTCTCGCAAGGCCGCATCCTGGAGCTGCTCCCATTCAAGCTGGTCCTGCATATCGCAGCAATCTTCCTGGGACTGGGAGCGCTGCCGTGAGGTCTACCCAGCAGCCCCGAACCAGCGGTCCTCCCATCCGCTCCCAACAGAAGCCGGCTCTGCAGTCCAGCGAGAAGACCGCAGCTCTTCGCAATTTCAGCCGCCCTCAAGCTGCTGCTGCTCCTACTACCCTCGCCACCCGCCAAACCGCCACTGCTCCCCAGCGCGCCAGAGAAGTCGGGTTCGAAACTTGGGCTCGGCGCCACGAGTCCATCTCTGCCCTCCCGCAGCCCGCTCGAGGAAGCGATTACGCGCGCGCAGGAATCGTGCGCTCGTTCAGAGGCCGCGTTCCCAGCGTGAGAGGGCGAGAAGAAGAGCTGCTGTCGCCTCGCCCGTCGGGAGCCTTCACTCTCGACACTGTCAGCGAGGAGGGACAGGGGGAGGCGGAGGTTGTGAGATGGCACGACGCCGCGGCGAGCAGGACGCCGATGAGAGTGAAGGCGCCGGCTGTCCGCTCGCAGGCAGCAAGTCTTATTGCTCCGTCTGAGAGCAGCGTGCCCTCAGCGAGAGCGGTGGTGGCGACTCGCCTTCCTTCCCAACGAATGCACTCTCAGCAGCAGCTGCCTTCCTCCCCCTTCCGTCCCTCGCCCCTGGGTGCCGCAGAGAACCCGCTCACCTACCTAGAAATGCAGCCTAGGTACTCGCGCGCTCCCACTCGCCTGGCACCTTCATCGCATGCGCCACCCGGCGCTGACGATGCTTGGGGCGAGAATTACTCGCGCTGGAGTCGTGGCACGACGGTGAGAGATATCCAGCGGAGGAAGGATTTGACCACCAAGTTCCCGCTGCCGGGGAATTTGGGTGCGGGTGTTGGCTCTGCTGGGTATTCTAGGCAGAGAGTGTTTGCTGGGGACGGGTTTGTGGACGCGCCGGGGCTGCTTGGCGGGCGAGGGTTTGGGCAGAGGGGGACGCTGATGGAGAGGATTGATGAGTTGAAGGCGCAGGGGTTGAGGGGACGGGTGATTGGGGAGGTTGATGAGGGTGAGGAGGTGGTGGAGGGCGCTGCTTCTGCCAGCCCGCCTGAATCCAGTGGTGGTGATGATGCTGCCACTGAGGAAGGCAAAGGAAAGTGGCGAAGATTCTCTGGGTTTGTTGCTCGTAAGTTCGGGCGGAAAGGAAAGGAGGTCTCGTCTTCGGAGACACAGACCCCTTCGCCGCAAGTCGCTGGTAGTACCCCGACGCTGGTGCAGGGGCCGTCGAGCGACGAGATGCTCTCACCGGTCACTCCGGCGCCCATGCAAGCAGAGCAGCCGGTACTAGTCGTGAGCCCACCGGTGTACCACGGAGAACGCTTTACGCCGGTGCCCAGAGCGCCATCCCCGCTCTTGGAACCAGAGGGTCAGGCACGTATATGCGATGCCAGCACCAAAGCCTCCTCAGTGTCTAACGAGAGCGAGCCAGAGCTCCAGGCCATTGAGGACGCTGCCCAAGAAGCGGCCGTCGCCGCCGCCACGTCCCTAGCACTTCGTCGCGAATACGACGAGCTCATGGGACACCTGCCCGAGGTAGTCGAAGAAGAGGAAGGGGAGGACTCTCCCCTGCAAGGCTTCGACTTCGACCTGTTGGCATCTGCTCTCGCTTCAAGCGAGCGCTGGTCTTCTGCCGCCGAGATGGCTGCCCGCGATGAAGCTCGTCATGAAGCGGTCGCAGATGCAATCGCAGAAGAGGAAGCGGCGGCGAATTGGGCTGGGGCGCAGGCACTGGTGGCGCAGGAGCAGAGCGTCTCAAAGGGGAAAGCAAGGGTGGTAGATGTGCCTGGCGTGAGGTCCAGGTATGCTGGGAAGCGTGGCGTCGTGGGTCTCAGGGCTGGAGAGGGGACCGTGGAGGGGAGGGAGCGGAGGGATACTGTTGGAGGAGAGGAAGGGAAGGGTCTGGTTGCTGGTCATGGGTCAGGCGATCAGAGACCTGTGGTGGCGATTAGTGGGTTGAGGTCGTGAGAGTCGTGGCGCTAAGAGGGGGCCTGGGTTTGATGTATTCTTGATTTGAAAGCTACAAATTCTCCCAAAGGATCACTGTCAAACCGAACAAATCTGCTCGTCATCATCTCGCCTTCGCCACCTCCGGCTCGACAATCTCTCTCGCCTCATGCGATTTCTGCGACAACTTCCGCTCCACCTGTCTCCTCAGCTCCGCCGCATCAGGCAGCGGCTTACCGCCCCTCCTCTTCCTCACCTCTTCCATAATCTCATCTACCATTTCATCGAACTCCACACCCGGATCCGTAGGAACGCCCAAAGTAGCACCCTGCAGCGACTCGTGGCTCTCCTGGCGCTGCATCGCAGGCCGTTGACCGCGGGCTTTGAGCTTGCGCTGCAGCCAGCGTTTGCCGGGCGAGAGAGTGAAGGCGCCGCTGATGCTGACGCCGATGATGGCGTAGAAGTAGACTGCAGCCCAGGCGCGGATGCTGTCGGACATGTTGAGCAGCAGGAATGGTGTTGTCACGAAGCAGAAGGCGAATTGTGTCATGAACCAGGAGAAGATGTCGTAGTAGCGTTTGGTTGGGAGGGACTTGGTGCCGTCTGGGGATAGGAAGAAAGGTCGGAGGAGGCGACGGGCGTCTGTAAATTGTGTTAATAAATCTATGTGACAATTTGACTTGATATGCGTTCTCAATTCCACTTACTCTTCGCTGTGTTCTGCATGAAAGCTGCAAGCACAAAAGTCAAGTAGTAACCAGGATAGAATCCGTGCCAGAAAGCGCTAGTCACGAACGTAGCCAGTGTTGCTCTAAAACCAGGCTTCTTGCCTTTCGGCGTCACTCTCAGGAACATGTAATTACGAAGCCAGTTGTTCGTGTTGATGTTCCAATTTCCAAGGTACGCGTGGCTGTTCTGTGCAAGCTCGACACCCAACGGGCGGATATTGGTCAGACGGTCCCAGTTGGGCTTTCCAGTCTTGGGATCAAGGCCTTTGTATCCTATACCGGCCATGATGCAAGAGCCTTCGGTCAGCGTCCAGACACCATAGTACTTCATGCGAGCGACAACGTTCATCATGTACATCTGAAAGATGCGAGATGGGATGCTTAGCTGCTTGTACTTGTCGGTGAGGAAGATGTCGGTTGAGAAGTAGCCAGAGCCCACCAAGAAAGTAAGAATCCAAGCAAGTCCCGTGACCATCTTCTTCATAGCTGGTGTGCCGCTTCGAGGGATTCTGCGCTGTTTCCTGGTCGGCGGAGCTTTGGCTGGATCAGTGCCAGGAGGCAAGTCGAACATACTTGTCTCGAGCCAGCGGCGGTAGTCGGCATAGTCAAACGCAGGGCCGGCCATCAGACTAGGGAAAAAGGCGACATATGCTGCAAAGTCCAGAGGATCAGGCAGCTCCTTCAGCGCTCGCTCACGCTGATAGTCGTTCAGCTCAGCGGGGTCTTGCTTGCCGTCCCAAACATTCCAGCAGAAAGCCGTAAGCTTCATCACCATGACCATCTGCGCACCGGTGATGTCAACCGAGCTGGGAGAGTTGGCGTTCTGACGCTCAATGTGCGAAACGCTCATGTGGCCCATGATGACCACGAAGCCGATCCATGGCATATACGGGCCTTCGACATATGCCGCAATGAGGTAAGTGGCAGTCGCATCAGCGACGATCAAAGCAAGGCCAGCCCAAAGATCGAACAAACCAACGAGGTAGAAGACGCCAATAGCGATGATGAAGTAGTTTTTGAGTTTGGGATTGTTGTCTGGCAGACGCTTGAGAAGGCCGGCCAAGGGATAGGAGAGCAGGAAGCAAAAGATGAGCTTCAGCTCGTCTGTCGAAGCGCCCAGTAGGTTGGCTCCATATTCGAATGCTGGAAGTACAAGTCAGAGAATACACGTCGTATTCCTAGGGTGGTGGAAAATGACACATACGAGTGTTGATGTAAGGCAGCATGTTGGCGGAGATGTCGTCGCCAAAACAAGCTCCGTCCACAGGTGCTCTTGGAAGATGGCTAATTCGACTGAACAGTGTCACTGTACATGTTAGAGAATCAAATATCACAGCAGTGACCGGGATTAGGCAAAAGTGTTAGGAAGGCGTGTGATGTTTGTCTCAGACAACACGTGCCAATCAAGAAAGTCGAAGAGGTGGAGTGCGATTTGCCCACTTGTTACGTCAACGCAAGCCACACGCCGCGGCTGGTGGTGATCACATGTCAGAAATGCGTGCTGTTAGAGAAATATCCTTGTATATCATCTAGTATGCGATCTAGACAAGTTTGTGTGCTTAATTTCTCTTGATGCCGTCTATGTCTCTGACCTGTATACACCGCTGAGCGAAATATCATGTCGTCGTATGAAATGTGCAAGGGCAGATAGGATCTGATTGCGAACACGCTGTACGACGCATTGAATACAGCACCATGGCAAACAAGTTTTGCCCACAGCGAGCACACGGGCTTTTTCGCTTCCGAGCATCGGTCGTACACTTGCGAAATGCTTGGACCAATATCAAAGAGATGTCGAGATTTCACAGATGAGAGGAGCCCAGAGAGCGGAGGAACCAATAGTACAGGCACATCAGCCTACGCATAGCTCTGTTCATGCCCAAAGGCATTAAGATCAGCCGTCATCCTGGCAGGATGAATCTTCATCGCAACTGAGGAGCAAACTCTTCCAGCTAGAAATCTAGCCAAAACCCAAACAAAACGACACCTCCAACTCCGCCGCTAAAACCAGACGATACAAGAATCGCCAAACAAGAACCGCAATAAGCCGACCCAATGGTCATACCGGTCGACAAGACATCTTCCGAAATCAAATAGCTCCTCTTAGTCGTCTAGCAAGCTGTATGTCCTTTTGCATAATAGTGACACGCTTCGCATGCAGGGCGCAAAGATTTGTGTCTTCAAAAAGATGCACCAGGAAAGCCTCTGCAGCTTCTTGGAGCGCCTGTATTGCTTGTGACTGCCATCGGTGACCATCTAGTGATGCAGGTGCCACGTTGTATGCCACTTCACGAACCTGCCATGTGTTAGTGTCTCGTCGCGTGAGGTGTACTTGGTGGCGTGTAAGCGACGATGAACTGAGAGACCTACCAATCGTGAAAATGGTAGCTTTGCTACGAGAAGATCCGTCGTGCGTTGGTATCGTCTGATCTCGCGCAATGCGACTGTGCCCGGCTTGTAGCGCGGTTTCTTTCGAGTTTGAGGACTTGCTGCAAGACTGTTAGCACTTTGCGCCGCCGACAACAGCTCATCACAGAGCTTTCCCTCAGTCGATCCACACGTACCAGGAGTCTTTCCACCACTACTCCGTCTGGGCGCTTTTGTGATTTTCTTGCCAGCTTCGCTTGGTCTACTCTTCCCTGCGCTTGGCCGTCCCTGTCGAGCTGCAGAGCTTGTTTGTGTCCGCGCCATGGCCGCTTTTGACGATCCTCGTACACAGTTTGTAGGCCCTTGTATTAAGATTGTGCAGATGGGCGGCAGCGGAAAACTGTGTGATGCGCTTGTCCGAGGTACAATTACTTCTGGATGCAAGTCCGATCGCGTCGCGTTGAATGCGCCGGCAGCCTGCGCAATGGCTTATGGCGGTCTATGAAAAATCCAGCAGCGCAATAATCCAGAGCGGCAGGTGAAGTATACAATTGGTGCGCAGGGCGGACTCCGTGATGTTATGGTGCGATGATATCGAATGAAAGGTGTGTAGGCGCGTCCGAGTCGCGCATCAGCAGCGGGCTTCACACAGTGTGGCAGCGGGCTTGTTGTTTTGGTAGGAACTCGGCTCGCAAACGGCAGCTGCCGCTTTAGAAGGCTGAACCCTGCGTTTTGCGGGGCCGCCGCCGCCGGCTCTTTGTGAGAGCGTGCGATGGCGTGGAGGGTTGATGGTCGGAAAGCTACACGTCACTTGTATCTGCGACAAGACGCCGGACATCCCAATCAACACTTGTCTTTGCCAGCCTCGTTCACTGAACCGACCTGCAACAACCAACTCTTTCGCCACCTTGTTGCATTTATTAACACCGCAGAACCTGGATGCGCCGAACATAACACACCAACAGCGAACGCGATCCTTCGAACCTTTGACGGCTTAGCGACTCCCGACATGGCTGCGATGCTGGGCGGCGGCGGCGATGGGCCGCTGGGACAATTGCCTTTGGAACAATGGTTCTTCGAGATGCCCGTATGCACAAGATGGTGGACAACAGCGACAGTAGTCACAGGAGTTCTGGTACAATGTCACATCATCACGCCGTTCCAGCTGTTCTACAGCTATCGCGCTGTGTTTCACAAAAGCCAGGTATGTTCAAACTTGTCCCTCGATTGAACGTATGAGTCTGACACTCGACAGTATTGGCGCCTACTCACAACATTCATTTACTTCGGACCGCTTTCTCTAAACCTGGTCTTCCACATATTCTTCATTCAACGATATGCGCGAATGCTTGAAGAATCCGCCACAAGTGTAGCTCACTTTGCTTGGCTGTTGTTCTACGCCACCACTACACTTCTTACCATCGCACCACTCTCGAGCCAAGCCTTCCTCGGCACCACCCTCAGCTCGACACTTGTATACATCTGGAGCAGACGAAATCCCGACACCAGACTGAGCTTCTTGGGTCTTCTCACATTCAAGGCGCCATGGCTACCCTGGGTCCTTATCGCTTTCAATGTCGTACTACACGGCCACTGGCCGAAAGATGAGCTGTGCGGTATCGTTGTGGGTCACAGTAAGTTAACTCTACCATTTGTCACGTGTCATGTCCCAATGCTTACATCATCACAGTCTGGTATTTCTTCAACGATATCTACCCCTCCACACACAACGGCTATCGCCCGATGGATCCTCCGGGATGGTGGCTTCGTCTCTTTGAACGTCAAGCAGCGTTACCAGAGGAGGCAGACTCGGATGTGCACGACGCCGCGCTTCAAAGGGAAGTTGCGCCGCCTGCTATTGCTGATATTCGTTGAGTCCACATGTAGTCAACAATTAACGATCGTTCCACATATCACAATGAGCACGCTTGATTTCGTTCTATGACTCTTTCCTGCGAATCAGCGCGGACGTTGCTGCAAAAGTCACCCGCTTTCCTCTGTGCTGACAGTCCTTAGTGACACTTGACCTTAGGCAAAAACTGCCCGGCCACCGAGAGGCCGCCATGAACGGCAATACTGAGAAACACGAGAATACAGCGGCCTCTGCTGGCAACTAATGGCCATGATCCCAGACAGCGAGATTCGCGGATTATGCGCCAGAAAGACTTGTGTCCGCAGAAGACAACATTGCATCGAGTGTCTGAATTGATTGCTCGTTTGGAATCATGGCTATTCCTCCGCGTTTCAAAGCGCCGACTGCTTCCTCGATTTTTCTTGCACCTCCTAGTGGATCTTACAAAAAAATTGCAAAAGGAAATACTCATCTGGAGCTCGACAGTTCAATATCAATTACTTTCAAGCAGGAACTCGTTTAACATCAATTACTTTCAAGCAGGAACTTGTTCAACCTCGATTACTTTTAAGCAGGAATTCGTTTAACCCCGATTACTTTTAGGTAGGAACTTGTTTAACCTCAATTACTTTTAAGCAGGGACTTATTTCATATCGATTACTTTGAATTATAAACTCGTTTAATTTCAATTACCTTTAAGTAGGCATTCATTAAATTCTAAATACTTTTCTATAGTATTCCTTTTAAGTAATAACTCTTCTAGTTACTAACTCTTTTATATAGTAACTATTCTAGCTAGTATTTCTTCTAGCTACTAACTCCTTTATATAGTAATTATTCTAGCTAGTATCTCTTCTAGCTACTAACTATTCTAAGTAATAACTCTTTTAGCTACTAATTATTCTAGCTAGTATCTCTTCTAAGTAGTAACTCCTCTAGCTATTAACTCCTTTAGCTATTATCTCTTCTAAGTACTATCTCCTCTATCTATTATCTCTTCTAGTTAGTATCTCTTCTAGCTAGTATCTCGTCTAAGTAATAACTCTTTTAGCTATTAACTCCTCTAGCTATTATCTCTTCTAAGTACTATTTCCTCTACCTATTATCTCTTCTAGTTAGTATCTCTTCTAGCTAGTATCTCGTCTGAGTAATAACTCTACTAGCTATTAACTCCTCTAGCTATTATCTCTTCTAAGTATTATCTCCTCTAGCTATTATCACTAAACCACCAATGCTGTGCATGAAGCGAAGATAACGGTCTTGTTCACCTGTAGACTCGATGAGAACTGCGGCGAAGAGACGGGCAGACGATCGGCTCGAGACCGCACCGAGATCGGTCCAGTTGGAAGGCCAGGAAGCGGATCACGTCCGCATCTCGATATGCTGGTGTCTATGCAGCTGCCAGGAACCGTTCCTCGGCTGCTTCTGAACTGCTTGTACCAGCAGCAAATAAGCCCTGGCATCTTGCGGAGCATTTCTGGGCCGGGGAGATTACATATCAGCCTTCTGCCGGTGTAAGGATACACCGTGACCCAGGACAGAACTCCACGAATCTGGCAGTGTAGGCGCTCGCCTCATAGATGGTGCCAGCCTCCCCCGGGATATTCCAAGCGATAGAAACTCTGGCATGCGCTTACCTCATGCAGTGTGCGAAAAGCTGTGATGGTCCGGTGAAGACGCAATAGCGGGCTGGAGATTAAGGACTGATTCACTTGACCCTGCAGCAAGCCTCAAGCCATCCTTTGAGCCCTAGACTAGTGAATAAATGCATTAGGCGGTTGGGTCAATATCACGGCAATGTGTTCGCATATCTATGTACATTAGTCTTGGGGCTGAAGAGCCGATCGTCAACTTTGCATTAGCCTTTGCGACTTCTACCTCGCTTGTCGGGAGCTCAAATGTCCCGTCTGCATATGATAAGGTGAACACTTTTGGAAGTGGCAAGACGGCAGTACAGCGCACAGTGGCTTGAAGATCGGCACTATTGGAACCTGAACCTTTGCAGGTGGACTGTCGCTCCGAGCTGACGAAGCCCAATAGTCCTGCATGATCCCTGGCCGCGCACCAGCTTAATGGTATCACGGGACGTTGCGCCGCTCGGTATGTTACCTCCTCATCGATGTAGGGTAGCATCTGGCGCCTTGTGATCAGGCATCGACTTAGCTGATAATGACGAGCTTACTGAACGTGTAGCTGATGCATTGTTTGCTATCCACTTGACGTTAGATCTACATACAGTGTCGACAAGATGCAGAAGGTTGGAGACTTGAGTGGCAAGGTCAGTGTTATTGCCACAGCATATATGCTCAAAATAGCTAAGATAATGATAAGACTGCATTCTTTGTTGGAGTACAGGGGCACCTCGAGACAGCCATTGCGAAGCACTTTGCCTCTCAGGGAGCCAGCGTGACTCTCTTCGGACCCCGAGCGGGCACACTGGAAGAAGCAAGACAAGAGATCAGCGTGGCTTGTGCGAGCACGCAGCAAGAGGTCAAGGCAGTGATTGTCGACCTGGAAGATGCTACCCAGGTCAGTTTTGACTCGCACGAGCCGTGTTTCCCATTGTGATATCCCCGAACCAACTGACCAGCGCAGCTCGAGAACGCTCTCAACAGCCAAGATGTGGTCGCGGACTTCTTTTATTGCATTGACAAAGGCAATGACAGATCTTCTGACGTTACCGCGGCCGCCATCAACAAACGTGGTGTGGAAAGAGGCAACTTCGATGCTACCTTCGCCGCGAAACTGATGCTTAACATATGGATCCAAAAAGATGAATGCAAATTCGGAACCACTGAAAGCTTCCGACAAAGCTCAGCCGAAAAAACATTCATGAACAGCGGCGCTGCTTACGCTTGGTCGTCAGACTCCATGAACTCCGCAGAGCTCATCTGGGATTGCGCTCCTCGGTCTCGACATTCCGTACGCTATGCCTTTCCCCAGACAGTGCTACATCGCAACAGAGCCGACTCGGTCTTGTCTGAAAATTCGGATGGGCAAGAGCTGAAAGTTCGGGCTCAAGTTTCGGACAATCCTCTGCACGAGCTGGAATACCCATTTCCTACTTCAGACCAGATTGCATCTCTCGCTGAGGCGGCGAGCGCTCAGGGAGATTTCCTCATCTGCAGAGATTCGTCGGTCACCTCTACATTGTTTCCGGGAATTAGATGCTCGTCGCTAGAACGACGCCTGAGCTTGGTTGAAGGATTGGTGTCCAGCTTAGTCGGCTGGGTCATGTGGCCACTGCGGAGCTTGGAGTATCGTTTGTGCGTAGAGCTGGTCAAATGGCATAAGATTCCAAATTAGGAAGGCGCAGAATGAAAGCTATCTAGCCTCTGCCGGGCCGCCATTTCTGTCTCTTCATGACCGCTGTGATCGCATGTCTGATGTTGACGCCTGCTTTGGTGATTTCTTTGTGAGACAAGGCCGATGTGACACAGACTTTGAGAGCAGGCTCAGGCAGCCACTCTTTGACCGAGTCTCGTGAGGAGAGGCCAATCATGAGTGGCAAATTCTTCAGACGAGTGATCAGGATGTTGTGGCTAGATAGACACTTCAATCGACGGTCAGCAGGCATCTTGTACTGATTCTACGTTGTCATTGGTAGCTCACCTCATCAACACACTCCTGTAAGAGTGTTTCTTGGTCATTTCTCGAAAGATTTCTCTGCAGCACATGCTCTTCTTTCAGAACCAAGATCAAGACTGGATTCTGTGGTGCACTGGTGCATCTCACCCAGTCACTTTGCACCAGTGGTTGACGGAGAGCGTCGATGCGGTCTTGTAGTCTCGTCAAAAACTCGGCGCCTTCGCTGGTTTGTAGACGTGCGATCACGGCTGACGCTGTGGTCGTTAGAAAGGTAGGCAGCGATGCCGAGAATGTTACAGCCGGACTGTTCAGGCGTTGGTGTTCAATCATGAGCGTAGCGCCTGTGCAAAATCCGCCGCCGCTGGACACGCATCCCGCGAGACTACCGATGGTGATGTCGATTGCCGTTGCGTCCAGATTGAGCAACTCGGTCAAGCCTTTTCCAGTGCGACCCAAGATACCATAGGACCAGCTGCGGAATGTCAGTGATCAATCGAGTAGAGTCGAGATTGCAAAACTCACGTCTCATCCATGATGATTCGAAACTTGTACTTGTGCTTAATCTCGATCAGCCGTAACAGATCGACCATTTCGCCAGTGTACTCAAACAGAGCTTCGGTAATGATGAACCTTCGCGTGAGCGGTCTGTTTTCTTTGGTCAACTGGGAAAGCACACGTTCCAGATCGTCCATATCGTTGTGGTTGTACCACCTGACAATGCTTCTCGACGCGTAAATGCCCTTGCGAATTGGGAAGTTGACGGCGCGGTCTGCGACAATGATATCGCCTCGCTTGCAAAAAGCCGAAATCATGCTGCTGATGGTGGAGAAGCTTTGCGAGTAAACAATGGCATTCTCAGTCCCAAAGTGCGCAGCGATGTCTTGCTCGAGCTTCAGATGGACGTCGAAGGTACCGTAGAATCCTGGAGCAGAGCAAGGTCCGACGCCATACGTGCGCATCGTCTCAACCGCAGATTCGATGAGCCGTTGGTCCCCAGAAAGGTTGTGATGGTTGTAGCTTGCAAGATTGATGACTACTCTGCCATCACTCAGCTTCGTCTTGGGACCCGATGATGCATCGCGATGTATCACGGGCAGATTTTCGTTCAAGAAGCGCAACTCTGGCTTATCCTCAACGAGTGGTTCTGGTGTCCACTCATCCACCAGGTCGTCAATTTCGGCTTCACTCAAAGATACGTAGTTTCCCTTCTTCTCTGGGCTGTAGCTTTTGGCGAATAGGTAGCGTAGAGCAAGGAGAAGGAGGAGGAGCTCCACTATGCTGCGAGCAATGTCATTTTGGTGAGAAGATTGCACGTAACGGCTGATGATTGCAGATCCAGGAACAGCGTGGAAGGCTTTGTCCATCTGGCCTATGAGCCATAATGCCTTGTCAAGCATCGCGGCGCCAGGGAAGACGCTGGTTTTGCAACGATGGTCGGATCCGGGGGAACGTTCCGAAACACCAAGAAGGAATAGACGATATCTGCTTGGAAGGGGTCAGGGCCTCGTCTGAGAGCAAGGAAAGATAATAATGTTCGGTGGCATAAGTATGGGAAGGATGCTACATTGGCATGAGAATCGACACGAGTCAAACCAAGTACAACAATTACAACAACATCAAGGCTGTTTGCTTGCACCTCTCGGCTACCATTTCCACTCTCGCCAGGCCATGACCCATGCGTTTGGCGAAGCGTATTAATAGTAATTGATTGCTGAAGTAATGTTGGGAGTAGACAATCCCTGCAGCAGGATCGAAGGACCCTATTTTTCCGGTGCCCGCAAAGGTGTATTTAACCGCATAGAGGGAACCGTTATCTGCTGGGTAGTGAGCAGTATGCACATCTCTAGATTATTGAGAAGGATCGGTCGGCAGCGGGCATGGCTCAACCGTATAGTACAGGGCCTCGCGTAGATGCAAGCCGGGCAGGGTTGTGATACATTTGTGTTCATGATCAACAAACGCAACCTACCACGGGCTGCAGATGCCATGGCAGACTGGTAGCTAATTGGCTCGGACGGACCGATGCGTCTCGCGGGGGATCAGATCTGTGTGGGTGTACACGGAGTTTTGTTGCATCTTGCTTGTGTTTGTTAGTTGACGCCGATACTATCTTTTCGGCACATACTAATTATGCTAGACTCAAGGTTTCGGCATTCTTGAAGACACGTATTCCGCGCGACGGAGACACGCTTGCCGCATGATTACCAGAAACGGGTCAACGGCCCGAAAGCTTGGTAGCAGCCTCGTCTACAACATGGTTGAGTGACATGGCATATGCGCCTGGAACCCGGCATCAGCCAAGAGCCAATCAATACGATGCGATTCCAAGTGGCTTTATGCCCACTAGATGAATTACACGGGCTGGCGTTGGGCCGACCCTCTGCAGCATCATATGGACAAATTATTCGGCGGCTTTGCCTTGATCGAATAGCAGGAACTTCCAAGTACCCACATGCCAAACGAGAAACGCGAGATTCCCAAAATGACCAAGCCCTACGATCTTGTCAGCCGTGATCGCCGGTAAGTACTGCATCTTTCGTCGGCCGAATCCTCCACGGGAGCTCCATTTTCTCCTGTGAGAACTTAGCCTGCTGGAGCTGTTCTCAATCCGTCGGGCTTGCAATTGTACAACGCGTGGAGACACATGGCTGCAGTATCATTGCTGAGCGTCCGGTGAAGAGCCGATTGTATGCCACGTCTCTGCACGATACCCTCAGCTCCGTAGACTGGCTTCAGATCATTGTTATACGTTCTTGATTGTATTCGCCCTCTTGCCCGTAGAGATCGCTCGTAATACTTGGTCTCTTGCTAGACCCAGAAGATGGCGAATGAATCAACGGGGAACTCGTTCCAAGGTGGGTGTATTTTACCTCTGACGTCCAAGATCTGACTAACCCTAATATTAGTCTGCGTACAATGTAGATCAAAGAAGATCAGATGCGACAGGGAGAGACCTTCTTGTAGCAACTGTGTCCGCACTGGACAATGTTGTGAGTGGTCTGGCCAAGGAAAGAAAAGCAGCCAGATCACAGTGCTGTAAGCGGCTTTCTGTGCGCCAATTCTTTGCTGTCTGACCTCGTGTAGCAACCAGACAATACTTGGGATGGGCAGTCGACTGCAAAGAGTGGAGGTAAGCATGCTGTTCAGCACGAGTCCTTTTCACCCTGGTTTCATTTTGCTTATACTATGATGCTCAGGATGCTGTGCTTGACATTCAGAGATGTCTTGACCAATCTTCTGATTCAACGGCCAACTTGTCAACATACTCCCGATTCGGACATGGACTCCATCAGGAAAGTCTGTCGCATCGAACCTGTGAGCCCATCAACAACGATAACAGCCCTACAAAGCTCTTTACTAAGCCTATGGGTCGTCTGATTGAGGATAAAGAGAACGTGCTCGGGAGCCTTTACCTCGGACCAACCTCCCTCGAGACTTTGATGCTTGAAATGGGCGATTATATTACGACTTTCGTCGACTCAGACAGCCGCGAGTCAACAGATGCCGTAGGTTCAATATGTGACAAGATCAACACGTTCGTCGAAGCCCGACACCAGAGGTCTTCAACTGGGACAGCTTCGCCGCCCACTGAACCACCGTTAGTCATCCTCGAGGGGATGATTGAGCCATACTTTTCCAAGATCAATCCCGGGTTCCCAATATGGAGCAGGGATGGGTTCCAGAAGATGGTGGACTCACTCCACCAACACTCGAGAGGGCCAGAGTTCAAGTGGGCATCCATTGTTTGTTGTAACAACCTCATACTCATCAATTTGACTATGGATGCGATGCACTCGATACAGCAGAGGATGTCGCAGTCAGGGCAAAGTAGGAACATTCCGTCTATGGGTTCTGACCTTGTCACGGGCTTCCTTGCAAACTCCAAGCGGGCAATTGACAACCTAGGCCCGCTTTCTCCTGGACTCATCAATGTGCAGGCACTCTTGTCTTTGGTACGTATAGCAATTGGAGGGTTTCAGACTGGATTGTCAAAGCGTACAAGCTAATTGCATTGCGTGAAGCAGTGTGTCGTAGCGCACGATCATCTTCCGCTCCATCGGCTTGATTCTATATTTCTCCAGGCCGTCCGCTGCGCAGAGGCCATTGGCATCTTCAAATGGCACTGCCTCGAGGGACAGCTGACCGAAAGTGACTTCCAGGACTACAAAAACATAGCTCATTGCCTCTACATTCTGGATAAGAAGCTATGCTTCACCGCAGGTCTGCCGCCTAGGGTTCTACAGTCGGAAGTGCAACTGGACCTGACGCCTTCGGATGGATCGTTCAAAACAATCGCTGTCAAGGCAGAACTTGCAACCATCGAGGAAGCTATACACCACCAGATATATGCTTATCACGCCAAGAACCGTACCGAGGCACAGGTGCGAGATGTTGTCGAGTGCTTAGATCACCGCGTGGACGCATGGTTAGTCAAATCTGGCGTGGACGTTGAAGCGACAGTCAAACAGCCAGAAAACTACCCTCTGCACGCTTCACTGGTGTTCAGTGGATTTTGCGCAAAGCTGTTGCTCATAAGTCATTTCAGGGAGCATCCGGACAGGGTGTTTCAGCAGACTTCCTCCATCGCGACAACCTGCATGTCAATCTTGATCTCTCTCTGGACATCAACACAAGGTGCTTGGAAACAAGTATCTGTTCCACTGTACGTGTCTCACAATCAACTCTCCCAGATTTTCTAGCCTTTGCTGAATTCTCCTATAGCCTTATTGCGTCTACACCACCAATCTACCTGCTGGAAATCAGTTCCAGATTTCTGGCTGGTGGCGGCAGCGACTCAGAGAAAGACTCTTTACACAGCTTTGTAAATCTTCTCGAAGCCATTGTCAGGCCCGGGCAGGACTCATCTTATCTCAAACGAGTGGGAGATGCTTCTTCAATTCTTATCGAAGCAGTGGCAGCCCCAATTGCAACCAACAAACGGCGTAGAGCGCCATCTGTCGCGGAGCGCTTATCGCAACCCGCCGGCAGACACCTTGCGTCACGCAATCAAAACACTCCTGATCGCCCAACAGCCTCCCATGATGATCGAAGAGATACACCCAATGAGATTGCACGAACAGGATTTCAACTCTCATACCCGATAGAGGGCGACTTTACCATCTCTGAGTGGGACTCTCTCAACAATTTCACACCTCTCTCTCACGCAGGCGGTGGCGATTTCCTCGCGGCTTCTACATTCGAGCATATGGATGTAGAGAGAGACTACAGTGAGGACTTGTTTGGCTACCTTACAAGCTAGCGAGCGCGGCAGTTCATGATAGATTTCCAGTGCGTACCGACCCAAATGCAAACAAGACCGCCAATCTTTACTTTCGAGCATGGCCTGAGGAAGGAATGGCTTCAATCCTTGTTGTTCTCCATCGTGACTCTGTATATCTCATTTGCCGCGTGTTGGCCGAGAATGTCGAGAGAGCCCATGCCCATCATCTCCAGCATAGGAATGTCGAACGAGAAGACCTGCTTGATCCAAGCACGTAGCTCGAGTGCGACCAGTGAGTCGAGTCCGAGGTCTACCAGTGGCATGCTTGTCTTGAGGCCGTCTTGCGGCTTAAGCAGCAGATCGCAAAGCTTCTTGCCGATCTCCATTGCAAATAAGTTTGATGCCTCCGCAGTCTTAAGAATCGAGGGATCCGCTTGAGCGCTGCTCAGATAAGACTTGAGCACGTCTGTTGAGGCTGCTGTGGCGGCGACCGTGGAGTTATTGTGGTATGATGCCATGCGGCGATCCTTCTTCCAGATCACGTAGTTGCTGGGATCGTGCAAGGGAATGAGCAATGCAAGTCCGACAAGGAAGGTGTTCTTGTGAACGAATTCGAAAGCATTCTTAGACGGCGCGGAGATAGCTGTCTCCAGCGCTTTCTCCGGTCTGGCGTGAACCAGCATGGAGACTGCCATTGCGTCAATGACCTCTTGCTCCAGGACTGGCTTGAACCCAGATCTTGACATCTTGCCCATCATCCCCTGGTGTTCTGAGATCCAGCCCACATCCTCAACGGCACCCATATCCACGACCGACGCAGCAAGACCGAGGCCATCACGATACTGCGCGAAAGCGTCCAGGAAGCTGTTTCCACTTGCGTAGTTGGCTTGACCGGCTTGTCCGACGATACCAGATACTGAGCTGAACATGAGGAAGAAGTCGAGATCAACTTTAGCGTCTAGAGAAGCGTTGTGCAGATTCCATGTGCCTTGGACTTTAGGTCCGACGGATGCGTTCCATTCTTGGTGGCTCATTCTGGAGAAGTTCTCGTTCGAGACCACCATGGACATTTGCACTATACCTTTGAGGGGGAAACTTGCCGCCGCGATGGCTCTGCGGACATCCTCGATTTGGGTGACATCACCGGCGACGAGCCGGGCGACACAGCCCATATCCCGCAGCTCTTTCACGAACGAGTCGTCCTTGTCAGTAAGACCAGCGCTGCGAGACATATAGATAATCTCTCTGGCGCCGTGATCGACCATCCAAGTTGATATAGCGCGTCCAATGCCGCCGAGACCGCCAACCAGGAGATATGATGCTGACCCAGGGAAGGAGACCGCCAGTGAGCCCTTGACAGCTTCGAGAGATTGCGCATGTTCTTCAGCTTGCTTCATGGCAACTCCGACGCGACCAATGTGTAATCCCTTCTCCATAAATCGGAATGCATCTTGCGTCTGCGCAGCAGGGAAAATCTTCATGGGCAGCGGAGAGATGAGGCCCTTGCTGTAGAAGTCCAAGATTGAGAATATCAAGGCTCTGGCAATGTGGATCCTTTTCCAGAGTCCGTCAATGTCGACACAGCAATAGTTCCGGTTGGCGAGGAAAGGCTTCATGTCTAGCTTTCCGTTGCCAATCAAGTCTCGCTTGCCAATTTCCAACAGCGTGCCAAATTCGGCAACGCAGCTCCATGTGGCGTGAAGGAGCTCGCCGGAGAGTGAGTTGAGGATGAAGTCCATGCCGCGCCCATTTGTTTCGCGCATGACTCCTTCAACGAACGACTTGTCACGCGATTGGAAGATCCGGTTCCTTGGAATGTTGTAATTATCCATGAGGTACCTCACCTTCTCCTCATTTCCGACGGTGACGTATAGCTCTGCCTCCAACATCCGGGCGACTTGGATCGCAGCCAGACCAACACCGCCACATGCGCTGTGGATCAAAACAGTCTGCATCTTTGTTAGCCACACAGATCACGAGCCACATAATGACAATGTCTGCTACTGACCTGACCCTTGGTAACGCGGCCCACGTTAACCATGGAGTGGATTGCGGTGAAGTACGGGATTAACATCGTTCCAGCCTGGTCAAAGGAGAGAGAATCGGGTATCCGCACGCAGACTGCTGCCAAAGTCGTCGTGTAGGTCGAGAAAGCATCCTTGCGGCAGAAGCAAACCACTCGGTCTCCAATCTGAAGGTCATCAGGACTGACGCCTGCTCCAACACGCGTGACAATGCCAGCGGCTTCGATACCGAACAGACGTTTTGGTAGCTCGACGATACCCAAGGCAACAAGGATGTCCTAAAACTCATGTCAGCAAAGGGAAACGGCCAGTCAGCCAAAATCACAGAATCAACGTACTCGAAAGTTCAACCCGGCAGAGTAGACCTGAACCTCGACTTCATCAGCATCCAGGCTTTTCAATTTGTGTCGAGCATAGTGCAAACTGTTGATGCGGCCAGGTGTGTGCACGTTGAGGGTGGCCATTTCGTCCGGCTCTTCAGCGACAAGAATCTCGTCACCGAGCACGAAGGGATGGAAGCGGGCAACTTGTACACGGTCGTTGAATATGGCCCATTCATAGTCCGGCTCAAGCTCATCATCGCCAAGGCGCGCTTGGAACTTGGTGAAGATCTGTAGAAGGCGATCGATGGACTCAGAATTAGCGAAATCGTCGACCTGGCAAGTAGCCAGCTCAGCCAGTTGCTCTGTGCGGATAGTTCTCGCAAAGCCAAGGACTTGTGCGTATCTGGGATCACGACACCCAATGTCGACAAGCTGGGTCGCGAATAGCATACCAGCGCCCTTATCTTGAAGACCGAGAAGGAATGTCTTGAAGGCTGTGTAGTTCGCTTCATCTACCTCATAGATGAATGGCTCTTCAAGCTCCAACAGGGACAGGACGTCTTGTCCAGATGGCGGATCATCGCTCAGCTTGCACTTGGTAACATCATAGCCTGCTTGCTCAAGGTGGCTCAAGATGCGCAAAGCTTTGGGACCTTCCCTTTCGACAAGAATGGTAATCTTCTTGCTCTGGGTCTCCAAGGCTGGCCTAGAGATAACGGTTGTGGTGACCTGCTGTGGGGCGTCGGCGTCCAAGACAACAGCCTCTGGTGCGCCAAAACCGGCAGATGCCAGTTTCACTTCCAAGTCTTCTTTGTCAAAGTAGGGGGACTGAGCTGGGCCACTTGCGACATTCGACTTCCAGGTAGGCAGTGTACCCAGCAGATACTCCACCCACCTCGACGAGGGAGAGAGTTCCTGCAAGAACAATCGGCCGTCGGGCTGCAAAAGCTTCCTCATGTTGACGAGACTGTTTTGCGCATCCTTGCTTTCGCGGAGAGCATTCACAGCGATGATGAGGTCATACCTGGCGTCCTCGAGTCCTTGCTCGAGAGGGTCCTCATTGATATCCAGCGTTGCATAGTTCATGTTGACGAATATCTTCTCCTGAGCCTCCGCTGCAAGGTATCCTGGGGTAGTCAACATGTATTCGGCACAGAGTATCTCACCATCGGCACGTGTGAGTTGTCGGATGATCTCACGGTGCAGCGAGACGCCTTGGTTGGTACCGATTTCGAGGATGCGAAGGTTCGGCTTGGAGTGCATCAACTGTGCAATGAAGTCCTTACGCTCGAGGTTTCCGAGATACTCGTATACGCGCTCTAAAGTTCCTTCAGGCAGAATGTCCTGTAGGCGGCTCCCAGAAAGCAGAAGATCCATGTTAGTGTAGATTTGGTGAATTGCTGTCGCAACTGGAGCTGCTGGAGTTGCTTCAAGCTCTTTGAGCAGGTTGTCAATGCTGTCAACAAGCGCCTCTCGCTCGAGGCCTCCAGAGCAAACAGACAGCGCTGGAGATCCTATCGTCGTCTGGGCTTCGATCCACGAAACATGACTCCTTAGATGCGGCAGAATCGTGTCACTCTTGAACTCCGCGAGGTCTGATTGCGATAAACGCAAACATGCCTCGCCTAGCGCTGCTAGTGCAGCAGAGTTTTTGGTCCGGCTCTCTTGCGTATGGAAGAGTTCCGAAACATTCATGAAGTCGATGTCCGGCTTCCACTCGCACCTCGATGCTGCGTGGCCGTCGGTAATCTCAATAGCGCCCGCTCCATCTGCGGGGGACATGCGGATACCATCTGCCTCGACAACCTTTCTGCCCTCAGATGTGCAAGAACCGTGGCCCACGACTGAGGCATTGCTTGACAAAGTAGCAGAAACGCTGGTTTTCATGTCTGAAGCACACCTGTAGACTTTGATCTGATCAATACCAGTCGGAAGCCAGGTCTTAGTCTTGCGAGCATAGCCGTTCACAGCAGCAGCACCAAGAATCTGGAGTATCGAGTCCAGTGCAGTGGGATGAATAAAATAGTTGGCTTCGTCTCCCTGCCTTCCGTTGACGACATGACCCATAGCACGCTGACCGGATGTTGTAGTCGTCATTGTGTCCAGTGTCTGGAAAGCAGGGCCCAGATTGAGACCGCCTTTCGCCATCTTCTCAAACCACTTCCTCACATTCAGCTTTCTAGGTAGAGCTTCAGGCTGGCTGTTCTCTGCAGGCGGTTCTGACAAGGCAGACACTTGTCCCGTGCAATGTTTTGTCCAATTGCGTCCGTTGTAAGCGGAGACGGTAAAGTTCCACCATTGACTATCCAAGGTATCTGTCAAGCGGCATGAAGAGAAGGTAGACATGATCTCAGTTGGTTTGCCTTCATTGAGGATGAGAGCTGTGCTGACGATTATGTTCCGAATGGCGAAACCTTCGCTCGCGTTGGCTAATTGTCGGATGGCTTCGCCTGCTAGTGAAATGTAGCCGCAGAACGGGAAAACGACATTCTCGCCAACCTTGTGGTCACGAAGCCATGGCGCGTTCGTGACATGGATAAGGTTACGCCAGGCTGGATCGACATCGCTACTCTCAACCACTCTGAGACCAAGGAGGTCGTGATGCGCGAACTTGCGGGTGCGCCACTCCTTGCTCAGACGAGACTCGTACCAATAAGTGTCCTGGTGGTTGAAGGGGTAGCGAGGCAGACCCACAAGACAAGAGCCCGTGGGGAACAATCCCTTAAGATCCACAGGAACGTTTTGAGCATGGAGGCTACCAATAGCTGACAGATAAGACACTGTGCAGTCTTGGTTGCGCGCCATGGCGGAGATGTATGGCGCTGGAGAATTGAGACGTGTGAAGATCTGCCTCAGCGGTCCCGCAAGCGCTCCATGAGGCCCAATCTCAAGGAACACTGCGTCCTTTCCAACATCGTGCCTTAAGATTGCAAATACAGCTTCGCGGAACCGGACCGGTGACTCCAAGTTGTCTTGCCAGTATCGTGGCCCGAATCTGTGCTCAGGATCCGCGAGCTCGCCAGTGACGCTGGAGAAAAAGAGCGTGGATGAGGGCTGGCCGGCGACTTGTTCACCGATCAGCTCTCTGTAATTATGTCCAATCTCCTTCATATGGTGTGAGTGGTAGGCCTTGTCAACCTGCAGGAGTCTGGCGAGCACCTGTGGTTGGTCCCTCTGTACAGCAGCAACCACCGACTTCACAGCGTCGACGTCACCAGAGATTGTGACGCTGCTGGGCGAGTTGTCACAAGCGATGTTGACGTTGGAGATGAGGTACTTCTCCGTCTCCCCCCAACTCAACCCAACAGCTGCCATAGCTCCCGGCTTCTCTTGCTTGAGCGTCACAGCTCCGCGGTGGTGGGCTGCAGTGATGGCTTCTGCTGCCGTGAGCGCCCCAGCAGCATATGCCGCAGCAATCTCACCAGAAGAGTGACCAACAACTGCTTGTGGTGAGACGCCTGCACTCTTGAAGCAGTCGACCAGCGCTATCTGGATGGCGGTGCAGAGAGGCTGAGAGAATTCGGCTGCAGAGACTCGGCTTTTCTTGCCGGCCTTCTTCAGCTCCTCTTCAATTGAGTACGTAGGCTTTTCGCCGTCGATTGATGCGAGATGCTGGTCAAGAGACCGGATCGTGGATTTGAAAATGTCATTGGACCGCAACAGTTCGCGGCCCATCTGGGGCCACTGTGCACCTTGACCGGTAAACACCATGACGACTTTCTTCGGCTTTGACGTATCAGCCTGTACACGTTGGGACACATTGCCCAATGCTCCATTGTGTACAATAGCATAGGCGCGATGGGACAGTTGCGTCCTTCTCGTGGCCAAGGTGTACGCCAGATCGGAGATCTTGTCCGGATTCTGCTCGATCCAGGTCTTGTAGTTCTCAACCAGCCTAGTGAAAGATTTGGCGGAGTTTGCTGTAAACAACAAGAGTTGGGGCGAGTCCGAGATCTTGTGCGCCACGGTTGGAACATGGTGGCTTGCTGCAGATTCTAGGATGACATGGGCGTTTGCACCACCGATGCCAAAAGAATTCACGCTCACGCGCTCAAGCCGGTCTTCTGGCCAAGGAATCGCCTCCGTAGGTACTGTGAGTTTCGATTTCTCGAAAGGGATGTTGGGGTTTGGGGTAGTGAACTTGATGTTGGGCGGAATCGTTCGATGTTGCAGAGCCATGACCATTTTGAGTAACGAGACCATACCGGAGGCTGCTTCTGTGTGACCTAGATTCGGCTTGACAGAGCCGATAAGGACACCTTTCTCTCCAAATATCCGAGCGACTGCGTTAACCTCGATAGGATCGCCAATTGCGGTGCCCGTACCGTGGCACTCGACCATGGCAGTAGCGGAGAAGTCATCGATGCCTGCGACCTTGTATGCCCTTCTCATCAACGCTTCCTGCACATCTGTGCTGGGTTGCGAAAGAGTCGGGGTCTTTCCGTCCACATTGTGTGACGTGGCTCTCACAACGGCATGAACGGGATTGCCATCTCTTACGGCATCGGCCAAAGGCTTGATGAATATGGCTGTGACCGCCTCTCCACGGGCATACCCATTGGCATCGGCGGAGAAGGTCTTGCATGATCCGTCCACAGAAAGGACACCTTGTTCTTGCATAGCCTGGGTCATCGCCGGCGCAAGGATCAGATTGACACCGCCCACGATAGCAGATTTGCAGTCACCCCTGTTAATTCCTGAGCAAGCTTCATTCAGAGCCACCAGTGCGGATGAACACGCGGTGCGAATTGTCATGCTGTTACAATATATCAGCACAGATTATTGCAAGGGAGAAGGGGGGCAATTACCTTGGTCCTTGTAAATCGAACTCATAAGATAGACGGTTGGCGACAACAAAGTCTCCTGCGCCGGAGATGCGGTGAATTCCATATGGCTGAGTCTCTTTTCCCATCATCTCTAGCCAGTCCTCACCGAAGTTCCCAATGTAGGTACCAATTGTTTTCCCTCGCCAGTCCGTAACGCCAGCGTCCTCAAAGGCCTCGCGAGCGACTTCCAACATGATACGTTGTTGAGGGTCGGCTCGCTCAACTTCGCTGCGCGCCATAGAGAAGAATGACATGTCCAGTGCACCGAGCTCGACGCTTTCGTCAAGGAAATACCCGAATTGGGTCGGTACGGTACCGGGCTTCTTGGTGTCCGAGTAATAGGTATTGATGCTGTAGCGGGATTCTGGGACACGGCATCGACCATCTTTCTTGTTTAGTAGGAATTTCCAAAGCTCTTCGGGACTAGCCAAGCCTCCAGGAAGGCGACACGCCATGCCACAGATGGCTATTGGAGCTTGACGTTGATCATCTTGCGAGCTTGATTTGGCATTTGTGCCATTTCCGTTGACGTGTCCGTTTGTCTGCGCATTCTGAGTGGCGTGGCCATTGGTCAAAGGAGTGTGAGCAGAAAAACCGTTCGTGGCATGGCCGTTGGTTGAGGGACTGTCGACAGACAAGCTGTGAGCAGCATGGCCGTTGGTCAGAGGAGCGTCAACAGCCATGATCAATGTAGAGATAGCTCTTGGGCTAATGAAACATGTAAGAGTGCTGATCAGAGGTTAAACCGCTTGACCGAGCTCTTGGTGTTCGATCAAGAGAAAACTATGAAGTAAAGATGAAAGTATAGGTAGCCGGAGACACAATACTCATCTCAACTCTGGGATTCACTGCGTTACATCTTGCGTCTCGGCGTGCGGGCTGCTCCTGGTTGACATCGCCGTCGCCGTCGCCGCAGCGAGTCCGCAGAGCCGCCCGATGGTCTATTGCAAAGGGCGTGTGGGCGCACGATATCGGCACCGAACGCGCCGAGCCATACTTACAGTCAAGGACGGATCGCTTGTCAACGTCTGGAGTCGAAGTCGGGTTCCTTGAGCGAGGCCTCGCCACCGGGCCCGGGCAAGCCACGCAGGCGGACTGCCGGCCCGACGCTTAGTCATCGCCAGTAGGCCATCACCTCGAATGACTTCTCGGCTTCCAATTTCCTCGCACCGCGGTATCTGCACTCGCACGCCGGACTTTTCGTCCGATAGCCCTCTGTAGTCTCGTTGGGAGGTTGTCGTTGCCAATCGTATACGGAGAGCCGTAGCCATCATGGTATATGCCCAATATGACCAAAATTCAGGATTGATCACCTGAACACCCTGGAGTATGTCAGTAGTGGACCATAGAACTATCGTAGAAGGTCGATTGAAAGCGGAATGAGTATATTTTTTCCATGGCGAGCGGATCACGACTATTTGCGACTTTACCTTGTCTACCTTATACATATTTGGCAAGATTGCAAGTCTCGTCATGGAATAGACAGACTCCAGAAGTCCAACAGGTATTGAACAGCATAGCGTGTGCCCTATACGTTTGGGAGACTGTGAGCATTCATCCTGTCCAATCCACATGTTCAATGTCCGTATGTGGATGGTTTTCCCGTACACTCAGCCTTTGAGGCGTCATTTATCAACCATTCGCAGATTCTGCAACTTCATACATCGACACAATGCTTCCAGTCGTCGACCGCAGATCGGAACTTTGACAAGCATACCTGCTACAACCCAGTGACATGCTCGCTATCCATGCTCTTTAAGGTATCGCAGAAGAGGAGATTTTGATGAGAGCATTGACAGTATCTGTGTGACGGCATGTTCCAAGCGCCACGGCGGGTTCAATCATGATTTCAAGTGTTGTCACCATTGGGATCTAGACTCATTCTGGCTCGCCATGGTGCGTGAAGTGGCTGGCAACAAGGAACTTGAAGTCCTGCGGCGAGAGCTTGCTCCGATTGGCTGATGCATGTACATGTATTTCGGGCATTATAGGGTTAGTGTTTCGAAGCAGTCATTCCAACGAACTCACATTTGAACTCTTGGAATGTAGCATACGAGCCTCTTGACAGCATTTGCTGAAGTCCTGACCGCAACCCAGGGACTTTGCTCGATCTGAGTGACGGGACTGGACTCCCATAGCTGGCTTTGTCTGCCTAAAAGTCAGTTCAGCATTCATTTCTGCAATTGGGAAGAGAGGACTTTCGGAGAGGTGATGCGCCTTGCCGAGTAGGACACGGATCTAAGGAGAACAAGTTTTTTTCCAATGCAAAACTCATTGAGCTACAATACTCAAGCAAGTAGTGTTGACTATGACCAGGATACCAGTGTTCATTCTTTGCCGTTACCCTCGATCATGGAGACCAGCTCTCTTTCTACTCCTAGCCATGTTGATCTACGCAGATTATAAGCCAGCCAATAGTTTCCGCCTGCATCTTTTCCGATAACAACACCTGTGTTACGGGTAGCAAAAGGTCGCGTGCTGCTTCCTTGGATGCAAGAAGGTCTTCCGAGCTCATTCGTTCGCAGCTCAAGGCTCAACCCTTTCCCAACGACTGCTGCCGAAAAGTCTAGCTTGAATAGCTTGGCCTTTTCCCAATTGGATATCATGAACATGAACATGTTTGCGTCTCCAAATATAGCTGGATGCCCTGAGTTGTCAAGACACTCCCTACGAATGACGTCTAAGGCTTGCAGTTGCTCTGCTTTGCGCTGCTGGTTCAGTGCCGTGCGGACCTGCGAGGCAGTCACTGCCAGAGACCGATCAAGAACCTGTCGAATCTTGAGAAATGTGATCGACGGGAAGACGGCGTTAGTGACCAGCGCCGAAGTGGTAGATGGGATAATGCCAAGTTCTTTGAAGATTGATCGACAGCAGCAAGTGTTCCTCATATGAATCGTGCGGTTCGGGGAGGCGTTCTCTGCACGCATGACGATCCGAGTCCACCAGGCGAATATGATGTCGCCCTCACTGACAAAGGACACTCGGTTGCTGTCGAAGGCTGCTTGGGCAACGAGCTCTTGCGCGACCTCTTTCTTCATTCGAGCCACATGTTCTGCAGGTAGGAAAATCATTCGTTCTTCCTCCCTGCGTCTCCAGAATAGCTGTATGGAGAAAAAGTAGAATGTAGCAAAAAGTATCCAGCTCCAGCCTGCGAGCAAAAGATCGGCAAAGCGATATCTCACTTCCGGATTCACTTTCAACTGGCTGAGCGCTTGCAATGGATCATGAGAGAAGGCCAAGAATGGTTTGACTTGATCTTCTTTTCCATTGAGAACAGCCGTCCAAGCTTCCAAGATAGCACTTAGACCCATCATGTCTGTCAGACTGTGAAGGAAAGACATGGTCATCAGAGTCGCATCTCGAAAATGCATGACGTGAACTCCAAGAAGAGGGCTGTCCGTATACAGCCAATCCTCCAGTTTGTCTGGAAATCCTGGGCTGCGAATAAAGGTCTTGAACCTGGACGGTCTAACGTAGGACGGGATCGAGAATGTGACCGGGCGGCCGGCAGCACTCATGCTATGAGGATGAGCGAGTCGTGCCGCAAGTGGGTGCGCGTCGACCGCGACGTCGAAGGTCGCCGTGGACCATGTAAAAGCAGTACGCTGATCGCCAAATTGCGCAGGAACATGATACTCCAGCGCTCCTGCTTTGTTCCTGCGGATGCGAGCGCCCAGTTTTCGCCAGTCGCCAAGTTCAAGTAGTCGTGATAAGGCATCACGAATCTTGCGATCATCTAGAAGGTCGTCAAATCGGAAGGTGAAGTCGAAACAAAGGCCATTCGTATTCTTGGTATCATCGTAGTAGTGAAAGGGGACGATGGTGTCTGTTGACACAGTCGGCGGTTGCACAGCGCGATCTCTAAACGTAAAGATGGTCATGATGCTCCTTGCTTAGCAGAGTAATATTGATTGAGCCACAGTGGTATCCTGGCTAGGCTCAATTTTGAACGAGTCGGAAGAGCACTCTTTTCTCGGAGCCCGGGATCCGGTAGTCCACTTTGTTTTCACTACAATGAATCTGGCTTAGCTTTGCGCAATACGGAGGTAGACAGGGTAATAGTCCACATGCTCATGCACAGGTTCTAATCCCCTTGACGATTCATGGCTGCCATAAGCTCGAGTCTACTTTTGAGTCTTGGTCACAGTCGAATTTAAAATGAATGGTTCCTGGAGATGTCAGTGAGACTGGAAGTACGGCAGGTAGACATGTCTTAGGATGTGTTCTATCCATGGTGGAAATGATCCGATAAGCAGGAAATCTACAACGACAGGTATCACGTCTATATCAACAAAGACCGATTATTCTCTTGACATCCGCAGCTGCTCGCCATCCTTTTTTGTAAGACTTTCCCATTGTCGGCGGAAATACGGCATGATGATCCAACTCATCAAAGGTTGGAGCAAAGTGTCAACTACTCCCCATCCGCGCTTCGGCGAGGCACCCATCATGTTAGCAAACAGAGCATGCTGCTCAAGCGAGTATGTGACTATGAAGTCGCCTCGGTCGACTGCTTTGATGATCATGCTCGCTACCTTCTCAGACGACGGGAACTTAGCGACCAGGCTCTCGATAGGTTGGTGAAGGCCCTGAATAGTCTTGTTCAAGTGCACCTTGGTCGCCTGTTCTTTCATGAAGCCAGGCGAGACAAAGTCGCCAGGGAAGGCGCAGTGGATGGAATAGTGCGAGTCGGCCGTATCGTGACGCATGACTTCCAGACGGAGGGTGTCCGCTAGAGCGCGGACAGCGGCTTTGGAGGCTGAAAACAGACAAACGTCAGTACCGCCTTGTACAAGATCGGGCCTCGTAGCTCACTGGTGTAGGCAATCGATCCTGGGAGCCCAAGGAAGGCTGCAGCACTATTGATGAAGATAAGGTGTCGCTGTCTTTGAACCTTCGGCTTGGGCGACGATGCATCCTCAGCCAGCCAGATGTCCATCAAAGACTTGGCTGCGTTGACGCCAGAGAAGTAATTGTTTCGCATGCAATCCTCCAGATCCTTTGCACTAAGATCGACAAAGAATCCATTCTGATTATAATTGCCACCTGCGACACAGTACAGGATGTCGGGAATCCGGGGCTGTGACTTGAATGCCTCATCGACCTATGAAGAAAGGTCAGAGATCGGCCTGGCAGCGACTTGTACATCAAGCGCATGCAGGCTCACCTGCTGGGCATATCCCATGTCCACAGTCACAATGCTGATATCTTGAGTTTTGCTGACACAGAAGGGGATGATTTCGTCTCTCGCCTCTTCCAACGGATCGTGACTTCGCGAGAAGAGGGTGATGTGTGTACCTGTCTTTTGTCAGCATGGGACATTTTGTTAGGCTGCCTGGGTTCGAGTGGACCTCGAGATGCCAGCTCTTTCGCAAATGCTCTTCCCAAACCTCCTGCACCTCCGGTAATAAATGCTGTCTATTTTACATGTCAGCGGTCACTCGAAATGAACCAAGGTTGGGATCCAGATCATTACTAACTTTTCCAATCAGATCTTTCGGCATCTTTGTAAGACTGTATGTTCAATGTCGGTGTCGTCCCTTGCCTTGATTTGAGGTGATACCTTAGTCTCGGTCACCCGGTCCGATGGCGGTCGCTCCGGCTTCCGAGTCCGAGGATATGGTGTGCGGCAACATATGCACCCTAGACTTACGCCGACAATACCCAGATATAGATAGACTCGGAATGAGGAGTTTTGTTCAATAGTCTGGTTCTAGTCAAGAGTAATGCGTGGAAGTTGCCATTGGAAAACTTCAATTGCTACTTATTTTTCAGCTTTACTACAACCCCAAGGGCGAGGCTATCTTCACCACTTCGATCGTCCCTACCTTTCATAATGTCTGAAGCAGCTATCTCGTTGCTTTCGGGTTGGATCAAGGATCAGAAGCCGCAAGGTCCACAGATGAAGGACGCGCCCACCTTTTACCGCAACTTAGAGGAAGCGCTCGACCTCCGCCGTGCAGACCACTCAATGTTTGTAAGTGCAAAGGCTATAACCCACAGTGTTCAAGACATCTTGCTGACTTGCAACTTTCTCTCTGAACAGACCCGGACAAAGTCAGCCTGGAAGCTCGGACAGGCCTACGACTTCTGCTCCAACGACATACTTTCCCTCGGAAGAACCGGTGTCATCCGTCAAGCCTTCCTTGAAGAGCTCGCCAAAAACCCAGACTTTATGATGTATTCGGGCGGATCACGGTTGATGGACGGCAACTATTCCTACATCGAAGAGGTCGAAGCTGAGATTGCAGCATGCCACGGTGCCGAGACTGCGATCATCGTTGGCAGCGGGTTCGAGGCAAACACAGCCATCTACGCGGCTATTCCGAGACCTGGAGATGCCATTGTGTACGACGAGCTTGTGCACGCAAGTACGCACGATGGAATGACGACGTCTTTGGCACAATGCCGTGTGCCTTTTCGTCACAACGATGTGGATGCTCTTCGAGATGCTATCTCGGGCATTCTCGACACGCAGGCACAGATTGTGGACGGATCTCGCACGCTTCTCGTCTCTGTCGAGAGTGTGTACAGCATGGATGGCGACGTGTGTCCGCTACTGGAGATGATGGACGTGGCCCGCGAGCTGTGTCCTAAGAGCAACGTCGAATTCATTGTCGACGAAGCTCATGCCACTGGCATCTTGGGTCCCAAGGGTGCGGGCCTGGTGTGTCAGCTAGGTGTCGAGAAGCAAATTGCCGTCCGTCTGCACACTTGTGGAAAGGCGCTTGCCTCAACTGGAGGTATGTTCCCTAACGACATGGCCGATGCCGAAGAAACACTGACCAGATTCTTCAACAGCCGTCATCCTCGGGAACAACTCAGTCCGCAATACCATCATGAACTTCGCTCGTTCCGTCATCTATACAACCGCTCCCTCATTTCCCACAGTGGCGGGTATCAGAGCGGCGTACAAGCTCATGGCAAGCGGTGGCACGCAGAAGGTAAGCATAGTAGCGCCTTTCGCGACACCATCTCTACTTGTACGCATATGCTGACCACAGGCGCCTCGCAGTACCAGGATAACATCCAGCACCTGGTGAAGCACTTCTTCAAGAGCATCGAGGCCAATCCGCACTGGGCCAAGGCTCAGGAGCAGGGAATCGTCGACATCCCCGTTCTCGAAGACTGGGAAGATCGCGAGTTCCACGCTCATATCGTGCCACTCAAATCGCGCCAACGCTACGTTTGGTGGTTGGTCTTCCAGCTGCAACTGGCTGGTGTCTCGGCCTTCCCAGTCGACTACCCTACAGTGCCGCGAGGCCAGAGTCGCATCCGGCTGATGTTCCACGCAGCGAACACTGAAGAGCAGGTGGAGTTCCTGGCCAAGACCATCTGCGACTGGGCTGTGGAGATGATGGCGATTGAGGCAACTCCAGACGGAGGAAGTAAGAGCATTCCAAAGGCTGCACAGCAGGTGTACGCCCTGATGGCCGCGCATGCTTGATTATAGGGCCAGGCGGTACACATTGACCCGCATTAGGCAGCCCCACTCACTTCTAGAGCGGATGAGGACGATGCCGACAGATGGGCTTTTTAAAGGAAGACGAATCGTCGTGTGTAGACTCGGGTGCTCGCCACTCCGGCGTTGGTAGGACTGCAAACGACTCAAAATCTCCATAGATGGTTGCTGCTGTCCGGTGTAGGTGCTGCCATACGTTGTTAGAATTGTTTTTGATTTGATCCCAATGCGGTCGTCATGGCTCCTTGTCAAGTCGTAAAGATATTTTGCCTGCAAAATAAGCAGCTTCCTCGGCGTAATCCAATCCTACGAATGCTGGATGCTATCATGTCGTTTCTGATCGTCGGCATCCTGGAGCACCGGCAAACACGAAGCTACGTAAACGCTGGAAGATTGTCTGTAGTATCGAACGTAGACTAAACACGAGATGAGCTGCTTGGTGTGGCGGGCTGAGTTGACAGCTCCAAACTCCGATCGAATGTTAAGGAGAATTTAGGCTACATAAATCCTGCCTCGGACCGAAATCACGCGCACCGCCCTTCGCCCATCATTCTTTGCCGCTCCAACATTGCTAACCATCATCCAAGGCGTTAGTATTGTGTTTGAGACATTTAGCTGACGGTGTCTGCATCAAAATTCTCTGCGTCGAAGTTCTCGTCTCATGTGGCGCTCCCGCCAACACAAACGTGCTTCGAGGATCATGTCCGTTGTCTTGGCTTCAGCGCAGATAGCTCGTTGTCAAGAACAAGACTTGTTGAGACAGCAGCAGTCGCGGTGTCGGGCAAGGGCATCACTGGTCTGTCGCCATCAGACGCGCTTTTGGAAGGTTCGTACACCTTGCGACGGCCATTGTATGCAGTTCCCATCCAAATGTCCCACCACGGAAAATAGGTGGCGAAGTTGTACTGGACGCGTGGGTCAGGTCACCGGATACAGATACTCTTGCTGCTGGAGCTGGAACATCAACTAACCTGAAAGCCAAAATTCGCATGATGGATGTTGTGCCACTCGGGAGTGTATCCCAGCAAGCCTCCGATGAGGATAAAGGGACTGTACGGCAACTTGTACGCGCAATGGTTCTCGCACGAACGCACTGTGGCTAACGAGAGGAACACGCCTTGCTCAACGTCGGTCAATCGCGGAATCCCAGAAGCAAGTTGCGAGGCGACAATGTCGAAGCACAGACTTTCGACAGGGTGATTGTAAGCGGACCCAAACGAGAACGAATTGTAAAGCTCGTGGTGCTTCGAGTGGAAATGCTCTGCGGACGTTTCGGTCAGTACTCGCCTTCATGGTGTGCCCCAATCCCCGAGATTGAAACCTACTAAACCACCACCTGTTGCGATGGGAAAACAAATGAGTCCAGTACAGCCAGGTATCAAATATGAAGAAGGCGATGAATTGACGCACGCCGAGGTACAACAGTCTTACGAGCCATGCCATGACCATCAATCTAGTAGGTGCATCGTCTTCAATGGCAAGGAGCTTGCTAAGCGATGAGTGGCAGTAGGCGTATGAACCGAAGCAGTCTGAGCATTCTTGAAGGGGAGGCAGCATCTTCACGAATACCAAGGCAAGAGCTGTGGTGACGGAATGGTAACACACAGCATGGGTTATGACTGCAGACCTGGATACCTTGTTTCGCTTGAGCTCTTCTTCGCTGGGATATACGCGGTGCTGTTCCCAGATATTGAAAGTCTCGAGTGTTGTAAAGAAAGTTGTGCCCACGATATAACTAGCCACAGGTGAAAGAGCGGCCCACTGAGATGTGGTCAAGTTGTTCATGTTGTCAAGAAAGTCTGTACCTGCGTCGACAACGAAGCAGAGGGCCGGGGTTTGTAATGAACATCTATGCTGTTGACAAGTCTCAAGGCAGGTGAAATATTTTCCTCCACGTTAAGCCAAATCGACTTTCCATGGAATGGTCGTGTCCGACGGGGCGACGACTGGGGTGCATTTCGGAGGACGGATTCCGAAGCGAAGCGAAGCGAACGTTGGCTAAAATCGGCCACCTCTACGCGCCGAGCAGATGTATGCATGGTCGCACCAGTCCTTGTTGTCGCAGCAGCTCGGACCCGAGCTATGAAACGTATCCTGATTGGTGCAAGGCGCGACTGTCATTGGACTCAGCGACAGGCACGCACAGTTTGAAGATTGCTTGCATCGTCCACAAACTACGCTGGTTCTTACTCAATTCAATTCATAACCACGGCATGGACCATGGATCACTCAGACAAGAATGACGTGTCTCGCATTGCGTCCAGTGCGCCCACTGTACCAACAGAAGACGAAACAGCGCTGCAAACAGCGGACGCGGACGCTGTCATTGAGTCCAAGGACAATCTGCCTTCTCGACATCACCTACCCAAGAAGAAGAAATCGCTCTCCTTCAAGCTCGCATTTGCAGCACTTGCGTTGTGCCTACTTGTATTCCAGATAGACGGAACCTGCCTAAGCATTGCGCTGCCAGTGAGCTAAGAAACCGACTCTGCTTTACGATTTGCCCACGTCAACGCTGTACTGACCTTAATTCTAGGCCGTCTCCGCAGACCTGAAAGGCACAAGTCTGGAGTCTTTCTGGGCAAATCTGGGCTACAGCCTGTGCGGTCTCGTCGTCCAACCGGTCTGGGCCAGCGTGAGCGAGGCTTTCGGGCGCAAAGGATGCCTTCAGTCATCGATCTTTCTATTCTTTGTCGGTTCCATTGTCTTTGCTACTGCGCGCAACATGGGTACCGTCATTGCTGGAAGGGTATTCCAAGGACTTGGTGGCGGAGGCATTGACATTCTGACTTCTGTCGTGCTCGCGGATATGACGACGCTGGAAGAACGCTCGAAATATCTAGGACTTATGGCCATACCGTCAGCCGTTGGTATCATCATTGGTCCCTTCATTGGCGCTCTATTTTCCACTTATGCGTCCTGGAGGTGGATCGGATGGATCAACCTCCCACTGTTGGGTGTTGGAGCCGTCTTACTGTTCTTCTTCCTCCAACTTCGAGCCGTTCCTATGGGTAAAACACTCATCAGCAACTTGAATCGACTCGACTGGATCGGTATGCCACTGGTAATCATCGGCGTGACTGCCTTCTGCGTCCCGCTCAGCTGGGCGGGGTCTTTGTTCCCGTGGGCTTCCTGGCAAACACTCGTGCCGCTAATCCTAGGAGCCGCAACCATCGGCGTATTTGCTTGGTACGAATCGAAGCCCTCGAAACCCATCATACCCCTCCGGCTTTTCCAAACAAAGACAGGCAATATGGCCCTCATGGGAGGCTTCCTCCATGGTGTTGTCCTCATCTCATTGATGCAATATCTGCCTCTCTTCTACCAAGCTGTCCAGCTCAGAACAGCAATTGCGTCAGCTATCTTCCTGCTGCCAACCACAATCGTGAGCGTCGTTGTCACAGTCGTCTCCATGATGCTGGTTCCAGTAGTTGGAGGATACGTGTGGCTGCTCAGGGTTTCATGGATCACCACTGCGGTCGGAATCGGCTTACTGGCCCTTTACAGAGTAGACTCTTCGTCATCAATGCTATATGGCCTCCCGGTCCTATGGGGTCAGGGTATCTCTATGCTGCGTCTTCTTATGCTCCCCGTCCAGGCAAGCGTCAAGCGCGTCGACAATGAAGGCCTGGCCACAGCGAACTTCGTCACCATCCGCATGTTCGGTGCACTAGTTGGCCTCGCAATCTGTTCGCCGATATTTAACACAGTCTTCTCCGCTTCCATTTCATCGGCTGCGATGGATCTGACCGGACCGTTGGAGCCGCTCAAGGATGCTTCCAATGCGATCAATACTATCAGCGAGCTAAGGTCACTGAACGTGTCTCCCGAAACACTTGACCAGGTCTCACGAGTATACCTGAGATCCTTCAACGCCATCTTCTACACAATGGCTGGACTGAGTGTGCTGGGTTTTGTGACGTCTCTGTTCTTAGATGAGATCGACCTCAAGAGAAACCACAGTGGAAAACAACGCTTCGAAGACAAAGTTCAGAGGCCTGCTCAACTTGAACAGATGTCGGAGTCGACGTTGCGCACCGAAAACATGTAGAGAGAGAGGATTTGGCAAGAGCAAGGTAAAGCGTGATGCAAATTGTATGAAAGTCTCTGCCTCCAGATGGAACGTCAGTCATGCTATGACCGAGCGCGTGTCTGCTGTTTGATGTGTTTGGAATGGACTATCAAGAATATATCGTACATGTCAGACTCTGTGGTGCCGCAAGGTATGACGTCCGCGATTGAAAGAATACTCGTACTCGCATCCTTCCTTTCCCAATTCGTAATGGCTTGGATTTGATCGGCCCTTTTTGCGCCTGACTCAGCCCCACCACCAACTACCTCGTACATGATGACAGGATTCAGCAGCAAGCTGCGCTCTCTTTTCTACAACTACATCTGTATTATCGATAAGCATTGCCAAATTATCACTTAACCCAGCCAAGCTACCAAACATCAAGATGCTCAGCTCCATATTCACCACAGCTCTGAGCATAGCCCTCTGCTCAACTCTCGCTAAGGCAGCAGCAATCCAAAGAGAGCAGATGGTCTCTCCCGACGGTCTTTGGGAAATCTCACCTGACGGCAAAGGTATCACAGTCTGGGTCTCCAACGTCACGGACACTATATTCGGCGAAGACGCTGAGGATTTTGACTACTACCTCGGTGGCGACGTTGAAAATCCCGGCAACATGCGACACTTCGACGGTTCAATTCAATCGGTCGAGCACTTCGCCAAAGTCTTTAACAACGGCGATCCCGATGCCTTGCTCATCGCTGTTGAGAATGTCTCTATGATGGGCGGATTGGATGCTGGAAGGGCGGCAGACAAGGCGTGGTTGTGCATGGATCTTGACTGTCCTATGAATAGGGTTGCTGAAGCGTGCACAAAGTTCCAGGCGCCTTGTTCGGTGTGGGAGAGGATCGAGTTGTGAAGTTGGCGAGTGTATAATTTGGGAGCACGATTGCTAGGAAGTGTATTTCTACTCCAATGTTAATGATGTATCTATGATTGCTGGTGACAATTAACAGCTTTACAAGTCACCTCTCCACAGCCTCTAGAGAAGGATTCTGATCTGTCATTGAATTTACTGCCAGGGTTACAGGCACCACACTACAATGCCGCTGGTGTCTTTGGTCATATCTGCATGTCCTACCCTACCAGGCACAGCCTCAATCCTATACACTGCCTGGATGATTTGCGTTCCCTACTGATCCCAGATATCATACAGTCACTATCGAGGCTGTAGTATCTACCCTATATTGGCTTTCCAATCCTATACCTCCTAGTATCATCGACCTTCACCCTGCCTTGCGTCAGAAATTTCATCAACGCCAACGCTACCGACTCCGAGAGCACACATCGAGAAGCAGCATACTCGCAAACGATTGCGAACTGTCGAATACACACTCCCCTCGACAATACCCACATCTCCAATCTTCATCAAGATGTGCATCGACGTCCACCAAATTCTAGCCTGCACCCATGATATCGACCCTCACTCGCCCTGTTTCGAGCTGAGTAAGTGTGGCTACACCAAAGTCGCACCTCAAGACAGGACACTTTGGGAAGATGCCTATGGAAAGCATCAAGTCGTACGAGATCCCGCTAGATATTACCATCAAGACCTGTCATCGATTTGCGAGGACTGCAGGGACTATGAGAATGCACGTGCGAGACATGGCGTAGCATTGCAGTGGCCTGATGCGACAGGGACTGCTAGGCGCAGCAATATGGTTGTGGGATGATGGCTGAGAGGAGTCTCGGTTCGTGGCTTTGCCTGCGAACAATGCAAAGTCGTTGCTACGCTACCTATCTGTGTATCGATGTTGGCTTCTGTTGTTTGTAGGGATGATGGCTGAGAGGAGTCTCGGTTCGTGGCTTTGCCTGCGAACAATGCAAAGTCGTTGCTACGCTACCTATCTGTGTATCGATGTTGGCTTCTCTTGTTTGTATCATATCGCCAGTAAATGGTGTTTCTTTAGAAATGTGTGCCGTGTACTGCAATCCACGTCCATTGCCTCATGGACTGCTATACACACTTGCTGCACGTAGGGACTACAGTCATGGCTACACTGCGCAGTCAATGTCGAGCAGCCCAGAGCTTTACCTTATAGGACTTCGAGAAGACCTGTATCATCGACAAATCGGACCGATATTTCATCGACCGTCTGCCGAAACCAACCATACCAACTCAAGAACTTAACCTTAACAACAAGACATCACCAAAGTCCTATGCGCAACACATAATCCGCTTATTCACACCAACTTTCCGAGCCAAATAAACACCATGTGCTCCCACATCTACTACATCTTAGCCTGTGGGTGCCCCGACACCGACAAACCTCACGTTTTCAAGATTAAGCATTGCGAGTGGGATGCCCTCTCCTACGAAGACAAAGGTTCCGGGACAACCGCCAATGGAGCGCATGTCTCCGATGAGACTCACGAGCGTGACACTGGAGCTATCTGCCAGAAGTGCAGGAATGCCGAGAATCGGCGTGCGAGAGATGGTGTGCCTTTAAAGTGGCCGAGCGCGAAGAAGACTGTGGCGGACAAAAAGTTGTTGATTGACTGATTGATTGAGGGTGGAGCTCTGGAGGGATTGATGAATGATGGCTTTGAGTGTTTGTTCGTGCATGTTGTGGCTTCGATATGTATCTGTGTTATTTTGTATGGCTTGCGTGGTTGACTCCGGATTCTGTGGGTTCGATTTATGTTCTGTTCATGCTGTCTTGTACATTAACTTCTGTCTCCTGTCTGCAGTGTTTCCCCCATGAAACAACTTCTTCAGTGCTGTATGCGCCTCGCTCTTAAACGTCAATCTAAAGCATGCCGCTTAAATGCCAATATAGTCACCGCGAAAGGTGACAAGTAATGCAATGGTCTTCCTCGTACGACCTCGGCCACATCGCCTCCCACCTCCTTTTACCCAATCAGTCCTTCCTCCGCATCACATCCTACTCGCCCTCGGTACAACAAACAACCCCTCTCCACTAGCACAAACCACGACCTCACCACAATCATCCTCACCACCACCGAAAGCCTGCTTAATCTCCGCATTAATCCACTGCTTCCTGCCCTCCCGCTTCTCATACCACGCCACAACTTGCACCGCCCCACCAGTCCTTACAGGCTTCAAGTACTTGATGTTCAAGTAAGCGGTGAAACTCCCCAAGCCGCTAGCCGGACTCTCGCCTTCAGCCAAACCCTTGCCGACAGCCAGGAAATGGTCCCGTTCGTGGTTCACAGTCTGCAGGATTCCCATGGCCTCATCGAGTAGACTTGCTACTATTCCGCCGTGCAGAATGCCAGGGTGACCATCGAGATCAGAGCCGAGGGTGGCGAGGGTTGTGATTGATGGGATGTAGGAGTCTGAGGGTTCTGGGCGGGTGTAGACATTTATGCACGAGCGGATTGTGGTTGGAGTTTTGAGCGTTGTGGCGAAGAGGGAGTCTTCGTTTGTGGGTTTCAGGGTGCGTGAATCGGGAGCGCGGGTGATAAGATTTGGTTTGGAGAGGAGGGCGGCTGTCCATGGGATTCGCAGGAAGGGAGCGGTGGTGTCTGAGGGCGCCATGGCTGAGTCGTGCTGTCCTCTCCTGTTTCCTGTTCCTGATCCTGTCGAAAGGGCTGATGGCTTATGCTATTTTACAATATTCAAGAGGCGGTGTAGAGACCCAAAGGCATGTTCCAATGGTACGGTTTGTTGAGAACGGTGTCGGATAAGCTTTCTTCCCGTTCCTTCGATTGTATACGAGCTGACTAGCGACAATGAAAGCAGGAAGATGAGTCTTACGAATGACAACGTGCGAACAATCCAGGAGTAGGTTAATGCTACAAGCAATCACCCCCGGCTATGCACATGTGTTTCGTGCCATTGATAGTGCCATTGTAGCCTCGGCTGAATGCAAGGCTGGACCCTGAGAATCTGCAGGTTTCCGATCTCGCTGATCTTATCTTATCATATCAGCATTGCCGCCAGAAATAAACCATTGGAAGGTGTACGCTCAGGTGGATGAAAGGAAAAATAGTCCTTGTAGGACGACTATTGAGATACTATACATAAAATCTATTTCTTGCTCTTGGTCTTTGCACCAGCGGCGCCAGACTTCTTGCCAGCGTTGTTGTTGCTCTTCACACTCTCCAGTTTCTCGGATGAACCGAGCGCTTTTCCTCCCTTGCCGCCGTTGACTTCCTCCTTCTCTTCCACCACGTTAGAGGCCGCCTTCTCCTCAGTCTTGGGTGTAAGAGCCTGCACGGCCTTGCTCTTTGTAGCTTTGGGGTCGATACCCTTCCTGCGCATCTGCTTGTGCAAGCTGCGCTCGATGATGGCCTGGTCCTCTTCGTCGTCGAAGCCACCAAAGACATCCTCCTCCTTATCTTCGTCCTCTTCCTCCTCAACAATCTCTTCGGGTGCGACGTACTCGTCGTCTTCGTCGTTGGTACGGCTGAACTTCTTGGCCTCTGCGCTTCCTTGGGCCCTGATGGCGTTCTCGGGAGTGGGGCCGGTCTTCTTGAACTTGGAGACGTAGAAACCGTCAACGTTGTAGGCGTGGGGGTAGTATCTCCTGGTCATCTTCAAGCTGGGATGGAAGCGCTTGGAGCCGAACTTAACAAAGCCCTCCTTACCGAAGGCAAGACCAGTCTCGACGAGCTTGACGTTGGGGCGCTTGTTGAGCACGTACTGTACAACCGACTCGTTCTCCTCAACGGTCACTGAGCAGGTAGAGTAGACGATGTAACCACCAGTCTTGCTGGCGTGGTCCACGGAGTCAACAGCAGCAAGCAGAAGTTGCTTCTGCAAATGAGGCAGACGGAGGAAATCAGCCTCTGTCTTGTTGGTCTTGACACTGGCATCCTTCGCAATGACACCAGTACCACTGCAAGGCGCGTCAAGCAGGACACGGTCAAAGCCACCCATCACCTTCGGGAACTCCAGCGCAGAGTAGTTGCAAACGATGGTGTTCTTCACACCGAGACGGTGAATGTTACCGATCAGACCCTTTGAACGCTCTTTGCTGGCATCGTTGGCGAAGACAACACCAGTGTTGCGCATCACAGCAGCGAGGTAGGTTGCCTTACCACCGGGAGCAGATGCCATATCCAGAACGCGCTCGTTTTCTTGGGGTGCGAGCGCCATAACGGGAAGGAAAGAAGAAGCAGCCTGCAGGATGTAGTGACCAGCAAGGTATTCAGGTGTAGCACCAAGAGGGACTTGTGACTCGAAGACCTGAAGACCAACCTTGCTCCACTTGCCTACAGGCTCCAGTGTGACACCGCGGTTGATGAGGGAGTGTGCCAGATCTCTTCGTGAGGTTCTCAATGTGTTGGTACGCAGGACAACGGGACGGGGTGTCTCGTTAGCGTCGAAGAAAGCAAGAGCCTCTTGGGGAGGGAAAAGCGAGAAGAGCTTCTCAGCAAGGAAAGGTGTGTATCCGTAGTATGCGCAAATGTCCTTCAGCAGCGATGCGGTGTAGTGAGCTCTGCTCTTTGCAGGGTCATGCAGGTCCTTGAAATTTGTCAAAACACGCACTGTCTCTGTGATACGAGTGCGCAACAGTTGCATGTCAGGCGGTAGCAGGCCCTTCTTAGGCTGGCCATCCTCGTCTTCACTGTCCTCCAAGTCGGCAATATTTGTCTGCATGGCATCGTTTGCAACCTCGGCCTCGTTCTCACGCTCCTGCTCTTCCCTCTCCATATCAAGCTTTTGCGACAGACCAACAATGTTGGCTGCGTTCAAGACCTCCTCAGCATCAGATTCGTCCTCCGACCACATGCCCTTTTGGATGTCTTCGTCCGAGTGCATCACATCGTCGTCGTCGGAAGCGGCGTTCGCGAAGTCGTCGGCGTCGGAATCGCCGTCCATGAAATCGTCCAGGTTACCGGCTTGAACACCGCCATCTGAAGAAGCGTCTGAGAGGTCACCCTCATCGTCGTCCAGAGGCATGGGTGCCTTCTTGGGCTTCGCGGCAGGCGCAGTCTTCGAAGGCTTCTGTTGTGTCTTGAAGTCTCCCTTAGTGCTAGTCTTTCCAGCAGAGTTCTTCGCTCCGCCCTTAGGCTCGGACTTCTGCTTCTTCACGGCTCCGTTGGTCGAGGCTGGGCTCTTGCGCTTCTTTGCTGCGGTGGTAGGAGGATCGATTGGGTCGGGCATGCCCTGCTTCTGCATGCGGCGCGAAGGGCCCTTGTTGGCGCCCTTTCCAATGGAGCCATCCTGGCGTTTGGTAGGACCCATTGTATGATTGTATGCGACGGGGAATTGGTGTGTCGCGCAAAGTGGTAAAATGCAAGTCTCGTCCAGGCCCGCAGCTAGAGCGTCTGGAAAAGTTCAAGTCCCCCAAATTTTTGATGGCCCGAGCTTTTCTCCAGATCTCGCCGCTCCGTCACGATCACATGCTTGCACTGCGGACTTGATGACCCAGAGAGATCAACGACAGTACTCTTACAAGAGTCACAACCAAAACCAAACTACCACATTGGGCTTTCAAGATGCCTATCGCAATTGGTCTGGAAGGCTCAGCCAACAAACTCGGCGTCGGCGTCATATTACATCCCACCTCCACCCCGCCATCACCACACGACAGTGCCCATTCGGACGATGATCCCTCACAAAAGCGACAGAAACGCTCTTCGCCTCCAGCACAGATCTTGTCGAACCTGCGACACACATTCGTATCTCCTCCTGGCACTGGCTTCCTGCCCAAAGACACAGCAGCACACCACAGACGATGGGTCGTCAGGCTGGTCAAACAGGCAATGAAGCAAGCAAACGTGAAGCTGGAAGATGTGGATTGTATCTGCTATACTAAGGGACCTGGCATGGGTGCACCACTCAACTCTGTGGCTGTGGCGGCGAGAACATTGAGCCAGCTTTGGGACAAGCCTCTTATCGGTGTGAATCATTGCGTTGGACATATTGAGATGGGACGGGAAATCACGGGAGCAGAGAACCCGGTGGTACTATACGTGAGTGGTGGTAACACACAAGTCATCGCGTATTCCGCCCAGCGATACAGAATTTTTGGCGAAGCTTTGGATATTGCTGTTGGTAATTGCCTGGATCGATTTGCAAGAGTGCTCAACATCAGCAATGACCCTGCACCTGGATACAATATTGAACAGATGGCGAAGAAGGGTAAACATCTCATCGAACTTCCTTATACCGTGAAGGGAATGGATGTTTCATTCTCTGGTATTCTCGCTAGTGTGGAGGAACTTGCGCGCAGACTGGAGAAGAGCCAAGCATCAGACGAACCCTGGCTAGCCGCCGAGACTGGTGAGCCCATCACAAGGGAGGACTTATGCTTCACACTACAGGAAACCGTCTTCGCCATGCTGGTTGAAATCACAGAACGTGCAATGGCACACGTTGGTGCGAACCAAGTGTTGATCGTTGGTGGCGTTGGCTGCAACGAAAGGTTGCAAAAGATGATGGGTCTTATGGCGAGCGAGCGAGGAGGAAGTGTTTACGCCACAGATGAGCGATTTTGCATCGACAACGGTATCATGATTGCACAGGCTGGTCTGTTGGCGTGGCGTATGGGATTCAAGACTAGCTTGGAGGATAGCACGACCACACAGCGCTTCAGGACTGACGAGCCACTGATCAATTGGAGAGACTGAGATGTGGGTCTTGTGAGTACAATCTAAACCCTTTCATGATACCCTAAATACACGAATACTATGATGATGACCATCAGAGATTGTCTTCGCCTGGTACATTACAACTTCTTCGATCATAATTACTCGGCGCCTCCAGATCTAACATCAAACGACATATTAGACGTCCACCTATTGATGAAGTCGTGGCATCAATCGTGATCTGCGCTGCTGAATACATGCAGTAAAAAGAAGTGTCACTGGCCCTATCCCCTTCACGCCTCATTTCACACCTCAACACCCAGTTTCACATGTTTGAGGCCGGAACATGCCGTTCACTTGCAAAAACCGCGACTGCACCTGACGGATCCCACTTCTTCCGGTCCCTCTGGCAACTCTCACCTTTCGCGAGCGACCACGCGACCTTTCGACACCTGCAAACCATTCGAACACACCTTGGCCAAGTGTGATCCCAGTGCCATCACACAAAACAGTCAATCCCAGCGTACGCTTGTCTTGATTTCTTTCACGTCGCTGCCTTTGCAAAACACAAAGCCGACAACAAGGTCACTGACTTCACCTCAATCAGAACCCAGCAGAACCCAACATCAACAACCATGTCTACCTCCCCGACCAAGGAGTCGTCCCCGACCAAGGCCGACAAGCCTGTCTTCACCGACAAGGAAGAGAAGGTCCTCAAGGCCGCCTGGAACTGCCTTAAGGCTCCGCCGGAGATCGACATCGAGAAGCTCAAGGTCGCTGCTGAGTTCAACACTGTCAAAACCGCTAGCAACACCTGGGCCGTCATCAAGAAGAAGCTCGCTGCAGTTGCTCTCCCGGACGCTGAAGGCGAAGGTATGTTTTATCCACTTTGTGTTCCCATTGCACTTCCGCTCGAGAAACGGTTCGCTAACTGAGAGTCTTTCTTCAGGTGGAACTGTTGCTCCGCCAAACACCAAGAGCACCCCGAAGAAGGGTGGCAAAAAGGCCGCAGCCACTGAAGGCGAGGACGGAGACCACGACGTCGAGACTCCGACAAAGAAGCGTGGCAAGAAGGCCGCAGCTGCGAAAGGCCAGGGCGAAGATCAGGAGACCGAGTCCCCGACCAAGAAACGCGGCAAGAAGGCAGCCGCCACTGACGGCGAGGGCCTGGACCACGAGATCGAGTCTCCGACGAAGAAGCGCAAGGCCCCGAAAGTCGTCAAGGCTGGTGGAGATGAGACCGCTGTTGCCTTTGTCCTGAAGACCGAGGAGGCAGGTGCTGACGATCACTGAGTCGCAAGGTATAGTGACTCTCTGTCTCTATGAGCTTGACCAATGGTGGCTAATGGCGACCATAGAAGGCAACTCAGGACTGCGGATTTCCTTTCCCTACCTCCCTACTTCGCGAGTTCTAGCAATGAATGTTGCTTTCAGACAGGGGTTTTGTTACATTGGGCATATGCGATTCTCAGACCGAGGACGAAGACACAGCGTCAGGCGAATTTGCACATCCCGCCTGCTACTTGAACACTGCATCAAAGGGTTTTAGCACGGATCATCGAGCGAGTAGCGTTTCTTGTGCGCTACCTAGTACCAGTGCAATCATCAGCTTTCAGGCGCGTCGTAAGATACTCTTCTTTCTCTCGTGCAAACGTTCAATTCCCTCTACTGATGCGCAGTCCCTACTATATTTTCGAGCTCGCTGCCAACTGACTTCACTCTATTTGGGCAAATTGTCACAAGCACGGCTTATATCGCGGCTGCTCACTCATCTGCTCCACCTTCGACTACTGTTGACTTGCCGTCCCACTTCACGTGCATATTGCTGCCGGGCCATGTGATTTCGCCGCCTCGCGCTCTATCTCGCGACCTCCTCATCGTTCTTTCCTTTCTTGTTCTCACAACTATTTCGGCCAATCAAATGCACAAATACTTTACCAGGCGCTCAGATCTCTTAAGACAGCAGAACCGCCAGGCTCGCAAGACACCAACATGTCTTCCCAACCGCACAGTCCGCCGCCATCTGCCGAGCACGACGAGCCCTTGACTGACGGGCAGGAAGGAGGCAACACCGCGCCTTCCGACCCGAGCGTTGAGTCTCCTGTCACTGACCAGGACAACATTCTGGCTGAGAAACAAGAGAAGGTTCGCCGCGTGCTGTGGCATTGTCTCAAAAGCCCACCGCAGGTCGAGGTAAAGGTTGGTCCTGGTGAGCTCAGAGTCGCCGCCAAGTTCAACCTTGGGAACGTCGGCGTGCACTTCGAGGATGTCAAATCTAAAGCTGGACAAATTGTTGTTGCAGCACAACTCGATCCCTTGACTGTAGAGGTCAACTTTGAGCAGCTGAGCGCTCTTGCGGGACTTGAGGGCGTCGAGGAAGCAATCCACATCTGGGAAGCTATCAAGGAGCAAGTCGGTACTGCGCCACCTGCTCTGGATTCTGCAGGTCAGTTCATTTACATTCCATGTGGAGGCTTTGTATCACAAGGCAAAGCATGCTGATCATGTCGAACAGGCGCTGAAGAAGACAAAGATACCATGATCGAAGCCAAGAATGATTCGACGTATGTGGACCAAGACGCAACAGACGAATCCTCGCCCAAAGGCGACGAGTTGACGACTGCCCACCAAAATGAGGGACAAATCGTCATACATACATCTTCTGACTCAGGTGCTCGGGAAAGCCAGCCATTGTCCGGAACGATCTCCTCACCAGCTACAGCGACGGACCCCACGGGCGTCGAACAACTCAGCGTACACGAGCAATTGTATAGTGCTGCGACAGAAATCCAGCGCTGCGCGCTAAGAGCACAAGCAAAAAGGTCTCAAGCACAGCGCGAGATTGCCTTGCAGGAGAACGGCTCATCGAGCAAAGGAATTGAGCACAAGATGAAGGACATCGAAATTGCTTCGCGAAAGAACGAAAAAGCTGTGCAACTTGCTCAGTCGACCGCCAACGCTATCAACCTACGCACAGTCGTTACGTGGTACGTTGACTACCTGTTCGGTGATAAGGGGCTAGAAAACCTGCATCAGTGCCTCAATTCTGTCCAACAAGATCAGGGCGCCGACGTGTACAAGACGCCAACAGATGATGACAGCACACCGTCGGCAATGATGCATGGTATAACATGTACATACCAAAAGCTCATTGAAAGCAGCAAAGTCCGAGGGAATGCGTATCAAGAGCGGCTTCTCGAGTTCATTCACTTCTGCAATCGACAGACAACTTTTTGGGAAAGATGCTTCGTCCATGAATCACCCGAGCGTGATGCTCTTCTGGCTTACTGGCATGTCTACGGCCGATCCACCTACGCGCAGGGAGCAGGTTGGAAGGCCAAGCCTGGTAACCAGATTGGAGTTCTCCTCAGACAATGGATAGAGAAGGCAACTGGCCATACGTGGGCCACGATTCAAAATGAGGTCTGGATCGGTCGCCATCTCAAGGGCATGGTGCGAATGTTCGGCCACGGAGTCTTGTGCTTCATGGACACCGATCTAGAAGACAGGTTAGTCAAACTCCCCTGTAGCTGCTTATTCCTCGATACTGATATTTTATTTCTCCAGATTAAGAGTCCTCAGAAGCGGACGAGGAATTTTTGTTTGTTTCACGAAAGCCATCGAAACCATGTTCGGCAAAGACTTACGTGAAATTTGCGAGAAATGCCGACTGGCAATGTCTGACGGATCACCGCAGCCCGACGATGTGCTCAACAAAGTCCGAGAACAGCTCTTGTCCCTTTCTGACGTCCCAAGTAACGAGGCCACCAGTAAAGTCAATGTGTTACTCGCTGATATTGAGGCCGGGCGAGTCGAGCTCCCTATGTATGGCGATGCGGGCGATGACGAACCTGCCAAATCCGAAATCGGCGCGGCACAACCTCCTACTACCAAGCGTGAGAAGGGCAGCAAGAAGCTTGGGAAAGATTCGGTATCAACACCAAACAAGGCTATGAGCAGTGACAGGGATGCCTCAAATCGCTCTTCCGGTGCGAAAGGGTCTGTGAACATCACCAAAGTCACGAATACCATCCCTGTGAGCAAGAGCGGTAAAACGAAGCGCAAAGCTGGCGGTCCCACGGAAGACGACGAAGTTCAGAGTCCAACGAAGAAGAAGAAAGAGACTCCCAAGCCAAAGCCGAAGCTCATCGTCAGGAGAAAGCCAGCTGCGAATAATCAGTCTTGATGCAGCAGGTTTGTTTTCCAAGATTGAGGTTGGTGGCCTGGCTGAGGTGTTTGCCAGGTCTTCTCTTACCACGAACCATGAGCAACGCCTTGGACACCAGCGTAGATACTTTTGCAATTACCATAGCCTAAGTCTTCCTCCTTTTTCTTCTTCTGTTCCGAAACTCGATCGCGGTGTCCAATACCGTCTCGTCGCTTCTCATCACCGTCTCTTCGAAAGTGTAGCATGAGTCCTCGCCGGTCTGCTCCCACCGTTCTGCTGACTCACCCACGCAGAGACGCAGTCTCAAAGAACACGCCGCTGCTCAATCTTTCCCCATTTGTCGACCCGGTGTGCATCCTGAGATTTGATAAGGGTCTCTTCCGGTTACTACAGCAGATCTCATCTGCGTTCACTAGCTTCTATTGGCTACTTCTGGAGCGGTGACTAATCGTTGCCTGTTGCTCTGCAATCACGCGTGTAGACACTGACCCGCACACGCGGGTATAAGTACTGCGCCTCGCGCGTCTTTTGGCGTCTCTTCGTAAACATCATTCCGACTCCAATTCTCACCATCTTTGACATTGACCTTGTGGATGCGCACTTCCACTACCTGAACCTTCAAGACCTCACTTACAACCATTTGATTGTGTCTTCACTCCAACCTCTATACACACCTTGTAAGTGCCTGTCATCTATCTCGAGATTCAAAATCCGCAACTCACATCACTTGAATGACCACATCCTGACCTGAATTCCAGCTTTCATCTTAGTGCACTTACCACTATGTCTCCTCCCGAAGCCAAAGATTTCACCCACATGGAGTTGAGACTTCTTCTCTCCGCCAACACTCTCATTCATCCACCGGAGCCAGATTACGATGCTCTCGCAGAGTTCACGGAACAGTCTCTCGCCGATGTCAGACGCAGATGGCGCAACTTGTCAAAGAAGCTTCGCAAGTTTTCCAGGTTGAACAACTCGGCCACGCCAGACACTACAGACTCTGACAGAGGAGGTACGCAATACCTTGTTTGTCTCTCTCCCATGGCACTTCTCTTGCTAACCATTGCTTGATTCGTTTACAGAAAACATTCACGCTGTTCCAGAACCACACAATGTGCAACCGAGCTTGGCGGCCATCAATGGTGCAACTTCCCATCCGCAAAAGGTCGCTCGACCGGATTCCCGTTCGACCAAGCGTTTAGGTTTGTCACCAGATACATTATAATCACATCAATCACGCTAGCAAATTTCTAACCCGTTGGTGCAGATGTTGAGAATCCTACGCCAGCTACGGCAAAAACTGCATCCACCACCAGAACACACATCAAAGGTAGCTCAGCCAAGCAAAGTTCTGGGACACGGAAAGCCAAAACGGCCTCCAACGTGACTACTGGCGGAGAAGGTACGTTTCCTCATTCTTCTCGGTTACGTTACTCAGCATCGACGTAGGCTCGCTAACTTTTGGCATATATAGTGGCGGAGAGACTCACTTCTCCCAGCGCTCCACTTCCTCAAGCTTCTCAGGTGTCTTCCCACATTCCTATCAGACCGGCAGAAATTGCTCCAATGGATGCGGAGACTACATCTCGCGACCCACCGGGCTCTCTAAAGGTCATCATGCGCAAGGCTTTGCTGGCGGCATTTGAGGCACTTACGAACCCTGGACGTGCGGGAGGCAATCCAAAACTCCAGTCTTTCGTTGCAAGGGCCTTGAATGATGCTGTACAGCATGCTGATGAGAGGTCCGAAGCAATGACTCAATTTCTTTCCAACTTGCTCGTTGGAGACCTGAAGACATTTCGAGAATACCTGTTGGACTTGAACCTCTGTGCCACCGCCGGGAAAGGCTCCCCTGCTAAGAATCAGGCCTCCAACGATGCTGAACAGTCAATGCGAGACTTGACACAAGCTTATGAGCAGATCTGCAAGCAGAAAAACGATGTTATGAACGGGACGTACGGGTTCTATGAATGCTGCGTGGACTTTTACGAGCAACAACAAGCCCTCTGGCGCAAATTCGAGGAGGACGACTCAGCGGCGCGAACAGCCCTCATGAAATTGAGCCTGCCCCTCAGGAGAGGGATAAGCGTCAAAACTCGGGCTTGGGAATGGCTCATCAAGGCGCTATTTAAGCAATTCAAGCCGAGTGAGTACAAAAAGCTCAAGTCAAGTGTGCGCGACGACTTGCTCAATGGCCGCCGTCTGAGAAGAATGCAAGACACATTTGGAAAGGATGTCTTCTACTTGTCTACGAAGCTTCGATCTGGGTACGTTTCCGATGTCCAATGAGCTCGCATCTGCTACTTAGTTCTTTTGAAAGCTAACTTCATTATCTAGAGCGGTAAAGGTGAAGGGTGGCCAAGCAGTCTTTGGTGCTTTCCTCACGGTCGTCGATCTCACCAAAGGTGAAGAACTGAGAGAAATCATGGCCGAAGGCGGCGCAGCGGTCAGACGCAACGGCAAAGATGGAGATGCCGTTGTCGACTTCATGCGCACAAGGTTCTCAGATATTCTCGACAGCCCAGTTCCTGAGGTCGAAGCTGAACAGTTGCTCGACAGGATTCGAAGCGGCGAGCTCGAAATCCTTGACTTGGACGAAGACGGCGATGATGCCGACCATGATGAGAGCGACGTTGAGGGCCCGCGCGACGCATACTTGGAAGACAATCTGTTCAACCGATCGCCTGGCCGAGGCTCTAAACGCTCTCTTCGCGCGAAGCCTGCTCAGGAGACATTCAACAAACCCAGCAAGCGAGGGCCGCCGGGAGATAGCGATGCCCGTGACGGGCAGTCTGTCGCGTCCAAGAAACAGAAATCCTCAAAACAGGCTCCAACCCTTCACCCAACCTTGGCTGGGGACTCTCGGAAAGACCGCAAGGGAAAGTCCAAAGATACTGCGGGAGAGAACAAGGAGAACGATGCGTCCAGACACCTGGTGGACGCGATGGAGGATTCTAATTCCAGCGGATTCGAGTAATTGCGATTCTCTGTTTACGATCGCAAAAGCGGCGATTGATGTCTTCAGCAGACTGCGAAATGGTCTTGGATGCAGAGAGAGGACTCCAATGCTCACTCGCTGATGCGATGACACTGCTTTGTTCTGTTTTGACGTTTTCTTCCAACTCTAGCAGCGGCCTTGACCTTCAAGAGGCGTTGGCACAATCATGGACGGCTGCACCGGGAGGACTGCAACAACTTGATATGCTTTTGTTTTGTTTCTGGATTGGCAGCGGCTGCAGTCTTCGACAGACTGCCGCATGGCCTCAACTCCAACAGGCGGGTCCTGTTCCTGGAGAGTTTGGTGTTGTTCACGCATAGCATAAGATACCCACCCAGCATTAGATACGAATGAACGATGAGCATGCAATCACAGTATTACACCTTGCCTGCGTAAATGCACTACCAGCGTTCAGCATGCAGATTCATGCACCTGTTATCGTCCTCAAGCTTCGCGTCACGGGTGACAGTGGCGGTCACGCGTGACACCCAGAAGAATAGGCCACGGAATCGAAGCCAGGTGTGACGCTCGGCCTTGAGCAGAGCTCTGTGGTGACGACTATTGGATGCATTGCTTCATTTCTCATTTGCGTCTTTACAGGTTGCTCGTAATCTTCCATACAACCATGCATTCATTCATCCATCAAAGTCTGTGAATTCGTACCCAACCCAACAAAGTCACCTAGACTTTGAACGTCAAGAGGAGGAAAATCAAACAGTGAGAACCCATCCCTGAGGACTCGTTACCTCTTCCTCAGAACCCCATGCAAGAACCCAAGCAACATCAGAGGTATCACCGCAATAAACCAAAAGACCCACACGATCCCAACCGCCAGATAAACCTTGGCCATATCCGCCCAAGCACCATAGTAGCCCTCCGCCCTCTTCTCCTCCTCACTCTTCTCCGGAGCAGATCTCAGCGCAGCAGCTAGTTGCACCGCAACGCGGTTGTTGATCTTATCCCACGTCGTGTCCAGCGCCTGTGCGCGAGCTTTGACGCCCATCTCGCGTCGTAGACCGTCGTCCGAAGCCAGCATGTGCGCGTACGCGACGAACTTATCCATATCGTGCGGCGGGACGAGGTAGCCTGTGTTGCCGTGGTTGACTGTCTCGCTAGGTCCGCCTTCGTCACGAGCGATGACTGGCACACCGGATGCCATGCTCTCGAGGACGACCAAGCCGAAGGTCTCAGTGATGGAGCAGTGCAGGAAAACGTCTGCGGCAGCGTAGGCGCGAGCTAGCGCATCGCCGCGAAGCATTCCAGTGAAGACTACGCGGTCACCGAGTGGTGCGAAGTAGTCGTGGACTTCTTTCTCGACGGTAGGGTTCTTGTTGCCACCTACTATGAGAAGCTTGAAGGGGAGGCCCGTGGCGGCGAGCCGGATAGCGGCTTGGGCGAGGAATTCGAAACCTTTCTCCGGCGCGAGGCGAGAGATACAGGCGAAGATGATTTCGCCATCGGGTGCAATCTGCTTCCTGTAGGATTCAAAACGGTGGCTTGGCTGGAATTGCTTTGTGTCGACCCCTCGGCCAAGATGTTGCATCTTGGCTTCTGGAGCGCCGGTGCTGGTCATGTACTTCTTGACATATGCGGATGGGTAGAAGATGGTCTGTACAGCTGGAGCCTGGAACAAGAAGCCTTGGACAATTTGGAGCAGCCAGACTCCATATTGGTCAAGTGGCTGAGGGAACAGGATGGTGGAATAGTGCGACAAGTCCGTCTGGAAATTAAGGAGTGTTGGAATAGGATCGGAAAGTTGTCGGAGCTGAACGAGGAATTGGAAGCCGACGCTGGCAGGTGATGCTAGGTATATCAGGTCCGGTTTGAAGGTGTGATCGTAGATGACTCCGAGACGGAAAGGATATGCGACTGTCAGATCCGGGTTGTATGGTAGAGGCAGGCCTTGTAGTCGGAACTCAGGATTGTGCCTGGTAAGCTTGTTTGACTCAAGTCTTCGTTTGGCATCTTCGCTGCGGCTCCGATTGATCATGCGAGGATTTCTGGTGGGCGCGGCAGTCTGGTTCATCGACTGCTGGGACATCTTATCGTAGCCCTCTCGTTCATGGTGCCAAGCCCACGCGCCACCCAGTGCACGCGATCCAAGATTTGTCGACTTCTTCTCTATGGCACGAATCCAGTCTTTGTTGACAATGGGTGTTCTTTCAGGTTTGGGATCGACAGGAACAATCGGCTGTCCAGCATAGTTGGGTGCACATGTTGCGACATTGACTCCGTTCTTGCGGAGGTAGTCGATCAGACTTTGGGTTGTTCGGGAGACTCCATTGATTGGTCCTAGAGACTCACTCGCGAGCAAGACTTTCTTGCCAACAAGTTCTTGTGGGAAGTCGGACGAGATGCTGTTCGACGTCCTCGAACCGTTTTCGACGGATTCGATGTGGGTCGTCTCCATGATGCCGGATTACCTGATTGGGAAAAGGCTTGAGATGGTGCCAAGGAAAGTAAAAGTGGGCCGAAGGATTGCGATCTTCTACAGCATCGCCCGCCAGTCTAGTCCAGTGTTGTGTATAGTATTGTTCGTGCTAGCGATAGCTGACAAGAGAGCTGATGAGTGACTGCCTGTGGCACAAGACGTGTGTGAGAGCGTACGGCGACCAGCGATAAGCAATACTCTGCGGACAAACAAGCTCCGATCCCAAGGCTGAAAAGTATAGGTGAGGCGAGCGGCGAGAACGACAACAACAGCAACAAATCGAGCCAGACGAGCGGCGCATGGGTGGTATTAATCCTCATCGGCATTTCATCAGCGGCGACAACAACGGTACCGGCGAGCAAGATGTTGGGCGTGTCGTTGCAGGCGCGAGGCGTCGGCATGGCCTGTTGGAATGCCAGTCCGTCGGCACGGGATGTCATGATTGGCTGTGAAGCCATCTTCGACCTCGCCGACCTCAGACCCCACGAACCCGCCGACACCATCAAAGAGCCATGCTCACATCACGCGCCCGTTAGGTTTGATGGCTCTTCGCACTCTTTGCCATCATCGACATCCCCGTGGGCAGCATCGTTGGCTGCAGCTTGAGGCGCGTCAGACTCGGTCCGCCCGCTGGGGCAGGCTATGTGAAGACGTGATATCCGCACGCTTACCGGACATGACCCGCGAGGCTCTGATGTGCAGCCTGTCTTTTGTCTCGAAACAGTCATCATGGGAAGGACTCATCGAACCGAGTTTTGTTCACCGCTCCGATCCGCCCATCGGAGCTCTACCAGGCAGAATGATCGACGGCGCTGCAACCTTCCGTAGCACTGCTTCCAGGTACTGTTCTTGTTAGCAAGTACGAAGACCATTGGCTACGATTCACTGTCACACATGCCATGCATTAATGGTATAGATGTTGATAACAAATTTCTGTATGCATGCTAATTATACTGTGCCGTGTTACACGACACCGACACCGCCAAAGGAACATCTGCGGCTGTCTTCACGCCGCGACAAGCTTCTCCATGTCTACAAATCGCCCAGTCAGCCAACTTAGATTGTGCCATTCGCAGCACTCGACTGCACCGTCACGTCCTGCCTTCTCATGATGTTGTTCATCGGCACGGCTTGGTCGCTGTCCGTAATTGCGGGCCGAAAGGGTGAAGTCAAGCGCTGCCAGCCGGATTGCTTGAACGTGGCAGGCGAGTTCTTCTCGACGTCGGAAGCTGCGTTGCGGCGCCCACGAAGCCAGCCCGGAAGCCGAGATGTGAAGGCGCCTGCTGCCGGTTCTGGAGTCATTGGTGTCTGACAGCTCTCCTGCACGGTCGCCAGATGATTAGCCTTGGGAGATAGCGGCTCGGCCATCGAAGATGCCGTTGCTTTTGACGACCTCGAGTCGGAAGCCCACGACTTTACCGAGGATGTTGGAGAGCTGCCCTTGCGTGTGAACAACATCTTTGCCCTGCTGCTGACGGAGTTGATGGTACCAGAGTGTGAAGCGCTTCTTGCGGGTACCGGGTCGTCTTTGAGGATTGGCAAGCACTTGTCAAGGCCAATCGCGCACAGGCCCTTTGCGTACATCTTGGTGGCATCTCGACCGAAGCCGAAGAAGACAAAGACCATGAATGCGCTCACCAACCAGATGTATCGCGTGTAGGCGATACTGCCGTGCGATGCTATCATCCTGATGTCCTGCCAAGCTTCTGGATCGTGCACCAGATCCCAGTTGAACGGCGTGTGCGGAGTGGAGGCTTGCTGGGTGATGACGAAGATCTGCAGTGGGATGGAGATCATGAGCCAGATGATGCAGATGGAGAACAGGCGCACGAAGCGCGATCTGTTTGTGTTGTTGTTGGCGAGAAGCGTGGTGAAGTTGCGGCGGTAGCGGTGCAAGCGGATCAGCACAAGAGCTGACAAAATCATTAGCACGATCACGAATCGATGAGAGTTCTGGACGCTCACTCACCGGCATAATAGCCGCCCACAAGCGCCCACACTATGGGCGGCGTAATGATTAACAAATCCGCCACCCAAGTCCTGCTGACCGCAGGCGTGCAACCCGAGATTCCAACAATGTAGTATCTGCTTGTCTGCACGATGTAGTGGAACACCATCTGCAGCGCCGGGAATCCCGCGCACCACACCAAATCGATCGCATATCCTCGCCTCCTCTGCGCCTTCGTAAGTCCCATCGTTGCGCGATCAGTGTCCATGACCTTTGCCAGCGCTCTCAGCATACACGCGACCGAGCTCGGCACTCCTACGGACGCCGCGGTGATGATCTTGACTTCGATGTCGCAGAGCACGTAGCCTTTGAACCAGCGGGTCGTATCATCGTGGGACCAGAGGATGGCGTTGAGGAAGTCTTGCAGGTTTTGGATCAAGAGCCAGAGAATGAGTGATGTCGCGCCGATGTTGCGGTTCGAGAGGTGCCAGAGCATGGGCGGGAAGATGAGGAGGGCGAAGAGCAGGGAGAAGGTCGCGAGCAGGGTAGCCGAGAGGTAGGGTTCCGAATCTACTGGTGAGGAAGGCATCGTGGTATCCATCGTTGTTGAGTGAAGTTGTCTTCAGTTTGAGATCGATCGTTGTAGCGCCGCGTTGCGCTTCGGCGAGGCAAGTGAGGCTTCTCACGTGCAATGGTAGTGATGTCGTCAACGTGGCGATCCAACTAATCGCACCCGCAGCTGTGAGGGTGGTGCCCAAGCAAACCAAACGATGAAGTCAACGCATGCAAATCAATCAAGCTGAAGATGTCGTCGGTTGGTGATCGAAGTAGCGACTGTTCAAGAAACACGAGAAGAAAAGACCTTCCCCACCAACCTTCTCATCAACCACGCCAATAACACTCCCTCAATAACCAGCACCGTCAATAAGATCCAATCCTCAATAGCCCAGCTGCGCTGCTCAATAGCCTCAGAAATGAGACCGAGCGTGTGATGGTGCACGAGTTGTGTGAAAAAGTATTGAGAGCGCATGGTAGCCGGAAGGGACGTCTCAGATGCGTCGACCTATGCTAAGGCGACATTGCGATCCAGAGGCTGCAGGTATGCTGGATCGGGGTGGTAGTGCGCTCGTGCAGTGGAGTGTGGCGTTTTGGGTTATTGACGCATTTGGGTGTCAATAGGCTTTGGCTTTTGATCTGAAGCGGAGGCTGACAGGTGGATAGCATCACGTGTTCGGGGAGAGTGAAGAGTGAATTGAGTAATAGGCGGAGAGATTGCGCCTTCTGGTTATCTTGCTGACTTCACCCGCCAACATGTGCTGATTGATGTTGGACCTGAGGGTATTGGCTTATCGGAGCTTTGTATATCTTCATTGTACAAGTCAAGTATATTGCGTTTATATTTTAATTCTTGTCGTGGAACATGACATATACGCCAATTTGATTCGATGGAATTGTTAGAGTCACGAATACTTTGTGACGTTGCGGATGGCGAAGTGAAGTTTTGAAGTGTGAGGTGTGCGTTGCGTCGAAGCGGGGACGTTACACAGGCTTAACGACTTCAACGTATCTCCTTTTCTGCATCATGGGCCTACATACAAGCACTATCAAGCGCTCGCACCTTGGTTCCATATTCTGACCTTACTTCAATGCATATATTCGCAGGCGTCGTTCGTCTGGTGCAGTCTCGAGACTTCTGCCTCCTGCAAGGTTCTACTCTTTGGTCTTGAGTTTTGCTGCTTGTCATATTTCGACGAAACCTGACCCTACTTTTGTTTGAGGCTTTGGAGTCACGATCATGACAGGCTGTCTACGTCTCCCTCACGCTCCCATCGGAGTAAGATATCACTATCATGCCGAGCAGAAACTCCACGACCGAGTTTGGACCGCCAGGCCGCTATCCCTGGTGCCATTTACACAACTTACACCTAGTGCCCTGGGTTGCAAACGAGTTGTACTCAAGTATGCGCCCAGAATGACGCATCTCAAACGTGAGAAAGAAATCTTGCAACAGTTTGCCGGCGATCCTTTTATTAGACAGCTCGTCGACCACGGCGCATCCGCTCCATTCCTGGCGCTCGAGTATCTCGATGTCGATGCGTTGCAGATGTCCAGAAGATGCAGACTGCCGAGGCAGGAGATCAAGCTCATTGCTCGCAGCATACTTTCAGCGCTGGGTTCGCTGCATGCGAGAGGGATAGCTCATACAGGTAGCAGAATCCACGTCTACCGGGCGAGATAATACTTGGCTGACTCTAAATGGTATAAGATATCAAACCAGACAACATTCTTCTCAATTTCAATGGAACATCTCCCAAATTTGACCCAAATGAACCAAGCATCGTGGAAGCCAAATTGGCGGACTGCGGTAAGCTCAAGCGATTCAACAGCTTGATTGCCAGAGTTCGATGCTTATGCTATACTTTATAGGGGATGCTTGCACAGTCGGCCCTGAAACGGATCCTCGCGGCACAGCTCATGTAATCGGAGCTGCTATCTTCCGCAGCCCAGAAGCTTTACTGGGTTTGAGATGGTCTACTTCGACGGACATATGGTCTTTCGGCGCTACGGTATGAACTGTCTTGTGCCTTGAATTATACCTGCCTAACCATTTGGTAGCTCATCAGCCTGCTCTGGGGACGAGATTTTCACATTTTCAAGACACCAGGAGTTCCGGCGGACGATCCTGAGATTCGAACGCATGTTCTCATCCAACAAGCAAGATACTTTGGGCCCTTTCCTCTGAGCTACGCAACGTATCTGGACGAAGAGCAGGAGACTATCCTGGCCGCGATCCACGTCCACATAGAGCAGCAGAACATGCGCAAGCCATTCGAACTGGTTGAAGACGACGAGGTAACGCTAGAAGACAAGAAATTCATCTGCGATATCATGAAGCTGGACCCGGTGGAGAGACCGACGGCGCAGGCTTTACTCAAGCACGCTTGGTTTGATGCGCCATAATGCACGAAGCTGGGCCGTGTCCAGGACTCGAATCCGTCTCACTGCGGCTTCAGATGTCTTCTGGGTCGATGAGATGTGGCTCCAATCTCCGGGTGACCGTGGGGTTTACAATCCTACAGTGGAATATATGGGCTCAAAAGCCAAAACCCATCTTTATGGCCGACAGGGTGCACGAAGAATCCCAAGCGCACATAAATTAGATCCTTCTCAGCAAGTCCAAGATCCAGTCCTTCCCTTGTTTGGCCTCAGGCAGTCCATATTTCCACGCAAGAGGGAAGCAGTGCATTTGTTTCTCCCACACCAGCCATTCTCCTTTGACTCCAGATTCCTCTAACTTTCCCTTCATCGCTTTGACGTCCGGGTGCAGGATGTCGTAAGTCCCACTGACGCAGTGCACATCAACACCTCGAGTCGCCAATATTCCCAAATCTGCATACAAAGGTGAAATTCTCGCATCCTGCCCATCAAGATCTCCCCTCCACTCATCCGCGCCCTCCTTGCTGCTCTCAATCGTCTGCACAGGATCCAGCTTCTCCACCTCCCTCATCTCGGGATTTGCCTTCGCAAGATCCAGTGTCGGCGAAACCACTACAACAGCTTTCACACCTCTACCACCGCTCGAAATTGCACAACAGAGAGCTAGATTGCCGCCAGAGCTGTCACCCATCAAGATGATGTCTTCTCCATCCCTGTCCCCGTCCTGCACTGCAACCCGTCCCCAATCCTCCAGCATCTCCAGACCGGTCTCCGCTCTCGTTTCTGGCGCTAGAGGTGGCGACACGACGCTGACGTGCACACCATCGCCGGCAGTTTTGCGCGCAATCTCGCAGACGAAAGCCCAGTGGTCCGCTGACGGTGGCGCGACGAAGCCGCCGCCGCCGAAGTAGTAGATTCGTTTTACCTTACCTCCGGTCTTGCCTTGGCTGTATGGTGCCGCTGGTGGCGACACATCGTAGACATGCAAGCCGGCTTGTTTTCGTTGTGAAATGGTGCAGTGGTATTTTGCTTGAGGCTCGAGTTGGGGCGATATACAGGGCGTTCTGGAGGGTTGTTTCCCAGTTGATACGAGAGATGGTTTGAAGGGCTTAATTATAGTTGTGAGTAAGAGCGTCGGTATTGAGCGGTTTGAGTGTTGTGTGAGGTGAATTGATGAGTTCATGTTGTCTTTGGGAGGCGGAGGCGACATTGAGCGTTGTTGGTTGTCTGGGTCGGAATCTTTTCACTGCAACAACGTTTGGCCTGTTATCATGTGTGACAGAGTTGTATTAATCGGATATTGGGAAACGTAGACCTGTAAACAATTCTTTCACTTCTGTTATGTCGATGCGATGTTCAACAGGCGCCGTTGCAGCATGACGACTCAACGCACGTCATCGATGTGTCTGTTCGCATTCCGAGGTTCCGAAAGGTCATTGCTTGTTCGATGTTTCAACAAACCCACCGAAATGTGATCGCAGAGTCCAGTACGGAGATTAATTAAAGATTTATACTACACTCCATCAATACGTCCCTGGCTTCCGAGAATCATCGAGGCACTGAATATGGAGGGTTAAAGTTTTCGCGTGCTCTCCAAGAGGCTCACAGTTCTAGCTCATAAGTCTGTGCACATCTCGATGCTGTGTGATGCTATTACCAGCAGATACAGGATCAATTCTTTATTTATTCACTATAGAGGTGATAGAGAACACTTTAAGTATTCTTGACTACTAGTAGACTCCTAACTCAGGCTCTCATCTGCTTCAGAGGATAGTTGACGCTGAGATGCTGTGCGCAGACTTTTGAGTATTGAATGTACATATGTATTAAAACTATAACGCATTGGTATGCCATCAACATAGCTACAATGGTCTTGATAATTATACAGTTGATCATAGATCGTGTGAAAATGTTGTTTCTATCGTTCTAAGTACATTGTGACAAGCGCACTCATCGTCGAAAGGAAATGTAGATTTGCTCCATGCTTCAAGCAAAAGAATTGACACCAACGTGTGTACATGACATTCATCAAATCGCTGGATACAACTGATCAGGACCTGGCCCTCACTACGATACACAACTATCAATTCAAGCAGCGCAATGTTGAGGATATGCTGTCACTACAACGCTTTACACACACTGCTTACAAAGTAACCCATTCCTCGACGTCGCATTGACAAAATCTTTGAGCTACATCGGCAATAGCCCACGCTGCAGGATAGCCTGCCTGAATTTGTACACAGCCTGACCTCCAGGTATGCCCGGTGTGGTGTGTAAAGAGGCCTCCGCTGCTCTCTTCCATTTCTCTTTGGCCACCACGACCTCAAAAGCCTCTTTCTCAATTGCTCCCGGCCCCGGCCCAAATGGCACCATATCAGCAGCGCAAGTCGTATTAACAGGTGGAAGCTCGCCGGTCTGGAAGTATTGGCGTAGATATCCCGTGGTACAGTAGCTGAACGCAGCGTCTGAGCAATGTCCACCCGAGTCCTGTATGAGTGCAACAGCTCCTTCGAAGCCCTCCGCCATCTGCTGTGCAAACAAGCCCGGGGTGACTGGATCTGCAGTGTTGCCGACGAAAAGGAGCGGATGGCTAGTGTTCGCTCTCCAAGGACCTCTGAAGCGGTGCACGGCAGGCAGAGTATAGTGTATACAGTTCATTCGGATGGTACTCCAGATGCTACCAACCGACGGTGATATCTCCTCGAGCTCTTGAGCAAAGACCTTGAAGCCGTCGCGACTCATGTAGCTCTGATCGTCGCCGTCGCTGCAGGCGATCGCTATTGTGGCGTCCTCTGATACAAAGTTGTCCGCACCCTCCGCAGGGCAAGCAGCAGGATGCAGCGAACTTGCGAGTGGTCCCAAGATGTCACTATTCTTTTGCTCGATAGCGACTAATACTAACGCCACGAAAGGAAAGACCAGAATCGGACGATAGAGTGCTGAAGCGATGAACAACTTCACTTCGCTGTAGCTTAGAATGTCAGCACTTGGGGTGTAGACCGGCAAGGGATTGTGGTAGAGACTCTGCAGGATGCTGTCGCTTCGCTGTTTTATGTCCGATGGTGTGCTTTCGCCAGTTTCATTGGCCAGCAAGCAGGCAGGAAAGCCAGCCCTCGCACAGTGGAAATAGAACGAGTCCATAGTCTTCTCCGTGTCGAGGAGATTGGAAGACCAGTTGGCTGACAAGTAGTTTTCGTATTCGACCACACCATCTACAACTAGCCTTCCTACTCTGTCGGGAAACATTGCCGCAAAGGTTCCACCTAGATAAGATCCGTAACTGACACCATAGTACTGTATCTTTTCCTTTCCCGGCGAGTACTGTAACGAAGCTGGGACTTCGGGATGTTGCATGCAATCCTTGATCGGGCGGGTCCAGGGAGACTGTGAAGCGCGCTGCAACCTTCTGGCCTCGCGCTCACGCCATTCGCCATGTCTCTCCACAAGCTCGAGCATATCGCGTGCAACAGACGCAGTCGACACGTATTCCTTGATATCATCGCCGTCGTAACCAGTAGAGTTAGAGCAGGCTTGGCCTTTAGCAGTGGACATAGACCATAGACGCCCGAGGGAAGCATCGGAAGACTCGAAGACACCTTCCTCCTGCACACGTGTATGCCAGCTAAGGGAAAAGTACGGGTCGTGGAAGCAGTCGACTCTGGGTCTCGAAAGACCAACACCCCTCGGATCGAATGAGATGAGATCAAAGTACTTTCCCTCCGTGTCTTTGGTGTCTACAACCCATCGGGCGTATTCACCGGTTTGGAGGACTAGCCTAATGCCGGAGCCGCCTGGTCCACCCGGATTCATGAGAATAGCACCGCCGTATTGCGGATGGGTGACGGGGACCGCAGCTGGCTGGCGGATGACTGCAAGACTTATGGTGTCATTTGTAGTGCCGTTGAACCAATCCATAGGGAGCTCAAGTCTTGCGCATTGGAAGTTGTCGTAACACGATGCGTATTCAAAGTGGCTATTGGTCTTGGCTGAGTCCCAGTCGAAATCAGGCTGACTTGAGACCTTTGGTCGTCCATCGTAAAGAGTGTTGACGGACGGAACAATGTTCAGATGGAATAGCCAGAAGGTAGCGGTGAGTAGTAGAGAAGCTGATACCAGCCTTGTGCGCCGAGAACGCTCTTGTTGCGGATGGTGAAGCGCTCCTCTGGGGGTTGCCTTATCCTGGAGGCGACCCATGATGTTGACTCCAAGAACTTTGGTGGGAATATTGTCGCGTTCATGCATTGCGAGATGCAATGATATTATGGTTAAGAAGTGCTACCCCGCTACTTTTAGGCAACACTGATTACAGTACGATCTTCGTCCCGATCGGGAAGCTCGTTTCGACGCACAAGCGAGAAGGATTCTCATTCGTTTAGAAAGGAATCTCCAATGATTGTGAGACTGATTATCACATGAGAAGCACGCATCTACTCGTATTCGACCTAAGAGTATGGTCACAAAGCATGATTTGAAGGAAATTGAGGCACCGGTTCGGTTTCCTTTTTGACGGCACACAAGCATTCATAGCTCACAAACGTTCATCACAAAACAGCTTGATATCGTCAAGCGCCTTCTGTGTCTCAGGCGTCCCCCCAATCGCGAAGAACACGAACCCATGAGGCGCTCCTGTGGCCGAACAGATTAGTCCAATCACCACATCAGTTTCACATATTCCAAAGTCTAACGCACCGGGATACAGCTTTAGCACAGCCTCAGCTCCACTCATCGTCCACTTCGTCGCCATCAACACGCTGTCATCGAGTAATGGATCAAGCGTTCCGCACGTGAAGATTGCAGGCGGGCACTTCAACTGCTTCAGATTGGCGTAAAAGGGCGAAATATCCGGGTGTCTCTTCTCGGCTTCGGTCTGAGATGGGAGGTAGGCAGCGACGTAACTATACGCTGTCAGCTGAACTGGCCTCACCACATGTTTGGAGGAAGGCATATGAACTGTTCCATAATATCCTTGGTAAGGATCAACGGCATATCGAAATGATGCACATGCGGCATGAAGCCTGCCAGGTCGTAGCAACCGAAGTTCAACACGAGGCCTTTGAACGCAAAGTCGGGTCTGGACTTCAGGAGGCGGAAGCAGGTCACGACGCTGAGATGTCCACCAGCAGAGTCGCCACCCATGAAAGCCAGAGGTGCGCCGTACTCTGCTTGAGCATGGTCGATCAGCCACGTAGCGATATCTTCGCAGTCATCGTTGCCTGCTGGGTATGGGTCTTCGGGTGCAAGACGGTATCCGACGCTGATGACTGTGAGCTGGCAATTTTGCGCAATCCAGTTGAGCATCAAATCCTGGTAGTGCTCGGATTGAAGAACCCAGCCTCCGCCGTGGATGTGATAGAAGACTGCTTTTGGCAAGCCAGTGTCGGGAGTGAAGATTCGACAAGGAATCTCGCGGCCGGCGTCGCGAGAGGGCAGCTTCACGTCCTTGCCAGATTCTACGACCTCAGGCTTGGGGATGGCGGTCTCGCCGTTCCATCGCATTTGTCGATACTTTTCGGCGCCTACCTGCAATGCTGTGAGATAGAATATGCTGAAGGGTTCTCTTGTGCGGACTCATACCTCATACCATCTGTGCTGCTTTCGCCCAAGCTCTACTAATTTTTCGTTGAGAGCGTGAGTCTCGTTGGCAATAGCATTATCGTCCAATGCCGATATGTCGAGGTTCAAGTCCGATTTTAATGACATCTTGGATTCGTGACCAGCAATGATGTGGGTACAAGTGCAGGGAGTTTCGAGATGGTCTGAATTGACTAGAGACGTCGTGAAATGTTAGATTGTGGCAAATAGTAATCACGTAGGTAAGATTTTGTCCAAGGACTTGATTCACGTTATTTACAATGTTGTAGTACTTCCGTCATCGGAAGCGGCACGTAAGAACAGCGTCTGGTGGGGCGTTGCTTTGATCGAACCGAGGTAGACGGCGTCTGTCTTTTGGCTTTGATGGCAAGGCACTATGCACATCACGCCGCGATGCGAGCGTACTGCAGGTGTGCTGGTCCAGCGTACTAGGGCTTCTAGCGATTCAGCTGCATAAAATCGGAAATGCCAAAGCGCCGTGCTTTGCTGCAAGGATATGCATGATGTTTTATCGCAGTCTTGTTGTTTCTCTGCTTTCGTGGTATTTGCATTGATTTGCTCGCTAAAGGTGCTTTCAGTCGTCATCATCGCTGTCGCTACCATAACCGACGAGAGGTCCAGCCGGGGCGGCCTTTGGTGCTGGAGCTGCTCGGACACCTTGCAGGGCGGCCAGAGTCGAAGCACCCAGCAAACCGGTAGGCTGTTGTTCTTCCTGTGTCTTTGTGCCAGCTTCAAGCATCCTTGGCTGCTCCGGAGCTTCCAGTCTTGCCTTCTCACTTGCATACCACACGTCGTCGGGCGCATCGTAGCCCTGCAAGCCGAAGCTTCCCTCGATCTTTCTCCGCTTGCGCTCTTCCTCCGGGTCTGCGTCTTCGTATTTCCTGCCCTCCAACTCTGCAATATAGCTTGCCGGCAGAGCTCTCCTGATTGCTTCTGCGGCCTGTTCCTCCACCCTTCTCGCCTCGCGCTTTTGAGCAACAGGGTTGGGGTCGACTGTTGCCCATCGCACGTTCAAAGTCTCGTTGTTGTCCAGTGCCTGATGTGCCATTGCCTCTTTTGCAAATTCGCTGTTCGCCAGGTGTGTGTACGTGACGAATGCAACACCTCTGCTGGGCAGAACTCGTATGCGATCGATCTGTCCCCACTCTTGGAAGTGTCGCGCCACGACCTCCTCGATGTCGTCGCTCACGTTGATCCTGCCGACATATAACGTGCGGTTCACGCGCATGAACGATCCAACGCCTCCCATGTCGTCTCTGTAATCTGAAAATTTGTCGCGACCGAAGCAGTCCACGTTGCTTGGAAAGATGTCGCCCAAGCTGCCCTCACCCTCTTTGCCGATCCTGCTGTTGGGCAGGCGATGTAGGTATTCGCAGTCGCTACCGCGAGGGCACAAGCCACGCGCGAAAAAGAGGCAAAAATATGAACCAGGCACTTTGTCGGCGCGCGTGTATCCAGAGTCGAGGGCGACATTGCAGCGTCCCTTGGCCTGGTGCTTTGACGCGAGCGCATCTTCTCTGTCACCACCAGACCATTTGTTGTACCAGATATTGAATATGGTTCCAGTTTGAGGAGGTGGTTCGGTCTTGAATGTGCTGGGATCTTGTTGCGGGCGCGCAGGTCTTCGCTTGCGCTTGATCACTTTGGTCTTGCGCACCTTCTTGACGGTGCCATCGTTGTTGGTGGTCGTGAGAGCGGTTTCACTGACAGAAGGCTGCTCATCAGCTGCAAGCGCAGCTTCTGCTATAGTGTCGGCCATGTTGTGTGTGAGAATAAATGATGTAGGTTGGCCATTCTCAAAGCGAGGGTTCGCTGTCTGTCGCGCGCGACTTCAGAAAGTGACGCCAGCGCGGCAACGCCGAGCTAAGTCCGGCAACTTTGGCTTGTTCACTTCACCCTCGCACCTTCCACACTTGACTCTCACAACACACTCGTGCCTTCCTCTCCTTGTTTTGATATCGCGGAATGATTCCTGCGACCGTCGCGCTTTTGCATATAGCTCTGATTGGCTACGGGAAGTAAGACGCTAGCGGGTGTCTGCAGATTTGACAACCTCACTACACCAGATCGCGAAGCACGTGACGTTGCAGATTCTCGCATGATTACTCGATGTTGTGTTTCCAGTCTTGCTGCACCTACATTTCAGTCTTTCACTGTCAGATTCAGCAATCACTGATATCTAACAGAGTCTTTCATCATCCAAGCTTACCCGAAGCGCGCGTATTGCTATGTATTCCATCCACCGCTGCTTCCAAATACAGATCTTGGATCATCGCAAGCGCAAGCACAATCGAAAGATCACAACCAGACTTTTGCGCATCGCTCTGAATGTACAAGATCAGATCTCAAGTTTCCGAGCCCATAGCGGGTAAGCCATCGCCAAAAGTGCTTGCACCCGCTTCGACGATGCTTGCTGCAAACATGACAGGAGTATATGACTGCCGACTAACACTGCCGGATTCTGCTTCTATGGTGCGATAATATAAGGATATATATGTAATGGCTTTCTCAGGTCCGCTGCTGAAGCTACAGGTCATGCTCAATATTCGTCACAAATACAGACCGCATTAACGCTGCCACCGGCCTATCATCATGGCCTTTATATACCACATTATTTTCTTCTAACTTCAATCGCATTGGAACCACATATCAATCGCGATAATCTGGTCCTCGCTCGAACGTTTCTCAAATGTGCATCGCAACTTATCGATACCACCCAGCGTGCCAACACCAGGCCATGGGAACTGCAGGTGATCCGTCATTTGTGCAGAAATGCCTGGCCGCCAAAGCAGCTGCGAGTATGAATATCGGCGGATTCCAACAAATGGCCATGCCCTGTCGACCGCCTAATCTTCAAGTGAATCGCGTACCGGTTCCTCGAGGCTACTGCGATCGCTGCATCATGACTGGCATCCAGCTCATGGCGGCGAAGGGCCTCGACCCAGATGTGTTTGCGAGCAGCATGGGCGTGAGACTCAGTGATCTGGCGATGAAGTGGCCTCATTGGGATTGGAGATGGCGTTGATGGGGAGAAACGGCCGTGACTGTTGTCGGGCGTTTGCATGACTTGCAAATAAGCTGATGGGTCAGTAAATACAACGTAGCTTGACCAAGCAAAATGTTGAACTGTTTCGATCACCCAAGTATTTCGTGTATCAAAACCTCACTGCAAGAAAATCTTCATTCGAGACAACTAGAACCTCTACGATGTGCCACGAAGATCACTTCATCTACTCCAGATGCGGTCACCTCGCGACACGCTTCGTCGAGTACTGCTCGTCAGCAACTTCAGCGGCGGATCTCATTATGAGGTCCACAGCTCCAAATCGACGACTGGAATGCTCCCGATTGACCATTGCATATATGCTCTCCAAGATCAGATACTGCGGTGAATGTACAACACGGGAAAGAGAGGCATACTGGAGGGGAGAGAGGTCTAAATGGCCGTGGGCTTGACATCTGCGAGAGGCGGATGCAGGTGATCTTGAGTTCCGTGTGGAGGAGTTGCTACTGAAAAGGGAACTTGAGAAAGTGCGCCGGATCACTGTGGACCGATGTATCAATGAGGTTATATCTGCGGCTCGGAAATTGCTTATCTTCATTCTTGCGACACTTCTTGAGGGTTTCTCTATCAAATTGGCGGAGCATCATTTTACTTGGAAATGCGATATACGAATCAAAGAATATTCCGTCATTGATGCGCAGTATGTGCAGACTAGTCAATGATCCGATCAGTCAGGCTATATTATCCAGCTTTGCGATCAGAAGCTTTTGGATTCCCCAAACCATCAATCATCACTCTGATCTTCACTACGCGGCAAAATTCACGCAATCAATCAATTTGATCACAGCAACCTGATAACAACGATGTGCAACAGGCGCGAGATAATCCACCACGAATGCGGTCACGTCTTCGCGCGACACATTTGGGACTGTCAAAGCAGAAGCCACCTTGTGGAGATCAGAGAGGAGAATCGATACTTCCCTCCTGGAACGTCGGTGTGTCGTAACGCAACTGACGATGGATGCTTCCTCGGCGGTCCTGCTCTTTGCGAAGACTGCCACAGGAATGCGTTCCCAAGACTTGCGCGTGCTCTGGGTCGATGGGCGAAGGATTTTCCGAAGAAGAGGTGAATGAGACAATGCGGTCGTTACTAGTGTCTGGTGTTTGATGAGCCAGTCAAGGAGCTTGTTTGTCCATGTACATGATGTAACCTTTAGCGACGAAACTTTGCATTTCTACCATTTCCTACTACCTTGGATAATTCAATCCTTATGACCACTGACGATCTGATGCTTCGAAGACGGCCTCATCGTGTATGCAATATCGAACCACGCTAAGGTGTAATGCCAGTGGATGCTGATACATGTTGCGAATAGTTCAATGAAAATACACGCTCATTACTAATCCTTGGCTGCTCCAAAGAACAGTCAATAAACCGAAACGCCCTCTACATAAGCCACCTTCGCAGCCAAAAGTCTTCCAAAGTCCTACAAACATCAAGCACCTTCCGCAACTCATCACTATTGTTCATCGAATCACATCCAACTATTCGCTCTGACACAAGATCCATCACCAGCAATGTGCTACAAGAGAGAGATACTTCACAAAGGATGCGGCCACATGTGGGCGAGGCAATTCAGAGACTGCTCTACCAAGAAGTCTCATGTAGAGATCAGGATGCAGAACCGCTTCTTCCCTGCCGGCTTAAGAGCATGCCACAACTTGGTCAACCAGGGATTCGTCCTTGGCGGTCCCCGTGATTGCATGGACTGCGAGAGGCAGGCATTTGAAAGGCGTTCGAGGGCGCATGGAGTGTGGGCGGTGGAGCCGGAGTTTCGCATTTAGCAGAAGGTCGTGATTCAGGACAGCACTTGACAAGTCTCGAACTTTGCGATATGTCACGAAGCCGTGCTTTGGAATTGGCGTTTGCTTGTAATCAGTCGGCGAATCGCGATCATCGCCACTGTTGGGCATCCCATGCATCAGTCAATGTGTTGTTTGTCCGCGCGTATAATTCAATCTTCAGCAAAGAAAATGTTGCTGGTTTACTGTTGCTCATTACTTTCAACACTTCAATCATCGTTTCCAGCGACAAATTTCCGAACAAATCCGCTCGATATCGTATTGCCAACTAAGATGTGTCGCGAGACCTTTGGCATGTATCACGAATGCGGTCACATCAAGGAGCGCGATTTCTTGTACTGTTACAACGCGACCACTACCGGCGAGATGGGCGTCTACGCCCAGGGTCCGAACCAACTGGTCGTATGCAGCAGATTGGGTAATCCCGATTACTATATCACTAATCCGCCTCGCTGTGAGGGATGTGAGGAGTTGCGTAGGCAGGCATTTGAGAGGCTTGCGAGGGCGGATCCGTCATACAAGGGAGACTCACAGCCATGCGCAATTGGCGTACCTGGGTATGAGAGCGCTTGGCACTGTTAACCGAGGTCGGTTCTTGACAGGATGTCATGAGAGCAGGGATTTTTGGGCTCGGTGTTTGTTTGATGCTTCAGATATTCTGTTATGACTATTATCATTCTTCGCGTACCGCGTGTGAGTCTCCTAAGGTATCATCTACGAACATCAGTCCGCAGTAGACCAGAAAAGAAAGCTCCGGTCTTTGTGCCTTGTGCATTTGTGCACCAAATTCTTGTTAGGATCAAATTCAGCAGGGTCACGATTTCGGCGGACGAACGTGTCTGCCAGATCTTGTCTTCTTGGTCTCCGGCTGCTGAGTACTAATTTCTGCGATGCGGTAATCCTGGTCGCTTGAGTCTGCTCTCTTGCGCGATGTCTTGACAGGCTGCGTGTTGACAGGCGCAGGAGAAGCAGCGTCGCCGAGCTCTAATTTCGCAACATATTCTCGGATATGTTTCGCTCGTCCTGCTTCGGTCTTGAGTACCGAAAGGCGGAAGTACACCTGCGATTTGAGTCCCTGACCGAGACTTTGCCAGCTCTCCAGAGCGGCCGGACTGGCTTCAATGGCCTTGAGCAAGTCTTGCATCTCATCAAGATTGGCCTTCCCATCATACGCCCTTTGCCACCGACCATCTTGCTTCGCGGCCTCAACCGCCGCACGACCGGCGTCTTGCATGCGGCCATCATTCTCTAGACGCTCCACCAGCCCGACGTTGCGCTTTGACCAGATGCTTTTGGCTGCTCGAGGTGTGTATCTTTGCATGTAGGTCTTCTGATCGAGAGTGTTGACCTGCCCGTCGATCCAGCCATGACACAGTGCTTCCTCTACCGCTTCGTTCCGGGAGAGAGAAGTCGGCTCTGCGATGCCTTTTTTGGCTAGTGTAAGAAGTACTCCTTTCGAAGTCGCTCCATTCTCTGTTAACCAATGTGCCCACGCGGCTGCATTCGGGACCGTGAGTCTGTCAAGTGCTTTCATTGTATTGATTCCACAAAGCCTCGTTTGGAAGATTCTGAGTCAAGCGATAGACTGTACTAGGTGCAGGCATGGCAATTCGGATGAAAATGTCATCAAGAGTAGAGGTGTTGTAGCACACACTGGAAGCGGGCGTTGTACGCGTTCAAAGCCTTCGATCGACGTGTATGCCTTGCAGGTGCACATGAACGCAACTAGCTCATCCCAACAGGACCAAAGAATAAGCCACAGATTGAGTAATTCATTCCGTTTCTTGCATGTACAGTACATGCATTGATGTGAAGTTCGACGCTGCCGAGACCTCAGCAGGCACCCATGATGTCACCGCCAGCTGAGAACAGCACATCACAAACAACAGCACTGGAGATCTTGGTCGATTGATCATTGTCCAAACCCACTTCAAATACCATGAACGGAGGCGTACAAGCTTCTCCCAAGCCAAAATTATCGCCACCATCATTATCACGACAGGCTACTTTCTTTGCAACAGGTGTTCTCGCTGGAGCAGCATCGCTCCCCGTTGAAGCGGCCTACATATCTTTCTCACGGAAGTTCGACCACACAGCTGGCATCAAACATATACGATCGCACGTAGCGCCTGTACTTGCTCGAACTGGCATTCGCTTCTTAAGCTTCGATCATGTTCGAACTTACAGCTCACACTACCTCCAGCTTCCAACCACGCTGTGCGGAGCCCTAGGAGGTGCTGCAGGCGGTCTGAACGAAGTGATATTGCACTCTATGATATCAAATCGTCGACTGCCACCTCTGCAAGCTGTATTATCTCAATCTGGAAAGCTCTTCTTTTGCTTCGGAACTTACACCTACTTGTCAACGACTTTCAGCCGCGAATCGCCACCACGACCATTCTGGAAATGCTGGATCATGGGCGCTACTGCGGGCTGTGTGGGTAGTGCCATCACTGCCGCTGTTGAAGGCGCCAAGGGCAAGGCTCTTCTGTCGGCCGCCTTGCGTGGTACCTTCGTCATTGGAACAGTCATATCGGTACAGGTCACCACCTGTGCAGCTGGCCTACGCATGTTGCCGGCGTGAATGAGCCACAAATTACGTCAACGTCATAATTATCTGGGTCGGAAGACACAGCATCAGAATCGTTTGAATGTGATGTCCAGTTCTCTCGGGATTATCACGAAGATCGACGACTCGACTCGCAAGACTACATTATGAAGTCTAATGGGCGCAATTCCGAGGCAACGCACTCCGCATTGTTCTTGAAGCCGTTGAAAACACGTTTGTCCTCTCGATTCAAATGTACTCCGGCGCTGCGCACCTGTCGGACTTTATCGGGTCGATTGTTGGTCCGTATCAGCTCGATCTCGCCGTCAGGAAGGAGCATCTGCGCTCTTTCCATTGTTCTTGACCAACGTTGGAACCGCCTTCCACATCGAACCGAATTGGTTGCACATACGATCCGAATTGGTCTAGTGGCTAGGATTTGTCGCTCTCAATCATCGATTAGATGATCAGTTCCGACAAGGCCGGGGTTCAATTCCCCGATTCGGAATATATCTTTTGACTTTTTGGTCTGTCGATCACAGTATTTGTTCCTCTGAACAGCTATCGTTGAATGATCGCAAGACGCTTTCATGTGTCTTGCTCAATGCCACAAGTCATACCGGTGCCATCTTTTGCGCTACGAGGCCTCAGCGTTGATTCCCAATTGCTACAACGGGAAAATATGGTGATACGTACAACTTAGTTCTAGCTCATAAGTCTGCGAATATCTCAATGTCGTGTGATGCCAGTATTGGCGGATATAGCTTCAAATTATGAACTATTTCTCTTGGAGATGTTTAACCCTACTTCGGCAATCCTTAAGTACTAATCTATGCCTACCTTCGGCTCTCGTCTTTATCGGAGGATCGTTGCCGCCGAGAGGCTGTTCGCAGACTTTTGAGTCGTCTGCCGACTGTAGAAGAAATAGCTTATAGCACCAATACAAAAATACAAACGAGATAGGCAATCATTGACACTCAATCCGATACTGAATACACTTCGAAGATCCGAGTGTGGTCTACATCTTGCGATCCATTGGCCGGCAAATCACCGTCTCTGGACTGCTGTGTTGTTCTTCAGTCCAATGTACCGTAACGCCAACTCTGCCATCGACATGGCACTACCTCATAGCATAATCCTTCTTCACCGCAAAGTTAAAAAAAGGGATATCCTGAAGAGATGACTTTGAAAAGCTGGAGGCATTTGAATAAGATCAAGCTAAGCGGCCTTCTTCTTTTCCGAAACCTCCTTCCGCATCTCTTTTACCGTCAAGCCCACAAGCTTTGACGACCCCAGAAAGGATTGCAAGCACTGCAATCGACTCGCCACATGCTTGTAATACTGTCTTGACTACCCACAAGGTGATGTCGTAGATCCTTTGGTCGGGCAAACCGTATGGCGGAAAGTCCACGGGGTTCATGAAATTCCAGATAATGAGTCCATAGCACAGGAACCCGCCGGTGATGATACCATAGACTGCGCACTGGAAATCCTCTTTGTCTTGAGTATCGAGGACTTTCCTGTTTGGAAGCCGCGCAGACAGTCTTCCGATCGGGAAGCCTACGAAGCCATAAATCTTGCCCAAGGCCCAGAGAGTAACTGCGGCAGCGAGGATGGAACCAGAAAACAAGACGATTGTTTCGACGCTAGAGAAGAGTGTATTCATAGCGACGCTGGCTATAATTTTTCACAGGGTTGATGTTGTAGTATTGCTTCGTTTTTCTGTGTGCGGGAGAGCTGTCGGCTCTGTGTAAAAATGACTGTGGGAAAGGTATGTGGATAAGTCAATGTCGGGTTCGAGCGCACATCAAAAGGTTAGGTTCATTCACTCCAGACTCATTATTCAAGTCAAGTACTTGCCACTTGGCCTAGCGTCAAGGATTCTGACAGACTTGCAGAGAGCTACAGCATGTCATCGTGGCGGAGTGTATCGCCGCAGTTCCGCCAGACGCGAGATGTGCGACGAAGGATCGTTGATTCTCGAGTAGTGTGTTTCTAGTTGGCGACGGACTTCAAACCTCGGATACCGGCATGTGTGAGCACGGCTATGACGATAGTTGAACGTTCGTAGTTGTTCAACGTGTAGACCTACGACGAGTGCCATAAGTTTGTAAGCGGCTCGAGCCTTCTTGCTTCTACGTTTCCATAACCTTTCCCAACTTGCCTTCCGCACTCATATCCATCCATCCATCTGATCGCTGTCTCGATTTTGACCCCAATTCTACATCGACAACAAACACGGGAGCCGGTCGAGTTTTGTACATGAGGCTAGAAATTATTCGACCGGGATGTAGATATTCGATGCAGCACCTGTTCAGAAGTTTGCACTCGAATTTTGGACCTCACACCTGAACTCTGAGGGTTGGGGTTTGGGGTAGTGGTGTTGGTCCGTCAACCGCAGAGATACATGTATTGGTTTTGACGGGTCAATAAGGATTAGAGTGAAGCGCATTATAGGTATTTTGATGATTCTGCCATTCTGTAGTAGTCTCTTTTGTTCGGATGGCCTGTGATGTGTATGGTGTCGTCGTTGGTCAACATGAAGCATCTCTCGGTGATCAGACACCCGCTACACAGCATGTGACATGTCACATTACACTCGTGAAGAAGATTGGTTTCATAGAGTAGGCAAACTACCGGAACATCACTCAAGGGACGCATGAGAACAAAAGCGGATGTGTAAGATGCAACCGATGCACGATGAACGGTTTCAAACGATCGACATATTTACACCATTAGAGAGCGATATCAATCCTCACAGCTTTTGCCACTGCCCAAGGCATCACTAGCATCACGGTGAGTCGACGGTTGTGTTTCGCTCCCACAACCTTTGAAGCAAAGTAAGAGTCAGTCAATGATCATTGCCGGCGGAAGCCCGTCTCTCTCTCTCATTTTCCTCCGCCAGGAAATGTTGGTGAGTCCGAAGTCACCAGCGGACTCATGATGACCGCTTGACATCGACTTCTCACCAGGCTCCTTGGCGTAGTGTTGTAGCTCCGACAATGGGGTGTCCGTTCTTATTCTCTGTGATGGGACGATCGACGGCACCACGCCACTTGGCTCGGCGGTTTGCTCCCCTAAGTCGGTCGAGGAGTTATCCTCGAACACCAACGAGCTCGATGTCGACCGTTGCAAGGAAGAAAGCAGCGAATCCGTAGAGGCGTACCCTCTGTAAAGCTGAGTAGCATCATCGCTACCCAAGATTGCCAGACGTGACAGATCATGCTGCAGCCTTTCGAGCGCAAGCTCGCTCGACTCTCGCATCGACTTGCCATACATGCTCAGCAAGTGAGCACGTTGACGGCCGTTGTAAGCAACACCCACGCGATCGGGCAAGTTTTCGACGTGTTCGTGGAAGGCTCGCAATTTTGACTCGAAGTTGGAGCGGAAGCTGTCCAGGAGGCCGCAGAGGTCATCCACCTGGCTCTCCAATGATGCGATTGTCAAGTCGATGTCGTGCTGAGGGTCACCAAGTTGATCGCTTGAATTACCCTCGTGTGGTTGACTGGGCTTAGTGCTCGCTGGATTGATAGTCTCGTGGCCTGCAGAGTGCACTTGACTATCGTCAGGGGATGTGGGCATTACTGGCGAAATGGTCGTGGACTGCATTGCGGCGATGAATGATGTCGGGAGTCGAAAGATTGAGAGGCAGTTGTACAGGAGCTCTCGAAAAACCAAAAGATGTTAGTGTATATTTAAATGTTAGCATATTGTGAATCAGCTGCGTTATTCACTACAAGTATACTTCAGTCAATTGTTCAAGCAGGTAAGATACAGAATATGAGGTTAGTATCATGAAGTAGCGCTAATTTCAGTGCTCTTAAGAGTACGGTCAATACTTGCGATCGCTTGACAAACATTGTGGTGAGTAAGGCGCATCGACTCATCAGGTTGTATAGATCGAAGTGCTATGCAATACTGTACCAATCCACAGCAATCGGTGAATGCTTGCCAGTAACTCAAGATGTGATGTCCACAAATCGCTGGTACATCCTGAGCCGCTCGCTGGGCATGATTGTCACCCACTGCGAATGTGGCAAGTAGTTTGGCCAAAAAGACCTGCAAATGATCTTACCGAATGGACTGGCAAGTACGGCGTGCGTACGAGGCGGTGAGCATCAGCACCATGAACCGGACGATCTATCCAGGAGTCAAGTCTTCACAGATCCGTGTTTGGAATCCATCCCGAAGTGCCAACACGAAATAGTACACTAGGAAAACGAACGCGTCGAAACACTAGTGTTGGTGTGCGGCTGCATGATGCAGAACGGCATGATATCGAATTACCTGCAGCACGATGATTGCGCCGCAGCGCTTGCGGGTCATGCAATCGACCTATGTTCCACGATCAGGACGGCGACCCGACCCAGCATATGATGATGGGCGTTCTTGCATGCCCGAATCGGATATTGCAAACGGAGTGTTTGGTGCTCAACAGGGAGGCTTGAGCAACCTCAAAGTCTACTACGTGCTGGAACCTGGACACCGGAGCTCACACAAACGGGCAAAAAGTGTTCGCGTATACGCGAAGAGCGTGTACATGCCTGGGACTCCTGCAGTAGTCTTGCGAGTATAGGCGAGAGCAGTGAAATACACTATACTGCGGCGTCACTCGTTCGCTTGAGGCCTGAAAACAATCAGCGGGTAAATGTTGCTGGCGACGCGCGATCACTTGGCGGTTCTTCGGAAGGATTGACGAAACATCAACACGCCACCAGTCCTCACCGTCCCTCAGAAAGAGGAACGGAACCATTTGCAGACTGAATGCTCATCTAGTGGCACGACTGAAATGCATCCATGAAGTATGGACTTCATGCTCACGGTTGGCGTTTCCGATATCAACGGGTGGCAGATCGGAGGAGATCAAAGATACCGGGTTCAGATAAACGCGGAACGCGCCTGCAAGGCAAATGGCGGCCGTTTGGCGAGTTGCCCAGAAGCCCGGATTGGTTTGAGTTCCCATGTTGTCCAGTTTGGTGTGACTGGGGTAGCGTGCGGCACTCTCCTAACACTTATCGAACCCTGCTCAAGCCGAGCTTCATATGGGAGCAGTCCGCGGCGCTAGGAGGTAGAGGAGGCCTGTTGAGTGTGGAGACAGCAGAGCACCACCGGAACCCGTCACACGTATCGCTAGATCAATTGTTCCTCCATCTCGTCGGGAGTGTAGCAGGACGCTTGAGGAGCAACGTCCGTTGCAAGCTCACGGTGCGACTTCAAATGGCATGCTGGGCGGAGCAAACGACTGAAGCGAGTTGAGCAAGAGGGCAAGCGTAGGGACATGCCGCCAAACGCCGCAACGGCACGGGCAAAACGCTTACCGCACGCGAACGAAGGAGCAGAATGGAGGAGTAGTGGCCTGTAGCTGCAACGCGGCGGCAGGTGGAATTCGAGCCATCAATTCCGCATCGCTTTGCCTTCTTCTCGTCTTTGCCTTGTGGTGCGAAAGGACTCGGTGGCGTCCACCAACGCGCGCACGCGCCTGCCACATGGAAATGGCGTATGCGAGTAGAAAACGGGCTCAGCATCCTTTGCTTGGCTTGTGGAGCAGTGCAGCATGCGGGATTCTCCCTCCTGCATCCGCGTAAATTAACATGGTTCCCGATGCAGAAGTGCTTAAGCCCGCGCAGTGCAGAGCAAGTGCAGAAGGGCATCCAGCCAGAAATGTGATAGTGTGATGCCGGATCAGTTTAGGCGACTGGATGGCATCGCGGAGAGTTTACGTGGTTAGAGGGCCAGTAGCGCAGGCCAGTGGGTGATGAGTGCCGGTGGCTTGGAAGCTTCAACGAGCTGGTGAGCTTCCACGCCGCCGGCAATTCTCGCTGCATCGTCATGAATCGTCAGCCGTTTGTTGTTTTGCGGGAGTACCTTGCAGTAGCTAGCCAGCCCACGACACAGCGCAAGATGTTGCCTCAGCTACACGCGAACCTCGACAGGACAGCGCTCCGTGAAGACCTCGGCGGTGGTATGTGATCGACGGCCACCCCGGTCGCACGCGCTCGCGGAATGGCCGTGATGCGCGTAGGTTTGTGTGGATTGATAGATAAATTGCTCGTGCTCGAGCACGGCACAGTCCCCAACCGTATCGGTATCGGGCTGCCAGGCACGGACGGGCACTGCTCTAGCTGCGGGCTACCGGTCGGCGGCCTGCTCTCACTGGCCTGCGGCGAGGCTGAAGGAGCTGCGCGATGGCCCAAGCTGTCTGCACTTACAAACACGTACGCAAGCTCTGAGCCAGGCCGCGATCTAGAGGCCGATTGCTGTTCGTCTGCACGCGCTGCCCCACAGGCGTACTACTGCTGCAACTGCACTGCAGAGAACCCCAGTGGGCGGCCCGCTCCTACTGGCCCATTGGAATAATTGGAGAAAGGCGAGGCAGTGTGATTGGCGCGCTGCAGCGTGTTTGGTGGACTGTCATCGTGTTCATGCACGCGCAGCGCCGGAAGGCAACCTGCATATCCGCCGCTCTTCACAGGCGTAGCTGTGGTGCGTTTGTTTTCTTCTGCACTTTTCCTCTGTTCGTGTGACTGTAGAGCGCTGGGTCGAGCAACGACAACGCCCACGATAACGGCAGCAGCGATACCGCCGACAGCAGGACAGCCATTCGCCCTGCTCACACACCCTGCTCCCCGGCTCGTGCTCGCACTCATCCCCGTGGGTAGCCATTGAGTTCGGACCCTGTACCCAGTTGGTGGGAGCAGCCTTCAAGCCCAACCCCGGCGTCTTTGGCTTTCGTCTTCGCCCTGTCGCCCACCCGAACTCTGTACACGCCCTCGGTCCTTCATTCACGCGCGCGCACCTCCGTACACATCTTCGACCTCTTCTAACCTCGAGATCCGCATTCGCTTTTTGCTCATTCTCTGCTGCTGCTGCTGCCTGCCATCGCCATTGCGGTCCTCTGGAAATCTAGAAATTACTGTGGGGCAAAGCTTTGTCTTAGAGCCTGGAACATCAAATCAGACAAACATCAACAACGACGTCAACACACGGGAAACACGCCCAATACACGTTGCCGTTCGCTTCTCACGCATCAGAACACTCATTCCTTGAATTCTTCTACGCTCCATCACGCACTCTAAAAAACTTCAATCGCGTGTCAGGCCTCCAATCAGGCCGCCCACGACTTTGCCGACATGGCTTTCCTCGACCACCACGCTCGCTCTGATTCGTCTGACACCTCATCGTCCGGTTCGACTTACCAGCACATCCTCGACCATGTATTGACTTACAACGCCGGCTACGAGTTGCCTCTTCGCACCATGTACACCCTCAACAGTGCGCCTCGTGCGCAGCCTTTGCCACCCCGGAACGGCACCCCATTGTCAAGCGCAGGCAGCTCACCAACATCTCCGCTCATGAGCAATGCATGGCAAGAGAATTTGACGACCAATGCTTTCAACGAGAACTTGATGGCGCAGATGTCAAACCTGCCCACACAAGCGACCTCATTGCCGCCCAGTTTCATCACCTCGTTCCTTGGAAGATGTTTCCCGCCGGATCTCGTCTGTGTAGACTTTCCTCAAGCTCTGACTGGTCTTGACTATCTTAAGGATCTTGAGACAAGGAGACAGCGGGAAGTCGTCTACGCACTTGGCCGTACTCAGATCGACGCCTCTGTCTTGGATAATGAGCTAGAGCTACGCCGACAGTACCCTGGCATTTCGCGTTGGAAACAAAACATCAAGGCCCAGGAGCAAATCATCGAGTCTCTATATACTCAGCTCTACGTCGGGCTGAGACGCTGGGTAAGTCTAACTGTATATGCGTCGTCTATTACGAACTAACAGAAATTCTAGATCTTGATCAACGAACTTTCACTGCTGCCTTTCAACAGACACAACTGTGTGGCGATGCTAAACACATTGTACCCACCCTTTGCTTCTGCACCAGCAAATGTCAAAATCACCGAAGATAATTTGAAGAAGCAGAGAGATGGCTTCTTTAAATACATCTCCGCGGTCGACAAGAACGGTCCCCGAGTATTGACCAATGTCATCAACCAGGGCATGACCGATGGCGACCGCAATGGCTGGGCGCCGATAGTACGTCAGCTGCAAATGTATCTGCAACTTGCAAACAGCATGATCAATGAATGCTGCAACGTTCACGAACTCGAAGACCTGGAGCCAATCAAACACAGCAAGAACGGTAGAACCAAGACCGACTCTGGCGTGTCCCTCAGTGGCTTCAGCTTGCGACCAACCACCGCCGTCAGAGCCACGTCCCCAGATGAGAACCACAGGCCCAAGACTCCATCTGGAGGTCGCGGTACTGCTCTGGAGAAGCTTGCCCGAGGTCTCAAGACAATTGGCCGCAGCCGCACAGATGTCACTGAGATCAGCCCGAAGGAGGAGATGTTCGTGACATCACCCCCAAAACAACAACACAAATCACTGCGCAAGATGAGAAGCATGGGAGACCGCTCTCTCCGATCTGCACACGGCCGCGACTCCCCCGCATTTGATGTTGAAGAAATGCGCCGCCAACGCCTGGCATATGAGGCGGGCCAGACACGGCTGGCCACTGGTCGCAGCTTTGAGGTGTGAGCGACAGCGCACACCGAGCACACCAAGCATGGACCACGACGAACTATCAACGACTTTTCACTACTGTTTTCTGGACTGTACGAATTCTTTGTTGCGACGATACCACGACTCGGGCGTTATTTTCTGCTTTTATTCTCTTCTTGTCCAACAGTCCTTGTTTCTATATTTTCTTCCCTTTCGGTTTTTATGGGAATGGCGCATCATGGCATTACGGGAGTCACATGGAGGAAGCCTCGCGGCGGCAAAATTGCTTGTTTGCATTTTACTCTTTGCAGTCATGGACTGGGTAGGAGGAGAAGACCCTTGACTGGGTCAGGACGGACACAAAACGGGCTGCTATAAGCAGGAATAGAGCTTCTTGGGGCCATGGGTGTCACAGGTGGCCACGCAAAATTGCGATGAACGCAATAATGTTTGTCATGGATGGGCGATGGCGTGATGGGTCAAGGCACTAAAACGATGTGGCGGCGACAAGGCGTTGTTGACTACATAGCTTCAAGTAATTCGCATGATCACAAAGCTTCATTCAAGAAATAGACTTCTTCAGGTGCCGTGCTCGACTTCGTACTTGTCTCCTGAAGATCCATTGCTTATCAATCGTTTGTGCCCTGGACAGGCAGGATGGCTCGAGTACCGTTCTCGGCAGTGTATGAGTAAACGTGCGAATGAGAGTCATACTTTCGTGGCTTGGACTTGTGTATTAAACAAGCATTTTGCTCGCGTCTCTCTCCCTTTCAATCTCCACTTTCTCGTCAATTGCTTTTCGGGGACACCGGTTTGATCATCCCGCTCTGGAAAGTCTAAACAATCCCATCTCAAATACCCTATCTCCATCAGATCGATCGGCATCTCCACAATCGGCTATACCAGCTGCTACGTAAATCCAACCTCAACAGACCAACCAGCCACGCGCTTTTGCTTTCAGTTCCTAATCGGTCCATTTACGCCCAACCTATCAGACCGGCTGAACTTTCGAATATCTAGCGTACAAGATGCCGCAACTTGACTTCGTCACTCTGGATGTCTTTGGTAATTTTCACTGCTTGAAGATCCACGCGCAAATCCACGCGCAAATCGCAATATCTACTAACTTCCATTGTAGTATGTATTGACCCTTGCGATGTGAATTGAAGTCTTGACTTCGGACGCTTCCCTGTCATCGCCGATATTCTCATTCCCAATCCTTTCAGTTGGGTGAAGCTTCACGAGCCCCTCCTCCAACCGGCGCCTCGACTGCAAAACATGCCTCGGCTCTTTTGCAGTCGAAGCTACGCAAAGAGTGTGATCTTCACCAACGCTACTAGGACTGTATAGCTACAGCAATCCAGCAGCAGTAGTAGCCTCACAGCAATCCTGAAACACAGCTTCTCCCTGCGTGCCTGCTCAACGCAGAAACAACGAACCTTCCACTAACCAACCTTCCCCGTACTCCAAGACCAAGACCAAATTCAAAGGCAACCCTCTGGCCCTCGTCTTCATCCCCGCCGACCAGGATCCCACGACCGAAACCCTGCAAACCATCGCCCGCGAGTTCAACCTCTCGGAGACTGCTTTCATCTACCTGAAAGCGGGCGACGATGGCAGTAGTAGTGACGTACCAGAATGGCGCGCCCGCATCTTCATGATCGACGCCGAGCTGCCGTTCGCTGGCCACCCGACTATAGGCACAGCGTGCTTCGCTCTCGGCTCGCTGGCCAAATGTGCCGCTAAAGGGCGTCTTCACATCCCCGCCGGCACGGTTGAGGCTGAGTTTGCGGATGGCGTGGCGAAAGCTGCGATTCCGCATAATGTGCATTTGCACTGCGAGACGCCGTTCTCCGTAGCGGATGTCGAGGCTTTGCAGCCGAAGCTGAAAGGCAGAAGGGTGCTGGGCGTCGACATTGTCAGTCCGGTCAAGGGAATGAATTTTGTCTGCGTTGAGCTGGAAGACCTCGCGACGCTGGCGGTGGTGGAGTGCACGGGTAAGAGACCTTGGGCGAAGCTGGATCGGGAGTGGGATGTTGGGTTTGTAGGTGCGTTGTTCTATGTGAAAACTGGTCAGGAGGAGGGCGGGAAGAGGGTTAGGCTGAGGACGAGGATGATTGAGGGTGTCATGGAAGATCCGGCTACGGGCAGTGCCTCTTGTGCGCTGAGTGCTTTCTTGAGTCTGAAGGCGGGAGAGAAGGTTGTGAATTATGAGCTTACGCAGGGTGTTGAAATGGGGAGGCAGAGTGACATTGGCATTGCTGTGACGCTGAATGATTCTTTGGACGGTGTGGAGAGATTGGAGATGAGTGGTAGCTCGGTTAAGGTTATGGAGGGAAAGGTGGAGTATGAATGAGAATGCTATCTGGAGAAGGTATATATCGAATTCATATATCTTGTAGCGCGAGCTGCAGCTTTGAGCTCTTCGCTGCCTCGCAATGATGTGGCAAGAAAACATCAGTCCCATCGTGTCCTCTATACAAGCAGTCGAACCATCGCCGTTGCCGTAGTATGACCTCCGAAGGTGCTCGTGAAACATGTGGTCGATGCTGAACGCAAGTCCATCCGGAGTGAGATTAAAACGCCTTCTTGCGTCCCCAATCTTACTCGGCTGGAAGGCGGAGTGGGTGCTTGTCGCGGCAGTGACGAACAGCTTCCTAGTCGAGCGACGTAGACGGAGCAACGCCAAAGCAGATCTCATAACGCATTGGTATCGATGACCTTCTTGCATTGATGGTGGCTTGAGATGGGAGTGCGCGCGAAGACCACCAGTACTCAAAGTACAGTGGCCTTGCTGGAGGACGCCATTGTGTCGGTATCGTTCAGCTGGAATATTCGCAGAGTTCGTCGGATGGGCTGTTTGTGGCTTTCGCAGTTGGCTCAAGTCAAGACTTTTCGAAGATATTTCAGCCCTTCGTCTTGCTCTCTCCGGCCTCTCCGGCCTTATTGCTTTCAGCAGAGGCCTTCTTCTCGCCCTCGGCATCAAATCCGAGGGAGTCGAGCTGTCGAATAAGCTCGTTCATCTTAATGACTTTGGCGAACTGTTCGGGAAGCAGACTGTCTCCCTTCTCTTTCTTATCAGAAAGCTCACGAGCTTGACGCAGTTTCTTTGCCAGCTTCTTCGCTTCTTTCGCCTTCTCCACCTCAGGATCGAGATCTTCTACTTTGGGTTGTGCAGCGTCCTTCTGAACTTTGCTTCCCTCTGCGCTGCCCTCTTCCTCCTTGGTTGCCGCAGCTTTTTTCCGCGCTTCTCGGCGTTTCGCATTCTTGTTGGCGGCAGCGCTGGCGGCACCTTCGTCGTTCTCGGGCTGTAAGCTCTCTACACCGGGTATACCGCCTTTGCCACGGTTCTTCCACGCTGCGGCTGTGCGGTTTCTGTAGAGCTCGACGTCCTCTGGTGGCTTGTAGCCGGGCTTGACTTTGATCTCCTTGCGCACTGAGCCGTCGGCGCGCGTTGAGGAGGGTATGACGGACGAGCCGTTGCTCAAACGCTGAATGCCAGAGTTGCTGGCCTTCTGTGAAGCAGGACCAGACATGACTCCGAGTGATGACGGTGTCAGAATTGTAGCTTGATAATTCGTAGAAATGCAAGGGACAGGCAGCGGAGGGGCAAAAGTTTGGCAAGAATACCTGCAGCTCACCACGCCAAGGAGAGGCAAGCAGATGCGGGACAAGGCGTGGATGGTATAGCCAGCAATCGACAATCGTGAGTAGTAGTCAAGCGGGGCCTATCACAAGCCAGCGCAAAATGCAGGTACGCTGCAGTACGGGCCGGCAGAAGCCACAGGTTTGCGTGTGCTATGACAGCGGCCAGCGATGTCGCTTTGGCACGTACATGTATGCCTGGCGATACTGGCACTTGGTATCTGCCGATTCACGAGGTGGCTATATTTTACCTAGTATGTACCCAAGCAGGTATTAACTCAATAACATGTCGTGCGTGCCTGAGGCGTGGTGAGCAGAGTACGTCAGCGGTGGAGCAGTCAACGTATGTATTTGGAGATGCGGGCGTATGCAGAGCTATGCGCGATTAGCGTGGGGGAGGCAGGCGCGAGCTGGTGTCACTTCCAGACTTCGACTTATCTCAACGCTGCCAATACCCGTCACACCGCCCGCCTCGCCCGTGATATTTCCTACACGTTGGCCCTAGGCCTGAGCCCGCGTGCACCTACTAATCTATTCTCCAGGCCAGGCAGAAACCCATTCATCCAACGCCTCATTGCGCCGTGTAGCATCACTCACCTCTCACATCAATCGAAAGTCGGCCGAGCCCGTGCCAACTCCTCCCCCGGTGACGGTGACGTTCGAAGATCGTAAGTAATTCACCATTTTGCCATCACCGCTTGCTGGCCGTGCGCCCAGTTTGCTGCCCACCCGGCATCTAAAGACCGCAGACGCCACTGTGAATACTGCTGATTCTTTCTGGTCAGAAAAGAAAGCCTCCCGCGCAACATCGGACACTGCCTTGCGTGCCGATCGCAAGCATGTCCAATAGCGACTATTTCGCGCGTCGCGGCCAAACCAACGGCCAGACCAATCAGGGCCGCCCTCAAGTCGCCCGTCTGCAGTCCGTCAACCCTGCTCTGGAGGACGGCAATATCTCAGTCCCGGTGACCCCAGGTATCCAGGATTGGTCTGAAATTGACCGCCCGTATCTCGCCGCACAGGCCGAGGACGCCCGACGTGAACACAGAGAGTCCCTCTCGCAATCACGCCCTGTTGCCGTCGATGATCCTAACGACCGACCAAGCTCACCGTCTCAGGCGGCTGCAGGCGCACGAAGCCCAGAGGAAGTCCTGCGCCGCTTAAGTCAAAGTGGCTCACGCAAAAAGAGCTCATCTCTCGAGGACATCGACCCTGCGCAGTATCCTAACCTTGGCCTTACTGGCAACATCATCAGTGCCACATTCTGCGTGCCTTACAAGGTCGCCTACGTACCTGGAGAAGACTGGAAACTCACCAGCCGCCGTGGAACTTCAGCTCTGTTTGATTCCTTTGCCTTCCTCGCCAGCGAAGATTCCAAATGGCAGCATACGCTCGTAGGCTGGACTGGCGAGTTCGACATTGCCTCGAAAAGTAGCAACGAGGGAACCTCGATGAATGCGGTCCCTCTCAACAAGGCATCTGCCCCAATTCCGGTCAGTTCGCACCACAAGGCGCCCTTACCGAACGACTCCACCGATATCAAAGTCCCTGAAGCAGACCGTCGCCGCCTAGAGAAGCAGCTCGAGCACGATCATGGCGGACGCGTTGCTCCTGTTTGGCTTTCCGACGATGTGGACAGTGATGGTGTTGCCCACTTCAGCAATCAGAGGAAGTGGCGGCGCTATGCTGAGCACGAGCTTTTCCCATTGTTCCACTACAAGCAGAACGAGCCCACCGATGGCCGTGCTGTGACGAAAGCCTGGGCCGAGTACTACAAGATGAACAGAGCCTTTGCCGATGCGATCATGAACGTTTACAAGCCTGGCGACGTGGTCATGATCCACGACTACCACCTGCTTTTGCTTCCAAGCCTTCTCAGGCAGCGCTTGCCGAACGTCTACATTGGATTCTTCCTCCATGTTCCCTTCCCGAGTAGCGAGTTCTACCGTTGCCTGAGCCGCCGCAAGGAGGTCCTGGAAGGCGTGCTTGGATCAAACATGATCGGCTTCCAGGCTTACAGTTACTCGCGCCACTTCTCTTCTTGTTGCACAAGGGTCCTTGGATTCGATTCATCTGTTGCAGGTGTTGACGCTTATGGAGCGCACGTTTCCACGGATGTCTTCCCACTCGGAATTGGGGCCGAGGCCACACTTAAGGCAGCCTTCGAGGACAAATTGGTCGAGGAGAAGATCGTGCATCTGCGTGAACTTTACCACGATAAGAAGATCATCGTTGGTAGAGATCGTTTGGACTCCGTCAGAGGTGTCGCGCAGAAGCTACAAGCATTCGAGATCTTCCTTGAACGCCACCCTGAGTGGCATGACAAGGTTGTTCTGATCCAAGTCACGAGCCCCACTAGCATTGAGGATCGCGAGGAGAGTGGCTCAGACAAGGTCGCCAATAAGATCAGCGACCTCGTTGCCCGCATTAACGGCTCTTATGGCTCTCTCAGCTTCACGCCTGTCCAGCATTACTCGCAATATCTCTCCAAGGAGGAGTACTTCGCACTTCTTCGGATCGCAGATGTTGGACTCATCACAAGTGTCAGGGATGGTATGAACACTACCGCCTTAGAGTATGTCGCGTCCCAACGTGATGGTCATGGTCCTCTGATAATTTCAGAGTTCTCTGGTACCGCCGGCAGCCTGGGTAATGCTATGCACATTAACCCGTGGGATCTTGGCGGTACTGCGGATGCTATTGAGGTCGCTCTTACCATGCCCGAACAAGAAAAGGCTAGGGTGCACAAGCGTCTTTTTGACCACGTCACCAGCAACACTGTACAGAACTGGACCACAAGCTACCTCAAGCGTCTGTTGACCAACCTCGCCGCCTTCGACCAGTCGCATGCCACACCTCTACTCGATCGCGCGAAGCTGCTGAGCCAGTACCGCAAGGCAAAGAAGCGTCTTTTCATGTTCGATTACGATGGTACTCTTACACCTATTGTCAGGGAGCCTCAAGCAGCTATTCCGTCCGATCGTGTGATTCGCAACCTCAAGCAGCTTGCAGCAGACCCAAACAACGCCGTTTGGATCATTTCTGGCCGCGACCAAGGCTTCCTTGACGAATGGATGGGTCACATTCCGGAGCTTGGACTTTCAGCCGAGCATGGCTCTTTCATGCGCCTCCCTCACTCTACGGAATGGGAGAACCTTGCAGAACACTTTGACATGTCCTGGCAGAAGGCTGTCATGAATGTCTTCCAACACTACACAGAACGAACACAGGGCAGCTTTATCGAGCGCAAGAAGATCGCTCTCACTTGGCATTACCGCAGGGCGGACCATGAGCTTGGTCTGTACCACGCGAAGGAGTGCCAGAAGAAGCTCGAACAGACTGTGGCGAAGGAATGGGACGTCGAGGTCATGCCTGGCAAGGCCAACCTCGAAGTTCGTCCTCGCTTCGTCAACAAGGGTGAGATCGCCAAGAGGCTTGTGAACGAGTATGGTGCCGAGGAAGGTCAAGCACCAGAGTTCGTGCTTTGCTTGGGAGACGACGTCACAGATGAAGGTAAGTACCCATTTTGTCAACGCATCAATTGCAGCAGCAAGACTAACCACCAAACCCACAGACATGTTCCGCTCCCTCCGCGCCTCCTCACTGCCCGACGACCACGTCTTTGCAGTCACCGTGGGCGCCAGCTCCAAGCAGACGATCGCCTCATGGCATGTGCTCGAGCCTGCAGACGTCATCTCAGCGCTTTCGCTCCTCAACGGCAATACCGACGGTCCCAATGTCGCCGCCGTCACCGCTGTCGAGGGTGCAATCCCCGAACCTAAACAATAAACGTACAGCACTTGGGCTTCACAGCCGCATCAGAGGCAAGAAGAAAACGGCGATCAGGGCGTAGATATGGAAAGTCAAGACGGAGGGATTTTTGTTGCTTCAATATGAGGTTTTGGGTGCATCCAGCGAGCGAGCGACGGTGGGCAGCATTGGGCGGTAAACGTGTTCCATGTGGATAACTGGGGAACTCGACTATTAGGGCAGACAGTCAGACAACACTTTGGGCCATTTTCTGCCAACCTCTCTGACTTTTGAAATTTTTTGTTCATACTGAGTTGTGGTCGGCCTGCTCTCACCTGGCTCGTCATTCCTGTTTCCAATTTCATGCAATCCTTGGTGTGTCCAGCTGAGGTTCTTATACGTTGCAGGAAAAGAATTTCCACCAAATGAGGCAAACGAATCGCGATATTGTCTTTCATTAGGTGTTTCAGGTAGTTTCCACGTGCGTCTTGCTGTTTTCTTTCTTTTTCCTCAAAGAGAGAGAGCCAGCAAGACTGCTCATAATCAACACCTGACGGATGGCTTTTCTGATTACATGGCAATTGCGATGCCTGAGCTAAAGGTTTGAGTTCTTGCTGGAGGGCTGACATTGTTGAAGGGGGTTTAAGCGTGAAAGATTTATGCATATGCTGGGTATTTACATCGTATGTTACGTTTCGAGGAAATTTTATACATGAAGAAACAGCAGTGGGCCGGTCCTGTATGTCAGATCATGCGAACGGCTTGACCGGTGGAAGCACACCCTGCTTCGCCTCACTTCCAGTGCGACAAATCAAAGCTTTCCAGGTCTCCGCTCACACGTTGCGGTTCCACTCACACTTTCTTTCGATTTGATGACCGTTTGACGTGTTTCAACCGAAAGATTCCGGGGTTGTTACCGTCCTTCTGGAGTGTACGGGTGCCCCGTGAACTTTCGAGCTTCTTGAGTTCCATTTGGGGCTCAGGCGCGGTATTATTCAAGGAGTCGTCAATTGTTCCCTTCTCGGAAGTTGGGCGGGAGACTTTCCACAAATTCTCAGGCTTGTAGCTCTTCTTCTGGAATTTAGCCATGGTGTTCATCGACTGGTCAGGACGGATGGACCCAAGCGTCTCCATGGTCATGCGCTCCCGGCGCTCTTTGTACAACTCGTGGCTTCTGCCGACGATGGGAAGAAGCAGGGATACTTCGTCTCTGGAGTCTTCAAAACTTTGACGCGCTTCGTCGTATGTTTCCATTGAGCTCACGAGGTCGCGGTACATCGCCCTGATGGTTTCTTGGATGTGCTTTATGGCATGGCAATTCCTGCCTAGGTCATTGGTGTGATTTGACGGGTCTTGGAGACAAAGCATGTAAGGCTGGCGGGGTTGTGTGCGGCCGATGCGGTACTGCCCTGCTCGCTTTGGTTTGAAGGTGCGTCGAGCAGCGAGTACAAGCCTCTCGCGTTCGGCTTCGTCGGCAGCAGATAAATCAGGGGGCGCCTTAAGGAATGGTTTCGATGTGCCATTTTTGTTGATCGCCAAACCGTATTTGACCGTGTCAAAGTTGGACCAGAAGGACAAGATACGTAGAAGCTGCGACGCTCGTGATTTGTGGACATCATAGGGTGTACCGCGGCGGCCCAGAGCGCCAGCGACCATCATAAATGTGCCATATGCAGAAATGCCGCCGATGTAAGGATCGACAAGGCCGCGGATACCGAACGCCGTTCTGATCAAGGCATAAAGTTCATGGAGGTGTGGTTTGGTCTTCAAGATTTCACGCACGTAGCCATCCTGAAAGGTGGGAGGGCCCTTTGCAAGTATTTGGACCTCTATGCCTGTGACTGTGTGCTGAGTGGTGATAATGGCATTTGGGGGACCACGATACACAGTACACATGAAATCCGAACCCCTGACCAGGATCCAATACGTTTCTTCCATTATCTTCTCCATGTTATTTCGTGGGTCCGTCGGATCATGGATGCCGATATCAATGTCTGAGTAAGGCATGTCAAGCCCGGTTGCGAGCGATCCGTAGGAGTAAATCTTGGTGTTTGCACGTCCCCCTTTAGTCCGGATGCATCGCCAGACAATGTTGCGTACTTTCTCTCGCGCCGCTCTCTCTTCGTCGGTAAGTGTCATGTGTCTCCAAAATGCCTTAATCTCTCCGTCGAGAATTTCAGCTGCGGTATACGGCTTACGCCGGACACCATACCCCGGTGCCCACGGTATTGGAGTCGACGAAGATTCGTGGCTCTCCTCTGGAGCGAGGGCGAGTCCCTCATAGTCGAGCGACTTGGAGAATTCCGAGTGCTCAACTTCATCGGGAGCTCCTTCAATCCACCTACGCTTATTTGCTCTCACATATTGACTCATATCCGCCATGTGAGTTTTCCAAGATTGAGTATCTGAGGTCGGCTGGTCGGTAGGTCGTGCATTTTGGGATAGATCCTCATCCTGCGTTTGGTTGGATCTGGGGTCACCTTTGTCTTCCGGGTTGTTGAGCATCAGCTCCTCGTAGAAAGCCAATTTGCGCGCACGCCTGTCATCCATCATCGCCGGTTCTGGAGGAGCGCTGGACGGCTCGTTCTGAGCATGGCGAGCGGCTGTAGTGAACGACCTCTGTGGTCTGCGGCCTTGCAGCGTTCGCCCGCTGCGGACATTCGTAGGCTGTGTGGACAGGTGCGCTCTGGTACTGTGCCCAAAGATGGCGTGGATGGCTTGTGTAGCATCGTAGGCGTTCGCTGCACAGCAGCGCGCACGTTGCATGGACCTGGTTCGAGGAGGCAGGTGGCGGAATGCTGAGGCACTCGAGAGCAATGGTGTGAATAGTCGCAAGGACAGGATGACTCGGTAGTATCGTATAATGTACTGTCCAGATCCGAGTCCCGCTCGAAGGCAGTGGAGGCTCTCCCACAAGCAAGCAAGCAAGCAAGCAAGCAAGCAAGCAGAGCAGCTCAGGTACCTTCACTGGCGCGGAGCATCAGATGCCGAGCATGCAAGCATCTTCGATCACATGACTCGCGCTGCATTCGGTTCCTGCCGAACTGCCGACCGAAAGCGGCTGCGCCAGCAGCTCTTTGCGGACGACTTCCATCTGTCGCACCACCACCAACACCACAACCACCACCCTCTCTCTTCTCCTCCCATCACACCCGCATCCACACAACCGACATGTCTCGCGGCGGCGGCACCACTCTCTATGTCACTGGCTTCGGCCAGGGCACCCGCGCGCGCGACCTCGCCTACGAATTCGAACGGTACGTCACCACCCTCTTGCTTGCGACCAGCAGCCTCGCCATCCTTCCGTGCAACACAGCCTCGCACTGTGTACAGATGACGAGGGAGACATTGGGGTCTTGCGATGGCATGGCGCACCTGCCATATACACCTGCGCCGTCCGGATTTCGTTCACTTGCATTCCAATGCGCCCGCGCTGTCCGATACAAGATATATACTGACGTCTTCTAAAAGATACGGACGCCTCGTCCGCTGCGACATCCCTGCTCCTCGTACCGCTTCCAGCAGACTGTGAGTCTCTACATCCGTTCCATGCTACGCCCAGCACCAGATACTGACTGGACTGCCAGCTTCGCCTTCGTTGAGTATGAGAGCCGTCGCGATGCTGACGATGCTTACCACGAGATGCACAACAAGCGCATTGGTCGCGATGATCTCCTGAAGATTGAGGTATGGCATAGAAAAGGATGAAAACTCTCGAAGGTGTGGCTAACTGGCCGCAGTGGGCACGCACTCCTCCCTCTGCTAGCTGGCGCTTCGACGCTGGCACTGGACGCCCGATCCGTGATGGCCCGCGCGACGGTGGACGCCGTTCACCTCGCCGTGGTCGTTCTGGCACCCCGCCTCGCCGTTCGACTCGCGACTTGTCTCCTCGTGGCGACCGCTACGAAGACCGTCGCGGTGACCGCCGTGATCGCGACCGTTCTCGTAGCCCAGATGACCGCGACCGCGATACCAAGGACATTCGCGACCGCGAAGACCCCCGTGAGCGTGACGAAGACCGCGAGCGCGAGAGGGAACGTGACACTGAGCGCGATGCGGAGCGTGACGGTGAGCCTGAGCCTGAGCGCGAGGAGCGTGAAGCCGAACCCAACGGTACGAACGGAAATGACCAAAAGGGTAAGATTTCCCAGAGCCTTGAGCCCATTAGCATATAGCTCACAACTTCCTCAGAAAACGACGAACCGGCCCCACAGCACGATGACCTGGACACCGCCGAGTAGTATTCCGCGGGTACTTGCGCCAGGAGGAACATCAGCATCAGAAGCCGCAGAAAGGTCTGAATGGACGATTCGCCTGGCATGCGTGAGTATGTGCCGGATAGGAGCATGACAGATTGAACTTGGCGTTATTAATGGAACGAGGGATGCCTCTTAACAAAAGTTAGCAGAAACGATCGTACACGAGACGAACCGTTCGATTTACCCACCGAGTCCTTTACCCACCGAGTCCTCTTCCCGTCCTCTACCCTCGTCCCTCCCTTCGTTACCGCCGGCAAAGCAAGCCATCTTCCTCGAACCGATTCCTCGAAACCTGTCCCAATCATCACCTTTCCGTCCTCCTCGTCGCAAGCCGGTCACGAGACCGCCGTCTGTCACCTACCTTCTACCGTATTTTCAGCATCAAGGCTACGATTGACACTGCGTTCGCTCAAGACCACTGCGTGCAGCTGTCATGCTAACAACAACCCCAAAAGCCGAGTCATTCGTTCGTCCTCCCATTGCACATGCTCAACCATTGTGCAATGCATCATATGTTCTATAACATTTGTGCGTGTCTCATCAGCCCTACGTCTGTCCTCGGGCGATGAGCCCGACATAGCATCGAGAACCGTCGCAAACAATAGTCTCCTCATAGCGGCGAGCCGGCTTTCCGGCTTACGACAAGCACGCACGTCCGCCTGCGATGTAGCGCAGCCACGTGGTAATTAGTACGCGGACGATACGTGAGAGTTGGTAGGTGCTAGCTTGATGAAGTGAACAGACCGATGGCGTGTGTCTCCTTGAAGTACTATACACTTATGAAGAACTGTTCAGTACGCTATGGAGTGTATGATCCGTTTCCAAAATATTCCTGAGGGTCTTGGTAGCATAAAGCAAGTTCTGCTTTGTAGAGCACGCATGGTAGAGTAGTTGTCTGGTTCGACGGATCTCTACTACTGATCTCTTCACAAACCTGACGACGCTTTGTGATCGACATCCTTGCAGCCGTTGACATCGGAAGATCAAGCGAACCCCCTTTACCTGTAACAATGATCGCGTTGCCCTACGCCTACCTTCCAGATGGAGCTTGGAAGCTGCCCTGTCCTGTAGGCGAGCACGTGCATTATCTTTGCTGTGGGGAAGTGAACTAGCGCTCGCTTGCTTGCCCGGTCCCCTCTGTCTCGTGTCGAGTTTTTGTCTTCACGCGAGCATCCGCCTCGAACATGACAGCGAGAAGAAGGGACCACCAACGGTAGAAAGTGTATTGTGAAGCTTTGCCTGTACCAGCGAGCCTATTCTCTCCCTCATTTTCAGCGACCAACCATGACATGACTCTGTATACGACACTCAATTTCAACCCGTCAATAATGCCATCCAGCACGACTCGCCGTGCAAGCCGCAATCGTGATCCACAGAGGTCTCGACGCTGGCTCCGGCCAATTTACCCGCGACTCCGCCTAACTAGTCGCACGCGAGTTCCTGGCGCCGTCGAATGCATAGCGCGCAGGGATGCTCGGCCGCACCCAAAACCCACCACGCTGTCCCCTCCACATGGCGGCCATGGTCGGCTGGTGGGTTAAGCACCCCCAACGGCCTGCTCGTCGCTCGCGTGCTGGCTGCGTGCCCCGGGGCTTGGGTTGCGATTCTTCGCCTTCCATCGCCTACATACTGCTGTCACCTCCCGTCCCGCTTTTGCTTTCCTGAGCTTTGTTGTTTTGTACTACACCCTGGTTGCTTGCTTTGCTGCTATCTACGCTCGCTTATCTATTATTATCGTTGTGTGGGCAATATACTTATCTGTCTATCTGTCCCGTCTGCGCTGAGATCTACACATCTGCTTTCACTCTTTCAATCGCAATAGAGACTCTGCCGCCAGCCATTGAGCCCAGATATCGCACATCGGACATCTCTAGCAGTCTCTGATACCGAAACGTACTTCATCGTTCAACATACATCTTGCTCTCGGTCCGACTATCCACTCGACAACCCTCTCGTCGACCCAAAGCACAGGAAGACTCGACTCGCTCACGACATCCAACCACCTACAACCTCAAATCAAACCCCACCAACCCACATCCACAATGGGCTTCATCGACAACCTCCGAGCCAAGCTCGAGATCTACCGCCTCGAGCAACGCTACACCCGCCGCGACAAGCGAAGCACCTGGGTCTCCGGCGCACAGTACGTCGACGGCGAATACGTCTACGGCAACGAGACGAGCGTCTCATCGCCCACATCCAGCACCAACAGCAAAGGAAGCGGCTTCTCAGGGAAGTTCGGCAGCGTGCGAGTCTCAGAGGTCTTCACTGGACGGGGAGGCGACAGGAGGAGTAAAGCGTGGTGAGACCCGTCGACAACGCAGAGGGCGTAAGGATATCGAATCGACGGTGGGGACTTGACTGCGCTAGTACGCAGATGTAGGAGGTGTACCAAGGTGCAAGGCATCTTCACCTCCTTCCCCACGAGAATGGGTTATGACGGCACCCCATCCAACGAGCTATACGACAGAGCAATGCGGCTTTTGCAGCTTGCTCCCACGCTGAGCTAGGCGACTGGCTGGCCTGCTCTACCATGGTGGACGAAAAGTCAAGAAAACGGAACGGGTGGGCGGGCATTGTTGGGTTGGGAAGGGTCGTTTTTTCTTTCGTTGGTTCCTTTTGGTTTGCTTTTCACCCAAGTCCTTTTTTTCCATCTTTCTCATCTTAGCGGCCTGCGAGCGGAGTTCATTGGCGGTGTTTTCTTCTTTCTTCGTTTCCTTTTTCTTTTCCAACTCCGACATGTGTACATATGATTCTGCATTTAGAAGCTCTGTGAAAGCAAGACTTCTTACCATACTCAAACTCCAAGCCTGCGAACTTTCACGGACTGTGCAAAACCTCCTACAGAAGCATTGTGCATTTCATCGGAAAGGGCTGCTGCATTTGATGACTCCAATCGTCAATGTAGTCGAACTTCGTGCTCAAGACTTCCGAACACACTTGGTGGCTGGCGTCGATTGCACTCTTGATGGCACCGAGCCTTCATTGCAGCCATCACGTTCATGCAGCACGACTGGTCAGCCAAGCCGACTTCAATGTCCAGCCTCGCCAGGCTTCACGCAGCCTTGACGTTATACGCGCACCCGTGATTCCAAATGCCAGATTGACGAGGGAAAGTGACACAAAGCTTTCCGATCGCATCGCTCAATGCTCAAGACAAGCACGTCGCTGGTAATGATCATGCCTCGCTATTTGCGACTCAAGCAAGCATGCTTGACCTATCTAGGCGGGGAGGCTGGCTGCTCGTTTCGATCTCGATGGTTACCGGGAGGGTAAAGCAGCGAGAAAGCAGCGATCGCCTGTCTGCAGGGCTGTCCTCGTTGATGTGAGTTATTTTGGTTACGTTGATGGTAGACGACGGCAATTGTGTGGTGGGTGGCAAGCACGTGTGAAACGAATCGTGATTGCGAGTTGTGTCAGAATAGACCGGGGAAGAGGCAGGCATTTGACGGATGGATCGAAGCGCATTGTCGTTGGCGCGGTGCTATCACATGTTTCTGTCTTACATGGTACTCGTAGCTGTAGGTAATTAGGAGGCCTGGGCGAATTAGACTCGAATACTGTGAATATTCGTATGTGCAAGTGTCAGGTCGTGAATACACGTGTTACATACATGAAGTACATGTACATGCAGATGAGGCGATTCAGAGTAGACAGGGTTGGCACTGCATCAATGATTTCTACACCAACATGTATATGCATATATGTAGTACATTTGCATTCATACTTCATTAATATAGTCGCTTTAGTAACGTGTATCGTGTTGGCTGTGATAGTTTTGATGGTGGAGACGTTACGAAGGTGTATTACCAATGTACATCCCGCGCGCTCAGGTTCAATGGCACATAATTCAGCCAAGATAGATAAATCCATAGTCGGATTTCTTGAGGCCGGAAGTATAGGACTGGCTGAACGGCTTGGACTTGGTGTTGGGTATGTATGCATAAGGGAGCAGACAGGCCGTCTTGTTTCTGCGTAGGTATGTGACTATTCGTAATTATTATCTCATATAGCTGACCACAATCAAAAGCGGTTTATATATAACGATTGACTGAGACAATCATTAGCAGTACACGTTGTGTGCATCGTAGAATCGCTATGTTCCAAGACGAAGTATACTGTGCCCTATCTTCAGGATCTGTCCGATGAGAGACAATCATGAACAGGAAATGTTCTGCTGCAGACATGGCAGTATGATAGAACACAGCCCTGGTATTGGTGTCTCATGGATCTTTGGTAGAGGTCAGCCGTCTTCACAGATTACAACCGTTTCGCCGTTGTCGTAGATGACCGAGCTCGAGAAGAGTCCGGGCTTCGACCGGGTGGCCAGGGTCTACTAATGAAAGTACCAAGGTACCTAGGTAGGTATGAAGAGCATCAGGACAGGGTGATGGAGAGCATGATGGATGACCACATCTGCACTGCATGCGTAGCTCGAGCATGAAGGTGCGTGGCAAGGTTGGCCCAATTGCGATTGTTGCCAGCCATATTGCCAGCAGCAGCAAGCACACCAGCCATGCCCTCAGCCACTCATGGGCCCGAGGAGCGTCGCTGTCAAGCAGAGCGTGGTGGGGATGTGAAGACGCGGGCAAGCCCCTTTTTCGCTGCTGCACACGCAAAAGCATGCAGGGGGCCAGGGCGTGACAGAGCAGGCACGAGCAAGGTTGGCCGGATGGCGACGACCTGCTCGAGTCGCCGGACGCCAGCAAACGCTGAAACACTCGTCGACCGTCTGCACACGCAACCCTAGCATAAGAGAGGTAAGCCCCGGCCTCGCCCGCCGTCCCGCGTGCCGTTCAAGGGGTTCGCTGCGAAGGCGTGTGGAAGGAAGCAGCAGCAGCGCCGCCCAGGTGAGCCCGCCAGCAAGCAAGCCGCCAGCCAGTGGACCAGGGTCGTGCGGTGGCCGTTCAATAATGTCGATGCTCTGATATTCCACCACCCCGACACCGCCCATTGCTATACCCGCCTCTGTGCCTGTACCACCACCACTCCCATCCTCCCTACTTCTCCCACCACCCTCGCCGCCTCTCCCCGCCGGCGTCAACACGTCTGCCGCACCGCTGGCTTGCGCGCGCTGACGTGACGGAGGTACTGCTTTGCCGCATCGCATAGCGCTGGCGTTTACCTGGGCCGTTTCCATTCACCCACCGGCTCCTAATTGTTCCTCCGCCGGCTCATCATCCAGACTCGACTTGGCCAACCCGCAGGAACGAGGAAAATAGCTGGGCCATTGTATTTGTATTTCCATTCCTGGCCCGCTCGACAAGATCCAAGGAGGTGGATACGGCACTTGCTGTGCGCCTGAGCTGTGATTTATCCAGACCTCGAGGCGTGAGCCTGCGTGTAATATAGCCATGTCGCACACCTACGATGTTGGCACCAAGGCCTGGCAGCCGGACTCGACTGAGGGTTGGGTTGCTTCCGAGGTGGAGCAAAAGATTGTTGATGGAGAGAACGTAAAGCTGGTGTTTGCTCTGGAGAACGGAGAGGTATGTTGATGGACACGATTAAACGGTGCCTGCATCTTGCTCCCTGAACTGACAATTTGTGCTTCTCTCAGAGCAAAACGATCGAGACGACCTTGTCCGCGCTCAACGACAGCAATGCTTCTCTTCCTCCGCTCATGAACCCTTCAATATTGGAGGCTAGCGATGACTTGACGAACCTTTCTCACTTGAACGAACCCGCAGTCTTGCAGGCCATCAAGCTCCGATATGCCCAGAAAGAGATATATACATACTCAGGTATCGTGTTGATCGCTACTAATCCCTTCGCAAGAGTCGACTCTCTGTATGTCCCGGGCATGGTACAAATATACGCTGGCAAGCACAGATCCTCACAAGCGCCTCACTTGTTCGCGATCGCCGAAGAGGCGTTTGCGGACATGCTTCGCGACGGACACAACCAGACCATTGTTGTCTCTGGTGAATCCGGTGCAGGCAAGACCGTTAGTGCCAAATACATCATGCGCTACTTCGCTACGCGAGAGCCTCCTGATCAGCCTGGCGCCAGGAGCCGTGGTCGTACGGATACCATGAGTGAGACCGAAGAGCGCATCCTGGCTACCAATCCGATCATGGAAGCCTTTGGTAACGCAAAAACCACCCGAAACGACAACTCCTCACGTTTCGGCAAGTACATCGAGATCATGTTCAACAAGGAGACCGACATCATTGGTGCGAGGATACGAGTATACCTGCTTGAGCGGTCAAGATTGGTGTTCCAGCCGCTTAAGGAGCGCAATTACCACATCTTCTACCAGCTTGTGGCTGGTGCAAGCGATACACAAAGAGAAGAGCTTGGCTTGATCCCGGTGGAACACTACGATTACCTGAACCAAGGAGGTGCGCCTGTCATTGATGGCGTGGACGATGCCAAGGACTTCAAGGAGACCAAGGAATCTTTAGACAGGTTAGGCGTCTCGGAAGAGGTTCAGAGCTCACTCTGGCGCATCCTCGCCGCTCTTCTGCACATCGGAAACATCAAGATCACAGCCTCCAGATCCGATTCGTCTCTTGCTGCGGATGAGCCTTCACTCGTCAAGGCTTGCGAGCTCCTGGGAATAGATCCGTCCGACTTCGCGAAGTGGACCGTCAAGAAGCAGCTTGTTACACGCGGAGAAAAGATCATGTCCAACTTGAACCAAGCCCAAGCGCTCGTGGTCAGGGACTCTGTCGCCAAGTACATTTACTCTTCCTTGTTCGACTGGCTGGTGGAGACAATGAACGGCTTCCTCGGACCCGCCGAAATCATTGCACAAATGAAGAGCTTCATTGGTGTTCTGGATATCTACGGTTTCGAACACTTCGCCAAGAACAGCTTCGAGCAGTTCTGTATCAATTACGCCAACGAGAAGCTCCAGCAAGAATTCAACCAACACGTTTTCAAGTTGGAACAAGAAGAGTACCTTCGTGAGCAGATTGACTGGAAGTTCATCGACTTCTCAGACAACCAGCCTTGTATTGACCTCATTGAGGGCAAGCTCGGTGTACTTGCTCTTCTGGACGAGGAGTCAAGATTGCCAATGGGCTCTGACGAAAGCTACATCAACAAGCTCCATCACAACTACTCCGGCGACAAGCACAAGTTCTACAAAAAGCCCAGGTTCGGCAAGAGCGCCTTCACCGTGTGCCACTACGCAGTTGACGTCACCTACGAGAGTGAAGGCTTCATTGAGAAGAACAGGGATACTGTGCCTGACGAACACTTGGAAAACCTCAAGAGCACTACGAACTCTTTCCTTGCAGACGTCTTGGAGACCTCCACAGCTGTCAGGGACCGTGAGACCGCCACAGCGAACCCCAAAGGGTCCAACGCTGTCGCTAAGAGGAGCGCTGTCTCTACGAAGAAACCCACACTTGGTGGCATCTTCAAGAGCAGTTTGATTGAGCTCATGCAGACTATCAACTCCACAGATGTGCACTACATCAGATGTATCAAGCCCAACGAGAGCAAGGAGTCTTGGAAGTTTGAAGGTCCCATGGTGTTGAGTCAACTGCGAGCTTGCGGCGTCCTCGAGACCGTCCGCATCAGCTGTGCTGGATACCCTACAAGATGGGTCTATGAAGAGTTCGCGCTCAGATACTACATGCTCATCCCTTCGACTCAATGGACCACAGAGATTAGAGAGATGGGCAACAACATCCTCCGACAAGCGCTTGGCGAGCCTAAGAATGATGGCACTGATAAGTACCAGCTTGGTCTCACCAAGATCTTTTTCCGTGCCGGCATGCTCGCTTTCTTGGAAGGCCTGCGTACCGCTCGCCTCAACGATGCCGCAATCATGATTCAGAAGAACCTGCGTGCCAAGTACTACCGCCGTCGCTACCTCGAAGCTACAGACAGCTTCCGTGCCTTTCAAGCCCTTGCGCGAGGCAACATTGCAAGAGAAAAGGCCCATGAGCGCCGCCGCGTCAAAGGCGCTACCGATATCCAACGTGTTTGGAGGGGTTCGAAAGAACGCAAGAAATACGTACAGTTCCGCAACAATCTCATCGTCTTTGAAGCGGCGGCCAAGGCCTTCCTTCTGCGCAAGATGATTCTCGACAAGCGTGTCGGAGATGCCGCAAGGATCATTCAGCGTTCGTGGCGGAGTCGATACCAGCTTCGTGGCTGGAGGGATTACCGCCGTAAGGTCACGCTCGTACAAAGTCTGTGGCGTGGTAAAACGGCCAGGAAAGAGTACAAGACTCTGCGTGAGGAGGCCCGTGACCTGAAGCAGATTTCATACAAGCTTGAAAACAAGGTCATCGAGCTCACACAGAGCTTGGGCACCGTGAGAGGTGAGAACAAGACGCTCAAGAACCAGGTTTCGAATTATGAGTCGCAACTCAAGTCATGGAGAGAGCGCCACAACGCACTTGAGAACAGGACGAAGGACCTTCAGACCGAAGCCAACCAGGCTGGTATCACGGCGGCTAAGCTGGACGCGATGGAGCAGGAAATGCAGAAGCTGAGGACCAACTACGACGAGAGCACATCGGCCATGAGGAGACTACAGGACGAGGAGAAGACACTTCGCGAGTCACTCCGAACCACTTCTTTGGAGCTCGAAACCACCAGACAGAGCAAGACTGTGTCTGAGACAGAGAAGCTTTCACTCAGACAACAACTGGCTGACCTTCAGGATGAGCTTGAGCTTGCGAAGCGCGCTGTTCCCGTCAACGGCGAAGGTGCCAACGGCTTTGGCCAACAACCCACACAGCCCAGCGGACTTATCAACCTCGTCTCGAGCAAAAAGCCCAAGAGGAGGTCAGCTGGTCCTGAACAAATCCACAGTGAGAGGTTCAGCGGTGCCTTCAACCCAAGGCCCGTTTCTATGGCGTTTGGCGCGACCTCTGGCCACGCGCAGACCCTGTCTGGCTCGACATTCAACCCAGCGCAAGAGAGCGTTGAGATGGAGCTCGAAAATCTGCTTGCCGATGAGGATGGCCTCAACGACGAGGTCACCATGGGACTGATTCGCAACCTCAAGATTCCTTCGCCAGGCTCAACACCACCACCCACTGACAAGGAGGTTCTCTTCCCTGCCTACCTCATCAATCTTGTCACAAGTGAAATGTGGAACAACGGTTTCGTCAAGGAGAGCGAGAGGTTCCTCGCCAATGTCATGCAGTCCATTCAGCAAGAAGTCATGCAACACGATGGTGACGAAGCTGTTAACCCTGGCGCATTCTGGCTTAGCAACGTTCACGAGATGTTGTCCTTCGTCTTCTTGGCAGAGGATTGGTACGAGGCACAGAAGACTGACAACTTCGAATACGACCGATTGCTCGAGATTGTCAAGCATGACCTTGAGAGTTTGGAATTTAACATCTACCACACATGGATGAAGGTGCTGAAGAAGAAGTTGCAAAAGATGATCGTGCCCGCTATCATCGAGAGTCAGAGCTTGCCTGGTTTCGTGACCAACGAGAGCAACCGCTTCCTCGGCAAACTCCTCCAGTCCTCCAACGCACCGGCCTTCAGCATGGATAACCTTCTTTCCCTCTTGAACAATGTTTTCAAGGCAATGAAGGCCTTCTACATCGAAGACACCATTATCACGCAGACCGTCACTGAGTTGCTGCGACTTGTCGGTGTTACGGCATTCAACGACCTGCTCATGCGCCGTAACTTCCTGAGCTGGAAGCGTGGCCTTCAGATCAACTACAACATCACAAGAATCGAGGAGTGGTGCAAGAGCCATGACATGCCCGAAGGCACACTGCAGCTTGAGCACCTTATGCAAGCCACCAAGCTTTTGCAGCTGAAGAAAGCTACCCTGAACGACATCGAGATCATTCAGGATATCTGCTGGATGTAAGTGATCTATATCGCAACCAATCACAACCAAAGGACGAGACATACTGACCTATAACTTTCCAGGCTCACTCCCAACCAAATTCAGAAGTTGCTGAACCAGTACCTTGTCGCCGACTACGAACAGCCCATCAACGGCGAGATCATGAAGGCCGTGGCGTCACGAGTCACCGATCCCAAGTCCGACGTCCTACTCCTGCAAGCCGTCGACATGGAAGACTCAGGTCCTTACGAGATCGCCGAACCTCGCGTCATCACCGCTCTCGAGACGTACACGCCTAGCTGGCTGCAGACGCCGCGCCTCAAGCGCCTGGCCGAGATCGTGAGCGCACAGGCAGTTTTGCAGCAGCAGCTCGACGCTAAGGGCGCCGGTGCCGGCCAGCTCGACGGACACGAGGAGGACGGCGACCTGGGCGGCGTATCACGAGGTGCGAATGGCTACGGTCGCCACAGCGGCGGCTACGCCGGCAATGGAGAGATTCTCAGCGAGGAGGAAGAGGGCGAGGCGATTTGAAGTGACGGCTCTTGTTGATTGATGCTACTGCTGCTGCTGCCCAGCGATAGGGCGGTTTGGAGAAGCAAGAAGGGAGGGTCGAATTGTTGCTATTCCAAGGTCCCACGCAATTTGTGAGATGTGGCGTTTCTCTTAGGGAAAGACGGGCGGAGCATTTGTTTGCGCGTTACCTCTTTATCTTTTTCGTGTAATCCCTCCACCTTCCTGGCATTGTCTTTACTTCTGGAGAACCTTTTTTTAGTCTTCCGGAAGTGCGGAATTGATGAGAAGGATTATTAGTATTAGGCGTAAGATAGATAGACGAAGACGACATTTGACACAAGTAGCGCTCTTGTCTTTGACTGCCATTTCAGAGTTTGGAGTGTGAATGTCGTAGGTTGGGCTCGAGCATTGATTGCTTTGCACGATGATCGGGTCACGTGCGTGGGCGACTGCACTTCTGTGAGAGTCTTTCACGTGTCGCGAAGAAGCAGGTGCATTTGACATAGTGACAGACAGCTTTGGTGACTTATCCCCAGTTGGCAAGTTCAAAGGTGTTTAACGTAAAGTAAAGTAGATGGCATTTTCGCTTTTCATTCGTCTTTTAAAAAAACTACAAAAAAAGGGAGAAAAAAACTTGAACGCTTTTCAAACCATGGATGCAATGCTATTCGTCGGGTGAAGCGGCTTGACGCTGCGCTACTCATCACCGAACGCGCCAGATGCAGACTCCATGCGACCAACGGACCAGACTTCCTTCTCGTCTTCCAGCTCGTCGCCACTAAGGCCTAGACCACCAGCACCACCCTCTGCTTCCTTCCTTTCCTTGGCTTGACTGCTCAATCTGAGCGCCACACGCTTGAAGTACTCTTGCATGCTTCTCTTGGGGCCAGGCGGGAGAGCGCCTCCAGCGCTAGGGCTGGCCATGTACTTGTCGAAGACCTCGGCGTCTTCGTCGACGACGTTGAACAAGGCCAGGAAAGCTGCTTCGGCGGAAAGCTTGACGGGAATGACCATGTCGCGCACCGAAGCGAAGACAGGCGGGATGATGGAGGGCAGGTGAGGGCGCACGACGTCGTTGTGCTCGCGGGCGACGGTGCGGAGGACGACGAGCGCGAGACGGCGCGTGTCGACTGCGTTGCCGGGCGGGATGACCTGGGACAGGGCTTCGAAGATGGGTTTGCTCGAGTCGAAGCTCTTGTCGCTCGATTCTGTCAGGAGGTACTTGCCGGCTGCGAGGACGCAGTTGTCGGCAATGAAGGGCTGCGAGCTGGCGATGCCCTGTACGATGATTGAGGGCGTGATCTCGGCAAAGGCACCCGTGGTGAGTGACTGGGGAGATTCGACAAGGACGGCGTTCAAGGCGAGAACGGAGGCATGAGTGAAGTTGTTGGTGACCACGCGGCTCCTGCAAATATGTTAGCATCTTGTTTGACGGAATAATCCTTGAAACCTTGTAGTAGCCATATACGTACTTGATCAGACCAGTAGCGCTCTCCGCGGGAAGCACCTTGATCAATGCGCCGAGCAACTTGGCGTAAGTGATGGTCATAGAATCATCATGCTCGTCCTGGTCTGAGTCGATGAGACCCAGGATTGAATTTGTCGAAACCTCGCTCATCTTCGAGCCAGCCTTGCTGACGACCTCGTAGAGTGCCTTTAACATAGCGTTACGTACACCGGCATCTTGTGTCTTTGCACCAGCAACCAGCTCAGTAATCAGTGGATCGATACGTGGCGTCATCACGATAAGAGTGCCAAGTGCCTTAGCTGCTCTGGTGCGCAAGACCTCACTTGACGGGTCTGCGAGAGACTTGGCGAACGTACGCTGGAGCTGGGGCAAGAATGGCTTGAGGAAGAGGGGAATTTTCTCAAGCAAGTTGTTGAGCGTCAGCAGGATAGCAGACTTGAGCTCGGTCGAACGCTCCGAGACGACACGAATGAGTGGACCAGTGATCTGGGTGACGAATGGCTTGAGCGCGTCGGGAGCGGTTCTGTCGATAAGATCGGACATGGCGAGTGCAGCGTGTGTCCTCTGGTCGGCCGAACCGTTCATAAGACCTTGCAAGAAAATAGGCAAGATGGCGTTGATACCCTTGGGCAAGGAGAAACCGGGCAGGCCATGTCCAGCAACACCAACTTGGTTGAGTGTTGTCCTTGTGGAGATGACAAGCGACTCCATCTCTTCCTTCCTAAGTTGCGAGGTAAGAGCGCTGAGCGCGGTCCATGCAGCCTTGACAACCTCCTTGTCGCTATCGTCAAAGGAGATGAGGAAAGCGCGGATGAGGTCAGGGTAGTAGCGGGAGAAATCAATCTCTGTGTTGGTGAAGAACTTGGCAAGGTGAAGATCTGCAGACGCACGCTTGCGGTGGTCGTCATTCTTAACCATGGCCAGCATGACGCTCATCATCGTGTTGAGGCCATCAAACTCATCGACTGAAGTGAGGATGGTGTCGAAGGAAGTCTCAAGCTCCAACTTGAGCTCTTCATCCTTGCAGTTGGTGATGCTGTCCATCATGGAGTTCAGAATAGTCGGCAACCTTCTTGTCATGGAGGCTCCGGCCACCTCAGACAGCGATGCAAGAGCGCGCGCATTGAACGGCGAGATCGGTGGGGTGAGTAGCGTCGGGAGGAGATTGGGCAGGATGATGTTGGACCTGGACGTGTCGGTGAGCAGTGTGAGAAGCGCCGAAAGGGCGTGCTCTGCCTCCTCGTCGGATCGCAACAGGTTGAGCAGATGTGGTAGAACCTGGTCCACTGCGCGCTTGCCGAGAATCTTCTGCAGAGAGTCGAATGCTTCTGCAGCAGCCTCGCGGACATCGCCGTCTTGGTCGACCAAGGCGGTACGCACAACGGAGATAAGTGTTGCTTCGTAGTCTTCCAGCGCGTCGGGTGCGGAAGCAGAGATAAGCTCGCGAAGGGCGATGCAAATACCCTGCCTGGCATCTGTATCTGTCGAGGTCTGGAGACCTTCCTCGAGGGTGGGAAGCAGGGTGGACAAGACACCTTCGCCGGCCTTGCGGATAAGTTCGCCGAGGGCGTTGCCGGCAATGACCTTTTGCTCCATGTTGTTGCTTGCAAGTCTGCGGATGACCAGCCCCGTAAGAGTGGGAATGAGCTCGCGAAGAGTACGCGGGGTGGAGACAAGTGCTTTCCAGACGTTGATGGCAGCGGTACGAACGAGACCAGATGTGTCGTTGCGGCAGATGTAGAGCGCAGAGAGAACCTTGTTGCGCTTCTCCTCGCCGAGAACCTCGAGGAGTGATGCGCCAGCTTCAGTAGCGTTCTCTTCGAGTTCGTCCTCTTGGTCTGCTTTGGCGGTGATGCCTGTGAGGTTGAACAATAGATCACCGACAAGCTCGACGGAGCTGAGACGAATGCGATAGCTGTCGTCTTCAAGACCACGCTCGAGCTCGGGCAGCAGAAGATCAATAGAACGAGTGGCAAAGTTCTTGACAAGCAAACGACCAGCGCGGAGCGAGGTCTCACGGATAGCTTCAACTTCGTCGGCAAGACCCGATAATATCGGCGGAATGACCTTGCTGAGATAGTTGGCAAAGCTGTTACCGAAGCAAGCAGGCAAGAAGATGAACAATGACATGAAGCCCTCGCGAACGGAAGCCTTGCTGCTGGACACGTTCTGCAGAATGGAAGGCAGGGTCTCCTCGAGGCGACTGGTTCCAAGACCAGCAAGCACCTCTGACAAGGCCTGTGCGGAACCGAGACGGTCGCCAGCGCCAGTGTCGGATTTGAGCGTTGCCATGAGGCCAGGAATAAGGTCTGGCAGGGCATCCTCGCCCAGCTTCTCCACGGTAGAACCCAATGCCTTGGATGCTGTAGCTCTAGTTGCTGGCACTGGATCGACAATAGCAACACGAAGGCCTGCAACAAGGATGGGAAGATGTGCCACAAGATCCTTGCGATCAGTGAGATGTGCAAGACTACCAATGATTTGAGATGCTTTCCTCTTTGTACCAGATCGGTCGCCAAGACCACGCTCCAGAATGCGAACCACAAGAGCAAGCGATGGCGCATCCAGGTAGTGGACGAAGTTGACCTTGATAAGAGCGTCCAGAGCACTCTCTGTGTACTTCGTAGGATCGCTAAGGGCCTTGAGCAGGATGCTGACCTGGCTCTTGATTTCGGGGTTGCTGATGACCTCGCCAAATCGCTGCAAACTCTTGTTTGCTGATGCGCGAACCTCTTTGTGACTGTCATTGAGAACTTCAGTAAGCGGAGGAATGATTTCAGGCAGGCTGACGGCAAGCTGTTCCGGGTCGAGGTAAGCCATGGCACCGAGAGAGTCGCAAGCACCTTTCTTACTGCGCCACTGCGACTCGTCTAGACCCTCCAACAGCGTGGGAAGGATCTGCTTCACGCCGTAAGAGCTCAGTGAGGAGAAACATGTCTTTGCTGCATCCAAACAAGCCTCACGTACATCTGCGCTCGCATCGCCGAAACCAGCAAGAAGCTGTGGCACAACCTGAATGATGTACGGTTCAAAGATGCGTCCGAGGATCAATGAGAGCAGTTCATAAGCGAGGAAGGCACCCTGTCTCTCGTTGACGTCTTTCTTGTTCTCGGCGGCACCCCTGATAGTGGAGAGCACTCGTGCTTCACGCAGCACGGAAATACCCTTGCCTTTTACGATACCAGCAAGTCCATACGCCGCTCCACGGCGGGCCGCGTATTTCTTCGCGTGAAGTGTCTCATCAACCATCTGTTGCAAGAAGGCAGTAGCTTGTTCGCTGCACGCGCGGACGAGAGGCGGCAAGCACTGAGCCACAGCATATTGCACAGATTCTGAAGGCGTGCTTAGGGTCGCTAGAAGACGCTGAACAACCTTGGGTGTGCGAGAATCACCCTCTGGCAAATGCTGCGCAAGGGCACCATACATGATGACAACAGCTTCGTTGACCAGATCTTGCGATTGTGAGGTGCTAGAGCCTTCTAAAGTGCTCTCACATAATTTCATCAAAGGCTCGACCAGAGATTTGCCTTGAGCCGTGACGACGCTGACGGCAGCTTCGACCATGCTGTCGCGCACCGTAGCACTCGCGTCGCTCAAAGGTCCACTCTCAACCAAGAAGTGCACGAATGGTACAAGGTGCTGTTCTGGGAAGCTGACAGACAGCTCCTTGAAGGCGAGCGAGATACCATGCCTCGCCTCCCAGGGGTCTGAAAGATCCTTCTTGACTGGCATACCATAGCGATCAAGCTCCGGTTTCCTAGGCTTGGCGCGCTCCAGGTATGTTTCCTGCAAGCTGTTGAGAATCGGCTCAAAGGAGCTAGGCTGTGACTTGACAGCACCAGCGATCGCGCGAGCAGCTGCCCTTCTAAGTTGGCTGTCCTTGGACTCAAGGTATGGCAGCTCCTTCGCCGCCGAGTCTGATGCGACCTTCAGCTCGTTCTCCTCCCAGATCTCGTTGGCAATGTCACGGTGCTCAGTCACGTCGTCGTGGCACGCAAGCCAGATCTCTTCGTAAAACTCGCGATCACCCAAGTCCAATTCGGCGCTAATAGCCTGCAGCACTGCATTCCTCACCGATGGATCGGGGACAATGACGCCCTTGACAGCAGTGTCGGTTTCAGTGGTGCTCATGTTGGGTGCGACGGATCGGCACAGGTCGGTGAAGCAGTCCTTGAAAGCACGGAAGTGCTGCGTGTATGTCTGCATTGAGTCGATCAACACGCTGATCAGCTTCTCACGGGGGAGTGTCGTATCGTTGCAAGCGTCAGTGTGGTAAGAGATGAACTCAGTTGCCAGAACAATCTGCTCGTCGGCTTCCTCTGCCTCTTTACGATCAATTCCGCCATTCTCCAGCACCAAGAAGATAAATGAGAAGATGTACGAGAGCGTCACTGTGTCGAAAGGCCTTTGCTCTCCGAGAGAACGCAGTCGGTAGAGGAGCCTGGTCACAAGGTCGCCGAGAGGCTCTGCTAGCAGGTTCTCTGGCAAAATCGTCACGCCAGCTGCGCGCAGTGTGGCGACACCAACGAATGGTCGCAGCTGCCCAAGGCGGGTTGAAGTTCTGCCAGCGCAGCTAAGATAGCCAAGCGCTGCAGCGTCACCAAGGATCAATCCGGCGCCTGCTTGAATAGCCTCGAATATGAGCTTGACAGCGGGACCGAACCACGACTCCGCCGCACTGGGCGGCCCAACTGCCAAAGCATGGATGATACCAATACCACGCCTGAGCCTGACATCAATTCCAGCAACGTTCTTTCTAATCTCAGATTCTTTGGCAAGCTGAGCGTTCACCTTGGCTTGCTCTTCGGGTGTCAGCTTCTTTGTAGTGCCCTTCTTGGAAGCCAGGGATGCCCTGAGTTCCTCCTCCCACTTTAGGGTATCGTAGTCTTTCGAGTTCTTGCTGATGACCTGAGAAGTTTGTTGCTTGGATAGAACGTCCACAAATGCTGTGCCTTCGGGCGTCCTGTAGATCGCGGCCTCCGTTGGGCCAATATCGTACAGCTGAGAAGCGTCAAGGTCACGGCTTATTTGAGCGACAATCAATGGAGTCATGACTTCGGGCGCGACGAACGCAAGTTCAGCCATAGCGCCAAATGCCGCAGACTGGAAGTTGGGTAGTGATCTTCGCTTTGCGTCCTCTGTGACAGACAGCACATTTGCCAAGCAGTCTTCAGGAGCCTTGCTTGCAAGACTTCCAGGGTCGGTAGCAGTTTTGAGACAGAGCTCGATCCACGACGTACGTGGGAGTAGCTCTGGCCTGCAAAGCACGAGAAGTCTTGTCATCTGAATTTCCATGGTTTCTTTGTCAATGCTGACTCCAAGACGAGTGGCAGTTTCGGGATCGAGACAGATTACACGGATCGCTTTGAATAGTTCTTCGCGTCCAGTCTTTGCGATCAGCGCCACACTCTCCTTAGCCTCAGCCTCAACGTCTTCACACCATTGCCAGACGCCATCGATGATCACTTGAGATGTGAAAGGTGGGTCTGCCGCGTAGAGGTTCTGCAGCGCGGTAGCAGCTTCGGTTTTCACCTTAGGCGGCAGCCCGGTGGCACAGAAGACATACAGCAAAGCTTGCGCCCATGCGTTGCGTACGTTTAATGCATCATTCGATCTGGAAAGCTTCGGCAAAGTAGCAGAAAGCGCACGCACAAACCATATCAGGTCCTCCTCGGCAGTCATTTTGGTGTACACTCTAGCACTGAGTAAGAAAGATGGCTTGGGCTCCAAAGTGATTGCCTTTTCAGCAATGCCAGCCTTCTTGATGACGGCGAGATTCTGAAGGCCAGTCATTGAAGGTGCCCTGGAGACAAAAAGTGCGGTTGCAGCACAAGCGACCGAGACCTGTCCATTTTGAGCAGCCTGCGAAGGATTGGCCAAGACTTCGTTGAACGAGTCAACCAGCTTTCCGACACAAGGCTCGAAGAAAGCAGCAGTGTTGGCTTTGCCTAATTCCTCGTCGCTTAGGGACCAAATGATAGTAGCCAGCCCGAGGGTCCAGGTGCGTCGCAGCGGCATGCGTTTCTCTGCAATACCTTTTGAGAAAGCATCGACGACTGTCTTATCGACAGTCAAATCCTTCTGCAAAGCGTAAATGACGTATTTAACAACAGAGCTCATCTCTGCAGAAGCAGCGAGCTCATTTGTCTCCTTACCAGCAACACCAACAATGCCTTGAGGGATCTTGGTAGCCAATGCAGTATTGGCGTTCAGAGCAGACAGCATCTGAGCGTGAATGACCTTCTGATCAGGAGCTGGTACCTTGTTGGTCTTCAAGGGGTTCAAAACCTCGTCCGCAATCTTCTCAACCAGCTGCTCATCTGTGCAACGTTTGGCAATAACAGTGAAAGTATGCACGGCGCCATTACGGACAGTCGCGTTTGACGACTTGATGTTCGAGAGAAGTGGCTTCAGCAGGTTTGAGCACAAGATCTCAGACAGGTCAAACTCGTCTGGTAGCGAAGCGAATAGAGGCGCAATTAGATCGTTCAGTACGACTTCTGGGGCACGCAGAAGCGACTTCTCTATTGATGGTACCACATCCTTACGAACTTCATCAAGCGTAAGATATGACCCGAAGAAGTCTTTCAGGCTCGTTGCGAGGTATTGCTGTAAGATAATCTTTGAGCCAAGGAACTCTCGCAGATAGAAGGCGATGTAGTCCTGTTTCCTGGCTTCAAGCGTAGCACTCCTGTTGGGGATGCGCTTGCTGACACCAGCAATGATACCAAGCGCAACTGCGTTCTTTGGTGTGGGACTTGCCGCCTTTCCAGAGAACTTGTCCACGCACTCGTTGATAGCGTCGTCTCCAAATTCACTCTTGAAAATGGCACGGAATGCACGCCTGCTCACTCTAATTGCGGTCGCGCGAGTGCTATCCTTAGGATCCGAAGAGAGTAGAGTGTTCAGCGCGTTGTTCAACGCAACCACGAGCTGCTTTCCGAAAGCATCCCAAAGAGCCTTGTCCTTCGCCGAGTCCTGCACCAATTGCGAGCTCCACCTTACCAGTACGAATGCACTGCCTGGTGCCAAACTCGCCTTTGCCGCCTCCTGCTGTACCAATGTCGCAAAAGCTGTCGTCACATTTTTATTCTCTGTCGAAGCTACTATTGAACTCAAGCATTGCTCAACCGCCTGTCGTGATTTCGTGTCGATGTATAGAGGGTATGTATCGAAAAGAATGCTGAGAACTGAAGGAAGTTGAGAGCCTACACCACCTACATTCTGCATCAGCGCCGAACTAGAAGAGCATATGCCCGTATAGCAAGAGCCTTACCTACCTTGGCTTACGAGCTTTTCGTGTAGCTGGTTGAGCTCGGAAGTCCGCTGCTTCGTCGAGTTGGACAGCAACACCTTGCGCAGCTCGCCCAGGTCGATCGCCTGGACATCGCGGCTTGCAGGCGTCTCGTCTGCCATGCTGCAAAAGAGAATGATCGCAAGTGAATGAGAACCGCGGTCCTGAATGCGATGTGGAAAATCGTGTGACCGCCCGCGAAGTCGAACGTTCCAGCTGGTGCGTGGAGTCTTGGGCAGGTGCGGCGGGCAAAAGTGAGTGAGAGTGACGAAATCCACATGGAGAACTTTGGGCGTGTAACTACAAATCCGTCTCCGACTTCAGGTCGCGTGCCTTGTTGCTTGCAAGACCACCGCTGATCAGACATACAAAACAGCATATATCATTATGGCCGGCAAAAAGAAGAAGCCGGCCGCCAACCCAGCGCGTGGTTTTGCCACTACATCTGTGGCATCAAAGCCCAAGCCTGAGAAGGCCGAGGGTGCAAGCAGCGTCGAACCGTCAGGCGTAAATACTCCCAACGCGAAAGCTGCCACACCAAGCGCCGAGAATGGCAACAAGACCAGTGCGCCTGTAAAAGACACAGACCGTGAACTTCACGAGCTCAGTCCAGAGGAGTTGGAAGTACAACTCGAGGCATCTGAGCTCCAACAATTCGTTGAGCAATATGCTGCCAAAGTGCGGAAGGAGTCGACTCGTCACGTGTCACGACTCCAGACCGACAAACGCGTGTTGCGTGGCCAATCAGACTACATGTCCGTCCGCGACTGGTTACCTCAAGAGCTAATGCAGCAGGTTATGGAGTACGCCACGCAGGGCAACAACAACAACGAATCCACAGTCGCCAACAAACGATCTCTGCCCAAAGGTGATGATCTTGTCTCAAAAATCTGGCAGCTGCGTCTGTGTTTGACCGGCCTCGAGATCCCTGCCGAGCGCGTGAGCGATACAGTCGCTCAAATGTTGTCAAATCCGCCTGCTGATGACGCATCTGGCCAACCTTGGGGACTACCCGAGGCACTCGACTGGCTGTCTTGGAACTGTAGCAACGAAGAAGTGAATGACTATGATTATGAGAAACCAAAGACGACAGCTCTATCCCAGGATCCAATAGACGAGACTCCCGAGTCGCAGGAGGCCAAGGTTCCAAAATGGAAGAAGCTTCAAACGAACACTTCTGCGGAAAGCGAGCAACCAATTGACGACGGTATCGAAGTCAGCGACATCGAGAGCGATCTTGAGCCCGACGAATTGCTTTCCGTCTACCTGTCAACGAAAGCCAGGCTTTTCGACTTAGATCCTGAAGGTGAAGGTGGCATGGCGAAAAGACGACAGGGAAAAGGTCAGAAAGGTCAATCACCGGTCAAATCTGCACCCGGAAGAGGCCAAAAGAAACTTCAAGCGAGAGTTCAAAGGATTGAATCCGATGTGCTCTTTGACAAGCGTGAAGGCGAGGCGCGCTGGAACGAGAAGAAGATTGATCTGACGCGCGAATTTTCCGAACGACGAAGATTGCAGCTGCAAACAGAAGAACAACACAAAGTCCAAGAGGAAAACACAATTGGATCTGCAAAGACCAATGGTTCCTCACTAGACAACATCAGCGACGAAGCCGAAAGGCTCGGCCAAGAACTGCTGCGAGAGGCGGAAGCTATGGAAGATGAGGATATGCTCGGCGGCATGTTCGGTGCTCTTCCTGAAAACGAGGAAACGGCAGCCGCAGGCGACGCGCCCGCCGGAGTAGTCCACAGTCAGAACGTTGTTGTGAGAGATTTCGGAAGGCTCACTGGCATGAATCCCAAACGTGTACTTGAGGAGGCATGCAAAGCACGAGACTCCCGGACTAAACACACTTACAAGCTCGTCTCGCCCACCACATTTGCCAGCCGACACTCCCTTACAATCCAGTGGTCGAAAGAGCCAGAGCCTATCGATGGAGAATTTATGCACATGCTCAAAGTTGAGGCTGGTCCTACGCGTACTGTCATCACCATGATGAAAGAAGCTACACCGGATACTGCGCAAAGCGAGGCGTACATCGCTACAGCGGCTCTCTACCTCATCTTCTCTGGCTCTCCGAAGGAAGAAAAAGCACATCTCAAGCTACCATCCGCCTTCAGAAATCTGTGGGACGAGTTTGCGAAGCTGAAACGTGATAGTGCTGATGCATCTGATCGTGAACTCGTGAAGGAGTTGCGACAAACAATTGAGAAGCATGTCCAGCCCGAAGTAGAAGATGATGATGAGATCATATACAATCCAGCTAGACGACTAAACGGCGCAGCAAGCGGCACGTCTACGCCATCATCTCGACAAGATCTTCAGAGGTCCAACGCTAACGAGCCTTCTCCGGCTCTCCGGGAGATGTGGGCTCAAAAGCAGTCAACACCAGCTTATCAAAAAATGCTTGCAGCCCGTATGAACTTGCCCATGTTCCAATTTAGAGCTGAGGCACTGGAGACTATCGAGAAGCATCAGATTACCATCCTATGCGGTGAAACAGGATGTGGTAAAAGTACACAATTGCCAGCATTCATTCTTGAACATGAGTTGTCTCAGGGCAGGCATTGCAAGATCTACTGTACCGAGCCTCGCCGTATCTCTGCTATCTCCTTGGCTCAGCGAGTGAGTGAGGAGATGGGCGAACGCAGAGGCGACGTAGGTACCTCGAGGTCTCTTGTCGGCTACGCCATCCGTCTTGAATCCCAAACCACAGCAAACACCCGTCTGGTGTACGCCACTGTAGGTATTGTCTTACGCATGCTCGAGCGTGCAGACGGACTTAGTGAGATCACGCACTTGGTCCTTGATGAAGTGCACGAACGCAGCATAGACAGCGACTTCTTGCTCATTGTGCTTCGAACACTTTTGCTGAGCCGCCCTGATCTCAAAGTGGTACTCATGAGTGCAACTGTTGATGCTCAACGTTTCTCCACCTACCTCGACAATGCTCCGATCATCTCGGTGCCTGGAAGGACTTTCCCCGTCCAGGCCAAATTCCTCGAAGATGCCATCGAACTCACTGGCCACACTATTGAAGACAACAAATCTCAAGCCCAAGGAGGCGAAGAGGACGATGACATTGAAGCCGAAGGCCAAAGCAAATCAGGAGATGCACAGCAACTATCTGCGTACAGTAAGCGTACAAGGAACACTATGGCTAATTATGACGAATATCGTATCGACTACAATCTTATCGTCAAACTTGTCGAAAAAGTTGCATATTCGAAGGAATACGAGCAATTCAGCAAAGCCGTCTTGGTGTTCCTACCCGGTATCGCCGAAATCAGACAACTCAATGACATGCTGCAAGGACACCCATCTTTCTTGAAGGGATGGCGCATTCACCCTCTGCACTCCACCTTCTCTAGCGAAGACCAACAAGCAGCATTCGAGATCCCGCCACCTGGCACCAGGAAGATAGTCATCGCCACCAACATCGCCGAGACTGGTATCACGATTCCTGATGTGACGTGCGTCATTGACACCGGCAAGCACAAGGAGATGCGCTTCGATGAACGCCGACAAATGTCCAGGCTCATCCAATCCTTCATTGCCCGGGCAAACGCAAAGCAGCGTCGCGGTCGTGCAGGTCGTGTGCAGGAGGGCATCTGTTTCCATCTCTTCACAAAATATCGCTTTGACGAGATGATGGCTGACGCACAGACTCCCGAGATGCTTCGTCTGTCATTACAAGATCTGGTCATGAGAGTCAAGATCTGCAAGCTTGGCGACATCGAGACTGCACTTTCGGCAGCGCTTGACCCTCCATCGAGTCGAAACATCAGACGTGCCATCGATGCGCTGATCGAAGTGGATGCTCTCACCTCGCGAGAAGAGCTTACACCTCTAGGCTTGCAGCTTGCCAAATTACCTCTGGATGCACAATTGGGCAAGCTTATCCTGTATGGCAGCATCTATGGTTGCCTCGATTTTGCACTGACTGTTGCTGCAACGCTTTCCTCGAAGACGCCTTTCTTGAGTCCGATGGGTGCGAAGAAACAAGCTGACACCGTACGCCTTGGATTCAAGCGTGGAGACTCAGACCTGCTCACTGCCTACAATGCGTATGCCAGCTGGCGCAAAGTCTGTACTACACCCGGCATGTCGGAGTACAATTACTGTAACAAGAACTTCCTGAGCGCGCAAAACCTGGCCAACATTGAAGACTTGAAGAGCCAGCTTCTCATGTCTCTGAGCGATGCTGGCTTTGTGACTCTTGGCCCAGAGGAACGCCAGGCTCTGTCCAAGATGCGTTACAACCAACGCCAGCGCCAGTTTGTGATGCTACCCTCATCGGTGTCCCGTGCTGAAGACAACGACGACATTGCCAACTCCGTTGTGGCGTGGTCTTTCTACCCCAAGATTGGAAAGCGCGAGGGCAAAGGCTGGCGCAACATTGCCAACAACCAGACTCTTGGCCTGCACCCCACCTCCGTCAACAAGACTTCACTCAATGCAGACGTCAAATACCTCTCCTTCTACAGCATCATGCAGTCTACCTCGCGCTTCACCAACGCCCAGGAAACAAGTCCGGTGTCGGACTTTGCATTAGTGCTGTTGTCCGGCGACGCCGTGTTCCACATGTACGCGGGCGTGATTGTCGTCGATGGCAATCGGCTGAGAATCAAGGTCAAGGATTGGAAAACTATGGCTGTGCTCAAGGTGCTCAGAGCGAGGTTCAGAGAGGTTTTGGGCAAATTGCTGAAGTTCCCTGGACGCGAGCTGGGCGGTAGGCTGAGCAAATGGATGGACATCTTTGAGGCGGTCTTCGCGAAGTCGGAGAGGAAATGAGGAAATGATGAAATAGACTGGTGGCACTCTGGATCGGATCGGTATTGTTGATATTGTTCGATTGCATGCACGAGAGGATGTTAGACTATGATATGAATACCATGAATCTCAAGGTTGCCGGTAAGATAACTTGTACCACCCGTGCTAGTTTGCTCTTCGCTAGAACATTCATGGTTGTATTCTCCACCACGTGTACTACACGTGCATGTGCATCACACCTTGTGACCTTGTGATACACACCCTTACCCTTCGAGAGACCCTAAAATATCTCTCGGAAAGCGGCAGCAAAGTTTCGAAGGTGGAGCCCGCCAGCGGCGAATGATCCAGCGCCGAGGCCTTCCGCCTGCCTACAGCCTGCTAGTAATGCGCATTCCCTTGATGCTTGATTCGATCTTCTCATCCCATCCTTACGAGGCCTGAACAAGTACTGCGAGACGTTAGCTGGCTACGACTCCATACCTGTACCGTCCGGACGCAGGTCACCAAGCGTGTCATCCAGGAGAAGCCAAGGTTTGGAACGTGGAGCGCTGAGGTCTGAGCCACGAGCGCTGCCTCCGTGCCGTGGCTGTATATAGCGCATCGCCGTCCCTTGCCTCCCGACTGCTCGAACACGCCCTCCGACTCTTCTTCACGCCTTTCGATTGACGACCGTCCGCCATGCGGTACTTCCGCGCCCTGCCCACGGCGCTGCTCGCCCTTCTCTCCGCCACAACCTCCTCTTTCGCCCAGGACATCGAAGACGACTCCGGCGAGCCTCCCAAGGAACTGCAGGTGGAGATCACCAACCATGTCTTCTGCTCGCACCCCTCCGCCAAGGGAGACACCGTCAAGGTCCACTACCGTCTCAAAGTGTTTGGTTCGGACGATGTGATCGAAGAGTCTTTCGGCAAGAAGCCGTTCACGTTCATGGTCGGCTTGGGACAAGTCATCAAGGGCTGGGACCAGGGAATGCTGAACATGTGCCCGGGAGAGACGCGCACTTTGACAATCCCGCCTGACTTGGCATACGGAGAGAAGGGATCGGGCGATATTCCGGAGGATGCTACGCTGGTCTTCGAGACTGAAATGCTCGCCATCTACGGCCACAAGCAAAAGAGCGTCAGCACTTGGGTGCCTGTGCCTGTTCCGACCGCGATCAACACTACCATGACGCAGTCCAACGGCTCTGTCTACACCACCCAGACCACTATCGAGACCATCCTCGCGACCGCGCCGCCCACACCTGCCTGGCCGATTCCTGGCGCAGTTGTGCCCACTGGTACACTCGATTCTGCCGACCGTGTTGCTGGTGCATCTCCGGCAGAGCAGGCAGCGGCCGAAGAAAACCAATGCAAACTTCTTGGACCCTTCGCCCTACTCGTTCAAGGAGCACTGGGTGTTTTGGCATTGCTTACGCTCGTGTTCAAGCGTTTCCGCGAATCGCCCAAGCGTCCTTGGAGGGTCTGGTTCTTCGATGTCGCCAAGCAAGTCACTGGATCCGTGATTCTTCACCTTATCAACTTGCTGATGAGCGAGCTTGGTGCTGGTAATCTGGAGAACAAGGTTGCTGAGGTTGGTAGCAAGGTGCAAGACGACGAGGGCAGGAAGCCCAACCCTTGCTCTTTCTATCTTCTCAACCTTGCAATTGACGTAAGTAGTCATGATATCCGATATACTTTCGGTTCAAAACTAACGTTATTGCAGACCACTATCGGCATTCCCGTACTTTTCGTCTTCTTGAAGGTTCTCCACAAGGTGTTCCTTCGCACCTCTCTCGCAAGACCGGCCGAGTCAATCTACTCTGGTAACTACGGCAGCCCGCCTCGCTGGCCCTGGTTCTTCAAGCAGCTGTTGATCTACACCATCGGCCTGGTGAGCATGAAGCTCTTCGTGTGGCTCCTCTTCGCCCTGCTGCCATGGCTCCCATGGGTCGGCGACTGGGCTCTTCGCTGGACCGAAGGCAGCGAAGCGTTGCAAATCGCATTCGTCATGTTCATCTTCCCGCTGCTGATGAACATCATGCAATACTACATCATCGACAGCTTCATCAAAGACAACAAGCGCGGCCAAGGCTACCAAGAAGTTAACAGCAACGAAGCTGATGCCGATGTGGACGAGGAGCGCGAGAGATTTGTAGTCGACGATGAAGATGGTTTGACTGATGATGAGGATGATGCGAGAAAATCTAGCGAGGGGATGCGTGAGGCTAACCCTACACCTATACTTACTAGGAGTGGCGAAGGCAGCGGTAAAGGCATCTCGAGAAAGGAGGATTGATGTGATCTCACTCTTGGTATACAATTGTATAGCTTCTGGGCTTCTTAGACTGTACTATACTTGGCATCTTACTAGCAAACAAAGCGGACCGTCCTTAGCTCATTTCGAACACTCGCAACGTCGCCAATCAAGGCCAATGACTAAGATGCAGACACGGGCGACAAGCGTTGTGATTCGCGTTGATGTGATGATCAGAATTGTTGCAGACCCGATCTCAGATTATTCAGGCTCGACTTCAGTCGAGAGATGTTCGGGGTATCTGTTGTGACCTCTGGCTGATGCTACCGCCGTTGCCAGTTGCCGCGGACGGGCCCTGGAAGGCTGAAGCCAGAGAACGGATTCCTGGGCCTCGTGAGGCGAGGAATTATGATTCGTGATCTGGCGCCTTGCGCTTCTTCAAATGAGGCTGTGTTTAGAGACACTTCCGGCTCTCGTCTTGGTGGCAAACCCGTGCCGCGCTTGCCTGAGAGCGCGCCCGGACGCAAATGTATAAAGAACTCGTGGCCGTGTGCCCTCGCAATCTGTTCAGCATTCTCTCCGTCATTGTTCGTAGCGTCAAAGTTTAGTTTCCGCTTGTGCATCTCATTCAACAGCGGCTCTGTATGGAATCCAAGGCCACGTCGAGCAGCCAAACATAAAGCTGTGTTACCGTCCGCATCCCTGGCTCCTGCATCGGCACCTTGATCGATGAGCAATTTGCATGCATCGTGATTCTCGAGGATGATACCTAGCATTAACAATGTGCGACCTTTCCGGTATGTTGCATTGGGATTCGCCCCATATCTCAGCAGCATACGAGCGGTGAGAAAGACTGCCTCATTCCATTTGGAGCCGCCACGTCTCACTAGATGCATCAAGGGCGTGTTGCCGTTAGTATCAGTCTGATCAGGCGGCATACCTTCGACCAGAGCTTCTTTGACGATTTCGAAGCAACCGTGGGCGGATGCCAAAGTCAACACTGACATTGTTTGCAAAATCGGATCTTGCCTGCCAGTCATGGTTTGATACACGAGTAAGAGTTTGACAATATCAAGCTCACTGCCTGGCACTGGGCCTCCATAGTTAGGATCGCGTGATATTTTTGTGAGAGGCTTTTGAGCTGTCTTGTACCTCGTGAATGCCATGATCAATGGTGTCAATCCTTCGTTGTCTGGACGGTTCCCATCGCATCGGCTGCAATCCAGGAGTCTTTTCACGATTTCTGGATTGCCCGTCTCGACGGCCAGAAAAAGCGGTGTCCGGCCTCCGGCGTCTGGCGCGTTCGTGTCGCATCGCCTGCAATCCAGTATTTTTCCAACAATATCTGGCTTCCCTGTATCGACGGCCAAAAACAGCGGAGTCCGGCCTCTTAAGTCTAGTGAATTCACGTTGCAACGATCGGACCGGAGGAAAGCTTCCACCATGACCAGATTCTCTTTTCTTACGGCCAGTGAGATTCCAGGCATGCCGTGGGAGTCCTTGCGATTTACGTCGCATTTAGGGCTGTCAATTAAGGCCTGTAGGACCTCTTGATGGTCTTCGAAGACTGCCCTGCCGGGCGTTACGATTCCGCCCGAGTCGGCGACAGTCAGATCGCAGTCGTCTTGTGCAAGGAGACAACGGACTAAGTCTCCGTGGCCTCGACGACTGGCCATCTCCAGCAGTGTCCCGCCTTCCTCGTAACTGCCGTTGACGTCAAATGGTCGGTGTCCAATCAACATATCCACTGCGGCTGCACAGCCAATCGTGCAAGCTTGAACAAGATGGCGCTCGTTGATTCTGCCAGACTCGAATAAGAAATTCACAACTCTTCTGTGACCGTAGAAGGTCGCCCACCACAGGTTGACCCGAGAGTCGTATTTGTACACAGTGGTCAGTGGCATCCGTGCGCGGTCGTTATCTGTTGGCATAGGGATCAAGCCTGAGTCTCCCTCGAGCCGAAACACCTCATCAGTAGACACGTCGAAAACAGCGCAGATCCGTTCACATTGCCGGTGAAGGTCGTCCAATGACTTCAGTGGCATGAAGCGATACTGTTCCCTCAATACTAAATTCAAAAGCACCGGGAGAGTCCGGCCATAAGCAGGTTGAATGTTTGTCTCCTTTACTCCCAAGATGGCATACACCCTATCTTCAACGAGGGAGCATTTGAGATGCTGGGTGTTTTCCAAGACATCCAATATGGGCATCGCGTTGTGATCCTCCTGGCGGTTCTTCGCCCTGGAGATTGCTGGACTCGCCAAAACAGATCGCAGAAGGTGCATATGTTGTTCTGGGAGCTTTGGTGCATTTGTCGTCAACAAACGGAGCCTCCGTTCAAAATTTGCCCACGGGACAGACCTCAATCCACACAATATAGTGACTTCTGTGCCAATGCAAAGCTCTTGGAACGTCCAAAGACGAGTCCAATACTTCCTGGAGCAAAGCTCGACAAGTGCTCTTCCCCCTCGATGGTTCCAGAAACGAAGTAGCGATTTCTTCGTGACAGGAATGTCGGGATGCTCTGTCAGCGCTTGCGTGGCAATGTCACTGTCTTGGTAAGCTGGCCCGAGCCAGACAAGAACTTCGACAGCTTTCCTGTAGATTTCAGGGAATAGAGCGACTTGTCGAGCGCGTTCGGCGAGGTCAGTCTGGTTGATACATATGGCATCAATCCAGAAGTACTCGTTGGCATCACGGCGCTCTTTGTCATGAATTGTATGAATGTGTTTGAGGAATCGGAATAGGTTTGTGGTCACAGGGGTCTCGAGCCCATCAATATAAACCTTGTACTGCTTGGATTGATTTCCGCAAGCGTATGAAAGCGCTGTGAAGGGTGGTGCTGTGTCCAGTGTGAATCGCGCGAAATCACAGATTGCTGTCTTGTCCAGACTGATGCGAATCCTTCGCACAAGGCGTATCTCATTTTCATGCAGAGGAGCGGAAATGCTGTTGATATTTCTCATGTCGTTGATAAGGTATTCTCGACGCCTTGCGGCCATGCCAAATGGTTACCGACGCACTGCTCGCTTTGGGTCACTCGGAACACTACTTGTCTGTTTATCAGTGCCCGTAGAGTGGTGGATTGCGTCAATATCGTAGCTTTTGTGCTGATCACGGAGTAGAATCTCTGAATGAGCTTGTTAAGAGCGGTGGCAAAGTAAAAGTGTCCGTATAGTGGTCTCTCGTCTTCTTAAGCTGCGGAAAGGTGCATGGGTCGACGAGCTTAGCGGCGTGGCTGCATGTATGTAATTATCAGTTTGGGCGCCTGTGGTGTGCGCTGCTGGGCCGCATAGACATCAGCCCACAACCCACACAGGTGCCGTATGTGTCCAAAGGTACGTGTTGCCGACAAGAGCAGAGGGAACTGTAGCTTTTTTGACACTCTGCCTCCTGATAACAGGCGGCCAGAACAAGCCACGCGTTGTCGTGAAGAGCTGTGGCTGTGGCTGTGTCTGAGGCCGCCCCGCAGGAGGAAGAGGCTGTAGTCATGCCGTGTGACAGAGGCTTTCAGCACAGAAACGCTCGTTCGGAGGCCAAAGAAACATGCAAATGACCTAGGGTATTTTCTGCGAGGCATCGCGTTTCTCAGTTTGACGCATTGCGACGCAGCTAGAGCAGGAATGCGGCGCGCGAATTTCTGTATGTTTGTGAGAGGGTGAGGAGGTCCGCGAGCTCACCAGCAATCTTGGCTTTAGAACCGTTGACGAAAGCCTGTGCCGCGAACTTCAGACAGACTTGTAGCAAGGATAGACTTCCAGATTAGCAAAGTCTGAAACGGTGTCAGTTTGAATATGTATGCTAAGCGCTACAAACTTTAATTTTACGGGGAAATCCGAGCGAGACCCGAGCTGAGCCGATAAATGAGGGTTAGAGTTGGGGTTCACCTGATGTCTCCGGCCTCGCTCGGATTTGCTTCGGCAGCTTGAAGTTTAAAACGCCACAACCCCAAGTTCTTCACTCTAAGCGCTACAAACTTCCTATTTTGCGAGCCTCGTTCACGCAGAGCCAGCTTCAGCTTCGCGGCACAGGCTTTCGTCAACGGTTCTAGCCAACGTTCGATGAACCGATCGTCGCTGATCCACTACATCTCTTGCGCATAGATCTGTACATCCCTCGGTACGCTCTTATGCTTCTATCAACTACTGGTGATCCAGGAATGATAATATGTGTCATAGAGATGCGAATGAGATTCCGCCAGTGTGGAGGTAACCGGTATACACATTCCGACACGCATAGAGCTAGGGACAAGTGCGTCAGCCATCGAGAGACAAGCGAACGTATGTCAGTCTTCTAGGGACTGGTATGCCTATACGAACAGGCACGGGACTAGGAGCAAGGTCTTCAGCCATCGTGATAAAGGCGAAGGTACGCCGGTTCACTAGTGGTCGGTATGCACATTCTAGCACGAATAAAACAAGGAACATGTACATCGGCCATTGAGAGAGGAACAATATTGTGCCAGCCTTCAGGTGGTGCATATGCTTATACTGACAGAAAACGAGCCAGGAATATGTGCACCGGCCATTGAGAGGTGCCATGCGCAAACGTGTGATGACCAATTGTATGCTGCATGCGTACTTACAACAGAGAAGAAGAAGTGAGAGTCGTTAGATCACCTTTGGGAAGTGCAATGACCCACAGTCCTCATGCTTAGTCTGCGCAGGCTTTGAGTAGTCTTTGATACTTATATCAATACCTATTGGCTGGATATCGGACTATTAACCACTGAGATGCTGGTTAGCTTGCTGCGTTTATGGGGGTATTATCAACCGCTTCGCATCTAACTCTGGTCTATTCACCACTGAGGTAGTTGTTCGCTTGCTACACTATTCAAGGTTGTGTAAGCAGACTTGAGTCTAATTATGGTCTATTCACCACTGAGATTCTTATTCGCTTGCTGCAGGCTTCGAGGTAATATCAGCAAGCAGTATCGTAATTTTGATCTATATCCCATTGAGATACTGAATCACCTGCTGAACATTCCGAGGTAGTGTTAGGAGATCAGACTAAAGACCTCAGTCGATCTACCATTGAGATAATAGTCTGTATGGTACGAAACTCGCGCTCGTCTCATCTCCTCTCACCCAGGAACTTGGTTGACTTGCTATTGAGACATCAATCCATTCGCTGCGCATTTCAGGCTGGTATCGGCTTCTGTGGTCCTAAAATGAACTTATTTACTACTAAGATACTAATCCATTCGCTGCGTGCTTTGAGGTAACGTCAGCGACTATTGACCCAAAGCTTGTACTACATGCCATTGAGATCTAATTCGTTTGTTTTGTTGACTTCGAACCTCAAGGTCGCGACACCAGCTCCCGTCCTTACTTTCGGTCTATGCGCCATTGAGGCGCAAATTTATTCTCTTTAAACTTCGAGCCAGTATCAGCTATTCTGGGCCTGAAACTTGACTGATCTACCACTGAGATAACGACAAAGTTTCGCTGGCCTCGAGTGACTAGTAAAGCCATACTTGCGGGCACAGAAACACAAAGGATGATCTACGCCGCTGAGGGAAGAGTACATTGAGGTCTGAATTTGAAGTGTGAGATGAAAACCTTTTGATTGGCAATCTGCACAGGTCTTGTCACGAGCAAGACACCCCGCCACCACTCGAAGTCACATGCTTCGACCCATCTCCATCTCCGGTCTGCCAAGGTCTCCGAAACCTCACTTGCGCCACTCTCACATGTCAAGGAGAGCAGCGTTTGCAATGATCAACCCAAAGCCAATCCCACCCACCTCACTCCTCCTCCGCCTTCTCAGCCCAGCGAAAGCAGGCAGCGACCGCCTCCAAGTCCGAAACCTCCATCTCCGCCCGCCCATCCCTCGCCGCCGCTTCGCCCAGGACCCGCTCGATCTCCCTCTGAATGCCTCCGAAAACAACGCTCAAACGCTCATCTTTGGTGTGGAGGGGATGAATCTCCGCACTGACAACGTACCTTTGACTGTTCTGTGGCAGAACGATATGGAACATGCCGATGAGGCTGTTCGGATGGCAAGCGCAGTTCGCGATGATGTTGATGTTGCGGAAGCTCACGCGGTTGGCTGTGATCCATTTGCGGACCATACTGGTGATCTGCAGCATGCCGATGTCATGAGCGTACATGCTGGGGATGGTGGCTTTTTTGTGAACGACATGGCTACAGCGGACGGTCATGTCCACTGTGTTGACGGCTGTGGCTACTCCGATGCTCTCGCGCCGGATCTGCTCGCTCACTTAGAGAAGCGGCTGAGGCCTGAAGCTGTTTATCGAGCAACGATTGTACGCTTTTAGGACGTGCGTGTACTGCGTGCATTTGGATCAGCGACTCGATCTTGAGTTGGATTTAGCAACACTTACAACGTTGCTACGGAGCTCAGCCGGAAGTCGTAAGAAAGGGAAACTTTTGGCAGCAGAGCGGGTCTTGCGGCGTGTTGTAAAATAGCCGTCGTGGCTCTTCTGAGCATTGCTCAGAGCAACCTTTGCGGCTCGGTGTGCTTGTCTCGCGCGGAGACGGCTCTTGGTAATGGCCGTGCTGGTTGAAGCGGTGTTATCGGCCATGGTTCAATGACTTTTGTTGGAAAAGAGACGTTGTGGTCGATTGTTGCGGTGCGGAAGACCGGAAAGTACGTGCAATAGCGAGTATATATAGTGCGGCGAAGAGCGAGCGAGAGAAGTAGCGACGAAGAAGAGGATGTTGTTGGCGTTGAGGAAGGAGGGAAAGTGTCAGGAGCTTTAAGTAGGTGAAGAGGTCAACGGAGAAGGATGCGGAGTGGTTGATTCTGTGAAGTCAAAGAGGTGATCTATCCGTTTTGGGATATTTGCTCGTGAAAGCAGGCCTTTGAAGTCAAAGACCTATAGAACTGAGGTCGATTGCTTGTGACAGCGCCACGATTGTCGTTCAATCACTGTCACGGATCAACAAAGATGGACGGTTAGCTGCAGAGCAATTGAAGCGTGGTTGAATGAAGGGTGATATGCCAGCTGAGACATCGTGGAAATCTTCTTTCACAAGATCAAAGCAACGGAAGAGACTGTGAGAAGCACTGTCACGAGCATCAACATTTCGGTTTTGGTTGCTGCTACCAAATTTCTTACAAAATATGCATATTCGGGGTTTCGTACACTCGTGCCATGCAAATTCCCAACGCCAGAGGAGCCATGTGGCTACAACTCTCCAAAATTGAATAGCACTTCCCATGGATATCGACTTGGCCCCTTCATGTTCCTGGCCTTCATGCCATACAAAGCTGCACTTTGCAACCTGTACGCCTTGAAACCACAGCAATAGTGGCAATCACGGATAGACAAACAAAACCCAAACTCCGTGTGTGTATGCATTGTTATCATCTTGGCTCTCTTTCGATCACGAGAAGCCGAGAAGTCCACCCTGCTGAGCAAACTTCAACTGATATTCACGAAGGTCCGCCCAGTGTCGGAGCTCGGACGCTTCGTCTTCCGGGGCATCCGGGTCGCTGCTGGCTGGGCTAACGCGCTCCAGCTTCATCAGAATGTTCAAGAAAACGTGAAGGTATTCTTGTGCTTGGATGGCAAGTTGACCCTTTCTCTGCTCGGGCATGTCGAGAAGTGTGCTAGCAATTGATCGGATCTTCATGGTCTGGATGACTGTTAGTATATGCATATTGAGTCCAATTTCCTGAAGACTTACAAAGCTATCAGCATTGGGCTCCATGTTGACTTGCTGGATGCTGCTGAGTACCACCAAAAGGTCCTTGACGATCGTTTCGCGCTCTTCGCGGAATTCATGCTCGGTCATGTCGTAGCCACTCGTGGGCGCTTGCGGGAGCATACCATCGATGCCAGCAGCAGTGACGCCATGGCCGGGCGAGCTTGGCATTGAATTCGGTGGTTGCGAGGATCTGGATCTTGCGTGCGCTTCGACCAAATTCCAGTACTTTTCGACGAGGTACGAACGTGTGGCCAGACTACTCGCGTAGATGTTTGCCTTTTGAATTTCGTATTGCATGTGACGCCTTTCTTCTGGTGTCTGTTCTTGGCCGTATGGTAGGTTGGGGTTCGGGTTGAGCAACAGAGATGCTGCGTCTTGATTTTGTGCGAAGCCGTCCAAGAACTGCGCACCATCCGGATGTCCGTTCTGGCCGAGAGGAGTCGCATTAGGGTACACAATGAGTTGATGCGGTAATTCCGCGATGGCGCCTTTGCATCTCCGTAAAGATTCATGTAGCACTTTCTTCTGACGTTCCCAGTCTACAATCGCGTCAATACCCCATGCCATTTCCATGGTTGTCAATGGGTTGTATGAGCTGTAAACTCTGACATTCGCGTTGAAACCAGCAATCATAGGAATCAGACCGTGAGGTTGGGGATCACTGTGCGTAGGGTAGATACAGAAGTCGTCGAGCTCGTCGGGCAATGGCGGGTATGGTTCTGATGGTGTCGGAGGTGGGATCTGGAGTTCGCCAAATGAGGCACCCAACTGCTGAACGGTCCTCACACTGACAAACATGGTCCAGAAAATGCGGTAACCAATCTGCCGGGTGATGTTGTCCGTGGGCGGTTCGCGTCCACCATCTTGGCCACCCACGCGCGACTCCACAGCACTAGGAAGATGGCTGCCATTACTTTGGTTGTTGTCGCCTTTGTGAAGACCGAGCGTCCGGATGATAGTCAAACATTCGCCAAAGTAGAGGCGACCCTGGCGCCACCTAAAGGTGTAGACACCCATCAACGCAAGGAAGTAGCTTGTGGCGGCATCGTAGACACTCAGATTTTCGCTCTCCAGGTATGCGGGACCTCGGGCTAGCGCACAGATGCTTTGACATCTGTGGACAAGGCTCATGTGGTTCGGGAACATGCTTTCCTTGCCCTGAGCCTTAAGATGTTGCCTGGGTTTCCGAGGGAATGACGCAACTAGTGCGCCAATCATCGATGCAAGCAGGGCCAAGAAAGACTTGTTTGACAGATCCTCACGTCGTTTCCATGCCTCACGGAAGCTGGGCTCGTGAGGGAAAGGGCAGAGTGGGTGAATGTAGGTGAAGAAATCGTTGATCAAGAGATTGATCGTTTCAATCGGACAGATGCTCTCCGCCGACAATTGCTGATTTGAAGGGTGAGACGACAGTGCAGCAAGCGCTTGAGCAGCGTGGGTTGGCGAGGAGGGTGTCGAAGTTCCAGAGACGGAGCCTCCTCCGTTAGATTCCTCGAGTCGCCTTCGTTTAATAGCCTCAGCGTGGCGATTGGGTGGACCTCTTCGGCGACTGGGGCGTTCAAAGGTGCATGGGATGTCGAGTGCTGCGCAAGCACGGCATGGCGGGCCACTCTCATCGCACTGCAAAAGTCAGAACTTGTGTTTGAGAGAATGTAAGAATATTGGTGACGCTACAAACCTTCACTTTCCGGATGCTGCAAGAATCACATGCTTTGCGTAATCTGTTAGTTTTTTGTGGTTGCTGTGAATCGGTCGAGACATCTGGTTGCACTGCGTTCTGAGGAGGCTGAAAGTGTTGCGGCTGATGTTGAGGTTGATGCTGAGGTTGATGCTGGAGTCTCTGAGCAGCTTGCTGGATCTGTTGGCGCTGGTGCTCTTCCTGGGCAGCGTGCTTTTGAAGCTCCTGTGCTATGTCGTGGATCTGTGGCGAGTTCTGAGTAGCAGGCGTGGTTGGTTCGATCTTAGGATACGCGGGCTGGTTCAGGTTGCTGAACTGCAATTGGTTTTGCTGCGAGTGATCCAGCAGCTGAGGTGTCCCGGCAGAAGTAGGGTACAGCGGACTGTAATGCTGCTGGTCGGGCGGCGGTGGCGGAGGGTAATGAGACATCTGGGCCAGCATCCAGTGTTCTACCTGGAGCTGTGAGCGGAAGTTCGACATTACTGCGGCAGACATTCGGGCAGAGTAGAGTGGAGGGAAGGCGAAAACGGTGCCTGGTCTGGCGCACGGCGAGAGGGCGGACACACAGGCCGGTAAATAGGACTGGAGGAGGTACGGGCAGGATGGTACTTACGGAGGGCTGGTTCTGCGATCGTCCTGTCGTCTCAAGCGCAGGTCTGATGGCAGCTACTAGCAGCGGCACCGAACAAGGCTAATCCAGCATGCGGCTGCAAGGCTCTCAGACCAGGTTGGGCGGTGATATTTCGCGGGTGAAGCGAGAATCAGCCGGCGACGGGAGGAAGAGGAAGTCGGTCGGTCGGGAGGCTACAGCACAGAGAAATGCGCGTACGTGCACGCGCGCATATGCAGCGCTGGAGTGGTGGAGGCGGCGGCGGCGAGCAGACCAAGGACGTCAGGCGCAAAGTTTGACGCTGGCGGGCCCTGAGTCGACGAGCGCGCTGCACGTCCCAGCGCCGTGTTCTATCGTGCGAATGCGGCAAGGCGCGCGCGGCCAGGGTGCGAGTGTTCGTGGGGGTGACGATGGTGCTGATGATCGAGGTGTTTGCCCAGCAGCCTGCAGCATGCTCGCCGGCGCTGCCCTGCGTGTGGCGCGCGGCGTGGCCTGCGTGGCTCGATCGCTGCGTGGCTCTCTCACCACGCACTCACCACCGCTGCTATCGATACCTGCTGCTTGTACCTGGGCCTTTCGAGCGTAGCGCCGCCTTGGCGCTGTCGTCTCGCTCATCTTCCGTGCCCCTTCGCTCCTCCCGTGCTGCAGCGAACACGTCCCGCACACGCGCTAGAAGCTGTGTCGGTCTCGCCTGCCGCTTCCTGTGAGGCACGCCTGAACTCTGCTGGCCCTCTTGTCCGCGGCGCACATGACCTCCTCGCGCGAGCCGCATCAGTATCACGTCCTGTTCCATAGCACGCCTCGCACGCTTAGCACCTCCCGGGCCACTCCTCACACCTGCGCTGCCCCACACGAGCTGCCGCTCGACATCTCCATCGCAACGGTTTAGAGCGCTGTTCCTACTCTAGCGCCTGCCGCTGACTCGCTGAGCTGCAGCCAGGGCATCTCGACGACATGCCCTTGAAGGAGCATCTCTCACGCGGAAGTCGGTAGGCTCGAAAACCGCATGTAGCCATTTGATTGGCATGCAGCTCATGGCAGCCATTGAGCGTCCGTCCCGTGTCATGGCGGTGTCGTGAAAGCAATAACGCCATGCAGCCGTTAACCTTCGAGCAAAGCACTGTCCTCAAACGTGTGGTGGTCGTCGCTGATAGAGCTCATGACGGCAGCTTACAGCTCCAAGTACCATTCATCTATGGACCTTGGACCGTGGCTATCTTGACGCTGATCTGATTGAACGTTGCCATCCCGAAGCTACACCGGCATGTTCTGATGCCTTTATCGACTTCACCTCGTCCTTAACAGGTATGCGTGTTTGCTAACAGTACGGAGGTACTATTCACACATCTCATCAATTGTGGATACACGTCTTCGATTCATGGGCTCATCCCACGCTGACGCCCTGACGCAAAGTGTATACGTTGCGACTTCGCAGTTCAAGATCGGAGCCGCTCTCCGGCGACATCTGGAGCTCGCAACGCAATCTTACCTCACCTCCACAGACGTTGAAACTTGGCTTGACGACTGGCTTTCACTTAGAGTTGCAGGCACGACTGGGAGACTTTTCCGCCAGCATCGTAAGGCTTAACGTATCACCACTCCACCCACCACCACTACTTCAAAGGCTAACATCCTACCATGTGCGTCTTGCATCATAGCATCACTCGTGGTCATGATCCTGAAACTGAGGAGGCTGCAGGGTGCACAGATCCTTGGCAAAACTCAATACTTATATACCGCCAATCGCGCTTGAGTGACTCTCACTTTTGAGTTTGGCGTTTCTTCACCGAAACCTCCAGTCGTCAGCCCCTTCAAAGCACGTATGCACACACGCGGGCAACGGGCAGCGATGCGAGAGCCTATCGCTGCCATAGCCTATCGTTACCAGAGCCTATCGTCCCGAGCGCCTCCATCGCACTTGGCCCCGAACGTCTCAAACGCGTCCCTCGTCAGACGAATTGCGAATCACCAATTTGACCCTAAATGATTTTGTCCACTCCGTAAAGTTCGCCCAATCGGTAGGGTTCCACTTCAAAGCAAAGAGCTTTGCTTGCATGATCACTGCAAACGATGTCTACGCGCATGCACGAATTTCAATCCATGCAGTCCTGACAGATCAAACAATAATGATCGAAGGATCTCGATCTCCTGTCATAAGCGTGTTATAACTTTGCCAATGGTATCCATCATCCAACATGTGATGCTAGTCCGTCGCAACCCGGAAAAGAATCCGGATGTCATCAAACGCATCTCGCTTGACGTTCCGGACCAAGGGACTAAAAGTCTGCTCGTCTCGAGGGGCCTGTGTGCCGCGTGCTAATCGATAAGCCGACGAACCACTCGGCAGTCAGCATTTGCCTATGCGCTAGAAGCTGCAGAAGGGTCGAAGAAGGTGATCTCTCGCGTACCTGAATGCGAGTTCCATCCTACACTCTTTGCGCGTCACGAACAATCGTTCCCGAAGGTTGGTCGGTTCACGGTCTGGTCCACATCCCTCACAACATCTTCTTTCAGTCGCCACAACTCTAAATGTAGCCAGATCCGACTCGTCAAATAGCTACGATCGTTTCCGTGTCGCGCGGATAACGGCCAACAGGCTGGCCGCCACGCGCCACGGCACAGTTGCCGCCTATATTCTTGTCAGCCTCATCTTATTCACAAGACCAAACTCTCCTTGCTTTAGACCTGTGCTAGACACCATACCCTTGTCCATACTCAAAGGAATGGCGTCCGTGCATAGACACGTGCTCGTGCTATGAGATAGCGGATGGAGTATTTGGGATACATGATCGCAGATGCACCTGAACGTAGGCTACGAGGGCTCTGGTCTCGATTGTGCCATCAATACACAGTGCACTAGCATTGCCCAGAACTGCGACAAAAAGCTATTCGCGGCTGGACTGCGTGATCTCACCCGTCCAGGAGTTTTTGAACCTCTCGTCAGGCCACTAAGAATACATTAAGAGCATTCAATGTTGCTTCACGTGGCTATCGTCATCACAGCCAAAGCATAGACCTAATTTGTGAGATATACCACGCTGCATGGCTTGGCGTCAGATTACGCGGAACAAGCCACTAAGCGGGATATATCGGAGGGAAAGGTTACAGATTTTGGTAGCAGCACTTTCGATTGTGTCAAATGGCGCAGGAAAGCGGATCACCAACCACCAGATGAAAGGATTCAGGAACAACGCTCATTGCAGAATCCATTTCTTTTCCTCAACGATATTGCGAACTGCGGGGCTGTTCCGCCTATCTTTCGCGATATGCTCGGAGACTTTGTCATGGGAGCTCTTAGGCCACGATTCTGGAATCTCGATGTAGGACTAGAGTTTTGACCCGGGATCCGAGATCCGTACCTCTTCGACTTCACTGCTGTTTTGCTTGGTGATCACAGCAAATTAGGCTGGTTAGGGACGATTTCGATTTCGCTATTTCGTAATGCGTTCGAGATCTATTACAATCTATCTGCAAAGAACTAGGTCTACGCCGTTGATATCCGTTCTGACCGTCGATTCTCGCCCTCGAATCAGAGCGCACCATCCCACGTATTGCATCAACATTGAGCAAGTAAAAAGCAGACCTTCAGAATGGCATGGTGCGATATCGGGGCCCCATGCACCTAAAGCGTGCAGTGCAGACTGCACTAAACGTCACTGGAGACGTTAGTGAGCCAGTCCATCGGGTTGGAAGCAGTATATGCAGCTTAATCTCGAGGCAGGCAACTTGCGCATACAGCGTGAGGTCAAGATAGGACAAGCCAAGCAAGCGGCTGTCAGGGAGATGCCTAAGCTACAAAGAGGAAGTCTAACCCAGCCCTTTGGTATTGCAATCGACCGCGCGACGAGCCGCTCGTCGCTCGTCTCTCCTTGGCTCAACGTGGATCTTCTGCGCGGAGCCAAAAGCGAATCGTGTGGCTCGCGTCGTTCTCTAGCGCGGCGGTTTCACGACCAGACGACGCCAACTTGACGACAAGCGGTACCCCAGGAGCACATCATCAGCACTTTGGCTCTGGTCAAGCCATACACGGCACACATGCTACAGAGTTCAGTCTACTGCCTCGCCATGCGAGTACTCTTGCGGTGAGCCTGCGGATGGCGTCGGCAGAAATCACCCGTGGCATTTCGAGATCCGCCCTGGCCCTGGTAAGGCTGGCTGAGTTGCCTCACGATGTACTCTTCCCGTGCGCGCGCGCGCGACAACCGCCGCAGAGATGCGCCACGCCTACCACTACCTCCTACCAGTCATCGCTCTTCGGTTGTCAAAAGCAAAGACCTCTCCACTAAACAGCCTTGTGCGTGCCTGGCCCTAGGGTTTTGCCCTGTTCTGTGACTTCATGGCGGAATCCTTCGCTCTCTGTCTCGCCTCTTTCTTCTCCTGACACTGGGACAGTAGTCAGCGGCCGTCTGATGACTACTCAGGGATTAGTGCCAAGTGCCGTCTACCCTCACTCGCTCCGGCTCCGCGGCCATTAATTGGAAGGTCTGGGGTTCGAGAAGACGTTACTAGACTAATACAGAGCGGCTGGACGAGGCTGGCTTGCTCTGCCACCGTACGCACGTGGTCTTTTGTGCCTTGGTGATTACTGTTTCGAGCACGTATTGGATAGACGACTGCTATTCTTATCGCCATCCTTCGCGGGCTCAAGTTCCCGCTGAGGGTCGAATTGCGCACACGCGGGACGTATTGACAGAAGTGTACGCGTGGAAAGGCGTTTGTTGGTTCCACTGAGGTGCTGCAAGGGTATGTGCATCGATCCATACAGCGTGTTAGTCGTCTCACCAGCGACACCAGTTGAATGACATCCCACTCTTACAGCTTATACGAGAATTGCTCGTACATGTCCCGGCGCTGTGGTAGGTCCAACGGCGCTCTGATTATCACAGCTGTCTCAGTTGCTTCCTCGATGGCCATCGCCTTGACGAGAATCGAACATTAATGGAAAGAGCCGAACCGCTTAAAGACGGCTGATTCATGGTCATTGCCTAGTTTCTGACTACTTGTGTCCAGGGTCAAGATCAGCTGACCTACTAACGATGCGACTGGGCTATGCGGGTCATAGCTGTTGATATAGCCCTATACAATTGCTTATGGCAGTACTGTAACACTCATGACATGCTACCTAGCTTGTCCTGCTCCGCGGCGAACGGCACAACGAAACATGCGCCATAGCCGACATCAATGTCCACAGGGTTTCAATTGGTCGCCAACACACAGTGTTAGAGCCTTACATCACTCGGTTCCGACCACATCTACAGCATCATGTTCCACTTTTGTTCCATAGGGCCGAATACCTCGAATCGCATCCCTCACGTGCAACCGGCTTGCCGACAAACTAGACCACAGAGACCTCGACTCGGTGTCCAGCCCCATCCCTCCCACCAATCCACCTCTTCCTCTTGCCCACCTTCTCCACAGCCTTGATGGTTTTACCAAACGCAGCCGTATCAATGCCCTGACCAAAAACGATCTGCAGCACCAGTGCTGATCGCCCTTTCTCATCCCTATCCCACTGTGCCACAAGCCTCACCCTATCTGGATCCTCTCCCACAAAACCGGCAGGATACACATCCGCTATCAGCGCTGACACGGCACCGAAGTAATTGATCCACCACAGGGTCCAGTCCGACTCCACGATTTGCTCCAGATTTCGCTTGAACGACTCGTCGCTCGGCGGGACTGCTCCACCCCATCTAGCGCACAGCAAGAGGCCCAGGAGAGCTCTGGACTCGTGCAGAATGCCGTGGACGCCTGCTAGGACTCCTGAGGTTGTGCTGCGCAGAGCGGAGGTTGCTTGTAGGTCTTTGGAGTGGCTGGCGTGGTAGTACATGAGGTTCGAGAACGCGTGTACGAGATTGCGATCGAAGACGGACTTGTAGTCGTTCTGTGCTCCGGTGGTGGATCCGGGCGGGAAGGCAGAGATCAGCAGATCGGCCATGTTGGATGAGGCGCCACGAGTCTCGAAGGGTTGAGTTGCTACGACGAGCGGGTGCTGGGCTTGCACTGCTGTTGGCAGACTCGAGTATAGGTAGCCTTCTCTGACACCACCCTGGCAGAACCGGATCTCCTTGACTTGTGGCAGCGCCTGCGAAAGGGCAGTAACGAGGAACGCCACAGCAGGCACTTGTCCAGCCCTTCTCGCTGAGATTCGGAAGATGTCGTCGTTGTTGTCCTCGTCGTCTTCAAGTACTGCTGCGGCAGCTTGTTTGACTACATCTGTCGAGAGGAAGTCTTTGCGCGAGACTTTGAATCCGTTAATCACCGGCACTGGGTAAGGTTTTACTCGGTGCTGGCTCATAAGGATGTATCCCCAGCCTCTGAAACCACCTCCAGACAAGTATAGTGTGAATCCACCTTCGTCGTCCGCCTGCTTCAGCATTTCTTTAGGTACCTGTAAGCTTTCGTACGCTTCTCTGACAGTCTGCTTGACTTCTGCTTGCAATTCGTCGACCGCCTTTCTGCCTTTCGCCTCTGCCTCGCCCAGTCGCCTTGATAGAGCCGCAGCACCGTAAGGCATACTCACTGCACCACTTTCTGGCATGCCCACACCGTCCTTGCCTCCCATCAGATACGTCAGTTGCGTGCTGCCGCCTCCCAAATCCATCATAAGTCCTCTCACTTCCGGCAATGAGCTCACAACACCCATAGCACCCACCCTGCCTTCTTCAGATTTGGCTAACAGCGAGACTTGCCAGCCAGTCGCTTCGTAGATGCTCTGCATGAATTCCTGTCCGTTGATGGCAGTCCGCGTCGCTTCCGTAGCTAGGACTGTAACGTTCCGCTCTGGCACGCCGAAGTCTACGCATGTCCTCTTGAATCTGCGGTACGCAGAGACTACCGCCTCAATTGTGTTCGTGTCTATGGGCTGGCGGACACCATTGGATGAGGCAGGGTACTGTGCATCGTAGAGAGAGATTCCGGCCCGACCTTGGTACAGTGTTGGGGTTATGCGGGCTGTTCCAGGAGCGAGGTTCGTGATCGAGAAGCGTATGCCATTGCTTCCCATGTCCACGAGTGCGTGGAGGTCATCTTTGTTGAGCTGAGTGGTGGCCATTGCTGGGATCGTGATATGCACCTTTTGAGATCCCTGGTTGAGGTTCAGAAGATGTATCTCTTTTTGGAAAGCAAATGACCTGCTGATCTGCTTATGGTGAGGTCGCAATCCGTAACACAGCTGTCGTGTGACCTCCTTCCAGATCAGGCCAGATCTACCAAGCGTGCTGAGGTACCTGGTCCGCTGGTGGATCGTAGTTGCTGTAACAAATAGTAGGCTGAAAACTTTTCTCGGCGCCAGTATCGATGCTTCTTGAGGGAAAGACTTTTCTGCGATCAATGCCTCTGGCCAGTTCTATCTGCTTTCACACTGCTGTTTGTTGGACCATACGATGTTGTAGTACGAGCCACGTGCTGGTGTAGCAAGTTGTGGAAGTGTGTCATCGGCCCCACTCTCACAGCAAGGCTGAATCCACACCTGCAGCTTGTCATCACACTTGCAGGAATCTGAAAGCTTTTTTAATTGCATACACGCTCGCTTGCAGATATCCGGCATCTTGACAACCTCTGACAGACGTGAGCGCATGCTGCTATGGTGGATCAATAGTGCAGGTGACGTGGCCAAAGGGAAATTGGAGTTCAGAGGACGGGCGCCAGACTCAACTTGCAAGTACCTCCGTATGCATAAAGGAACTCGATGATATGATTGAATCACTGATGCACGAGTGGGCGTCCAGATTTCGGTTCAATTAATGCTCTGGTGGGAAATTTCACGTTCTATGGAAGTGATATGCGATCGCCTTCGCGCACCTCCAAACGCCTCGAACTCAATCCCTTTGAGATAATATTAATATTTCTGTAGCTCACGCGCTATTCTCATCGATTCTCGACACTCATAGCAAAGCACGACTGTTTGACAAGAAACGTGTGTATCTGTGCTTTATACGCTACCGCTATCAGATTTCGATGTTTGAAGAAAAGGACAGTCCATTGAGATAAACTAGCTATCTTCGTACTGCACGTGCTAAGACTATTGATGTTCAACATATCATGTCTATGAATGCCCAATGAGATAAAATATCATGATTGCACAATCTATGTCTAGACTAGCACCACTCACGAAGACAGCACCTCGTTCCTTCACCTCCCGCCCTCTGACCTCTACGGTCTTCTCTCAACTTCCCTTCCAACCCGGCGGCCACCTTACTGTCCTCCTCCTCGGCCAAACACTACGGACTCAGTGGATCACCTCTCTATAAGTATACTTGGCCTGCCGTTGGCTGTTGCCAACGACAAAGGGCGAGTGGTTGTGATCGAAGCTCTCCCGAGGATTGGCTGTGGACTAAGAGACTGAGCGACAAATTCAGCGATGTATGTTGACGATATTGATTGAGCTCCCATATCATGCATGTGGGAGGAACTTTTTCATTGCCAACTGTGAAGCTCTGGTGAATCCGCTGGCTATCCTCATGGACGCAACTAATGCCAAGGATGTTCACGATGCTTGGCATCGTGAAGTGAATGCAATGGATACGATACAGTGATTAGTGTTAAGTTGCAAGATCTCCTTCTAGTTCTCACTAGTCTCTTCCAACGTAGTTGGATAATACTGATTGATGCCCATGAGAGACTGCAAGGCCGAGGAAGGAGGACAGTAAGGTGGCCGCCGGGTTGGAAGGGAAGTTGAGAGAAGACCGTAGAGGTCAGAGGGCGGGAGGTGAAGGGAGGCATGCGAATCAAGCAAAGCATGACTGGGTTGGATTAGGTGTAGATATGATGCTTGCATCAACAGCTGTAGCTCTTGAGCTGTGTCTCGATACCATCGAGACACAGTCGAGGCCACATCAATTTCGCTGCGATGGCCATGCTTCTACTGTCAGGCAGAGAATCAGCATGATTGTAGCAGCCACGGAGAGGGTACGTGCAGATCGATAATGTTCGACTGAGAAGAACGAGACAGCAAAAGCAAAGCCCACTATGCGCAAGGTGATCAAGACGTGTTTCACGCGATCCTTAAAATTTGTTTTGCGTGTATCCTTCATTTCTCCTTCCTACACTATGCTAGACATTGCGTACTTAAGACGCAGTCTCCCAGACAATTGAACGCCATATTACTCCCGCTTCCAGCATCATTATAAAGCAAGGAAGCCAAAAACCGGCAAGCCGTGTGTAGTTACGGCTCTTGGTATGCCCCGTGGTATCTCTTAAACCCATCATTCCAAACTTTTCTTCTGTTCACTCCTGAACTCTTCTTCATCATAGTGGCGGTATCGTTAAGCCTTTAGTTGAGGTGAGTGGGCTTGCCCGAGACACCCTCTGAAGAAATTATGAGTCAGTTGCTGTGTTTCGACTGTATGCGTGTATGCGAAGTCTGTGTCTTCGTCGCTCTCGCTGTGTCGCTGGTAAAACCAAATCACAAGTTTGATCGCGGACCTCGTATCGGCGTTAGAACCACGAATTCATCAGCGGTACGAGAGACGGATGAGTAGACACAGGCAGGTAGGGATTAGGATTGGGACTCACCACTTTCGGTGCTGTTGGGCTGGGCCTTGAGCTCCTTGGCGGCGCCGATATCAGCCTGAGGACCGACGGAGGCAATGCCCTTGATGAGGGCGTTGATCTCGTTGGTGATCTTGTCGTGCTCCTTGAAGGGGTCGTACATGCGGGCCTTGATGTACTCGTCGAGCTGCTCGTCGCTCATGTTGCGGAGGGCCAGCTCGCGGTCAACCTTCTCAGCCTGGGCAGAACGGATAACACCGCGAGTGACGATGACAGAAACGTCGCGAATGCGCTCGACGGCCGGGTAGAGCCAGTTCTTGCTGGTCTCCTCTTTGGTGAGGGAGGTGCTGAGGGCCTCGGCGGACGCATAGATCATAGCCTGGGTGATAGAAACTGATTTGGAAAGAATAGCACCCAAACCCACACCGGGGAATATGTACTAAATTCGATTAGTTTATGTTTAAAACGATTTAGAATATCATTGAATTGATTGAGGGGTGCGAGTGGCGACCCTGGATGGTGTTGTGAAGCCATGAAGCCAGATCTTGGCACCACGACTTCCGAAGCCAACACCACCCACTACACATCTCGAAACAACTCACGATTGCGGGGAATAGGCGACTTACCATGTTGTTACCCTGGCCAGGAACGAGCTTTTCACCCTTGAAGTCGAGGGTGGGGAAGGGGCTGCCGGAGGCGAAGAGGCACTTGCCGTCGGTGTACTTGATCGCGTCCTCGAAGGTGCACTCGGACTTGGAGCTGGGGTTGGACAGAGGGAAGATGACGGGCCTGTCGTTCATCTTTGCCATCTTCTGGAGAATCTCAGGGGTGAAGGCGCCACCGATGGTGCTGAGGCCCATAAGGATGGTGGGCTTGACGTGGTCAACAACCTCCTCGAGAGTCTTGTACTGCTGGCCGTTGTTGTCGTCACGAGAGAAGTAACGCTTGTGGTCGGCAAGCTCGCCCTCCCTGTCGTTGGTGACCATGCCCTTGGAGTCGACCAGCCAGAAGCACTTGCGAGCCTCGTCCTCGGTAAGGCCCTCGTTGATGAAGAATGCGGCGAGCTGCTTGGCAACACCGACACCAGCGGAACCGGCACCAAGGAAGACGGCGCGCTGGTCCTTGGCGGGAACACCAGACTGCTTGACAGCGTTGATAAAGCCGGCAAGAATCACGGCACCGGTACCCTGGATGTCGTCGTTGAACATGGTGTAGGTATCCTTGTAGCGCTCGAGAGAGGGGAAGGGGTTCTTGAAGTCCTCGTACTGGATGACGATTGAGGGCCAGCGCTCAGTGAGAGCAGCCATCATCTCGTCAAGGAATTCGCGCTCCTCATCGGGAGTGACCTTAGGGCGGCGAGAGCCAAGGTAGAGAGGGTCGTTGATCAGGTCCTGGTTGTTGGTTCCAAGATCGAGGGTGATGGGGAGGGTCTTGAGCGGGTTGATACCGGCGCAGGCAGTGTACAGAGACAACTTGCCGACAGGGATGCCCATACCGTTGATTCCGAGATCACCAAGACCAAGGATACGGCTGCCGTCAGTGACGACAGTGATCTCCACATCGTGTTGCCAGTTCTCGATGACAGAGGCGAGGTTTCCCTTGTCAGCGAAAGAGAGGTAGAGACCTGGCAATTGTCAGAATTTGTCCTGTTTTCTTTGGTCCTTTCCTTGCTATTGCATACCTTCCGGCTGAGTGTAGAGCTCTGACCATCTCTGGCAAGCTTCGCCAACGGTGGGAGTGTAGATCAAAGGTGTAAGCTCCTGCAACAAGAATGTCAGCGTCCGACTTCACTTCTTGGCATTCCGACTCTTGGGTTTAGACGAACCTTGACGTTGTTGGAAAGCAGGCGGTAGAAAAGGTGGACGTTGGTGTTGCGAAGAACAGAGAGGTACTGGTACTTCTCAATGTTGGTCTTCTTCATCTCGAGGATTCCGAGGCCTGGACGCAATCGTCAGTTTTGATCTCGTTTGTATGTTGCCAAGATTTCGACCTACAGCGCTTCATCTGGTTCTCGTAGGAATCAATGCCAGGCGGGGCAAGACCGTATGTTCTCAGGTACTTCCTGGCCTCGTTCTTGTTGGCAGTGCCATAGTCACTCCTGTGAGAGAAATCAGTTTACCGCAGAGCAAGAAATTGTATGCGACTCAGAATTGCTTACGGCGAAGGGTGCACATGGCGGGTGGCAGGGCTGTGGTGAGCGTGCTGTGAGTTGGCAGTGGGGAGGTGCTGAGTGTTGGTCTCATTGGCACCGGCGTCTGCGTGAGGAGCCATGTTGCGGCGGTATGGGAAGTAAGGCGCGGCGGAAGCTGCGGATCGTGTTTGCAACGCTATGCGATTGCTGTTCAATGCCCGTGGTGAGTGGAGAGAGAAGGATGTCTGGTGGTGAAAGACGGAAGCGCAGGACGAGCGAGAAAAGTAGCGCGGTGGCATTGAAAAGGGGAGTCGCTTATTGAGCAACACGAGATCAGGCGACGATAATAATCGAGTTGGTTTCGGGTTGTGGACGAAGCACGAAGCACGGCAGTCAGGTCAGGGTAGCTATGACCGCAAGCAAACGCAAGCTGAAGCCAATCCGGAGCGGTTTCAGCTGGTGTCGGACTCACGTCACGATAATGAACAGGAAGCGTTCAGACGGGATGTCGACGATTTGCAGCGCTTGCTCGAACGATGCTCCGCTCTGGCAGTCTTCCGAGAGTCGAGATTCGGAAGACAAATGTTGACGGGTAAAGGCACGGTGGATCCGTCCGGGGAAAGAATGGAAGCTAACTGCGAGCCGTTACGATCATGAGGAGAGCCGGCAGACAGGGCGGCGAGCAGGGAGCCTGTGCGAGGTGTCTTGGCCTGGGGTTGCGATGCGCGCTGGAGTGAGATGCAGGAGAGGTGTCGTGTGTATAGCCCAACGGCAGAATCATGCCTCACCTCGGGTCACGCGAGCTTCTAATACCAATACCAGGCGCATTGCGATGGGTTGTGACACACCGCGTGCACCGTCCCCAAACGGGTTGCATCGGCCGACTTTTTCTGATGTCTGCCTGCAAACTACGAAAAATCCCGATAGCCCTGCAAACACCCCACAGCGGCCGGCCTCGCGCTGGTCATCATGCTACCCAGTGCAGTCTAGCGTGGCATCTCTCCGGCCTCGTGGCGAGACTTGGCCTGCATTTGCGCGGGTCATGCTGCCCGCGCGGACTGTCAGCATCCGAAATGGCCGGGTTTCGCTGTTGTGAGCGAGCCGATGGTGCAAGTACCGTACCACTCCTGCGTCTCACATCTTACGTGTCGCCGGCACCGGACATCAGTGATGAGAGCGAGACGGCGGGAGTCACAAGTGAGCGAAATAATACATCTTGAGCGAAATATTGGACCGATGAGAACCGTTGCGTAGGGATGAGTTGTGCTGACAGCATGGGCCGTCTGTTCAACCGCCCACCAGGACAAGCTCGTGCATTGATTGAGGCTTATTTTTCTTACAGACAGACAGATATAACGGCGGGTTACCCGACGACTGCAGACCGATGAGATCAGATCAGATCAGATCAGATCGGACGAGATAAGATCATGCAGCCTCATGGTCAGTCGCGTGAGCCTCTCGTTCAGACCGATCCACCCAAATTCGAGCCAGACTGGAGGCACCAAGCTATGACGATGGTGAGTTTGAAAGCGCACACATGCATGCATGTGACTTCCTTAGTCCTGGTCTCACGATCTGGGTTATCGCTAGGAAGATATATCAAATGGCAAAAATGCTGCCAGTAATCAATGAACCCAGGTGTCTCCCTCAATATCTGAGTCGACAGGTCAATGGACAAGATGAAGTACGCGTGCTGCTCTCAATTGAATCTCACAGTGGTCTGGTGTCTCGCGTTTTGCGGAGAGGAAGCCATGTCGTCACTGTTGATCATCAAGCTTGAAGCTTAACGCGGCAGCCTGTTTGCGCATCATGAGCGATGGAAAGCAACACCAAGCGTGAGGGGAAGTACATTGTCCATTGTCATGTAAGTATACTGTGACAATCTGCTCACTCTCGACACCACCTCGCACCAATCTGCGTGGTATCCTGCTGCCTCAATTCCATCACGCGAGCTCCTACCGCCTTCACGCAAGCTCTCGCCTCCGCAGAAGCTACATCTAAGCATACAGTGCTTCGAACAACGACAGCCTCGCCCTGGTCACTCCATCGAGAGGGCAATCCCATCGCCATGTCACTCTCCTCCTGCTTCGGCAGCCGTAAACGCGATTCCGACCGTCAGCCGCTCCTTCCTCAATATGAGACCGACGAGACTCAGCTCCAGCACGAGCTCCACAAGAAGCTGCACAGCTACCAGCAGATTCGCGCGCTCACCAAGGGTTTCATGCCCAGCAATGAACAGATCATTATCAACCTGCGCACGATTCTCGCAGCTGACATTCTCAATCCCGAGAATACAGACCTCTCGGACAGCGGCCGCTTGCTGGTCAAATACACCAAGCGATGGCTGCAACAATTCATGGATTTGATGCAGCACAAGAATGGCCAAGACCAGATTCAGGACCTTTTGTGGTACCTCAGCAAGAGCAGGGTCGATATTGACGTGGAAGATCTTACCAGACGGGCGAAGACGAGCAAGGCCAAGGCAGATACCGCAGCTGCCTACCAGAGCTTGCGCACCGTGGGATCATTGCTTCTCACCAACTCTGATTTCAGAGTCTTCTTGAGCGATTTGAGTGTTGTCGGAAAGGAAGTGTTCAAGGACTCCGCTTTTACGCTTAGCAAAGTTGCCGAGTCTGCAGGCAAGGCAGTTGAGCCATCTGCTGAAGAGCAGGCCGCAGTCGCGAAGCCTGGTGCTGATGCTGACAAACCTGCTCCCACTGCGCAGGACTTGGAGCACGAAATCGAGGATGTAAGCAAGGTCGTTGCAAATGGCACTGCTCAGGTCACCAAGACCGCCGTCCACAGTGCGGAAGAACGACTTGCTGGAGACGAAGGTCAAACGCTGGTCAACCGTCTGCAGGACGCTGTGATGAAACTGCGGAAGAGAAACGACTACTCTGACTCGGTCTCAACCCTATCAAAGCTGATCCAACGCTATGCAATGGTCTATTCTCGTGCCGCAGAGGAGATAATAGACGTCGCACAAGATGACGTGCAAGAGAACCCCGAGACAGACCGAGCATTGCGCAACTTCTGGTCCTTCTTGAAGAGCTTTGGCGATGTCAAGCAGTGGGAGAAATGCGAAGAACTGGTGAAGAAGGTTGTGAGCCACAAGGAGAACGATCCGGAATTCGAAGGCCTGATGCAGGATATCGGAAACAGCCTGCAGAAGCTCCTGACAGATCCCGACTTCTTCCAACATGCTCAGGAGAAATTCCAGGAGCTCCGTGACAAGAGCAAGAAGATCGGCACCGAGAGCAGTCTACGCGACGATATCGACGCCCTTCTTGGGCAAGTTCAAATTACAATTACAAGTGTCCTCGAGGACAAGGACATCCACAACATGATTCAGACAACTATCAGCCTTGCCACCATCCTCTCTCCCACCAACACACTTGCAAACCCTGAGCTTTTGCAGGATTCTATCAACGTATTTGTCCCTCTGCTCATCTCGGCTGTCCAGTACGTGCCTATTCCACGCATGGAAATTAGCACCCCAGATATCGACCTGCTGCTGGAGAATCTGATCATCGAGCCTGGACATACCGTGAACCATACCTCTTTCCTCCCTTATCGCCTCAAGGTCGAGACATACAACGACTTCGAGCTCAAGAAGGCCAGGTTCCGTACTGCCACCAAGACCACCAGTCTTATGACCATCAAGCTCGACGGCCTTTCCGCGCGCGCTGACGAAGTCGGCTTCTGGCTCCGCGCTCACAGCGGAATTCTTCGGATGATGGACGAGGGCATCACATCCTTTGCTCTTGACGACCGTGGTATCGACATTCATGTCGACGTCGAAATCTGCAAGGAGCGTCTCGAACAAATCCTCACCCTGAAAGCCGTCCGCGTACACATTCACAAGCTCAACTACGCTCTGCGCAAGAGCCGCTTCAGCTGGGTCGCCTGGATCATCAAGCCACTTCTCCGTCCCATCCTGCGCAAGACAATGGAGAAGCAGCTCGCCACAGCCCTGACGGACTTCTTCCACACCGCCAACCGCGAGCTGCTCTATGCCCGCGAGCGCCTGCGTGCCACTCGCATCTCGAACCCCGACGATCTGATGACGTTCTTGAAGGCTGTCGCTGCCAGACTGACACCAGAGGAAGATCCTGATCTGTACAGCAGAGTCGGCGTCACTCAGCCCGGCGAAGGTGTCTTCAAGAACAGATACGCTCCTGGCAGTATCGTCAAGCTGTGGAATGAGGAGGCGGCGCAGGCTGCTGAGAGGGTAGACGACTTCAAGGCTGATGGGTGGCGTAACGATATCTTTGACATGCACACTAGGACTTTGGGTTGAGGAAAGAGTGGTTTTCGTCGGTCTGCTTTCGGAGTTCACAGTACGAAGGGGACAAAATATCTTGTGGGATGTGTTTGTGTTGGGTGGCATGGTCTGACTTTCTGGCATGTGGATGTACCATATTGGTGGTATCAACTCGAGGCGCTCGAGTGTGGCGTGGCAATCGAAAGGGAGAGAAGGATGGTTGAGGGTCTTGTCAGCTAGACATCGAGGATCTAGCCAGAATGTATGAACTCAGATCGATTGTGAATAGGCCCGAGGTTCCTTGAATGTTTGCATTCCATCTCTTAGTATATAATGTGAGAGGAATCTGACCTCTACTAGATGAGTACCAGTGGTGACTGTTGTAAAGCAGGCCGCGATTGACCACGAGTCGCATACGTACGTTCAGTCGTTGCTCGTAAGTCAGAACATTATATCTATATCTGGTACGTCCGAAGGCGGAGGGCGTGACTTTAGTGGTAGGTAAGGAACTTGCGAGTGGCCCTGATCGTCTGTGGTTTGACACATATACATGCACATGTACCTCGATCTTTCGATAGAGATGTCGACGCATCATCCGATTGGTGTCCCACGAGCCCGTCAGAGTCTCACCACGGCCACAAGGCCACGCAGAGGCAATACCAGCACCACGATTCCTCTACCGGCACACCTTCTGACCCAGGAAACCATTCGGTGGGAGTATTTGATCACTTCCAGAGCAAGACGACGATTGGAACACGAACCTCAACACTAACCCGGACGCAAGAGACGCGATTCCATTGACATGACGCCAACATGAATTTTTGGCATCGTACGGCGGGCAAAGGACTACCAGTCAATTGAAGTGGTTTGATAGAACCGCATATCATACGCACAGCTGACGAGACTGTCGCTGATGCGCAAGTGGCTGCGGTGAAGGCTGTTGACTTCATGTTCGCAACATCAGCCCACCAACGACATGCCTCGTAACGCACAGACGGAAATGACCTTCGGGGCCCTTGGGACTTTTCGTCCATTCTGGCCGCAAGTGGTGCTGCGAAGCCCTGAAGACCGTGTGATCTTTCTCTCTCATCAACGGTAGATACGAACGGCTGCTGAAGAAGATCTACCGAGTCGCATGGCACGCACGCGATGCACCATTCTATTGAACTTTGCAATGGCTCTGAAACGGCTTCCGTGGTGTTGCAAAGGACACCAAGGGGTTTTGCGGTTGCAGACCCTTCCTGATTGAGCGGGACTCTGGTGGGACCGAATGGCTAGCGAAGGATGCGCTAGGGCTGGCTGTGCGTTGTCAGGTGCGAGGATTCACAGGGCGGAGCAGAAGTGTATAAGCGAATGGCGCAGGCGCGCGTGACGGTGATCATGTGCTTTCTAGAAAGAATGGAAGGAAGTGGGCGCGGAGGGGATGCCGGTAGGAACGAAGAGGGCTGTGTACAGATCAAGCTTACATGTATAGAAGCCTTTGTCTCTCCTTTGTTATACAGCAAGAATTTGACTACTCTGCGTCCCGCGTCCAGCTTACTTTTTCGGTTGAGTCCACTACGCTCGCGCTCTCCGTCCTATCCGCCGTGGCATCTGAAGCGAACACTACTACTACTTCCCCTTCTTTCAACGAAACGCTTCGGAAACAGATCTCCACCACCTAGACTCTTTAGTTTGTACCTAGAGTCTACCAAGAAGTGCTATACTTCACAATGGCCGAGAAAGGAAACACCATCCAAAGCTGGGATCCCAACCCATGGTCACCAGCTCCCAATGCAAACGTCGCCAACGCGAATACCATGACCTCGCCAGAAGCTCAAGCGGCACGTGCGAAAGCGGCCGAGATCATGGCCGCCCTCAAGAAAGGCGACGAAGACGAGGCGAATAGATTGATGACCCCAAAGAAGCACCAGGACAGTCTGATTCCCGGTATGGGAAAGCTGAAGGCCAAGATCATGGCGAGGCAGGACGGCAAGAAGTGAAGCATTAATTGATTGGAGAGTTTGGACGGTCCTGTGCAAGGCGCATCATTACCGAATTGTACTATTTCTCCGCTATGGACGATGTTGTATTGGTGCCCGGGTAGCGCACATGGTTACACGGCTGCAACCCTCAAGCTGCTAGTGTAGGCTTGTTTAGCAATACGAACGTCACGAAATATCATGTCAATGCAACCGCACTCTTCGGCCTTCGGCCACTACTTTACTCGTTACCTCCCATCTGCGTTCAATGCGCAAGCATCGTCGACCATTTCGGCCAAAGAGAAACGGCTGGCTGCCCTCTGCCGTCTCCAACGTGGGCGAAGGATGTATGGCTTCACGGCGATGCACTTGTGAAGAGCCTACTGCCGGAGTGAAACTCGAGCGAGGCAAGTGCTCCGGCAAAAAGTGTCTGGCAATCAAAAGGGGACGGGACGAGAAAGCTCTGGTGGGCCGGGGAGATCGGGGCTCGTGGCACAAGCGAGACAAGATGGGCCCGCCAGCACCCAATCACGCCCTGCAAGTTGCGCCACCCCTCCACCGTGCTGCAGCTCAAGTGCCGGACCGCGCATCCTCCTCACCACAACCGCGAGATCTGGGCCCCGTCTTCACCAATCATGCCCTCCCGCTGCAGATTGTCGCAGCTAAGTGCACTCTTTAGACCATTTTGGCGTGCAAGATGCACCGCAAGCGAGTCGCGTGGCAATGTCGCTTGGGACTTAAGGAAGCTTTTCGCGTGCGCCTTTTCCCTTGATAGCAGCCATTCTTTGCAGCCACCCGCTCTCTGATCCATCACATTCCTTTCGGGCCTTTGGCGACCACATCACAATGGCCGAGAGCTCTACACGCCAACGGCACTCCATGGAGCGCCCATATGGCGAAGACATCGAGTTGAAGGGCGCCACGGCCAGTGCGACTGATGTCAAGGGCGATGTCGATTCTTCCTCGCATGAGAGCCTGGAGATCATGGGCCATGGCGAGCAAGACAAGCGTGATATGCAGCGTTTGGGCAAGAAGCAGGAGTTCAAGCGTAACTTTTCCTTCTGGAGTGCGCTCGGTTTCGTGGGTAAGGATTGGCTAGGAATTCACGTTTACACGTTCGATGATGGCTAACAAGCAACGTAGCCGTGTACATGGCCTCATGGGAATTCATCTTGACATCTCTCTCGGTCGGTTTCGCCAACGGTGGCTTCGGCGGTCTTTTCGTCTGCTTCATCGTCACAGAGATCTGCTTCTTCACCGTGGTGGTCAGTCTTGCTGAGATGGCCAGTATGGCACCGACTTCTGGTGGCCAATATCACTGGGTTTCTGAGTTCTCTCCTCCCGCATGGCAGAAGGTTCTCTCCTACACTTCCGGATGGATGTCAACTCTTGGATGGCTTGCCGGCACCGCTGGAAGCACACAGGTCCTTGCCTACCAGATTGAGGCAATGATCCAAGTGTACAAGCCCGACTTCTTCTGCACTGGCTGGCAGATCTGCCTGATTATGTGGGCTTTCAACCTTATCACCATTGCATTCAACACCTGGGGATCTGTCTTCATGCCTGCTCTGGAAGTTGGTAGCTTGATTTTGCACGGCATTGGATTCTTGATCGTGCTCATCCCAATCCTCGTTCTGTGCCCTAAGAACTCCGCTGAGGAGGTCTTCTCACACTGGGAGAACAACAGCGGCTGGCCCAGCATGGGAACGGCTTTCTTCCTCAGCCAGATCACCATTCTCTACTGCAGTCTTGGAAGTGACAGTGTGGTCCACATCAGTGAAGAAGTTGAAGATGCCTCCGTCACTGTGCCTCGCTGCATGGTCTGGTCTTTTGTCGGCAACATTGTGGCAGCCTTTGTCATGCTCATCGCTATGCTTTTCTGCATCGGACCTCTCGAGGAGGTCCTCTCCGTCGATGTGCCATACGCGTTGATGTTCAACAACACTGGTTCTCAGGGGCTTTCTCTGTTCCTCAATTTGGTTTTGCTTATTCTGATCTACTTGGGTAACATTACTTCGCTGGCTACTACTGCTCGTGAAGTGTGGGCGTTCTCTCGCGACCATGGACTTCCGTTCTCTGGCTGGATGGGCAAGATGTAAGTTGAGACCCTCAACTGACACTGTCAAGAGACAGACTAACAGAAATCAACAGGGATCGCAAGTGGGAAATTCCCTTCAACTCCGTCTACGCTACTTCTGCCATCGTCGCACTCCTCAGTTTGATCAACCTTGGCAGCTCGCTCGCATTCGAGATCCTTGTCTCCCTGTCCCTTCAGGGTCTTTTGACCACCTACCTCATCAGTATTGGTAAGTCAAGCGCATTCCGCTTCGATCGTGAACACTAAGCTAACGACTTGAATCCAGGCTGTGTCATGCTGAAGCGCATCAGAGGCGAACCCCTCCCGCCTGCCCGCTGGGGCCTTGGCACATATGGCGTGTACATCAACGCTTTCGCCTTCTTCTACTGCGCCTTCATCATCGTCTGGTCTTGCTTCCCTTCTACCTTGCCCGTCGGCCTCGCCGAGGCCAACTGGTCACCCCTAGTCTGGGTCGCTACCGGCATCATCACAATTGTCTACTACTACGCCTATGGCAAGGCCCAATACACTCCGCCCGTCGACTTTGTGGAGGGCCACAGGTCCGCAGGTGTCACTCTGCAAAGCTCATCGGCTTGACGATCTTCATCTGTACATACTCACCGGGTCGGCGTCGACTTGGGGGAGGTTGAAGGTTTGCTGAATGATGAGTAGTCTTGAGTGTACAAAATTGGGAGCGTTGTGTTTATAGAATTTATGTATACCTAAATAGAGCCATCTTAGTACAATTCAAAACCAAGACTATAGCTCTTCAATGTGTTTACGAGTAGAAAACCCACAGAGTGTCGGCTGTGCCCGGATCTGAGCTCCTTCGATTCTCGCCAGGAGTTCTCGGGGAGAACAGCCTACTTTCGGAGTTTGATTCCTTCAGACGCCATCTTTGAGTGGCAAAGCGAAGATACGACCGCACCATGAAGACCTGGAAAAGGACAACGCGTGATGCCAAAATCATCTGTGCCTAGATCTCTGCTACCTGGCATTCGTCCCTATCTCGTAATACATGTTGCAGCACTTTCCATATCTCCGAGGGCTTCGGCGCTACAGTGTCTTGGAGTTTTGGGAAGCCTCCTTCAACGATATGAATCCATCAGCATCTCGATGGCACCGAACAGTTAAATGCCTGCCCATACTCATGTAAGGGCAGCCAGATGGAAAAGTATGTGTTATGCACGCTTTTCCCCTATCATGTAGCATGCACGCGAATGCATTCGTCCTACGAACATCACCGATCGCATTGGAATCGCCCTAAATCCGAAAGACCGAGCGGGGAAGGTCAAAGAAAGGGTCGAAGTCACGTGCCGGTGAAGTCACCGAGGATGCATTCGCCCCAATAAATCAAACTTACTAACTGAAAGATAACGCCCATCCGACGTCAACGACATCCCAACATCACACCTGTGACCGTCGAATCTATCCAATTCGAACAACCAGTCGACACCACAAGCTCCCATCACAACCACATCCACAATGTTCCGCAGAGTCCTCGCCACCGCGCCCGCGCAGGCCAGCCGCGCTCTCGCCTCAGCAACCCGCCCGACCACCACCAGCACTTTCGCCCGCGCCGCCGCTCCTTCAATCCAGCAGGCTGTCAGCAAGAGATCATACCACGAGAAGGTCCTGGACCACTACAACAACCCTCGTAATGTCGGCAGCATGGGCAAGAACGAAACCGATGTCGGCACCGGACTCGTCGGCGCTCCGGCTTGCGGCGACGTGATGAAGCTGCAGATCAAGGTCGATCCCAAGGACAACACCATCTCCGACGTCAAGTTCAAGACTTTCGGCTGCGGCTCTGCCATTGCCAGCAGCAGCTACTTGACCGAGCTCGTCCGCGGCATGACTCTTGAGCAGGCTGGCCGTATCAAGAACACCGAGATTGCCAAGGAGCTTTGCCTGCCACCCGTCAAGCGTATGTTTCCAACATCATTTAACATCCAGACATGAACACCAGCTAACATTGACTTCCAGTCCACTGCTCCATGCTTGCCGAGGACGCCATCAAGTCCGCCATCAGCAACTACTACACCAAGAACCCCAAGGCCAAGGTCACCGACCTCGGCGGCACCGGCGCTGCCATGCCCGAGATTGAGATCGAGAAGGTGTCCGCCACCGCATAAAAAGCTTCGCCTAAAGCGTTGGCAAGATAAGGATGAGGAGGAAATCCAGCAAACAACCAGAATGCTGCAAAGGTTTAACCTATTTATGTGTGTGTGTTTTTAGCGGGCTCTTTTGTGTGAGGCATACTTAAACCCCTTCAAGGCGGCGTTATCCACTGTAACTATTTGCTTTTTTTGATGATGAAATGGTAGGATTACGGGCTTTGGTTGTGTATATACCCAAGGAAATCCAAGAAAGCGGCTCGAATGCTACCTTATCTACTTTATGATCGTCAGTATCGAATCTGCGTCATCTTTCATTTCGTAAGCCGCTCTTCCCATGGAATTGTCGGGGGTGGACTCTCAATATTTGATGTGTCTGAAGGTTTGTGGCAAAGCGACGAAACATGTGGTCGAGGAAGAGCAGCGTCGTCGTCCAAAACATACATGCGAAGAGCCGTAGAATCTTGCAAACAGGAGCCACCTCGCGCTACCATAACAAATGGCAAAGGAATTGTGAAGGAAACGATTTGGGAGATCCACTGCTTCTTGTCAAGTTGGATCTCGACAACTACGTCAACCTTCACCAAGTTCCTATCGCATCGAGCACCCACAAAGTAGAAAATGCGAAAGGCAACGCCGGATTTGATGTCTTATGTGAATACCTACGCATCGTGGTGTGAAAGCTGCATTATTCTCGCGGTTGTTCTCTATTGCAATGAACCTTCATTGCACGCAAATCCTCGTCTTGAAAATGGGTCCGATTTGTATCGGCGGCAACGAAGTGGTAGCATCTGGCCCGGGAACGCGAACTTAATACAGGTTTCTTTTGCCCAGTTGCCCAAGCACTGTCATAACTACGGGATAGGAAACAATCAGAATGATAACAGGCAAGTACTTAAGGTAAGCTTGTTGGATAACGTTGGCCTGATAATTTTGTAAAAGGCAAACATTATCCGTGGGCCTCAATCACGAGAATCCTCTACAAACTTGGCAGAGATTACGGCGAAGGAACGAGACAGCGCATGCACGTTGTTTCATATTTGCATTTTTGTGCATTTCGTAGCCTTAGGCTAACAACTCAGGTTACTCCAAGCCCTATACCAACTCTCCAGGGCTTCTTCTATCAACCGAGTTTTCCAGTCCTTCCATGTTCGTTTCAATTCCCCTTGCCGGAGCACAACTGACCTGCAGTGCCGCATGTCTATACCGTCATTCCAACTTGCAATCGCTCTATGATCGTAAACCGTACTTACACCTAGTTGGAGCCAGACTTGGCGGCACCAAATCCCTTGAGCATGCCCTCGGGGTCGCGGATACCAGCGACTTGGCCCTCCTGGACACGCTTGAGGGTGAGAGCGGCGATGAGGGCAGCGCCGACACCGGAACCGTCCTCGGCGGGGAGGATCTCGACCGGGTCGTGGCCCTTGCCGAGAGCCTTGCCATCGCGGCCCTTGTTCCAGTCGAGGATCTCCTTGAGCGCCTGCGCACCACGGGCCTTGAAGTGGGGGTACTGAGAGTTTTGTCAGTATGGTTAAGGTTGTGTGAACGAGGGAGAGGAAAAATACATACCTTGTTAAACACCGAGCCGTCGGCACCAACGTGTGCAGTCTCGTAGCCCTTCTTCTTGCAGATAGCCGCAACACCACACGCACTAAGTCTGGCGGCGCGAGTACCGATAAGTTCGGCAAGACGACGGAGCAGCTCAAGCTCGGGCCTAGTGGGCTTGATTCCCATCTGGTTGGCAAAGATATCGTGAGTCTCCTGCAAGTTCTCGAAGGGGTCGTTCTCAATGTCAGAGAGGAAAGAGGCGTCAAGAGAGTAGGGCTTCTTGAGTGCGCTGATGTCGGCACCCTCGAAGAACTTGACGGCCGGCTGCTCGTGGAGGTCGACGAGGACCAAACGGAAGAGCTCGCCAAGGTAGAGACCGGCAATCATTTTCTCGAAGGTCTGCTGGCCAGGGCGAGGAGACTCCTTGTCGATGATCACATCGTAGCGGGTGCGAGGAAGGACCTTGTGCTCGTTGTCGAAAGCGCCCCACTCGCAGTTGATGGCGATCTGAACATCGGGGTCCATCTTCATGTGAGCGAGCTTGGGGATGTTGCCGAAGGTCTCCATGTATGCAGCGTTGCAACCAGTGCCAAAGATACAGCCGATCTTCATCTCCGAGTCCGTGTAGGCACTAGCAATCAGGGTACCGGTGGTGTCGTTGATCAGGGCAGTAAGCTTAATGGGCACACCGCGCTCCTCGAGGGCCTTCTCGAAAGGCGGGACGACATCCTTGCCCTCAACGCCATCGATGTCGAAGCCCTTGGTCCAGCGCTGAAGAACACCGTGGTCGATGTAGTCCTGGCTGGCGGGGTAGGAGAAGGTGAAACCGAGAGGAAGCTTGTCGAGCTTCTCACCCTCGTGGTGGTACTCAATGAACTGCTGGAGGCAGTCGGCGACGTAACCCCAGAGCTCATCGGCGTTGCCAGTCTTGAGCTCCTCGGGCATGCGGTACTTGGACTGAATGATGTCGAACTCTCCCTTCTCCTCGGGCAAGTTGATCTCGCAAACACGGAGGTTGGTACCACCCATGTCAAGGGCAAGGAACGTACCGGTCTCATAGCCGGTAGGGAAGCCCATGCACCAGGTGGGGTTCATAGGGATGTCGCCGCCCTCAGTGGTCAGACCCTTCTCGAGCTCGCCGACGAAGTGCTGGCTGATGGCCTTGAGCTTGGGGGTGTCCACGATGAAGGCCTCCTCGAGCTTCTTGATCTCCTGCATGAGGTCATGCGGGATGTCGGCCATGGAGCCCTTACGGCTCGGTGTCCTCTTAGGTCCCAAGCCAACCATGGTGACGGTTGATCAGAGTGTCGAAGATGGGTATGTGTGGTTGAAAAGTCCCGGACAGGCAGGGACTGGGCGGAGAAGTGTGTAGGTGGTGTTGCTGCGGACAGGAAAATGTTAGAAGGGTTGTGATGGAAGTATTTGACGAGGTAGTCAGCGATTACCAAAGCAGGGTGCAGGTGACGCGACGGTGATGTATGAGCAAGTGAACGGAAGTGCTTCAGATCACAACGCTCAGGTAAAGATCAGTTGAAGAGTGTGGAGGTGCAGGTGATTGAATGAGAAAACAGTGATTAAGGTGCGCCAATGCCGGATCTGCGGTAAGACAGGCAATAGAGGTGGTGATCACCAACGCATGCCGCGCTTCGCTTCAATGAAATATCGGACGGCAGGCAGGACCCCGCCATGCCCCTCAACACGCAGAGAAGTCGCAGCCAATGCATTGAAGACATTGGCAAGTGAGGAAAGCACGATCATGTGATGGAGTGTAAGTGAACGGGCTCATACGTACCGAGAGTGTTTGTTTGTCTGCTCACAGTGTCGAGAGCGAATGCGGTGGTGAGTAGTAAAGTGTTTCCCCCACGCGGTTGCGCCGTGTCACCTCAACGTCCTTCAAACAGTGCCCTCGGTGCCTGATCGGTGCATTGACGTAGTCAGCTCGAGCAGCGAGCTCGTGCCAGTCGCTGCGCCTGGCGTGCACGTGATGACCCATGTGACGTCGCACTGCTGCCGGGGAGCTCCTACATGGCACAGCTCGAATGCATACATCTCACTTCGCCATTCCATCCCTGTCTGATTCCTCATTCTACACTTATCACACCACTTTCAAGAGCTAAGCCAGTTTTACAGTCAATCCAAGTGAGTCGCCAAGTCTTCAATCCTCATCACATACAACTCTCAGCTAACCCAAGTCACTCAATCAGAGCAACCAACTTCACCAACTCTCACACAAACCACAACCAACAACAACCACAATGTCTTTCCGCCTCGCCACCCGCGCCATCCCCCGCGCCACCGCTCCCACAACCACTCGCTCATTCTCCGCCATCACTCAACGCATGGCCGGCGGTGACACCGGCGCTACACGCGCAGGCGGCGCCGCTTCTGGCGACGCGTTCACCAAGAAGGAGCAGGCCGAGGAGGGCCTCTACGTCAAGAAGCAGGAGGCTGAGAAGCTCGCCGCTCTCAGGAAGAAGATCGCCGATAACGAGGCCACTCTCGCGAAAGACAAGCAGACTGCTGAGGCCATGAACAAGAAGCAGGACTCGTAGAGGAGAGCTTGTGGAGCGTTGATTGAGCGAAGGACTCCAGATTGTGGAGGTTTTCATTATGAACGTGAGACGAACGACAGTATCGTTCGAGACATGTGTATGACTTTGTGTGTAAATAGCTACTGGGTTAGGAAAATCGAAAGCTCTTCTTTGACCGTCATTCTGATTCTCGTCCAAGGCAGTGGCGTGATCTTGCTCCCATTGATTCCTGACTTGCACATCTAATTGTACTTGCATGAAAGGCAATAGTAGTGACCGAAAGTGCTTAATATCAACATATGTTAGGACGAAAGTGTGTGATATAATTATGAAGAGCTCTCATATAGTGCACATCTGCTCCACGACTGCATGTACACCAGCCTTCCTGCCTGTGATGTCATTGGCAGGAAGGACTTGGAAGGAGTACATGTACATGTATGAAGACCTGTTGTGCTTGGAATTCTACTGAGCCTTTCAAGCCTTTGATGGAGGCATACAAGAAGCTCGAGCGGAATCTCAGAGATTTGGATCAAGTGCTGCTCACCATCCGCCAGCTTATGCCTGCAATGCAATAGCTGGTCGCTGGGGTTGTGAGCATGCACTGTGTTTCTCCGATGGAGAGGATGATAGGTCAGAGCGTGTAGGTAGCGCGTTTGTACATGAGTAAGTTTATCGTCGTATTCGCAGCACGTACGGCAAGTTTAATCGACTCTGGAGTTGCGAAAGTGTTCGTAGTACAGGGCTTAGTCAGAGTGCATACATGTATGTACAGGATCAAAAGTAGGCATGAGATACGATAGTGATTTGGTCTTGTCAAAATAACACAGGACAAACATTATTCTTTTCGTACGAGACGTCACATTTTTCATTCGGCCTCGGACTAAAAACACCTGCGGCGACAGACGACGCACTACTCGGAAACGCCCAAAAGCAGACAGCCCCATTGATCCCTTTTGCAAGAGGCAACGCTGTGTGAGCATCCGCCTCAAGCACCCGCTGTCGTCCAGAAAGCGCTGCTGCTTTTCCTTGGCTGATGCATTGGAGAAACACCCTCAACGTTATTGATGCCGATGATATTTCGGAGAGTCGGAAGCTTGGATCTACTGGGTGGCCTCCTGCTCCTCCTCGCCCTCGAGGGCAGCACGCTTGTTCTGCACACGCTCCTGTCTCCTCTCGCGGGCAGCCTTGGTCTTCGCGCGCTTGGCGTCCATCTCCTCCTTGAGCTTGCTCTCACGGGCAGCCTCGGCCTTGGCCTTGTGAATCTGCATGGCTTGTTAGAATTTGTCCAGTGTTGGCGTGTAGTGGCGACAGGCATGGCAAGCCAAGAGACTGTCACGTGATGGGATAAACTTACGTGCTCAACGAGGGCACGCTTGTGCTTGAAGGTGTTACCCTTGCTCAGGTGGTAGAGCTCGTGGTAAAGGTGCTTGTCGATCTTGCCGGCGGCGCGGTACTTGACCAACAAACGACGGAGGACACGGAGACGGCGCATCCACATAACCTGGCTGTAAGGAATTGTCAGCCACAATTCCGCCCTTGATCCCGCATGATAACTCCAAACAGTCCTCCGTCTGAACCATTCGCTCTCCCCAGTCCACCAGGTTCCATCCTCCTCTCCAGTTCGGGTGAAGAAACTCACCTAGGCATACGGGCGTCGGCGGTACCCTTCCTCTTACCGAAACCACGGTGTCTGCCGATGCGACGAGCAGCGGTGAGCTCACGCGCGCGAGCGCGGGAGTGCATGGTGACGGGCTTCTTGATAATCAAGCCATCGGAGATGAGCTTGCGAACAGTGGCGCGGCTGTTGGCGTTGGAGATCTCCTGGACCTCGTTGGGGTCGAGCCAGATCTTGCGCTTGCCGCAGCCGGCGACGGCACTCGCCAGGCGCTTCTGGGTACGGAGGTTGACCCTGCAAAGAGAGCATGTTAGTATGTTGCGTCCTTGGGTCGTGCCATTGTGCGTGCGATGGGCGATTGAATGTGTGTTGCGGGTGATTGGGATTCGAGGTTCGTGTGCGGTGGCCGTATTGACGGGCTCTCGTGCGTGGTGTATTCGGCGAGCAGAGTATTCGGGCGGTACTCACATCTTGGCTGTTCGTTAGCTGTAGAGATGGTTATCGATGGTCGTCTGCGGCGAGGCAAGGCTTTCGGCGTCGTTCGTGAAAGTCGAAAATGGACGTCGCGGTGGGTAGCCTTGGCGTTCGCTGGAGGAAAGTGCGCTTGCCTTTCCGCGCTTGCCCCCGCTTCCTAGCGAAGAACTTCACTTTGTCAGGTCCACGAAATATTAAGGTAATACCTTAATTTGAATGGACAATTGAAGACACAATGTGCTATGCAGCTGTCATGCCAGAGATCCCTGGTGGTGCTCTCCACGGTTGGCAGATGTATTCTTCGCATCAGATGGCGTGGAGAAACGGGAGATTTGAATCACAGAAAATCTATCTCGCTCTCTTTCCAAGACACAGAAAACGTATTGCATACTTCTCATGCGCGAGAAAACACCCTCTAGGCGGTCCGTGTCTATTGAACCATTGCGTCGGTGCAGATGTGTGAGATGTGGTTGACCACTGTGGTATATGTCACACACATGGGTACGCAATGTGCAGGTGTGCGCACTTCTCACACATAAATCTAGCTTGCGATGCTAGTATCAGCAGCAACGCTCTCAATACAATTGCGTGAATCATGAAAGACTGTTGCCAATTTATGTGCTCATACCTTCAAGCACAGGTTTTAGACGCAGCTGAACCCACTGAGAGAGCATGTGCAGACCATCAATAGAGAGAACATAAGCCTTGCGTTAATGCCTACTGACTATACACGCTACTCGCCTGACTATTCATTCGCCCTCGCTCAATACCATGCGGTGTGAGATTGAGTAAAACTTCCAACCATGCGTTGTCATCATCAAACACAGCTTGGGAACTTCGTTGCGTACCCCTCAGAGTCTTAAGCCGCACGTTGGCCTTAACCACACGCTCCGGCAGAAGCCGAATTGTACGGTGCGGCAACATTATGTTGCCTAGATATACCTCTTCCAGCGCGCTCCATACGATTGGTGGACGGTGGCCTTCCAGCCCAGGCTCCAGGTCGAGCGTCATGGGACTTGGTCCATCACCATCTAACCAAACGAACCGCAGGCACTTCAGGGTAGCGGCGAAGCTGCGCAGGTAGTCATACAAGATTTTCCTGAACATCACTTGTCGCCGTTCGCTCAACTTCCGCTCCGCCAAGAACGGATTCTTCAGCTGTACATCGAGCGTGTGTAAATTCGACCATATGTTGGTAGGACTGATTGACACATCTCCGAAAGCTGCAAACCCCGACCAGCGCAGATGGATAATGCCCATAGCGTGGACCGGTGAGAGGCTTACATACCGTAGATGGGGCAATTGTGCGCTTTCGAGTGCTACACGTAGGTGAACCAGCTCAACCTCGATATTTGTTCTGCCGGGCCATGTTGGCTCGCCGTTCGTGATAATCACAACTTTCTCAAGCTGTTTGCATTGCGAAAGGAATTTGGTCCAGATATTCTGAGATGGTACGTCTGACGATCTACTCGATGCCGGACGCTTCGATGAGTCCGTCGATCGTGTTATATCCGAGAATTGATCGATGGATATGGCCACGCTCGAGGGAGTGGAGCTGGGTACTGCGGGTGCTTTCTTTGCAGTCCGCCACCAGTCCCAGGTAGACGTGTTGCGCTCACCTAGTGAATGTGGTCGTCCGGTTGATCGTCGTTTCTGCGGCTTTGCGCGTGGTTTTTGCCTTGAATGAGTTTCTTCGTGACCAATCTTCACGACTAAGGTACGACAGTCAGGCGCCACTGCTTTAAGAGAGTCGATATCAACATGCTCAGACCAGGGCACAGAGATGCAGAGCTGGCCGAACATTTTGTCTGGGTAGCGCTCAAGCAGACCGTGCAAGATCCTGGATACAAGACGCAGTCTGCGTAATGAGAAGTCGTCCAGGCATTCGAGAAGTAATTTTCGCAACCGAGTCTTTCCGTTGTGGTGGCGCAAGAATATGTCCTCAAGCTTTGACACCATCGATCTTGGCTGTGTGTGCTATCACCATGGTGTTGATCAGGGTCTCATAGACGGTAGATGGACCAGGTAGATATAGTATTCGTAGAAAAGCAAACACCGAGCTCACTCTTATTGTCGGCGTACATCATGCCATACTGTCGCGTACAGGCACCGACGGAACAATAGCAGAACAATAGCTCGGGTGCTGGTGGACATCTACGCATGCACGTGAGCGGTGGAATCACGCGCGCTCGTAGGCCGTGTCGCTCGTGTAGTCTTTTTCGGGGCCCTTCACCTTGTATCGCAGACCCCAGATGTTCATTCCAGGTTCGTCGTCTTTAGCATCTTCCTCTGTCACCTTCGGCATTCGGAATTCGTAATAAGCCCAATACATGTCCATGCTGCATAGGTGCTCGCCGCGACCTGCTATGGCAGAGTTCGAGTCCGTCATCTCAACATCATGGAAGAGATAATCTACTTCTTCCTTGCCGCGCTTATCCTTCGTATCTTCCTTGACAAACCATGCGCTCATTTTGTCCTCTTCTTGTGTGTACCGGTAGATGTATTTGCGATTGGCTTTCAGTGTGAAGCCATTATCGGTCTTCAATTCGCCCTCTTCGTGATATAGCAGTTCGGCGGTGACAGAGTGTGCTGTAGGCTTTCGTGGCACGAATGTTGCCGTTCCTTCAAAAGTGCCTGACGGAAATCCAGCGAGAGAGCTATTCAATGTCCTCCGCAGTTTCCAGGTTCCCATTAGATTCCGGAAGATGTTACCAACGTTCGTCAGCTCTGCCATGCTTGCGATCGTGATAGTCGCGGTGCCTTGTGAGATATTTTGGTGTTGAATTGACTGCTCGTGGGGTGACTTTTGAAGATCGTCGCTTTGCTGGGATGCTCACCGACGCCAGCGATTCACCCCACCTCAGTGTTTCTAGTGCCTATAAAACCAGCATCCGGCCTTCGGACTTCTGCAACCATGTCCGAAACGCGAGATACCGACTGTAACGACCGCACCGTCACTGCAGCTGTAGCTCGTAAGCTTCTCTTAAATCTCCGTAGGCTACCGTGAGTTCCTATATCACTCCCTTCTTAAGCTTCTCAGGCTGTGGTGGAATACTATAGCACATCACACATCGAAGCAGTACCACACCGCACTTCCTCTTCTTCCCTTTCTCATCTCCTCCGTCTGCATAATGGCTCTCCCCTACGGCAACTTCTTTGTCGAAGACAAGCTAGGCACAACAGCACCTCATCATGAGAGCTTCCAGCAACTATGGGAGACCAAGTGGAAAGCGCCGGTTTGTTCGGCCTGTAGCCAACTGTGAACTAAGCCTGATGATGATTGCAGTGTACCATGGGTGTTTACCCCTTCATGTTTGCTTCTGTGAAGGACTTTGAACCTGTGGTAGAGCGACTGGTTCAGGTGAGATTCTGTAGTACTTGCTACACTGGAAAGCACTTCTGACTTGCTTTTCAACAGGAAGGCCAAAAGCCACCATACGACTGGGACAAGTATGCGCAAGCATTTTTCCCAAAGGCCGAAGAACTTACAGCACGAGCTGAGAAGGCTGAGAAAGAAGAAGGCAATCAGGAGAAGGCATCTGAGCTCTATCTGTGCGTAAATCCATTCACCGTCGGTGAACTAACGAGGCTAATCCGTTTCAGACGAGCATCTGCGCTCTACCGTATATCAAGGTTTCCCGCGCCTCGCTCGGAGAAGCAGAGATATGCCTGGGAAGAAGGCAAGAAGGTAGCGCGCAAGGGCCTGGCTATGCGCGAGCGTCCGACCCAAGAAGTCACTATTCCTCACAAACATGGCCTGCCCAGCGAGGGGAAAGAAATCCCGTTCTTCTACCATTTGCCACCCGGAACCACCAAGGACAAGCCAATCCCACTCGTGATCATCTTCACCGGGCTCGACGGCTACCGTACCGAGCTTGCGGTCTGGATCGAAGGCTGGTCGCAGAAGGGCGTTGGCGTCGTTGTGCTCGAGATTCCCGGCACTGGCGATTCTCCTGCTGATCCTCAAGACCCAACGTCTCCCGACCGTCAATGGTCAAGTCTTCTTGACTGGTTGGACGAGCAGCAGGAAATTGACCACAAGAGGGTCGCTGTCTGGGCATTCAGCACTGGCGGGTATTACGCCATGAGGCTCGCTCACACGCATCCAAAGAGAGTTGCGGGTATAGTCTCTCTTGGTGGTGGCTGCCACTACATGTTCGACGAGAAATGGCTCAGCAACGTCAACACTCTCGAGTATCCCTTCGACCTTGCGAACACAATTGCATATAAGTGGGGCTACGGCAACGACTTGGAGAAGTTCAAGAAGGAAGCCTCCAAGTTTTCGCTATTGAGTGATGGTACACTGGACAAGCCCGAATGCGCAAGACTACTTCTAGTCAATGGCGTTGGTGATGAGATCTTCCCCATTGAAGACTCTGAGTTGCCCTTGCGTCGTGGCGCGCCCAAAGAGGCGAGGTTCATCGAGAACACGAAGCATATGGGCGAGCCAGAGAGCTTCTTTGTGATTCTCAAATGGATTTACAACCTGTTTGGCCTTGAAGGCAACCCCGGGCAGCAGATGAGCACGATTCCGTCTAAGCCAAAGTACTAAGAGGACGCAGTACTTGAAAAGATATGTAGTCACGGCCACAGGATTAGAACGATCTTTTGAATCACAATCACATCCCAGCTAAGATTCTTGGTACCTCTCCGGGATTTTGGCCTTCCATTTCAGAAGTGTTGCATGATAACAGTGACATATGGTCATATCTTTAAATACCGCTCCATCGAGACATGACAAGGTCCTCGGCATCTACATCAATATGATAACTCACTAGCTCGTTATTGATAGTCTTACGTTTGAAAGGTAAATTATTGTATCCCATCGCTATTCATAGCTTGTATTGTCAACGTTCTCGTGTTGTCCTCAAGGTTCTGTGTCTTCCATCTGCATGTAAACTTCTGGGCAAGAATCGCAACAAACACAACTTCAACTTCTTCAAGCTCGCCTCCATACAGATCCCACCTCGTTGCATTGGATCTTATCCAAAACAATCAAAGCTTCTGGCTTTATCAGGAGGAACCATGGACATGGATATGGAGATCGATCCCGAAATTGCTGCGGCAATGGGTTTTGGCTCATTCGGCGGCAACAAGAAACGCAAGTTCGGTGCCGACGACGCGTTCACCAACGCTCAGCCGACTGGTGGAAGGGCGCAAAACAGCCAGCAGGTCGCATCGAAAGCGAATGCAGTCCCTGTGGCAGAAGCTCGTATTCGCCCTTCAGAAGTGCCAGCCGCAGGTAAGTTGCCACATTCAATACTTGTACTAGTCGCCCAACATAACGGCATACTGATTCTTGCGTGTAGACAATGAGCGCGACATGATCAAGCTGGCGGACGGCTCCACAATGAGTCTTCAGGCACTACGCCGTGGCATCCGCAATGAGCGTGGCGATATGGCGTATTTCCTGCCGAGTTTCCTGGAGGACCCGTGGGAGAAGCTGGTGGCGAAAAAGGCATGAAAGCTCTCAGCTCAACAAATTAGGGAGGCTCCCGGCAGATGGAATTGCATCGAGATACCCAACAATAATCACACCACCCATATGAAGGGCTCGTCCAGCTGCTTCTGTGGTCATTCCTCCTCCCACTACGTGGTCTTGGTATCGACACCACTGGCCACATGGTCCCATGCCGATGCTAGAAGCCAGAGAATCCCACGGATTGGTCACAGACCGAAACCAGCTACCCACTACCACCAAGGATCTACACAAAACTCTAGAGTCGGAGAATTGCTCCTGCAGGTCGCGCGGTTCAGGCGAGCCGACAACTTCTGCAAGCTGCTGAAACTACAGGATTTGTGGCATAGTTTCGAGAAAGGCTGCTCAAGTACTTCGCTACAGTAATGAGTAATTTGAGAAAGTGTAAGATAACCCACAAAACAACATCAATCAAAGACTGAACATCCAAAAAATCTCCTCTATGCCCTGGGCATCCGAATTAATTGCATGCTCCAATGTCCGCACTCATTGACACCACGCAGTTGGCCCAGCAATTGGCATATCCGCCCCATTCTCCGTATCCATGAATACAACCGAAACAAATTCGTTCTCGCCCTTTGGTACATTTCCTACCCTTCGCCACATTCCAACGTAGCCTCAATTCAACGTCACCTTGCCATACTTCTCGGTATATCTCGAGCTCGCGTCGAATGCCGAAACGAAGCTCGCCGCGATCTGCTGCGCCTGCTCCCAGTTGAACCCATCGAAGCCATCTTGTGCCGCAAAGCTCTTCGCTCTTGTAGCAGCCAGCAAGCTCATAGGCTTCATCTTCTCCTTATGAATCTTGGACTCGTAGCCCAAGGTGAGGTAAGTGGCCTTCAGCTTGCCGTTAGTCATCTTGACGTTCAGGAAGAAATCGCACAGATGCTTATGTGGGTACTCTGACTCCATTATGCGGAAGCAGATGTGCTTGATGACCACGAAGCGCGGGTCGACGTTCATCACCCAGCTATCTGGTGTGATTGCTACGACGCCTGGGATTTTGTGAGTGGTGTTGAACCTGCGCACGAACTTTTTCGGTTTCGTCTTTGGGTTCGATCGACGCATCACCGGAGGATCATCGTTTCTGAAGTCCGAGTAGACGGGTACGCGAAGCTTGTTCGTCGAGAAGATTACTGAGTCTAGCTCGTCTTTAAGATCGGGGAATGCGACTGCCAACGCTGGCTCTGGAAGTGTACGAAGGTCCAGACGAGTACCGAAAAGCCCGATGTGCTCATAGATACGGTTGCGAAGCTCGCTTGGCAGGCGATGGAGAAGGGATTCCTGATCCTGTTGTGGAGTTGATGTTGAGGATCCACGATCTGAGCCAGTGAGATCAATGGGATTCGCTGGCATGGCTCCAAGTGCCGATGTGGCGACATTATTGGGACCTGCAGACCGCGCCAGTCTCTTTCTGGCAGCCTCCATTCTCTCATCTTCTGTGATGCCAGACATGATCGTCCGAAAGCTCTCGGGTGTCCTCTGGGTATACATCTGTGCCGTCGCATCGTGATGCAACCACCAATGAATATCAGGTGTCACCGCTGCTTTGCCCAATGTTGAGCCTTCGCCCTCGTTTGCATCTTGCCTGGCCATGTCCTCGTAAGACCGTTTGAGACCAAGCACGCTTCCTGAGTCGTCATGTATTGCTGCATCAGATCGTTCCAACACCCTAGGTCCCACCATCTGCGATGCACCAGGGAACAAGGTTGAAACAGGAGGTTCGCCGGCATCCGAGGCGGTCAACGACAGTTCGGTATGCGGTGCGCTAGACAACACAGAGCCTAGTCTCGACTGGCTTGTAACAATGCTGGTGACGTTGGAAATCGCAGAAGGAAAGCCTTGCTTCTGCTCAGACTCCAGATGTGTGACCTTTGTGCCTTTGCGCTTATTCGGGCCATCGGAATCGGACATGATGCCTGATGCTGTGGGTGTGAAGCTTTGTCTTCGTCTACTCGGGCTAGTTTGCCGGCGATGGGATGCTGCGGGAGTGCTGTCTCGTGCTATTGAGTGGGAGGCGCGCGTCAGTGCTGTGTGGTCGGCTTGCTTGCTCTTGGTCGAATGGATGCCTGGAAGATTGGTGGTCAGATCGTATGGTTGCAGATTGAACGGCAGCGTCGCGTCTGGTAGTACAAAGTCCTTGTCTGGTCACTGGCGAGTGACTGTCGTGGAATCAGATCGAAGGCCGGTGAGGTTGCTGGTTCACACGTGGCGCAGCCAGCAACAGAGGTATGCTTCTATCGGAGCAGATCATGAAGCAACAGTGACTATAGTCATGTATGACAGGCAAGTCGGCGACGTGGTCGCGTGTACTAGTGCGTGTCCGGTCAGTCGCGGGTGTCCTTAAGCCAGCCGGGCATGTCATGAGACACGTGATAGGTGGAATGTGATGGTGGCTATGCGTTGTAAGTGAACTGTGTTGCTTGCTACAGGACCAATCATTGTGCGACCAAAACGCCGAAAGCGGTGAGTAGCTTCGTTGTGATTGCGATTTTTCCCATGCGAAGAAGGAGTGTACCTATTGTCATGGATATGAAAGCAATCGCGCTGTGAGCTCATTTGATGTACATGCGTGCGCCTGCACACAGAACTTACCCAAGCAAGTCAGCACGCCAGCTTTGAATTAACTGCGCTGTACGCATGCCTGCGAGAATGAGGTGGACGGAACATGAGATGAATTTTTGTTCGGAATGATCCATTGTGATGTATATACGAGAGTGGGAGTAGAAAGAAAAAAAGAATAGTCCTCTTCCACCAGACCGAAGCCACCAAATACCCATAACAAAGTCCGCAATCGCAAGATGCATGCATGTACACGAGCCGATCCATCGAAGGGATCAGGCAAACCACCAACGCCATCGCTAAAAATCCATCATCTTTTCACACTATGCCATGCTTCCTCGTCCTTTACTGACCAAGCTGCTTGTAATCCACACTCCGCTGCCCACGACCGCGGTTCTGCGCTCTACCCGGGTTAACAGGCTGGCGGAAATAAGCGCCATCAGCAGCAGGACCCTGCGGCGTACCGTTCTGGCTCCTCATGCCATTGTTGTGCATACCACCCCACTGCTGCTGATGCTGCTGTTGCTGCCAAGCTCTCGGCCCAGCAGGCGGTCCGCCACCATTGTGGCCTCCGAAGTTCTGCTGGCCCTGAGGACCGTAGCCGAAGCCTCCTCCGTTCATGTTGCCATTCATGCCGTTCATTCCGTTCATTCCGCCGTAGCCCATCATGGGATTCATGCCACCGGGCCCGCCCATCATCATAGGGTTCATGCCCATCATCATCGGATTCATCATGCCGTTGCCGGGCATTCCGTTCATGCCGTTCATACGAGACATCATGTCCATTTGCATGGCGAAGTCTTGCAAGTTGCCTGCCATGGGCATAACGGGTGGTGCGTTGGAGGTGTTGTTCTTGGGTGCGTTGGGCTGGGCTGCCTGGGCAGGAGTTGCTTCTTTAGATCCGGTTCGCTTCATCTCAGTTGGTCCGGCCGGCTTGTGGGTGTTTTCGATTTCTTCCTCGGCAGGGCGTTTCTTGCCATTGGCAGAGCCGGGTCGTGAGTCTGAAGGTTGGGGAGACTTGCTGGGAGACTTCGGTGCTGCAGATGGGCTCTTCTTGTCGGCTTCCTCGGCTTGCTTCTTCTGCTTCTCGGACTTCATCTCCTCCTGGAAGGCCTTTACCTTATCCAGTGTCTCGTTATCGGATTCAAGGCCCTCAAGTAGACATTGTTCGCCACAGTTCGGGCATACGAAGTCAGAATCGATCAAAGCATTTTCAATGCAATTGCGACAGTAGATCTGGCCACAGCAGGGTGTCTTGACGGGATCGGAGAACATCTTATGATCTATCGAGCATTCAAGTCCACGGGCACGCATGACTTCTTTGTCGGCTTCAAGCTCTTTGGCCTGATCGGCCGCTACTTTCTGTGTCTGCTGGAACTTGTCCCAAGACGCCTCATCTGGCTTTGCAATCACCCACTCGCCATTTGCTGTGTACATGGCACCAGCCGGCAGTTGTGAGACATCAATCTTGCCGTTCTCGTCCACAGCCTCGGGCTTCTCGATCACTTTGAGGAAGGAACGAGGAATACCAGTGGTTCGCCTGAATTTTGGGCGACCATCATAGTTTGGGTCAGTGTTGGTAGGGCATGCTTGAATCCAGTGGCCTTTCTCGCCGCAGCGGTGGCAAATGTAGCCAGGAGGCGGAGGCTTGTCTGGGACTGCAGCCTGCTTGGGGAAGAACGGGCGGTTGTTGACGCCCTTACTGTCGTGTTGTCAGTACTGCAATGCACGCATTCGGAGGATCAATTGAACTTACGCAGCGATATCAGCCGAGTCAGCGGCCCAGGAAGCCTTGTTCTCGTTGAACATGGCTTGTAACTTCTCCTCTTCGGTCATGGGCTTGCCATTTGCGGCAACGCTGGATGCGACTGGTGTTCCCTTGCTAGGATCTGTGCGAGTCGTCTCAACGCGATGTTGGTTCTTGGCGTTGACTGGCATTTTGCCCGAGACATATCGTGCGGCTCTACCTGCACCTGGCTTGGTCGCAGGTAGCCGACGGGCGATGACGGTCGTTGAACGGGGGATTTGGACGGTGTCATCATCGTAACCTATTTGTACATCAGTATTGTTTCAGGTGCTTTCACCACGGATATGCACTCACGTTCATTGGTGTCAGAAGTGTTGATTTCGAGATCAAAGTCGGTACCGTCGCCGAGCTTCGAGAGGGCGATGATGTCGCGCTTCACTTCAAACACAGACAGGCTAGTGCCATCGAAAGTAATTTGCGACGGTTCTTTCTGTGACTTGAACTTGAAGAAGATTGATGAAGACATGGTTGTATTGTAAGAAGGGTGGTAGTGTCGCCAACACTGCACACCGAAGTACCGACGAGCCTATTGTCCTCCTAGATGTCTTGTTTCAGCTGGCAGATATAGCCGAGCTGGTGTGGCGTGGTTGTCGTGGTATGTGTGATCAGGATGCGCGGGTTTTCAGAGGTCCTCAGTGCAAGTGGGGATGATATTATACGAGGGAGGGCAAGTAATGTACAGCGTGAGCTCTGAGGCCTTTTTGGTAACGAGGCAGCCAAAAGCGCACGGAAGTCTCAAAGGCCTGCAAGAAACAAGGCTTGTCTTTTCAATTCAGAAGTCTCTGTCTGTGACAATAGGGACAATCTGTGAGTCAGTGTGCGCGACCGACTCCTGCTCCCGAATGCCTTGTCTCGCCCACGGATTCTTCTTTCTCCTTGTCTTTGTCTGCACGTGCTCCCTGCACCTCCTGGTGTTCCCTATGTCTCGCCCTCTTCGCTTGATCGCGGCAGCGCGCGTGGTACGGCTACTGGCGGGTGGCTGAACTTACAGAGCCGGTCTCGATGATGGCAGGCGTTGCTTGCTGGTATGCGCGAGAACAACGGTGATGGAGCTGGTGGTGGTGATGGTGGTTGAGGAGAGCAAATGGCAAGGTGAGAGTGAGGCTGGCTATCTGACAAAGCCAGCTGACGAGGAGAACAAAGGCCGCTTCCGGCGGCCGCAGCGCTCGGCAAGCAGCGGCGGGCGGGACCGCGCGAGCAGTCACTGCCCGAACTGCGGTGCCCACAGGCCTGGGGCAGGATCGATCCTTTCCGGTGTGCCCTGCATCACTTTCTTCCTCTATCTAGATCTATAACATTATTATCACTACAGCGCTTGTAACACTCGTCAAACACCGCGATCGCATCACCAAGAGATGGGTGCGTATTTTGAGTGCACTGCAGTCTGTGCAAAGTGCTACCCTCGGTCACAGACGATACGAGCACGAGCACCCTCGTCTGCTGCGACTTGACATATAATCAAATCACTTCTTTGTGCCAGCATGAATTGGTACCAAAATAGCAGCTGTGTCTCCGCAGGCATCTCTTCAAGCACATGGTCACGGGTGCCGAACACCCGCCGGCATGCCTTCTCTCGCTTCTGTCGACTGGGAAATCGAGATCGGCAGGCAGGCGGTCTGTGTACGGCTGCAACTCGAATCATGCTCGAGCATCACGAAGCTGCAGTTAATCAAGACGTCGAGCGATGTTGCTGCTAACGTCACTAGCACCTTTACCGCAATATCACTCAGATACGAAGTGTCTATGTCACACAAGGGTCCCCTTCGTATACGTTGCGACACCACACACGTCAAGTCACAAGTAGTGGCTCGAAGCAGCCCGTTTCTCTATAGTACAGAAGTCTGCTGCTGTCAGGTGACCAGCCGTTTACAAGACGTCGAGAAACACGCGCTGGGAACCGTGGACGGCGATCAACCTTCTTGCCAAATATATCCCCCGGCACTTTATGCACGCCTTTTAGCCGTCCTATTGTATACAATGCATCAAGTACGCTACTTGCTACTAACAATGCTCGGCTGCACGGCGCTGTGAGCCCCAATTGGCAGAACTGCGGAGATGTCAAGTGCAACAGGCATGCTGACAGGGTTCTTTGCACTTCTGCACACCCCGCCTGCGACGTCGATCTCCACTGCAGGGAATTCTGTATGCGCTATTTGCACAACCTTGAATTGCTTCCACAAGAAGACGCTTCTCCGTGCACGCATCGAGAGAACATGAACTGTGCCATCGCTGCCTAAACTTCGCCGGTACCTGTGGTTCTGGAGTCGTCTCCGCCGGTTCTGCATCCGTGGCCCACCATTGACTTCGGCTGGCGGCACCCTGTCGTCATACCTTTTTAAAGCAACAATGCAACCTGTCGGTGCAAGCGCAACGGTCAAAATACGAGAGATCTACTTTGCTGTTGCCACAAGCCGTGAGGCGGCCAATCTTAGCTCAGCACCGCAGGACTTCGATGTGGAGGGATGGCACCTGCTAGCACTGTGCTACTGCCCGATTACCATTGCACAGAGCGCCAGATACGAGGACGACCCTTCCGTATACCGAGAACAGGCATGGGCAAGCAAGAGCCATGTAGACTTGAGAAAGGTATAAGTACGTCCAATCCTTCCATGCATCCCACAGATCCTTCACTCCATCAAACACACATCAATACAAACCAACAACAACCAAACAACCAAAATACAACCCACCCAACATGAAGACCACCGCCACCATCGCCGCCTTCTCTGGCCTCCTCTCCGCCGCTTCCGCCGGCTACATTGGCCTCACCTCTGCCCGCTCGGCCTCTCCCATCCACTACCAGTCCGTTACCGCCTCTGGTCAGTCCATCTGGCTCAACAAGCCCACCGCCTCCTACTGCCCCGACAACATTAAGCCCACCGGCGGCTGCCCCGCCGGCAACACCACCGTCTTCGCTTACAGCGAGGGTCTCCTCAGCATGGGCGTCGTCGTCCCCGGCGGCCAGCAGGTCTACGTTGAAGCCGACACTGGTGCCGTCAAGTACACCCAGGCCCACTCCGCCGCCGTCCCCGAGGGCGCCATCCAGGAGGGCTGGCACATCAACGAGGGCGACGGCTTCGGCGTCCTCTCCAACGAGAAGGGTGGCTTCATTGCCTGCCCTGCTGAGGGCGACTCCTGGAAGGTCTTCCTCCAGCTCGAGTGCGTCGAGTTCGACCCCAAGTGCTTGGGCTTCGATGCTCTGAGCTCCAACCTCACCGAGGCCGGCGCCTGGCAGTACTCTTAAACGATACGCGCAAAGAAATCTTGTTCGGATCGTTTGACGGCAGAGGGATTATTGCGAAGTGATTGCTTTGGTTTCTCTGTACGATAACAACACTGCTCGCAAGCCAGTCTAGCTTTAATGATATAATAAATAATGACTATCCTGACTCAATCAAAATCCAACTTTCATCATTGTGCCGTCAATACCTTACCAAAATACATACTCGTCTTGCTAAAAATCACCAAGCGGAGAAACAATCTTCGCCAGTAGGCTTTCAGTTGGTGTAACCCTCGTCTTATTCACTAGTGAGTAACAGATCGTCTACCTCCCAATGAGGTAAATAAAGATACAACCTAAATCGCCAGACTGGCTTGCTACAGGCAACGTCCTCTAGTCCAAATGATACAAATATAGTCGATCCACGCCGCCCTGACCGACAAACGCCCTGCTTAAAATCCAACAAACCGATTTCCGAAACAAACGATACAAGCAGACAGCCAATGACCCTCTCCCATGTCTACTGCCAAAGACACAGCTTCCCGCTCGCCGTCCCCGCCGCAATCCAATCCATCGAATCATGGAACCTCGCCACCGCCGGCACAGCCGTAATCCCCTCTCCGCCCAACTGCGCCAACTGCTCGCCTTTACTCGTGTAGATATCCACGAACCGGTTCATGTTTCCAATGACGAACCGCTGGATTCCATCTTGCGGCTGCATCTGCCACTGCGCGCGCAAAATCGTCACCCACCGGCCCGTCTGGTTGTTGTGCCGGATCACGGTGCTGGGCTGCATTTCGTCTTCGGTCAGTTGCTTGCCGGGTTTGGTGTCTGCTAGCGAGGAGAAGTCATAGATTTTCACCGTGTCGTCGTAGGAGGCTGTCGCGACTTGGCCGGCGGCGTTGAAGGCTGCGTGGCTGACGCTGAGGCTGCTGGCGTGCTCGCCGATGAGAGAGGGCATGCGGCCTTCTCCTTTGCCCGAGATTTTGCGCAGGTCGAAGAGTTTCAGCGTGCGATCGAGAGAGGCTGTTGCTATAAGGTGAGGTTGGGCTGGGTGCAGGGAGAAGCCGCCGATTTTCTTTTCGCTGAGCTGCAGCAGTTCGGTGCATTGATGGGAGGGCGTGCGCATGTCTTTCATGCCGAATTGGCCGTTAAGCGTAGTGAAGTGGAGCATGTTTGGGTCCAGACGGCTGATCTCGACGCCTGAGATGGGCTCGTCGGCGGCTTTGTCTTCGGGCGCGTAGACTTCGATTGCCTTGCCTTGGCCGAGGTCTAGTTTGCGTATTGAGCTATCGTAGGAAGCAGAGAAGAGGGCATTTTGGTCGTGAGGAGCGAATTGGAAAGCGCTGATTGTTCGTGTGTGGATTTTGAAGGTTGTGATTGCTGGTTCGAAGTCTTCGTCGCCATCTTCGTCGGCATCGTCGGCTTCTTGCTTGATCACGTCTGGAGCAGTCTGTGATCCGTCGAAGAGGCCAAGGCTGCCCATCTTGTCACCAGCAAATACCAATGCCTTGTCCTTAGTCGGATGCATGCCCAGGCTGTATATCCGCTCTGGGGTGATCTTGATCCTGCTCGGCTCTGCGCCTTCCCACAATTGCAACCCACTCATACGCTCCCGCACCTCGCGCAATTCCTTGTCCGTTGTGTCCTTAATGTCTTGCACATCGAACGTTCGCTCGCCAGGATTCGCCGGGCCAACAGCAGTGAGCCAATTGCCTGAACGATTCCACGTTCCACCATTGACAATCGCATCGTCGAGGTTGATGTCATCGCTAACTCTCATTCGTTTCGCTCTTTGGTGTTCTTGGAAAGCAACGGCCTCCTCTTCCTGCTTTTGCCTTGCGACCTCGGAGTCTGCGACAATGCCTTGGAGTCGTCTTGAGGACCTTCGCGGCGCGGCGTCTTCTTCTTTGATCTTTTTCTCTTGCGGTTTCTTGCGTTTGGTTCCGGCCGTCGAAGCAGCTTTTGGCTTGCCGCCTATTCCTGTCTGTTGCGCATCGAGTTGGAGTTGTCTGAGGAGGGCTTGGTTCTTTGCTATTTTCTCCTGTCGAGCGAGCTCATACTCGCTGAGACCTTGGTCTTGTTTCTTCGCCATGGCAGACTGTTTGCAATTGTATTGCGGTGCTTGAAAAGGAGAAATTGTTGTACGTTGGCGCAAAAGATTCCTAATGGGCTCGATCAGTCGCGTGCAATCGATGACCTCACGCGTCAAGCGCGATCAGCCAGAAATCCATCTGAGCGTTTCGAGGGGTCGCTTCCATCGATTGGACCCTGGGTGACTTGTCTGTGAACACGAGCACAAAAACGATACAAAAGCGATACAAACCCTGAGGCAAAATCAAAATGGACGGCGTTACAGCAGCATTGGCCGATCTCAAGCTTGATCAGATACCCGTGTATCTCCTTAAAACCATCTCCGCTCCGACAGACGGCTACGAAACACATTTCGCCTCATTGGACAACGGCAACTTCAAACCAATCTTCGTCCCGGTTCTAGAGCACATCTTCCGCGACGATGCTCTCCGCAAACTGCGACTCTCCGGCGAAAGGTTTGCTTTTGCGGGCGGCAGTCCGGCCACTGCTCGCCAGAAAGCTACTCACAACCCGGCAAAGCGGTACGGCGGCTTGATCTTCACATCTCAGCGAGCAGTGGATGCATTCACAATCGTGGTCGCAAAATTGGATCCAGCGAAGAAGAATATGCTCTTCGACGCGAACATGCCGATCTACGTCGTCGGTCCTGCGACTGCTAACGGTGTGAGAGCAATGGGTCTGCCGTGCCCGATCGTTGGCGAAGAAACTGGCAACGGAGAGGCGTTGGCGAACTTCATCCTGGAGCACCAGAAGAGCTTGCCTGAAGAAGTCACGCATCTCAATGGAGTGAGGCTGCCGCTCCTGTTCCCAGTGGGAGAGCAGAGGAGAGACATCATTCCCAAGACTCTAGCATCCGAAAGCCTCCCCCCTGCAGAGCGTACGTCTGTGATGGAACTGGTCGTTTACGAGACGGGCGAGATGGCGACTTTCGAAGAGGATTTCACGCTCTTGGTGCAAGCGGCCAAGCAGACTGGTGTCAAGGAACAGTGGGTGGTTGTTTTCTCGCCGCAAGGGTGCGAAGCGATGCTCATGGCTCTCGGTTGGTTGGAGACGTCGAACGGCAAGTTTAGTGAAGCGAGGAGACAGGCTAGTTCGACGCCTATGCGGACGAGGATTGCTGCTATCGGGCCTACGACGAAGCAATACTTGATCGAGCAGTTTGGCTTCCAACCGGATGTTGTTGCGGAGAAGCCTAGCGCTGAGGGCGTTTGTGAGGCTATTCTGCAGCTTATGAAGAAGGATTTGGAATGATTTGTTGTCAGTGTATAAGTTCATGGGACAGCGTCCTATGCTGCATGTGTTATTTGGAGCATTTGGTGGCTAAGAAGCTACATATGAGATACCCATGCGTATGTACGTAGCAATTGTTGCGATAATGATGTCCCTGTTCAGACCACAGTGATAGATACCTCGCGTGCTGCCATAGCTTGCGATATCTTGTCAGATATGGGTCCTGTGCGAGGTGTGGTATACATTTCTTGTTGTTGCCATCATTGTTGTTTCGGAGGGTTGGAAGACTTCATGATGTGTCTCGACCCGAGATTGCTAACAATAGCTTCCAACTCCGTGCAAGCCTTTGATATAGCCACACTTATCCCACGGACACTGTTACAGAGCCTCGATTTATTCTCAGTCATCATAATGGTCATATAAATCAATCCAGTGCATACATAAACCAACATCAACGCTGCGGAGTGGTTTCACGTGTTCGCCATTCGCATCAGATGTGGTAAGTAGGGTTGGAGGTACCAACGAGTCAGATTCAAAATTGAAGCTAGCACATATTTAATGAAAGCAATTTACACAGACCAGAACACCGACGTCCAACCATTGTGCACGTACAGCCGTGAGAATGTAAGACTGCAAGTGTATTTGTGTCCGTAGTCTGTATACATGTACTAACCAGCAAAAATGGCCATCCACGTGCCATCCCACTCACGAGCAGCATGACTACTAAGTGCTACCTCCTACCTCATGCAAAGTAATTAATCGTGCCAGCCGCTAGGCCGAAGAAGGTTGGACCTAAAGGACTTCTCATTCGCGCGAACGTACGACTCCGCAATCGCTTGCGGAGACTTTCTCGAAGGCAGATGGCTATAGGAGGTTTGTACCGAGAGGGCCTGCTAAATGCTCGGAGGACTCGGCGAAGTGCAGAGTGGTGACGTGACAAATGGTTGAGAGGATACCTCCAAGCAGAGGATACCCGAGGGCCCCCAAGGCATTTCTGGCCCGATGTGAACATTCCTTTGCACTGTAGAGCCGAGTGCGGGCGAGGACAAGGCAGCTGCACGCTCGAGCACGCCTTACGATTGTCTCGCTGGTGGCGGGCGGGCGGGCTTTGAAGCCTTCCAAACGCAGCGCTTCGAGGGTTCAGCGGGCTACGCAGGAACAGGAACAAGCAGTAGTAGTGAAGAACACCTCCATCGCCGTGAGAGGGGAGATTGGCGGGCAAATGCCTCAACGCGCGGAGTTGCAGAGCGCACCGGACTGCGAGCGTGTGAGGGGAGTGAGTTGCGTGATTGGCTTGGGCTGAATTTTTTCGGGGCGCATCTGTGCTCGGCATTTAGTTTTGGAGAGAAAGCGCGAGTGGGCTGGTGGGATGAGAGCCAGGGTGGGACTGCGAGCCATCCACCTCACATATCTTTGTGCAATCGTACCACGTGCAAACTTTCTGCTCTTCCACCATCCTCTCCCACAGCCCTTCCTCTCTCTTCACACACCCCTACGCACATCCTCCACGTCCTCACACACCACACACACCGCAGTCATGGTCCACCAAAACGGCACCAACGGCGTCGCCGCCCAGGGCGAGACTTTCCTGTACGTCCCATCCTACAATCACCCAGTCATGCCGTGTGCCTGCCTGCACATGTGAACACGTCTGCTGACACGCAATGCCACAGTTTCACCTCCGAGTCCGTCGGCCAGGGCCACCCCGACAAGATCGCTGACCAGGTCTCCGATGCCGTCCTCGACGCCTGCCTCAAGGAGGACCCTCTCTCCAAGGTCGCTTGCGAGACTGCCACCAAGACCGGCATGGTCATGATCTTCGGTGAGATCACCACCAAGACCAAGGTCGACTACCAGAAGGTCGTCCGTGACGCCATCAAGGAGATTGGCTACGACTCTTCCGAGAAGGGCTTCGACTACAAGACTTGCAACGTCCTCGTTGCCATTGAGGAGCAGAGCCCCGATATTGCCCAGGGTCTTCACTACGAGGAGGCTCTCGAGAAGCTCGGTGCCGGTGACCAGGGTATCATGTTCGGATATGCCACCGACGAGACTCCCGAGTACCTTCCCCTCACCATCCAGCTCGCCCACCAGCTTAACAAGGCCATGACCGATGCCCGCAACGACGGCTCTCTCCCCTGGCTCAGGCCCGACACCAAGACTCAGGTCACCGTCGAGTACGCACACGACAACGGTGCTGTCATTCCCCTCCGTGTTGACACCGTTGTTGTCTCCGCCCAGCACTCTCCCGACATCTCCGTTGAGGAGCTCCGCAAGCAGATCAAGGAGGAGATCGTCAAGAAGGTCATCCCCGCCAAGTACCTCGACGACAAGACCATCTACCACGTGAGTTCCATTGAAATGCTCTCTGTCCTCAATCATCACTAACACCACGCAGATTCAACCCTCTGGCTACTTCGTCATTGGTGGTCCTCAGGGTGACGCCGGTCTTACTGGCCGTAAGATCATCGTTGACACCTACGGTGGCTGGGGTGCCCACGGTGGTGGTGCCTTCTCCGGCAAGGACTACAGCAAGGTCGACCGCTCTGCTGCCTACCTCGCCCGTTGGGTCGCCAAGTCCCTCGTTCACGCCAAGCTCGCCCGTCGTGCTCTCGTCCAGTTCTCTTACGCCATCGGTGTCGCCGAGCCTCTCTCCGTCTTCGTTGAGACCTACGGCACCTCCGAGAAGAGCTCCAAGGAGCTCGTCGAGATCATCAACGCCAACTTCGACATGCGCCCCGGTGTCATCGTCAAGGAGCTTAACCTCACCAACCCCATCTACCGCGAGACCGCCAAGAACGGCCACTTCTCCAACCCCGACTTCACCTGGGAGAAGCCCAAGACCCTCAAGTTCTAGATTACTTGAGCGGTTCTTGGGTGCGGTCGCACCATCATTTTCATTAGCATGGCCTTGGCGTTTGGTTTAAAGAACAGAGGGAAAAACAACGAAAAGTACTAACAACATTAGAATCACAACGATTGCATGAGCGTCAATGCGATCACTACGGCGCGCTCACCCTGGGCATGTGAAGCGTTATTCAACATAGATCTTGGGTGGGCTCTGAGATACAAAAAGATACCAATTTGCGCGTTGACTTTATGGGAGGAGAGAAGAAGATCCCGAAAAGGGATCTCTCTCCTGGGAATACGATGACAAACGATTGATAATTTAGCGTAGGCGTCACGGAGATGGCTTCAACATTCATCTTCTGAGCCGCAGCGGATACAACGAATGGAGGCTTGGGCTGGAAAGTGTTTCCGCCTCGGCCTTTATCTCGCGCTGGGTTTGAATGAAAAAAAGGGCTTTTGCTTTTTACACATGTGGTCTTATATATTACTGGGGTTGATGGGACTCCATTCTATGTACTGGATACCTCAACAAAGCCACTCATTTTACTACCACAGTTCTGTTCCTTGTTCTGCTTCATTCAATGGTTCGGCTGTAGTTATACTGTGCTGCAAAGATGAGATGTGGAGGATATGTCGGACTGCCATTTTTCATTTCTCGACTGTGTCTGACTTGCCGTGAAGACGCTGCGTCGTCGCCTGTCGGTAAAAGACACGTGGGCTGGGACTGACCGAAAGGGAGGGGCTGTGCAGGCTAGAGCTGATGAGGAGCGATGAAATACACTATGAGAAGCGATGAAATACACTTCTGTGTACTTGCACTGGGTAAGATGATGAGCCTTGGAAGGTGTCCAGGTTTTTTCTTACATCTCTACATCACGACTCTGAAAAGTAATTTGGAGACTATGCGTTAATCACTATCAACGATGTGTCCTCTGTGGAGCTGATTGGCAGGTCTTGGAATTGTCCAAGGGAGTGTACAACATGCAGTATCGCCTCATAGTTTGAAACTGGTCCAAGGTCATTCCATCTGCTTCTGCAAAGGCAGACTCCTGCAATGCGTTCGATGTGCAAGGGCGTAGGTTGTTGTAAATTGCGCGTGTGATGCTTTACATGCATACATTTGACATGAATATCTATAGAGCCTGTCTAAGTCCTGTAGTCACCGTTGATGGTCACATACTCGTGGCTGAAATCACAAGTCCAGAAGACTTCCTCGAGCACCTCGTCGGGGATGCCGTCGGCCCGGTCGTCAAGCTTGACGAGAATCTCGAGATCCTCCATCTCCAGAATCTGCTTGGCGCGCTCCTCGTTGACCTGCTCCGGCTCGCCCCGCACCAGGAGCTTCAGCTCTTCGCTGCCGTCGGCAGGCACGAAAGAGACGCTGGTGAACTCGGGCTTGACCGGCTGGTAGTCTTCGACGACCTTGTGGCGGCGGGCTATGGGGTCGTCGTGCGCAATCTTGTGATAGAGCGGCACTTCGCGGGAGTTCATGATGCCGGGAGCGTAGCCGATGGCGCAGAGGATGCGGCCCCAGTTGGCGTCTTTGCCGTAGAGCGCGGTCTTGACCAAGGCGCTGGTGGCGATGCTGACCGCGGCGCGTTTGAGGTTGTCGCGGTTCTCGTTGCCCTGGACGCGGATGGTCACGAATTTGGTGGCGCCTTCGCCGTCGCGGACGACGAGCTTCGCTAGGTCGATCATGAATTCTCGCAGGACTTCCTGGAAGGCTGCGAGGTCGGGGTGGCCTTGGGATGATGGGTAGTCTTTGTTGCCGTGAAAGTGCAGAGGAGTGGTCCCTGCTGGCGCGGCTGCGCCGTTGGCGAGGAGAGCTACGGTGTCGTTGGTGCTGGTGTCTCCGTCGATGGAGATGCAGTTGAAGCTTTTGCTGCTTGCTTGGCGGAGGAAGCGGCGGATGGACGATGGGTCGATGGCGACGTCTGTGCAGATGATACCAAGAAGAGTTGCCATGTTTGGGTGAATCATGCCGGCACCTTTGGTCATGCCTGCTATGCTGTATGTGGTGTCCGGTTGTGAAGGCAGAGTGAACGTCCTGGAAATGAGCTTGGGGAAGGTGTCAGTCGTGCAGATTGCTTGAGCAGCACTCAACCAATGCTCGTGTGTGTTTCCAATAGATGCGTGCAGCGCAGGAATCGCATCCGTGATCTTCTTGATGGGAAGCCTCTGACCAATGACTCCAGTACTCATGACCAGCGTCGAGGGCAACTCGCTGCCATCGGCGCCAAGTGCTTTGTCGGTGGCGCTGGCCATCGCCACAGCATCCTCCATACCGCCAGTTCCGGTGACCGCGTTGGCACATCCAGAGTTCACAACAACGCCACGGAATCCAGCAGCTTTACGCTTGGCGAGGAAGTCCGCCGACACTTGAACTGGCGCAGCTTTGAAGATGTTTTGAGTGAAGACAGCTTGGGCTGCGCATGGCTCCTCGGAGGCCACCAAAGCCAAGTCATCGTACTTGGTGTTGCTGGCTTTGACGCCAGCGTGGGCACTTCCCACAAGGAAGCCCTTTGGATAAGTACCAGATGTAGGAATGTATTTCTGTTTCGCTGCAGGGATCGAGCGGTCTGCAGGCGCCGAATATTGCCGGACCTGGAAGATGGCTCTGAAGGCCTGCTTTGCGCTGGCGGTCTTGGGAGACATGCTGAAGGATAAACTGCAATTGGCAGGTCTCAAGCCAATGGCTGTTGGCGATGCGGTCGATTGATCCGGCCAATGTCTACACCAGTGCGAGGGAGATGTCCAGGGCGATATATGCGGACGTGAGGGATGAGTGTTTTATTGACTCAATGCATGACACTTCACGTGCGCCCTACCCTCGACTGGACGACCGGAGACGATGTGACACAGAGATAGAGGATGTCCATCCATCAAGCCACACCAAAGAAAGCTTGTCCATGCTCGCCGCAGTCGGCGCATCGGATCTATCTGCCCTAACCCTCACGCTGGACAAACGCCGACTCGATTCGGCAGGACGTACGGTTAGATACGCTTGAGTGTCCGATTCGACCAAGTGCTGTCCCGCTCTTGTGCATACAGCTGTTGCGTATACCGACTTGCCCATGTTCAGAAGTCTGAGTCGTCTGGTCGCCAACTCATCGCGAGTACCGGTCCGCAACTTCACCACTTCGTCAACACTTCGAAGACCAGTCGAGATGGATCAGGTCAACACAACCGCGCGTTTGCAGCGCCTGCGGGAGCTCATGGCCCAGCAGAAGGTAGATATATACAGTACGGTCAAACACTACAGCCACACATGAACGCTGATTGACTTTTGCTACAGTCGTACCTTCCGAAGATTCACATCAATCCGAATACATAGCACCAAGCGATGCACGACGCGAATTCATCTCCGGCTTTTCTGGATCTGCAGGCACGGCCGTCATTACCCACGATAAAGCTGCTTTGGCCACAGATGGAAGATACTTCAACCAGGCAAGTAAGCAGCTCGACAACAACTGGACGCTTCTCAAGCAGGGTCTCCAGGATGTGCCGACCTGGCAGGACTGGGCTGCTGAGCAGGCAGCCGATGGTGCGGGCAAGAAGGTAGTCGGTGCGGATCCGACAACTCTCACAGCGCCCGACGCAAGAAAGCTGGCGGAGAAGATCAAGAAGAAGGGAGGCAAGGATCTCGTGGCTGTCACCGAGAACCTCGTGGATCAGGTTTGGGGCAGCGAGAGGCCAGCGCGACCAAACGAGCCAGTCAGGGTACATGGCAAAGAATATGCTGGAAAAGGCTTTGAAGAGAAGATCGAGGAATTGAGAAAGGAATTGGAGAAGAAGAAGGCTGCAGGCTTCGTTGTGAGCATGCTCGACGAGATCGCTTGGCTGTTCAACCTTCGTGGTAACGATATTCCATACAACCCCGTCTTCTTCGCATACGCCGTCATCACACCCACGACAACCACTCTTTACGTGGATGAGTCCAAGCTTCCCGAAGACGCGAAGTCTCACCTATCTAGCGTTACCATTCGCCCTTACGAGTCGATCTTTACGGACATCGCTGCCTTATCGTCCGCAGCCACCTCAGATTCGAAGCCACAAAAGTACCTAATTTCGACCAAGGCATCTTGGGCGCTGTCATCATCACTTGGTGGCGAGGAGAAGGTTGATGAAGTTCGGTCACCTGTGGGTGATGCCAAAGCGGTCAAGAACGCAACCGAGCTTGAGGGTATGCGCCAGTGTCATATTCGCGATGGCGCAGCTCTAAGCGAATACTTTGCATGGCTCGAACACGAGCTTATCGAGAAGAATTCAACGCTAGATGAGGTGCAAGGCTCCGACAAGCTTGAAGCAATTCGCAGTAAGCACGACAAGTTTGCTGGCCTCAGCTTCGACACAATCTCTTCCACCGGACCCAATGCAGCAGTCATCCACTACAAAGCCGAACCAGGCAATTGCTCTGTGATCGATCCTGCGAAAATCTACCTCTGCGACTCTGGCGCTCAGTATTTTGACGGCACTACTGACACCACACGCACCCTGCACTTCGGCGAGCCCTCTTCCCAAGAACGCGAAGCCTACACTCTTGTACTCAAGGGCCACATTGCTCTCGAACGGATTCGCTTCCCCAAGGGAACATCCGGCTTCGCCATTGACGCCATGGCCCGTCAATATCTCTGGCAATACGGCCTCGACTACCGTCACGGCACAGGTCATGGCATCGGCTCTTTCTTGAACGTGCACGAAGGTCCCATTGGTATTGGCACACGTGTGCAATACTCTGAAGTGCCGCTTGCAGTCGGCAATGTGATCAGTAACGAGCCAGGCTACTACGAAGACGGCAACTATGGCATCAGGATCGAGAACGTGATTATGGTCGCTGAGGCGAAGACCAAGTATCAGTTCGGCGACAAGCCCTACTTGGGCTTCGAGCATGTGACGATGGTGCCAATGTGCAGAAAGCTGGTTGATTTAGAACTGTTGAGCGGCGGCGAGAAGGAGTGGCTGAATGCGTACCACAAAGAGGTTTTGGAAAAGACGGGCCACTTCTTCAAGGAGGATGAGAGGACGCGCAAGTGGTTGGAGAGGGAGTGTGCGCCTTACTGAGCGTCGTGCGTTAGCGGACGCCTCTTTACTGCAGATATATGCGACTATGCATTCCGACCATGTTTGGATAGATTCTCGTAAGCTGCCACGACCAAACGGACTGCTGTGACCCGGCTTTTATTCGAGTAAGCGGAGGTCCACAGTGTCATCACTCTACTTTGATTGCCTCCTATTTAATGATCTTATAGAAGCCTTTCAATTCCCCAGGTTTAAGAAATATTCCAAAGCTTGGGCACTCTGTGTCTTGGAAGCTCCAGTCGTCTTGGAAAGTTTATACCGCGACTGCCGTTAGAGCCGCAGGGCCGCGTCATCGTCTTACAACCACATGCAGTTTACTCGACCTTACGTGAATGGAGCATTAATTCTTGGACAGCCTGCAGCTAACCTTGGTCAATGCCGCTGCGTCATTGGCCTTAGCTGGTATAATATGTAGTAGGGCTGAAACCGCTCTTGGTTGTGACACCTTGGCATCGCATACCTACGCACTGTATCGCCATTGAGCCATAACATCGTCTCTGTACGTCACCATGCGCGAACAGGAGGAGCTCGATCGCATTGAAAAGCTGTGCACCAACAAGCAATCGGTCTCTGCAGTCTATGCCGTCGAGAGCGAAAGATCACCTGGCGATATAGCCGACTCGCTGTACAAAAGTCACCTTCTGACTGCCAGCACGCGCACACCTAGGAATGAATTTACACCGGTCACCAAGCTTGAATTGGACTTTGCGCGAAGATGTGGTCGATTCGAGGGGACCGAGCCGAGCGATCTCTTCCTGAGCGCTTATTATCGCTCACTGCTCCCCATTGAAGGCGATGCTCTAGCGAACTGTTGCTCTCCGTCCCTCAGCGGATCGACTGGTATTGTGCCGATGGCTGTGATCGGATCTATTCATGATCAATTGCGACATGTCTCCAATCTCATCGTGCGCGCTCAGCACGAGGTGTTGCTTGCCACCAATTTCTGGAAAGCTTCAAAGTCGAGCACATACATCTCTGACGCTCTACGCGAACTCTCGAAACGCAGTCAGCAGCGTGGGGTCAAAGTCATCGTCAGAATCATGTACGACCGTGGAGCAGCGGCGCAAGTTTTCAACAATCACCAGGACGTTGGACCGCAAGGATGGACAAACGTTAATGTTGGCTTGCCTAATCCCCAAGATATCCCGGGCATTGACTTGAAGGTGGTCAACTTCCACAGGCCGCCGCTTGGTACCTTCCACTGCAAATTCATGGTCGTTGATCGACGTATTGCTACCGTGTCTAGCAACAACGTGCAGGACAATGATAATTTGGAGATGACGACCCACCTTGAAGGCCCGATCGTTGATAGCATCTGGGACACGTTCCTTGTCTCATGGCACAACAGCCTTGAAACACCGCTCCCGACAAGAACAACAGATGCTCGCAGTCAACCATTTCCTTCATCTGCAGATCACACTTTCGCAGCAATAAAGCTCGACGAAGCTGGTCACATCCAAAGTCAGACTGAGACACTCCCCAACGATCTGCCAGAGCATCTCGCTGGCGGTGCGCAATACGATCCTTCTGTAGGAGAGGAGATGGTGCGCATGCAAGCGACCTTGCGTGGCAAAGATGGCACATCGGCCGCAGAAGTAGTAGCTCAACATTTGAGCAGCACGACCGAGTCGAAGTTCTCTTCGGGTCTTGAGCCTGACGCACGCGTGAAATTCCTACCATTCATTGCGATGCATTCGCCCACGCTGGTCCCAATGGCTATGGTTTCCAGAAAGCCATATGCCAACTTGAACAACGAGTCGATTCACGTCCCTCAGAACGAGGCTTTCTTGGCCCTCGTTGAACATGCAAAGCATAGCATCTTCATCCAGACGCCGAACCTGAACGCCAAAGATCTACTACCTGCTCTGACAGCCGCTGTGGAGAGAGGAGTCCAAGTGACCTACTACGTCTGTCTCGGCTACAACGATGCCGGCGAAATGCTCCCCGGTCAAGGCGGCACAAATGAACAAGCCGCAAAGAAGCTCTTCGAGAGCCTGACAACCGACGAAGCGCGCTCTCGCCTCGGTATTTTCTTCTACGTCGCCGCCGATCAGAGACTGCCCCAGCACAACAGCTTCAAACGACGCAGCTGCCATATAAAGCTACTCATCGCCGACGAGCAAGTCGCCATTCAAGGATCTGGCAACCAGGACACGCAGACTTGGTATCACAGTCAAGAGGTCAATGTTATGATCGATTCGGCCGAGGTCTGCGCTGTTTGGCGCGCCGGCATTGAGAGGAATCAGAACACGGCGAGGTATGGTCGGTCTACGCAGGATGGATATTGGCGTGATGAGAATGGGGACGTTCCACCTGGCACTACACGTACGGGCGGCGGGCTGTCGGGTGTTATGCATGGCGCGTTGGGTATGTTGCGGAAAGCGCAGGGGAAGTAGTTTTTAGCTTCTGTGTCCTGATGAAACCTAATGATCATGAGTTACGAAAGTTGGATAGCTTGGCTTGCGGTTCAGAGTAGTGATAAAATGAACTCGATTAACAGACTTGAAGTCGCTTGACGACACCTTTACCAGCGACTGTATGTTCATACGCCCGATTGAGCGTTTGATACTGCTTCTTCGACCAACCGGACCAATTCGGCAACCTGCTGACCATTCAATCCTCTGCCATAGCTGCGCCGAGCAAAACGAGGGTCCACGAAACACGAGGTCCAATGAAGTGGTAGATGTTTCAAATGTACAAAATGACGAGCCTCGACCATGGTCCCCTCCAGTCTTGCGGTGTCGTGTGAGTGCACTCATACACAGTCTCTCCTAAGTCGTCTAGTATATATGCCAGCGGAAAAGCAAAGATGAATGCAATGGACTTAGCGAAGATGCGACAAGATCGCAGGAAGCATAGCGTTGCTAAGATAGAGCCGGTAAGTGGCCCTTACGTTCATTGCGCTCTGATGCACCTACACACTATGGTACAAATACGATCAGAATCGTCAAGCTGACATTATCCTCATTGCAGCGCCGTAATACCATCGCAAAGCCTTCCGCAGGTCTAATGCTCGGACCTCGACCATCCGCCGCAGTCCCTGCACGCACTTTGAACAGACCACAAACAATTCGCTTCACGGAACACAGTTTCAAGGCTCCTAGAACCGACAGGTCATCCTACGCGACCAATTCCAAGTCGGCTGAAAAAGCCGCCAAACGAGCAGACAGCCTCGTGCCTCCAGAAGGTGGTACGCAATCCGAGGGAGGTCCTCAACGCAAAAATACATCGACATCATTGTTCCAGTCACGCTCTTGGTCGATCTTTTGGGATCCTCGCATTCGTGTCACGACCGGCGAGAAGCCTTCGAACGATGCAACACCGGATCAAGATCCTGAGTCTGCGGACACCGGCGGCAGCGAGAAAAGACACCGTTCCTTCATTTCACGCTGTAAGCATGACAAGCTCTTGCACGGCATCCTCGGCATGGTGATCCTCTTCGGTGGTGCGCTGATCGTCGCTGGCGTTGTGTGGACCGTGACGCACCAGAAGCGCGTGATGGAAGATAAACGGAATTTTGTCTGCGGTCATGGAATTGCGGGCGGGCCGAAGTGTGCTGTGCGCTTGAAGGGCGAGAAGTCGAGTGTTGGGTCGGCTAGCTGGGTTGGCGGCGAGGTTGTGGATTGGTGGTTGAAGAATCACTGTGTGTGGCGCGGGAAAGAGGGGGAGTGGTGGTGTGGTTCTGGCATTGGCCAGCAGCAGGGCAAAGGCGATCAAGTGCTGCCGCAAGGTACCTGGCTCGAGAAGGTTGAGGAGGAAGAAGCCGAGTCGAAGGAGTCGTGATTCCGTCTTCTTCTTTCTCGTGTGAGTTTGCGAGGCAAGAACAGTCCAAACGGAACCCGTAATAATAATTTTGCTCTATTCCCACTCGTCGTCGTCGTTATCTTCTGCAGCTCTAGTAGCTTGCTTTCTGATCCTCTCGTCGCCCTCAGTGATCTTAGCTCTCGTTAAAACACCAGAAGCCAGCAGTCTGTCTTCCAGCTGCGCAAGCTTGAAGCTGTCAGGCTTCGTTCCAAGGCCCTCAAAGCCAATGATACGGTCAACACCAACGCCATCAATGAAGGAAATGACACAAGGCAGAACCTGAATGCCAAGCTTCACGACTAAGAATGCCGCGTTCTCGACGTTGATGCTCACGATGCGCGTTTCGTAGTGCTTCTCAGCAATAGGCTTCAGCTTCTCATCCATGATACGGCAGCGGTTGAAGTCAGGCTTCATGAAGTGGACCACGCAGTATTTGCTACTGGTAGTGATGTCCATCAGCTGCTTCTCATCCTTGATTTCCTGGTAGGTGCCGTAGGATGCTTCCTTCTGGATTTTGGCACGGTTGAGCTCGGCGTGTAGTTGTTGGATGCGATGTTCGCGCATAGCCGTGAACGCAGCAGAGTTGGACTCTTCATCTTCGAGCTCGGCGATCAGGGCATCTTCGTCGTCAGAGTCTGTGGGTTGCTGCCTGTCCAGGACTCGGGCAACGTGGGCGTCAAGGGATGCCATTTTTGAGGTCACCTTTTTTTTTGAGATTTGAAGGTGTGTCAGTGCTTGATATGAGTTATGCACGCTATTGAAGTAGTCGTTGTTCTTCAGTGGTATGTTATTCGTTGTGTGACAACTGGTTACTCGTTGGTTGGGTGCTCCTATTTCGGGATGTTGATTTGCAGTGTTTCTTCAGGGCTGCGCGCCACAGATCTTGCGCCACAGGGAAAATCGCGACGCTGCGAGCGAGCGAGCATCAAGCCCCGAGACCGAACCAGGCTCACGTCTCAAGATCAAGTCACCTTGATCTCTGCCACCTCTCTTGACATTGCTCACACTTCCATACCTGAATTTTATTCTTGTTGACCTCTTTGCGGAGTCTGATGATACATGCGTGAAATAGCCACTGAAAAGGAGTCGGAAATAAGATCGCTTATTGAGACGAGCTTCATGCATCGGCCTGAAACTTTCCGTCTGAGTTCACAGTGGCATGATTGACTCTTCTGCAGACTGTCATTTCTCGTATGGTTCAGAGGCATTTCATCGTCAGTCGTTCCTGTTGTATACATTGACATTTGAGAAACTGTTCATGTGTCGACAGACAATGCATGCACCCATGGTCAGCCATCAACACCATATGTATTGATACGGCGAGTTGATGCCAGCTCTCTACACCCTCCACCATTGGCCACCGACAATGGAATAGCGTGCTCATCTCGCGTACCACATTGTGCTTAGAAGGTTGAACATCTACCAGGGAACGCCGCTCGAGCTGTACGGCATAGCCGAATGTCCTACCGCGACAACAAAATAATTCAAACCACTTCACAGGTGTCTTTGCAGCAGAGCTACACTTCGCATTGAAGACGACGCACATAGTCATACGAACTCCTTGGCGTGAAGGATTGACCCGCCGAGTTCGAAGCTGTAGGGCCTACAAAGTAGTATTTCGAGAACGGCTGGTTGAAACGCCACGTACAACAATACCTCGGCCGCTACTTGCGCCTTTCCCGTGTGAGATAGAGTCGCCGAGCCAGGGTTTGGATGCACGCGTGGTTGCAGAATCACGTGGTGAGATGTCTTGTTGGCTATGGACGTGGAGAGAAAAAGGTGTTGTAGGATACACCAATGGTTTATGCACACATTGAAGGAAGCATAAATTGTGTCGAGCCAATCTCATCGAAATGCATAGTCGAACCTCGCGTGGCTTCGTGTCAGACTCGTTGTGTTATTACGACGACCGACCCGCTAAAAAGTAAGGTTACCTTGTGTAAGTGGCCCGGGCGTCGCAACGGATGGCCCGTTGGCAGCAGTTGACCTACGCAGCCCGCATCCATCGCGACCCTTTGGCCAGCATTTCTCTCTCTGCTGTTGTCTTGTCCTGTTCTGCACTCTTGTTGACCGACTTGTCTCCCCAAGCGCAAGCGCGCATAGCCATCCACCATTACCTCCTTCATCGGCGTCAGCTCGTCGCTTGGACGCCACGGTCGATCCCACTGGGCCGGCGCAAGATCACCCCTTACATCGGCAACACCCTCTCCCGCCGAGAAGCAGGACCCCTTCAAGGATCCCTTCGCAGCCATGGCCTCCGACGACGATAACAAGAAGCGCGACTACACTGTTGAGCTGGGCGACAGACAACCCAACGGCACCTTCGACGCTGCTCCCAAGCCGCCCGCAATGGCTCCCTCCGCGCCTTCCTCTGTCAGCAACAACCCGCCCATGTCCATTCTGGCATACTGCGGCAGCAGTATTCTCATGACCGTCACCAACAAATATGTCCTGAACAGCAGCTTCAACCTCAACTTCTTCCTTCTGGCTGTGCAGGTGTGTGGTTCTTCCATCAAGCAGATACAATCATAGGAAGAAGATGTAAGCTGACACGACACAACACAGAGCGTTGTCTGCATCGTCACAATCCAGACACTCAAGGTCATGGGTGTTGCGAAATTCCGCGAGTTCAACACCGACGAGGCACGCAAGTGGTTCCCGATCTCTCTCCTGCTCATCGGCATGATCTACACTGGCAGCAAAGCACTGCAGTTCCTCAGCATCCCTGTCTACACCATCTTTAAGAACTTGACAATTATTCTTATCGCATACGGTGAAGTGCTCTGGTTCGGTGGCTCCGTCACCAGCATGACCCTGCTGAGCTTCGGCTTGATGGTTTTCAGCTCTATCATCGCTGCGTGGGCCGATATCTCTCACGCGCTCTCTGCGCACTCCGGTGATAGCCTTACTGGCGAGGCAGCCGACAAGGTTGCAACCCTGAACTCCGGCTACATCTGGATGCTGATCAACTGCTTCTGCTCCGCCGCATATGTGCTCGGCATGCGCAAGCGCATCAAGCTCACAAACTTCAAGGACTTTGACAGTAAGCGCAGAGCCATCGCGTACCTTACTTAATGACAGAATAACTGACCCTATTCTCACAGCTATGTTCTACAACAACCTTCTGTCCATTCCCGTCCTCCTCGTCTGCTCCCTGTTCCTTGAGAACTGGTCTTCCGCCAACATCGCAGCCAACTTCCCTCCCGGCCAAGAGCAAAAAGTCATCTTCGTCATGGTTTTGTCTGGCCTCAGCTCCGTCTTCATCTCGTACAGCTCAGCTTGGTGTGTGCGTGTTACTTCGTCTACAACCTACTCGATGGTCGGCGCCCTCAACAAGCTGCCCATTGCTCTCTCCGGTCTTATCTTCTTCGACGCACCCGCGACTCTGGCCAGCTGCAGCGCCATCTTCATCGGCTTTGTTTCTGGTCTCGTATACGCCGTTGCGAAGATGTGGCAGAGCAAGGACAAGGATTCAAGCAAGGGCGTGTTGCCCACTAGCGCAAGTGTGCAGAGCATGAGGGACTCTCTCAAGAACTGAGGCAGTATTGACCCTCAGCATACGGCGCGGCGTGTGGGAAAGAGATGGCCTGAAAATGCAGCAAGGTGATTCACGTGCAGGCGGCGACGGAAGGAAGTTGTCCGTGGGATGCGAGTACGACTCAGGTCGGGCAGTCGACACTCAACCCATGGTCCCTACCCTATACAACAGTGGCTGACTGCCAGAGAGCTATGATGTGCCATTGCCAAGTCATCATACCAGGACATTGATGCCTCGATCGGTCTGTGCGACTTGCCGCCACTCTCGAAGTGCCCTTCACTGAGAAGATGTGTCTTTTTATGCTCAAATATGAAATCTGCTGTGAGCAGCAGATTTGTGTTTCTACCAGCAGAACGCCTGTGCTACTTTCGTCCATTTGTTTTAACATTACGGATAGATTCAAATATGTATAATTGATGCATATATAAGAACACCGATATCAACCGAAATCCTTGTCGGGACCTTAACCTCATTTCCTTTGGAGAACACAATGCATGACTCTTTTCGTTCTCCACCAATATCATGAAATCCCTCGGTCTGTACACCACGTACTCACCAAAACGTGACGAGAATCCCTACTCCTCTCCCTTCCCAATTTTCTTCGCCTTCCTAGCCTTCCGCCACATCCTCAAGCCCATCAGTCTCCAACCCCTCTCGTGAGACTTCAGCGTCCTTGGCCGTCAGAAGCTCGCGAACCCGCTCAGCGCAAACATCACGCCGAAGCTGACTTTCAGCGCAGCGTTGTCCTGCACCGCGCTGCGCAAGTCGACGCCTTTGACGTACTTTTGCACCGTGTTATAGGGCACAATCGAGATTCCGAGCTGTTTCTCTGCCGTGTGCACGCCGAGGAAGAGCATACCGAGGAGGAGCGCGAGGGGTTTGCTGAAGAGGGAGATTGTGAGGCCGGAGGCTAGACCTGTTGGGAAGTATTTTTTGTCAGTATGTTTGGGTTTAAAGGTTGGGTTTGGGTATGCTTATGTTCACGTACCGAGTATGCTGCCCAGCGTCATCTGCCTCACAGACTTCGCGTTCAACCCACCATGGCTGTTGACTATGGGTGCTCGTGCCTCATTTTGGTATTGTGAGAAGGACCAGTCCTTGGGACTTGTTGTGCTGGAAGAGCCGATCGGGTTGGAGGAGCTGTCCAGACGCAATGGGCTGCGGCGCTGGTGGGCGAGCAGACCGTATGCGGCGCCGGAAAGGCCAAGTGCTGCGGTCGCACATCCGAAGAGAGGGCGTTGGAAAAGGAGAGACATTATTGTATAGTATGGCGAGAGTTTGAGGTATACTATACTGCAGTGAAAGGAGTGACAAGTGGCATTGGAGCTCTGTTGTCTGTAGGCGCGTTCGGATACATGTATTCAGTAGAGCATTACGTCATGGTATGGCATGCCGATGCCTCCAGTCCTGTGAGCACGGGTCTGCTTGCCCAAGTCCGATTGGATCGCACTGCTTTCATCTTGAAGGGCGACATCGGCTTTTGGTGTGAATGCATACCGCGTATCAATGTTAACGAGCCGCTCCACAGCAAGGGTTCCACAGTAGAATACACGCAGATGTAAAGCGGCGCTAAACACGATTAGGGCAGACAAAGGGCAACATCACCTGTTGTATAATGCGCTGACTTGTCAATCATTCTATTATGATTTGCCTATAACACTTTCTCTCAATGACTGATGGATTCTCAGCAGCTAATGCCGTGTCGGTATATCCAAGTCTCGTTACATGAGACGGTACACGTATTGATTGGATCGATCATGGCTGCTGCGACATGGCCTTAAAGAAACATGTCTTCTGGGTTGTTGTTTCTTGTTTCTGGAAGACAGTGTTGAATCATCAAGCATCAGTAGGAGGTACCTCCTAGGTGTCGTTGATGCTTGAGCATAAGTGTGAGTACCGTCTTCGCAGATGATACTACACTCTTCGCCTTGGAACTCTGTACCGATTCCACGCGAGATGCGCACGTATTCCATCCACCTTGCAAGTAAATATCGGTGGCTTTCCATGGTAACCTTGACACCGTTGGGGCTGATTGCTCCCGTCACGATTCTTGAGGCAGACTGCTACATGTACTTAATGCCGAGCTCAGATTTATGGGTCTTACAAAGCTTTGCACGCATGGACCGCTCGTTCTTCAAGCGAACATTCTATACCCCAGGTTTCTGCGCTTTATTTTACGTATTCCTAGTTTAGGAATTCAAGCACGCCATCGACTTGTAGCTTGATCTGGTATAGCGAGCACTGAAAGCTTCTTACCGGGTGACACCTCGGCGTGCAACATTAAGCACTTACGTGCTTGCAATGCCAAGCTTTGCCAGTACTTTTCTTGTATGTCTAGCAACCGTTGACACACGTGGGCGACAAGCATCAGTTGTTTGATCGTCGTTTGGTTGTCGTCGGCTGTTGTCGGCTCGAATCGTGAAAGGCAAACCTTCCATTCCTTTGCCATCATGACTTCTCGCGTCAGTTCAGACCACCAAGCAACGATGTCTGGAAGATGGGAAGACAGCGAGCAAGGAAAGAAGGAGCTTGCGGAAGTCGGGCTGAATGGCGTCCCGTCTCATGAGCCTGGTGTTGTCACTGAGACTTTGGCACGAAAGTTGTCGGCAAGGCAGGTGCAGATGATCGCTATTGGTGGTGAGTACAGGGAAGCTTTCGCGGGATTCATATCAGCAACACATACTGACCTATCAACAGGCACAATCGGTACAGGATTGTTCTTAGGAACAGGAAAGAGTCTAGCTACCGGAGGTCCTGCATCGATGCTGATCTCTTATGCCATCGTTGGAGCTATTGTCTTCATCACTATGTTGTCTCTCGGTGAGATGGCAGCTTTCGTTCCCGTTGCAGGCTCGTTCTGTACGTTTGCTGGGTGAGTGTCTGCGTTGCTCGTTGTCACGGACCGTCCAAAACTTACAAGTATATAGACGTTTTGTCGACGACGCATTCGGCTTTGCTTTGACTTGGAATTACTGGTTCAACGATGCAGTCTCAACCGCCTCCGATCTTGTTGCCTTACAGCTCCTCTTGCAATACTGGACCGACAACTTCCCCGGCTGGGCTTTGAGTCTTATCTTCCTTACAGTCTTGATTGGCCTTAACATTGTCTCGGTGAAAGTCTACGGCGAAATGGAATATTGGCTTTCGTTCCTCAAGATCGTCACGATTGTGGTAAGTTGTGGATCAAATGTCCTCTAGGGGAACGGCGAGCTTACAATAATTTCAGATCTTCATCATCCTCGGCATTGCTGTCAACTGTGGCGGCAATACCACCGGCGAATACATCGGCGGCAAAAACTGGTACATTGGTGATGCACCATTCGTTGGTGGCATCGGTGGCTTCGCTTCCGTTTTCGTGACAGCTTCTTTTGCATACGGTGGCACTGAATCGATCGCAATCACTGCCGGAGAGACGAAGAACCCTTCGCAGACACTTCCACGCGTCGTGCGAAACGTTTTCTGGCGAATTCTCATCTTCTACATCCTCTCGATCCTGATCATCGGTCTGAATGTGCCTTACACCTACGACGGTCTTTCGTCAAAGAACAGTCACACGTCGCCTTTCACCATCGTTTTCATGATGGCGGGCAGCAAAGTGGCTGGTAGCTTCATTAACGCTGTCGTGATGACGTCCGTCATTTCCGCTGGCAACCACGCTCTCTTTGCTGGATCGAGGCTTATGTACTCACTCGGCGTCAACGGCCACGCGCCCAAATTCTTCGCCAAAGTGAACCGCAACCAAGTACCTTGGGTTGCGGTATTGCTCACTTCTTCCATCAGCGGTCTTTGCTTTGGCGCCAGCTACATTGGTGCCGGACAGCTTTGGACCTGGTTGCAAAACATCGTTGGCGTGTCCAACCAGCTGTCTTGGATTGCCATCGGATTCGCTTCTCTGCGCTTCCGAGCAGGCATCAAGGCGCAAGGCTTGGAGCACTTGTTGCCTTTCAAGAACTGGACATACCCCTATGGTCCAATCCTCTCTGTCGTGCTTAACAGCGTTCTGGTCCTTGTGCAGGGCTGGTCTTGCTTCTCGCCAAGCTTCCAGGCCGTGGACTTTGTGAGTTTTTATATCGAAATTCCGGTGATGATCGTCATGTTCATTGCGTGGAAGCTGATTAAGAGGACGAAGTTTGTGAAACTAGAAGAGATGGATCTGATAACAGACCGCTACGACGCTGGCATGACGGCAGAAGAGCGCGAGAAGGCTCTAGATGTGGCGAAGTTGAGCCAGTGGCGTACGGAAGAAGGGTGGAAGGGAAAGCTGAAATGCGTCGGACAATGGTTATTTGCGTAGTCACAATAGCGCCATCATTTGCATTTTTCTACACTTTTCATACTTGAAAGATCATGCTGCTTCGACAAATTGATTGACAGCGTCGATTTACGCATCCTATATGTTGACCCAGACCGCAAATGATCGGTTTCGTACAGAACGTGCATGCTGCTCCCTAGAGTTCTGAGAGACATGCGAATCATGATCTGAGCGGCTCCAAGTTCAGCTGATGCTTTGAGTTCACCCTCTGAACACGCTTCTTTGACCTTAGGCGTAATCCCGCCAACAAGAGAATGAGAGCCGACAGAAGGCCTACAGCAACATTCACAAGTCCCGAATAGAACGATGCTGTCTGGTTATCATGGTCAACAGGTATTCGATCGCCTTTGCGCTGTACTACCATGCTCAAACTCACCTGCATCGTACAATATTGACCGAAGTTGACGTTCGTCACTTGTGATTGGATCGCATCGGCAGCAGTGCTGCATGTCCTGTCAAAGCATCAGCTTCTACTCGTGGCTGCCCGACGCCCACATAGTACGTACCATCCCCAGAGATCACGGAACTTTCCATCGACTGGGTTCTTACCATATCGGTACAGAGCAGCACCAACAACCCAGATCACCACGTGTCCTGCCAGTACTGTGTTACTCCACCACGACGCAATCGAGGCAACACTGTTCGCCTGCTTAACCCCACGCCAGTACGCCACGACGATGGCAAAGTTGAATAAGCTTGAGACCAGCGAGACGCCAAAGTACATGTAGGTGTACCATGTTATTGAATTAGCGGCCCATGCCGTGCGCTCCTTGCCGTCCACGGTAAAGTACTCGTCCTTCGTCAAGAGGAATTTGGCCAGTGTCATAGCCAGTGGGACGAGCGTTACCAGAGACATGACCAAAGCGACAATGCGGGAGACGAGCTTGAGTATGCGGATGCGTTGCTTCAGACGCTGGTCGGAAGCCTGGACTTGAGCTTGCTCTCCAACCAAGAACTCATCAGATGCGACCGGTCCGTAAGAGTTGTCCTCTGTGGTTGCAGGATAGTGATATGTTCGAGCTTGCAGCGCGGGTTTATGGTAGGCATTCTGTGGTTGGTAGTTGTTGTATTGCTGCATGATTGTTTGTCTCGAAGCGTGATCTTGGTGATGGGCGACGATGTATCTTGGAGATCTGCGAGGAAATGAAGATTGTATAAAGGAGGGTCTTGGAAGTGGTACATGCTTACATGTATATGCAAAGTCAGCATCAACCTTGGAATAGTGAGCTGATCACCGGTGAAACCATGTGCTGCCCAAAGTCTAGACGCAGTCCGAGAGTTCAGTAATGCTCAGCCGCAAATGCACGTCCGGCTATCATGGTTTCTGTAAGCGAGTGAAGCTGACAACGGCTTACCGTTGCCAAAAGACGATTGCAAAACAGTAATATTCTTGACGCTTTTCAATGCTCTAACCGAATATTTCGGCTCCTGCGTAATACTGTATTTCGTCAGTCTAGCACATCGACGAATCATCTTCCGCAGTGCCATGGTGGAGGTAGTATCTTGCGACACGGAAATCGACGCTAATGCATGCATAGGAAACGCCCAGTGGCGCTTCGAGGCAGTCCAAGCTGCATGCGTCTCTCATTTTAGTTTGCCACGTGCCTGCATCTTTCACCACATCTTGTCAATTTTAAAAGTAGTATCGCGTTATCGCACGCTGCCAGCCAGTGGTTTTCGACCCCAGTTGAGATCCGCTCTCGTTTGGTCTGCTTTTAGACGTAAAAACAAATGCACAATCATGTATACATGTACATGCTTCATCATCCACGATAGACGCAATTGCGTCGCGAACTTTCCCACCAAGGTATGCATGCTCTCGTGGCAGAAATAACATGTACATTCTGCGCTCTGACGAATCAGAAGGCAAGTCGAGGTTCATTCGAAAGAAAGGCCACATGAGACAAACACCAGTTGGATGAGAATGAGCTGCACATACCGCCAAACGCCTCGCTAAGTCGTCCAAATAAGTAGATAACACGAGTTCCTAATTCGTCCCTCGCGCAGCCGTGCCATTCCTCATCCTCAGGCCATCGCTGTCCGTCCGTTCTAATGTTGACTTTTGCCTCTGCAGACCTCGCCTCCTTTCCTTCTCATCTGCCTCTCTCATCTCAGCACCCGCGATCTCGAGCTCTGATAAGCCTTCCTGTCGCTTGCCCGGTGTAGGCGTGGCAGTGCCATTGCTCTGCCTTGGTGTTCCTTGCTTAGCAGCCCAGTCGCGTGTACGCTGCTCGGCTGTCGTCTCACCAACGCTACTTTCTTTTCTTGAACGAGGCTCCATAGCAGGCGCATCGGCGACAGCCTGCTCATTGGCAGAAGACGTGTTGTCAACTGATTCTTCGTTCTCCTTTTCGCCACCGCGTGTGTTCTTCTTTCGTGGCCACAGTGATGGCAGGACAATTTGTTGGAAGCGTGGCTCTACGCACCGTGTGTCGAACCAAGCGTGTATCTTGTCCTCGACAAGTTGAGCGATCTTAGGGACGTCTTGTAGTCGTGCTCGAGAGCCGATGAGTGAGTGCACGCTCAGATCGAGCCTGTAGTCGTCCATGAATGTGAATGTGAGGGTTGTGGGTGATTGTCCGGTCGGATTTAAAGGATGGCCTTCATTTTGCGGGCTCGGCTGAGATGATGGCGAGAACGACAAGCTCAGAGTTCCAGAAAAGCGCACCACGGATACGGCCAGGGCAACTGGTAGGCCAGCTGTGAACGGTTTGGGATAGTTTAGCATCAGCTTCGTCTCGATGCCGAGTGTGAGCACATCGCCCAAGTCAACGTCCATCCTAGCCTGAAGCCGTTCTCCTCGGTCACCTCTGAGCTCCTTGATCGGTGTGCCATGTTCGTCTACAGGTATCACCCGGCAATTGCTGAAAATGGGAAACTCTTCTCCAAGATTGATCTCCGTGACGCGAATCTCGTCCAAGAAGTCTGGCTTGCTAGGACCGTTGAGCAGCTGTGTCAGACTCCCGAGGACCGCCTGATCCTCAGCAGCATCCGCTCTCAGCTGTGCAATAGTCTGTGCGATCAAAACATTGAACCAGTCCAAACTCTCCGGTTGGTGTCCCTGAACATTGTAGTACGTCTTTTCCAATATCTTCTGTACCGTCAGACCACCTTCAGCCCGAGGTTTCAAGACTGCAGCGCTGGGCTGTGGGCGAATAGCAGAGCTGAGTGTTCGTGCACGAGTGCTGTGTGAAAGAGTGCGCTGGCGGCGAGCTGCTGCTCGTTGAGTCGCGCGTGCATCTGCACTAGGAGCTTCGCCGAATATGAAGAATTTGATGAAGACGAAGAGGATCAAGGCGAGGGTGAGTTGGCCAAGGAGGAAGCCCGAAGCGAAGCCTGCTGAGGATGATGCAGCACCGTATTGTTGCTGCGCATCTATAAGGAGCGTTAGCTGGTTGTTTCTCGCCGCATGCATAGAAGATGTGCTGTACTCTGGGCGGCCTGCAACTTTGCGCGAGACATCGTGTATTAATCGCAGCAACCCTGATGTACGCGCGCATTTGTTTGCTGCTGGGTTATGCAAGGTACTATCGATACCATCCTGACCTTGAATTCGACTCAACGTCAATCAATTGCGGGCGCCGATCTCATGACGTCGCTCCATCAATTCGGCATTTGGAGCGCCTCTCCGCCAATCAATTTGACTACGCCAGCCAGCAGCGCGACCCGAAAGGCAGTCAGCACTCCACCAATGTCTCATCCTCCCACCAACCTCGACATGTAGCACTGCCTTCACCAGCACGCCGCAATGGCGGCCATATCTCCACAATCACCCACATCACCATCCTCGCACCTCTCATCAAATCGCCTCTCGTTGCCGCAAAACACCGACCCGCCTTCAGAGTCCAACCCGCCGACACCCAAAATATGGATCATCTTCGGCGCAACTGGTCACATTGGCCGCTCGCTTGTCAAGAAAGCACTAGGACACGGTGACAGTGTAACAGCAGTCGGACGGACTCATGAGAACACATTGGCGCAAATGCAAGGTTGGCACGATCGGTGCCTCGGTCTACTCTGCGACGTGCGGGTGCGCGAGACAGTCGACACGGTCGTGAAGCAGAGCGTCAAACGCTGGGGACGAATAGACATCGTTGTGAATGCGACTGGCTACGGTGTCATTGGCGCCTGTGAGGATCAGGATGACAGCGACTTGCGCTCTCAATTCGAGACGAATTTCATGGGGACCTTGAATATCATTCAGCTTACACTTCCGCAATTGCGCGCCCAAGCTGTTGATCGCAAAGAGGGCGAGAACGCAGGCCGGTATCTGATCTTCTCGTCGACGTCGGGCGCACTTGGTGTGCCGGGTCTAGGTCCGTACTGTGCTACCAAGTATGCAACAGAAGGTCTAATCGAAAGCATGCTCTACGAAGTTGATGCATTCGGAATCAAAGCTACCCTGGTACAGCCGGGCCATATGCGACTCGACGAGCCTACCGGTCTGGACGACAAAGCTGCCGATACTTCCGAGGTGCGAGACGTGAAGCTCAAAACGTACGGACACTTCTTCGTCAAGCCTGCTAGCAAGCCATATAGTGGACCTACCGCACCGGCTGGCCACGCAAGGCGGATCGTGCAGTGGCTATCAGATCGACAACCTGTCAGTGCAGTGAAAGGCGCAGAAATAGTGTGGCAGCTGGGGCATTGTAGATATCCGCCACTCAGATTACTCATAGGAAGCTTCGCAGTTGAATCCGTGAGGGATCGATTGAGGAGCGTCATTGAAGAGATTGAGGACTGGAAGCATCTCTCGTTCCCTACGGGCGAGGAGAATGGCAAGGACAAGAAAGGAGCGAAGGACTCGGACGAGCGTGACGGCGAAGACGGGGACGAAGCTATGGGAGAAGAGGACGGCCATGCTGACACTTCTATGAAAGACGATGAAGACGATGCATGAACAGCAGAGCGCAAACGTCAAACCTTTGGATAACAAATGAAAGTCACGGACTGCCAATTCAGGCCCTGTCCCCAGCATCGTCTCTTGTCATCCATCCCCACGTCACCAAAAGCTACCTTCAAACTTCCGTTGCACTAGCAAGATCGCCTGCGGTTGTGGACGCGACAAAAATCCCCCAAATTTGGTATTTCCTCTCATGTGCGTGCCTTCTTGTGAGGGAGAACACCATACTCTGACGTAGAGCGTCCATTGAGCTCCATCGAGTCGGCAAGGTGCGTCTGCCATCGAATTTGTTCAAGATCAACTTGTGTACCCATCGCAGACACTGGATATATCACCGGCGGAGCGTAGTCATCAATCGACATGTATGACATTTCCTCATCCGCGTGACGTTTGGTTGTTTCATGTTGAACCCGAGTCCCTTCGGAAACCTGAGCAGCACCTGGAATGTCGGATACCGGCTTTTTCAGCTGCTTGATTGGTTTATCGATTGGAGATAGTTGCGCATTGGACAGCTTGGCCTGAGCTGAGGTGTTCCATGTTCTGAACTGGCTCAACAGTGGCGGCGTTTGAGACGGAAAGTGGTGTGAGCGGATTTCTCGATGCGAGCGAGCTTCGTACCCTTCCTTCAGAGCTGTTTTGAGGGGGAGGCAGGGCTTCAGATATTCGATCAGGTCGTTGGCATTGGCGCGAGGAGTCCAGTCAGCAATAGCACGAGCATACTCAGCATGCATTGCTGCCGCAAAGCCCGGATGTGCCACCCAGGGATGCTGCAATGCCTGTGCAACCGTCAAGCGTTGGGACTCGTCTACGGCAGCGCAAGCTCTTATAAAAGACTTGCACTTGCGACTCATGCCCTCCCAGTCCTGGGATGTGTCCAGGAAGCTCAAATTGAACGCCGAGGTCAGGTCGACGGGATTGCGATCTGGAAACGTCGATTCGTCAGGCTGATCGTCCCTCTCACGGGGAAAGAGAAATGTGTTAGTGAGCAAGGTGCCAGCCAGACACCCGACCGACCAGATATCCACTGCTTCGTTGTATCCTGATCGATGGTGACTGTCCGCATCATGGGCGTTCATGTATACTTCACTGCACGGGTATGGTCAGTCAAGCCGGCAATTTTGGGTTTAGATCAACATACGGTGCAGCGTATCCATGCGTTCCTACCATCGAGTGCATTCGAGACATTGCTTTGGCGTTCCATTCGGTGCCACCTTCCTCAACGAGCTTCCTTGCTTGGCCAAAATCAGTTAGCACGATCCTTGCGCCTTTGCGCCACGATGTCAGAAGAATGTTCTCGGGCTTGATGTCACGGTGTGCAATGCCGCGACTGTGCAGATACTCCAGAGCCTTCAATATCTGGAAGATCATCACAGCCGCTTCAGGCTCGTCAAGTCCACCTTTGCACTCGAGATAGGACAGCAAATCCCCGCCGCTGAGTAGCTCCTGGAAGATGTAAATGTGATCTGTCGCGTATATCGCCTTGTCAAGCCTGATGATGTTGGGATGATCAATTCCCTTCAGGATCTCGAACTCCCTCCGAAGCTCTTGACATTTCCTACGATGCCGGTCAATGTGCGCTTCACGAGCGGGCCCCTGACTTGCTTTTGGAGCAGTCCAGTCGTTCGAGCTGGGAACAGGTGGTTTCTTTGGCAGCGGGACAATCTTGCAGGCGACCTGTCGACCAGATTTTTTGCTGATGGCCAGGAACACGCTGGCAAACCCGCCAACACCTAGGGTACGTGGCACGATAGTATACTGATTTGCAAAAAGCTTGGCTTCTGCTTGCGAAATACTGCTGAGAAGCTTCTTCTCGGTAGGGTCCTCAAGTATTGCGGCATATGTGATGGAGACTTTGGCGGACAGCTGAAGGGTATCGCCATGGTTGAGCAGGACGGGCGAACAATCCTTCTGAAGGAAGCATGTTGAATTGCTTCCATCAGGTGCTGTTCGCGAAAGTCGAACACCGTGTCGTGACAGTACACGAACATATACCATTGGCTCAACATTCGCAACGTTGTTCTCACCGTAAGTCACGCAATGAAGTCGAAGGTGATGGTTCGAGATCGTGCCGTCATGCACACTCAAAACATCGCTGACTTGGTCTCTACCGACGTCGAATTCAGCATTCGCTTCAATAGGAAAGTAAACTCCAGCATTGGTGTGGTCCGCGCGATGGAACACCAAGTAAGCTACCGCAGAATCGCACCCAGAGTTGCTCGCCATGTCTGGCGGAGCTGTTCCCGAAAGACTTTCAGAGAGATGTCAGAAGATCGGTGCCCAGGGGTGGATCGCTGGTATACTTCGGAACATGCTATAGACTGAGTTGACCAAATATGTCTGCTGACGTCTGAAGCCTTCCATCACGTGAAAGCCGCCAAGACGCGCTAGGCCCCGCGCCCACAATGAGCACATCAACTTCAGCTCCGGCAGGGCAGACGTTCTTCCTCTCTATCACCCCATCTCATCCTAAGCAAATGTGAGTATATGCTTGCGCCCAATGGCACGCTCTATGTCATAGTCGTAACCAGCAACTAACAATTGTATAGCAGCCAAGATGAGAGCTAAGTGGAGGAAAAAGCGCACGCGCCGTCTGAAGCGCAAGAGAAGAAAGACGAGAGCCAGATCGTAAGTCTACGCAACCAATGGCAATACCTTCGCACGCCTGGTACTAACAACCACTCCAGCAAATAAGCAACTCGCCCCTACTCTGCCTGCGATGACACCCAGCACCACCCACACATAACAACCTCGATCACGCGACCACAAGCTGCGCCGCGCTGAAGGAATGATCACGACTTCGCGCTCTACCATGAATGACGGCTTGCCTTTACGACTACTGAATGGCTTTGGTTGAGAGTTGGGGATGGAACTGGAAGGAATTGCTTTAATGCACCCAGAGTTGATGTGAAGAAGTTTACGACTGCACCAACCGGAGCCTGTCTAACACCGGCCTGATCTGCACACCGCGGAAGCTGCCTTTGACTTGCATTCGGCGTGCGAACCCAAGTAGTTTGACAATCAATGATTTCTGCTGCTGAATATTGTTGTGCCTACTTCACTCTGATGTGACATGTTTTCCCCACCATGGCAAATCCAAAGTGTGCTCGCCCAAGACGTCCGTGCTCAAGCTCTGTGGCATCCTTCACCTTGACCTATTTCCGAGCATCATCAACCTTCGTCTACAAAGAAGGCAAATATGTTGGTGAGTGTTCGGTTACCACGATCAACATACTGATGAGACAACGTCCACCGTTTGGCGACCGCGACATACATAAACACCCTACTACTGTGCATTTCACGCTTCGAAGCAGCTGTTCGTGTATTGAGAAGTGATCGTACAAATTCAAGAAATGCTCTACCATAGTCTAGCCTCTCACAAGCTTACATCGTAGTACACACAATGCCCCGTACGGAAGTTGAAAAGACACGCTTCCCTCGCTCGTTGTCCCTCCGCCCACTCCTTCCGCCAACCTGCCAGAATGTCTTGTACCTGCTGTAGGTATTGCCTCTCATTGAGTTGAACGCTTTGAACCATCTTTCGCCAACTCTCCGCGTCACCTAGCCTGGTTTCTCGCAAAAGATCGAGGACATCATCCCTAGTCTCAATCGCCAGGATTGGCGCGTCTTTCCACTCATCCAACTTCTCTGCCCACTGTCGCTCGGCAGCATTGACGATGTGGTATTTGTTCGACTTTTTGCTGCGGTGTTGGGCCATGAGCACTTGGACATTACCCTTGTGATCTGCCTCATGGTGGCTGCTTGGTTGACGGTTGAGACCAGGGTGTCGAACTCGTGTACCTTCGCGCTCGCGAAGTTCTTGGTGGACGTGGCTGACGAGCGAGTCTGTGGGTATGTCGGACTCGCTGGCGTCTTCACTAGTGCCGCGTACTCGCACTGTGGTAGATGCTTCATGGCGCAAGGTGACAATGAAGCGGTACTGATCCTCGTTGTCCCACGTCCTTTCATCAATGGCTAGCTCCGCGCTGATGTGGTTGGCCCAAAGCGATGACAAGATCTTTAAACCGGCAGTGCGGACACCATCGGTACCACCGGCCACCAGTAGCACGGTGCATCGCTTGTCGAGTGTTTGATGCTGGCTGTTGGCATCCTTGACTGACAATGACTTCGAGCTGCCTTTGGCACTCTTGAGGATGTTAGCAACCAGACGATCAAGCCCAATTGAAATCCCAACAGCGCCTTGTCGAGTGTGAGTTGCGCTCGACACGCGCTGCGCATTGATCAAACTGTCGTACCGCCCTCCTGCCGCGATTACATCTCTGGTCGACTTGCGCTCGTGTACGCACTGAACAAGAATGCCGTTGTCGTAGTATTTAGCATTGAAGCTGCCGAGAGGAGTGACGTACAGTTTTTGGTGTAGGCCCAAATGGTTGAGGTTCTGCAGCACGCTTCTAATGTGTTTGATGCCACTATCGAGCTTCGCGGTAAGACGTGAGCCAGCGGGTTCCAACAGCGCACGTATCTTGGCAAATGCTTTCTCTGGTGTATCCCGGAAATCAAAGTGTTGAAGATCGTCCACTGTCGTGATAGAGAGTCCAATGGTGACAGAGCGCAGTTCCGCGCGAATCTTCGACCATGTGTATGACTGGTAGCCGAGTTTGCTGATGGTCTCTTTCACAGTCGCTTGTTGTGCAGCAGGTACCCTGCAGAATTCCAAGATCGCGTCTAGCACATTTGCGTGGTTGATGTGAAAGCAGATATTGCCAGATGATTTGAGGTTTGGCAACTCATCAGTAACCTCATCCAGGACTTTTACGATCTCGGCATCGTCGAGAGCCATGTCATCACTGCCTGCCAAGCTGACTATATCAAAATCGACCTCCTCGTTCGCTCGTGGAGGGCCACCTGAGAACGCGTCTCGGTACACGCGATCAAAGGTGTATACATGTCGCAGGGACAACTCTTTGCGAGCCAATTGCCTGGCAAATGGCAACGTCAAGTCGTAAGGCAATTGTATCAAGTTTCCCGATGCATCAAGAAGCTGCACAACATTGGCGTAGCTGTAATAGCCGGACCGTGGAAACACGCTCTCTCTCCGCACCTCTTCTGCTCCATGACGCCGGAACACTGACTCAAGGATGCCTTTGACCACGGTCCGCATTCGCAGCCTAGATGTAGCATCATTTGTGGCTTGGTCTTTAGCGTCCCACGCCAAGGCCTTGACTCTGCTGCTGCTTGCCTGGTCATGCGAAAACAAAGCAGACATCATCTTTTGGTGGTATGGAGAACGCGGGTCCGAGAGCCCGCTTAGGGCTTGTCTGATAGTTTCATCTTCAATTTTCACCGGCAAGATGTTTCCTCGAAGTAATTCCGTGCTGCTGGGTCTTTCACTGGGCTTCTGTGAGATCAGACACTCAATGAGCTTGCCTTGTGCTGCTTTTGGTCCATTTGGAAGGAACGCAGGTGGGAGCTCGTGCTCTTTCTCGCGAATTGCTTGCAAAGCACGAATCCGCTCCATTGCGGTTCCAAAAGGCTCGCACATCTCGAAGAACATGATACCAAGTGAATACATGTCGACCTTGTCGTTGTACGTGACACCTGAGCCTGATCGTAGCTCCGGCGCAACGTAAAGTGTGGTACCGACGCTCCGTGTCATGTCTCCGCCGGTAGCTCCGCTCATGGAGGTCAATTTGTCAGAGACGTGGTACTGGCTGGTAGTAGCCAAGCCGAAGTCACCAATTTTGGGATTGCCGGCAACGTCGATGAAAATATTGTCGGGTTTGAGGTCACGATGGATGATACCGTGGCTGTGGACATGAGCGAGGCCCTCTGTGACCTGGCGAACAAATCGCCAAGAATCGTCTTCGGTCAACGCGGCTTTACGAATCAAGTCTCTCAATGTTTGACGCTCGCAATATTCCATCTGGATGTACAGAGTGGATTGTGCTTTGCGAGACTCTGAGCGTGATTTCTTGAGTCTCAGACGGCTGTCTGTAGCAGAATCATCAAAGCTCCCTGTGTTTGAACCATTGACCTGGAAGCCGATGTCACCTAGGTCGCTATTTGTCGCGCTGTCTTCGGAGTCGCTGTCACCACCGAATTCGATATTAGGGTAGCCACTCGAACTGACAAAATCTAAGCCGCTGGTACTTTGGTAGCCGAAGTCGAAACGCGGACCGTCTGATTGCTCAGAATCGTCAGAGAACTCAGTTGCATCCTCTGTCACGGTCTCTTCGGTCGTCGACATCGCTTCTTCCGGGAAACTGTGTAGAGTCTCCTCCACCCATGTGGAGTAGTATCTCACGACATAGGGATGGTTCAGTCTGTTCAGAAGCATGACTTCCGACAAGATCTGGTCCAGCTGCGGGGCCTGGCTAATTTTCTTCACGGCATAAACTCCACCATCAAGTTTGTTTCGTGCCTTCACCACTTCTCCGAAGCCACCTTTGCCAAGGCGGCCAATTTCGGTGAAGTCGGTGGTATATCGTGAGACTGGTTCCATGACATTGGAAGAGCCATGACGCGAGCGGCGCTTGAACGGGCTCTTGAGACCAGTATATGAGGACCTGTCACCGCGTCTGTCCACTGCTTGATCGGTTTCCATCACGTCTGCATCGGTCCTCAGGAACTCGACTGGCAGAAGATCGAAGGCACTAGGGCGTTTCTTTGGATCGCAGTTCAGCATCTTCCGAATGAATTCTTCAAAGGCTGTTGTGACAGAAACCTTTTCGAGGAGATTTGTGGGCGAGCCTTGGCTTAAAACATCCAGTCCAAGAAACACCTGCAAGACAAGGATACCAAGCATCCAGATATCCGTCTTTCGAGCCAGATTCTCCGAAATCGCAGAGATGCCTTCCGGCGCCTTCCACTTGGCGGGTAAATCATACTGCTCAAGCTGGATGACATTGGTATAGCCGACATTGGCAAGCTTGAGGATTGGAGTACCAGGGCCAGCTAGACACACTGTCTTAACGCTTAGACTGCCGTGAGCAATGCCTTTACGATGGCACTCATCCAGCGCCTCCAACAATTGAATGGTGAATTGCCGCGCCTTACTTACTTGGAGTGGTCCACAAAGCGACAGCAGATCTTCAAGAGTCCCGCGAGATGCATATTCTGTGCAAAGCGTGAATTCGGACTGGAGGTCGACCTTGTCAATCCTATATGCGTACACGCTCAGGATATTCTGGTGTCTCAAAGCGCAGACCCCATCCAATATCTTCTCGATATTGAGAAGGTCCTCTCGAGGCTTCTCTGGAGTAGCGTATCGTTTGATAGTAACCAGTGGTGGTAAAATGCCGGGCGAAAGCGTCGGCTTAGCCAAGAGAAATCCACGGCCGTGGCTAACGATACTGACTTTCGTGAACTCAAGTTGCTCCGACCCGACAGAGAGTTTTGCTGGGCGCTCGAAAGTCACTACTTCATCGTTTACGTGAAGTGCCATAATATCGCTGCTATCGCCATTGCTAGTGCGAGTTGGACGACGTTTTTGTCGACGAGTGACCTCTTCATCCACCATTTGCTTCAGCACCCGGTCTTCTTCCTCCTGGGCCTCCAAGTTACGACGGGTCTCTGCCTCCTCTGCCTCCTTCGCCAGAGCGAACGCCACTTCCTCTGCGCTCGCTCGTTCCTCCTCCAGACTAGGCAAGGTACCGGATTGCTTTGCTTGAACTGCATCTTCAAGAGCTTCTTGGATCTCAGAGGCAATAGCGTGAACCATGACTTCTCCAAGCATTTGCCGCGGACGATTTCGGAGGACATTCTGGATACGCTTCTGCGTCCTCTCATGATAAGATTGTAAGGATGAGACTTCCAGGACGGGTGCTGATTTGGGATACGACGCGGTCAACTGGACTGAAAGAATGACATAGCTTGTGGCATCGCTGTAAGCTCGCAGCTTCAGCTTGAAGCGTAGGTCGGTCGTCTTGCTCCAGGCACTTTTCGTTTCTACTTCTTCATAGTCTTCCATATAGATAGCTTGGAGGACTTCAACCTCCTCGGCTTGCACTTCTGCATAGTTGATGGGGGGACCAGCCGCCTGGTCGACAGGCTGGGCGTGTTTCTGAACATTTGGTGTAGCTGGTAGTTTCTTGTTCCCGTGCGGTTTGGGCGCCATGTTTGCTTTGCTTTGATGAGGGCTTTATAGCCACCTCATGTGGACAACTCAAGAAGACATACAGCCGAAGCTGCAGTCTCTTACACGCGGAACATTATTGAGATGCTTTGTTGAAGATGTGTAGTGAATGGCGGTGGGTGGGACGAGTCAGGCTAAAGGCGGCGTGCAAGCATGTGACGAAGGCGGCCAGCACAACAGGGTCTCGATTTGCAGCCCAGCGCAGCCAGCAAGCCGCGCGGGGCCAACCAGAGGTAAACACAGGACGCCAGCCAGTAAACATGTCTTAGAGCACGGCTTTGCGCCGGCGTACACCCTCCTACAGTCGCTGAAGTGGTGTGATATTGCTAAACAGTGTACACATCTTGAGATCCGCGAAAATGTTGCATTGGCTGGCCGGCGCGAAACAGCCAGAAGGCTCAGGTAGTTATCCGCCGCGAAGTAGTGCAATCGTCGTATTCACAGCTGACCAGCATACCAGATTACGACACAAGCGCATTAATCGACCCACCTGAAACGCCAGCACCTGTCTTTGCCGTACGCGCATTCAAACATGCTATCTTCGGGACACCGCAACAAGCATCAGCAAATCCGCGCCGCCATTCGACCAATGAACGAGAAAGAGGCCGACCAGCGACTGCGTCGCGAGCGGCGAGGCCTCAGATGACACGACCGAAGAGTGCTGGAGATGCAGCTGCTCTTTCGAAGCGAGATGATGCGCCAGAGCCAATGCCTTCTCCTACTAAGGGAATCCTTATGACGCCTGGAACAGCCGCTGCGCGTCGGAAGACTGTGACATTCGGAGATCACGTCGTGGACAACGCGAAAGACAAGGCCAAGGACGAAAGTAAGACTGGCCTGCCTGTTGACTTTCCTGGCAAGTTCCCGAGTCCATGGGTTCAATCAAATGCCGACAAGACGGAGAACGATTCTACGCCCAACGAGCGAAAAAGAGGTCGCAGCAAGCTCACAGAAGATTTGCTAAAAGCAAAAGAAGAATCCGCGAAGAAGAAAGCTGCCGAGAATGGCGAGCGGAAAGCTGAAGATCAGTACAATTACAACGTCGATGAGCCTGATTCGGAGTCTGGCAAGTACTGGAAGAAAGAATACGATGTGTATCGGGACAACACAACTCGGGAAGTCAAGAAGCTTATAGCGAAGCAAAGAGCTGCGAAAAGCTTCGCAAGGGACAAAGATCTTCAGTGCATCGAGCTTGCCGATCAGTTGAGGCAGGAAAGAAAGAAAATTGAAAGGCTTGAGACGCGTAACGCTGAGCTCGAAGCGCAAGTCAAGGCCCTTCAGGCGCAGATGGACGATGTGCGGCCGTCTTCACCAATAAGAAACACCAGGACCTCCGCTCGGCGAAGTGTGTTGGTGGGCGAGGGCGCCACCACCGCGGCGAAGCAGGCACATACTCGGTCTCGTTCTACAGATCAGCCAAGTGCAGTGGGAAGGGAAAGTGAGCTTGCGACGAAAACGACCGAGCTAGAAGCCAGAAGGAGTCGCACAAGGAAACCGTCTCTGGACCCCGAAGCAGAAGTCACAAGCGCCCGACCACGTATACGACATCAGCCGGGCAGCCTACCATCGGACCTCTGGAGTCATAGTCTGACGACCGAGGGACCGGCTACGCCCAACAAAGCGGATCCCCCGAGCGCGAGCACAAGAAATGGCAGGGCCGTTACGAGTGGGACAAACTTGACTCCCCTTAAGTCGCTGAGTATCAATTCTCAGCACCAGAACAGAAACTCGCAGCAGGACTCACCACAACGCTCACCCGATGCTGAGCGACCGGCTGCAAGTACTCCAGCCTTTTTGAGGGACAACCCGACCCTCGCACCACCAGGCAATGAAGTCAAAGAGACCGCGAGATGCGACTCTCTAGACCTCATGTCGGGGACTAAGGCAGAACCGCCATCCGAAAAGCCTACAGCCTATCGCTCGCCGCTTCTGCCTTCAAGTCCTTTCGATCCTGACGGACGTGCACGGCCTTCGAATGCCGGGTCCTTCGACAAACCTCTTCCACCACGCCCTGCGCCCTCTGGTCGAGCAGAGTCTAAGGAAAATGTCAGTCCATCGCGCGCGGGCGCCGTAGGCTCAAATGACATTAAGGATGTCCCTACAAGTCTACACGTTCCGCGAGCGGGAGCGTCGAGTGCGCGGATAAGAGCAAAAGATGGGACGGAAGTTAGTGAAGATCGTCTTGCCGCCGCGAAGGCTAGACTGGCAGCAAGAGGGAGGAAGATTTCATGAGCATGCGAGACTTCGACACAGGTCTTCTCTTTTCCTGGCTTGTGTCGCCGGTATTGGTTCTACGTTTCGATTTTCGGGGTAGTCTTCGCACGGAATTTTGGCTTACAAGCGTGGTGTTCAAAGGTTGCGGCCGCTTATACAGAGACAGCGCTCGTTGTGTCATGCTTTTGGGATGGAATGGGAGGCTCAATAATCGTATCAATATACCCATTTCCATTGTCGTCTAAAAACGAACCCAGTCTGAATTTCATGCCACCTTTACCACAGGTTACACGCCCTCCCGAACGCGAGAAGACTCCGAGTTGGCCAATTTTTGCCTTTGATATTCTGTGTGATCAGAATCGAATGCGGTTCATACCAGACGCACATGTAGACCACCAAGGTACCTCCTACTTTTGCCATGGACTTGCCGGCAATTTGGGCTCCAACACTGCCGAGGTGGCTGCCCTAATCAACTTTACCAACGCGAATTACAAACCTTTGAAGATACGAGTGCGATACCAGCTTAAGGTCAATATCGACGAGAACGATGCTGTATTAATGCGACGAGCGAAGTATGGCAGGAGAGGCAAAGGAGCATGTATCTGCAGAAGCGGCCTCGAAATGCGTACAGATCTTCAGCACAAGGATCTCCCATCGGCCTGATTAAAGCTTGGGGCTTCACAAATGGAAAGTTTGGTTCCTGACCAAAGAAGCCGGATGACGTGCTGATCATTCGCCGCCCTTCTCGAAATTGGTGGGGATGGCTTGGATGAGAGAATACTCAGGCTTGTGGTGCAATGGCTACAAGAGTTGTATGTATAGCACGAAGCGTCTCACACGAAACCGGTGCGATCGTTGGAGTCCGAACACGAGCCCGAGTCCACAGCATGGCGGATCGAAATTGTGTACTTATCGCGAGTGATTTATCACGGCTTTTGAAACGTTTAACAATACAGCCGATGTGGAGTCATTTTCTATACCCACCCTCGCCGAGTCACTCCGAAGCCATTCGTCCAGACTGCTTGATCCCTCTGCACTTCACAACTCACGTCAGCCTCGACATATACAAAGCCGAAAACACGCTCTCGATACTCGACTATCGCACCAGCAATCCAAAAACCCGAAACACTTCCTTGACGCACCGTCTACTGAAAGTCTTCAACTTTTCTCCCACCGCACCAACTTCAATTCACAATGGAGTTCCAGATCAACAGAATACACCAGAAGGAGCAGGACCTGCCGACCGGAGGCAACTGGGTTGTGCAAAAATTCGGCGGGACAAGTGTGGGCAAGTTCGCGGTCGGAATCGCTCAGGACATTGTACTGTAAGTGGGGTGCGCGGCGTTTCTTTGGAGGGGAGCGGAAAAGACGTTGGACAAGGCTTGGTATGGGACAAATTGCTGACCTGGTAATAATGTAGTGCAAGCCTGAGCGAGCACCGTACCGCTGTAGTCTGCTCTGCACGCAGCACTGCGACCAAGAGCGAGGGAACGACCAACCGTCTCCTGCGCGCTGCTAGAGACGTTCTCGAGGAGGACTCTCAGAAATTCCGCGACATCGTCGAGGCCATTCGTGTCGACCATGTTAAGGCTGGACAAGATGCGATCTCTGACGACCTGATCCAGGAGAATTACGCTAAGGAGGTTGATGTCGAGTGCTTCAAGTTGCTCAAGATTCTGGAGAGTGCTCAGTTCTTGAAGGCTGTCACCAACCAGACTAACGACATGATCATCTCGGTTGGTGAGAAACTCAGCTGTCTGTACATGACCGCCCTGCTTAAGGACCGTGGCGCGAACGCTGTCTACATCGACCTGAGCGATGTCATCACGTTCCAGCTGGTAGCCAAGGGCCTGGACGATGCGTTCTACAAGAACCTGGCTTTCGCAATTGCCGAGCGTGTCAATGCACACGGCGATGATGCTGTGCCTGTTATCACCGGCTACTTCGGTGCTGTCCCTGGTGGTCTCCTTGAAAACGTTGGCCGTGGCTACACCGACTTGTGTGCAGCTCTTGCTGCCGTCGGTCTCCGTGCAAAGGAACTCCAGATCTGGAAGGAAGTTGATGGCATCTTCACCGCCGATCCTCGCAAAGTGCCGACCGCCAGCCTCCTCAGCTCTGTCACCCCTAGTGAGGCTGCTGAGTTGACCTTCTATGGCTCCGAGGTCATCCATCCCTTCACTATGGACCAGGTCATCCGTGCTAGCATCCCCATCAGGATCAAGAACGTCATGAACCCCCGCAACAATGGTACTGTCATCTACCCTGACCCGCACGATGGCGAGGTCCGCAGAAGGACAGGCCTCTTCCGCGACCGCTCGGTTTCCAACTTGAGCCAGCATGACACGCCCAAGCGTCCGACAGCCGTTACCATTAAGCGTGGCATCACTGTGCTTAACGTGCACAGCAAGAAGCGCACGCGTGCCCACGGCTTCCTCATGTCCATCTTCAGCATCCTGGACAAGCACGGCTTGAGTGTCGACCTCATCTCTTCTTCCGAGGTCCACGTCTCCATGGCCCTCCACTCTGAGATCTCCCTGCTATCTGGCCAGGGCGAGGAGGAAATGCGCATTGAAGACGAAGCTCTCAAGGGTGCCGTCGACGACCTCAGCGTCTGGGGTGACGTCGACCTCGTCCCGAACATGGCCATCATCTCCCTGGTCGGCCGCCAGCTGCGCAGCATGGTCGGCATTAGTGGCCGCTTCTTCAGCACTTTGGGGGAGCAAGGCATCAACATCGAGATGATCTCGCAAGGTGCAAGCGAGATCAACATTTCTTGCGTCATTGAGGAGCGCGAAGCGAACCGCGCCCTCAACGTCGTGCACACGAATCTGTTCACATTTTTGGAGTAAGAGTTGCCGTACCCACGGGGCGGCTTAGCGTTGGCGCTTTGATTTCGTTGATATGACATGGGATAAAAGTACCGGTAAAATAGCATAGAAAGCGCCTCGAAGATGGCTTTATACAGCAGGCTCTTGGTAAAAGAGAGCTTGAGGGATCTAGGATAGAGATAGTAACAATCTCTCATTCGCATCCACAATTGCCTACCGCTTTCCAAACCATGATCTCAAATTTGCGTGTATTTCCGTGTCTTCGCTGAAAGAGGCCGAAAACGATGTATTGATGGCGAATCGTAAGGGTTTAGAATGCCTTCCAAACCGTGTATGGCACACACTCTGTCTGCTGAGTTTGGACGTGACATCTCGACTGTGACATATCTAGATCCCGTTCTCCTGGCCTTCACACAAGCTATCGCCGGCTGCCACATTCGGCTGTGCAATACGTCTTTCTTGGTAGCTCGCAGTGGCACCTACTTCAAAAATCTTCCATGTACGTTTCATATCAGATCTAGAAGAGACAGATCCACAGTTGGTACATGAAAATGAGTCGTGAAGAAAATCCAGCAAACTCATGCAGGCTACGTACATCTGTGCAAGGCCCCAAATGTGACCAAAATGAAGTATGTTTCTGAAGAAGGCGAATGACAATATGCTCCTGCCTGCCGCTGTCCCATCTCAAGCAGCTTGCCAGACGGAGCTATGTGTCATGCTCGCAATCCTGGTCCATCTTTGGTAAAAGTGAGCTCTTGCTGTTGCACAGCACGGGATGGAGAGTAAAAAATATGATATACATGCAGGTCTGCCGCCAAAGAGGCTGCAGATGCCTGCGCTCGTAGCCAGGGTATCCGCGTGGCCATAGTGTACAATACCAGCTTTTTGCACAGTGTATCCCAAAACTCCATGCAACAAATGCCTGTTTCAAATCCCAAGATGCGATCATTTCCTCTTCTTGCTGTTGAACTTCTTGCTCTCTGTGCACTGCTGTCAGTAATTGTGATCTCCTCCAGGCTATCGCCTGCATTTCTCGCATGTCCATACCTGCTGCTGTCCTCTTCTTCTTCGGCGCGCCCTTTCCTCTGCTCTTTGCGATTTGCAAGTGCTCCAATCGGTCCTCCTCGAGCTCGTTGTACATCTCGTAGCCGGGGTACAGCCTCTGCAGATCTCTGAATGTGGCGACACGGCGAGGGTAGTACGCTGCGAGTGCAGGGCCGCGCAGACGCTGGCGCAGGATCTTGTTACCAAGGCGCTCGCCGGTAGGGTTGAAGATGGTGCTGAAGATGCCGCATTGGACCTGTATCTCGTGAGCGCTTGCGCATGGGTCGGGTTGAGTTGCCGGAAATTTTACCTTCATGAGGTCGACTATTCTTGAGCGAGGGACTGCCATGGCTGCTGTGTGATGCGGCGGTGCCGGTACGGTCGTTTCCACGCCTCTTGAGCGCTTGAAGCCCGCCATCCTGGGTCTCGAAGTTGCCCGAAATAAGGTTTCGGCTAAAGCGCGCCAGCATTTGAATGCCGCAATATCTTTTGCCTTCGCCCTCAGTATTAACACTTCTCCAATCAACCATATTTTCAATATACATCTCGGCTCATCTCCACGTTGCTAGCCAAAAGAAGCGGCGCTGAGGAGAGTCGTCAAATATAATCAGCTTCAATATGAACAAGAGGCCCGCGCAGGAGCCACAAGGCTCCGCCTTCAAAAAGCATAAAGAGTCGCATCAGAAGGACCACCATCGCAAACAATCGCCTTCAGTACAGCCGCCTAAGCCCGTTCAGTCTGTACAGCATCATGCAAAGAAAGAAGTCGACTACTCAGCTGGGCTGCAGCAACTTCCGCCTTCAAGCACATTAAAGGCAGAGGTCTCATCTTACATTCCTTTCACGGTGGCAAAAAATCTACCTCCGCTACCAGACATCAACGACCCGAAGCTTGTTGAATCGCCTTTTCGCCACAAGTCATATTCACATGGCTACGATCGCAGCTCTACAGCATCAGATGTCACCTACGAACGCCTAGAATTTCTTGGTGATGCCTACTTGGAGCTCTTCGCCTCTCGCCTGATTTACCACCACTTTCCTCTACTGCAAGCCGGAGCGCAATCTCAGGTGCGAGAGCTGCTTGTCAAGAACGAGACATTGTCTGAATATGCTCGGCTGTACGGCTTCCACGATAGAGTCAAGGTCGCCGATATGGAGACCATGTTGCGTGACGCCAAGGACCGTGGCAACAAAGGTCTGAACAAGATTCTTGGCGATGTGTTCGAAGCATACATCGCAGCAATCGTACTCTCTGATCCCGAGCATGGCTTTGCAAGAGCAGAGGCCTGGCTCACAGCTCTTTGGGCGCCGAAGCTGGTCGAAGCAGCCACTTCTCAAAAGTACAGCAACCCTTCCTTCACACTGCAGACCTCTGATCAGGCAGACCCAAAGACGACATACAGTCCTACTGCCAAAGCAGATCTGCAGAAGAGAATTCAAGCATATGACGCCAAGCTTGTCTACGTGCCATACAAGGCCTCTGTTGAGTTGAAGGGCGACCTGTTGGGCCAGAACAAGCACTTTATTGCCGTGTATCTCACAGGCTATGGATACGACAAACAATTGCTAGGTAAGGGAGAGGGCAAGAACAAAGTTGAAGCCGGCAATTGGGCAGCGACTGAGGCGATGCATGGCGAGAGTAAGGTGATTGTAGACGAGTGTGAGAAGAAGCTCAATGCCATGAAGGAGCAGAAAAGGCACGAGAGGGAGGCGAAAGAGCTGGCCTCTGGGCATAAAAAGTGATATATTGGCGGGCAAATTCGTCTGGCTTATTTCAGACAATGTAGTATCAAATCACAATCGTTCTTAACATGTCACTATCCGCGAATCCCGAATGCTGTCATAAGTCTACGCGATTTTGTACTGTCTCAAAGGTCAAAGTCCTCAGCTCATAGATTCGCACTAGTTGATTAGAGCGCATGTACCATGCAAGATGGGAGGACCAGTGGATCATCCGTGATATCTCAATGGCCGGCACAGTGTTCTTTAGTTCTCTGCCCAAATACAAGAGCACTCGAATCATCGGTCGACCAAACGACTGTTCATCATATCTCAGTGACTAGCCGCAGTCTCTTCTCGATCTCTGGCCGGCGATAGGAATACATGAATCCATGGGCGACCAACATACTATTTATGTCATCTCAATGGCTAGCATAGCCTTTGTTTAGGTTTCTACCCATATACAGGAGCATGTGAAGTATCGGGCAACCAACGTATCACCAACAATATATCAATGGCTAGCATAGTCCTTCTTAGATCTCAATTCATATATAGGATCACGTGGACTGCTGGGCGACCAACAAGCCACTAACAACATCTCAATGGCTGGCGTAGTCTTTGTTAAGGTTTGATCCATGCACAGGAGCACTTGAATCACTATGTGGCCAACGTACTTTTCATGATATCTCAACGGCTAGCACATTCAATTTTAGACTTGTGCCAACGAGAAATAGTATGGAAATGAATAGGAAGCGAAAATGCTTTTCACAGTGTCTCAATGGCAACAAGACACAGTTCTATGACTAAAGCTGCTGGTGTACGCATCGCGATATGCAGGTAGTCACCAAGATGTAAAGCGCAGAAACAATGATCATCTCCAAGGTACTGGGATCTCTGTAGCCAGTAAAGCCAACCTCGATATTGCCAACCCAGTGCAGCAAACTTGCCAAAACCCAATTATTCCCATTCGAGTGGTGTTTCATGCATGTATGCTGTGATAATGCTGTCTTTGTACGTTGAAAGTTCCCAGAACTTGCAGTTGCTCAACTCGATGGGCCTCTTGCCATCTGTCTCAGTCCATCCTGGGCAAGATGTGGTCGGGCATTGAGTTCATGGGCGAGCATAGCGCGGAGGGTTTTCGACGAGTTCATCGACGCGCAAGGGAAAGAGGAATAGCTCCTTTACCCCCTTCTCAGCGTCAAGGTACTCTCGACGGACTTGTTTAGAGGTGGAGTAGATGGCGGGATAATCGCCAGGTACTTGTCCTTTGCTGATCTCGTCGGCGTATGTGGTAATGGCCACTTGTTGGTAGACCATTTTGCGTAACTCGGAGGTGAGGGCGAGGAAACGGAACATGTTTGTGGCGAGGCGGGAGGTGAATATGTATGTAGTACCAGCGACTTTAGCGGTATTCGAGATAGTCGTGGCGTGGAGAGCTGCTTTGGCTCGACCAAAAAAGACAGAGGATGACGAAAGTGGTGTTGTCGCTTTTGTTGTGATGTGAGGTCGTGTTTCAAGCGAGAGTGGCCGAAGGGAGAGCGCTTTTGACGACTTTGTGAACAGCTATTAGGAGATGCGAGCTCCATAGGAGACTGAGGTCGCATAAAGTAGCCGCAGTCAGTAACCTGTCCTGCTCTCCGACTACAAGGCATCGGAAAGCTTATTTTACAGTCACAATGCATGCATAGGAGGACCTCAGAATAGCATTCGCAGAGAGCCAGCAGCACAATCTTGATACTCATCGAGCAGTGCAATAAGACGCCCTTTCATGGCAGAACATGGCTCTCTTCACACTTTAGGGCCTGTGCTTAGGTATTGCAAGCGGCAGCAGCAGCAAAAGCAGCGATATACGATCGCAAGATGTGTGTAGTTCTCAAGTGCCTACTTGAACCATTTCTGCAGTGGTGATGCGCCGTAGACGCTAAGAGGCAAAAGAGTCCCAAAGTGCGTTTGACTTGCTCGGGTTGTTGTCTTGTTCAAAGTTGCTTGCTGTATGATTGCGTCGCCATGCCAAACAACTTGGTGCGTGGCCACTCACATCCACAGCTGAAGCAGCAAAGCACCTGGTGCAATTTCATGCAAGCACGCACGCAATATAATTGCGTATGATTCTCACCTAATCTAGCATTGCTGCAAAAGGTGGCTTGGTACAGGCACACTGCGAGGACGATGTGTCGATGACTTTGTGAGGACACCCCAAGCGACGGCAGATGACCTTCATCCATACCACATCGCGGCGATAGGACCTAGACACGCCGATGCGAGAACGATGACAGCGCCGGCAGCTGCGGTCAGCTGGTTACAAAGATCATGCACAGGATTAGCACCGACGCCCGCCACCAGAGACGCAGCAATCTTCCTCAAGATGGTGCAACCACAAGATTTACCCCATTACTTCGACTTCCGACCGAGCATGCAGAGACCGTGCCGCGTCGCATCCCTTCAACATATTAGTCGAAGGACGCTGAATGATAGGCTAAACGCCAGCACTCCACCGTGCAAGGTGGCAAGGCCGGACGACTGCAAGACAGAAAGACCGGGAAGACTCTGAAGAAGGAGACGCATCGGAAGAGGTGCTGAGTGTGCAGGAATGCGAGTGGCACGCCACAGCGGTGCAGATGGACAAAAGCCACCATCACCTGGACTCCCACAATACTCGAAAGAAGACACAGCGGACCTCTTGTATGAGACTAGGAGCCAAAAGGGCGGGAGTCGAGGAGCAGGCATGACGTGAGCCGACAATGCAAAGGCAGGCAATGAGAGATGAATGCACCATGGTCTCAAGCATGAGAGGGCAATGTTGGCGTAGCTCGGATTCCGATCTCTATGAACCGCACGTCAAAATGGATAGTGTGGTTTTGACGGCTGCCATGGACGATGTTCATGGTCATATGGACTGGGACAATGTTTGCATTGTCATAACAGAACCATGCAGCCAGGTTTGCGGTCTCTCACTCGTCTGGAACATGAGGGAAACGCCGTGCTCCTGCATCTGGCGAGTTGGCGCCACGACCAGGAGACGACTCTGCCGGCGGCTGTATGCCTCCGAGAAAGACTAGCAAGAAAGATGCGTCCAACGCCCATACTGCGTGCGACCCGTTGTGGCAATCTTCGCTTTAGAAGCAGCTCCTGTTCATCGGAGACTGCATGAGGATATTTTGCGACAACATGCTGAACATTCCATACAGGAAGAACTAAAGCAGCGACAGTAAAGCTCTTCCTTTGCTTTGGCTGGTATGAACTGCCGAGACGAAGCTATCGCTGGACTTGATGCGTGTCTGAGGAAGAATCGAGACGAAAATGGTCTTCCAGAGGACCGCGAACATAAGTTCGATGTCGACGATATGTATCTCGCATCTTTCATAGTCTTGATTATACACAAAGATCAAGTCCAAGATGTATCGAGCCCATGAGAGCTGCGATGGGGTAGTCATTCCGCATTGCCAATTAATACGGCTGGCGATTAAGAAAGCCAAACCCAGGTGCTCTGAACAGCTGTCACCCTAACGAACGGGTAGCGTAGGCAACGCGATCTTTCAGGAGATTCGATGCTTGCCTTACCCTGGGCCATCGAATCATGCCAGTATCCTGGGATTATTCCGAGAATCTTGGAGTCCCAACAGCCAAACAAACTCGAGGTTCTTGGCTCGCAGAAGTCCATGTCATGAAGATGACCAAGGCGGCACGAAATTCGCCAAACAGATCATTTTATGCTCGGTCCGCATCTTTCATTTTCTGGCACTGAAGCTGGAAATGGGCACAAGAGCCACCAGATGGAGCATCAATCTTCTCGCAACCACGATGGCCAGATTCGCGTCTCAGATTGGGCAATGTTGTGTCCACAGTCAAGCTGTACCGTTGTATTCCCTCTATCGCCACTTCGGGCAGTTCTCGTGTGGCAAAAAATCTGTTTCCGAGACTAGCGCCTGCAGCAGAAGGAATCTTCGAGCCCATTCCGGGACAAGACAGTCTACAATTACTGCATATTACTAGCATGTAGCTGGTCTTGATAGCCTGGGCTGTTGTGATGTCCTTCTCCCATGATGTCCGTCTAGCTCTTATGGATGGGGTCGTGTTTGCCTCGCTGGCGGATTTGCGGCGGACCTACGTTGTATGTTGGGCGATGTGGTGGAAGTAGTATGCCATCGTCGCGCTTTCTCTGAAGTTCAATCCGCTACTATCGCGAAGTCCTTGGTGCGGTGTGGCATGTGTTATCGTTCTCGTTGCGGCGATTTTGCTGCGAGGAATTCGACGAGGCTGTAATGCTTGCTCTGCTGCGGGTCGTTCGAGTACTCTGGGCACAGTTGTGCCTCCTATCATGCACTGGGAATACTGTTAAGGTGTCATCAGTGGTGGTTCCTACCTGTCACTTTACCGCCACTGCCCTCTGCTGGCGTGCGCTTGTTAAGGCAGCCTGTCTCAGCATACCTCCCGGTGTGGTTTTGAGGTGGCAAGCCAGACCACGGCCGCTACACATCCTACCTAGACGTGGTCGTGAGGCTCACGAATAGCGGCCGTTGTGAGAGTGCTGCGATACCTCCGTCCTAGGGTGGCGTGGTGCGGTGGAGATTCGACTTCAGCCGAATCTGGCTTTGAGCTGGTAAGGCAGACAGCTCGTGCGAACGGCACACTCAACAACTGAACAGCACACCGGATCTGTGTACTGGAAAGCGCTTGAACAAGATGACGATGATGCCAAAGAGTTGCTAGCATGCAGACGCTGAGCCAGCTGTGTGAACGCCGACTACGAACCGAAGCTGGCAGCGTCAAAGTCCGCAGAACATCAAGGCCCCTTATGCCAGCTCAAGACGGTGAATCTACAGCTCCAACTACACAGCATCACGCCACATGCCTGCAATCAGACGTTGAGATAAGCTCATGGCAGGGCTGGACTAGCACTGGCTCCGGTTAGACTTGCAGGACTCGGAACCCACCTGTGGCGTTGCCAAAGGTCAAAGCACGCCAAGCTTGCTGGAATGAGTATCTAAACAAGAGAAACAAGAGCAGCAAGGATCTCTTTGCCTATTTACATGAGATACAGGATGGAGATTGACGCGGACTACAATTTATACACCTGCAGATAGCTCAATGTATCTACTACCATTTCCCCCGGCGAAGACCTTGTTTAGCCCTGTTCCTATCGAATCAGGAGGCTTAGAAGGCCCGCTAGCAGCTCCGAGGGAGCAGCTGTTGTTATTGCCGTGCACGGCAGCTTTCCGTTTCCATTTCAGTCATAACATCAGTTCCCGCGCAGCCACTTCCGTTCTTACACCACCAGACGCCGACCACACTTCCCTGACTTGTCCTTGTCTTTTCATATCGCTGCTCAACATCTCAATCTCGTCGCGTCATCCATGGAACAAGTCACATTGCAGAAAAGAAGTCTGTGCCTCACAACGAATCTGACGGCTCTCGACCACAATATCCGACTATGTACACAACAACACCCTGACCACGTATCACTTGAGGCCTACCTGGATACACTGCCGAGTCCATTCTTTCACTTCTTCACGTAACATAGCGCAACACAAAACCCATCAGCTTGGATCTGGGCTGACCGCCGACTGCATTGACCGACGGCGGTCCTTTTGCAAAATTCGCCCACAAGCCGCTGAAACGCAAGCAGCGAACAAGGCTTCTTATTCACCTCAACGACGGTTTTGTTCGTTGTCCAGAGTGCTCAAGCCCATTGAGACAGTTGGCTTCTCATCACCAATACCCGCTCACTTAGGGGTCGAGCTGAAACTTGACACGAAACTGACGTGGGCAACTCGCCTGAGTCCATAAATGCCCACTTATAATGCATTCTGGAGCTTCGGCAACATATATTTGCCAGATCGTTCTGCGTTCTGGTGACTATGAACTCTGTCAAAGATACCGTGTTGTTACGTGCACCATATTAGCATCTTTATTGCTGTGGCATCTTTATTACAGCAGGTCTTCTCGAGTTCGAACGCGTCAAAAAATTGGAGCATATATGGACATACCCGACAATTGCATAGCAGGCTCAAGATCTCCTTATCTCTATTAGTGGACGTCATCTGACCACACCCAAGCCAGCAGCCCATACACACCGATCGAAACTGTGTATTTCTGCCATTGGTCAGCTACGAATGTAGCATAGCGCGCCCTACATGAAATTGAGCTTGAAGCATACGAAGCTGGCTTAAGTTCAGTTCCAGAGAAATGGATAACGTCAACATAGTGCGGGTTTCCTTACCTGACAAGCATCGATATGCCGGAGGCGTCTCAGCCTGAATGAAGCTAGAGCCTCAATGGCAGAAAATCAGATGACGTTACGCGTCCCATCTGGCTTATCATGATATGCGTCCTCACAATGATGCTGTTCAGACTTACATCTCAGACTGATTTCTGGATATTGGTCAGGAAAGACTCCGTTTTGACGCTAAGCTATCTGGGCACCTCATAGGCGCCTCGACAGAGTCAAGGCATGAGGACCAGAAGCTGGCATGCAGTTCATACATGTGTCTTGCAAAGGATACGTCTTCATGGCATGCAAAACCCAGCGCGAAGACCTTGAAGCTTGAAAGCTTGGCAGCCTCAGGACACCAGCGCCGCACACGCGCTGCCGGACTCTGGATTATCTCACAGCTACCAATACTGCGAGTACAACAGAAGCTCATGAAAGGTAAGTACAATGCTGCATTGAGGGTCGAACACAAGCTTGCTATTTCCAAGACCTCACACACATGCACATGCACTACGGTATGTGTCACCTGTCACCCGTGTCTCCTTTCACCTTCACCCACAGCTCCTTCCTCTCCACGCAAAATGCACCACTGCGCAGAGGCTCGCTCCTGCCCGAGCAAGCTCTTACCCACCGGATCGTCGGCGAGATTAGTGCAGAAGTCTAATTTACTCGTGGCTGAGCCCTATCAGAGTCTCATGGCCCGGAGAAGCTCGCCGATGGTCAGCATGACCTTTCTATACCAAGGAGGGAGATGGTAATCGCACAATTGTTGTGGGTGTCGAAATACCTCCTCAGACTCAACGCGATCAATCTCATGCCCTCCAGCGGGAGAATTGTATGAGAGGCGATGAGGCAGGTGCGAGGCGATGGTCAAAGTCAAATCGCGTTGTGCTGGGCTTCAGGCCCTCGCGCGCTCAGTATCCAGCTGCGGCAAGCTATAACAATCGCTACAATGGACGTATGAACACGCAAGTAATCGGAGGAGGTTGCCAGAGCCATCCTCATGCACTATGCCAAGTTTTGGATTGATTGGCAGTGTTGGTGGTCTATATCAAGGCCATGGGGCACACGACGCCAGCAACCTCGCCAGAGCATCATTATAGGCACACCAGCCACAGCCCCACTCTGCGTGTTGCTAGTGCGGTGACAATAGGCAACGGGCACGAGCACCGTCTGGTGTCACTCAGAGCGAAAGTCTCCAGACTCTCCCACTCGTACTCCTTCTTCTCCGCGCCACCCCACTACCTTCACACCCACCATCGTTCCATCACCACTCTTTACTCCCCACTATCGTCATCCAAGCAGCCTTCGGCGTGCTCTTCTTGGTCAACCAGCCTTCGAGCCTCTTGGTCAGGCTCATCCTACCTGTGTACTGTCGTTCATCCCAAGCCACTCCAGTCACCACGCACTCAACTGCATCCGCCTCCGCAATGACCGCTACCAGCAAGGGTCAGGGCCCGGTCACTCCACCGGCAGCCGTTCAGGGCGTCAAGACCACTGACGACCCGCCGCCGGCACCCCTTCGCGTTACGCGTGGCCGGTATGTCACTCACTGCCAATCTCTAGGCACGCGCACCACTGACCATACTTTCTGTAGCATGGACGAGAACCACAGAGTCCGTAGTCCAGAAGAATCTCCACGCGTAGGACGCGCAACGAACCCTGCTACCCTGTAAGACTTCATCTCCTCGTCAGATATTGCTCACTTACTGATCTCGTTCACTCAGTGACACCTCTACCATGGACCGCGAAGCCCAGGGCGTGATCTACGACCCTCCGGCGGACTCAAGCATCCCTGTCAAGTAGGTCGAGACTTCTCGCGCGAATCATGCTCTGTTACTCACATTCTCACAGTGGCAACTTGCCGCCGCCCCCAAGATGGGATGGTCCGCCAGTCGTCAGTGGCCAAGTCGCTCATCCTGACGACCCTTTTGTCTCTGCCACTCTCACCGGCAGTGCTCCAGCCTTCGTCCCGGCTACCAACAACCACCAGTCAGCTTCACCAGGGGCTGGAAGCTCTTCATCCCCGGGCGGAGGTTCGGCTGATGGCGGATCTTCCAATGGATGCATCGTCAACGGCGGCGCCTCTAACGGCAGCTCGGTCCACATGTCCAGTGGCAGAGATTCATCTTCTCCTAGCAACGGACAAAGCTCTGAGAGCCCGGACCCGGTCATTGTCACCACCCCGAACCCACGCGGCAACGCCATGAACGCCATGAGATATGATATGCCGTCTCCCGTCGTCACCAGGTTCTTGTGTGTCGACAACGTTTACGCGAAGGAATTTGACGAAAACAAGCCGATGGGCAAGATCAAAGCGCTGGTAAGTATGAACGACCTTGCACTCCAGGGACCTCACTGACCGCTTCACGCAGCCGATTTTCAAGGAACTCGTCCAAAAGCTTGGTATCTTCGCCCTCAAGCCCGCTGATGCTGGCGCACAGACGATGCTACTGTTTGTCGACACGTGGTCTGGAGCCAGGTCACTTCACGCCATGCTGCAGATGACCCATAATGTTCGCTACATTACGTGTCAGGCCTTCAGAGCCGCCAACGTCATGATCCCAGAGACGATCGATCGCCTGTCTGCCGAAATTGACTTCACTGTCACTATCAAAGACAGAAGTCGTGCTCGTCGCTTCAGCAAAGAGGCTGTGATTGAGATGGCCAAGGGTGCTGCAGCCAAATTCGGTATGGTTTTGCACTTTGCGATTTTTGACGACAGCGAGTTCACCCAGGACGGTCGTCTGCGCTTCAAGATCGAATACGACAGCGTCGGCGACGCCAACGATGCCGTGCATGTGACTAACCCAGCGGGTGGCTTGAGTCTTCCTTGCGGTACACATGAAGTGAGTTTTCCGGCCTATTTCCGATACCGACGTCATGACTAATACCCACTAGCACCTGCATATCAACGCTCGTGGTTATGAGCCTGTTGATGTCAACAGTCCTGCTGGCCAGTCCTCCGAGACACCGCAGACGCCTTCGCCGCGCCGTAATGGCAGTGGTAGTAGCGACGTTCTGAAATACAGCCCAACCGGACGTACTGCCACGCGCACGACTGCTAACGGCAAGACTGCTTCCGTGCCCGGATACGTTGTCCCCAGCAAAATCCCTGCGCCATCCAATCGGGATAGCCAGCACGCAGGCGGCCGCGACATCTACGCGACTGTCGATCCTACCACCGAGTACCCCATGATCGGACCAGACGGGCTCCAGCACCAAGCCTCAGCCAAGCCACAGGATGTCTGTGAATTCAGAATCCTGAGCGGCCAAGACGTTCGCACCACGTTGATGGTCCGCAATGTCCCACCGGAGATGGCTGGTGCAGACTTTGTCAATGTGCTTCAGGCAACTGTCCCGGGCGAGTTTGACTTTGCGTACAACCGCATTGACTTCCAGAAGAATCAGTCGGTCGGTTATGCCTTTGTCAACTTCACTGGCGTGGGGCCTCTGCTTCGATTCGTCCGTACTTGGCGTGGCAATCTTCTGCCACACAACATGGGCCGGAAACATCTGAGACCGTGCGCTGTGTCGTATGCAAACACTCAAGGCTTCGAATGCCTGGTCGCCAAATTCCGGAACTCTTCCATCCTGGATGAAGCGAAGCCCTGCCGTCCATTGCTTTTCTGGAGCGTCGAGTCCGCATACGACCGCCCGCAGCTGATCGGTCAAGAGCGGGAGTGGCCTGACGTTGACAACGCCTCCAAGAAGAGCCGCTCTGTCGAGAATGCGAAGATTTCCGGTCTCTACACCCCTCGTGCTCGTGTCAATAGTGCTCGTGGTGGTCGCCGTGGCGGTCACACTCGCTTCGACCGCGGCACCACCGCCCATCAGCAGGAGGAGAACCAGATGGGCTTTGCCAACTACCAGCACGGCGTTGGACCTGCGCCCTTCTACGGCCCATACGCTCAGCCGCGTTTCCAGGGCCCGCCTATGCTGTACGATTGGCAGACCAGCCAACTAGTCCCTCCCCACGCCGTGGGATACCCGTCGATGCCATTTCCGACGCAGCCGATGATGCAGGCATCTCCTGTCCAGGGATCCGCTTTGCGCACCCATACCCACGGAAACCTTGGTTACCGTCACCCAGTCATGCCGGGTCACTTGGCGCCGGTCAACAACCCGTCTGAGGTCCAGGCTGCCAACCAGGATCAATTCCAGCCCCTTCTGTATCCCATCAAGGGCCAGGTCCCGGAATACTATCGCCCTGCCTGAGTACAAAACACTATCGCCACCGTTGGGCACAGCACACAAAAAAAAAAGAACCGGTTCGCCGCGTACACCACGCTATTGAGATCTTCTTTGCTTTCAAGGTATTCACCACTGCGGAATCAGGATTAGTAGCAGCCAACCTCGTTGGAAGCGAACATCAGAGCACAACACAAAAAAAAACTTTTGCCGCGCACACCACGCGGTTGGGATCGCCTTTGCTTCAACCAAGCATATTTAGCACCACCGCGGAACCAGGATGAGTAGCAGCCAACCTTGTTGGAAGCGAAAATCAGGATATCACGGCTCTTGCTCGTGTTCGAGCATTACCTCATGACTCGGATGTTTTCGCGATACCCAGGCAACACTACGGTGTGCCATTTGCTTTCCTTTGCGCATGCCCTTTCACCTTTCTTTCCTTGCTCCCTAACAGTGGGATCCTGTTGTTTTTAATATGAGTTTCTCCGGGTAATAGTAATAGCTCTCAGGTGGATCCAAGGGATCGGAGCGCATGGTTCGAATGGTCAGACGCGAACACAACAGTGGATCGCGTTTTGTTCTCAATACGGAAGTAGCATAAATAGTCCAAATAGTTCATCAACCGCAATCAAACCGAAGTCCACGACTTTCAATGAAAATAGGCATGCGTATCGTGGCGATTCAATATTGAATCGTGTGCTGAAGTTGTTGTCAAGTCCACCGGAGAGTGACGCGCTTTCCGCTCGGCGTTATGCCACGTCCCCTCGAACACCTTGATCGATCAACATCCATACAGTAACGTTCCCTATTGCACACCACTTTCTCGCCTTAGAAGACAACTTCCCTCCTCGACCCTGCATACTGGAGAATGTATTGATCTATCAGACAGTCGCCGTGCTGTCGCATTCTCTCGCCAACAATGGTTACCGCCCGCACCGTCAGTCTTACACTTGCGAACCTCCTGCTTCCAGCCGCTATCCTGATATTTGCGTCCGGTTTCTTTCCCTACAAGCCGCTACTTCCAGGTCTTGCAGAATGGGAGGATGACGCAAATACGGGATTACAGTCTGGCGTTGGATCTCATGCGCCTTTCAACAAGGTCGTGTTCATGGTTGTCGATGCGCTGAGGAGCGATTTCGTGTTCGGAGAGGACAGTGCAATGGAGTTTATGCAAAGGTGTGTTGGCTCCCAGGAGATCGTCTTGCGAATCAGGTTCTAACTGCCATGTAGTCTGATCAGAACTGGTGCTGCCGTTCCGTTCACGGCGCATGCAACTCCTCCAACCGTTACCATGCCTCGCGTCAAAGCCCTCACGACTGGCTCTGTTCCGTCTTTCCTCGACCTCATTCTCAACTTTGCGGAGAGTGATACATCCTCGTCCCTCGCTGCACAAGACACCTGGCTCGCACAACTGCGGCGCCGAGGTCACGGACAGAAAGAGGAGAATGTAGTATTCTATGGAGATGATACATGGCTGAAGTTGTTCCCTGGCGACTTCTTCGGGCGCAGTGAAGGCACGAGCAGCTTCTTCGTTTCGGTTAGTAGGCACACACGCACATGCACAATGCTCGTCGTCTGGCTGCTAGCAGGCACACTAGCAGCACAGGCGCGGCAGCACAGTAGAACACCACAAAGCTAAGTACCGTCTTTCTTCTTCTTGTAGGATTTCACTGAGGTCGACAACAACGTGACCCGTCATCTACCGGCTGAACTCCAGAGACCCGACTGGAACGCTTTGATAATGCACTACCTTGGCCTTGACCACATCGGCCACAAGACTGGCCCGCAAGGTCCAGCGATGCTGCCCAAACAGCGCGAGATGGACGATATCGTGCGCATGATCTACGAAGCTGTGCAGACCGAAGAGCACCTTCAAGACACGCTTGTTGTGCTCGTAGGCGACCATGGTATGAACGCTGGTGGCAACCATGGCGGCAGTGGCCCTGGTGAGACGGAGCCAGCTCTTGTATTCGCGAGTCCGAAGTTTGCTGGTATTCAGACGCGCTCTTGTCCTGCAACTCCAAAGGAAGGGACAGAATTTGAGTTCTACCGCAAGGTGCAGCAGAGCGATGTCGTCCCGACGCTTGCTAGCCTACTGGGCTTCCCTATCCCCAAGAACAGCTTGGGAGTTGTGCTACAGGAGACTGCGGAGTCGTTACTAGGAGATGAAGCATGGGTGCGGGCATTGAAGAGGAACGCAAAGCAAGTACTCTTTATTCTCAAGGCGAGCGTAGGCGAAGAACGGTGGGAGGCTGCTACAAGCAGACACACGCATGGTACCGCCAACTGTGATAGTCTGGGGGATGAGGAAGAAATGGCATGCTTGTGGGCACGGGCTGTCCACTCGAAAGGCATCAAAGACGAGAAAGATGCGTACGCTCGATTCCTCTACAAGACGCAAGACGCCCTCAGCAGTACCGCAAGCTCGTACGACGTGCCACGCATGGTCGCAGGAGTTGGACTCGCGGCCGCCAGTTTGCTTCTGGCTGTCTTTGCATTCCCCAGCATCTGGCCGCCTACTCTTGCTGGAAGCTCTTTGACGCTCACGAATATCTTGTACGGCGTGATGATGTTCGCAACATCATACGTGGAAGAAGAACAGCATTTCTGGTACTGGCTCACGCCCGCTTGGCTTGCTTTCCTCGCTGCTCGCTCACTGCAACAAGCCAACAGGCTGCGTCTGCCAGGCGACTGGAACCTTCCAAGCGCGATTTTCGTCCTGCCTATCCTCGCATGTCACCGCCTCATGCTACGTTGGAACCAAACCGGCCAAAAGCACTCTGGCGAACCAGACATCGCACACACTTTCTTCCCTTCGCACCACGTCTTGATGTGGTTGCTAATACTGATAACGTACCTCGTGGTTGGCGTTCAATTGGCTAGAACTTGTCTCAGAAGCGCTACTATCGGTGACGCCGATCTTGCTATTGCGTTTGTTGTCATCTTACCGGCGGTGGTGTTCAAGTTGAACTTCACGCAAGCGGATGCGCCAGAGCTGGTGCTAGGGCTCGGTGAGAACTTGCGAGCGGTTACTGCTAATATCGACCTTGTGTCGCAAGCGAGAGTGGTCTTTGTCATGCTGACTTTATGTCTGATCGTGGCTTCCCTTGAGGCGAAATGGAGCAGCAAGAAACAAATCACGAAAAGTAGGTGTCTGGATAGACGTCTTCTAACGCTGCCAACGCTAATGATGTGTAGATTCTGCCGTCACCCTCGCCGACCGTATACACGTACTACTCACGCTTTTCCTGATCACGCAGACGAGAGCGCCGAACATTCCACTTTTCCTCCTATTGGAAGGACAACGCTTCTGCTTCAGACGCCTACTCTCTCAGCCCACGACGACAGCAACTGCCAACCCTCAAGCGTTGCCTGTAGCTCTGAGCTCTCTTCTGCTGTCCCAAACAGCCTACTTCGCCTTTGGCGGGTCCAACTCGATTTCCAGCATCGATCTGAGCAACGCATACAATGGTGTTGCAGACTACAACATCCTCGCAGTCGGCGTGCTTCTCTTCGCCAGCAACTGGGCAGGCGCAATCTGGTGGTGCAGCGCTGCCGTCACACTGCTTCTTCCCAGGTCCCAGGTCGAGCAGCCGCCTGCTCAAGCGAAGAGCGCAACGTCCAAGAGCAGAGCATGGATCGAGCAGGAGAGGGCTAAGCTACACACAGACGCGATGTCCGCCGTTACAGTACTGGCATCTTCCACATCTGATGCCAAGTCGGCCACTGTCATTGACAGTTGGACCATGTACAACACTGCGACGACAGCTTTCACGGCTGCTAGCTTGGTGGCTGTGATGGCTGCTTGTACCTTGTTGCGCACGCATTTGTTTATCTGGACGGTGTTTTCGCCGAAGTATCTGTATGCGATGGCTTGGGCGGTTGGCTGGCATTTGATTGTTAATTGTGGATTGGGAAGACTGCTATGGGTGTTGGGAAAGAGTGGTTGAGTCGAATATGATAGATTGATTCGTAGTGCTTGGTCAGCGTTGTGCATACAATGTGATGAAATGAAAACCTCTTGACTCGATCCGGTATATATACGCTGTATCTCCCCTCGACCGTGAGCTGGAGAAAAGACTGTTATTTTGATGTGCCTTCGTTATACATCTTGCAGACGGATTAGTATCGGCGTCTGCCCGGCTTTCGCTCGGCGAGCCTGGAATCAACACCTCACGCGTGGTGTGGTGCCCTTGGTGATGCGATGCGAGCGATGGTTGAAGAACATCTGCCAATAATCCATTGAGACAAGATTCCGCGATCATACCACAGGATTCACCCGTATAGAGGCTAAAGTCTCGGACAAAACGAAGGCGCATTGGTGCTTGCAAAGCTGTTTCGCTGTCGCCTACCACCACCGACGATCTCAGCGTCAGGCTAACTCAGTCGACATCACCACAACTTTCTAGGAGCGCCTATCTCTACCCTGGTTCCGGTCTCTACCTCTGGGCATCTCTTTGAGACTCCCGTCTTGTCCGTCCAGCCTGATCGGCTCTTGACGGGCCCTTTGCCGTCACCTGATACCCCTCGGGAGCATTAGCTGGTCAACCCTCGTCGTCTCGATTCCAGGAGACCTGAGATCCAGCGCCAGGACATTGAATCCACTCGAAAGCGCACCCGGCAGGCTCCAAGACATCCGTTTCGATTTGACCCGGCGTCAGCCCAAGAGCCGTGAGTTGTGCTGGACATCACAAGCACCGAGGTACTACAGCCGTACTACCTACCCTTCATCTTGCGCCGCATCACTAGTCGCGTTACATCGCTCGAGGGTCGAATTCGTTGACCGGTTACGCAAATAACGAATCACAATGCCTGGCTTAATAGAACCTCACGATGATCTCACCGGTGCGGTGCAGCAGGTAAGCGTGCCACTCCTTCCACCCGATCAACATGTGAATTAGCATTTCTTTCGTGCCAAAAAGACGCCCGCGGCTCATCGTATGGCCAGTGTGTTACCGGGAAAAGGGTTGCAGGGGTGCCAACTCTTGATTTATATATGTGTATCACGACGGAGAAAGCTTGCTGCCATAGCTCCATACAGCATGATATACAGAATCCTGACTAACAACTGCTTGCTCTGACAGATTATACTTTCGTCATCAGACTCGGACTATCTTGATCAGCTGATTCCTCTGCTCAAGAATGCGCAAACGCAGACACAAGTGCAGCCTCTAATCCAGGCTCTGAACCAGGTCTCTGGAGAGCGCGAGGCTGAGATTGAGCGCATTTGCAACACAAATCACCAGGAGTTCATTACTAGTGTAAACCAGCTTCAAAATGTCCGCGAGGGTACAGTTGGTCTCACATCTGAGATCATGGAATTGAGCCAGTCGATTGAGACCACGACGGAGAAGCTTGCCGAGCAAAAGAAAGCACTCGTGGAAAGCCGAAGTGTTCGCCAAAATATCGATGACACGACACAGGCGTTGAAGGATTGCTTAGAGGTGCTTAGGCTTGCCAATCAAGTGCACGACCTTCTGAGCAAGAAGTCGCATTATGCTGCTCTGCGAGCATTGGATGAGCTACAGAACGTGCATCTCAGGGAGGTGACACGCTACAAGATCGCGGAGATGATTGAGCGCTCGGTACCCGCTACACAGCGTCTCATCTCTGAAGCGGTCAAAGCCGACCTCAACACATGGCTGTACCGCATCAGGGAAACCTCGCAATTCTTGGGAGAAGTCGCATTCTACCATACAGAGATGCGGAGGACGAGAAGCAAAGAGCGCTGGGGCGAAGAAGACTCTTATCTTGGTAGTTTTAGTCTCAACTCGGCAGTCGAACTTGTTGCCGACGAGGAGGAAGAGTTTGATGTTCTGAACAATGACGAAGTACAAGTTGACTTCAGTCCATTGTTCGAATGTCTTCACATTCATGAGGCACTTGGGCAGACAGACAAATTTCGCGCCGAGTATGCAGCCACTCGCCGACAGCAGAAAGACCTCCTACTTCCGACAATGCTCAGACTCGAAGATGAAGAGAACGCAGGACTGAGCTCCTTGCTCGAAGGTATTGCTGGCTTCGCTATCGTTGAGCGTGCCACTATGATGAAGACATCCGACAACTTCCGCACGCAGACTGATGTCGATGAGCTTTGGGACAACATGTGTCAGTCCGCCATCAAGCTTATCAGTGCGGCGCTACCTACGGTCGATAATGACGAAAAGCTGCTCAAGATCAAAGGCGTCATTGCGCTCTTCATACAGACCATGGACAGCTGGGGCTACTCTGTCTCCGCCCTGGATAGTCTCTTGCTTACCCTCTTCGACAAGTACAGCTCACTATTGAAGAAACGCTTCAGCGATGACTTCCAAGAAATCGTCGAATCTGACGACTACATGCCCATGCCCATCAATAACCCTGATGAGTATGGCAGAGTCATGTCTGTGTCTTGGTACACGCCACCTGCTGGCCAAGAAGACCCCGAGCGCATTACGTACCCGTGCATTCTTCCATTCTCTCAGATGTACCCACTCGTTTGCATCGACATACGCAACTTTATCGAGCAAATCTACCTTTTCTCGGACAACCATTTCAACCAGACAGCAGATATTGATGCGACCCTCAAGACTGCTCTGGACGATCTCCTTGTCCACCGTGTCGCACGCACCTTGGTCGAGCGACTCTCAACACAATACCCGGGCCAGATTGTGCAGATCCTCACCAACTTTGAACACTTGGAACAAGCTTGCTTCGAGCTTGAGACCCTCCTCGTTGCATACCGATCCTCGTCTTCCGCCGCGGGACCGATCTCCCTTAGCGCCACGGCAGAGTTCCGTGCAGGCAAGAAGAAGGCCGAAGTGCGCATCTTCGAGCTCGTCAACAGCAAGATCGACGATCTCATTGAGACAGCAGAATATGACTGGCTGTCCACATACGTCCCAGACGTCGCGAGTTTGTACATGCAAGAGCTCACTCGCTATCTAAGCAACATCATGTCCTCTGTCCTGATAGGCCTGCCGGACCTGATCAAAGATCAAATTTACAACGAGTCGCTCGGACACATTGCAGCCGCCATTCTTTCCTTGCCACTCGACTCCAACATCCGCCAAATCTCTTCGCAAGCCGCCACAGCATACAGCCTTGACGTCAGCCACCTAGTCAGCTTCGTCGAGGCCCTGCCAAAATCCGCTTCGTTGCTCGAGTTGCTCGATGAGCTCCGCCAAACGACCGCGCTCATGTCTCTAGCGGCCGAGGGCAAGGGTGAACAGTTCTTCGACTCCTCTGTGAGCGGCCTCAAATTCGGCAAAGTCGATAAGATCAAGGGTGCCGAGTTGCTGGAGAAGGTCAGCGTTGCGCCGACGGAAGCGGAGGAGGCAGCCGGCAGGCAGAGTAGTGCGCTTGGAAGGCTGAGCACGCAGGTGCAGGGTATGGGCTTGGGTGGCAGCGGGAGCGGCAGTAGTCCTGTCGTTGGAGAGAGGAAGGGCTTTGCGGATGATTTGAGAGGCAGGTTTGGTAAATTTGGTAGAGGCTGATGCTCGAAGGTTGTACTGGTGCTTGCGGAAGCGTCGAAGATGTGGAGTAGTGCATGTGGTATGGTAGAGTCTACGTCAACAATGGAGTCGGATGGAACGGGTATCATATTGCTGCGTCATTGACGCTTTATCCTACATGGTTACCTGATTATCGTCTTGTCTCGTCTCATCATACACGTCGCTGCACTTTCGCACTTCAGTAGCCACCTTGTTCTTTCCTTTGATCGCCCTCGACGCCATCACTACTACCGGCGTCACCTGCTTGAACGGCCTGCTCGTCACCTCTGAGCTTCGCAAAGTAAGCTTTGATGTCTTCTGCTCCGACCGCTTGGCCACTCTCAGCGAAAGGTGCAAGGAAAGCCTTGACTTTGTCTTTCACGTGGTTGTACGCCATCACGCCTTCAATGGCACGTACGCGGTCCATGCTCGAGAGCGCTGCCTCGCCTCGCTCCAGTAGTGAGCCAGAATGAACACTGCGTCCTGCAGCAGAGCGAGCGTCATCTTGTTGCTCGCCGTCTGATTCGGACATTGGAGGTTCGTAGGCTTCCTCTTCTTCGAGTAGTTGAGGATGTCTGGAGAGGCGAGGGAAGCAAGAGGCGCAGCGGCAGAAGTTGTCGCGGAAACCTTCGTTGAGGAACAGACTAATGCTGGCGGACAGTGCTGCTGGCAATGTTTCATGTTTTGATGTCGCGTGATCATTAGTTAGCGGCGCTGCCTCCGCCTCCGCTATACCATTTGTCTCCTGCTCGGGTCTGAGCTTCTTAACACTTTGGCCGTCGTTTTCGACGTCGTCTTCAGCCTTGCGTTTGTTGCCCTCGGGCGCTGGTGATAGTGTCGCGGTCGTGGTCTCCTGTTTTGCTGTCTCTGGCAGGGCATCGGGTTTGGAAGGCACTGCAGGCAAGAAGCCGGTAGTCCCAGCGTACTGTTTGATCCATGGGAAAGCGTCGACGCATTTGTAGCAGATCAAGTGGTCGAAGTCATCTTCTGCTGGGAAGCCTTTAGGTAGTGGTGCCTCTTCAACGCTGTCCGCATGTCCTGTGTTGCCGTTCTCCAGGGGTTGCGCCTCTCCCGCCTCGTCTTCTTCCTTGACAGACTCCAACGTGCCACTTGTGTCCTCCTTCGGCTTCAGATGGGGCTGCTGCCTAGGCACGCCAATCAAGCACTCGGGATGCCACCAATCCTCTCCACAGCCTCCTTCCTCGACTGTTCCGAGACCAAGACATTGGAACATGGTGCCTTTCTCCTTCTCAGGATCATATTCCTCGCCACATCCGCAGAACTTGCCCTCAAAGTTCTGGTTATACTTGTTGCCGTGCCTTGCCACTTCGCCCAAAACACCGCCTTTAGCTCCTGTCTCTGAATTCAGGCGCAGATTGCATGGCGTTGCGCTGTTGGCAAGTCTAGTAGTGCCGCAGTCACAGACAAAATCCCTCTTGGAGAACAGCTCTACGAGATTGTGTTCGCCGTGACAGCTGATGCTGCAGCTGTAGCATACTCCGGCAGGTGTATGTTGCTGGTATTTGGACGCAGGTGGAGGCGTGCAGGTGAGGCAGGCGAATATCGATTGCCTCAGTGGGCCGAGTGGCTTTGTACAAGAGTCAAATTGGTATGGGAGAGCTTCACGCGCGTCGGCCTCGAGTTGGAGCTGGGATGAAATGTAGTCGGCCGCAGTCTGGGAGGTTTCTGAGGCCTGCGACATGCTGCTGCTGCGCTTGAGGCCGCCATTGAGCGAGGCCTGAGGTGGCATTGGCGGATCCATACTGGCGAAGTTGACTGATGACCAACGTGAGATGCTTTGCTTGAAGAAGAAGACCAGCGTAATACACGCTATTCTAATACTACATGTATTGATGGATGTAATGCTCTTTCACGTGCTCGCGATGCGACTGTGACGCGAGAATCCACGCTAACGGCCGGCGGACGCGACTGGCGTAAAGTGCCTCTATCGGTCGTCCAGGGCGGGCGTCAAAGAAACATCCGGCCGAACAACAACCCCACCAAACACCACACATCCCACATGAGGTAATGCTCCCTATACCAAGGTGTATGGTACAGTAACATATCGCTGACATCCACAAGTTCACCATTGCACCCCAACATGTCGGCAGCCAACCGCGGAGCTCCTTCAGGAGGACGCAAACGAGGAAGAGAAGCCGACGATGATGTATCTTCCAATGCTGCACCACCTTCGAGTCGTATGTCTGGCCTCGCCTATAGTGATATGTGTCGAAACAAGCTGACAATATTGCAAAGCTCCCGCATCATCACCTCCAATGTTCCCTCAGCAGGGTGATATGGACGTGGAAGACGACGATGGTGACCTGGACGCAGAGGACGACCTTATTCCTGACCTCGACGATCTTGACGAGATGGCAGAAGACGATGCAGGTATCGATCTCTTCGCCGACAACTTTGAAAACGACTACAACCGTGGAGAGAACAACGAGTACCGTGGCCGCGATATCGACGATGAGGGTGACTATGACCAGATGGATATGGCGCAACGAAGACAACTCGAAGCTCGCTTGAATCGTAGAGACAGAGAGTTGGAACGCGAGCGTCGCAGAATTCCAAGGGCTGCTCAAGTCTTGGAAGACGAAGACGACGATCTTGCAGATCTCACACGCCAGCCTCGCCGCAGAAGGCACCGCTACGATGAAGAGCAGGAAGATATCGACATGACTGAAGACATCATGAATGAGGAGCTTTCACTAGAAGCTCTCATGGATGTTAAAGCCGCATCGCTGGTAGAATGGGTGGCTTCGCCAGCTGTCTCCAGGACGATCGCACGAGAGTTCAAAAACTTCCTCACAGAGTACACTGATGATAAGGGCACCTCGGTCTACGGCGTTCGTATCAGGACGTTGGGTGAGGTCAACGCTGAATCTCTTGAAGTTTCCTGGGCACACCTATCTGATTCAAAGCCGGTCTTGGGCATGTTCGTTGCACAGGTGCCGTCTTCCATCCTACCCATTTTCGATCAAGTTGCACTCGACGTCACACTCTACCACTATCCCGATTATGAGCGCATTCACTCGGAGCTGCATGTTCGCATGAGTGATCTGCCTATCTCTCTCACTTTGCGCCAGCTCCGTCAAAACCACCTGAACTCTTTGCTCCGCGTTTCTGGTGTGGTCACTCGCAGGACTGGCGTTTTCCCACAGCTCAAGCACGTCAAGTTCGACTGCACCAAATGCGGTGTCACGCTAGGACCTTTCCACCAGGACAGCAACTCCGAAGTTAAGCTCAGCTTCTGCCAGAACTGTCAATCTCGTGGGCCTTTCACAGTCAATAGCGAAAGGACTGTCTATCGTAACTATCAGAAGCTCACTCTCCAGGAATCGCCTGGCACAGTCCCTGCCGGTCGTTTGCCTAGACATCGTGAGGTCATTCTGCTCTGGGACTTGATCGACTCCGCGAAACCCGGCGAAGAAGTCGAGATTACTGGTATCTACCGCAACAGTTACGATGCCCAATTGAACAACAAGAACGGTTTTCCCGTGTTCGCCACTATCATTGAGGCGAATCACGTCGTCAAGAGTCACGACCAGCTGGCTGGTTTCAGGTTGACCGAAGAGGACGAAAGGGAGATTCGCGCCTTGAGCCGTGACCCAAAGATCGTCGACAAGCTTATCAGATCTATCGCACCTTCAATCTATGGCCATGAAGACATCAAGACCGCAGTTGCTCTCTCGCTCTTTGGTGGTGTTGCGAAGGTAGCACAGGGCAAACACGCCATGAGAGGTGACATCAACATTCTACTACTTGGTGACCCTGGTACTGCTAAGTCGCAGGTGCTCAAGTACATTGAAAACACTGCCCATCGTGCTGTGTTCGCCACCGGTCAGGGCGCCTCTGCTGTCGGTCTCACTGCTAGTGTCAGGAGAGATCCGCTTACGGCTGAGTGGACTTTAGAGGGCGGTGCGCTTGTGCTTGCGGACAGAGGTACATGCTTGATTGATGAGTTTGACAAGATGAACGATCAAGACAGAACCTCCATCCACGAAGCAATGGAACAGCAGACTATCTCGATCTCGAAGGCTGGTATCGTCACGACGCTGCAGGCTCGCTGCGCTGTCGTAGCTGCCGCTAACCCCATCGGTGGTCGTTACAACAGCACTGTTCCTTTCAGCCAAAACGTTGAGCTTACCGAGCCTATCCTGTCTCGTTTCGACATCCTGTGTGTCGTTCGCGATACTGTTGACCCCTCTGAAGACGAGCGTCTGGCCAAGTTCGTTGTGAACAGTCACGGTCGCGCTCACCCTGTAATGTCATCGGCACTTGGCTCCCAAACTCAGAATACTGCTGCCAACGAGGATGGCATGGATGATGATGAGTCCGAGCAGCAGACTAATGGTGCACCTGCTGTTCCCACAACCGAGATCCCGCAGGAGCTACTCCGAAAGTACATCCTCTACTCCCGCGAGAGGTGCAGGCCTAAGCTGTACCAAATTGACCAGGACAAGATCGCACGTCTTTTCGCTGACATGCGTCGCGAATCTCTTGCCACTGGCGCATACCCCATCACCGTAAGTTTCTACTATCCTAAAGCATGGTACATCATTCTCAAAGCTTCGCTCACTGACACTACGTTCCAGGTCCGTCACCTCGAATCCATCCTTCGTATCTCGGAAGCCTTCGCAAAGATGCGCCTATCAGAATACTGCAACGCATCCGATATCGACCGCGCCATCGCCGTCGCTGTTGACAGCTTCGTCGGCAGCCAGAAGGTCTCCTGCAAAAAAGCACTCGCTCGCGCTTTCGCCAAGTATACCCTCAATAGGCCTGGTGCGGTCAAGAACCGTAGGGCCAATGCTTCGAGCTCGAATGGTGTTTCTGTCGAGGCTTGAAGTGCGACGTCACTTCGTTTGGACATGAATGTGATAATGGGGCTTGAAAAGGAAGGCGAATGAGGTGCATGGCAAGGAATGACGGGATACCCAAGGCGCAAATTTTTTTTCCGTGTTCTAGTTTGGATTCAAGGCTGTTGAGTATTTGCAGGCACTGCCTGTTTGTTCATGAAAATAGACGTCTTACGTTCCCAGAGTTCCTACGCCGTTCGTGCAAAACGTGTCATTGGTCAAGTGACGTGCAGTCATCAACGAAACTTACACTTGTAGTGTGATGGGCCTATATAATTGCCCGACGCTTGCACTCAGGCCTCGCGTGAGTGTTTCTCTGCAGGGGTACGTGCATGTAGTCACAAAATTCGGATGCATTCTTCGAACGCACGCATGGTAAGAAGGTGTGACGTTCTCTGCACAAGCGACAAACCCAGCAGAAGATGAAACCCGTGAGCTGCAGGGGCGATAGTATCCTGAAGCCTTACGTCTGACAAGAACTGACCGGGGTCCCAGTCGACTATGCCCCGGGGTCACACAGAATAGATGCATGCATGCATGCATATGCAATGCAATGCAAGAGCGTGAAGCTGCACGACAGACAGGGAGCAAAGCTTGGTAAGGACTTAAGATGCAGGGTACAGGGTATCTATACACTTCTATGCTAATTTACACATATGCATGTCTCAATGACTCGATCACACAGGAAACCCGGAACCATCGTCTTATAGGACAATGGCTCATGCCTGTTTCCTGGTAGCGATGGACCAGCTCGTCCACTCGGTGAAAACGCTTCCATGCACCTTGCTCTTCGGGTCGAGCCACCACTTCTCTTGCAGCTCCGCGTACATGGTCGCAATGGCGCCGTAGTGCTTCGGATCCATGGCGACGAGGACCTTGGCGAGGAACAAGCTCGAACGGCTGCAAGCGTTGGCGTGGAGCTTAGATCCGTCTTTGGTCATTTCGGCGTGCACTGAAGCCAGCAGGGCGAGGACGGGCTCGGAGTTGGAGATTTCGGGTGTGCTCTTGTGCTTGCTGCAAGCGTCGAAATAGACCTTCAAGACGGCGAAAGCTCTCTCGGCGGTCGGCTTGCTGCTTGTTGTGCGGATGAGAATGGTGAGAGGCATGAGAATGTCGAGGGCGAGGATGTTCGCGTGCTGAGCTTTCACGTAGATAGTCATGAGGTCGAGGACGCGGTTCTTGAAGTTGATGATGTTGTCCTTGGCGTCTTTGTTCTCTTGCTTCTTGCCAGATCTCTTCTTGATCTCCCTGAACACCTTCTCAAGGGCAGGCTCTACCTCGAGCATTTGTTCGTCGTCCATGTCCGAGTCTTGATCTTCTTCGTCGGCGTCCATGTCAAAACCAGCGGAGCCGAGGGCTTCTGCGAGCTTCTTATCAAAAGCAGCGAGTTCCTCTTCATCTTCTCCGCCAGCCTCGTCATCATCGCCTGAGCTCTCGTCGTCGGAGTCTTCGTCGTCATCGTCACTTCCACTCTCGGCAGAACCGTCAACGCCGACAGCTTCTCCATCAACCATCTCAACATCCGACATGTCTTCCACGTCGATTGCGGATCCATCATCAGAGCCGTCTTCCTCTCCAGCGCCCTCCTCTCCATCTTGCGCAAACAGTTCCTGCTGTCCGCTCAAGCTCTCCTTTTGGGTCAATATATCAAGCATGGACTGCAGACCATCTGCATTGAGGCTTCCAGTGAATGCAGAGAACACTTGCTCGGCAAGCTTTCGGAACAATGCAGATTGCTTAGACACGAAGCTCAGCAAGAGGTCAATGAGCACCGAAGCAGACTCGGTGTCCTTACCCCAGTCGCCAGCACAAGCGTGCAAATCCTCCAATACTGGGACAGCGTCGGGCTCCTCGTTGTAGATCTGGAAGACAGACATCGCAAAGAGCAGAGCGAATGCCTGCGCAGTTGCGGCCTTGGGTTTGTTCTTTGTCTTGGCGACCTTATCTTGGGCATCCTGAATAGCCTTGTCTGTACGCTTGACCAGGGCTTTGGTCTCCTTGCTTGCGGTGGATTGGAAATATGAACGCTTAGAAGAGCGAAGCGCCTTGAGCATTCCATACACCGCAGTAGAGGCATCCGCCAGTGGCAAATTCATCAACTGAGCAACGCATGAGGAAAGTCGGGTGCGGAATATCGATTTTGAGGAGTCTGAAATAGCAGGGCTGACTTCGTCCGACTCCGCTGGCTCACAGTATCCAAGCTCGATGAAAGTGTCGAGCACTTTGTTGAGCCAGGCAGAAGGCGTCGCATTCTTCTGCTTTGGATCGTGCTTGACAAATAATTCGGTTGGTTCCTTGTGTGTGCGGACGATAGAAAGTAGAAGGTCAGCAAACATACGCCTCTGGGCGTCAGCCTGCGCTTGTTCTCCAGTCTTGACATTGGGCTTGCGCATCAACTTCTGAACAAAGCTGACGATCTCGAACAATGCCTCGGAACTTGACTGAGCGAGAAGAGATTCGATAGTCTTGGTCTTGGTAGCTTGGTCGAAATTGGCTGCACCTTCCTCAATCAGACCCTGAACTAGTCCAGCGGTTGCACTTGGGTCCTGCTTTGCTCTGGCAATTACTGAATTCAGTGCCGCCTTGGCAGCATCAAAGAGATAGCGTTGAGAGCCCGCTCGCTGGTTGATGATGCATCGAGTCAGGTTTGGTGTGAACAGTTGGCGAAGCAGAGATACAGGAGCAGAACTGATGGCCATAGCTAGCACCTGGAAACCGAGCGCCTTGCGTTCTGCTGACGATGAAGTATGGAAGAGGCCGTTTTCCACGACCTGCGTCCAGAATTGAATGAAGTCTTTTGCTGAGCGCGAACCACCGTACAGTTCTGCGAGAATGACCGGCCATGCGAACGAAGGAGTCGTTTGTCGTGAACCAGATCCAGCTTTGCCACCTTGTTGCTCATCGTCGATTGGGATTTCTTGCATGACTTTGCCCAGTGTTGTTCTCTCGTTTCCAGATAGGGGATCATTGTGCTGCCAAACGCTCTTGGGTAGTTTGACCTTGGTGGCAGACTTGCTAAGAGTGAGCCAAATTGCAACACCCTCGGGTGTCTTCCAAAGCGAGTTTTCATGCAAAGTATCCACAATCACTTGAAGAAGGTCGGCCGGAAGCGCTTTCCCAACACCGACCAGATACTCGTAAAGCATCGCGCCACACTCCCTTCGCAGCCACTGCTTCTCACCCATCAATGCCATGATCGCCGCCACGAATTCCTGCCATTCTTGCGATGCAACAGCTGCATTTGACCCAACACCACTCTGCAACACCGCCTGGTAAGCGAACCTCCTTCCAATAAGATAATCGCGCCTCTCTTGGCCACCAGCAGTGACATGCGCTGTCGTGAACTCTGCAATTTTCGCTGTGAGCTTTGCGAGAGTAATTCCAGAGTCCTTGAGATCCAGTGCCAGCCTAATGATCTCAGAGAGCGCAATTGAAAAGCCAAGCCTCGCCGCCTTCCTACCACTACAAAGACCTTTGATGAGTCGCGTGATCGCCTTCTCGATGCGTTCGATCTGGTGGTCCGATTTCACAGACAAATTTAGGATGACTTCTGTGGCGGCCTTGATCCTCACCGCCTGTACATCATCGGCAAGGTCATTGTAGATTTTCGCTAATTGCGCATCTGCTTGAGAGTAGTCCAGGCGCCTTTTCCGGGAAGGATGAATAGCCTCCGTCGGAACGACGACGTCATATTCGTGTGCACGTTTCGTTCCTGTCATGGCGAGAACGTGTAGATAAGATTGTTATGACGAGTGGCAGAGCCCAATCTCGACTATAATTATACAAGGACCAGGAAAATATTGAAGTCCGAGTTCGCGGCTGCCGGTGCGGGGCGCGGCCCGCGCTGACGTGCCGAACCTAGCAGGGCTGACCCCAAAAGCCCCAGATGGAGCATCCTGAGGTGTCCAGGCATATCGGACATGGATTTTCGAAGGTTCAGCATGCTAACACGAAGAGCACGCGAACATTGGGCTCAACCAAATGGGACGGCACAGAATCGCAGGGATGAGCTGCATCGAGCGGCAGCCTCGTGTCCACTTGAACTCAGAATTGAGGAGCGCAGTCCGAAACTTGCTTTCCTGACCTGCATGATGCATCATCGAAGGTTGAAGGACAGCATCGATCGATGTTATGCGTCACGTGATCGCGATCGTGAAAAGCCGGCTCAGAATTTGCTTGGCTCGGTTTACTTTGACGCGCGACGCGTCTTCCACGTTGTGGTCGTCGAAGAACAGCCGGGTACCTGTGCGATCCGCACAAAGGGGCAGCTCCAGTACGGCAGCTAACTTAAACATGAGTAAAGCAGCACCGTAACAGCCGAGTATAGAGTAAAAGCCCGTCCTGGACCCTCAAAGGGGGTGTAAGAAAAAAATATAGGTCCCGCTGACCAGCGCCGTCACGGAGCACTGGGCCATGCTGCTGTCAATGCAGATTGCTGGCGTGTCGTCAAATGCCTGCCCGGGCCTGCGATGATGTACTCCCCCTTAGCGATGCCTGCGCGCCCCCATACGTGTATTCATCGGGAAGGGTCCAGCAAGCCTAGCCAAACGACCGCAGTCTGCAATCGCGGGTCTACAAGAACGGGTATACGGGTGTTTGGACCTGACGTGCGACTCCTCGAAAAGGTGCGGCATTGGCCCCGATCTCCCACAAATACTGCTTCATGCAGGCAGTCCAGGGCTTCAGCTCCCCACACAAGCTGTCGTGTCGATCCGACCAATAATGGACGGCCAAGGCGATATCTGGCGATAGCTGAGTGGTGTTACGGCGCTAGCTGGTTGCACAGCTCGACCGGAGTCAGTTTTGATGCAAAAGGCGTAGTGGGGTAGGTAGCAGTTGGCTTTCCCATTACGCAGCGTCTTCGGAACCGCATTGGGATTGTGCAGCTTCGTTAGCGGCCACGCTGGATCTCTTGAAGATGCATGGGAACTCCAAGACCATGAGATGAGGTCGAAATGTTGGACAACTTGGATACTGGGCCTCATGCCGTGCGGTGACGTAGAGCGCGATGCTCATCGAGTTCGATGCATGCCATCACCGATGACCAGCGACTGTTCTGGCTCGCTGCCACGCGCCGAAGGAAGCGCAAGGACTGGCAGAGTATCAGTGCGTGGCGAACGGCTAAGTGTGCTCACGAGCGACGGGTAGAGCCAATGGCGAGCGTCAGAGGGCGTGTTCGGGACGGGAGGAGATCATGGCGCGATGCCCTGGCAGCGAAAAGGTGCGTGCCACAGTTGCTTCGGCAATCCAGGGATCTCGCAGTGGATGCTGTCACGACGGCCTGGTGACGCCAGAGCGCAGCGTCTCCGGGCAAGATGCTGGCGGCTACCGTGGACGGAGCCAGACAGACTGGTCATGCAGGGCAGCAGAGGAACAGATGGGAAATTGGTTTGGCAGGTCGAGCATGGCGGTTGCAGGCAACGGGCTGCATGGCATTGGGAGCACTCTACCAGCAGTACCTGACCCAGCAGCTGAGTCTATCGGCAACGGATCGCACAGCTCTGCTCTACTCTACCTGGTACACACGCGACTACGGCGTGTGCCCGCAGCGCGTACCTTGCAGAGGATCCGGCCCACTCTGCGCGCGTGTTGCGCAGCGCAGCAGCACGCCGGCTGCGGATTGGGGCTGCCCAGGGCTGGCTGCTGTGCGGAACTAGCCATGCAATGGTGCAGTGCCTCTCGTCTCGGTCGGCGCAGCATGTGAGAGACGGCTGCCATGGCACAGATGCCCGCATGGCAGTCTCGCGAGACTCTCTATCAACACCCTAAAGTTGGCATGCAGCAGATAGCGTTGCCCATCGACTCCACCATGGACCGGTAAGTCGTGCATGCGTAGGCAAAACGTGAGGACTACTGCATGCGCGGGTGGCGGATCGACCGATGAGGCCATAGCCAGTCGTTGCCATTCGGAGGGCGCTCGCAGGGCGATGTGCGGATCGTCGCGGTGGAGCTGTGGGCGAACTGGCGCGCGCTGCATTCAAGGTTGCGCCGTTACCAAGCGCCAAACGCTGCACCGTCGCTAAACACCCAGCCAGGGAACCCCCGCCCGGGCCTCAGCAGCTGCACCTGTGCTGCCAGAGCAACAACACCCGCCGGCGGTGCAACCGGTCGTCCTACTTTACCCACGCAGCTCTGCACAAGACCAGCACCTCCTCCTCTGCCATCCTATCTCTCCCGGACCGTCGACCACCGAGCACCAGCTGAGTGCCATACCGCAGTCGCTACCGCCGCCGCCGACCCGTCCAGCCTGCCCTATCGACCAGCATTCCTCGAGTGCAGTGTCTCTCGCCGGCATTGCTAATACTCCTCCCACGACCACGACCACCCAGACCACCAATCGACGACCACAGCAGCGAATACCAGCATCAGATTGTGCATTGTCGACTCCTCCAGCACCAATTACCTACATCCGAGCTCCCAGCTCATTAATCAAACGCCGCCGTTTGCGTTGCATATCGCACGGTGCCGATTCATATACCCGGATATACGCATATTGGAGGCTTTCAATAGCTGCGTCCAATACTCCTCGGACCAACCTCGAACAACATCCATACATCCACCACCATGGAGTACTCATCACCTCTCGCCGCAATGCGGCCTCAACCTCACCCGACGTGGAGCAGCAGACGCGACATGCCTATCCACCGCGCCATCTACAACAACACCAGCCAGCCCTACGATTTCAGCAGCTTCGACTTCCGAAACATGAGCATGATGAACATGACCCAACAGCCTCAACAACCCGTAAAACGGGACTACTTCAACTTGAAGCCTGCGCGCGCGCACTCGTCGCCCACGTCGAGCTTGACTGCCGACCTCGACGCTAACTTCCACATCGACCAGAGGTATGCCACTCACTCCTTGCTTGACGTTCTAGACCCTGTGCTCACCACGACAGCAGCCCGCATGTAGCAACACCGAGGCGATGCCTCTTCACCACCACTGTCATCCCACCAATGGATGAAATGTGTAAGTGGCAATGCCCGTTCTCGATGTGGCAAGTATTGCAAGGCTGACTCGAAGGAAAGACCACATGAACACTCCACCAATGGATCTCGAAGGCACCACACCCGACGTCGCTTCCTCGTCGCCTGGCATCGACAACATGGACATCTCGCCACTGCCGCACAAGCAGCCCTACTTCGTCGCACAGGTCACGCTTCCCTCACCATCGCCCGAAGAGTCTATCGCCGCGCGCGTTATGTCGGAGGACCACTTGTCTCCTCCCGAAGACTTCCCTACCCCTGCTGCCCAGCCTGTACAAGCGCCGACTTTCTTGCCGCTGCCTGAGTATGTCATCAACTCAATCTAATCATTGGTCTGGTCTGTCGCTAACATCACTCAGACGCAGACGTCCCATCACCCGTCCTGGGCTCCTTCGTTCAAAGCCGTTCGCTTCCACAAACAGCATTCCTCAAAGACCGAGCAGCGCTGAGACTCCTCTGCCTCCCTTTCGTTTTGGCAATGTCGCTACCGGCGACTTTGCCAGCTCGTCGACGCCGAGTCTGATCGAGAGCCCCATCTCCGAGAACGACACATTCTGTTCGATGCTTCCCCCTCCTCGACGCACCTCCGCTGCACCCTTGGGCCGCAGCTCGGGTTCACCATGCGCTGGCCACGTCCGCAAGCCTTCCAATGGCCGCCCCAGCTTCAGCCGTCCGCCTCGCAAACAGATCCGCCGCTCTCTCAGCATGTTCCAGCACCCAGACGATGTCATGAAGGAGGAGCAGGATGTCTTCGAAATGTCCCCTGCCAACAAGCTCACCTCTACCTTGATGGAGGTGGAGCAAGAACACACCCTCAAGCTTCCTCACTTTGTTCCTGATGACGATGCCGATGGGTTACCCCGTATCACCCAGGAGACCATGACCGACATTCTTGATACCAAGTACGACAGCCAATACAAGCAAGTCATTGTCATCGACTGCAGATTTGAATACGAATACAATGGCGGCCACATCGAAAGTGCCGTCAACTTTAACGACAAGCAGCTTCTCGCCGACACACTCTTTGAAAACGGCACTGACCCATCCAACATCCTTCTCGTCCTGCACTGCGAGTATTCTGTCCACCGTGCCCCTCTCACCGCCAAGTTCATCCGTAGCCACGACCGCAACGTGAACATGGAGCACTACCCTCGCCTCACTTTCCCTGAGATGTATATCCTCGATGGTGGCTACAGCAGCTTCTACAGCCAGCAGCCTAGCAAGTGCTTCCCGCAGAACTACGTTGAGATGAATGACGAGCGCCACGAGCAGGCCTGCGAACGTGGTATGGCCAAAGTCAAGTCTCGCCCTAAGCTCTTCCGTGCCCAAACCTTTGCCTTCGGCCAGAATGGTTCCGATGACATGGAGGACTCACCAACCGCTCAAGGCAAAGGTGCCAGCCATCGCAATGGCCTCAGCGCTCGCAGCCAGACATATCAAGTCAGCCCCAACGTCGCGCAAAACATCGGCTCATCCTTCGCCAGGCGCATGGCCTCCTACTAGTTGTTGCATCCCGGACTCTTGCATTTCTCAGCACAGCTACATCTACACTTGTTCTTTTTGTTTTTTCTCCGATCACTGTTACTTTGGCGAGGAGTTCTGGATACCCCCAGGCTTGAGGCATCGATCCCAGCCGTTTTCCTTGCGTCTTTTCGCTCTTACCATGTTGGATCTTCTGCCAACCTCTATCTCTGGATCCGAATCTTTTGCATTCGTCGGCGTTTCACAACCAGCGAACGGTGGCTCTTTTGTTTTTTGGCATTATCCTTCTTGTCACTGCCGGATTAGCAAGGCGCTTGTTCCTTTTGTTTTTATTGTCTTTTTCGCTTTGGAGTCCAAAACAATGTCCCCAGGGAAAAGGGTTGACTTGGCTGATCGATTGATTGATACACCTTTTGGGACTTTTTGTTAACGCATTTCCTTTGTCATATTACCCATCGTGGTCGAAACAAGACTACTATTAGAGCTGCTACGTGCAAGCTACCGCTACCACTTTACTGTCGAATCCGAACAGAATTGAATCAAAGCTATCACATCAAATCATCCTTCTCAATCTTTCACTCCAATATTTTCACTGGGAACTCTATCAAATTCGCTTAGGTGACTATGGACTAACTTTCAGGTCAGCATGGGTGTAGGGATTTACCTGTCACGTGTGACAAGGTTACCCTTACGGCGTCGCCGGTCAGCCAGCCGCATCAGAGTCGTGGCGTTTCCCTAGACTCAGTGGCTTGCTTCCAGCCTTGATTATTGAGAGTCACAACAACAAACAGACATGCACTGCAATCTAAACAACTCAAATGTACGAATAATACTCTCATTGCCTTTTCCCATCACGATTGCGCGATCGCGATGCGTATAGTCCGTCAATTGGTGAATTGTCCGACATCCTCTCGCCTATCTCGAGTCTCATCGAGACTTCCAGTGAACATCGAAAGCCCTATGCAGACCGTGTCTCGGTCCTCCGAGGCAGAAAGGGTCAACGAGACACTCAAATCTACTGTGACTCTCACGACCTCTCATTTTCCTTACCGGCTGCTTGGGGCTGATCATCGTCTCGTCAGGAGAGAAGCAATCAAGCCCGCAACTGTCTAGCCCCCACACTCCTTAAAGAACGTTGTCAAACGTCGACATAAACCTATCTCCTCATAATAATCTCCAGATATCGCGCGTTGGATACCCGTCGAAGAAACGACCATACCGGTCTTAATGTCTTCATTAATTCTCCTAGTCGACTGCCGATGCGTTCATGCAGGGCTGACGGATGATAGTCCAGAGTCTCTTCTTCTCCTCAACGGCGAAACGGACAGTAACGACTGTTTCTGCAATGCCATCATCGTGTCTTACGCTCTCCTTTCCCACGCGATTGAGACACGTTTTGTCTTTTCTTCAGGCGCAACGCTGGTTCGCGTCAGTCGCGTGATTGTGACTTCATGCTAGGCATCGCGAAGCAAAATGGTGGTAAAGAACGGTTTGTCCACCCTGTACTTGCAGCAAACGGACGAGATGTTCACAGATGACGTCGTTGTTTATTCGTGTCATCTTTGTGTCGATTCAGGGGAGAAACAGAACAACCACAAGCGCCTCGAGTCATGTTTCGCGTATCGCCTCTGCTCTTCGATGCTCGCGATGTTCGAAGTTCGATGCCGTCGATCAGGATCGCGATGATCTTTGATATGCGGCGATCGGCCCTACCTCTGGGACTGCTATTCATGGACTCTGCTCCGACTTCTTCATTTCTGCATACGCGTCGGAGCGTGTTTTTGTTTTTCGATCTGCTAATCTCAAGGTAACACGGGTGGTTCTTGACATCGATTTCCGTTTTGCGATGGCAGCCCTGTCAAGGTTCATTTCGGGCCTCTGCACGCGCCCTCGGTGCTCTTCACCGCCCTCTCCCATCAATATCCCAGTTCAAGCACATGGCTCTTCTGAGGCACGGCGCGTCATGGTGTCTCTCGCCTGGTTTCTACGTTTGCCTGGGAACCTCGCTGCTGTCTTTCACAATAATGCACCTTGCGCCATCATCGTCATGGTTCTTCACCTTACTCAGTGGACAGACTTAGACATCCATGTCGCTACTCTTACCGCGTCGCGATGATGCTTGTCGGTTCCCTTCGACGTCATCTTGAAAGGCCGGTGCCATCTCGTTGCATCTTACCGTACTCCCGACGCGTCAATCTCTCCTCGGACAAAAGCAGCGTGATTGTAGTGTATTGTCGGCACAAACAGTCAGCTACTCGCGATATACATGGCGTCCACGCGTGGTAGGATATCTACACGCCCTTCTGACCTCTTTGCTTGCTGCCCATTTCATCGCGTAGCAACGTTACTGATCTTGCTATACCACAAAAGAACCTTCACGAGCCGCCTACATCGTCACGCGTACAGGTGAGTACATGTAGGCCCGAGACACGTTCGCGTCACGTTGTCTTTCACCATATGTCTTGCAAGACTGCTCCGACTCGGATTCGGTGGCAGCGTCCGAGACCTCACGTGCCGGCACCGGGCGGAGTCGCGTGATGGCAGAGCCAGAACAAGGCGAAAGTAACAACGAGCGGAGCAACAGGTAGAAGAGACAAGAGTCTCAGACCACAATCGTATCGGAAGGGTTTTCTATCTACCACGTCTCAAGCACTGAGATCGAACATCGCATCCCATCGCCGAAAGTAAAAGGCAACCCAGAAACAATACGATGCCCTTATTGTCGATCGATCGCTTCCCAAGTCGCATGCATTTTTTGCCCAACCCGTGCGGAAACCCAAGTCATAACACCATTGCTCAAGCCATGCTTTCGTCGCTCCTGTGCCATGCAAAACAAAACATACCCATGAATCGATCGCCAGACGCCAAAGTCGTGTCAAACAAACAAAACAAAACAGTCCGAGAATTTTCGGCAAGCTTCATGCCAAATACCTGTAACTCGGGACCGGAGCGTCTTCCAAGCGCTCGAGGTAGTCGCGCTCGATGAGCGACTCGATCTTCTTCTTGATCATCGCCACGTCGGGCTTGAACTGTGAGGAGAGCTGGGTAATGGTTTCGTTTAGGAGGGAGGTGTGGGCGAGATCTTTACGTTGTCTATAGAAAAGCGTGTGGTTAGCATGTGAAATACTCGGTATGTGAGAAAGGAGCAAAGGACGTACTTCATGATCCGCACAATGGCCGCCTCGACAGCGAAGCCACGCGAGTCATTGTTCTTCTTCTCGGTTTCCTTGCGTTCCTTGTCGCCTTCGACTTTGTTGCCAGCGCTGACGACGCCGACCTTGATTTTGACAAACTGGCTCTTGAAGTTCTCGTTAAAGGAGAAGCGGTCGCCGGGGTTGATATCACGGCTCATAGGCTCCTTTACAAGGAACCTTGTCTTGGGCGCCACGGCAAGAGACTGTAAGTTACGGGCGAGGTCGCTTGGTGGAATATTTGTCCGTGCCTGGATCTCGTCCAGTCCGATGGTGGCACCGGCAGGAAGATCGTTGAACAGCAGCAGGATCAGCATTGCATATGTGCTGCAATTGACCTCGTGGGTTCGAGGCCTGCCATCTTTGCCACCTCTCGGGAATGTAGCCTTGATGTCGGCATCGCCCATGTTGGATTGCCATGTAAGCTTGCGGCCGGAGTGCTTCTCGCCGTAGTAGCGCTCGAACCCTTGCTTGAGCCTCTCGACTTGAGGTGGGAAGATGACCTGGGTCCTGCCAGTGTCGTTTGACTCGTCGCTCTGCTGTCCCACACGGAAAGCTTCCAGTGGCCATGTCATTGAGGTCAGTACGTTGATGCTGAGGTCCACACGCTTGGGATCTGCGTCACCAAGGCTGCGGACGTATTTGCTGTAGCCATTAGTGAGCTCCTCAGATAAAGTCATATCCTTGAACATGGCTTCCAGTTTCAATGTGAACGAATTGCCGAGCTCGATCTTCATGCGCGAGATCATCTGCTTCTCGACGTCGATGCTCTGGCTCTTGTTGAGCAACAGGCGCTTGCAGAGATGCTTCTTGTAGTAAGTCTCGAACACATCCTTGTCCTGCAGGTATCGCAGTAGCAGGATGGCCTTCTCAAGCGTCTGATCGATCTCGGCTTGCGTCTTGTTGCGGATGCCCTTCTTCATGTTCTCGTCAATGTATAGCGAGATATATTCGCTGCCACGGTTGAAGGCATTTATGATGTCGGCCATGCTGCGGTTGAGCGCCACCTGTAAGACCTGGTCCTGCTCGAACGCTTGTTTCCAGATCTCATCAAAGCGATCCTTGAGGGCGAGTACGTCTTCCACCCATTTGAGAGCAGCCACAGTTTGCTGGTTGATCTTTGTCGTGCCGCCTGCAGCTTTCGACCTTTCTCCATTCTGATCTGCTGATGGCGCTGCAGGTGCTGGCGGCGCGACGGAGGCAGCGATGGCGGCGTTGTTGATATTTGTTCCCATCTCCATTATGATCTTCTGCATAGCAGCAGTAAGCTCGGGTTTCTTTGGATCCACACGGGCTTCCAGGTCGAAGACAAGACCAAGCTCCGGAAGTTTGTCGTTGTCCACCATATACTGAACGCCACTGTCCATCTCAATCAGGCCCTTCATCTTTTCTCGAATGAGATGATCCTCCACCACGCGCTGAATCTTTGGAGTTGTACTCTCTGATAAAGTTGACCTGCAGCGGTCGTGCTCTTCGTTCAGGCGTCGCTTCGCATGCCTGCAATATGTGCCTGCGTCCGAATCTTTCAAGAGTCTCTCGCCCTCCTCATGGTAGAACGCCGCACTCGTTTGTAAAAAGTCTTGTTCAAATGACTTCAAATAGAGCTTCTCGTCCTCGACCTCCTGTTCCGACTCATATAGACCTTCCAGCATGTAGATATTGGCCTTTATAAGATGCGGGTTGATCGCTTCGCCGTCGCGATCCATCTGGATTTGGTCAAGGATGATTCGCTTGAGAATATCGATCAGGGTAGGCAAGTCGGTTTTTACTGGCGTTCGCAGGATTTGGTCGCGGAAAAGACCCATGGATTTGGCGAAGATTGAGGGTTGTCTGTGGTCGGTACAATATACGCGATCCTTCCACTGATATCAGTTACACCAATTCAGCATAAGTGCGAAATGCTCACTTACCATGTACATCAGAACATCTGTCAGCATACCCATGCAGACCTGATGGTCGTCCCACGCCTCCTTGAGACTCTTCAAGAATGTCTCGCCTGCAGTCCTCCTTTCGGCAGTGGATTCCAGTGAGCGGCCGGATGTCGCGAGGATGATGAGGCCTGGTGTGAGTGTCCTCACGATTTCCAGGCGCACGTTGTCTCCTAACCATTGCTCTTCAAAATTTGCGACCTTGGCATATAGCTCGTCTCCCTTCTTCTTAAGCACGATCTTATACGCATTGCGATAGAGTTCCTCGAATGACAAGACGGAGGCATTTTTTGTGTGAATCTCTTTGAAAGCTCGCTCGAGGACGCCCCAGGTGGTCTCGAAGTCGACGTCGGCACTGGCCAGACCCTTTTTGCGGAGAGACATGTTAGCATGGAGCGATTTTGGCATGTTGGTGGGAATGTTTGCGCGCGGTGGCAGGGTTCGTTTCAGTTCGTGCTGGAGGCATTCGATGCCTGTGGCAAGGCGGGCTGAGTGTGCGGTGGTGAGGACTTACTCTGCGGGGCGGCCTGATCTTGCCTCTGCCTCTGCCGGCCAGTGAAGACATTCTCACGAGCTGCGGCGCTTGTTTGGGTGCTCACTACGAGTGAAGCTGGAGCAAAGGTAGCTCACTTCGCGTTTCGTTACACTTTTGGCGGGGCTGTCACATGCAAATGACGTCGTGGTAGATGCGGCGCTTGCGCGCAAGGGCTGCGATTGATGAGATGGGAATGCCGGGTACGAGTGGTATATGAGGATGAGTGACAAGTTTGTTGGTGTAGCAGTGCGAGCTGTGGTGGAAGGCGAGTGTTGGGCGTGGTCTTGCGGTTGGACGCTTTCGGCGATTGCTGACTGGAGGCGTGGAGAGTTCACAAGCCTGCGCTCTGAACCCTGCAGGCGCAGAATGACGGAGCGCTGGGTGCGTGCGAGCGCTGTCACTGCCTTCACATTCCAGTCGTTGCCATTTGCATCCATCGCCATCTGAACACCACATACTCGCCCACAGCACAATGAACGCCACCACAGCCATCCGCGGCCTCGCTCGTGCCTCACAGCAAACCCTCCGCAGTCACATCGGCCTGCAGCGCTCCTGGCCAGCACCATCTGCGTCCCTCTTGCGCAAACCACTCCACTTACCACAAACGCCGTCGCAGCGTCTCAGCATCCGCTTCCACTCTACTGAAAACAGTGGTCGCGCCCCAAAACCTCTCACAGACCGCGACGGCATCCCAGAAGAAGATGCGCTCTCAGACAAGGAGGCCATTGCCGCTCGCAAAGCGCTGCAGCCTGCATACGAGATGACCTTTACTTGCAAAAAGTGCATGCACCGCTCGTCGCATCGCATCACCAAGCAAGCCTACCACTTCGGCACCGTCCTGGTGAACTGCCCTGGATGCAAGAACCGGCACTTGATCGCAGACCACATGAAGATTTTCTCAGACGAGAGCATCACGATCGAGGACATCATGCGGGAAAAGGGAGAATTCATCAAGAAAGGCTCGCTCGGCGCCGATGGTGATGTCGAGTTTTACGATGACCATGCTGGCACGGACGAACAGCAGAAGCTGCCTTGAAGAGCGACACACAGACTCGGCAACCTCCACTCACACCCACTCACCATGTACGATATTTGCGATAAGACGAAATACATCGAACCATGCCGAGGAGACGGCGATGTTTGGGCAGGACCCAAATCGAGCATATACCCGCACCATGTCCTAAAATACCCTGGCCTAGCGGTGTCAGAGAACATCTGCCCGCTCATAAGTCCTAGGAATTGGATATACAGTTGCAAATCGCATAGATGGCACGCTGATGCATTCGATGATGCTCGCGGTTATGGGGTCTGGTACCATCACTCGCCAGAGAATCTATTGCATAGACAGCTTTGTACAATTATACATGTAATACAACAAATTCGGGGTATATCGCTTCGTAGCCACGCAGCTTTTTCCAAACGCCTGCCAGCTCAAAATATGCATCCTTCCTTTTCCCTTTACATTGCCCGTCTCTGCGCCGAAACCCTGAGGGACGCAGGACCATAGCACCCAAGGTTAGTTGATTCACCCAAATACATCCTCTTTCGACACATCCGCCTTCCTCCTCAATCCTACAAAATAGCTTTCCCTGCTCTCTTTCCGCGAAGAATCTGGCTTGATCCTGTGCACTTTCTCGAAGAGCTTCTTCATCCTATTCTCCAAATCCTTGTCTTCGGGTCCTTGGTAGAATTTGCACAAAAAGTGGCCGCCGGTCATTAGGCAGTCGTGGCAGAAGGTTAGGGCGGCCATGCAGAGGTCCTATAACATAATCGTTGTCAGCGAACAGGACCATCGCAATCTCATCCCTCCATCCCTGCTACTTCTCTCACGTGCCATGCTCCCGGACGAACAAGTGAAGCGGGAGAACGTACAATAGACCCAGCGTGATCGCGGAAAGGATTGCCGGATGTGTTCATCATCCTGCGATACGGTCGGTTAACGCTATTGATCCACGAACTGAGCTCGAGGCCGGGAAAGGGCGCGCACATGTCTGACAGCACCACGTCGACCACGCGGCCTTTCTGCAAATCCAGCGCGGCGGCCGACAGCTTCTTTTTCTTCTCTTTTTTTGGCGTTGTCGTTTTCTTTGCACTCTCAGCGGCAGGTGTTGCGGCTGTCTCTCCATCAACACTCTCTGCCGAAACATAGCCCTCGTCCTCCTCTTTTACCTCCGTCTCTTCTCCAACCACACCCACATTAACATTCCCCCTAGCCTTATCAACCACACTCCTCACCTCCCCATCCCCCTCCTCCCCCTCCTCAACACCCTCAACCTCACCACCATCCCTCATCTTCCACTCCCTCACAAACACCCTAACCAACCCCTGCACCCTCTCGCTCAAAAAGTCTCCCTGCAGCGAACTCACGCCCCTCGGCGGCTGCGCGGGAATCACATCAATGCCCACCACCCTGCCCGTCTCGCCAACGCGATTCTTGGCAACTTGGCTCCAGCTTCCTGGAGCATAGCCCAGGTCGACGACAGACTGACCTTGTCGGAAGAGCTTGTGCTTCTCGTTGATCTCGAGCAGTTTGTACGCTGCGCGGGATTTGAGCGCCGTCAGTTTGGAGGATTTGGTGTAGGGGTCGGAGGTTTGGCGGGTTTTCCAGCGGGAGCTGCTGGAGGAGGAGGAGAGGCGGGTTGGTGGCCAGCGGAGGGCGAAGTGCGGTTGTTGATGTGATCGAGGTCGCGTGCGTGGGTCTGGTTGTGATTCTGAATGTGTTCGTCTCAAGGTCGCCGCAATGGAAAGCGACCTTGTCGTCGCCAGTACTGCAGGCTCACATGCTGCTGCTCGGAGGAGGTGGTGGTGCGCGCACGCCAGTCGCGCGGGCATTTGTGTGATATGGGAATGTTGAGATTCGCAACCCGCAGCGTGGATGCGAATTATCCCAATGGCCAGGTTCCTTCGTGTTGCTAAATAGAGCTACCTTACCCAGCTATACATATTCTTGGGGATACCGGCAAGCGAGGCACGGACTCGCCGTGGCGGCCATTGGAACTAAGGGCCAATTGCCGACCGTTGTCGATGCAGTCATCCCAGGATCGACTCGATCGCGGGCATGAATGCGAAAGCAGAGGCCAGCCTGGGAAAACGCTTAAAGCAGCCTTGGACGACCTTCTCCTTTTGATGCGCCTGCGTTCTTTTCGATGGTGTGAAGTGTTTCGATGCTATTGCTTTCTTTTCTATCACGTCTTGATCATCGGCTGGCCAATACGATACTTGAACACAGTGCAATAATAGAATCAGGGGCAGCGAAAGACGCATGCCTCCTATCGTCATACACAAAGGACTTGAATCTCAATCTAGGCTGAAGTACAGTTGCTCTCGGAGGCCACCAGCGACTCTCCCGCTCAAAACACCGTCTCAAAGGAGACGTCCCATAGGTGTTTCCAATCTTTCCATCTCCTCTCAACTCAACAAATACAACACAATAGAAAAAGAAATTCAAACAAATGAACAAGGGGTATCTTAAACTTTCGAAACCAGAGTAACCACACAGTTTCGCCTCCCATGATGGTGTGAGAAAAGAAAAACGGCAAACGTCGAAAAATGTTTGGTGGTAGTGGCCCACCACATGCTGCAACAGCTTGCCTCGCATTAAAACAGTTGAGAAGAAGCGGCCTCGACATCAATCAGCATCGCATGTCACGACTGTCCGCCGGTCGACCTTCTGTTGCGCCTGCCTGCATTTGACCCTCTCTACGGTCGTCGAACTCTCTGCCGGCGATGTTGCTGCGACTCCGCTGGTGACCACTACCGACTCCCTTTCGACCAGGGCCGGAGCTTGATGCAAAAGGCGGACTCGCATGCATTGGTGCTGAGCTACTAGGTGGCGGTTGTGGTTGGTGGCCACCCTGTGCTTTACGCTTGCGTGGGCTGTCACGGTAATCGCTGCTTTCTGACTGCTGTTGGTGGGCAGCACTGTGTTCCGGATTGCTGCCGCCCGCTTTACTAGCAGGCGTTTGGGGTGCAGCTGGCTTCGACTCGGACGGAGGGACCCAGTGGTGGAAGTATATCGATGGTGACGTGGCTGGCTGCTCTGAATGAGTCTGGGTTTGTTGCAGCGGGTGTGCACTCGAGGGATTGTGGGGTGGTGGTGGTTGCTGAATGTACATTTCATTCGTGGTGAGCCGTGGAAGTTGGGTGTGGGCTGCGGAGCGTGGTGTCGAAGTGGGCGCTGACCGGCCAGGCGGTTGATACGCGGCAAACGTGGGTGCAGGCTGTGGTAATTGTTGCATTTGCTCGGCTTGTTGGGCTGGTGCATGCTGTGATGGCGGTGTTGGTGGTATTGGTTGGAACGTGCTCGGTGCCTGCCCGAGCAAGCGTGAGTCTCTTCGAACATCAGGAGGTGAGTGGTGGGCCGCGTGCTGTTGCTGCTGCTGCTGTTGTGCTGATTGCATCTGAGAAGCATATTGGTGCAGCCAGTCCATGCTGATTTGGCCTAGACTAGCACCTCCCATACCAGCATATATCATAGGAATCAATTGTGGTGGCACACCACCTTGAAGAGATTCCCTTAACATTGACTGCTCGATGCGTCGCTGTTCCAAACGAAGGGATTCCTGCCTGGTCTTCTCTTCCTCCTGCTTCCTTTTGTCTTCTTCAGCCTTTGCAGCGAGCCAGTGACGCATCGGCTCCTCTTGACCGTGCCATTGGCTAGGTGGCTGTGGTATGACACCCAGTGATTGACCCAATGCAGCAGGAGGAGGAGGCGGTGGTGGATGCGGTGGCTGCCTACTCGGGTCTGGCAGGGTCATGGCCGAAGGCGGCGGCAGGCCACGATGCGGAGTCGACATGTTGTTGGTGGGATTGCTGACCGGCAGCGAGGTCACCCGTGGCGAGTCAACTCGAGGGTCCAGCGACGCACAAGGAGCGGGTTGGGTAGGGCGCCAGAAATCATGGGAAGTCCTGCCACCAATGTCTAGCTTCTGCGGCGGTGGGATGGTGAGCAACATGGACAGAGAGAAGCTGGCAGGGCAGCATGTGACAGCAGATGGATAGGTGCGGTGGCGATGGAGCCGGGCGGTGGTGCTATGTAGCGCATGCGATGCCCGCGAGGACTTGTGCAGCAATGGATGGTGGACGCATTGGACGGACGGGCAGCGGACTAATACTTAAAACGAGGCGCGACAGACCCAGAGCAGAGGACGAGGGCGACGATCGTCTAGCAATCAGCCGTGCTGGGCATGCCAGGCGCGTTCGTTCGTGGAACAGCGTTTGGCTCGCGGCTCGAACGTTGCGGGACGTCAAAAGCCAGCTCCACACTGCCGATCGACCGTTTGGTGATGTGCCAGGGTCTGAAGTTAGGTAAGGCTGGCGTGGCTGGGCAGACTCTTTGACGGAAATTCGAACAGGTAGGGCGGCCCAGTCACAGCGCCGCGCTGTATGCGAGATGAAGTCCCATTACCAGGGTATGGCCTAGACTTGCGAGCTTGAGCTTCTTTCCTTTGCACTCCTTCCAGCACTACCACTGCCGCGCGGTACTGGCTGGCGGCCTGGCCCCCGGTCCTGGGTCCGCTGCTAGTTACGGGTGGAGCGAACACCCTCGTTTCATCCTGCAGCGGTCAGACTGAGGGGTGTGGCACTCTGCCACGCTGGGCGACTGTAGCTGGACGACGTGGGAGAAACGTCGGCACAACTGTGTAGACGAGCAGTGACATGCTGTCGATGCTGGCAGCGGTATGCACGCTCCAGCACGGCATATCTCGGCATGGTTGGCGAGTGGGTTTGCGGATGCAACAGACGAGATGCCGGAGATGACGGCCGTACGAACGATCACCAGTGTTGAGTGCAACGCTGGCAGACACTATGACTATGTGGCAGGGCTTCGACGACTGAGCTGCTCTGGACGGCGGAGTGAAGTGCTAGTCCGCATGCACGCCGTTGACTGCGCTGCGTAACTCAGCGTGGCGCGGGTCATCCTGCACGTTACGTCGGCGATCGCTGCACGATGGCGAAGTAGGCTGGAATCTGCTGCTGTGCCCGCGGTGCAGCTGAGTTTGGTGACAGGTGGTGTAACCATGCAAGCAGCGACCCGGTGCTGAGCTTGACACGACTACAGGTGAACATGCAGCTGGATATCCGGACAGACCGGTGCAGCCGGCCATGACATAGTTTCGGCTTACTTGAGAAACATGCTGACCAGTATGTGCGGGCGAGGCTTCAACTCACTGCCCTGCCCTGCCCTGCCGCGCGACCACTTGCTGAAACCGGACGCAGAGGCTCGATGCGGTCAGAGGGTGTGCGGTGTGCCGGCAAACGAAGGCGACCCGAGTTCCGATTGACTATGCGTCGAAGGCGCCTTGCGAGGCCGACCATATGCAATGCGCAGCGCCAGATCATCATATTCGCTGTCCTCCAGAGGGCAGAGTCGCCTCGTTGGGAGCGAGGGTGGGATGAAACAAGCATCGCCTCGTGCAAGATCCTTGTCGTAACGTGCGATGATAACGTGCCTTCCACGCGAGACGCCTATCTTCGACATTCTCGGTGTTGATCGTCGTCTACACGCTCGAAGAGGCTTCCGGGCTGCCCGTTTGCGACGACTTCACAGCCTTCCCGACGCAGATTTGCTATGCAACCGGTGCTATCTTCGGCTCCACTACTAACTATACTATCAATTTAGCACATGTACGAGATGCGACTCGAGATTAGCTTACGCTTGTGTCGTGAAGAATCTCCGCGGCTGCACAGGTCCGGAGAGGCGCAAGAAAGATGGGGCGCAGAGTTCCGGACACAAACGCCACGAAGACGCCATGGACATCATCTCCCGAGAGTCCGTCGACTAGTCCCGCGGTCCTGGGCAAAACGGCAGCTATAGACGATGCAGTCACCGTTGGCCTAATTATACAAGAGACTGATATTCTAGCATTACTATGGTCGCGTAAATGTTGCGAAGCGAATAGTCTTGTCGATATGTCCTTCAAAGGCTGTGTGATTCGACGAAGCTATGTCAAACTTGATAAAACTTACCAAAGCTACAGTACCGTACCTGCTACTTGCAATTCGAGACTCGGGAACGACCACATTAGGTAAACAATTCTCCGATACGCAATACAAGCATTGTTTCTGCCTGGGCAGCCAAGTCCGAGTGAACGAATGGCAGTCTGTTGTCGGATATTCGTGACCTAGGGTGAAGTAGTAGAAGTATCCGGAAGGTTGACTGCCATCGTTATAGCCTCCGGACTACCAGAGGCAAAAGCCACACTAAGCCACGATCAGGTCTTGCGTTGCATATACTCTCGGATGTGTCTCCTAACTCAGCTCAAGCAACTCTTGGGTGCCGGCTGTAAATCCTCTTCCGGATAAATACTTGATGTCTCATGATGCAGAGTGAACCTTAAAGAGATCTTGCCGAATCAAGTGTACACTCTGTTCGCCTCTTCCAGAAGCAAGGAAACTTATGCGGAAGAGACACGCAGGGCACATGTCGCTCTTTACTTGATCTGTCTGTCGCCACGCGAGCAATGTAATTTTCTTAAGAAGTAGTCTTTGATCGACTGCAACCTTTACTTGCATGGCACGTTTCCGTCATCCTCAACCACGTGACGACGATCATGCCTTGGCGCAGCCTACCTCCACCCTCCACGCAATAATGCGGCTCATGATCGTCCTCTGTACGGCGAATACCGAAGAGCCCTATGCATGACCGGCAACTTATGCGCTATGCAATAACCAATTGCGACGGGGATCCGCAGCTCGACGACAGACGGTGTTGCCGCTCAAGCACCCACGAGACTCGTTACGTCCACAGAACACTCAATGTACTCATCCCTCCTGTAGCTTGCTTGCACCAATTGGGTAGTGAGAACCTACCTACACTGGTTCAGTGGCGCGATTACGCCAATACGCCAAGATCACTTGAACCACACAAGCGACGTCCTGACCTACGGCTGGATTCGAGACACACGGGATTAAGCTTTCCACAAGGCCAATCCAATGACCCGGTTTGTAGACTGCCAAGTGAAGTAGGAGCCAGCTGCACCTTCGAGACCTACATACGCACAACGGACGCATAAGATCGCGATCGATTGATAACCGGCAGCGGGTGTCGTCGACACATCGGCGCTCCCGAGCTGTCAGAAGACAGACGCCTTTAAGCCAAAAAGCCAATGGCGATGTCCAGACAGACGCCCCCGCGTAGCTTCCAGGTAGCAGAATCCGAAACAGGCGGCGTGGCTATAATGTTCCCTCAGAACGCAAGGTGCCGTTCTTGTTCCTCCAGTACGCGCGGAGGATCGAGGCTATGCCACCAATTTACAGGCTATCGTCTGGCCACGTTCACCATCGTCGTCTTGTCTTGGCTTCGTATTCAGTCAAGCTCAATCGAAACTGGCTCCCTCCTCCATCACGGGAGCAGACTTGACTAGAACTGGATTGTTCCAGACCTCGAGGCGTGGCAAAGGGTCAATGAACGCGAATGCAAGCGTACGCAATCCAAAGGATGGTTTTTTGGCATATTAATTAAGTTCTTCTTCCTAGCTAGACATTAAGTATACATGTTAAATCCGTGCGGATAAGTCGTCCTCCAGGGGTATCTCTGCGGCAACGAAAAACACAAAGGAAAGGCTGCTGTGGTTTCACAGTCGGTTCTTTGTCAAAGATCTGATGGCAACGCCCCTAGCCAAAGCAGGATCGCCGATCCTCTTTGACAGCTTTCTCCTTCTTGATGTGCGAAAGAGCAATTCGAGGAGCCCGCTCGTACGAAAGCATGAGAACACAAGGAAATAATGGTCCCGCTTGGGATTCGGGTCGAGGCAAAGAGCACTCGCCCACTTCATACGCCTCTCTTCTTGCGCATCTTGTACTCTGCTTTTGCGACACGCATCAGCATGTCTTCGTCTCTCACTGGTACGAATGAGGTCAGAGTCTTCATCGCACCCTCAAAGTCCGTGTCGAGGATGATCTCTCTTGTGGCGTCAATGAGCGCGGCCGACGTAGCGTGCAGAACGTCGAGATCAGCACCACCAAAGGCTTCGCGCGCCGCTTGAGGAGCGCCGGGCGCCATGTCGCCGAGCAGCATGAAAACATCCCACACTCGTAGTTGCGCAGGGAATGGCACGCTCATGTTGAAAAGGGTCAAATACCAGCGTGTGCCGTATGCGGTGCTTGAGATGCCGAGCTCTTCAAGGCGCGTGGCCACGTCGCCGCCTCGCAGCCATTGGTCTTCAAAGTCCTGTAGGGCTGCCATGAGGCCGTCGAAACCAGAGCGGAAAAGCTGTTCCAGCCCTCGCAATTGCCACAGACGGACAAGCATAACGAATGCGCGCTCTTCATCGAAGTAGCACAACAGGGTCGCTGCCAGACTGGCCATGCCTTGGACGTACCCGGTGTCGGGGCAGTAGAGTGCAATAGCATGAAGGACTCGGAAGAGCAAGCGCTGGCCGCCGCGGTATCGTTTCCGGAACATGACGTGCATACTGATCGTGCGAGGTACATCGACGTCTATCTGCACGTCATCAGCGCAGTTGAGTTCCTGCATGCGGTGGAAGTTTTCGATGAGCTCGTCGTCAGGTGTATGAGAACCGCGACGGCGAGCAGAGGCGCTCAGGAAGCTATGCCACGCGACGGCACGCCAGCGATCTGGGATGCCCTTCCAGGTCCTCTTAATCAACTTGCTGTCGCTGGTGTCAAAGTCAAAGCTCATGCCACCGCCTTTGCTGTCGGAGCGCTTACGAGCCATCTGTAGCCACTTTTCATTGCGAGACCATTCTCTGCGTTGCGCAATGTCCATGGTCCTGCCGGTTTCCTGGTGTTCTGCAATATCTGCCAAGCCTGGAGGCAGAGTAAGCATGTTACTCGCCTCATCCATAGCGCGTCGGTCGCTTGACCGGAATCGTCCTCTACGCACCGAACCTGATCGGTTTGATTGAAAGCTGCGCACCGAGCTGGCAGACGTGTCTTTAGGTGGCGGCGCCGAGCGGGATGATCGTGCAATTGACGCCTTACGTCGCATTCTGCTGCGCTCCCTACGCGGCTGGTCGGATACGAGGCGAAGACCTGTCGCAACACGATGGAGACCCATCGTTCCGTTCATTTGAGGCATTGCAGAATCGTGAGACAGCACGCGGTTCGCTTTGATAAATCCAAAGCGATCGACGTCCGCGCCATTGAGATCCTCCCAATCTTCCATGCCACCAGCTACTTCGTGCGCCTCTTTCGTGTAGCTTGCCCTAATTTCATCTGGATTACGTCCAGCAAACCCGCCTTCCCGTGTCTTGTCAATGACGATGCTTTCCATGTTCAGCGGAGGTTCCGGAGTGGTGCGATCAAGCTCAGGAGAAGCTGTACGGGAAGTCTGTCCGTACGAAGATGTCCAATCTGCAGCGTTTTCATCTCCGTGTTCGTACATGCTTCGCACGCGCATCGAGAATGTTATTTCTTCAGCTGACAAGACTCTTCCGCCAGCAATGGCAGCTTGCAGCATATGCACGCTTGGCTTCCTCCTTCCAGATACTAGGCCACCAGGCCTCGGCTCTGAAACGGGCTTTGCGCTGACTGGGCTGACAGGCTCGGAAGGACTGACGGCTTCAACGTTCTCTGCGGATTCAACAGGGCTAACAGGTTCCATATCTTGGGCTGGTGGCTCGGCCTGAGGGTGCGGTGATTGTGGATGCGGTGATTGTGGAGGCGTCTTGAATTCTGCATCGTCGTCGGTCTCAGCGTGCACAGCTGGAGTGAGGTCTGCGACGTCCTCCACGGGCGTAGATCCTTGTGCTGCGATCAATTGTCCCATTTTCTTCCCTCCAAAAAGCAAACTCCCTCTCTTCGAAAAATCAATATTTTCTGATGTGAATTCTTCCAAGTCGCCAGTCGGAATGTCTGTCTCTATGCCGTGGAAGCTCTTTATCCTTTGGTGCGCTGTCGCAGGTCGTTGCAATTCACTGTTCATTCTGTCTTGGTTCCGTCCTTTCCTGAACGGAGAGATGATGCGCTCGAGAGTTGGTAGGCGGTGACTATCGGCATCTTGCACCACAATGGTGGGCAGACTAGGAGTATGCGCCAGGCCGCGCGCTGACGGAGCGTCGTCGTTGTCAACAGGAGCAGTCCCCGCCGATGATACGAATCCAGAGTCTCTCTTCAATTCGTCCTCCAGAAAAGGCATTCGCTCGTGGGTTATGCCTACGCGTACATTTGGCGCGGTCTTGGGTCGTACGCTATGCGTGCCGTTGTTGCTGGTGGCTGGGCCAGTCAAAGGCCGAAACTCCTGAGACAGTGACACCGCAGGCGATCCTGAATCCACTTGCTCCTGTCGCAATTGCTTGTTCGGCTCCTCGTCCTGTCGTTGCTCAATGCCGACGGAGCCAGGCGGCTCTGCGACACGATCGTCCATGTCGTGGCCAGCTTAGGTTTATCCGATCCAGGGAAGCTCCCGCTGGCATGCGGCTTTTCGTCCTTTCCTCGAACCAGTATTCAAGGACCAATTTGACTGCATCGATGTGCGACGGAGGAACATATAGAGAAGTACCTAAGTACCATGGCATCCGCTAGCCTGGGCTGCGAGTGGTGTGAAGACGGTTGGAAAGACGTTGCGCCGCAGGATGAAAGTAGGGTCGCACGAGTCGCTGGCTACCACACCATTGCCGCGCGTGCGCCTCTACGCCGCGACCTTTTTCTTGAGTGCAAGGAATAGGAGACGCTGCCAGAGTTGCTACCACGGGCCAAGGCGGCGCTATCATTGAACCCAATCTCCTCCTTGTGGGGAAACACGAGTCGCCGCCGCGGTTATAGTGCTTAAGGCTGGGGAGAAGTAGTCCACCGAGTGTGGCATACGCCATATTAATTTGTACTTCAGGAATACGCTTTGTTGATCACCACTGGTACTTACATCGGTGTTATGCTTGTATACCAGGCCGCGTCTATGGTCGGCAAGTCAATTGCTCTGATTACAGTCACTCCTCGTAGCGACAGCAATTTGGTTCTTGAAACGCCGATCATGGGTAGTGGGGAGGGCGGACAACCAGTTCCCAAAGGGTTACATGTCCGGATTGGCAGGTGTAGGGGTCAGCGAAATAATGATGAGTTGGGCTGTGACGGTATCTTGATAGCGATTCGATACTCTGCTGTCTAGAGCTGGCTATAGCAGGGTCACATGCCCTCTCACCAGCACGTGCGGTCTTCCAGATTTCTTCATTTGTTAGTCGACACCGCGTCGGCCACTTATCGGCGTCGTATTACAGGATCGCAAACAGAGTCGCACGCAAAGTCCTCCCGCTGCCACTTCAATCCTACACCAATGTTGTACGTGCGTGGCCCCGAGGTAGAAGGACTATCTTGGCTTCATCGTATGTCGTCGAGAAACGATTCACTGCTAACAGATTCATATATGTCTAAGCAAAGTCCTAATTATGTAACGCCATGCATTCTTCGTTTCAATCTTTGTTTCGAAATGTTGTCCAGGCTGACCAAGTGCTATGCAGTATCTTGCAGGATGAAAACGACATTGCGCTCGCTCAGTGTCCCGCAAGCCAACCAAACTTGTTCAGTCTGATCCTAGGAACGATACCAATGAGCAGGATCAGAGCTGCTACCAAAACAGCCCATAGCTGAATCTGCAACACATTCTTGTTGTAGTCGGTCTGAGTTGCAGCGGCGACGGTCGCCAGCATCAGGAGCAAGATCACATAACCACTAAGACGGTGATACTTGTAAAGCTTCTTGGCGTTGTCCACACCGCCGTAGAGCTGCGGGACAAAGTACTGCGTGATACCGATCACCGCCTGCAACGCTGTGAGGATGTATGTGAGCAGGCCCAGGATGGCATGCGGCGACTCGAAGTGTGTTCCATTGTGGCTGATCTTGTTGTACTCGATCACGACCAGTCCGGCGATGGCTGTCAGGAGTGCGACATCGTTGAGAGCCGCGTGTGCGTATGTGCCTTCCTTCTTTTGTTTTGCGGTGTGCGTGGGCTGGACGACGAGGACGCCTTGAATGAAGAAGAGGAGGGCGGCAGAGTTGAGGAGCTGTGAGGTACTGTGTTAGTCTTCATGGTCAAGATCGTCTTAGGAGCATTGTCTGTACCGGATGCGCGGAGAAGAGGATCAAGTCATGGCTAAACACGCTTCCCCAAACGATGGCTGCCAGCTGTTCTCATATGTCAGCATCAGCTCTCTCTGCATGGTATGTTGATGTTCGTACAATCCATGCACCTGCCTGTGCTACAACACCGGTGCCTTCGTCCATAGTTAGTATCGGTCGATCAAGGCGTCGCGTCCAAAAGACGACTCAAGCTTGCCTACCGATTACGAAGTTGTGGTATAGCGGCAGCCCTTCCTGTTGTGAAGCGTCACCCCTCGTTCCGAGAAGAGGCTCCTCCTCGCTGGTACCAGGCTGACGGTGTTCCTCTTGGTCAGCCATCTCTTGAGCTTAATAATAAGTCCGGCTGTGTGGCTCGTTGCAAGTGAGGCTCCTGATAAACTTGACAAGCACCAACTGCTAAAGCTTGGAATTGGCGATACACAGCACTTGACCGTTGAATCTACCTTTAACTTAGCCATCACTGTTGCGGGGATTCCGTCAATCGCTAGTGCATTATGCAACTTTCGTGCAGATGACGCGCTGGGATCAGTGCTTCTTGCACCTATCACCGTTGAGCGTTTTGTCCGGCTGAATAATCGGCCTCGGTAGAGCTCCGAATCGTCATTGAGGTTGAGCCCAAGATAGAAACAGTCCTTTTGCGATTGGTGTAAGGATCACATCGATAAATTGTTCTTATGCCTTGGTCCAAGTTGTTAATATATCTGTTCATGTCTACCTTGCCGTTTATGTTGTGAATTAATGATCGCGATACGCTCGTCCAGACTCTTCCGATTACTAGGGTCTCGATAATACTGGTCAACTGAATCGACTGTGGATGGGGCTTCTCGATCTGTGCTGTATCCCGGACGACGTTTCAGTGTCTCTCATTGTTGGTCTCAGGACCGGTCAAGACATGTAATTGAATGCATGCATGCACGTGTGTGACATCGAAAAAAACTTGAAACGGTCAGATGGTGTGTGTGCCAGGGTTAGTGGTTGGGGTTATGAGCTCTGCCTCGAACAACCGATATGGACGATATCGTGGCAGACGTGATAGTCGTGTGTGTTTGGCTCGAATATTCTGTTACTGAGACGCGTGATATAGTCCATGAGTGGGCGTGCGGTCTGTTCGAGAGTTTTCAACGTCGATTTGATCGATTTTGAAGTTGTAAATGGACGACGCTGTAAAACAAAACACACCACCCACCTCACCTCACTGTTTCTCGCCGTATGTGCACTTAATTTGTGACGATTTCCCTCATTCGTACATCATAGAAGTAACGCTCGATTGGACGGTAGTCGTATACGATGATGGAGCTCGTAAGCTTCAGACGAATTGAACCTATAACATGTGGACGATTGTTGGAGGGCAAGTGAGGCATTGGTCGGCTTTACGTCGGCTCAGCCCAGTCGAGTCGCAAGCTCCCACGAAGCTGGTACATTGGTGTTGATCGAGCCTGTACCTCGACATCAGCGCGACACAGCTGCAAACATGTATGCGCAATTTCAGAACAGCTATCGGCGCATGGAGGAGAGTCTTCAACGACTCACTGACTCCATTGCTGCCTACAATCCTTCACCAGCAGCAGCTGACGATCTCTTGGCTGCCGACGAAGCCGTGAACGAGGACCTCGAACGACGTATGCGACCACATTTTCCAGAGCGGTAGCTAAGGCTGATCAAATTGTAGTCTCACAACATCAAGCCAATTATGCTCGCATCCTTGCATTGCGCCAGAAGACCGAAGCTTTGGATCAGAACATTAAAGACACTGTCAAGCTGCTTGCGGACACACGCAAAGATGTTGTCGCTATCCCTGCCGACGATAGTGCCGAAAGATCGCGCCGCGAAGTAGACGTAGAGGAGTTGCTACGATACGCCAAGTTCATATCCAAAACGACTGTCCCGCCCACCTTCCGCAAACCAATTCCTGAAGTCAAGCTTCCCAAGTCGACAAACGAGCAAGCACAAGCGCAAATCACCAATGGCATGGCTACACCTCCGCCAGGAGCGCAAGACAGCGAGAATACACCATATGCGCGATCAGAAATAGTGGGCATGCAGGCGATGCCTCAACAATCGCAAGACTGGCTGGAGTCGTTCAACAATCTACCATTCGAACCGTGGCCAAGTCATGGCATCATACAACAAGGTGCACTGGCGGACATACAACGCATGATCGAGAACGGACGCGATCCGGCTACTTTGCTCAGTCCAGAGGAACAGGCCGCGGCGGACAAGAAGAAAGCAGAGGAAGAAGAACGTGAAAGACTGGAGCAAGAAGAAAGGAACCGCAGAAGATTGAGCATAGGCGCCGCGCAAGGGAGCCGCGCTCAGCCAGACGTCTTCAACCCCGACGATATGTAGAAGCAGTTAGGGTCACTCCGTTCGTATGCTGCTACAGAGTATCTTCACCCATGTCGGAATGGCTAGATCCATCGTTGGGAACAACAGCGCTGATGTTTGGCACTAATATTGAGCTTCTAAACCACTCTCCTGTGCTGCCTCGCACAAAGGTACCAGCTAGGTCAATATACACCGACAGAACCAAGATGAGACGTGAAGAAACACAACCTGCATGGACCCAAACAAGTCGAGACGGTGAGTGTGAGTGACCGCTGCGAAACTCACGCATGTTTGCTATCACAAACATCGTAGCTTTTTGCTCCACTCATAGTACGCGGAAAGCATGCCATTATGCCTACAATGCTGCAAAGTCGTTACATGCGTATGCAATGCCCAACGGCACGTGCTTCTGCCGGTCAAGGTTCCCGGTTTCAGACTGCACCAAACGACAGCCTGTCGCCTCGTGAGGATATGTGAGGTTGTCGTATCGCTCGCTTCAGATCGAAGCGGAAACAGCTGTTCGAGACAGTAGAGCATACACAATGACAGTCTGCATCTACACTTATACTACGAAGCCTGAATACAATTCAGAAGTACCATTTGTGTCGGTGCTCCATTGCGTAGTGGGTGGTACTATCGTTATCGCGATAGCGGGATGGACCGCAGGCTGTCCGAGCTTCTGAGATCTTTCTGAGACCCCTCATTTACCAACGTCCCTATACTTGACCTCAGCTATTGCGAATCTCATCTCTCCGTCTCACTTGTCGCGCTATTCTCACCGACATGTCTTGCGAGTGCCATCGATCGCGATCATCCAGGCGCGAATGCAGAACGCTGGCGCTTGACATTCGATGAGGGGCGTGTGGGTGAAGTGACAACCATAAGCGCCCAAAGCAGCGCCCAAAGATGAAACGCTGTAACAGGTATGCGGCAACTTCAAAAGGTAGAAGCATTCAATCCAGGGCTGTCGTCAGTTTACGCCCAGTCATCAGAGGCGCCTTGAAGGTAGGGGTGAAGTGGAGTTGTCTTCACGACAATCCTGGTGGAGTATCATGCGCGCGTGCGTCTTCTCTTATACCCCCATGGCTTTTATTATCAAAATCTTACCGTTCAAACCGTCTTCAATCATACCGTTTGCGTTCCACCGCCTCCGAACCGCCCAACTGATGCAAATCAGCCCCGACATTGGAGTCTACCTTTCTGGCTCGATCGGCAGCGCGTTCACGCTCCCTAACGTCGGCCTCCTGAGCTCCTTTACGTGGAATCAATGCTGTGGGCGTGAAGGTCGCCAATTAGTATATATCGCGCCGGTCGCCCGCAATTTCAACCATGTCTGGGATATCTTTGATGAAAAACGACACTCGGAAATGGAGGGACTAACGCCAGAGCAGGCTGCTCAAGCTGCTCAATGGGGCCCGGATATCGGGCCACCTGGGCCAATCAGCTACATCATGCATCTGCTACAGACTCAAGGCGAAGAGGCTGCAATTTCCGGACAAGATCCAGAGAGCTCCAATGGTGCTACAGGCAGTGGAGCGAACTCGCCTGTACCTGCGTCGTCCTCACAGAACGCACCAATGTCGACTGCAACATCCAACACTGTCTCAGACTCTACTACAATGTCTTCGTCATTCGAGACATCGACCACCACTCCTTCGACAACACAAGAATCATCATCTTCAGCACCATCGACAACATCCGACACATTCACTTCAGACCCTGCAATTTCCACAGGCGACTCGCCGGTATTCTCATTAAGCATACCCACGACATCCAGTACATCGACAACTGTCTCATCTTCTTCTACCGCCGTCCTATCATATGAGCCGATAGCCTCATTTACCTTTGCGCCAACTTCGAGTTTCACTTCGATCTCAAAGCCAACCACTACGTCAAGTCGCACGATCCCCACAAACATCGGATCGCATGCAACAGAGACAGCTTCTTCAGACTTGATCAACATGTCTAATGCCCGCAAGCAGGCCATCGTAGGTGGCCTCGGTGGTGCAATCGGTGCTCTAGTGGTAATTGGTATCCTTCTCTGCTTCTGTCTCCGTCGCCGTCACAGGCAGACGGATGAGGAAGATGAAGATGAGGAGGACGGACTCAAGTCCATCAAGCCTGCTAAGACCATAACGACCAAGCCAAGCACCGTGCGTCTGTGGAACGCATTAGGTCGTTCTCCCGCACGCTCCACTCCCGAGATCTCCAGACCTCGCACACCTTCACCCGTTGATGGCAGCCTGATCCGTGTCAGCACTGAGCACTGGACTCGCCCCTTCGTTCGTAAGGAAGGCATGAGAGAGTCTCTTGAGCCAGCACCTCTACGAGTGGTGAATGCCAACTCAAACTCATCGAGGTCTAGCACTCCCGAGGCAGAGCGTCACAATGGCTTTGTGCGCAAGCAACGCTCTGCCTTGCAGGCATTCCTGCAAGATGGTTCACGCAGCGTGTCGCGTAATGCGGTGAAGCGCGGTCCCATTTCATACCCCAAGCCCATGGCGGGTGATCCTATTTACTCTAGCAAAGCTACCGTGGACAGCGGCGCCGAGACACTGTCTGTTGGCTCTTTGCCCTCAGACACAAGCTCACCAATGGTCGTCCAACAACCTCCAGAGGACCCGTTCTACGCATCTCAAACCATGCTTTCAACGATGGAAGAAGTTGCACCTCCCATGGAAACCACAGAACCAAGCAAGACAGAGCTCACCCGAACTGTTAGTCATTTCGGCAAGAATGCCAACCCATTCAGGACACAAATTGTGCCTTCAGTAGCACTTCCACCCCGAGTCTTCAGCCCGACTACGGGCACATTCCGTGACTCGGATGTTGGTCAGTCAAGACCCAGGCGAAGCAGCATCGGCAGCAATTACTCTAGAAGGGATACTGCAAACACATTGCCAATCAGGGCAAGCGATCAATTTGACCTCATGGTCAGCCCCGATCAAATGCCTCCCGCATCCGGCATCCTAGCCAAGGCAGCCGAGTATGAGAGGAAAGAAAAAGAGAAAAAAGAACGGAAGGAGCGAGAGCAGCGCGAGCGCGAGCAGACGCCCGCAGATGACTCGTCGCCTAATTGGAGGTTGTATGAAGGGACGTAATAGGGAAAAAGGTTCGCACGGCTAGCCCGTTCGCGCTAATCTAATAAGAGGAGGAGAAACACATTGGACGAATTTACGAACACAAAGATACCCTTTTGCTTAGTCTAAAGGCGACAGCGGTGCTGTTGGACATCACATGCGGTTTGACACTGCGCAAAGCGCGACCGATATCTGGTAATATCTAGTCATAGTTAACCTTTTCTTTTGTCATAACTACAGCCACAATACCATCTTCTTTGATACTTCATCGAGTACGTTCCAGTCACAGCTCGTAAGCAATTTGGTCCCTGTAGTATTCTTCAGCGAAGCAATACGCAACGTAGGGCTAGGTAGCGCAAAGATCGCCACACTCAGATCTGTGTGGCTGCTCTTCCTGGCAAATGAGAGGACATGCCGAGAAAAGATAGGGAGGCACCGAACCCTAGGAGGTAGTAGCGCAGGTGGCTTGAGCCATCTTCAACCTCGTTCGACAACCACGTCCGATCATTCCGATGCACGACACTTACGAACGCGGCGACAAAATCGTTGGAACTTCATCAACTCGGAAAAGAACCAGAAGCAGTCAAGGCCATCGTATCAAGCAGATGGAACAAACCGACACGGCATAGGCCAACCAATAGGGGCGTCCAAGGCAGATAGTCGGATCGACTTCCGGCGTGGCAGAAGTTTGGCCAACAGCTGCCAACTCCACTTCGCTTTGCTTAGAATCGCTTGAATCCGACCACGCCGTCGCAGTGACCAACACCAGCACTCCTTCGCGTGCGTTAGAGACACAACCTCGACAATGCCAAGCAGGACAAGCGGTGCAAGCATGCCTGGGCAAGCCCCCAAGTACTTCTTGTCTGCCCACGTGCTCTTGGCTGCGAGCCGACGTCCTGACACTCTGTCTGCGCTGTCGCGTGAGCGGCCTGCCTGCTTGCGCACCACGTGTGGTGTTCTGTGAGTTCTCATTGCAGGCTCGTCGTGGTTTTCCTTAGCCTTACGGTGACGTTCTTTCCAATACGCCAGGATCGGTAGTCTGCAACGATTAGGCGAATGAGCCAGACGAACCATTCTTCTGGTGTGTGAGGGAGAATGTGCGAGCAGAAGAATGATGAGAGGCAAGTATTAAAAGCAGTCTTGTATCGTCGCTTTCTCTTCATGTCTAAGCAAGCAATTGTCCATTCCCTCTCCTTCTACTCTTCTTCCTTTCTTTTCGATTCTGCTACGAGCAGATCGTACGGCTGCCTGCCATGTCTGGAACCATGCATGGCCTTGATTGGCTGTTCGCCGTCGGAACGCTCTTTTTCCTCCTCTCTGCTTGGGGCATTGGTGCCAACGATGTTGCCAATTCTTATGCCACCTCCGTGTCCGCGAAGTCCTTGACTTTGATCCAGGCGGGTTGTTTGGCTGTTGTGACGGAATTCATCGGAGCCATTGCTTTGGGCCAGCAGGTTACAAGCACCATCCGCTCAGGTGTATTCAAGATCGAGCCCTTTGAGGGCAGCCCTGGCGTTTTGATTCTTGCTAATGTTATTGCTGAGATTGGTGAGTGTCGAAGATCTGAATGTCATTCGTACGACCACTATTTGGCTGACCTTTCCACGCCAGGCTCTGCTACATGGCTCACGCTTTGTACCAAGATGGGCTTCCCCGTTTCCACCACACAGTCCATCGTTGGAGCTCTTGTTGGTGTTGGCATCGCCTCCGAGATCCACGTTAACTGGGGCTGGCAGTCGGGTTCCGTCTCCCAGATCGCAGCGTCATGGGGTATCGCTCCTTGTATCGCAGCCGGTTTCGCCGCCATCATCATGATGAGCATCAAAGTCCTGGTCCACTGGCAGAAGGACCCTCTCAAGGCCGGTCTCAGGGTGATCACCTTCTACTATGGTCTAACTGCTGGTATCTTGACCCTCTTCATCGTGATCAGTGGTGGCCACGGCATCCCGACACCAGAGGAGATGGGCACTGGGAAAATTGTCGGCATCATCCTAGGCGTTTTCTTTGGCGTTTGGGCCTTCTCCGCGACCTTCTTCCTGCCCTACTACTACCGCAAGCTCATCAGGGAAGATGCTCGTTTGCGCATCTGGCACATTCCCATGGGTCCTCTGCTCTGGAAAGAGAACCCCGACCTTTACTGGCCTGGAAGCACCGAGGGCGCCGTTGTCCCTGACTACTACTCGAACGACGATAAGGCTGCGTCAAGGAAGACTGCACCGGACAACGAATTCCCTATCGACAAGAAACCGATGACCGAAGAGACCAGCGCCAAGAATACCTCTGCGCCCACCACAGCCACTCAGCCAGCCAGAAGTAACACCGACTCCAATGAGGGCGATCTCAGAAACCCCGACCTCGACGAGCCCTCCGCCAGAACCCGCCAGAAGGACCTCGCAGCCATCGACGCCCTCCCCTTGCTCCACCCGCGCCGCCTCTGGGCCACTGCTCGCACTCTTCTCACCTACGGCGTCACCCGCGACATCGTCGGCCACCAGACCAAAGGCCTCGAAGCCATGCATGCCCGCGCGCCCCAATTCGACAACAAAGTCGAGTACTTGTGGACAACAGCCCAAGTCTGTAGCGCGATGATCATGTCTGTCGCGCACGGCGCCAGCGACGTCTCCAACGCGATCGGGCCCTTCACGACCGAGTATCAGACGTGGAAGTCCGGCGTCACGAGCGCGAAGACCGACACACCCACCTGGATCAAAGCCGTCGGCGGCCTGATGCTCGGTGTCGGCTTCTGGACGTATGGTTACCGTAAGCATTACTACACAAATCTTCTACCACACCACCCATGCATTGCCATACAAAAGACTAACCATTTCTTCCTGTTACAGACATGATGCGCTGCCTCGGCAACAAGCTGACCAAAACCACGCCCACGCGAGGCTACTCGATGGAGCTTGGCGCCGCCATCACTGTGCTGCTCGCCTCTCGACTCGGCTTGCCCGTTTCGACGACTCAGTGCATTACTGGAGCAATTGTCGGCGTTGCTCTGACGAACGGCGACTACAAAAGTCTCAATTGGAAGCAGTTTGGTAAGATCTTCCTTGGGTGGTGTTTGACTGTTCCTGCTGCTGGTCTCGTCAGTGGTCTGTTGATGGGTATGGCTCTCAACGTTCCTCACTGGGTCGTTGAAGAGGGCGGACGAATGGAGTTATCCGTATTGGAGGGTATGGGAAGGGATGAAATGGTCTGGATGATTCCGTATGGGAATTTCTGGTTTGAGATGTCCTAGCAAGAGCGTCGCTCGTCGTAATATATGTATCATCAATAGTCCTGACGTCGCCAGTCATTGCTAGATCCATACCTTCGTTCTAGGGTTAAGCCAAAGTTTTGCTTTGGCGGTCGTAGCTTGGTGACATCTATAGCCATGTTGTTTGGATGCTGTGATCAGGTGAGGTCTAAGAGGGACTCTTTTTCGGACCTAGAGAGAGGCATTCTGACACTGTGCATCGGCTGCGCATACGATTCTGGTCCTTGTAGATAATGAGACAAGGGCTCTAGTGTGCAACGTCATGCTGCCACGTAGCCATGTAAATGTATAGTGACGAGTACATGGATGGTGCTTCTATCGTAAGGTTCACATAGCTTGACGTCCAACTGCCTAAGGAAAGCGCAAATTGCTTTAGCGAACTCCAAGGCATTATTTTGAGCCACCCGACTGCTGCGAGATGACATAAGGAAAATGTGCTGTAATAGGCATTACGCTGGCATTGGAAATATATTAATGCGCTGCTTTGCCGAGCTGTTCCAGGTCCTGCGCCCATCCGATGCCGATATAATATGTCTCGGCACAGCGTCTGCGAGAGCCCGGGACTAGGGATATAAAGAGAAGGTGAGATTGATCCTCACGGCATATCAGGAATGGGTTATTGTCGCATCACACAAGCTTTGGTGACATGTTGCATGGGATCATAGGCGAGTCCGGATGTCTGCAGCAGCGGCATTTCCATGCGTCCGTATCCGGATTCGTGAGGGCTGTCCATTGAGGTATATCCTGTGAGCTCAATATTGTTAGTGTTCAATGTTACGGTATCAGACCCGATGACGAGTTTGCTGATGGCGTGGACATCATTGCAACAAGCCGCAGTCGAGCAGACAGCTCTGTCCTTTTCTTTTTCTTTTTCTGTTCACTCGGATGCAAAGCAGCATGCAATGCCGACGTGCAGACATGTGAAGATGCTAGCACACGCAGCAATGCCGTTGCTGCCTGCACAGACCCAGATTTTGCATGCAAACCGAGGCGCGTACTGGCATATGCAATCTGTGCTCGCGACTAGAGTGGGCTGTGGATAGCGTTTTGCGACACATAGCACACCGAGCACGCTGGCCTGAGTGGCAATCCGGTGAGGTACAGGAGGGGAGGTTGTTGGGAGTGGGCAGAGACGCAAGCTTGGCGATCACATGTCAGCTTGGTGCGTCTCGTTTGCGTTCCCCAACGCGCGCACCCCTCTCTTGTGCGACACCAATGCCCGCCGTCCCCGGCGAATGAGGCAACAAAGCTTCCCGCCGCGCCGAGGAGACTTTCACATCGAGACGATGGTGTGCGCAGCTTTGCGCGATGCTCAGGGCGTGGCCATGCGGTGATACGCGCCCAGCAACGTAACGATGAATATCAATAATGGCGATATCTGAAGTCGCGACAGGGTTTGGACCAAGTGCGCAAGTTGGTGCCGGCCGCTTGCTGCCGGCTGCCGGGCCTTGGTAGGGCTAGAGCTGGCGGGGACGATCAATCATGCAAGCCAAAAGGCGACGAGGGGACGAGAGGCAGCCTGCCAGCATTGCAAGACAAGCGTCGAGTCTGTTCTGCTGAGTGCTGCTGCCGTACATGCCTGCGACAGGCGAGGTGTGCTGCGTGTGCGCTGCCTGGGCCTCCCATTCGCCGCCTCCGAGTGTTATCGGCCGGCGGGCAGGCGATGACGTGCGGGCACATGCTTGCTGCTTGCTTGCTCTTCACGTGCCTGTCACATGCCAAACGCCATGCCAGGCGAGGCAGGAGTCGGCCGCAGCGGTACAATGCACATGCAGCTCAACGTGTGTCGCGAGCGAGCTCTGTCTGCTGCACTCTGCACGCACGCAAGCTGCCCGCGAGCTGGGCGCGATATACCTCCCTGCTACAACTAACCTACCTCGTCTCGACCTCTGCTTGTCCCCGTCTCACTTCCCCTTCCATCTCACCCCGTGACCCTCGCCAGCGTGATCGCATTGAACGAAGCATTGGCACATTGAGAGCCTCATCCCACCTGACCTGCTTGTAAGTGAACAGTGACTACTCCACGTCGATACTCAAACGGCGTGACTGCCACACCAGACCTCACTCGCTACGGGAAGCGGAAGGAACTACGAAGCTCTCCCCTCTTATCGAGGCAGGCGCCACTCACCACCCAACCACGATCACTGACATCCCAATCCTCAGACCAGAACCGCAACCTTTTACCGTCCTATAACATACCACCACCTCACAACACATCTCGCCCACCATGCCGCACTCGACATCAGACGCTCTCGTTAATGGCGACAGCTCTCCCTCCTCCAAGACCCTGTCACATATCACCTCCTACCCCGTCGTCGCCAGCGGCATCGACACCTTCAAGGCCAACCCCTACGGCAAGAAGTCTATCGATGTCGTGAACGGCACTTACGCCCGCTTCGGCAAGCCCGTGGAGGGCTACCTCGAGACTCCTTACCAATACGCCAAGCCGTATGTGAACAAGGCCGACGAGCTGGGCGAGAAGGCCCTCGAGACCGTCGACGGGCATTTCCCCATCGTCAAGGAGAAGCCCGAGACCATCTACGAGACCATCAAGAGCATTGTCCTCTGGCCTTTCAACTACGCCAAAGATGCCTGGACTGGTATGATTTTCCTGTCTCACTCCGATTTTTATTCGCCACCCACTAACACCCCCTCGCAGACGAGCTCACCAAGACCCGCAAAACCCGCCAGAACCAGCTCCCCATCTTCGTCTACATCGCCGCCCTGATCTCCTTCGCCTTCCGCGTCATCTCCGACTTCCTCACCCTCATCGCAGACTACACGCGTCCGCGCTACGAAGCCACCCGCGACACAACGCAAGGGTACCTCAACAACGCCAGCCAGAAAGCCGAAGACGCCAAGAAGTACGCCGAGGACCGCTACCACGAGGCTCGCAAGTACGGCGAGGACAAGTACGCCGAAGCGCGCAAGCGTGGCCAGGAAGTCGAGGGCCAGGCCAAGGAGGCCGGCGAGGAGGCCAAGGGCCAGGCTAAGGAGACCAGCGAACAAGCCGAGGCCAAGGCGAAGGAGACCAAGGAGGCTGCCAAGGAGAAGGCGAAGAAGTGAAGTAGAGCAGTCGTCGCTCTCGATGGCAGAGGCTGGAGTCCGAGGAAGACGGGCGCGAGTGCTGGGGTTGTCGTGACGAGTGTTGTTGATGCTGGTGCTGATGCTGAGCCGCGTGAGAGATAGACGGCTCGCCGGTTGTTGAAGCCCATCTCTCTTTTCTCTCTCTTTTTTTCCTCCTCGATTTTCGTTTCGTCCCTGCGCGTTAAGCAACAATTTGTGGTCTTCACCCGATCAACAAAAAACAAAGTTTCTGCCTTTTCTTGAGCAAGATGCTGCGCAGTATACCACTCCTGTAGACATACCGTATGATCATAAGCTGCCTTTTGAAAATCTGCCTCAACTTGCACACTTCTTGTCAAACGAGATTCTCACTTTCAAAAGTTGCAGTTCTTGACGTGGATTATTCTATACTACAATTAGCTGTCTCGCTGTTGTAGAAGTTCATATCTCTGCCCCCGTTTCCTTTTATCATGAAGCTCTGGTAAGACGCTTTTCGCCACCCTTTTCTCCCCTCGGCTTTCATGCAAAATACATGTTGCCTGAATGCCACTGCTTACTCCAACAAGCTCGCCTGGTTAGAATACAACACATCCACCACGCTGCCCAGCTTGTCAATCGTGTCCAGAGCAGCATCGTAGCCCTTATCCCTCTCCGTCTCCTCAAACACAATCAACACGCCGGTTCCCTGATCCAGCACGCCGATAATCACCTTGTCGAGAATCATCTGGCTGAGCTTGCGCTCGACCTGAGCAAGATCGAGTCCGACCATTTCGGCAATGTGTGAGATTTCGACGCGCGAGAAGGGCTCGATGACCTTGATCAGGTTCTGCTCGAGCATGCTGTCGTACAGTCTGCGCAGGTGCGACGCGATGAAACGGTCGCCGCCCAGCTCGTAGCGGTACGCGTGAAGGGCATTCTCGTACTCCTCCAAACTGCGGTTAGTGTGCGCGCGTGCCACGGCTTTCATGGCGTCGAGGTTCTTGCCGGCGTATTTCAGCGCATTCTTCGAGGTCATCAAGGTGGTGACGTCGTCGCCGAGGTTCAGCATCACTTTGCACAGCAGCATGTATTGCAGGGCCGAGGTGGCTTTCAGGGTCTCGTCTTGGGATGTGTAGCCTTCCATTGCTTCGATGAAGTAGGAGAAAGCGGTGTTGAAATCGCCGTCCTCGGCGTGCAGCTGGCCGGATTGCATGTCCAGGCCGGCCTGGAGGAGAGGAGGGCAGTAGACGCTTGCGGCGCTGGTGCGCGCTGCGGTGAGGGCGGCGCGGCCTTTGGGCACGTTGCCGAGGGCATGGTAGACTTTGCTCTCTAGCAGCTGCACCTCAACTAGCACGAGCTTGTCGTCCAGGCGCTTGAGCTCTTTGAGCAGGTTGTTGATGAGTGTGAGGGAGTCGTAGTAGGCTTGCTTTTGCATGTACAGGCCGACGAGTCGCACTTCAAGGTTCTGTCGCAGGAAGCCCTGGCGCTGTGATACTGCCCAGTCGATGCATGACTTGGTGACGGATGTTTGGATCTCGTTGGTGTTGGGAATGGGTTGGAAGAGGTCGAGGAGTTGGCGAACTGCGCATTAATTATTAGTACTCTTTGTTTCCCTTGAATCTCGTTCCAATCTACGCAGTATCTCATCGTTACTCACTCAGCTTGCTTGTCTTTGCTCTTGCGAATGTTGTGAGCACCTCCCTCGTCTGCTGTATCAGGTTGGCCAAGTCTTGTGTCCTCTGGTGATCTCTGTACAGCTCTCCCAGACCCAAAAGCGCAGTCTCAAACTCGCGCACTGCCTTGTCGCTTGTTCCGGGAGGTTGTGAGAGGATCTCCTTGTAAATTGCTTCGGCTTTGGAGGGCTGGTCTTTGGCGAGCTTCTTTGCCTCTTCGATGCGCTTGCCCGCGTCTTCTTGGGCCATGGTTGCGGTTGTGATTATGTTGTTATGCCGGTGAGTGATTTATGAGTGGCGGTAACTGACGGTGATGGCGTAGGGGTGGTAGATGTGTTAAAGTGGCCGGCGATGAGGTGTTGGTGGTAACAGATGACGCTGTTTCGCTGGAGAGCGTTTGGAGCTTGAAGGCGCGAGCGTCAAGCGGCGGAGGCGAAGCGAAGCGCGCCGAGATCAGCACCACATGCCTATATCTATACGGCACGATACACCTTCACTCTCGCACGAGAGAACATTCTTATAGAGACCGCTGACTTGCATATCAATCTTCTCATATTTTAGCATCCTTCTCACTGCTTGCTGAGTTACCTTGCACTGACCTTCTCACTAGAGGACCCCATTGCCCCAGACCGTCCTCTGCCCGGTTATGCATCTGGTCGCACGTAGAGCATTACACGTCCAACAGAGGTTCTCATTCGTTGATACGAAGTCTTCTCTCGCGAGATCATGCTCTTCCATTCAAATACGGGCATGCTCAGATATCAAACCTCATAATTCCAGCAATATGACAGCAAGCTTCCCGGCTTCCTTCGCTCGTGGTGGAACTTCAAATGGCCTTCTTATCCACAAATCAGATCTACCTCCAGGAGTCTCTCGATGGCAACCGATCCTCTCGCGAGCTATGGGATCGCCCGACTTCTTCGGTCGACAGCTAAACGGGATGGGCTCTGGCATATCGTCAACTTCCAAGATCTGCGTGATCGAAAGTTCATCTCGTCCGGGCATAGACATAGACTACACATTCGTTCAAGTCGGGATTAAAGACGGCCATCTAGACATGGCTGGCAATTGCGGCAACATGTCATCTGTAGTCGGTCCCTTCGCCTTCAATGAAGGCCTCGTCAAAGCGAAAGCCGTCGCGAATGGAACAGACGAGATCACTGTACGGATGTTCAACACAAATACGTCAAAGGAAGTCCACAGCACATTCGCTGTCAGAGCTGACCGATCATGCTTCGAGCCACGCGGCGATTACAGCATCGATGGAGTAGGAGGAACGGGATCTAAAATTACTCTTTCCTTTCTAGATCCAGGTGGCGCAAAGACAGGTTACGCTTTACCCACCGGCAACACCGTGGACATACTTCAACTACCCGACGGCAGTACCATCCGCGCCACCCTAGCTGATATAGCCAACCCAGGCGTCTTTGTTCTGGCCTCTGACCTTCGCATCGCAGGCAACATGTCATCCGACGCGATTGCAGCGAACAGCATGCTGCTCGCACGGCTAGAAGACATCCGCAGAGCTGGTGCCACTGCGATGGGACTTGATCCGGACGTGCAGAGCGTTCCAAAGATCGTCATACTATCCTCCCCCACTGCATCCGAGGCCGAGCAGGGCGTACACATCGTCTGTCGAGCTCTATCGATGCAGCAAGCGCACAAAGCCGTACCTTTGACCTTGGCGCTGAACTTGGGCGCGACGTGTCGGATCCCAGGGACGCTCGCTGCTGAAGTTGCTGTTGAAGCGGAAGGGCGAGAAAGCATTCGGATTGCTCATGCGAGTGGATCGTTAGACGTTGGAAGTGTTTATAAAGATGGACGGCTGGAAAGTGCTCTGCTGCACCGGACTGCCAGGATATTGATGAAAGGAGATGTGTTCTATTGATAAATTTTGGCAACATTACTTTCTTCCAGCACGTAGTCGTGTTCGGGTCATGAAGACCGCAGAGCGGAGAGCCTCTCTGATCTATGCTTGTATGTGTACAAATGTCAAAAGTGATCGCCACCAACGCCTCGCTACCCAAAGCAATATATAAGCAGAGTCGAGATCCGCCTCGCACCTTCACGTTATAATCTTACACCTTTCCCCCGTTCGCCTTGCCTATCTTGAGCCTTTCAGCTTGCTCACGTTTCCAATTCTTGATCGCGTCCCTGCCCCTGATGTTCGCCACCGTTTCTCCCAGACCTCTAGCGCTGGCATCTCTTCCTTCTCCATTCGATGGCGCACCGTCGATTTCTCTCCAGCTGCCTCGTCCAGGCTGGCGGCCGAGAGCTCTGGCTTGTCGCCCAGAGCCGCTCTCGCCCCACATGCTGACACGTTGCACTTTGCGCAAGCGCCTGAGACCCCATATGGAAGAAGCAACGGTCAGGATCGCGCAGAGACCAGAGATACCAAAGAAGCCGTAGTTGGTCTCTTCGATGAAGTTCTCCAGGTTCATTCCGTAGAGCGCAGCGATGAACATACCGACAGTGGTGCCTAGTGTCAAGATGGAGAATTTGAGGTCGAGAAGCATGAGACTGTTGCGATTGGCGTCGAGAATAGCGCGGATGATCTCCTCAGTGTTCTTGATGGAAGAGACCAAGTTAGAGCTGACCTGCACGATTTCGTCGGCGAACTTGTGGTAGGACTCGAGGATGAGCTCGACTTCCTCGTGGTTGTCTTCCTCGCGCTCGGTGCCTTCGGCTTTCTCCGTGAGATACATATCGGCCAAGTCGTCGTCTGCTTCGAGGAGGTCTTCGATAGCGTCTCGTATCAGGCGAGCCTTCTGTTCGAAAGTGCCGAGTTTCTTTGAGTAGATGAGCAAGTGTCGTAGCTTGTCTCTGTCGATGTCTTCTTCCAGCTCCCTCAGAACGTTGATCACCGGATCGCGGACTCCCTCAAACTCGCTTTCCAAACCCGCGGTGACGGAGATCAGCACGGCTTCCAGAGCGCGGAACTCGTAGGGTAGTGCTCCACCGGCCGTCGAGGAAGTCTGCTTCTGCCTCAACTTTCCCTCGAGATCATACATGAACAGAGACTGTGCGTACGAGTCCGTGCTGCCGTATACGTCAAACACAAGCACACGATTGTGCTTGATCAGACATCTGATGTGTAGCAAGTTTATCATAATCGCGCTTGGCCTGACCAATATGTGTGGCAGCACGGAGCTGTCGATCTTCCTCAAATCACGCGGCATGAGCGAGTACTTCGCAATCAGCTCTTGCTTCCTGAACTCGCCGTTGACCAGCACGACGTTTCCATTCTCGTCAAACTCTGTGCAGCGCAATTTGAGTTCTGTGCTTGGCTTCAGATTCCTGCCTCCTAAGCTGTGCGGGTCCTCCAGTAGATCCTGGAAAGGCAGTAGACCATTGTCGCGAAATCGCTCGGCGGTGGTCGTACGTGGAGGGTTTCTCAGGCGGCGCCAGAAGGGCTCTCGTGTGGGTGGTGTTGTCGAAAGGGATCGTGATGATGTAGCCACGGTTCTGGCATTTCGGCATAACGGCTTGGAGGTACGCGCTCCATCATTGGTATGCAGCGCAAGCGTATTAAGGCATGACCGTACAGCGCAGCGCTCGGGAGTGCTCGTGAAGGTGCGACATGAGCGATTTAGGATGGTACTCGATCTGGGCGAAGGGCGTGTTGCAGGCGACTGTTGGGCTAGCTGGCATCGCAAGAAGCGCAAGAGCGATGCCGATGGTGCAGACAAGCCATGCGAGGCTTTCATCGCTTGTGTGCGACGGCAGTAATGGGCGCGGCAAGATTGTTGTCGAGGCTGCGGCGCATGATCCTTGGACAACTTCGACGTCAAGGGTGCAGCCAAAAAAGCGCAACGGCTTGGAACGCCGAAAGTCCATCTCATCATTCAATCGGACGTACCCGTGCACGACCATCGGCGTCACTTTAACCTACAATATCATTGAACCTCTCATCTGGTCATCACAAAGGCCATATGTGCGAGATCAAAGGATTGGGCAATTTATTGATATTCGTATAGCTATAGTTCTGCGTTTAGCATGCTGTGTTTTCCCCGTGGCTTTAGAGCGAGCACAAGAATGCATGATCAAACAATGTACGCAACCACTTCCCATCAATCAGCCATCTTCGATACTGAGTCAGGCCATTTCTATTGACTCATTCCGTGGCTGCTTTACGGCGAGCAACCTCGATCCGTATATAGCACTTCATTGAGCTCAATCACGCGACGTCGAACGGTGATCGCGTCTGCCGGTGATTCTCCTGACCATCTCTGGCTGACAGTAGCCACAGGTTCTTCCAACCTGCGGTCGCCTCTTTCTTTCGGTCGATTAACTTGCAGTTTTCGCAGAATCGTAGCCAACGCTTCCGCTCTCTTTTGACTCGACTCGCGCCTGACTGCCTCTATCTGAATTGGCGACGGGTGAGAGAAGTTACCATTGATGTAATGGCCATCGGTATTGAACGATTGTTGCTTCAAGGGCAGCTGCGTCGTCGAGGCGTTGTCTTGTAGCATCTCTCGCCTGAGCTTCAAGGTGTTGTCCCACGATTCTTTCATGACAAGACCCATGGCGAAAGCCACTTTACGATCAACGCTGTTTCCGACAATTTTCAGTTGCTGTGAGGGGTACCCAACGATTACTTCGTGATCCAGAAAGCCTTGTGCACGCCGGGTCTCCATGATCGAAAGACTGCGATGCTGTTCCCAGTGCAAAACATTGCCATTGATAGCGCATTGGAGGTGTAAGTCTGTCAGCACAGTTGGAAAAAGGCCATCCGGTTTGATGCGCGAATATGAACGCGATCCTTTCCCGGCTCGAAGACCGCTGCAATTTTTTACCCAATGATATGCCTCACCGCTAGTAACCTTCCCTTCTTGAACAGCCCGAGAAAGTCCCATTCCATGCGGATGAATCGGGACCCGTGTTAGCCGTTGACGGGTGGTCAAGTTCTGTACGGCGTGCGTACGATGATCCGGGAATCGTGGACATAGTTGAGTCGATGAATCACTGATGTCAGGTAGATCTCGAGTAGCTGCTTCCGCAGAGACGTATGTAAACGGTGTGCTCTCGTACTTTCGAATGCCGAACGGTAGGCCGTTGGTCGTACGCCCCAGATTGCGCCTAATTGGTTTACCCGGAGGATGGCCATGTGTGCACGGCGGTGGGAACAAGGGAACGGTGCCTGGCGCACTTGCAACAATGAAAACCCTAGAACGCGATTGAGAGCTGCCTAGGGTCCAAGCATCACCAAGGAACTGCTGGACTTGGTAACCAAGAGCGACCAAAGATGCAAGAATTTGCGAGAAGACATTCTGTTCCTTGCCGTCAACTACGATCTTGAAAGTCATCGGGACGACATTCTCAAGAATGAAGTACTGTGGACTATAAGTGTCCACAAAAGCGACAACAGAGGCGACCATCGAAGCAAACCTCAAGGACTGGTCGCTTTGCTTGTTAGGCTGCATAGTTGAGAAACCTGGGCATGGACTTCCAGCCGAGGCAAATTGAATGGACCCAATGCCAGCAATCTCGACTTTCGTGGACCCACGTAACGCATGGTGAAGGTAGTCGTTCACTGAGCCTAAGTAGTAGTGAGTCTTGGCAGGATTTTCCGTGTTAGCACGATAGGAGTGTAGGGCCGATGCATCCCAATCGACTGCATAACGCATCTTCACTATGCCTGCCTCCTCGAGGCCACGACCAAAGTTGCCGCCACCACAGTACAGATCGAGGCCAATCAGAGGAGACATTGATGGTGCACAAGGCGACTTGTATCCCTCTTCGTCCATGTCGGAGGCGGGTGGAGTTTGGAACGATGTCTGGGAGCTTGACACTACGCAATCCTTGAGGATGTAGAAACGGTCACCAAGTCCATTTCGGTCAAACGGTAAACAGACCTCTTCCCTGGTAGAGAATTCGCCAACCTTACAGCTTCGAACGATGCATTCAGCTGTCAAAACAATCTCCTCGTCTGACTCGATAAGCTCGTTAGGAGGCGCGACTGGGTCCTTTCGTGAAGCCCGATAGAACTTGCGAAGGACCACCCTTTGTTTGACCTCGTCGAACCAAACGATTCGCATAGGCTCCAGCAGGATACTCAGATCGTCATTGTCACTTTCGCGTGCGAGAACTGTCTGTCCTACCTCGTAATAGTTCTGGCACAGCTCAAAGTCTGAAATGTGGCTGTCATGACAGCTGAAGTCTCCAGAAGTCAGAGTCGTGAATCCATAGCTGTCTTCAGCTTCACAAGTCTGAAATTTCTGCCGCACGAAGTAGCCATCGACAGCATGTGGGTCATTGATAAACCACGCAACATTGAGCTTTGCGGTTACTGCCTCAATAGCAATGGCATGTTCGCCACAGCTACAATTGTCGGAAAGAAATAACTCGTTTTCAAATGGATAGTCTGCACCTCCGAGCGTTGTGTCGGAAGGTTCGTAGAGCCAAAGAACGTCCAAATTTGTAGGCCTATTGCCACTCTTTTTGTGAACGTTCGATACATACGCGTACCACACTTCCGACTTTGAGTGCTTCCACTGATTGTCGGAATTCGTATTTACGCACACCACGTCACCTTGGCAGACATCGAGAGAAGCGGCCTTATTGGCTTGGCTTAAGCCAGGTCGCGAAACAGGAGCTGCGTTCCACGGCGTGAGGCACATATCACGCTTGCGATCGGAGATTTGAGCCTGTACAGCAGGACTTGGATTCCTTATAGTGAGGTGTGCTGCAAAGTACATGTCCCGAAAGCAGCGAAATGCGAATGGGGTCACGACAGTTTGCCCGGTCGGATTGACTGGCTGGCGCTTGATGGCGCTCAGGTTGGCGGGATCAATTTCGCGCCAGATCGAGTGCTGTAAAAGCCCTGTCTCTGAGTCATCAATGCTATAGCATTCTTTCAACAAGTAAGGGATGTAAGCAGCTACTGCTGTACCAAAATCCTGCTGGCGACCGCATTTTTCGTGCCATACCTGAAATGGTACATGCTGTCCGTATCGGCGAATCATCCAGGTTGCAAAGTGAGACCGAAAGCGATGTAGCGTAACATCGCTGTCCTGTTCTATGAGGTAATCGATGAAGTATTTAGTAAATGTTGCCAACCAAATGTAGTCCTGGTGATATTCGCGATATTCGGCCGACGGTTGGCCAAGCCGATACCAGACGTTATACGATCGGGCCCAGGGTGTTTGTATGCAGATCTTTTCTAACAGACTTGCACTCTCATCGTCGCCATATCCATCAACGGCAAGCGTGTTAAACCCGACGCCATGCACATAAAAGCTCGATGTTTTTGTCGAAAGTCTTCCACTGAAACAGAGCTCGTCGGCTCCTTTCGCGACTTGGAGCCTGTCCAGAGTAGACATCTCCATGCTGCGCTTGCAATGTGAGTGAGGGTAGTAGACTGTGAAGTCATCCAACTCGAGATACTGCACTCCAAGGTCGTGTGTCTCCACCAAGACGTCGAGCTCTGAACATTCCTCCGGCGGATTGCAACCAGCGAAGGCCACGCTTGCTAGAGTGTGGCGAGGAACTTGCACGTGTTCAACCTTGCGCGTAAACTTGTGTACAGAGGTACGGCTGGTGTCAACACCTCTCCCATCTACAGAATCCTGAACGCTCCGTGGCGTCCCAGGCACAGAAGCAGTCGTAAGCTCGTCATCGCTTCCTGTCAGATCCACAATAATTGAGCTCTTCTTAGTTCCAATGGGATGTCCAATACCTTGACTCTTCGGCGTGTCTGGGGTCCGTCCAATAGCTTCTTGCAAATCGTCATTTTCAATGTTGAGCTTTCTCCTCTTAGGCTGTCGGTTCCCTCTATCTTCGACGTCACTTGCTTCTGCCATGTTGCATCTAGTGGATTCTCGAGAATTGATCAGTCGTCGAGACCTGCGGGAGGTTGATAGCGGCGCGCGTTTGGTACAATTTGGTCCGTCCCGAGTTTTCGAGACTGTCAAGGATGCGACAAGCTGTTGTATTTGGAACAGAACAAGCCCAACGGCGACTTAAGACGGCGCAGTCAAACAGTCAGAAGAGTGTAGAGCATGCGTAGGCTCGAGCGGCTGCGCCTGTAAGGAAGCGTAACCTGTAAATACCCATGAGTCAAGTAGTATAGTGTATTTTCAGTACGAACGCGATCCGAGCGATTGGAGGGTTGCGAGGCAAAGAGTGAGGTTTGTGCAAGACGAGCGCGTGCGAAGTTGAGTAGCACGCCCAAGCTAGAACCTAGACCTTTGCTTCGCGCTGTACTTTAAGCGAGTATTCGTCGTACGATTGCGCATATGACGGTGGAAGTATCAGCCATTATTTGAAGTCAAACACCTGAACATGTGGAGGTCACAAGATCTTACATGTAGTGAAGGTTGATCTTCCGAGGCGCAAGCTCACAAGTGACGTGTTTCGTGTTGTAGAAGGTGCTCCTGTCATGTCCGAGAAATCACCGTCTGTGACGAGCAATCACATGGCAAGCAAAGGAAAGCGAGCCCATTTGTGAAGAGCTTAGAAATATTTGCAAGAAATCAATAAGTGCCAGTAGTTTGAGGTAACGGAATAATGCGGCCAGGCGCATACAAGTGCCGGTCGTAAAGCTAAGGTAGAGAGAGCTCTTTGGGCTTCCATCATGCTTCTGACGTCGGAGGTCGTCAGTGGTCCACATGTTCTAGAAATATACTGAACATCTCAATCCAATCCTGTTCCTGCGAACACCATCTCAATCGACCACAGCTAGAAACATCAGACTAAACATGGCCACCACAATGAAAGCACTGGTCTCCATCGAAGGCAAGGCCGCCGAGGTCAATGCCGACGTACCCATCCCGAAGGCTGGCGAAGGCGAGATCCTGGTCAAGGTACACACTGTTGCACAGAACCCGACCGACTGGAAAGCCGTGGCTATGGTGCCTCCTGGAAGAACCATTGGCTGCGACTTCGCCGGCGAGGTATACGACAACAACGGCTCCCACTGGCGACCAGGCCAGCGCGTTGCTGGTTTCGTCCAGGGTACCGCCGTTGACCCGCCTCGCGGAGCATTCGCTGAATACTTGGCCATTGAGGCCAGCTTGGTATTCCCCATTCCCGACTCTATCTCCTACCCGGATGCTGCGGTCCTTCCTCTGCCCATCGCCACCGCCATTCAGGCCATGTACCAGCGCCTCAACATGCCCGAGCCCTCTAAGCCGGCTAAGTCCACCTTCCCATTCCTCGTCAATGGTGGCACAAGCAGTGTTGGCAAGTACGCCATCCAGCTCGGTAAACTATCCGGCGCCTATGTGATCGCCACTGGCTCCAAGAAGAACCACGAGCTGCTGCTCTCCCTTGGCGCAGACGCAGTAGTCGACTACAACGACGCCGACTGGCCCGAGCAGGTCCGCCAGAAGTCTCACGACGGTCTCGAGCACGCCTTTGACTGCATTGCTGAGAACGGCACACCCGAAGCTATTGCCAAGGCCCTTTCGCCCACCAAGGGCGGCCACATCGTCACTCTCCTGCCAATTGGCAATGTCAGGCCTGCCGTGCAGAGCATCAACAAGAAGGCCAAGATCGAGAGCACCATTGTCTACACCGTCTTCCAGCGCAAGCTGCCCTACAAGGCGTTCGACAACTGCGGCGAAGAGACTCCCGAGGACAAGGCAGTCTGGGAGAAGTACTTGCAGATGATCCCAGGCTACCTAGAGAAGGGTCTGATCAAGCCCAACCGCGTCAAGCCCATGGGTACGATTGATGACATCAACAAAGGTTTCAAGTTGCAGCAAGAGGGCAAGGTCAGCGCTGAGAAGCTGACTTACAACATTGTGTAAATTGAGTACGCTTGTATAGTGAGTCAGTAAATGATGATAATGAAATTATGACGAGTACTTCCTCTTTTGACCGCACATACTTTGACCGGGTGGGTAACTTTATAATCTGCTTACCCTCTCTGAGAAGAATGAAGTCAAAGATCGCATTAGGTTTGTACTAGATCGCGCTGATGCTTCTTCTTCGCCCAAGTATTACTAGCGCTACTGTGAGGACGAAAAATTCATTGGAAGCTGTTAAATTCTCCAGGAATATCCTATGATTCCTTTAAACTGATCTATCTACACTTCTAGCTTGGTAGATCCTGCCTGCGAATCCGCCAGAATAAATCATACAATCGCTTTTCGTCTAATCAGGGCATCAAATGTGCGCTGCTTAGAAAGGCGGCAGCCAGAAGGGGTAGCCACCATTCTTGATGCGGAATACGCTGAGGAGGAAAGAGTACATTCCGAGGAGGACAGCACCCCAAACGAACACTGCGATTTGCTGCTTGCGCGCGTCGGCCATCCTAGGGACCTTGAGGGCAAGGCTGATGGTGGCGAAGGAGAGGATACCGTCTGCAAGAGTTGGTCAGTCAAGTTGTATTTAGCAGGTCCGGATCGACCCAAACTTACACATAGCGGCGACAATCTGTGTCTCGAGACCGAACTGGTTTTGGAAGCCACCGGCGAAGTAGCTGACACCACCCTTGCCGTCGGCAGCAACATAAGGGACCTTGCGAATGTGGTTGAACATGTGACCGCTGGTGAAGAGCAGGACCATGATCAAGCTGATAGCAGCCCAGAGGTTGCGGTTCTGGATAACGGGAAGGATGTAGGGCGCGGCAACAGTCAGGAATGTGAAGACACCGACAATCGCGGTGGTGACGGTGACGATCTTAACATAGTTGATAGGACGCTTGATCGGCGGGTGCGGCGAGTCGGGAAGATGGCGGCTCAGCCATGCGTGAATGGGTTCGGCCTTGTCGGAACTGACACAATCAGGTTATTAGCTGCGAACGACGGAGACGCAGACGGTCTGGAAACTCACCCTGAGAGGAAGTCGAATCTGGTAGGCGAAGGGTCGGTCTTCGCATTGGGTCCAGTGGTGGGATGGAAGAGGAGCAGAACAGGTGCGGTTTGCAATTGGAGCTGATCTCAATTAGCGTTTGCAATATGAGTTATAATATCCCTGGACAACTCACCGATTGGAAGGTTGCCTTGCCGTCCAAGAAGTCCAAGGTTCCAAACAACAGCCTTCCCTCTCCTTCCTTGTCGCCCTTGCTCCAGCTGCGGGCCAGCAAGTCGTACTCGGGCTGGAAATCATTGCAGAGGCCGCAGCCGAACCTGGACTCCAGTGCGGTCAAAAGGATGGCGACCGAGTAGTCGCGCGGAGCCTTGGTGAGCTGTCCATAAGCCTTGTCGTCGAGCTTGAAGGAGCCAGATGCCGAGAGTTGTTTGGCGTTGTACTTCTGGAAGAGGTCGCCGGAGGATTTCTTCGCGGCCAATGCTGTGAAGGGCAGCAATGCCGCGGTGAACAGCGAAAGCAGCTTCATGGTGGAGTGCTGGTGATGTCCAATGGCACAGGCTTCGCAGACAGACGAGCAGACGTCAAGTCGTCGTACGTACTGCGCTCTCTCGCTGGAGCTCCAGCTGGCTACTTGGCATGATGCGCGGCCCTGGAGTTCGCTTGCTCCACGTTTCGCTACGGTCTGGGCCGAAACGCCGATGCCGACGCCCGCTGTGTTTGTGTCGCGCTTGCCAGGCACAACAACGCTGTCAACAAACCCACACAGCCTGCTGCTCGCCAGCCAAAACACCGCCAACACACCAATGCGCGCAACCACCTAGCACTCGACTCGGAAAACAATCACAATCGCGCATGCTATACGCGCATAACATACATGACATAAATTCTCTCCTTTCGCAATGCATCCACAACAGTACCAGCAGGCGCTCCAGACAGCAGCGCTGGAGCTGAAATATGCAAACAACAGCCACATGGTCGACATTCTAGAAAAAACAGAAGATCTCCGACGCTCTCGTTTCACCGTCAACTGCTTGGAAGACAGCACCGATGATCTGCGCGAGCAGCTACAATACGAGGAAGATCGTGCCGACACATTTGAACGATTAGTCAACGAAAACCTCGTGCGCGCTGAAGCTGCCGAGGCTGGTCTTGCAGAATGCGAAGCTGACTTGCGGGCACGCGAAAACGAGATTGCAGCGCTCAATGCCGAAGCACAAGCCTTGAAAGACGCGCGCGAAGACAACACTGCTGTCTTGACTGAAAAGTTAGCTTTGGCGCGCGAGCTGAGCGCTTTGAAGCCGGAACTGGAGCATCTGAAGTTTCAGGCTGCCACAGTCGAGCAACTGACCGCAGAGAAGCTCGACCTACAACATCAACTGACAAACACACAATGCGAAGTCGAAAAAGCCAAGCGCGAAGCTCAAAGGGCCCTTGCAAAGCGGAGAAACACCGTTTTCGAGATTGCCCAGGAAGAGCAGGTGGATGACTTAAGGAGACAGCTACAGAAAGAGAAGAGAGCGAGGGAGCGCGCAGAGGAGGCGCTGGAAAACGCACAGGGTGACATGGCCACCGACGACATTCGCAAGGAGCTCGCCAAGGAAAAGAAGCTGCGCGAGAAAGCAGAGGAGGAGCTCGAGGCCGCGCGGGAAAATACCCAAATCGAAGATGTGCGAAAGGACCTTCTGAAGGAGAAGAAAGCAAAACAGCGTCTCGAAGATGTAGTTGAAAACTTGCAAGCAGAGGTCGAGAAGGCAGAGAAGGCAGCTGCCCGTGCTCTCAAGCGAGCGGATGGCAATGCCACTGCAGATGACCAGGCGGAGGAGCTTCGTCAGGAACTTGCAAAGGAGAAGAAGGACCGTCAACGCGCAGAGAAGAACGGCGAACATGCTGCGGAAGAGGCCGAAACTCAGAGGGCGGCGCTTGAGGACAGGTTGGGACGCTTCAGAGAGAAGCTTAGGTCCACAAAAGACAAACTCAAGGAGATGGAAGTTGACCTCGCTGCGGCAAGGGAGGCTGCTGAGGTTGCCAATGCCGCAGCTGCAGCAGCAGCATTGTCAGCGGCTGCTGCTCCAGAACCTACGAAAGCTGCACCCAAAGCTACGAAGGCAGCAAAGAAGCGTGCGGCTGCAGCCATGGAGCCTGAAGAGAGCGCCTTGGGTACACCTGGTGATGGTCCTGGAGCTAAGAAACGCGGCCGCAAGGCTGCCAGCGCTAATGTCGGCGACAAGAGCACCTTTTCCATTACGCCATTCCTTAACAAGACAATGAACGCCGACATGGAAGAGGAATCTGAGGTCGAAGAAGAAGCATCTCCTGTTGCACAAAAGTCCACAAAGCAGCCACTTGCTCCCGCTGACTCAAGTAAAGCCAACGCGCAACCAAAGAAAGCTGCTGCTCAGCGCAAATCCAAACCTCCCATGCTTGAGATGGTCACCGAGGAAAGCGAGGACGTCCATGCGCAAGGCCAAGAAAATGCGCCTAAGGAAAAAGCGGGCGGCATGAAGTTGAAGACCAAGACAAACGATGGCCCTGACGAGAACCGCGAGCCCAGCAAGAAATCGAAGAAGAAGCCACGCAAGTCGCTCGTTGACTTCGACACCTTCCGTGCCTCGGAAGAGAAATCAACCACGATGCAGAAGAAGAAACGCAAGCTCGGTGGTATGGGCAAGACTCTCATGGACGAGGAAGACGAGTCCCAACCCGCTGCCAAGGGAGGTTTCGGCGGTCGTGGACTTTTTGGCACCAAAGGCTATAGTATGCTTGCAGGACAGAAGAAGGGCTCGAGCATGATGGGCAAGAGCTCTGGTGTCGGCAAGAGCGTGCTGCTCAGCGCTGCAGACGGAAGTGGATTCCAATTCTCGCCGCTCAAGAGGAGTCGTAAGAACCTTGACGACACCCTGAGAGGCTGAGCAATGAGCCGGTGCCGTTCGACCTTTTCGTAATGTTTCTGGATGACGGGGTTGGGCTTTTCTTGTATGCATACATGCGGCGTTTGGGACGGATTCTGCCTTTTTTCTTCGCAGCGTCTTGCGTACTTCCGGCTGATTCACAACTGTATGAAATGAAAGCAGATCTATCAGGTCATCATGCGTGAAATTCATGCGTAATTCTATGTGCAAATTTCTATGCTTCGTAAAACTCCCAGGGGTATATCGCTCCAACCAATGCATCAGCGTTGACGTCCGCTCTCTTCAACTCCCAAATCTTGCTGGATCGCCTGTCGTTCACTTGATCTTCATGATCTGCATGAATTCTTCCTTGCGGGCCTCGCCAATCTCTGCCACCAAGTCACCCATCGACTCAACTTCCTTCACGCCAGTCCCGTGCGCAAACTCCCACGCCTCGTCCGCTTCCATTCGCACCTGGAATGCAGCCCAGTTCTGACTCTTGAGCTCATTGACGTGATCACGCACAGCATGCTCAGGGCCAGAGTAGACAAGAACGCCAGGGTAGCCCGGTTTCGTGACGCCAGAGACAGAAGCAGCAGGCGACAGTGCCATCTTCCGCTTATTGGTATTAAGCAGATGATGCAGCCAGACGATGATTGTGGCGTCGCCGTCTTCAGGCGAGTCGCTCGCGGGAACGCCTTGGCCTGTCCCGTCGCTAGAAGCGTTGAGCTCGTGGTGGGCGACCAGCTCGTCGAAGATCATGATGGTGGCGTCTAGGACTTCTTCGCCGGGGTTGAATTCTTCTAATAGTCGCTTCTTTACTTCGCCGCTGATGTCGCGCTTGCCTGCTGAGGCAGAGACGACGATAGGCCGGCCAGTGGTGAGGTAATCGTCTTGTAATCGCAGGGTGATGGAGGAGTTGGTTCCTTTGAAGACTATTTCCTGGCTGTGCGGATCCCAAGTCAATTGGTCTGGGTACATGGCCCGGACGAGGGCGACTTCGTTTTCGAGTCTTTCATCGCGAGATTCTTTGGCAGCCATGATTGGGGTGTGGCTTATCGGACTGTCCTCTTCGTGGAGTGACCGGATGGCGGCGAATACGGCTGCCTTTTGTTTTTGTTTCTAGCAGAGGCGAAACCTGATGCAGGCAAATACTTTTAGAGTGAAGTGAGAAAGGCACCGGGATCCTTGTGTCTCGCGGAGGCGGGTTGAAAAAAGATGATGGACAAGTGACATGGATTTGTTGCAGAGCTGGGATATGAGGCCGACGCCGACGGAGCCCAGTCCGTCGAGCAATGTCCCTATCGCGTATGAGTGAGGTCACAGTCGGAGCGTCGGAGCACATGCACTCTTCCAAGCTTGACGACCCTAACCCTTCATTCCTGGTCGTTCACATGCACTTTCAAAAGTGACGTCACATGCATGCATGTGCTACACGCGATTGACGCGGTCGATTCAATCGATCATTGACGACATTAATGGACGATCAGATGCTATTACGGCCGTCGCGTCTTCCCATCACTTCAAGACGCGACTTTTAACGCGTCTTTGATCATTCCTTACCTTCACAAGGCAACTGCGTGCATCACTTCAACTCCATCAAACCTCTCAGCTCAAAGGTACTTATTTGCTGTTAATCTTGTTTGATTGTAAAACACTAACCTAACCAACCCAGCATCAAACCAAAACATTCAAACCCTACCACTACCACTGACAAGTAACAATGGCCGGCACTCGCCAGTCGACACGCAATGCCTCCAATGGCAACAACTCCAGCCCTCCATCCGCCACTGCAACCAACGGCACCAAACGTAAGGCCGACAATACCTCACCCGCGAGCAAAAAGAAGAAGCAACAGAAGACACTCGAAGAAGTCATTCCTGATGAGGCTCAGCGCGAAGAAGTGAAGGCTGCCATCGCGAACGAGGGCGATGAAGACAGAGTCGAGGAGACTGCCGAAGATGCGAAGCAAGATTCGAATGGTGAAGCTGGTAGGACGGTCATTGGTGTCTGAGTGATCGACTGTTTACTGACACATTGCTCAGCTGCGTCTACCAAGACTGAGGAGAATGGCGCGAACGGTCACGACAACTCCGAGAAACCGAATGCTTTCGACAAGATTCAGGCGGATGAGAATGACGAGGGCAAGACTAGTGAGAAGGTGAGAAATAGTGATGTCAATCCGTATTAATCTGCAGCTGCTGATACATGTTCGAACAGACCGAGAATGGTGACGGCGAAGCGCAGAAAGAGAACGCCGAGGACACCACTGGCGATGCCCAAGCTGAGAGCACCGGAGAAGCGGTTGAGCAAGACATGCATCGCAAAGAAGCTCAACCTTCGAACATCCTGGAGAAAGGCATCATCTACTTCTTCACCCGTGGCCGCGTAGGTACAGACAACCCAGACAGTGTGCAAGACTTGCAACGCAGTTTCATGGTCATGCGTCCTCTGCCAGCAGGCGCCAAGCTCACTGACGGCGCCGTGCAAGAGATGAACAACCTTCGCTTGCTCGCACTGCCCAAGAAGGTCTGGCCCAAGGGAGGCAATGACAAGTTCATGTCATTCGTGGAGCAGGCGGGCACCACCATGGCGGAGCTGAAGGACAGTTTCTTTGCTGGATCAGAGTACTCAACCAAGACCACTGGTACCAACCACACGCCCAACGTCACCCTCGTTGGCGAGGGCGTGTACGCTTTCACGAACACAGGCGGTGGCCGCGGCGCTTCACACCTGGCATACATGCTTACCGTTCCATCTGAGCTGGGCGAGGTGCAGCAAGACATTGGCATCAAAGAGAAAGGCAGCTTCGTGATCAGCCTGAAGAACCCCGAGTCGTCTGGCCCAGCTAACGCACAGCTCCCGCAAGGCCCGTCGTGGCCTTCAGAGTTCATCGAGGAGTTCGGCGGCCGCGGTTGGATGCCAGCTGAGCCAAAGCACCTGGACTACGCCAACGCGCAGATCCTGATGATCGGCGAAGACTTCGAGCGTTCTGGCAATCTCGAGCCTAACCCGAAGGATGAGAAGGACGATGCGAAGGAGGTGCCCGAAGAGGAGCTCAAGAAGCTAGAGGGCGAGGATGAGCAGAGATTCGAACACATGAAGGGTACGTCTCGTTCGTTGATTATCGTATTTGCTTGACCTGAACATTGAGCTGACTTTTGCGTAGGTGACGACTCTGTCTTTGCCGACCTTGGTATTTCGAAGAAGGACTACGGCATCACCACAACGTGGTAGACTCGTTCCTGTTCTTCATGCGAGCACAGGACACAACTTTGCTTCATATGGCTTTGAGAGGAGAAAGCTACGTGGCAACGATTGCTTACGACTCTGATATCCTGCGAAAGGGCGGGAGAAAATGTAAAATAGCTACCCAGAGCTGTCACCTCGGATGGCAAGCATACTCACAAGGAGATATCGTGTATCATTAGCTTCATAACTTCAACTTTCTCGATTGCTGGAAAGGAGGTAGGAGGTAACGGTTGCTCTGACAGGATGCGAGTAATGGCTGTGTTTAGCGTGAAGTCGACGTGTTCCCGTTCCACCTAGGAGGTAAAAACGGCACGAATTGCGGTCTAACATCATGATCAACTGAAAAGATCCAAATCGTGCTCCGGCAGGCCATCAAAGTCACCATGTCTAGATGTCAGCTCCTGAAATAGCATGCATGTATCTCCAACCATAATAGACATCGAAGCGCCCAGACGACCGAATCAGCATGTGAGAACAACTGCCCCGTTGAAACTACTTCCCTAGCGACCCAAACATCGCAGCCATCAACGAACGGCTCGCCTCGCTCCGCCGGCCGCACGCGAACCACTCTTCACAATGCTCTTGCGACCAGGAACAGGCAATCGCGAAACGTAAAACTGCAAGACAGCCAGTAGCCGTCACCAAGCTATGCTTCAGGAACCCAACTGGCTGTTTCAGCTGCGCTGTGAAACCCACAGCTCTGCTGCAGCGAACCGCCCATAAGATTGCAGTCGATCCGAGCGCTGTGCTGTCGGCGCCTAGCAGTCGTGTAGTCGGCGAATCAAGTCGCGTGTGCCGTGTGGTCTGCAGGTTTTGGGGCCGGCTTCTGGAACTTGCTCGGGCGGCAAGATGCCCCACTAAGGCAACTGACGGACGGCGGGTCCGGGTCCCTTGGAGAGGGAGGGGGAGGTGTGTAGGGTTAGCTTCTTGGTCTTCCGTGATAGCGCATGCTGTGCTCTGCTCTGTTCACTGTTCTTGGTGTTGCATTTGTTTGTTTCGTCTAGCTAGCCAGGTTTTGAGGACTGGAATACTCATACTCATACTCATCATACAGGAGAAGCGGTTGAACCACTTCACACGCCCAACAGGCCAGCTTGCTGCAACGACAGGTGAGTGGACGGACAGCACAAACGGATCCGAAGTCCAGAAACGGGAGGCTGCAGTGACACGGGTGTGACTGCGAGCAGCTTTTGCCGGGCGACGCTCTGATAAGTGAAAGGAGGAGCTGAGCTGAGTGCTGACTGGGCGTGCAGATTACAGCCCTTTCCAGCCAGAGACACTACAACGAGTCAACAGAACGAGGAAGGCAATTGATACACTGCACCACGAAAGAGAGGAGCACAAAACGGGTATGTCAGAACATGTCATAGGGACTCTGCTGCACCAAAGCGGCGTTTGCAGAGACAGGCTTGCCGGCATGTGCAGAGTGCAGCAGTGGTTGGTTGGGCACGCACGTGGACTGCAGGTCGGATTGGGCATGCTGCATTCCGCAAGTTGGACAGCTTGACGCAACGGGAACCCACTGCTGATCGACCGTGCCGTACAGAAGCCATTCCACGAGAAAGAACACACGCCTCACCCGCGACAAACGCCAGCGGACTGCAGACCGCACTCCGCCCCTCGATCGCTCCTTCCGCAGCTGTCACACCTGCGCCAAGTTGCTGAGCGACGCCAAACAACACAACAAAACATCCTCTCATAATCCCCTCGATCTCCCTCTCGCACCGCTCTCATCCCATACCCAACTCAACACCACACACTACCCACAAGATGTCTCGCGCTCCTCCTCAGGGCGGCTCCCGCAAGATCTCCTTCAACGTCAGCGAGCAGTACGACATCCAGGATGTTGTTGGCGAGGGCGCATACGGCGTGGTCTGCTCGGCACTACACAAGCCCTCTGGCCAGAAGGTTGCTATCAAGAAGATTCAGCCCTTCGATCACAGCATGTGTAAGTGAACCTTTGATTGGTGACACATGGTGTAATTACCTGACCCGAGTGAACAGTCTGTCTTCGTACTCTCCGTGAAATGAAGCTGCTGCGCTACTTCAACCACGAAAACATCATTTCCATCCTCGACATCCAGAAGCCTCGCAACTATGAGAGCTTCTCAGAGGTCTACCTCATCCAAGAGCTCATGGAGACAGACATGCACCGCGTCATCCGCACACAGGAACTTTCCGACGACCACTGCCAATACTTCATCTACCAGACTCTGCGCGCCCTCAAGGCCATGCACTCAGCTAATGTCCTTCACCGTGATCTCAAGCCTTCAAACTTGCTTCTTAACGCGAATTGCGATTTGAAGGTCTGCGATTTCGGCCTCGCTCGTTCCGCTGCAAGCACCGAGGACAACCAAGGTTTCATGACCGAATACGTTGCCACCCGCTGGTACCGCGCTCCCGAAATCATGCTTACATTCAAGGAGTACACCAAAGCCATTGACGTGTGGTCCGTCGGCTGCATTCTGGCTGAGATGCTCAGTGGCAAGCCTCTCTTCCCTGGCAAGGACTACCACCACCAGCTCACACTCATTCTTGACGTTCTCGGAACACCGACCATGGAGGACTACTACGGCATCAAGTCGCGTCGTGCCCGCGAGTACATCCGCAGCTTGCCCTTCAAGAAGAAGATCCCTTGGAAGGCCATGTTCCCCAAGACCTCGGACCTCGCGCTTGACCTGCTCGAGAAGCTCCTCGCTTTCAACCCGGTCAAGCGTATCAGCGTGGAGGATGCGCTCAAGCACCCCTACCTTGAACCATACCACGACCCTGAGGACGAGCCCGAAGCGGCTCCGATTCCCGAGGAGTTCTTCGACTTTGACAAGAACAAGGACAACCTGAGCAAAGAGCAATTGAAGAGTAAGCGCACAACAGAGCTCACATTTTCGTCCAAACCGTATACTGACTTTTCTCCTCCAGGGCTTATTTACGAGGAGATCATGCGGTAATGCCCCTTTAGAGATACCCAAAAATACAAAAGCATCACCATTCCTGCATAACTCCATCATCGTCACCATCACCATCACCATCACCGTCAACATCAACATCATCAATATCATCCTCATAATCTTCAGCAACACCATGATCCTTATTCCGACACATATTTCCACTTCAACCGAGCATCCTTCTTTGTTTAATGTTTCAGCTGATTCGACACCTCGTCATTCGTTTCTCGTAAGTATACGGCATATCACTAATACCACTAACCTTAGCAATCGCACCATTGACTACATAGCCAACGCTAAGCCTGAAGCCTACCAGGCTCACTGTCGCCGTATCAGCGCCACGAAAGTGGCCAATAGGACTTCCAAAGAAGCCTCTGGTCGCCATGAACCACAGCAGCGGTCGCAGCAGGAAACAACACGCGGAACCAAAACGCAGAAATTGCACGAAGATGTTGACTCTCAACAAATGCAGAACATGACCCTGCACCGCGACGCACCATCGCCTACTCCGCTCTTATACGGCTTGCACTCCGATCTTGACTCTGGATTGCCAGTCGACCTACGCCAACATCGGCCCAAATTCAGCGACCAGCACCCGAACAGCGCTCCCGCTACCTTGAACACCCATGAAACGAAGAACACAATCATGCAAGGCGAGATCCAGATCGGGATCGAGCCGGCTCTGAGCCCTCCGACGGACGTCAACATGAGATGCTAGGAATGCGCGGACACAACAGGCTGCAGTAACATGAGCGAATGTGTCGCGAAAGGGGAGTACACACCGTGGTATACTACATGCTGGCGCTGGTTATCGTAGCATTGTGATATTGCACAAGGTGGACCAACAAAGGAAATGGCTACTGTGGTTGTTGTGTCCAACGTATGCTTGTTGATGGAAAGACTGTCATCGCTGATTGGGGTCAGTGGATTTTGAATTGAATGTTCCGTAAGTCGGAGACCGGACGGAGTATGAGCCGCGTTTGCGGTCATTTGTGCCAAAAAGGCAACAGGATTGTCACGAATTGTTGTGGCTTGGATTTGTACTCTTTACTCAAAACTTGAATCCGAAGTGTCCGTTGTTGCTCGGGTCTATGCCACCGATGGCCTGGATTGATTAGATAGCTTGTTTGTTCGCATTTGCCAGAGGTCATTGTGCCAAGTTCTTCGGTTCCCATTCGCTGCTCTCCATCTCCATCTCCATCTCCATCTCCATCTCCGATCCTTCGATCCTGCGCAAGATGCCCCCGCACCGGTGCCGGCCCCGACCCAAAGTCTGTCGGCACGCCTACTTTCGACTTCTCCAAACGTCACTGCGATCATCCCTCGGCCAATGTAGGACCTGCATAAGTGCTAGCTGATCTATTGGCATTCATTCAAGATGCCATCATAGAACCATCTACACCGTCTTTGCCGGGCTGGACACGGCAATAGCAGTGCCAAGGCGTCAATGTTGACGTAGAGGTGATTTGCGTGGATAAAGGTTGTATACTTTGGTTTCGTCGTCTTCACTTTCGGTTGGATTTATCATCACTACTCTTAACAATACTGACAACATGCTAAGGAAATCTCTCTTCGCGCTTGTCAGCGCTCTGACTGCGTTGGGCAATGCTCAAGCCGGCTCTGGCTCTACTTACAAGGGCCAAGACCAGCTATTGAGAGATCCTGGTGTCTATGGACCAGAGCTCGAGGTTGTTCACCTTTATTGGGACCAGTTCCCCACTGGTATTGCTGTCTCGAAAGATGGCCGTAGGTTTTCCAATTATCCTGGAGGCCTGGACCCAAACAACACCTACCGCGGTGAAACACCGAAGTACACAATTGCCGAACTCTTGCCTAACAACACTGAACGCGCATTTCCCAGCGCTGAAATGAACCAGCCACCAGGCGGAGCTATCAATTATACAACTTACCCTCCGACTGGCGCCAATTACGCGGACTACCTGATTGGCTCTCAATCTATTGTCATTGATTCCCTTGACAGAGCATGGATCCTCGACACTGGCCGTGTAGCTACTCCCAATGGCACGCTCGTAGCCTCTACTTACGGCGGCCCTAAGCTTGTTGGTGTTAACCTGTCCAACAACACTGTCTTCAAGACCATCCTCTTCCCACCCACCGTTGCCTACCCAGACTCTTACCTCAATGATGTCCGCTTTGACTTGCGCTCTAATCTCTCCGGCACATCTGGAGAAGGCATCGCGTACATCACTGACTCGTCCACCGAAGGCCGCAATGGAATCGTCATGGCCGACCTTGGCACCGGCGAAAGCTGGCGCCACCTTGACGGAAACTCAGATGTGCACCCCGAAAAGCAGCACGTCCAATATCTGTGGGGCGAAGTGATCTACGCCGCTCAACCCGGTCTACCTTTCACCTATCTCAACTTTGGCTCTGACGGCATCGCGCTTTCTGCTGACGGCGAACGTATTTACTGGAAGGCAGTTGCGAATAGATATTTGTACTCGGTGCCTACTGAGCGTTTACGAGACCGCAGTGCCAATAGCGAGGTGCTGGCACAAGGAGCTATCAATAACCACGGCCAATCTGGAATCACAGATGGCATGGAAACCGATACGAATGGTTTCATCTACCACGGCAACATGGAGCAGAATTCCGTGGCTTTCTTCAACCCGGCTAATGGCACCGTGAACACGTTTGTTAGGGACCCGCGCTTGAACTGGGTCGATACTGTAAGTGCTCGTCTGACCAGATGGGTCTGTGCCTAAAATTACCGATATGTGTGCTCACTTTGACCCTAGTTCGCTGTCGCCGATGACGGCTATCTCTACTTCACTGTCAACCAACTTGTCTTCTCTGCTTTGACGTACCCGGGCACCGATCGCCGCGTGAAGCCATGGGCTCTGATGCGCGTCCCTCTGCCAAACAATGGAACGAAGGTTGCTCTACGTTAGCCAAGCCTCTTCGCACCCACAACGCCGCCGATCACGACAAGGGCCGATGTGAGAAAACCATTAGCCGCTGGTCAGGATCGCAAGATCATATGTAGTTGGATATGAACAGTAAACAGTGGGACAACACTGCTGCCAGGCGGGTTCGCCTTTCCGTGTACGTTGTGTCCAAAAGGATGATAGGCTCGGCCATTTATTCAACGTCGTTTGTAGTGCTTTCGACGCCAATAAGGCAACCATTGCTTTGATATGGCCAATACGTGTAATGAGTACCAGGCAATGGGACATAGCTGAAGATCGAACACGGTCAAATCGTCAAGCACCGTAGTTGCGCCGAAGTTTCAAGCGATACACTTGCGTTTCAGAGTCAGCCCGAGCGAAACATATGTATCTTAGCTTGATCTACACTGACCTTTCGTCTAGCTTAAGGATAAATGCAACCATGCTATCACGATTGGTGATCTTGAGACATTTCGGTTCCTCAAAGCTCATGGACCCGATCTTGAGATCCGGACACCTGTGTTCGGTGTGCACATCCTTCATTTTGCGGCGGCTCTTCTACGTCTCGATTTGCTCAGAGCGATCGGCTTACCCTCATCTAGCGCATCTGTTACCGGAATGGGCCATACACTCCTACATATTGCTTGCCTCCCTTTTAACGAATCGGAGATCCAGAGCTCCGCGCCAAAGATTTCTCAGTCAATCCAAGACATCCGAGGTATGCAAGCCAGTTTTTAGAGTTCGTGAACGCAAGGTAAAAGAGTTTGATGCTTCCGGCGAGTGCGAAACTGTCTTTAGACCTGACTTCGAAGCATCCTTGAGAGGCGTACAACCCTTTCATTGTCTGAAGTACAACCCAAGGATGTGGGTCACAGGACCTACAAGGCACTTTGCTGCCCAAGAAAGCGCGTGTAGGTTTCTTGTGCAGGAATTGGGCACCAGTGAAATCGGCATACAAGACAAACATGGAAATACCACACTGCACTACCTTGCTGGGGCGCGGGTGCCCAACATAGCACTCATCGACTGGCTGAAAGTACAAGACACTGGTACTTCGGTATGTGATAAAACACGAAATGTCTGGGGCTACACGCCACAGGACTTGCACCAATACGGTGAGACTATAGGCAGTTCTGGAGGTGAAGGGTAGGTAGATGCACACATGACATTGAAATTGTAGCCTGTGAACAGATACTCGAATACTTCTACTACCGCCTTTCTGGAACACTCATATGGTCGTGTGATTGCGTGACAGACCCTTGAATCCTGAAGAGGAATATCGTGCTCGATACAGCTTACGCTATCGCCGCGGTGTACAACACAACGCTGATATCGCTTATATGATTGACCCATGCAGGATATCTGGCCCATGCATACACGGCAAAGCGATCGCCTCCTTTCAGACTTGACACCCATTCCGCCTCGGCTGAATTGTCTGAGTCGGCTCGCCATGTCACTTCATGAGTGACCCATCGGCGATCAGCGACCGGGTTTCTGTACAGTTCTCTGTATTCGCGGACACCTACTGCTCCCGAGGACTCCGCACCGCTAATTTGGCAATCCTGGTCGACTGCAGGAAGCTTTTGTGCCGAGAACCAGGTCCAGCTGCCTGCGTTGGGGTCACTCGCGAAACCTTGGTCATGGGAATTGATTCTGAATACAATTTTCCGGACCGGTCGTAGTACTCGGGCTAGAGGCTGGGTGACGTCGCAAATCAGTAGCCGCATCGGAGCCTCGTATTGAGAGACTCGATGGTGAGGGTAGGATCTGCGCTCAGCGGGAGTGCACTCATAGAGCTCAGCGTACTCGATTATCGCCGGGATGACGTCGCGGACCAGTCTTTGCTGCAAAAGAAACACGATGTGGTAGATTTCATGGATGTTGTCCGCGCGAGAAGTCATGGTCGCTTTGTTTGTCGTGATGTACGGCCTGCGTTCTGATAGGGCATATGCGTAGATTGTGTGGCGGAACGCAAACGAAGCGACGAGCAAGCTAAGAATGAGCCACTTGAGCAAAGCCCAGTCATGGAACAACGGGTCCGCCATCATTTTCGCTGACATGTGATCCGTCAAGCCCGTGGTCCACGTTGTGCGACTTGCACTTGCACGAGGCTGTGCTGATGGCGTGTTATTACACGTTGCGCATCGGGCCGTGTGCAACAGCGCAGCGCCAAGCAAACCGCAAAGTGAAGTCAATTGGAAGACTTTCCATTCCACTAAGGTATCACGGCTGAGAAACAGCATCGTATCTCTTCAGCTCTTCAATTAAAGTCTACTGTAAGCCCTGAAAATCTTTGTCGTAGCCTCTGCAGTGTTTTGATCCTAGACCGCAGCCACCCAATAAGATCGGCTCTCGTTCCATCGTGATGCCAAATCTCACCTTCACAGCCCTTTGGATCATGCTACTGTAGTCCAATAAGGCGTTACAAGAAGACCTTCTCTTCGCAAACAGCATAAGAGGCTGTTCAACCCAGGTGCCATATCCCAATTGCTCATCAACATGATCTTTGAGCCCGCATTGCTCTATCAGCCATGCAGCTGGAACCTTGCATCCGCCCGACTCGATCGTGTGCAGAGGTGCTCGAGCGCTGTGTAAAGCCTCGATGGTAGCCTCGTCCGATATGACCGGATTCGTGAAGAACGATCCGCAATTAGGAATGAGAGCCGGATCTGGCAGCTTCTTCTTCCGAATTGCAATGACTGCTGACCGTACGTCTGCAGACGTGGGAGATTTTACAGCGGCCAACGCATCCTGTAATGCCGGATAGAATGTTTTGACAGGAGGACCTCTTTGCAAGTGTAGAGTCATGCCCAGTATCACAAAGCGATCCGTTTCTCTATCTTTGAATCGACTTGAGCGATATGCAAGCTCGCAAGCATCCCGATCCAAGGTAGCAATCTGGCGACCATACGTGTCGTACACGTCTACATGCTGCAAGACCTCAGAGATCTCTGTACCGTAGGCGCCTGAGTTCTGAATGATTGCGCCACCGCAACTGCCTGGAATAGAACTAAGACATTCAATGCCTGTAAAACCGTTCTCGACAGTGCGCTTGACCACATCATCGAGAATCTCACCAGCACCAACATATAGTTTGACTGATTTGCTGTTTTGTGAGACAGTATGGAACCCTTGTATCTGGTTCTGTAAGACGAGTCCAGGATAGCCAGCATCCGCCCAGATAATGTTGCTTCCACTACCTATCGTACACACTGGTATGTTTTCTGCATCAGCCCACTCATACGCGTACTGCACTTCAGCAACGCTGTGCACCTTCGCAAAATACGTCGCTAAGCCTCCCACACGCATTGTCGAATGGTCGCTCAGATCAACATTATGCTCCAATCTCAAGCGCTGCTCCATGTGCATCATGTGTGGCTTCGATTGGCAAGTCTCCTGTTTATAGACGTTAAAAGTCTTCGCTGCATGTTACAATCGGCGGGCTTACCAACATACAAGATTCCAAGACTTAGCGTGACAATTCGTAAGTTAACATTGCATGGAAAGATGGCAAGCTTGCGTGTCGGACTCATCATATATCACGCACGCCTTATAGCGATCATGCAGCCACGTGGAGCCAATGCTGCATCGAGTCAATGCATACGCACAACAATAACAACTGACAAGACCCGAACATCGCCAACAAACGGTCATGCATACATTCAGGCCCACTTCCAACGCTAACAAAAAGCTACACCGCATGGAATGACATGCATCTTTCCAAGCAGCCAGGTAAGCACATCGCCGCTTCTTTCTTGTCTTGCAATGCTATATTCCTCGTCGTAACCCAGCGCAATGCAGCGAAACTCACCACAGTGGCTTGTGAATGGCGGCCATCCACTGTCAGGCACCGTGACAACGAACGGGAGCAAGAACAGCGCCTTAGCCATTCTAAGCTCATCCCTTTTGACAAGTGAGCCCGTCACGCTTACCAATGTCCCTCGTATCAGCGATGTTGAGGATATGGTGGCTATTCTGCATTCAATTGGATGCCAGACCATCTGGGAGGGCAACAATACAATAAGGCTACAGCGACCTCCAATATTGGACGTCGAGGCATTGGATGAGCAAGCCGCAAAGAGGACCAGAGCTGTTGTGCTCTTGATCGCAGGGTTTGCTCTTGATCATGCAGTCTTCGATCTACCTCATCCAGGAGGTTGCAGCTTAGGAGATCGCTCGCTAGATCCGCATATTGACGTTCTGGCTCAAATTGGTCTACACGTCAATCAACAGAACAACAGCTTGCGAGTCTCGCGGATGGAAGTCGTTGACTTTGAGACTACGGTAACATTAGTGGAAAGCGGCGATACTGTCACGGAGAATGCCATCCTTGCCGCTGTCGCCTGTGGTCGAGGTGTTGTTCGGATCTGCAACGCGAGTTGCAATTACATGGTGCAAGATCTTTGCTCATTCCTTCAAAGGATGTCTGATGTCAGCATCGAAGGAATCGGCTCTCCTCAGCTCACCGTCCGTCATTGCGATTCCAGAACGCCAGGTCCGACCACCTACCCAATACTGGAGGATCCGATCGAAGCATTTTTCTTTGTGGCTGCGGCGGTAGTGACCAGAGGATCGCTTCGAATCTTGCGCGTCCCTGTCGCATTTCTGTCTTTGGAGCTTCGTTTGCTTCAGAAAATGGGCTTGGACATGCAACATGGGTCGCACTACGCATCCGCTAGCGGGGTAACAATGCTGTGTGATCTCGAAGTATCCGCAGAAGGCCACTCGCTTGAAGCGCCTGCGCTGAAAATTCACCCAAACATATATCCATATGGAGTGAATGTAGATAGCCTGCCAGCCTTCGGACCAATCGTGGCGGTGTCGGAGGGCCGAACGTTATTGCACGACTGGATGTATGACGAGCGAGCCTCTTACTTCGCTCTCTTGGAAGATTTTGGTGTGGAAGTCGAGCTTCTGGATGCCCATCGAGCTTACATTGTAGGCCCAGCAGAGCTGACAGCTGCGAACAGCCGTCTGCCGCCTGCTTTGAGGCCGGCTTCGATGGTCCTACTCGCCGCTCTAGCTGCTCCTGGTACGTCGCGCCTCGACAATGTAGCCGTATTGAACCGTGGATACGAAGACATTGTCACAAAGCTTCGGGATGTGAAAGCGCGAATCGAAATCCAACATGCGGATCTGAGACTGTCAGACATGGGAGTGGCAGTCAAAAGTGTAATCTGAGAGATATGTCAAATGGAACAGATTTCAAAACCACGTTGCTGCCATTGTGTCTTGTGAGCTCAGTTACCCTAATGCCTGTGAATATGGCATGTGCCAATAACAAGTGATGATCCTCGTCCGTAAGCCATCAACTGTCTCAAAGCGGCCATGTAGTGTGGTCTCACTAGGGGATACACCCTTCTCCGGTTCCGAGGCTATAGCAGAATTCGCATTTTTGCCTGCGTGTTGGAGCCAGACACAGCAGCTGTGGAGGATCCCTCATGGCATGCAGAAAGCAACTTCTTCATGCCCTCGTAGTGGGATTCGATCATGAAGTCAGACCAGCCGTATTACAGTATCCCATTCCTTGCTTGCAGATTGACTGCTGGAATTTCATTACGGTGCCCAATTGACGAGGAGTAGCCGCTGGCATAGACGCAGCAGAGTCCAAGTCCGAAGCACTTATTTCACTTTACGTCCAACAAGCGGCTCCACTCCGTATCGCCGACCTTCTTGTATTCCACTCCTTCTCCGAAATACCCGGCCTCATTCCACGCTTTCATTGTTGCTCCGTCATAAGGCCCATGTTTCTCTCCGCCATCCCTCTTGTCACTCCATCTGTACTCCCACATCTCACCTTGAGCATCACTACCTGTGCTTTCTGTAGTTGCTGCGTTGGCTGGCATTGGCGCCTTCCAGTCTTCACCTGTCTCGCGCTTGTACTGTCGTAGAAGAAGCTCCCGCTCGGTCTCATAGATTTCATGTTGCTCTCGCGAGTAGATGGCGTCCGCGGCGCCAGTGATGGCCTCAACAGCCTGTTTGCGTGCGACTTCGACAGGGTCCTGTTGCACAGTGCTCGCGTCAGGCTCATCGACGTCCATCTTGTTCTTTTGTCGTTTCTGTTTCCACTTTTGCACTTTCGTCTCCTTAGGTTTGCTTCTACCCAATCGTTGGAGCGCCTCCAAAGGTGTTTCACCAGTTTCTAGGTGCGAGAGCAAAGTGCTCAGAGAGTCGCTAGTGAGAACAGCATCGCTTTCCATGGCTTTCCTCCGGCGCTCTTCTTCTCGCTTCTCTTCGGCTTCTTTTGCCTTTCTCAAATCTTTCTTGCTCAGGCCGTCGAGCCAGGTATCATTGACAGCGTCTGGGTCCACAGCTTTGCGGACGAAATTACCGGACTCGTCGAATCGACCTTCCTCTTCCTCGTCCTTCAAGTTGAATGCATCGAGTCGGGGTGCGTGCTTCTTCTTTCCACCAGCGCCAATTTCGGCTGCCAGATCGTCCTCCATCTCCGTGGGTATGAGATCTCGCTCTTCTTCGTCGCCCGAGCTTGACTCCGACCCAACACTTGCTGCCCTCTCACGTTGCTTCCCATTCTGCAGTAGATCCGCCGAGACATGGCCGCCTGATCTGCTGTTGGCGACCTGTCCCTCAATGTCGTCGGCCTCAAGGAACCTGACATCCTTCTTACTGGGCTTTCCCTCTCGCCCAAGATCTTCGTCATCTGCGGTTCCTTGCATATCTTCGTCGAGATCAGCAAACATATCATCATCTTCTTCGTCTTTGCTGCTTTGACCCCTTTTCGGCCCTTCATTTCTTTGCGCTCGTTCTGCGGCTCGTTCGTTGAAATTGTCGTTGTCTGAGTCGCTTTCGTAGCCATCAATGTTGACTGCATTGCGCTTAGTCTGGTTCCCCGATTTTCCGATCACGTCTGCGTCGAGTATGACATCCTCCTCCGGCGCATCTGCTGCTAGAGTGCTAGGATTGCGATAATCAAAGCGAGGCTTCTTGCTTGTGTCGTCGTGAGTGCGGGCAAAGTCTTCACCCGAGCGTTTAGGTCGAGCTTCAGAGGATGGGTATGCTCGACCTGCCATTGTGGGTGGTCTGTGAAGGAATGAGTTATAGCGATATGTGTATGGCGGCGAAGAGCGAAACCTTGCGCCTTCAGATGCCGCAACCTCGAGCCATGACATCAAGCTCGTTTGAGCAAGCTCATAAGGTTTGGCGGGAGAGCCTCTAGCCGCGAAAGCCGCGAACCCATGCTCTCGCGGCGAGACAGCGCGCGCGCCCGTGCAGCTCCAAGCGTCTAGTAAAGCAAAGCAGTAGTGGAGGTGTCCTCCCAATCCGATCGGCCAGCAAACAACCGACGTCGGGTGTCCTCCTCCGCCAGCAAGCAGCAAGCAGCACACCCTTCATTCACAACACTTGTCTCCAGCATCACGTGATTCTGCATTCGCGCCGTTCGACTCAGCCCTATCGTGCTGTTCCAGCCTCCCGGCGAATCCTCCGCGGAGGCCTCACTTCCGCTGTTACCCCGGGCTCGGTCTGGTCCTCGAGCTCGTGCTTCGTCACAGCTGCAGTCGTTTCGCCGTCGAGTTATGAGGAAGAGTTAGGAAACCGCTTGCTTCTTCTGTTTATGAAGCTGCGCCGCGACCTGGCATGGCGTACCAGCAACAAGGCGGCCTGGCGAATGGGCCAGGTGGCTCAGGGGAGCACCATGGGCCACAAGGAACAGAATACACCCTGCAAGGTAAGCCTTATTGATGAGCTCGCTGGCACAACACATCTCGAAGCCCACGCGCGTGGCATAAAAGAGCTTCATGCTGATATACTCGGTTGCACAGGTGTGATGCGCTTCCTCCAAATCGAATGGCACAATCACGAGCGCGCCCGTAATGCTTGGGATATCGAACGTGCGGAGATGAAGGCAAAGATTGCCAAACAAGAGGGAGAGGGCAGACAGGCGAAGCGCCTGAACGAACAACTGGATCGACAGGTGCGAATGCTCGAGATGGCGCTCAGGAACGAGCGTGCGAAGTCCAAGGGCGGAGCTGTGGAAGATAAGAAGGGCACCGAATCCGAAAAGGAGTTGAAGAAGAATGGGGCCGAGAAGGGTATGAAGGCATCAAAACGTGCGCGAGAACTCAGTGTGCGCCCCTTGGAGTCCGATGAAGCTAAACAATTTCGCGCAGCCCAAAACAAGCATCACAACTCATTCCTGCAAACGGACGACGACCTGGAAGGCGAGAAAGAACGCGAGCAGTACCTCGACAGCACGACAAAGTACCTCAAGAACTGCATGAAAGAGATCCAGTACCTGCTCACACCTCCACAACACCCACCACCTCCACAGATCCTTCCAAATGGCAACTATACCGGACTCCCTGAGGCGCCATTGTCGGTTGAGGAATACTATGCGCGTCAGCAGCAACAGCACATGCTTCCCAATGCCCATGGTTTTGCACAACCAACATCCGCGCCGAATCACCTCCCGCCACCAGTTCCCAATAGCCTCCCGCAATCTTTCAATCACCAGGACCCAAACCAAGCAAGAGGCCAGCAGCAACAAGACTATCAAGAAGTCCAGCAGCCGCATCGAGAAAGCCAGCCACAAGCAACCCAATCTGAAGCCGCTTTCGAGGCGCCCGCGGTGAACATAACCCATGCTTTCGACAGTCAGGGCCAACCTATTCAAGACCAGGCATCGCAGAGGACGGGTGTGCCTCAAGTAAAGGAACAAGCAGATCAGGATGGCTGGACATTCGACGAAGAGCCACAGTTGCAGCTTGAGAACGCACAAGCCAGTGTTTCACCACGGAGACCTGATACGGATCTGTTCCCAAGTGCTGCCAGCGCATCTCAATTACCTGCAAAGTCTCCGCCACGAACTGGTCCAGCATCCCATCGAAGGAAAAGCTCTGGATCGACGTCCATGTCTAGAAGACGTAGTTCTCAAGGAAAGACTGATACACACGACGGCCTGAACCAAGGTCAAACCACGGATCCTACCCAGTTCAAGGTCAAGTTTGCTTTGCGAGGCCACCTTGACGTCGTCAGAAGTGTAATATTCAGTGGTGGTGGTAGCCCGGGAGAACCTGAGGTTTGCACCGCAGGTGACGATGGTACCATCAAACGCTGGATCATTCCCGCTTCTTACCAGAATTTCAATGCTACAACCAGCAGCCCCGATCTTGATGTCCAGGCTATCTTCACACACAGAGGACATGAGGGCATTGTCACCTCACTTACTTCCTGTTCTGCTAGTGGCTTTAACACTGGCGGCCGAGCGAGTGGCGATGGCTGGATATTCTCAGGAGGACAAGATGCCACAATTCGCGTCTGGGAACGTGGCCGCGTCGACCCAAAGGAGACGCTTCAAGGCCACACAGATGCGGTTTGGTCTGTTTGTATACTTCCCACTACCGTTGGCGACATCTTTGGCTCTCAGAGTAACAACTTTGGTGGACCTGAACGATTGTTGCTTGTATCTGGTTCAGCAGATGGCACAGTCAAAGTTTGGGCAGTAAGTGCACCACCTCAGAGCTCGTCTCCTTCGACGGGAAGCCGACGTGGTGTCGGTGGCAGTCGACGACACAGTGTTACCAGTGGCAGCAATTTCCCATCAAGCCCACAGCCAAGTGTTGCCAGCACAACGCCATTCACGTACACACTTGTGCACTCTATTGAGAGACCGGACAATGGCGGCGTGAAGGCGAGCCCGACATCTATTGCGCCGCTGTCTGCTACTGGTGAGAACTTCGTTGTCAGCTACACGGATTCTTCAGTGCTTTTGTTCGACACTAGGACTGGCGAGGAAGTTATCGGCATGGCAAGTAACGAGACTTATGACGGAACTATGGCCACTAGCATTAACACTGTAGTTGCGACAAGCATGGGCTTGGAGGGCGCTGGACCGGGCCTGCTCGAGTCGTCAAGAGGATTAGAACCAGAGGAGATCGCTGCAGGAGCTACTGGCAGCAGAGAGGGTGTAGAAGGCGTAGTCATCACTGGCCACGAAGACCGCTTCGTCAGATTTTTCGATGCCAATTCTGGTAAGTCTGCTCAAATTCCTGGCACACGCTGATCAGTCCGCTAACACAAACACAGGTCAATGCACATATACTATGCTTGCTCATCCTTCTGCTATATCAGCTCTTTGCTTGTCTAAAGACGGCCGCGAGGCTGTTTCGGCAGGTCACGACGCGAGCATTCGTTTCTGGTCTCTCGAGAAGAGAATTTGCACGCAAGACATCGTCTCGCATCGGGCCATGAGGGGCGAAGGCGTTTGCGATGTCTGCTGGAGCAGTGATGGCAGACTAGTAGTCAGCGCAGGAGGAGACGGTGTTGTCAAAGTCTTTGCACGATAGTGCAAGGCTTTCCGTTCATCAAGCAAGCAAAGAGCATTTTGTGTTGATGATATGTATTGTAAGAAGTACTACATGGAGCGGAGTTCGTTTCTCTCTGACACAATTGAAGCATAGCGTTCTCGCTCGTTGCTTAATTCACTTTGGCCTCTCCACTGGGTCAGAGATGCGATCTCAATGATAACATTTCATGCTCATAACTTTTCTAGCAGCACAGATGCAGACGCGAACTTCTCCGCAGCATTGTGTGGCAAGGTTTGGCCAGTGGTATAACCGACCGTCTTCGGCGTTTTTGCCGAGCCCCTCTCCACTTCCACCATACAGTTGCAAAACAAGTGCCCACGATGCTATGGGTTAGATCGACGACCTTTTATGCACAGATATGCGTCGTCGATAATTTTAATCAGTCATTTCGTAGCCCTCGAGCGCGATGACTAGCAACAAACGCATTAGGCTGTCAGCGGCCGTTGAGCCTATGACCGAAAGGCCTCGTCTCACCAAAGCGTGTACGCAGCCGGAACTTCCTTTGCAAGTTGTTTGAAAGGTGCAACACTGAAATGACGAATAGGCGCCGAGTGCAAACGGAACAAGACAAAATGCTTCTATCAGCCAGGACAAACGGACTGCAACAGATGTGTCAAGAGTGGCATCGAATGTGCACCACACAACTTTGCACAAAAGTTTATGGACGAAGACGCAATGTAAGCGTTCTCGCATCAAGTGTCAATTTCGAACCGAGGCGCCTGACGTTTTCATTCAAGCTGGAAATCACAAACCACTTCTACGATAGATCACCTCAAGGCTATTGTTGAACGATTACTGGTTCACAACAATCTACCGACTCTTGCCGATTGTAACGCTGCCACTGCTGTTCCCACGTCCAACGCAGAGCCTACTGTTCAGACGCTGTCTCCGTTCTCGTGTCCGACCAATACATCTGATCGTGGTTTCACCGCCGAAGGGCCGGTATATACGAACGAAGACAGCTCTGACTTGATTCCGTTGCCGATGAACAACTTATACAACCTGACCGACGCAAGGAACTCTCATCTCATCCGCGTGGATCCTGGCGATGCTAACGGGCCCGATCTTATACACCAAGGCATACTATCGTTAGCTGATGCCGAGTTCTTGTTTGAACATTTCCGCGACCATATCAATCCGCTTCTATGGGACGGGATCTTGTGTTCCCACGCTTCCCTGCAAGAAGCTCGAGAGTCATCCTCATTGTTAGTCGCGGTGATCCTGACCGTGGCTGCCTTGCATGTCCCTGATCATGAGCAATTGCTCGCTGCCACCTACGGAGGGTTCGTGACTCTGATGAGAGGATCGTGCCTGCTCAGGTGCCACAACTTGGACGTCGTAAGGGCGCTTTGCATTGGAGCTTTCCACCTTACCAGCTTGAGTTGGGCTCTTTGCAGTAGAGCAGTGCGAGTTGCGACAGAAATGAACCTACACAAGTCCTCATTACAATTTGCACGAGGCTCCCTTGAGTCGTATGAACGAGTGCGACTGTGGTACATCTTGTATGTGTGTGACCATCAATTTGCACTGGCATACGGGCGTCCACCGATGATGCACGAGGACGCTGCCATCAGAAATTCTGAAAAACTGCTTGCCAGCGGTCTATCGTCAAAAGGTGATACCGGACTTGTTGCTCAAGTCAAGCTATTCCGAATATTAGCAGACAGCTACTTCAAGTATGGATGTGATCCGGACCTGGAGCTCGGTACAGAGGACTTCGAGAGGGTGCATGCATTCAATGTCTCCGTCGATCAGTGGCGGCTTGATCACCAGTCCGTTCGCATTGTGAACTCTCAGACAGTCAGTTCTACGCCAGCCAAAGCTTACACGCTGTATTATCATCTTGCTCGCTTCCAGCTCAATTCGGTAGCGCTTCGAGGCATATCAGCTCAATCAAACACAAAGAATGACGCGAAGATAAAAATGAGCTGGGACAGGCAGGAAACGGCCAACAATGCCACTGTCGCCGCTATGAACACAGTAAGACTTATCACCGAAGATAATGATCTGCAGAACTCTCTCATCGGGCTGCCAATCTTCACTCATGCCATGATTGCGGTCTGCGCATCTTTCCTTTTGAAGTTGGCGGTTGTGTTCGGGGAATCGGCTTTGGATGATGAGCATATGATCTCTCTCCCAAGCGACCTTGCGCATCACGGACTGAATTTTCAGACAAGGATCGCACTGAGCAATGTGGAAGGTCTTTCCCGAGTGCTCGGACGAATAGCAGACAAGGCGAGTCAGCGGCACGTTGCACGACAAGTTGTTACTGGGCTCTCGGAGCTTCTGCAAAGATTCTCGGTCGAGGAGAACTCCAACAAGATCGTGTACTCGCAGTCACCGTTGATCGCATCGACAACAGCAAAGACGGGCTCGGCACCAGACAATGATTCTCTGATTCCTACCAGAGAACATCATGGTCGCGCTGGACAAACAGATTTCGATGTGCCAGAGGTCTCAGAAACAGTGGATTACCCTGATTATCAGCAAGGTCTCTTTGATCTTACAGGAGATCTGGACTGGCGATTCGATGACGGATTCTTACTCGGATTTGACGGAATTGATTCTGAGATGCCATATCTCTGAGACGCATTGAGCAGAGTACGCGTGACATTACATATTACATTCCCAAGCAAGGTGTGCTACCCGAACACTTACACTATCAAGTAATCATTCAAGCCTTCGTATCGCCTTCGCCGCCATGGGCCCTCAATTCCGCTTCAACGGCCTCAGCCTGATCGGTCTTTTCACTAGGGTATTTATTGAAGAGCCAAGCGAAGACAACGGTGCAAACACACAGAATTCCTAGCCAAGAGGTTGTGGTTGCGAAACCAGGGATGTAACGTGGCGCATCCTCTTTTGGCCAGAGCCAAGTCGAGTAGATCGACGACGCATTGCCGATAGAATTGATCAAAGCAATGGCGATAGCTCGTTTGGCAGCGGGTTGGGGAATGACATCAGCAACCCAAGTCTTAACGAGAGGAGAGCAGCCATATATGGTGCCGAATGCGAAGATGGTCAGAACGTATTGGGTAGTCTTGTCGCTGACTGTGGTCACTGCGATGAACAAGATGCATCCTAAACCTGAGAGCCCTGTTCAGAGCGAAGATTGTGAGTCAGCATCATGCGTGTCATTATATCGGGTCATGTCGTTCATTCTCACCTGTGATGAACTGCCACTTCGCCTTGAATTTGTCCGCCAGATAGCAAGATCCAACAACATATACCAGTGCTGCCGCGTAAGCCGGAATGGTGTGGTCTGTCCTTCTAGTAAGCAAGAATGCTTGACGATCAATAGGAGACATCTGCGTTGGAGGAGAGGTGAGATCTGATCTTACATTGTCCCACAGTCCCTTTCCATCCGAAGCTTCCAACCAAAGTTGGAATGAAATACTGCATCGTTTGAGATCCAGTGACCAGCACAAACAAGAAACACTGTGCCCACACTCTCCAGTCGCATACGGTCATCTTGAATGCTATCCAGTGAGGTATATTCTCCGCACCACGTCCTTGCGTAAGCCCGATTCCATCGGCCGATAGCCTGTTGCAAGCGAGCATGCTTTCTTCTTCTTTCAGGAAACGTCCTCTGCTCGAAGGATAGTCGGGCATGAGGAAATATATGACGACTGCGGCAACGATGGATCCAAGTCCCTCAAGGATCTGTATGAAGGTCAGTTGTGCTAAATGCATGAGAGGTGAAGAACCGGACATACAAAGAGCCATCTCCAGCCCTGCAAGCCGCCTACTCCGTCCATGTTTCCAGTGATCACGCCAGCGAGGAGACCTGAGACGGCTCCTGCGATGGGAACAGATGTATAAAGAAGAGCATAACGAGTAGCCAACTCATACTTGCGGTACCATGAAGAAAGGAAGAAAGCACAGCCTGGAGCAAAACCCGCCTGTAATGCAACTATCATTAGTCTCTGTTGATTATCGTCTGCACTGGAACTAACTTACCTCCGCGAAACCTAGGAGGAACCGCATGGTAGCCAGCTGTTGCCAATTGTTGCAGGCGCCCATGAGTGCGGCGAAAGTCCCCCAAACTAGAGCTAAGCCAGGAAGGAAGACACTGGGTCGGACTCGCGTGAGTATCATGTTGGCTGGTACTTCGAACACAAGGTACGAAAGGAAAAAGACGAGCACGATGATTGAGTACTGGTCCGACGTCAATCCGAAGTCATCTTCTAAACCGCCGGTTTTTGCGTTTCTGTCTCATGCTTAGCAAACTCTGCCAAACGACCTCTGAGATGAGACTTACCCGATGTTGGCTCTGTCAAGGAATCCCAGTAGGTAGAGTATCCATGTGCATGGTAGAATGCGCCAGTCTAGTTTGCGGACAAGCTTCTTCTCTTCTGCTGTACCATTGGTCCATTGTGTCGCATGGTCTTGGGCTGCTGTGACTTCAGCTATTGCGGTGTCTTTGACAATGTCGCTTCCGGTGCCAGTGTCAGATCTGATTGAGCCAGCGGCAGGCAGGCGCTCTAAGTGCTGGTCGGCCATGGTCTTCATATGTGCATTAGACATGGTAAGGGTGACGACCAAGGGCTTTGAGAATGGCCAAGTCTTCGTGATATAAATTAATATCCGAGAATCGAACAGTAGACTGACGAGTCGTCTCTATATATGCACAAGGCACATTCTTCAAGAACGACACCTCCTTGCCATGCGGGGCCCCCATGGGGACGAATCGTGGAGAAGATCAAGGCAAAACCGTACGTCGGTACGACGGGCGATCAAGAGATCGGCTGAATCGCCGCTACATATCAGCATCCTCTGGCTATGGTATCACGAACCAGCGGCATTGTAGCACGGGTACGTTTCTTTTGATCGGCGAAAACGCCGTGCGTCCCTCATTCATTGGAGAGTCGGCAAGATCGCCGACCGAGGTCCACGGCACAATTGCTATCTTTGCATATCGCAGGAAAGAATATCCGTCGGCGAAAATGCCGGTCAGATATATGTCTCCGGCGTATCATCCGATACTGAAGTGCTGTGGTATCTCACGATGTACTTCGAAGCGATCGCTCTTCGAACAAGATCAGTCTACATATAGTCGGCGATGTGCTAGTGGTCACTATATCTGCACTCCTCTATACACTGAAAAACATTAAAAAAAACACTCTCAAGGGCCAACATGCCTGCTGCCGTCGATATAAAACAGCAAGGAAAGACCCGCCGGCGCCCTCGCATTGCCGTGACGCTTGGCGATCAGGCTGGCATTGGACCCGAGCTGATAGCAAAACTGCTTAACAATTCTGCCAACCAACAAAAAGCTGACATTGTGCTGTTGGCAGACAACTGCGAGTTCCAGTCGGCCCTCTCTGATGCTGGTGGCCTCGATGTTATCGTTTCACCGAATGAGCCTGGTCCACAGAACATCCAAATCCTTGACGATGACACCGCTTCACAGTACTCCGCACCAAAGAGCGAAGTATCGAAGCCGAACGGAGCTCGTTGTCTGTACCAACTAAGGAGAGCGTTGAAGATGGTTCAGGCGGGTGTAATTGACGGCATCGTTTTCGCCCCACTGAACAAAAGCTCTCTCAAACTCGCTGGCATGACCGAGGAAGATGAATTACGATGGTTTGCAAAACAGCTAGACTTCGAAGGTACTACAAGCGAGATCAATATTGCTGGGCCACTTTGGACTGGCCGAGTGACCAGTCACATTGGTCTCGGAGAGGTGGCCAAACGCATAACTCAGAAGTCTGTCACAAATGCCATCAAACTGGTCAACAAATTAAGGTAAGCATCATCTCCATGACTGACAAATTGATTGCTCATACAATTCAGATGGGAGTCCGGGATTGACTCTCCACGTCTGGCAGTGTGCGCTTTGAATCCCCATAACGGCGAGAATGGTGCCTTTGGGCGTGAGGAGATCGATCACATCCGTCCCGCCGTAGCAGCTTGTCGAGAGAACGGCATTGATGTCCAGGGACCATATCCCTGTGATACCATCTTCCTTAAGCGTGAGCATTTCGATGGTATCATCACAATGTACCACGATCAGGGCCAGATCGCTATGAAGCTATTATCGTTCGATGGAGGGGTGACGGTACAAGGCGGCTTGCCTATGCCTGTGGCAACACCTGCTCATGGCACGGCGTTTGATATTGCAGGGAAGAACATGGCTGACGTAAAAAGCACGCAAAACGCTTTTGACATCGCAGTCACCATGGCAGAGAGGAAAATCTTGAAAGAAAGCAACCCCAAGCAGTCGGAGAATGTATGCGGTTCACAAAAATCCGGTGTGCCGATGGTACAAACAACAGTCGTCGAGGTGTTGTCATGCTGCTAGGATAGAATAAATACAAGCTTGTATGTAGATTGAAATGAAATGCCGTCAAGCTTTGCTTTCTTGGCCACGTTGCACCTGGCTGTTTTCGGGTCCTCGCGGATGTTCAGGCATAATATACGAGTACATGTGTGTCAACAGCCATGAAAAAGAACTTTTAGTAACAATGTCGCAAAAGAGAGTTCAAAGTATTCAGAGCCCTCGGCTAAATATGGACCGCGAAAAACCGCCCCTTGGTGCAACTCGTAACCTTAACCAATTCGTGCTGCAGCCCTAACAACGCTATTCAGATCTGGACTGCATTCTTCCGTCGAGTCATTATGTCTCATTGCTCTTTATCTATAGAAATTGGAGAAAATCATCCACAGAATTGGTTAATATCGAACACTTCTGAAGACTTCTTACATTGAAATGACCGCACCGGATGTCTTGGTCACCGGGGCAAGCGGCCATCTTGGTTATGCACTTATGTGCGAGCTGCCCAACTATGGCTTCACCCCAATTGGTGTAGATATCATTACGTCTACCGGAAACGAACACCACGTTCTCGTCGGATCGGTCTCGGATGAAGTGTTCTGCGCCAGCATATTCCAGCAATATCCGAGCCTCAAATACATTCTGCACACGGCCACCCTTCACAAGCCTCACGTGGGATCTCACACCAAAACACAGTTCGTCGAGACGAATATTCAAGGTACCCTCAATCTACTGGAGAATGCAGCAAGACAGCCGGGCCAGATCGAAGGCTTCATCTTCACCAGTACGACATCGACATTTGGCAAAGCGCTCGCACCTCGTCCGGGCCAACCAGCCGCTTGGATCGACGAGACAGTAGTCCCTGTTCCGAAGAATATCTATGGCGTAACAAAAGTGGCTGCGGAGGACCTCTGCCAGTTGGTACAGTCACAAACTCGGATGCCTACGCTCGTTCTACGGACATCGAGGTTCTTTCCTGAGGAAGACGATGATGATGAGGCGAGAGCGAAATATGAAGACGCTAATCTCAAAGTTTGTGAGCTGCTTTATCGCCGTGTCGACATTGCCGACACAGTTTCAGCGCATGTCTGTGCGATGAGGGAAGCAAAGGCGATTGGTTGGGGCAAGTATATCATCAGTTCTCCTCCACCATTCACTAAGAGCGATGATCTACTTCGATCGCTCGACTCGGATGCAGCAGAAGCTATCAAGAAGGTGCTACCCGTGCATGCAAAGATGTTGCTGGATCATGGTTGGAAACTTCCTTCCCGTTTAGATCGTGTATACGACTCAAGTAAGGCGATTGCCGACTTGAAGTGGGCTCCAAAATACACATTTGAACGAGCGGTGGAATTGGTCAACGAAGGCAAAGACTGGAAGAGCCCATTGACCGATCAGGTGGGAAAGCGTGGCTACCACGCCCAGCCTACAGGTGTATACACAAGATGACAGCGTTTTGCTGTATAAATACATGCGATCTATTGCTAGAGATGGTATATAAATGCAACAAATTCATTAATAGTGCCATGTGGCTTTGTTATTCATTCTCCCTGTTTCAACTCTTGCCCGAATTTGTGTATTGATTACACCCTGCTGGCTCTCCTCTGGCCGCTGTGGCGGCTATGGCTGGCACGTCTCACGTAGCCTCTCTCAGTCTTGTAGTACTCTCGTCTGGGTGCACTTCTCGGGCTGCGTTCTCTATCGCTGCTGGAATCGCCGTCCTTGACTGGAACATTGGCCCTGGCGGCAGCAGTCCGAGAGCGCGTGCGTTTCCTCTCGCCATAAATAGCGGAGAAGATGTAAAGAAGGCCGAAGAATCCAGCAGCAACAGAGTAGCCAATCACCGCACCTTCGCTTGGTGCCATGAAACGCGTTCGCTTTGCCAGGTCAAGACCAAGACCGCCATTAACAATGCCAAGGATGATGGCGATCCGGCCAAACCATATGTGGCCGTAAGACCAGATTGCGCGCGTGTTGTGGCGCTTGAAGTAGACATGGTGCAGGAAACCCAGCAGAGGCTGGAATGCGAGCAGCGCAAAGAGCACAATGCCGATGATCGGGTGAGCGGCGTTCAATGTGTAGAAGTTCCTGGTCATCCAGATGCCAATGCCAAAAGCCGCGGTGTAGAGAAGAAGGCCGAATATCTGGAACAAGCCGTGAACCCACCAGAGACCGGGGAATGAGGCGAGGCGAATCATGATGCCACCGACTGGAAAGAAGAAAACGAAAGCTAGCGAGGCGAGGACAGCGTGTGCGGTGATGATCACCCGGCCACGGTCGGCAAATTCAGATAGAATGCCGCCATTTCGACTGCCACCACCATTGCTATTGCTGCTTGAACTGCCTCCGAAAGAGCTTCCAGAGTTGGAGTTGGAACTAGAACTTGAGCTGGAGTCCGAGTCGCCGCCGCGGTTGCCGAAGTTGTAGCTGTCGGAGCCAAAGCCTTGTTGTGCTGTAATGAGTGTGGCTGTATTGAACGTCAGTGACCTGTACTACCAATATACCGATATCATGGGTATGGGAATGACCGACCAAGTGATAAAAGCACAGCAGCCCGTTGTAATGGGAGCGTCGTAGCAACCATTGTGGTGTGATTAAAGTATACTGTCTCAAGAAGTTTTGTGTAAGGATTGCTCAGTGTATTCACGCCAGTGAACAAGGTTAGCACCAAACACCTCGCTTGAGTAAAACGATATGGAGGCTGAAAAGGGTATCGGATGGTTATGACAAAAGAACGAGACCACAAGGGACGGACATCAACTATGTATGCGAGCACACGAACACAGCGTCGGTGAATGTGTGCTTACCGTGCCCGACGCAAAACCCGCCAAACATATGTGAAAGGCTGGCGTGTCTCTCGGACTGCGCCTGAACGCTGGACAGATGCTATTCTCGCAGCGCAGGGATCAGCGAACCCTTCGTGCATGACGCCGTGCATGATGCGCCCATGGGGGCTGGCAACGTAGTGATCACTACGCGCGTTCCGCATGTGCTGACGTTGGACGTCGTTGTGGTTGGCGGGTGAGTCGCAAGGCTGGTTTGTTTCGGGAAATGTCTTGGAGACCCGCGTCACGTGACAAGAATCCACATTGAACTCCACTACTGTCCATCCACATTATTCCCGCACAAGTATATTGAAACGTTAGTATCAACATCCTCAACATAAGCAAGACATGCGCTCAAAGGTACATGGAGCTAGAGGGCACTGCGAGCAATTCTGGTTAAATTTACAACGTCCGTCAGTCTCTATCGCTCACATGCAGCGGGTACATACAGCCCGGGAAATCCATATGGTGCCCTCACATTCAATTCTTAGCCCACGAACAATGCCATCCAGACAGTCACATCTTTCCTCCCCAAGATGGTCAATGCCGAGCAGCATGATCGAATAGAGAGGATGTCTCTTTGGGCAAATGATCAGAACTGAATGTACTCAGTGACGCCGCCAAAACAGGGACAAAAGTAATACCCTGCTCTACATTGTGTTGCGTGATCAGAAGATCAATGGTCTGTTGTGTGAAACAGCAGTCATCGATTCGACCAATGAAAGTCGGTTTCATGCTTGTTTACCGACCCGCGAAAATGGAATAGGTATGCTGCGAGCCTAGTTCGCTGTAGCAAACGTCTATTACTACAGTACCATGATAGAGAGCCAGCAAGGAGCTCACTCACATATGGAGTGAAGTCAAAAAGTCGTTCAGCCAAAGTGAGGTATGTCGTATCAACGCTCTCACATGCCAACGCCACACGTGAACACAATCACATGGCAGGCACCGTCTACTCAATCTTCTACTACTCAAATTTACCAAACCAACCTTACAAACGGATCAATTGCTCATCTGTAAGCCCGCACGCTCTGCAGCCACTACCATCGTCATGGACGACACCACCACCACCCCATCCACCCCAAACAATGAAGCCTCCAACTTCACCGCAAACGAGACCAAACTGATCTGCGCGATCATGCAGAACCTCACCTCTGACATCCAGGTATAGCTACTTAAACTGACACATCCATACTCAGAATCGTTTCTAACACTTCTCCCAGTTCGACGCCGAAAAGGTTGCCCTCGAGCTCGGCTACAAGAACGGCACTTCTCTCCGCGCTCGCTGGAACTCTCTCAAGCGCTCCAAGATCACTACCGGCTCGAGTGCTCCAACTGGCGGCGTTGACAAGTCTACTCCAAGCAAGAAGGCAAAGTCTACTCCGAAGAAGGCCACTCCGAAGAAGGCGAAGTCGGCTGAGACCGAGGATGGGGACGAGAGTGAGAGTGGTACGGGCGAAAAGGTCGGCAAGAAGGCTGGGAAAAAGGGCAAGACGGATGTAAAGGTTGAAGACGACGAGAACGCTGACGACAACGGCGCTGCTGATCTTATTGATTGGGGCTCTTGATGCCTATGGCTACTAGCTGATGGAAACGAGTTGAAGGTTGTAAGTCAGCATTGCCGACGGAAGACGAACATGGGAAGTTTGCAACTAGCACCGTAAAAATCCAGCGACGAAAGATCTTGCCTCAACGTGGGCGCAAGGAAAAGATTATGCAACTCAGCGCCAGATTGGAATGAATACCCTATTAGAAATGCACTCACTAATCATTCAATTTGCCTCTCACCCCAAGCGACCCATCTCCTAACAACCTCATCAACAGCTTTGACGCCCTTTTCACTGCCCTCCACCTCAAACCACTCCCGATGCTCTCTCCCACAAACTGCACAATCTTTCACAACCCGTTTTTCCGCCAGCTCCAAATGAATCAATCTCTCCACCCGCTTGACACAAGGGACCTTGCGCACCATACCCGAAGACTCTCTGCGAGCTGTGTTTGGCCTTGAAGCAGAAGCGGGTGTCCGAGCAGGGCTGCTGGGCGCAGGGCTGGGAGCTGCGGAGGACGAAACATACGGATACCAGCGAACGAGACTGAGGGCGTAACCACATTGGCGTTGCCACTCGTTCATTCGGCGAGTAACGTTGTTGGCACGGCCAATTTTGAGAAGAATCGTGGCTTTTGCTTGAGGTCTGGCGCTTCGTGTCGTTTCGGCGGTGTAAGAGAATTCGCTGACCACATCAGAGATGCTTCTATCACGACGCGGCAGTTTCTCGGGTGATAGTAATGATCGAGCGGTGGTCGTATCTGGCGCTTTGTCTTGTTGCGGGGTGAGCCAGAAGATGTAGATATAGCCTTCCTCGTCGTTGGGATTTGGCGGCCTGCCAAGTTCGGTGAGGAGAGCAGACGTGGTCGCCGGCGAGAGGGTGGGTGGTATCAACGACAACAGGTTGCTCGTCTGTGAATTTGAAGCTCCGTGGTGTGCAGCTGGTCGGCTAGGTAGCTCAGTTGTTGGTTTCGAGGGGCGATGTGAACTCGAGTGTGGCCTTGGTACGGAGGCAGTTGGCCTCGAGTTGTCGAGTCGTTTCTTGTGTCGCACGATTTCCACATAGTCGTCGTCTCCAGTACCAACGCCGCAGCATAGAGCAGACCAGAATGAACTCTTCTCCTTCTTTTCCTTCCTGCCCTCGCCATGGCCGAGTCCGTACTTCTCCCCACACGGCGCATCCTGTCTCTTTTCCGGCCTCTGCCGACCGTCCTTCCTCTTCTGCTTGACCTTCGCTGAAATTTCGCTGCCTACGCCCTCGACTCCAAGCCTCTGGACAAGCGTGTCAATGCTGGTCCTCTCTTGCAGAGGAAACAGCTCCGTCTTCTTGCGACCTGGTGCTTGCGGTGTTGTATTCTGCGCAGCATTGACTGCTTGCGACTTGTGGTCATGGCAGTAGAACTTGGCCTCCTCTATCCCTCCATCATCGTCTGCTACGACCGCAACAACACCATTGTTGCGCGCTTTCAGAGATGCGATAGCGCGACGACATGGGCGACCGGAATTGGTGATGCCTCTGCAAGTCGTCGATGGATTCTTCGAGTCGTTTCTTCCCACGAGCGCCTCTGGCGTACGGCCAGAGAATGGATGCGGGGTCATCGAGGGCTGCTTGAATGAGAAAATGTGAAGTTAAGATAGATTGACGTGGTGGGACTGTTATTTGCAAGATTTGTGTGAAAGAAAAGGACAACACCTAGCTGTTTGTTATTCATGAATACTCGATCGCGTGACGAATTCACTGCGGCGGCATGGCGGGCAGTGCATACTGCTGATGCTGGCTCTGCCGAAGCAAGGCCAGAGCGATGCCATGTCATGTCGAGGTGGCTGGTCGCATCTTAGGCAGCTTTGGGGCTGGATATGCGCGCTAACAAGTCGCCACGGCGCGTCCGCACGTGATGCTCCTCGGTCCTGGCTTGCGCTTCCATGCTCCATTTGGCACTAGTTGGATCCGCATTATACAATGCAATATGCTCTCGATACCTGTAACTATGATGTAGTCAAAGTGCGAGGATATGTCTCCTGCCATGTCCCGGATTCTGCCAGGGTGTCTACGACGCTATGTCATTGTCACAATGGCATTGAAGCCGGGCGAAGACTCGTGTGCACAAAGAATGCATGTAATGATTATTGTTCTAGTCATACTCAGCATCTTACTGGTGTTGCAATAGCTGTTATACACTCGTTCTGTCGCCACCAAGACCTGTCAATCAAGCCAACAAGATCACGACTGTCTTCAACCCGTCTACTTGCTTCCACACTAACGATCTACAAGTACAAGCCCTCAGGCTCACCTTCTTGCTTCGTCTTCAGCACGTTCTCTCTAGCAGCCCTGAAGTCGGTCATGTTGACTCTCATTCTCCTCTCACGTAGCGCAAGCAGACCAGCCTCAGAACAGATGGCTCTGACATCGGCACCACTGAGGTCGTCCTTTTGTGTCACGAACTCGTCAATGTCAACGTCAGGAGCCAAGCTCATCTTCGAGGTGTGAAGGGTGAAGATCTTGCGCTTCGTGTTCTGGTCCGGGTTCTCGAACAGAATCTTGCGGTCAATACGACCGGGACGGATGAGCGCAGGGTCCAGGGTATCGATCTTGTTGGTAGCCATGATGACCTTCACGTCGCCGCGATCGTCGAAGCCGTCAAGCTGGTTCAAAAGCTCAAGCATCGTTCTCTGGATCTCACGCTCACCGCCAGAGCTGGACTCGTAACGCTTGGTACCAATTGCGTCGATCTCGTCAATGAACACAATCGAAGGCGCGTGCTCTGCGGCGGTCTGGAAGAGCTGTCGTACGAGGCGGGGACCATCTCCGAGGTACTTTTGAATAAGCTCTGATCCGACGATGCGCAGGAAGGTAGCCGATGTTTGGTTGGCGACAGCTTTAGCAAGCAGCGTCTTACCAGTACCCGGCGCACCGTAGAGAATGACACCCTTCGGAGGCTTGATACCCATCTCTTCGTAAAGCTCGGGGTGCATCAAAGGCAGTTCGACGGCCTCACGCACCTCCTGAATCTGTGTCTCGAGGCCTCCGATATCTCCGTATGTCTCCGTGGGCGCCTTGTCCAGCTTCATCACGTTAACAGCCGGATCAGTATCATCCGTAAGCACACCAACGACCGACACTGATTTGTGATGTAAGAGAATTGACGCGCCAGGCTCCAGCAGATCTTTGTCAACGAATGACATGATTGAGACGTAGTACTCCGGTCCAGTGGCCGACGAAACAATAGCGTGGTCGTCGTCGATAAGCTCTTCGAGGTTTCCGACGCCCATGGGCGAGCCTCTCATGTCGTCCACTCGGCCTCTCTCATCCGCATTGCGATCGAGTGCATCGGAGTCACCTCCAGCTGATGAAGGTGTCACCGAGTTTGCAGCCTTTGCCTTCCTGAAACGCTCCTGGTTCTCCACAAACTCCTCCTCCAACAGCAGGTGATCATGCACCCGCTGCATACGTAGCATCCTCAGTTTGCATCGTGCCGTAGGGTAGACTGTGGGTAACTTCGCGGCGGCGGAAGCACCTGCTTGCTTTCTCTTCTTGCGGCCGATGCGGGTGGTAGGCTGTGGCGGTGGCTCGTACTTCGGCTTGTCCTTCTTGTCTCCCTTCTTGTTGTTGTCACCGGGCGCGCCAGGTGGGCCACCGGCGCCGCCGAGGCCAGATTGGTTTTGGCCCTGGTATATGTGTTAGCAAGCAGTTGCTTGATGAGGGTGTTGATTGTGAGAGGAGCGCTTACCATCGCCGTTCGATGAGCGGTGTTTCCTGAGATTCAAGTGCAGGAGAACTATCTATCCTTGATTTAGGTATCCGAAGTCGATGGTGAATAGCAGTATTGCAGGGTGATGAGGTTGGCGAGGTGTTCTGTGGTGGTGTTGCGCGGTTGACACGAGCGAGAGCGTAGGCAAGCGACAGATGACGGAAGCTGTTGCAGCCTGAGGCTGAAGCTCGTCATCCCACTTGACCACCTTGTTAGACATCCGCTCCCCATTCACCACTACTCCTTCGATACTATTCCATACTTGCACACGAGCTCGTGATTCACTGTCACCACGCTCGAGTGCTGTATAACAACTTTGTGACGCATCAAACCTCCCTACACTCGGCTCAACAGCAGCTACGACGCACCACTGTTGCCGCCAGCCGAGCCCGCGTGACAGACTCTCTTTACCTCGACCACCCGGTTCTTGATACTTCGAGAGGCTGCGGTGTTGCCAAATATACGTGATAGAGCGTCTTCCAAGCTCCTCAACAAGCTGTTTCACACCCACAACGCAATACTGAGCCATCTCGAGATCTAGCCCCACCATGGGTGCTTCCAACCGCAACCGCCGTCTCCAGAAGGAGATCCAAGACATCCTCAAGGATGCCCTTTCTGGTATCACAATCACCACGTCTTCGGGGACAACCGAATTCAACGACCTCACCCACTTCCATGGCCACTTTTTAGGACCTCCAGATACACCATATGAGGGCGGCAAATACGATGTCGACATCCGCATCACCGCAGAATACCCGTTCAAGCCTCCAGAGATGCGTTTTGTTACTCGCATCTGGCACCCGAATGTCAGCAGCCAAACGGGAGCGATTTGCCTGGACACCTTGGGTCAGCAGTGGAGTCCTGTGCTCACGCTCAAGAGCGCCTTAATCAGTCTTCAAAGTCTGCTGAGCAGCCCGGAGCCTAAGGATCCACAAGATGCCGAGGTTGCCTCGATGCTGATCTCGAAGCCGGAAGAGTTTGCTCATGTGGCTAGGGAATGGGCTATAAGATATGCCAACGCTCCGAAGCCGTCCGCGGGCTCTGGCCGCACTGGCGCGGGTTCCTCAGGTGGATTGGACGAGGCAGCGCTGAAGGTACGGAACAAGGCAGATGAGAAAGAACGCAAGAAGAAGGAAGAGCAGCGTCAGCGTGAGGCATACCACGGCTACAATAAGGCGATGATCGACAGGTTCCTCGAAATGGGGTTCCCAGTTGAGCGAGTCGTAGACGCTTTCGAGTACGTCGGCATTGACAAGGCTGGGGGCGAGGAGTACGAGCTTGAGGAAGAATACATCGGCGACGTCACTGCTAGGCTGTTTGATGAGATGTAGGAATCTCCAGCACAATCACCTGAAAGGGACATGAGTCGCCTACTCACCCGGCAACAACACAGGCACGACCTTCCACCGAGTCCGGACTATCCGTGGCCGAGTCGCAATGCTCCGTCGCCAGATACTCCGCCGAGCTTCGGATTGCATGCACCGAGCCCGGACTGAGGTCTTCTAGGGTTGCATTGGTAAAGCGTACATACATGCAAGAGCATATTTTCAAGGATTAGCGAGGCGCTGGGAATACTCTACGATGAATGATTGATATGAAGGATTGAACGAGCATGCATTACGGTACATGACAACAGCTTGCTGAGAGACCATACAGGTGACGCCATGAATCGTGTAAGGACAATGCTTCGAACTCCCACATCCAGTCTTACTCGCGTGACATCGTTCGTGAAAGCAATGTCTCTTCCGAATCAAGAAAATCACTTTTATGCGTCAATAAAGTTAGTCTCCTGTGGAGTGATCCTGAGTGCAGTGCCTAAACAGCAGGAAGAAAGATTCTTAGGCTACATTACCACTCCTCATCACTCGTATCGGTATGCCACAGAGACTCATCCATCTCATAGCTAAAAGTGTTCTTCCCATACCAATGTCCCTCGACCAAAGCGTGCACCCGCTCGCTCACAGCCTCTCTCGCTTCCCTCACCGTAGCCCGCTTCTCTGGTCCAACCGTGTCCGGGTCGCTATGAGGGACTCCAGCCTCGACTGAGATGTGCTCGTAATCCGTGAAGTTCACTGGAAGAGCCATGGAATCGGCAGGATTGTCATGGGTTTCAGGGACTGGCAGGTTCTGGACAAAGCGAATTGTGCCAGTGGGGTGTGAGAGGTGGTAGAGGAGCAGGTAGCTTAATTTGGGGCAAGATGTGGCGAGGAATGAGAATACGGGCTGCCATGGCTTCTCATCACCCGCACTGGAGTCGCTGAGAAGGCGGATGTCACGCAATTTGATGCTAGTCAGCTGTTTTGCTGAAGGCTGCAATAGTGAGATGAGCGTCGTTGGCGAAGTTGTGAATTTCTCAAGTTTGATCCTTCGGAGGTTTTGTAGCTGGACGTTATCGGCCAAGTGGACCAAACTGAGGTAAGGATAGCTTAGTTCCCAACCCTCGTCAGGTGGCATCAAGTGAGACTGCGTTCGATTCGGGAAAATCATGAGTCCGAGTTCTCTCAGCTTTGGGCTAGCAGAGAGTAGCCTGATGAGACCCGATCCATACTGAAGTCTTTGCTGCGAGCGGATCCTATCTGTCTCCTCGCCGGGTGGACGTATCAGCATACTGATCCTGCCCTTAGTAACGTTGACTTCCAAATACAAGAGAGAGCTGCACGCTCTTGCTACCACGTCCAAGGGAAGGGTATCGACGGATAGTAGATCGATCTCGATGGCATCGGTGTAAAAGCGCTGGATCTTTGTACCGCTGGCGTCTAGAGCTCTGAGGAGAGCAGCATATAGCAAAGTTGGTCCATGTGCGCCAGCGATGTCATACTTTAGATAGTCCCCAAGCTCGCGAGGATCTCGACCCACGGCGTCTCTAAGCCCTTTCCATCCCCAAGGACTGTACTGATCGGATCTCCGCATTCCTATAGTCCTCAGATTTGGCAGGGAGGAGAACACCGTGACCAGCTTGTCAGATAGGGCCCCTTCTGCTTTGAGGCTGTCAAGATCGTCATCCATACATGCCAGGTGTTTCGCAGGGTCTCCTGAATTCAACAGCCGTTTGTGATCTTTGAGACATTCAACATGAGCCTCGCGATTCTTCCCGTTGGTCTCGTAGTCATCTGAATAGCGATCTGCCGGGTGGATCTTTTGGAAGTCATCAAGTGAATTGGGGTGTTTTAGTAGATGGCCGAATGTGTAGCAATCTGGATTGAACCACACATGCTGAACATAAGGTCGGAGCTCTTCGTGCGATGCGATGTTCTGTAGTACGTCAAGGCTAGCAGTCGTGATCATATAGCCCTTCTTACGGAAGAAGCGTTTCCCAAAAGTTGCGAAAGATGCACGCTCGAGGTACTTGCCGACCGCTCTCGCTGCGAAGAAGTCTGCATCATTAAGGTGATGGAACGTAGTGGCGATCAACTCTGGTGGGAGATCTAGCAGTGTTGTCGCCATCGAATAGGCTGGTACATGTATGTCTGGTTGAGAAGATGAAAGCATGAAAGCCGTGGCGACAATGACATGTGAAAGTCGAGATGTGAGGTGGAGCTCGACTTCAAGCGCTGCCCACCAACGAAGACACAAACACTACTCAACACAGCATGACACCCACCACAAACATGACACACCAATTACCGCCTGAAATCCGTGTGCTGACCGAAGACGACATCTATCGCACCTCATCACAATTCCGAGTATGGTCCTTCTCGCCAGAAGCTCTCGCAGTGCGACGCGCAAAAACACATGAGATCGCGATTGAGCGCATCGAGCGACAGCGTAGCAAAGCAGCAGATGGCACGTCGAGCGATACAATAAACGGCCAGAACAACGGGGAGAAGCTGGACTACTTGACAGAAGAAGAGGAACTGCGCCTTGTGCAGAAATACTGCGACATGATTCGCGCGACAAACGACAATTTGAGCTGGCCTGCCAACGTGAAGGTGAGAATGCCTATACGCTTTTCTGTGATCGCCAACTGACATGTGCACATAGGCGACTGGTATCCAATACCTGCGCCGTTTCTACCTGTCCAACTCACCACTCACCTACCCACCGAAAGAGATCTACAAAACTGCATTATACCTAGCGAACAAAGCCGAGTCGAACGGTGTTCCGGTTTCCAAGTACGCCCAGCGCATTTCTGCTAAGCCCGAAGAGATCCTTGCAGCAGAATACAAAGTCATACAAGCGCTACGCTTCACATTGGACGTACGACAACCCAATAGAGGATTGAAGGGCGTAATGATGGAGCTGGACAATCTTGTGGAGGGACAGCCGGACCCGCGATTGAAAGCTGAGATGGAGGCACTGCAACCGCCTGCCGAAGGTGCGAGCACGAGATGGCGTGCTGGTTCAAACATACGGGAGAGGGTACAGCTGGCTTACTCGGCTGCACGAGAATACCTGGACTCACCAGCGCTGTTGACGGATTCCTACTTCCTTTTCACGCCTTCACAAATTGTATTCGCTTCGCTACAGCTTGCGGATCCGCCATTGGCAGACTGGTACCTGTCGATCAAGCTCCCTGTGACGTCGCCAATTCGACCTAAGGTTCTAGCCACCCTCAGATCTTGTGCCGAGATGCTGTCGAGCTTTTCTGCAAGCAACGTGCTCACGAAGGATGAGCGGGCGGCGCTGGAGACCAAGTTGGAAAAGTGCCGAGACCCCAGCACCCGTGATCTGGTAAAGGCTCACATTGCGAAACAACGAGGCGAGGGTGCAGATGATGAGGCGAAGGCGGCAAAGAAAAAGCTACAGCGTGAACAGAGCATGAAAGACGCGGATCCTTTTGGACCCAGCATAGCAGCTAGATGAGTGTAACGGAGCCAAGCTATCGGATCATTCTTCTGCGTCTTTCATGATTACGCCTAGCCTTACCGACGCGTCGCAAGCTCTCCTGTCTTCATTATCGCATGCCTCTGCTCAGACCATTGGCCAACGTTCCCCTCAAACACCATGCGATAGAGCTACCTCCGTAGGCGCATGTTGGAGTTACCCAGAAAGCTCCACGCTGCGCTCGCGAGCGCGTTTGCGAGAAGGGCTTCCCGTGACTCCACTGCGACCAGTCAGAGCGGACGTGTGGATCCTTTCGAGAGACAATTCGTCTTGGAGCCAGTTCCGAAACTGTGACTCAGCTGAAGGCCCACAGGCTGGATCACAACCCAAGACGATGTCGGAGTCTTCTTTGACAGGAGCGAGGGACGAGTCACTTGTGGTGTTCGCATGGGGCTGGACAACCACGAGTTCAGGCTCGGCCATGTGGTCCTCTTCACCTTGTTCGCTTTCGTCTCCCGGGTCGCACTTGCTAGCATGTTAGTCTCGGGAATCGAGATTCATGTTGAACGTACTTACATAGCCATCCTCCGCACAGAGGAAATCCTGGTCTTCCTCTTCTGAAGGCGGTTCTTCGTCCTCATGCTTCCACTCCGAGAACACATCGGATTCAGTATCAAGCTCGAATCCCTCCTCCAATTCGTTGCACGCTTCAAGGCGGTCGTGGTTGACACTGTGCAATTTGTTCAATACCCACTCGTGGCGATGAATGAAAGCCGAGCGAATAGCCGCAACGTCGTGGAGGTTAAGCTTGACCGTGGCGAGGCGTTCAGCTTTGTCGACCCTTTCATAGCTCACTGAATATGCTCCAGAGCCCTCCTCTGGACATAGCTCGATGGAGACATCGGTGAGATCAGCCTGGTCTTGGCGGCGTTTGTCTACCGCGGCCAGCGGGTGGTAGTGGTAGACATTGATGATGAAGAGGTGAGTGAGCTCTTCGAGTCTGTCTCCTCGAAGCGTCGCCTCGACCATCATTGGCCCATCACAGCAGTCGCACTCATGAGTGGCTGCAATCGGGAGGGTTTCACCGTCTGGGTACGGCCAGCACTCGGAGTCATGCAAGCCGTCGATGAAGTCGCGAATGTTGTCGCGGCGACGCAGGTTCCGAAGGATTCTGGCAAGGCGAGCCGCTGCCATGGTTGTCACGCCTTCGCGATGTGTCTGTTAGCTTTGACAAGGAGGGTTCGAGTCATTGTAGGCTCAGCAGAAGCATGGAGCCAGACGAGAAATCGAGTGCCGGAAGCTGCAAGCAGCTGGTCAAGGAAGGAGCGTCGGTCACGCAACTTCCTGCGACAATGCGCTCACGCGTCTGCCTGGTGGCCGGACTGAGTACATCTGTAGATTCAAACCCAGCGACTCACACATATTTCCTGTCGGCTACATGTGTGAAATTGAAAGGATTTTCCTCAATATCAGGCTGTCGCGTGGCATGTGAACAGACATACGCCTTTCGCCGTTCGGAGACATGATTCAATCAAAAGCAGAGTCAAGGCCCTTGCCAAAGAGGGTATGGAGGAGTTTCGCAATGCTCTTGACTTGCGTGTTCTGACCTTCCTTCGTATGAGCAACTTATGTACATCATTCAGTCGCAAGAATAACTTCGTTACGCACATCCGTATCTATTGCCCGTTCCAAGCCACCGCCTCTTCAAACTTGATGCCGCTGCCACCGAAGATGTCCAGCGCGCTGCCGATGGTCAAATCGACCTTGCCACTGCTCAACTTCTTGACCAACTCCAAATCCTGCAGGTTACGCCCACCACCCGCATATGTCACAGGAATCGTACAGATGGACGACAGAAGCTCCACAAGCTCAGTGTCGATGCCGGCTTGTTTGCCTTCAACGTCAGCAGCATGAATCAGGAATTCTGCGCAGTGCGGCTCAAGGAGTGCGATATTTTCTTGTCCAGTTAGTGGATATCGCCAGTTATTGGATCAAGTGCAAGAGCTTTTGCGAGCAACTGTCACTCACCTTTGGTAATTGCAAAATCAGTAATCGTTTGCCACCTGTCCATAGCCACCCGCCATCCGCCCTCGACGCGACGGCAGCTGAGGTCAATTACGAGCTTCGCGGTATCACCACTGAGAGCAGCAAGAACGGCTTGCAGGCGATCGAGCGCGAACGTGCCTGAGGGGAAGAGGAAAGATGTGATAATGACCTACCGCAAGGGAAAAGAAATCCTCAGCTGCTTGAACTAATACAATGAAGAGGAAAACCCCGTATGTGTAGGATGGATTCGGGACTTGAGCCAAAATAGAAGATAACAGAAAAGACCATGTGCCTACCTTTTCGGCGCCGGCATCAATCCAGTATTTGGCATTGGTGTCTTTGATACCACCGCCCACCTGTAGACCACCTGGCCACGCCGCAAGCGCTTCCTTCGACGCTTGATCGTTGCCAGGACCCAGCATGATCACATGGCCGCCACGAAGATCATGCTTCTTGTACAACTCCGCATAGAAAGCTGCGCCATGCTCGGATGTGAAGTTGGTCTTCAGGTCAGAGTCTGTTGTGGTGAGTGTACCACCAACGATCTGCTTCACTGCACCGGCGTGCAGATCAATACAAGGTCGAAATTTAGTCATTTTGATGAACTGTCTTGTATGTGAATATCTCGTATCTAAATGCGGTCTTGGTGAGTAAGTTGGGTTGTCTAACTATCCCGCCAAGGATCAGACTTTCCACCAGCAGCCAATCACATGCGCGCCAGCATGGGCCAACATCTAGACTTTCAAACTGCGACTTCGAGGATTGGTTTCCGCCACAGTCTATAGTCTGTACACATCAAAATTAAAATGTCTCTCGCTCTAGGAAAAAGAAAAAGAAGACAAGATGTCGATAAGAAGAGAAATGTAGCCTCAGAAGAATCGGACGACGATGCCACAGCCCGAGCACTTTTTCAGCGTGCTTTCGAGAAAAAGTTCAAACCTCTGGAGACATCAGAAAAGCCCGCAGAGGAAAGGAAACCAGCCATCCGGGACGACAGTGAAGACGATGAAGAAGATGACGACGACGATGAGGATGGCGAAGACGGTGACGACTCTGAACCTGGAAGCGACGACGATGAAGACGACTTTTCCGGCTTCTCTGGCTCCGAAGACAACGAAATCACAACAATCCCAGCAAAACCACAAATCGAAGTAATCGAAGACCGAATCTTCCGCAGAGCCGATCCAGCTGAAGAGAAACGGCTCAAAAAACAGTTCATGTCCTCCAAAATTCCTTCAACGCCACAATACCCCATCGCCCACAAGCCTTCTGCAACAGCAGCGGCCGCCGCCACCGACTCAACCAAAGACGAAGACGAAAAAGACAACCTCCAAAACGACCTCGCCCTCCAACGGCTCCTCAAAGAATCCCACCTCCTCGACGCCAACACTTTCTCCGCGAACGGCTCCGCCTCTTCTGCGCCCGAGGGAGCAGCCCGCTTGCGAGCGCTAGACATGCGCATCCGTGACTTGGGAGGCAAGAAGTCGCATCTGGACCAGGATCGCATGCCAATCGCGTTCCGGAAGGGTATGGTGGCGAAAGCGAGCGAGAGGGAAGACAAGCGTCGCACAGAAGCGAAGGAGAACGGTATCATTCTTGAGCGATTTGGTGCGAAGACCAGAGGTGGCGCTGGCGCGGCTGCGAGAGGCGGTGGTCGGGAGAGGAAGAGTGCGATTGGCACTGGTGGGCCTGATATTGGCACGTATCGTGGCGCCACTTTGAGGCTGAGTAAGAATGATATCAAGGGAATGGAGGGCAGTAAGAGGGGAGGTAAGGGTGGTAGAGGAGGTAGAGGAGGCAAGAAGAAGGGCCCAATGAAGTTTGGATCTGGTTTCTGAGGCGAGAGAGAGAGAGAGAGAGCGAGTAATCACATCAAGTTGAAGCATCATAAGCCCTTGCTGTATATCCAAGGCAATTCTTGAGAGAAATTCATTTGCATGCGTGCTATCGTCTAAATCATTTACGTATCATCCGGCAATACCCTACAGGAGCTCTTAAGCTCGGCAATCCTACAGCGGTTCTACATATCCTGTCCATTCCTATCCCAAAAACGCCTTTTCGTTGATCCAATTTAGTCGACTGACATCCACTGCGATAAATGTTAGTATAGAACTTAGCTAAAGCATCTGACGCTTTACTCACCCAGCCGCCACCCAATAACGCTATAAGCACGACAGCAGTAAGCACGCCTGCACCGGCCTTATCCTTGGTGGTGATCGCATTGGGCGCCTTCACCGCTGGAGGACTCGTGCCGCCGCCCGCTGAAGGGTCGCCCTGGCTCGTACCACCGGTGGAGTTACCGACTGGACCGCTGACTTGTTTGATCAAATTGCTCTGGATGACTTCCAGAGCGCTCATCTGTTGGCCGACGCCATAGTTTCCGTCCCAGCCAGCTTGCGTCCATTTCGTGCCACACACATTACCAGTCGTACCACCGACACAGGATTGCGCGGCTGCTTGTGCGGATGAGGCGAGAAGGGGGAGAATCTGGTCAGCGGTCCATGGTGCAACTTTGGTAGTGGCAGCCATCCAGCGAGAAAGATAGGCTTTGAATGAGAGCTGATCGACGTCGCAGTTGTTGTTGGGTTCGCACGCTACTTCGAACCTGGAAGAGCTGTCAGCTAAGAAACCAATGGCGCTTGCACTGGAAAGAGGTTGAATGGCCATACATTACGGTGCCGTTTTGGAAAAAGACCATGTTCTCCTTGAGTAGACCAGTCACGCGAGCACCCCATTTGCTTTGCGTGTCGCCAGTGGTCTATGATTAAGTTAGTGAAATCTCACTTTCGAAGTCGATGGACATTTCTTACCTGGTTCCACATGGTTGCAGCACTGAGCAGCAGAACACCACCGTTGTAAGTCCACTGTACGTGATCAAGTTGAGTGCAGTTAATTGTTACATCCGTTCCGTCGAAAACTTGGAAACTTTGACTGATCAAACCTACGGAATCCATCCAGTCCCAAACTTTGTCAACCTGGTCGAAGTAAGAAGTATTGCCAGTGTACGCTCCCAATCGAGCACCGAGGTTGATGAAACAACCGTTGGAAATGCTGTTTTTGTAATTGTAGCCCTTATTGAAAGAAAAGATCTGCCAGCGTAAACCGCCACCGCAAGTCTGCGAATCCCAGCGGGCAGCCTGACGATTAAACACTGCCTGCGCCAGTGCTAGCCACTGCGGTTTGTCTTCAGCCGGGTTCTGGAACTTGAGCTCGGCAGCGCTCATTGCTGCCATGCCCCAGAAAGCTTGGTCATCGTTTCCGAGATCGCTCGTGCGGTTCGTTGGTTCGTAGTTGTTGTAGGGTCCAACTTGAAAGAGCAATGCCTGCTCAACCTCATCGTTGTAGGTGGAATCGCCAGTGTAGTACCAGTAGTCTATCAGAGATCCAAACATCGCGCCAGCTTCCCACCAGTAGTATGGCGGAGGCAACAGACCAGGTACCTGACCCGACAAATTTCCCACGTAGTATGTCATCATATCATGCGCAATAGTGCTCGCCGCTTGCTTTATGGAGGCATCGCTGCCCAGATCGAGCTGTATGGCAGAGGCTATGCGTGCGCCCAATAGCACTCCACCCAAGAGTGGCGACGCGCATGTACCCAATCTCATGGTGGAGGTCGCGCTCTGAAATACGTGGGTACACTATGTCCAAGAAATGGCTCGCCGAAAGGCCGGCGCAACGGCGAAGCGCTCACAGCAGGCAGCCTTCTCGCCGCGACGGCGCAGTGCCCGGAAGTGCTCTTGTTGCGCGAGCGTAGAGAGTGCTATGCGACCGGGCCCGCGGGTTGGCCGACTCTGAGAACGAGAGAGCGGGGTTGGTGGTGGTGGTCGCAAGCGTGGGCTGGAATGAATCGTGGTCAAGCGAGCGATGTTACAACAGCAAACAGTGGAAGGCAGCGGATGGCAGGATACAAACACGAGAGGAACAGGCTGACGACGACGAAACTGGCTTACCTGGCACGCTCTTGCCCCGATCTGGGCAGACGGTCATGCTTTGATTGACTGCACGAGAGCCGCAGCTGTGGCAAGCGAAGGCGCTGCTGATTGGACGCCATTGCAGAGGGGAAAGGCTATTTGCCCATCCAAGAATGGATGCCCGGCCAGAAGCGCATCGGTGGCGCTGGGAAAGGCACTGCGGAGGCCGATCAGCATGTTGAGCTGGTCTGGCAGAGGTTTGCATGAAGACAGGCATGCTGCACAAGGTGAAGTCTGCTGTGATCCACTCTGTTCTCTGATGCCAGCCGTTGTTGCTTAAGAGGTGCTTGGCTGCTTGGCATGGCATGCTTGTTTCCTGTGCTGGCGCTTTGACCATTCCATGCCGTCTTTGTTTCCGACCACCCCATGGAGGAGGAGGAACGTGGAGGATGGAGGCAAGCTCCGGCTACATGTAGCAATCAACTTCACAACATCCATGCATGTATATACCAAGGTTCCGTTATGAACGACCAACACACACGTACGTTGATGACTGCCGCAAAAAAACACGATACCTCATACAATATTGGCTGTGGTCAACCCGCCACGTTCAATAAGCTACTCTGAACGAACAATAGCAGATCTGCCAGATATCTCCGTCTGTGAGAATGGTCTTGACAGAACTCACAATGCTAGCCGCTCGTGGCTGAAAGGCCAGAGATAGCAGTACTACCCAGGATGGTAGGCACGTGCAAACAATAAGGCCGTAGTCAATGGCCGGTTCAATTGTCCTTTGTGCTCGACGGATGCGGGCTTGCTATACCATGACCAGTGTGCTAAGTGTACCACCATTTTTCTTTGTGCCCTGCTATCATGTCTTGGAGATGCAGAAAGCTGCTGCTGAAAGTTTCACACGATAACCTCACAGCCACGATGTCCAACAAAAGGCTACTGAACGTCAGCAGGCGTTACGGAAACGCATATGCCGATCTGGCGCAGACAGACATTGACGAGGCACCTCATTCTCCAATTACGGTTCGTCGAAGTACCGATGAAACAGATACCGACAGCGTCTACACAAACAACTCAGAAGATGCAGCCTCCGAGGATGACACCGGTCATCTACTAGACTACCGTGCCCGCGTTCTTCGTCGGAGAGACGCGCAGGCTCGGGTGAGCAACACACTACACTATGCACAAGACCAGATCAACGGCGGACTGCAGCCCGTACATCAATTGGCCGAAGATGTCGTTCGAGGTCGAGACCGTCTTTACGACATTCTGGATGAGGCCGTTTTCCAAGCCCAAGTTACAGTGCTTGTGATATGGCGCTTACTGCTCCGGTCCCTCTGGTACACAACAAGTCTACTGGTGTGGGCCGTTATTGGTATTCTGAGGCTGATCTACATACCTATCTGGCTCTTCTTGAATGTGATCGCAACATCACTCGACTACCTGATCGACCTCATTGGAGATGCATTCGGTTACATCATCGATCTGCTTCCTCGGGTGTTCCTGGCCCTTCCTGATCTGATACGAAACATCCCATGGTCTACGGCATATATGATTCTGGTGGCCGCTGTGTCACTGGCGGTCGCTGTAAGCATGATGCACGGCTTCACCAGCATGTCCACCTACATATGCAGCGATCACAAGCTTGCTCAAGCATGGGCTACTCTGCCAGAGGTCTGCAATCACGCCAATCTCAATGCCGTTCTCAAACTTGAGAGTGCAGAGCTTGCCAAGCTGGTCGAGAGCAGCGACACCGTCATGTACGGTATTAATGATGTCGCGGATGCCGTCAGCCCATCTCTACAGCCTGTTCGAGACCTCTCGACAGAAGCAGCAGCATTGGTCCACTTTGTTAGGGCAAACAACGAGAGCTTGACTTCGGTCTCAAAGGGACAAGATATCTTGGCAATCTCTAGAGCGGCGTACAACAACATCACCGCCTACGATAATGCCGCTGAGATTTTTAAGTTCCACCACGAGACACGCAAAACCGAACTCGGGAGCAAGGCCATGCGCGTGCTCACCGATGCAAGGTCATTCAGAGCGCATTCTGCCACAGAGCGATTCTTCTCTGAGTCGATCCACTACTTCCTCCCGAGCACGTTCTCTCTCACTGGCGTTTCCCGCCACACCTCAACCTACCTAGCGATGACTACTCATTTCGCAAGCCACAAGGAGACCGCTGCTATAGGTCAACACGGAAACAATATGACACAAAGCATGTACAACGCGAAACAGGCACTGAAGACCGCAACAGAAGCGGTTGCAGCTTACGCACCATTCTGGAAGCTCGCCTGCAAAGACTATAACAAAGCTTCGCAGTCAGATCATGACAAATGCCACATCAACCCTGATGAGCTCAACGAGCAGCTACGAGCCGCTCTCGACGAGACTGAGACCTTGGAAGTCACGCTCAAAGAACTGTCTAATCTCCACAAAGCCATCAACGGCGGCATGGCCACTCTGCGGAAAGAATTGGCAGAGTTGCTGGCCGATTCAGTGAAGACAAGAGGCGGCAAAGTCAACGCGACGTCTGCGCGGGCGGTCTTGCATCAATTCTTGGTGCATGTGGGCGGCGTGCAAGTCTTGATGGGTTCAGGGACGTACGAACATGGGCTGACTTTAGGTGAGGGACAGGTGATGGGCTCTAGGTGGATACTGTTGGACGATGGTACGTGGAAACCACGTGATCTCCACCCTTATTGGGATACGCAGCGTTGGTTTCGCTGAAGAGGAGGGACAGTGGATTTTGTAGCAATTTCAATGACAAAGGTGTCTCGTTCTGAGAAGAAAAGCTTTGAGAAGAAAAGCTTGGGTATGTGCTCAAATGTCGTGATATCAGGTCGTCATTCTCAAAGCATTTCGTTGGCTGGTCTCGCAGGTTTAGAAGAGTGCGTCCGAGCTTTGCATGATCACTGTTGAGAATGTGTTGTCCCATTCGCATTCTCTCCTCAGGTTGAGAGATAGCTGATGCTTGTGTCTGATGACTTGGATTGAAATCTCAACACACGTCCTGGGATCGGGTGCTACTAGCCACCGCTTGTCGCCTTGCTGCTGGGAGTGGGGAGCGTGGCGCGTGGTAATACGCTGCCACAGCCTGGTGATTGTGCTGTAGATGGAGCTTTGCGAGTGTTGAAGAGGGCATGCGGTTGAGAATGTGCCGTCTGGGTCATGAAGAATGTCGTGTTCGTCATTGGGTGGGACCAGCATCTCATGTAGCAGCTCGAAGAACCCTTCGAGAGGTCGCAAGTTTCTGATGCTTTCTCAACGATTGGCACATTGGATTTTTGAAAAGAGATCTAACATATGTGCACCGGCATCAGAAGGACCTGTTGTGCAGATCAAGATGGGAGATACTACATGCATCAAGCCGCTCATTGCATAAGTGCCGCTCTTCATGAAAGTGCATCTGGCCACACCTGCGCGACAAAATCTTCAAAATCATCCAACAGCACATCCGGCCTCTCAAGCGCCGCAAAATGTCCTCCCCGATCGTGCTGTCTGTGCCAGACCAGATTCCCAGTCGTCTCAACCCACGCTTTCGGCACCGGAGCGATCTCTTTTGGAAACCATGAGAAACCCAACGGTTTGTGAATGTGCCATTCAGGATTTTCGTGGGCGCCGATATTGCCTGGCGTGAAGAGCTGCCGATATGGCCAGAGACACGTAGATGCGCAGTTGGAAAGCCAGTACAGCGTCACGTCCGCAAGGACAGTTTGCATATCTGGATCCTCGTCTGTCCACTCGAGGAACTTCTCCCCGACCCAAGCTAGAAGGGCAAGTGGTGAAGAGCTCAAGACTAGGCCGATGGTGGATGGTCTTGTTGCTTGCTCGAGAGCGTAGGCTGAGCCGATCGATTTGAACCATTTGGCTCGTTCGATTCCCTGCGACTCTAGCTTGTTGTAGATGGTGCTGGGAATGTTGATTGGGTCAGGCATGATGCAGAAGTTCAAGTGGACGGCTTTGGCAACGTTGTTCGTTGTTCCGCCCAGGACACGAGCGAGTTTGCTGCCCACGTCGCCACCTTGTACTACGTATCCAACGTTTTCGAAGCCCAGCTGTCTCATCAAAGTGTCAAGGATAATGGCGGCATCCTCCAGTCTGAAGTCCTTGTCCTTTGGTGGTGGTGATGACAATGCGTATCCAGGTAGAGAGGGAACGATGATGTGATAGGGCAGAGTCTCTGGTGTGTACTTCGTGGCAAGTATGTGCATGATTGGCAAGAACTCAAGGAAAGATCCAGGCCACCCGTGTAGCATCATCACTGGGACAGCAGACAGACTGGCGGAGAAGAGCGCAGCGAAGTGGATGTTGTACGTGTCGGTGTTGTATCTCACTGGGAGCTTGAAATTGGGAAAGCTGTTGATTTCGTCCTCGACAGACCTCCTGAGAGAAGGTATCATCAGCTACAGGTTTCAAGTGAGATCAAACTGGGTTCACTTGCCAATTGAAGTTCTCCAACCAAAAAGCCTTAGCATCGTGTAGCCACTGAGTAGTGATGCCATATTTTCGATCCTGCTGTCGACCCTCATATGTCTCTGGTCCAACTCGAGAGGCAGCAAGGAGAGAGTAAAGACTGTCAAGTTCGGCCTGAGGGTATGTCACTACCACTTTCTCTGGTTTGGCATGAGTAGTCGAAGGGACGACGCTGAATTCTTTGCGAACCTGCATCGTGACCAACTTTGATGTATCAACACTTCACTGAGATTGAATCTTCTTCTGTGTACTGTAGATGGTCTTCCGGGGCGCGGAAGCCATTATTCTTATACTGATGCTGCGAGAGCTGTCGAGGAAAGCCGGTCTTGAGATCTACACGAATGCAGTGTGCAGCTTACTGTGCATGTAAGCCGGCTCTCCAACTCAATAGCAAATATTTGTGTTTCTGTAAGCTTCGACGCCCTGTGATCTACATGTATAACGTTTTCGCAATGCTTCTCGAGCATGTGCAGAGTGCATGCAGGCTTTGTTGGCCCGGCTTCACCGTAGTAATGGCGGGTGGGTTGACAAGCGATCATCCATATGAAGTATCAATGCTTACTGTGCTAATAAGCTCCGCGCCGGTAGAACAACAGTCACCATAACTGTTGCCAATTCTTGAAGATACGGTAGAAGGTGGGTTTCTTGCCGTGATATGATAAGGAGGATGTAACACATATGTCCGACCGGGTGAGACGTTGACAGTCGAGACGTCGAGTACTTGTGAATGTCTCGAATGGGTCCGTGAGGTGTTTCGATAAAGCTCTGGCGAGCATGTTTAGATCTATGCAAAGCAGTCTAATTTAGTAGTCTTTGAACTTTTTTTGTCCACAGCATGCGGTGGTATCATCTCGTCGCTGTGTTCGTAACGCGTTCCCATGTCCCGCTCCCAACCCTACTCCATCCTCCGTCCATCAAACTGCTCACAGAAGAGTGTCACCCAAAGCGCACCGCACGATGCTCACGCCCGACCTCACGGTCTCAGCAGCGCCCTCTTCCTCGAGACTAGGGTTGACCTCGACCAGATCCAGCGCAACCAAGCTACCAGTCTCGTGAACACACTCAGCAATGAAGTCTCCTTCTCTCAGTGTGAGTCCGCCTCGTACAGCTGTTCCAGTGCTAGGAGCAAAGCGCGGGTCCAGCGCATCGATGTCAAACGACAAGTGGATGGGAGTGTCTGAGCCGATCCAGCCAAGCGCCATGTCCATGACCTTGCCAATGCCGTGGCGGTCGATGTCGTGCATGCTGAAAGCCTTGATTCCGTGCTCGCGCAGGATCTTCTTCTCGCCGCGGTCAACATCGCGCAGGCCAATGTACACGAGCTTCTTGACGCTGACGCGGTGCTCGTCCTTGAGCCAACCGAAAGGCGCGTCGGGCTTGTCGCTTGCGAGGCCTGTGAGGAAAGCGACGGGCATGCCGTGGATGTTGCCGCTGTCAGAAGTTTCGGGAGTGTTGATGTCGGCGTGCGCGTCGACCCAGATCACGGCCATGTCGCGGCCCAGGCGCTCACGGACAGCTTTGGCGGTGCCGCTAATTGTGCCAATGGCGATGCTGTGGTCGCCGCCGAGAGTGAGGACGAGGCGGCCTTCTTTGGCGTGGTCGTAGACTTGCTCGCTGAGAGCCTGTGTGACTGCGCTGACGGCTCGAGGCTTCTTCATGCCACGGTGGTCTGGGTCTGACGACGGCATGAGCTCATCGTACGAGTGGACTTTGTTGTCGAAGTGGATGTTGTATTCAAGATCCTCCTTGAGTTGCTCTGCGAGGCCAGACTCTATGAGGGCCATGGGCGCGGCGTCAACGCCAGCTTTGCACTGCGGACATCGTTAACACCAAGACTACGATGTTGTCGCTCGAGTCGTCGCTTACCTGGCCGCCCGAGAAGCCCACGGCGACGATGCCCAGGTCTGTGCCATTCTTGAGGAATTTGGGTTGGAGAGTTGGCGCGTCCATGGTAGGCGAATACGAGTATCTAGCAGGAGACTGCGTGATTGCGGCACTGTCAAGTCAAAACACGAGTTTAGTCGTTGGCGCGAGAGTGCAGTGTAGAAGATGGGTGCAGTGGTATCGGCAATGTTACACAAAGCGAAGAAAACAGCAGGAGTAGCGACAATGGAATGATGATGTTAAGAAACGCAAAGAAAGACGCCCGAAATCGAGGGAAGCGACGCTTTTTATGTTGCCAGGTTACCTTTCCACAGTGAGTCTGCCCATCAGCGCTATCCAAAGGTCCAGCGTCGGGGTTACGAGACAGAAATTGGGCGAAGCCGCGAAAAGCGCGTATACCTGTACTTAGAGGATGTATGCGCGTCCACCTGTACTTAAGGGAAGGACGACGGAATTATATCATGAGCACGAGCCAGCGTACCGGCTTAGAGTGGAGGAGGCAGGCCGGCGCTAGCCGGCTATCTATCAATGACTGTTGGCGTGTGCAATTACTATCTGATGCCCTAGTGAGGATGTGTGACTATATATGCTGGTTGGTCGTACCTGCCTTGCGATGTTAGTAAGTGTAAGTGAAGTCGCAAGTGTTGGGTGCGAGTCGCAGCGCGCAAAGCTAGGAGCTTGCTCCATGCTGCTTCTGCTCCAGGGACCAAGGGACTCGTTTGACGCAGCGGTGACACGCGACCAGGATCGGTCAGGAGACTTGAGTGACAAGGTAGGAGTTAGAATAGGAAGCAACGTTAATCGGTATATGTATGTAAAGTCAAGCGATAGAAATAGCCTCCTGCCTAGTGCGTCCAAAAACATGATTGGAAACCCCATTGGCGAGCTCGCCGAACACCATGCTGAAAGCAACAAAAGCAAGCAAAATCGTTCCGGTCGTATATCACCACATCGAAAGAAGCCAGAGTAGCAGCGAGAGAAACAGCCTTCACCCAGGCAATCACTCGCAGCTGTTTCCTCACCTCTTATCGGCGCGTCTTCATTTCGCCTTGTCTTCTTCACCCTCACTCTCCGCTCCGCTAGCGGCCTCGCCGTCATCGTCATCGTCGTCAAACATCTCCTCGTCAGAATCGCTTCCTCCGAAGCTCTCGGCATCGCTGTCTGACCAGCTGAACTCGTCCACCACTGGCTCTTCCTTCTTAAAAGCACTCTCGTGTGTCGGCATGACGAACCCTGCTGGGATGTCGGTTTTGCTCTTCTCGCGATCTTGTATCACCCGATCCTTGTATGCAGCCGGATTGTTGCGCAGCATAACGCCAGCATCGACGTTCGCGGGCGAGCTGACCTCAGCGTCATCGAGGAGGGACAGCACGCTGATCAAGACACTCTCAACGCGTTGAACTGGGCTCCAGCGTTCGCCAGCGCTCTCGCCGCTAAGCGCGTCTTCGCCGGGCTGGTGCAAGATCGAGATGCACAGACGGCCGTCAGGGTAGACGTTAGGGTGCCAGAGAGGGCGCTCGAAGCGGAAGTCCGGTGGAGAGAATGGGTAGTTGTGTGGGAAGGACATCCGTGCCTTGAAGTAGCCGCCGTAGTAGGCTGAGTCTGGGTTGAGCACGATGAGAGCAACGCTCCAGTCGTAGATGTTCTCGTTGACAAGGGAGATGTTGGTCCAGGATTCCTTGTCGAGAGCCTTGAACTCATTCATGAGAATCTTCTCCGCCATCTTGGTGGTATCTGGAGGTGAGGTCTAAACTGAAGGGTGCTAGACTCGAGTCGCAGTGTACTCAGCGTTGGCGGACTTGCTGGTGGGGGGATCGGCCAGGCGGGGTGTTGTTGAAGCAGGCTTTAGCAAGCGAGACAGGCGTTTTGTGCGAGCGATTTGGCGAGAAGGCTGACCAGAAGAGGAGGCTGAAGGAAGAGTGACAGTTACTGGATCACCTGCGAAAGTGAAGAGTCGGGTTCGAGATCGAGGGAGACCCTTCCGGATGCGGAGCGGGCGTGAGCGGTTGTGAATGGAATGCAGGGACGAGCGAACTTTGACGTCGTGGCGAACGCTGTTGGCGGGAGTGTAAGATGGTCTGGAAGTGAAGAGCAGCGGTATATATCAGGAACGTAGTGTTATTGAGCGTGTACGGCTGTATTGTCGCAGTGAACTATGAGTGACTTAGTCATTCAAGGCGATGCGCTCATCACGGTTGTCACATGCAAGGCTGTTTCGAGGCTGGTGAGCTATCTATAGTTTCGGCTCCGAGTCGGCTCGTTTTCGGCGTGGGAGCGAGATCTAATCGCATAGAAACAACAATGAACATGAACACAGTCAGCTATCTTGCAACAACTTGAAATTGAATGATAACAACCAGTGAGTGACATCGACTACTGATCGCCCGTGTCCAATGCGTCACATTCACTTACCGCTTAAGCTTTGAGAGGTACTCAGATAGCCACTTTTGAATCTATAGACGTACAATCAAATCGTAATTTGACTTGCCTACCTGCTACCTAGGTATGATTGTTCTCTATTCGTGACTCGAAAGGTCCACAATAAAACAACTTCATATTCTTGAAAACACAATCTTAGACTCCGACCCAATGCATCATGATTCTCGTAAGCGAAACACAAACGTCCTCATGTAACAAATGCACTCTTCATGAATATCCACCACAATAGCAAACTTCAACATCACTCCAAAACACGAGTAGTAGCTAGTCAGAGCGTCTCCCATCCGCCAGGATTGATATCCGCCTCCAATTTCCTGCTGATGAAAGTCTGAATGCCATGGCCAAGCCAGACCTCACGCATGAGTTTGTCGTATCGCTTCTGGTTCAAGAATAATTGATGATGGCGCCTGAGTGTCGGATCAGGCTCGCCGTGACGGTCGAGGTAGGGCGCGTGCGCGAAGCTGCCGCTCATGGGCTCGTGCAAGAACAGCACCATGCACTTGCGGATGTTGATGAAGATGCCGACGCGGCCGCCGCACTGTTGCATGTGCTGCCAGCAGCCTCCGCGCTGGCTGTGTTCGGGGCCCTTCATGCAGCATGTGGCTTGCGAACAGAAGATGGCAGCGCAGAAGAGGCAGACGGCTGGATCGGTAATTTCTTTGCCTGTCGTGGGGCATCTGCGCTTGATGGCTTCTTCGGTGAGCGTGTCGTAGTTCTTAGGCAAACCGACAAGCTCGTAAATAGTCGGATGAGGGAGTTTGATGTTGACTGGTGCCTCCTGGTGCTCAATGGCAGCGTTCACTTGCGTGAGCCATCGGTGTGAGAGCGTGTGAAGCTGGAAGCCAGCAGGTGTGCTGGAAGTGACCTTGGTGAACAGGCCATCCAGTGTTGGAATATGAAGCAGTTTCGTCAATCGGTAAAGCTCGGGATCTTCAGGATCGAGATCATGAGGACACTCAAACTCAAGTCCATAGCGCACATGCATAAGCACAACGCACTTGCGCAAGAAGGTCTGAGCGTACTTGTCAACCAGCAAACGAAGAACCTTGAGCTGCGTTTCTGACAGTCTCTTTGAGGACTGCGACTCATCTTGGTCCCTTGCTGAGAGTATATTCACAGTAGAAGCAAATTCTCCACTTAGTGTGACATCGCTCAAGGCAGCCTCTTCAGGCACAGGAATGATCCCGTCCAAGAGTAAACCCTTGTAAACGTGGATAACTTTGACTATCTCCGCCCAAAGACACAGTTGAAGGATATTGGGCGCCTCAGCAACACCGGTTGCGAAGAATGCAAGCCAATCTGCGAAGAATAGGAAGATGTCGTCTTCGACCAACAGCTTGCCAGCGAATGATCGGAGGTCGATCATGGTATATTCTGATTCGACGCCAAATAGCTGAGCAGACATGATGTCTTTCTTTAGCGCGATTTCACGGGCGACACCATTGCCGTGGGAGTTACGCAAAACGTTGACAGCAATATACGACTCGATCGTCTCAGAAACAATTCGGAGGTGTGTCAAGCTCTGCTCGGACAAATCGCCCAGCAGTGATGGGCTTTCAAAGTTTGCAGACACTCCTCGCATCTGGATCTCCAAGGCACTGATGGTGAATCCGAGAGCTCTCGATAGAGGATTGACTGGGTTAATCTTGCTGTCTTCGGCTTGAGCTGATGTACCCAGCCTGTTGATGCGGATAGTCTCGTCAATGCGCTGATAAGCCTTCATCAATTCAATAGCGGGAGGTACCGGCTCGCCACTGGCGTGGGTTGTGCCAGACGAAAGGTTGGCACTGTCTTGGTTGGGATCTGCGCGATCCATTCTAGGAAACCAGGAAGAAAGACTAAGACCTCGTCTGAGAGAATAGCGCGAACCGTCTTCAGCAGGGGGTTGGTCACTGGCTCCAGAATCGCGCAAAGCAGCCGCCAGAACTGGACCGAAGTTGGTGTCCACATACTCAGCAGAACGCTCGATACATGTCTCCTGATCGTGTTGCTGGAAATAAGGAACGTGCTGCTCTGCCAGCCAGGACAGATCTGGCGCGTACGTAGTTGCACTCTCCATAAGCCATTCTTCGAAGCTCTTAGCTGCGTGCAGCTCGTGCTCGTGAGAGCACTGCTTGCCCTTCCAGATGACTGGCAGGAAAGTGTTGCCGAGAGCCTTGCACAGAGGGCAGATGAATTCCTTCAAGAGGATTGTCTCGGGCTGACTGCGAGCGATCTGCGTTTGGTGTCGACGCTGTGTGGCAGTCAAATACATTTCGAAACAGCTGTAGTGCATGATGTGGCCACAGCTTGATGATACCGGACCGCGCGTGCTGTGCTCTGCATGCGGGAATCCCTTTGAGAGTCCCTGGCGTTCGATCTTGGCAATTTTTCCATCGCCAGTAGTCTTTTGCACAGTCTGCTTGTTCTTGCCAGCTACTCCGAAAGGTCGAATGAGGTCAGCAGGGTGATCGAGACATTCAGGCACCTCTAATACCTCCTGCACGAAGTCGGGATCTTTCACAGGAGTGGAGCGCAGGATATTGCTCTCGCCGAGGAACGCGAAAGTGCCGTAAAGCTTGTGGTCGTCGGTGCCTTCCTGGCAAAGAATACATGTGCCAGTAGGGAAGCTCCAGACCTTCCTTTGCTCAACCAAGCTTTCAGGCTCTTGCTCGAAAGACATCTCGTTCTCACTATCCTCGAACTCATCGTCGTCAAATCCAGATAGACCTTGGTTTGCCAGGAAGCTGTTTTGCTGCTGCTTCATCTGCGCCATCACGCGTGCTTGACGAGCCAAAGCATCCTGCTTCTTCTTTTCCTTCTCTTCTGCAGAGAGGGCAGCCGAAGTCTCGTTGTTGGGGGTATTAGTCTGCGAGGAGAGCGGTCCCAACAACACACCAGACTCGTTGGATTGCTGATTCTGCATCTTCTGCAGAATGTGCCGGATGGACGGCTGACAATTTTCATAATTAGACATGTTCATGAGTGTAACCAACATCGAGGCAATGGTGCCGTTACCCTCGGAGTGGGACATGTGCTGCATTGAGACCGCGAGGTGGACAAAGCCGTTATCACCCGTGCTCGCATCCTCGAGAACGGCGACGAGGGTCAGATGAAGGACCATGTGCAGGAATGTTTCGATTCGTGTCGCCTGAAGCTTTGGTGCCACTTGTTCCCCTGCAATGGCAAAGTTGAGTGCAGCTGCAATCAGAGATGCGAAGAGCCTTGTTCGTGTCACAGACGACAGGTCCTTGAAGAGGCTACCTTCCAAGCTCTGTAGTTTCGGCTCAAACACAATCTCTTCAGGTTTCTTGCCTGTCTTGCGAGCCATGTGCTTCTTGTGAACGTTCTCCGCTTCCTCTCTATGGTTGCGAGAATAATGAGCATAGTAGGGGTCGACAATCTCGATGAATTCAGGCTTCAGCTCAAAGGTGCCTGTGTCAGACATGCCCTCCGGTGCGCGGAAGACGCTCATATCTTCAAGGACACGCTGGAACGAGTCTGAGTCGGCGATCTTCTCTGTGACTCGTGTATTGAGATCTGAGAATGACAGAGGTTTGAAGCAGAGCGCATGCGCAATATCGTGCTGAAGTATCTTGTCGAACTGATTCTCGCCTTGCGAGGGTACAGCAAGGTTGCCGCGTTCGCACAAGGCGATGACAAGGAGATGGAAGAAGTCTTCGAGGATATCGATCTGCTGCGAGTCCTCGACACCATCGACCGGGGTGTATTCGTGTTTCACCCACTGCGTGATCTGGAAGCGGTCGATCATCTGGGCCAAGAATCGCTCGCCTGGCCTTTCGTCCTCCGAGCCGCATAGCACGAGACCAGCTTGTAACATGAACAGATCACGTTGGTAACTGATATCCCTTACAGATACACTACGATATGTGTGGGCTTGGTGCCTCAGGGTGATACCGTTGCGCACCCACATGTTGGCTTTCATCTGGGAGAGCCAAGCGCAGAGACGTAATGGGTGGTCGAAGATGCTGCTGAGTAGCTCATCTGGTGTCAATGTCTGCGGTGCAGCTGCGCCACGGGTGGTGTTGTATGGGTCCTTGAGGTCTTCTGGGGTGAAATGCAACAAAGCACGCATTTCGTTGCGTTGCATACCCTTCGCGTTCTCCAACAACCAAGACAACAGATAATGCATCGGGTGGTGGAAACTCATCGATTCGCTCATGACCACGAATTTGGGCACACTGTATGTCCTGCCATTCTCTTCAAACGGTCCCACAGAATGCCAAGCCATATCATCTTTGATCTCATGGGCATGGAAACGCTTGCGCTCGTAGCCAAAGGCATTTATCATGGTGACCTGAGCTGTTGTACGAATGGCTCGTTGCAGGTAAGCATCGGTTTCCGGTGACTTGGATTCGAAAGACGACGCCACTGCCTTACTCAGGCGATCAATCTCCTTGATGATCAAGCTGGCACTTATCCAAGCATCTGATTCGTACTCGACGTGGTCTCCGACTGCGCGAACGTTCGGGCAAATGCCCTGATGCAATTTGACCAAGTCCAAGAACTGCAGTAGGTATCTTGGCTCTGTGCGCATCTTGTGGTGGATGAACTCGGACTGGAACAGCCATCGCATGTCAATGAAGAAATGGAACATGCGACGATTCGTGACTGAGCCCGCGTCAAAAGCAAGCGTAGCCTTTGGTTGGACATCCTCTGGGAAGCCGACCTGGCGGGTGGTCAAGAACGTATACAGAATAGCCATAAGGTTGGTCAAGAAGTTTCCGCGCTCTACCACTTCTTCTGTGATCGATGGCGTTGTAAGCATCTGGACGCTCAAGTTGATGATGCTGTGGTCGGGCTCTCTATCTGCGACGAGATAGAGTTCTGCCAGAGGCGTGTACAGTCCGGCGAAGCGCAAGCCAAGAACACGTTTGAAGTGAGGAATAGTCGCAACGTTCGTGATGTATAGATGCCGCAACTTTATTCTCAGCGTCTTCCACAGACGAAGGTCGTACAAGACGAGCCAGTCTAGCCGCACGCGTTGCCAAAGGTCCTCTGCAGGCTCTGTTGGACGGGGCGCTTTGTATCCTTCTGGTTTCTCCAGCCAGTGCTTGCTGGGTTTCGGCAGTCGTTTATATGTGACCTTGTCCTTCGGTGTTTGAGGAACATGCTTGTGGGGAGCATCTGTGACCGGTCGTGACTGCTCTTCGGTGCCGTCTTCGCTCTCCGCTGGGGTCATCACGCGGTGCCTTTGTCCGGGAGGGGGAGGTGGTGGTGGCGGTGGATATCCTGCAAGAGCTGCTTCCATCGCCTCTGTGTCATCGATGCCTTCTTCGGGGAAATCGATATCCATCTCACCATCCGCAGCAGCATTAGCATTCCTTTCAAGCTCGATCTCCATTTCCTCTGCCTCGTCTTCATTAAGTTCTAACATATCATCTTCATCATCAAATTCGTCATCCTCGTCGCCATCATCGTCATCATCGCCCTCACCGTTCGCAGCAGCACCCATCCGAACCCGAACGATGTTGATTCCAGGCATCGCAGGACGAAATAGCGTAGCGTATCTCCGACGCATCTTTTCGGTGTCTTCGATCTCGTGGTCATCGATACCTTCGACACCGATTTCCTTGTTACTTGCTGAACTCCCAAGTCGCCATGGCTTGAGAAGTTCTTCGCACACCACATTCCTCAAAAGGTAAGGGTCGTCCCCAACAGCGCAGCCACCGATGTCAGACATCCAGTCGATGATGGTTTCACACATTTGCTCCCTGAACGTGTCCCGCGAGGATCGGACGGTGACCGTGATCTTGATCCTTTCCAAAATCTGTGCCATTCCTACAGCCTCAGAGACGTCTTTCGTGTGATGTACAATAGCCCTGCCATTGTCGTTGACTTCGTAGGCGATTTGCAGTCCGAATCTCTTGGTCTTTTTGCAGGCCATGGCCACCTGATTTTGCACATCATTCACAGTATGTTTCTCATCGTTCCACAGCATCACGGCATATTCAGTTTCCTCCGTCTCGTCATCATCTTGAGTATAGGTCGACGATGACAACCTCGACAGGTTCTCGTCCCTGAGGATGGAGTCTTCAGTCTTGGGCAACCGTAACTGCTCGGGCGAGCAAGAGAAAACATCGCAGAGATAGTCTACTGCACCAGCAATTGTTGTGCGAACCGCTTCCACGATTTCGGCCGGCACTTGCGAGCCTTGCAGAGCAGCAGGAGCTTTGTCCTTGCCGTTGGTCTTGGCCTCATCATCGTCTGTGTGAGTGTGTATCGAGCAGTGTACCTCTCTCTTCCAAGCCTCCTTGTCACCACAGTCACAGCATCCACTGTTACCTGGTGATACGGAGATGTAAACCTGGTGACCCTCATGGTCACTGCATTCAAAGCAGCGCGAGCAAAGAACGCAAGTGTCGTCAGCCTGGCATGTCTTGCATGCATATGTGCTCTCGCCGCTCTTGAAAATATGTCCGCAAGCTGTGCCTTTGGCCGAAGGCAGATATTCTGCGCCGTCTACCGCTCCTTGCGCCTCGCGCAAAGACCACGGCTCATCTGAATCTACCGGAACACCTTGGGGGAAGAAATATGGCAAGTATTCATCTTTGAATCCAGCAAGCGATCGGAAGAGAGTCTGTCGTAGCTCGCGGTCGGCGGCAGAGTCGTAGCGATATCCGGATCGGCGGGGTTGTGAGAGCAGTTGGTATCGTAGCCGATCCTCGTTGTTTGCGAATTCGATCATAATCGCTGGCTACCAGGCCGACGAAGCGTAATTGCACTGAGCCAGGGTATGCGACGAACGAAACCGGGTGTAATGCGAACTTCTACGCAGGCGGCCTCGGTCTCGCACCTGTGAATGAGGCCTTCGAGAAGGTGGGGAAGATTGTGCAAGGGACCGACCGGCGGTCTGCGTGAAAACCAGTCAAAACCGTATTCACTGTCGCACGGAGTATAGTTCGTCCCTTGAGATGCGAGTTGAACGGTGTTGCAGTCGGTATGGCAGTGGCAATGTCGACTCGTGCGTCGCTTCTGCGAACTGGAAGCGGCGGATAGCCCAAGGTCGAAACTTGCTGAAACAGTGACGTCGGAAACGCCTTGATTATGTGATGTGAAGACGAATTGAACCATCAAGTGGATACATTTTCTATCAGGAGGAAGTGAAGTTCTGATCGCAATAATAATCCATCAATTTGAACGTAATCTACTGTGACGTCTATGCACAATTGTTTCCTATATAAATTTGTGGTTCCTCGCATGCGTTCCGGCAGCGGATGTGCTAGTTCGAGTGTGTATAAAAATCATAACACCTCTGCAATTTAGTTGTAATGATAATTGTTGAGTCTCAGTGGTTGACGGAGGGTCGCATTAGCAGGTGGTGTTGTTTGCACGCTCTCTTTCACATTGCTTGAACGGCGCTCTTCCAGACACGGTCGACTCTTAGGCATGCTCGCAGCATTTTACTGTAAAGCTGAACAACAGTGCAGGTGCCACTCGAAATAGGCTGCCATCAAAAGAACAACACCAGGAAAATGGAAGGCTTGAAGAGTTCCACGATATGTAGTTAGTGTACAGCCTGCTTTCAAAATCAATACAAGGTACAAGGTGTTCCTCCACTACTCGTCGCCTCTCCTCTCCTCTTCTAGCGGCTCATTTCTTGCGCGACTACTCATTTTCCATAGTTCTCGCGAGCCTCATATGTCGTGGTGCCGTTGTTCTCCTCAGTTCCTCCCAAGCCTTTCCAATCCATCATATTCAGTTCCCGAGCATCGCTTACTCTTCCTCCTCAGCCTCCATGTAGCGGTGCTTGATGTCCTTCCATTGACGCTGCAGTTTCTGTGTTAGCCGAGCTGTTCAGGGAGATTGGTAAGATTCCAGACGTACGCCCTGGTTGATGGAGTCCCAGATCTTGTTGGAGCCGACGTCGAAAGCGCTGTAGGCGTGGTTAGTGGTGCGAAATCCGGGAAGAGCAATGTCATGCAGCGTACATGTTGGTGGCGAAGGCACCGACGAAGATGGTGGAAAGGAAGACACCGTTGCTACGGATCAGAGTGCTTTTCGCAATGTTAGTCTTTGCTATGCCAATGGTCGTGCGCAGATCGTGGGCGCATACTTGTAGACACTGCCGAGAATGCCAGACATCGTGCCGGTAAATTGAGAGGGTTTGCTGAGGAAGAGAGGTGGCGGTTCCGGTGGTTGACAGTGATATGTAGACGCAATCGAGGGCTCTGGTCGTGAGGCGCGAACTTGCGAAGGGAGTTGGGGTTGGAGTGGTCAGCACGATTCCGGCGGCCGAGGCGGCCCGAGCTTGAGTCGCTCTTTCGCTCAGGCAAAGCCAACAGTAGATGTACCTACATCACCAACAATCGCTGCAGCACACCATTTGGACTGTCTCCTCCATCTCACATATCACCGCCGCCATGTTCCGCTCCTCTATCGTCCGCAGCGCCCGCGCTGTCGCCCAGGCCAGCGCCAGGTCATACTCCACTCCTGCCTTCCGCCGCGCCATTCCCACTCCTTTCGCCTCCGCCTGGACACCTGCGCCTGTGAGCCGTATCACCGCCGTCAGGTGCTACGCTGCTGGCTCCGGCCTCAACCAGGAAGAGGTCACCGGCCGTATCCTCGACCTCCTCAAGAACTTCGACAAGGTGCGCAAACAATGACGTGAAGGACTTTGAAGCTTGAAATGAAGACTAACAACATTTGCCAGGTCTCCGACCCTTCGAAAGTACGATAGTCGAGATCGCCTGCAACAAAGACGTAGCTAACAGAAATTGCAGCTCTCCGCCACCGCCCACTTCACCAACGACCTTGGTCTTGACAGCCTGGACACCGTGGAGGTCGTGATGGCCATTGAGGAGGTTCGCACACCAATGCTTTGAAAAATCAGGAGCTGGCATTGACAATTGAGTAGGAGTTCAGCATCGAGATCCCTGACAAGGAGGCCGACGCGATTCACAGTGGTAAGTTCCGATGGCCGAGCCACATCTTATCGCAGTATGCTAACTTTTTGGTACAGTCGCCCAAGCAGTCGAGTACATTAGCCACCAGCCCGATGGTATGTCGCCTTCAGTCTACCCGCGCGATGCAACCACTAACACAAACACAGCTCACTAGATTTATCTTTATGATGGGGAATGTTATTGTAAGGAGAGCACACGGCATGTGGGGAGGAAAGGCGCGTGACCTGGTATAAAGGTCGATTTATGTATAGTCTTGCCCGACGAAAGGGCGTCTGATACATGTGTATTATCTGCTCCGACACTTAATCATTGCTTGCCACGAAGCATTGGCTTGTGTTGACCTGATATTTCTGGATTCATCCATCCAGTCTTTGGTGCTTGTGAACGTGTGGCTGCGCCGCTGGCGTATGTCCGCTTAAGAGACGTCCCTATGTTGCCTTGAAGTTAAGTGGCTTGACCACAACTCTTACACACCTATCCCGCCGTAGGACTAACATTGGATCTTTTCAAAAGCATTGCGATTGCGCCAAACAAACCCAACATCCCTACTGAACACCTGGAGTGCACCTCCAAGTTTCCTTGCTTCCGCGCAGCAGCCCACTTCGAAGTACCAACATCCACCTCCACAGCCCACCACAACAGACACGACCAGGCGGTCGCCCGCACTCGAAACACAAAACACCGCTCCCGTCACAAAACCAATAGACACCACCATGTCCTCCGGTCTCACACGCCGCCGCGGCGCAGGCGGCGCTTCCACCGACCCCAACGACGAAGGCAGCCGCGTGTCCTCGCCCGCACCCAAACGCAACGAGGACCAGCGCAGCCCGGAAACCGGCTACGAGTCTGGCGCAAATGGACACAAGATCGCATTCGACCCACGCGACATCAGCGAGTCTGCGGAGCGCCAGAAGCAGCCTAAGCTGACGCTCATGGAGGAAGTGCTGCTCATGGGCCTGAAAGACAAGCAAGGATACCTCAGCTTCTGGAACGACAATATCAGCTATGCGTTGCGCGGGTGCATTGTGCTCGAGTTGGCGTTCAGGGGAAGGATTAGCATGCAGAAGGATAGTGCGAGACGGCGGTTCCCTTTGGCGGATCGGGTGATTGAGGTTGTCGACGACACCATGACTGGGGAGGTGCTGTTGGACGAGGCGCTGAAGATGATGAAGAGTAGTGAGAAGATGAGCGTGAGCGCTTGGATTGACTTGATGAGTGGTAAGTCTATTGGGAGAAGCTAGGGTGCATAAGCCATCTGTCCAAGCGAAGGCGACCAATGATGTGGAACCTACGTCGGGCAAGGAACAGAGAAAGACATAAGAAGCAGCCTTGCTAACGAACATGAATCACAGGCGAAACCTGGAACCTAATGAAGATCGGCTACCAACTCAAGCAAGTCCGCGAGCGCCTGGCCAAGGGCCTCGTAGACAAGGGCATCCTACGAACCGAGAAGCGCAACTTCCTGCTCTTCGACATGGCCACGCACCCAGTCACCGACAACACAGCCAAAGACGAGATCAGACGCCGCGTGCGCGCAGTCTTGACAAACCGTACTGTTGTGCTGCCACCCACGCCCTGGCTTCCAGAGGAAATGGACTACCGCTACCTCCGAACAATCGCCATGCTGTGTGCCGCATACGCGGCCAACGTCCTCGAAAATGCACTCAGCAGTCTCGGCCACGAAGCAAGGGAGAGGGCTTTCGCACAGGTCGACGAGATGCTGGCAGAATATTCGCAGTGGCCTTTCGGAAAGCGATCGGGTGGCCAGGCGGCTATGGGAGCCAACTTGGATGCGGTGATCAGAGAGGAAATTGGTGGATCACAAGAAAGGGAATTGCAGATGGAGGTAAGATTTTGAGTGCTCTCGTGCATACTCTTACGCGATCAGGGCAAAACGCTAATCGTTGTTCTTTAACAGGTTGTTGCGGCATGTTTGGGCGTTTTCACTCGTCTGGACTCTTTGCTTTAAGAACCTCGCGCGTTGCTTTCAACCACGATAAGGTGATGAAAGGATACACCATGCGAGAAATGACAAGAGGCCAGACTGGAAGAATGACAGTACGTCTGTGGAGGAGACTCGCGCGTTCACTCGCTCAGACACGAGACTGCAGCGTAAATCACTTCGAGTATACAGCCGAGCCCAGCTCGCGCAAGCATGGTCTGGCGCAAGCCGCGTACGGCGGCATTTGTGCTGCTGAGGCTCTAAATGGGCAGTACCAGCTGGCTGGAGGTGGTGTCGTACAGTCGGGCGGTGATGTTGAAGGGGAGGCAGCATTTATATTCTATTACTCTATCATTAGCGGGCGCAATGGAGGTTTTGTCCAGTGTCACATTTGCCGTCCTACATGCCTACGTGAAGCGTAATGCGCTGCAACATGCTACAATGCAAGTCACGTGACCCGTAGGATGGTCATGTGGGACGGACTGTATAAAGCAGACAAGAAACACATGCTCAACGCCAACTGGAGCACTCAATAAATCTCTCACAGTGACACCCGTGAGCGACACTACTCATGCATGCGAAAATGTATGTCTCGCGGCAAAGGTTGGTCGGAAGGCCGGCCGTGCGCAGCGGCAGGTGTCTCCTCTCTCGTTCGCCCGCATCCGCCTCGTTTTAGAGTGTCATTGTCACACGTGCATGTGACGATCACGATAGCAAGGGCGGAGTGCATTTGACGTCTTTGTGTATTTGTTTATATGTATACCTGTATATAGATGGCAGTCCACGGCCTGCTTGCGTGCTGACGGCGAGCTGAGTGGCAAGCGAGCCAGTGCCGGGAAGGGGCGGCGGCAAATGCGAAGTTAAGCCAGCAGCCATGGCCTGTTAGCTGCCCTTCTTGTTCGTGACGCAGCGCCTGGATCTCGCCGAGAGTGTTGTCGTTGTTTGTTGCAGGCCATCGGAGGTGTTGTTCTTGCTCACAGGTACGCGACTGTTCCCCTTCCCATGCTTCTGTAGGCCGTCGCGCTCTGCTCCACGCGTGTTGCTTCTGTCGCCCGGCGCTGCTCTCAGCTGCTGCACGAGACTCCTCCCCCAGGCCAGCAGCAGCCAGCAGCAGTCCCACGCCGCACTCCAGCCGACACCATGGCCGCTGCTGCTGTTGCGACTACCACCACACCCGTCGCGCGCGCCCATCCACCCCACCCCTGCTAATCGCGCCTAGACGCCCTCACTCCACCGCGCACGACATTGATGCCGCGATAATCCACGTCCACTCACTCGCCGCGCCTCGCTCCTCCCACGTCCTCCCCAGCCACGACCCTCTACCAGACCATGTCTGCCTCGGGCACCCCACAGCCCCAGCAGCAGTTCAATGGCCGCCCTATGCACAATCAATGGAATGGCGCGCATCAAATGCCCTCGATGCATGCCGCCGGCAATGACCACAGTTACGCGCCCGACGCGCACCCCGGCACCGACACCTCAGACGCGATTCGCGAAGGCAAGCAGAAGGCCAGAGAGGCCATGATCGCGGCCGGCATGAGCAGATCCAATGCTGGCACTCCCGGCGCGTACGCCCAGAACAATCAATCAGGCGACGCAAGTGCGCAAATGAACGGCGGCCCAAACCTCAGCCGGAAAAGGTCGCGCGATGGCACACAACTCCCAGTCAATCAATCGCAAACGTCAGCAGAAACGAGTGAAGACCACAAAGTGCAAGATGACGTGTTACTGGACCGCTACATGCAGCGCGACCTTTTGTACGGCGCAGCGATGATTGATCAGTCAGAGCGCGTCCGTGACTTGGTCAAGAACAAGGAATCCGAAAAGGACTTCTACATGAACGAGGTCCGGCAGCGAAGACATCATAATCCAGGCTCAATATTCGGCACTGGCTACAGAGGATACGGGAACGGAACTACCAATGGCCCGACCAAGATTTTATACTCAGCTCAACGTGCACCTCCCAAAGGGAGACACGCCGGTTCGTTACGGATCAATCGCAAAGACAACGAGCAGCAAGCAGAGCAGCATGAAGAGCTTGTGCCTATACGACTGGACCTGGAGCTGGATAAGCTTCGACTGCGCGATACCTTCACATGGAATTTACACGAGAAGCTGGTTTCTCCCGAATTGTTCATTCAGCACCTTATAGAAGACCTTAACATCCCGGACGACGACATGAACAGCAAGCGGAAACTGAGTGAGCAGGTTCGCGGAGAAATGCTTGACCAGATTCTCAACTATTATCCTCACGTATTCGTTGACGACGGGCCAGTGGAACCTGGGAAACCCTACTTTGAGCACAAGGATGATGAAATGCGGATAATGATCAAACTCAATATCACGATCGGACGTATCACCTTGATCGATCAGTTTGAGTGGGATATCAACAACCCTCAGAATCTCCCAGAGGAGTTTGCGAAGAACATGGCCGAGGAGAATGCACTTAGTGGAGAATTTACTACAGCAATTGCTCATTCGATCAGAGAGCAGTCGCAACTCTACACCAGGAGTCTTTGGTTGACCAACCACATGTTTGATGGACGGCCAGTGGAGGATCCCGATGTCCGGGACAGCTTCATATCAACCCCAGCTCACTCCACATTCAGACCGCAGCAGGCACAAAAGGACTGGATGCCATACATGTATGAGATGAGCGAAGCAGAACTTGAACGTACAGAGACTTCAATGTCTCGTGAGCACAGAGTCCAAAAACGACAACTGAACAGACGAGGCGGTCCAGCGTTACCAGACTTGAAGGAAAGGCAACGTACAGTACGCTCGCTGCTCATACATTCGGTAATACCTGGTGCTGTTGCGACTTGGGAGAACACAGGTATCCCAAGGACACGCCGTACTGGTCGTGGTGGCCGTCGTGGTGGCGGCACTCGCGCGGACGATGACAGCGATTTGGACGAAGTTGACAGTGACGCATCCGGCCCAGAGTCTCCTGCACCAGCCAATCTTAACGCGAGCGGCACAGCACGAACTCGTGGCATGCGTGGTGCTGCGACTGCTGCTCAAGCAGCGATGCGTCTCAATTATGGCCGCTCTCAGACTCCTGATTCTCAGCTTTTGGCAGCACCCCAGGAGACGCGTACATCCGCAAGGCGTAGCATGCTACGCGATGGAAGCGTTGTCGCTGATGACGAAAGTCTTGTTGTCACTCTGAAGATAGGCCGCGCCAAATTCAAGACTTGGCTGCAAGCATATGAGGCGAAGAAGAAGGCTGCACAATATCCATTGTCGGGCTATGCATCACAACCTCCCGCGCTGATGCAACCTCTCGCAACGCCTAGGCCTGTGAGAGGTGAAACTCCTAGCAAGAACGCTATGCAAAGCACGCCTACCATGACGCCCAAGCCGCTTCCCAACACTCGAGGCACTCCCCAACCCAACAACACCGCCAGCGCAACCACACCAGCTCCTCGTAGCTCAAGCCGCCAACCTAATAACAGCACAACAACTTACGACGATCAAGGCCGTGTGGAGACTCCTCGCTGGCCCGAACCAAGCCAAACACCTGTAGGCAACTGACGAAAAACCCTTGTATTTGTACGAACCTTCCCCACTAACCCACTCCCAACAGCCCAGTCCGCCTCCCTGGCTGCACGCCGGTGTGGCAACACTCCGTTCGCGCCACCCGGACTCGCAATTTGAGCCGTTAATGAAGCCTTACCTCGTCTCAATATCCACAGACGCCATTGTCCGACCGCCCGAGCCACCAGCGCCAGGCTCTCGCGCTCCCGAAGGCAGCAGGGCGATGTATCTGCCTAGGATTCGCTGCATCGACTGCCCTGGCAAGGTTTACACGACGCTGCCGGCCAGTATGGTCGAGGACTTTGAGAAGCATCTTAAGAATAGGCTTCACAGGGAGAGAGTTCAGGAGCGGAAACGCACGGGAGCATCGTCGCGGTAAAGCGTGCCTTAGGGAGGTTGTGAGGGTCATTACTTGCATATCGGCCCTGGAGCGTTTGTAAGCTCATGAAGTTCGTATTTCGATTTCAGATCTCGGAGAGTGGAAGAGGCTTTTGGATTGAGGCCTTGAGACATCAGTGAATGACGATGCGATAAGGGAGAAGACGAGAAGAAGAGGAGATAGCGTTTGACTGTGTCTGAGAGGAAAGGAGGAAACGTGGTCCGGGGCCGAGAACCACTACTTGTAAAACCTGTCCATGTCCATGTGTAGCAATAACGCAAAAAGGAAGAAAAGATGAACATTTGCTTGACGCTCAACCCTTTTGATCAGAAGACTCGGTAATGAAACGTGGTGTACCGGCAAATCTGCTGTCGTCCCATGAAAGAAGCAAGACGAGATTAACATGCAGGATGAAGAACAGACGTGATGCGTGAAACACAGATAGAGCTGCTTTGAACCAAGCCCAATATTGGAAGATACAGCTTTGTAATTCTTCCTCGTCGAACTACTCCAACGACCGCGCCAATTGTCTCCTTGTCCTTCTCTCTCGCACAACACACAAAGCGCCTTTACGCCATGTGAGGCCCACGGCCATAAGCAGGCAGGCCAACCGCCCTGTCCGCTCCGCGCGCGCTAAAAAAGATCCAATAAAGATGTGCTCTCTGCTCTACGCCGCTCCTTCGTCTATCGTATCACAAGGTCTCTCTCCGTCCAAGATGTGTTGAAAACAAAACAAACAAGACCAAACAACGCTTCGCCGCAAAAGGGTTTCCGGATAAAATAGACAAGGTGCCAGAAGTGAGGACCAAGAGGCCCCAATTTTCGCTAGAAGCAAATCACTTTTCGTTTTACTGAAAGTGAACAACGGTGTCAGGGTTGCGAGCCTTGGAGCTTGCGCTTGATGAGTTCCTGCAGCATCTCGAGCTCCTTCCTCTGCTCGGATGATAGCTGCTGGTCGTTGTGCTTGGGATTAGCAGGGCTAGGCGATGCCTTGAAGCCGTTCGTATGAGGAGTCTTCTGCTCTTCGCTTGCAACGATGTCGTCGACGACTTGGTCTGGTGCTTCGGCCTGGAAGGTACGCGTGGTCAGTCTATATTCGTATACCGGATAAGGGGCGGTGACTTGACGTCATGGATCGGCAAGAGGAGAAGCGGCAGACTGGAGTAGTGACTTACGATGAGAGCGCCCACGAGGTTCTCCACCCGATCGCCACCAAGGTCGAGGTCAGGATTTGCGTTAGCAAATTGTGCGAGTGAGATGGCCGTTTGCTGCTCGCGAATGGAACGGCTAGTGAAGTTGGGCTGGCTGAGGGCACCAGGGGTGTGCGTGGCGCTGTCAAGCTTGAGGCGCTTGTGGGGGCGCTGTGCGTGGTGGTCTTGAATACGTGTTCTGCGATTTGAGTCAGCGATACGTCCGCGGTAGTCTGCGGTCAGAATACTTACTGCTTGACCTTGTCAATGAAGTCGAGTTTGATGCCCTGAGCTGGCATCTTGAACACCGTGGTGGGCTCGCGGTCGTCTTCGTAAAACTCTGAGTCTGTCTCGTCACTGTCGTCGTCGGCGATCTCTATGATACCGTTGTTCTGCAGGCCACGCTGGAGAGCAGTCTCGGCCGTCTTCGCATTTCTAGGCTTGCGAATGTGAACTCTGCGGGTCAGACGTGCCGGCTTGAGCAGTCGAGTGTCGACCTGGCGAAGGTCGTGATCAACATGCACCGGACACATCCAGTCGCTGGTCTTGGTACCAAGAGCATCGCGACAGGGTGGGTTGGCGAGTGGTGGATCAAGGCAGTCGATGTGCCAGTGATGGCCGCAGTAGTCGCAAGTAATTATTGCGCGTCTGCCAAGTGAGGACTTGTTGCAAGCGTAGCAGAGCACGTTGTTGCCCTTGTTGTCCTTGAGTTTGTAGTCATCGGGCTTGTCGTCGTAGCCGCCTCGGCTGAATCACACAAGTTAGTAATGCGCGAGATGAAACCTGCAGATGGCTGCGCAAACATACCGAGTCTTGGGCTTGACGGCCTCGGTGAATTCACCGTTCTTAGTCGTAGCCACGCCCTCGAAGTAATTCCTGATATATTCAGGAAGTGCAAAGGTCTGTGGGTTCTTCTTGTTGAGGGAGTTGAAGAGTGGCGCAAACAGGCCACGAGCCGGCTTTTCAGGCTGCTCCGTCGAGATTGGGCGCTTTGCCACGCAGATGAAGCAGAACCAGGGCTCGCTCAGCTCACTACCCTCGTCCTTGACAGGAGGGTCAAGACACGTGAAGTGAAATGCTCGGTCACATCCATCGCAGCACAGAAGGAAGCCACCGCCGTGACATGATGAGCAGAAGTCGTTGTTCTCCGAGAGCTGTGACGTGTCAGTAACGGCATTCTTGTCATCAGGAGCGCGCCCATATTATCGCACGGGAGAAGGATAATGCCGTCGTGGAAATTGCATCGATGGTGGGATGTTGGTTGGGAAGGTTATGTTGCGTGGAGAAGCGGAAGAACATGGGCTTAGCGCGCATGCTGAGCGTTGTCTTACCTCTTCATTGTCATCTTCCCCGATTGGGCTGTCCCTTCCTGCGCCACCTGCGCCAGGCATACCAGCATAGGAGTGTTGTTGCTTCTTCTCGGGTCTTTTGGGAGGCATCGTGGTCAGTTGGGTGTTTGGTGTTTTTGCAGTTGACTTTGCGGAATGTGAAGAAGAAACGTGACGGGGCAGAGGAACAGTGAAAGAGCTCTACAATCGCGTGACGGGCACATTGTGCCTAGCAAGCGCGACAATAGGCCTACATGTTGCACAATAACAGTGTTTACTGATGTGAAACACTGCTATTGTCGCGATGATGTGAGTTCGCAAAGTGGGATATGGGGAAGAACTCACGATGTCTTGGTCTTGGCACGCTTGCCGGTCTGTTTTGGAGGCCCTTTCCACACATGCGGTGTGCTTCGCCTCGATGCTGAACCTGCAGGAGAAGATAACGGCGAGTCTGCTTCGACAGATATTGCTCTACTGCTTTGAGCACTCGCGTTACCGCCGCCGTTCGGGTGTAGGTTTATCTTTGGAGCCATGACCGCGCTGTTTTTTGCGCCAGGTCCACGAGCAGGTCGTGGTAGTCCGCTCAGTGAGCTGCGAATGTGGCTGTCAGTGTAGTCGTAGTCACGCGTCACTTTGCCACTGAGTTTCAGTTTCTTCGCGCTGAGCACGCGGTCGTCTTCGGTTTCTTGAATCTCTGCGTCTGCAGAAGATCGCTTCAGGTTACCGCCTTGTACGCCTAATGAGCCGCGTTCTGCAGCCTGGTCTTTCGCCTTGATGCCATTCAGCTTTTGTGGTGGTCCTGAAGACATCTCGTCAAGCTCCTCGGGTGTATCGATGGCCATTTCCTCGCCTTCAGAAAGCTCCGTAAGCTCAGAGAGGTCGGAAGCGTCGTCGTCCACGTCCTCGGATTTAGTTTTGACTGGTGATGAAGATTTCGCGTGCCCGTGTGTTGCCCGATGGGAAGCACTCTGTTTTGGAGGTGACTTGACTTTGATCGAGAACTTGGGTTTAGGGATTTCTGTTTTCTCAGTAGAAGGTATTGCGAGCGTCTCGTCCTTGACTTTCACGGTCTGCTCCATTTTGGCCGGTGATCGTACAGGTAGAGGTTTGGTGCCGTTTGCTTCTGTGACTGGTAGGTTTCGCGCACTCTCAGTTTTGGCTGCACGCAGCTTCTTTTTCGCAGCTTTCACAAATCCCTGGAATTCAGCCGTCTGCTCCGGGGTCGCGTTTTGGCACAAGATGGCTTCGAGTAGTTGCGTGAGGCGTTGATTTGACAGACTTTGTTCGTAAATCTCGCCAACAGCATCGGCCAGACTGTTTTTGCCGGCCTCGTAAGCGCGATTCTTCGCTTCATCCACGACGGCCTTCAGTTTCTCGGGATAGTACACCTTATTAATGTTGATCTGTTCCGGCACCTTTTCCACAGGCTTCTCTGCGGGCTTTTCAACAGCCTTTTCAACAGTCTTCTTGCCTCTTCCTCTTCCTTTTCCTGAAGGTGGTGCATCGCTTGGAGGCCCTGCCGACTCGCTCTGACGCTTCGACGCCCTGCCCTTCCCAACACCGCCCTTCTTCTTGCTCTTTTTGCCCGGTGCGTAGTCATCGTCGTCCTCATCGTCCATAGCAATAGGCGGTAAAGGCGGCAGCGGCTCCAAAGCCGCTTGAGACGAGTATTGAGGCCCAGGTGTTCCCTCGGGCGTCTCCTGCGCATCCAGACCATTTCCGGCACCACTTTTACCCAACAAGGACTTTCGCGCACCATCTCCCTTCACTCTTGCTCGTACTCGCGTGCTGGGTGGTTCACCAAGAGGTTGCATGTGCTCAAGTACGCCATAGGGAGCTCCGCCGTGGTCCTCGAAACTGGGCTTCGCGGCGAGAGAGGGCTCGACCCAACTGTCCAGAGTGCCGTTCATGCTCTTTGCTTTGGTCTTTTCTTTATCTTGTCCTTTAAGAGTGTTGCTGGTAGCATCGGAGTCCTTCGATGTTCGCGCATCGCGGCGGGTGTCGGAAGGCATATTGACGATTACCCGTGCAGAAGCAAACGCCACTTTGAAGACTCCGTTAGCGGAATAATTCGTGTGTATATTCGTGAGAGTCCATACCCAGGGCGATGCTATGCTTATTCGAGGTTTACGCGACTGAAGTGTGATTTACGCGTGGGGTGGTCGTCGCGTCTATGAACGGGTTGCTGCGTTTAATCCGGAGGTGTGAATTGCGGCCCAGAATTCCAGCTCAGGATCAGGTCTCGGCTGGTAGGGACAGCGATACTCGTCTAGCAAACACGCAGTCTTGCAATTGCTTCTATACATACGTGCAAGGTGTAGTATTGAGCTAGTCTATCTGCTATTGGCTGTCGGCATCGGAATCGTCTTTACATTTGATAGGTCTGAACCATTCCTCGCATATCACCGATGTATTCGCTGTCAGGGGCACATCAAACATGGATCTCACAGTACTTCCACCGGTCTCAAGTTGGGAGCGAACTGCATAGGCTTCATTCATAGGTATCTATTCAGCTTTTTGTGTTGTCGTGCAATGCCGTTATGCACCGCATTCGCTTTGAATGGTTTTTTCGTAATTTTTGGTGGCGCTGCCAACTCATGGCAGACTCGTTACGCCAGGCATCGCATCGCATCGCGTTGAATGCGATGGCCACTCATTCCTAAGCTACTCGTCACCACTGTCCGGTACAAGTGGCTGAAGAACTCTACGCACGCTCATTCCTTGCCGCAAAGGGATTGCTTCGCGCATTTAAGCGGCAGCCTTCTTGGCCTTCTTGTTGAGCGGCTGCTGGAGAATCTCGAGGAGCTCCTTGTCCTCGATCTTCTTGTCAGACTTGACCTTCTCGAGGTCAAGGGCGGGAGGGCCACCAAGGACGGTGAGACCGTTCTTGGTAATGGCAACGGTGGAGAACAGTCTGCTGACGGGCTCAGCGTCGGCGGAGCCGATGACCTCGTACTGGCGGACGACACCACCACGAACGCACTCGACGATACCGACCTTGCCGGCACGCTCATCATCAAGCTGGCGCAAGCTAAAGGGGAAAGTGCCGAACTTCTTCTTGATCTCACCGAGAGTGGTGCGGGAGCTGGGGCGCTTGAGACCGTAGGTGGTCTCGGTCCTCCTGTGAAGGGTGGCGCGGTTGGAGAAGGACTTAACCTTGCCGTTACCGGTAGAGATGCCCATCTCGACACCCCAAACCTCGCCAACCTCGGGCATACCGTCACCCCTGACGCCATCACCAGGTGCGAGGATGATCTTCTTGTCGCTCTCGATGTTGTTGCGGTCGAACTTCCAGATGGTGGTGTTCTCGACGAGGTTGCAGTCGTAGCTCTTAGCGAGCTTCTGGAGAAGGTCGGTGATCCTGGCCTGGGTGTAGGGCTTTGTGGAGGCAGCAGCCTTCTTCTTCTCCTCTTCGGTGCCGGTGGCCAAGATGCCAGGAGGCAGCATTGTGCGGAGCATGAGCTCCTGGGCATAGTGGGTAGCAAGGGCAAGGTCGGCAGCGCGGCCAGTGATCTCGCCGCCAACAACGACAGTGTCGCAGACGATGGTACCGAAGCCGTCGACCTGGGCACCGAGTTGGATCTTCACGGGCTCGCCGGCCTTCAGGGTGGTCTCGGCCTCCTCCGCATCGGACACAAGCGGGGTGTAGGGAGTGATGTATGTGCTGGGCGAAACAGTGCAAGGGTGGGAGATACCCTTGGAGATGTTCTTGCCCTTGTAGACCTTGGCGATCTCCTCCTCGAGGAGCTTGTCACCCTTCTGGCAGATCTCAACGACCTTGGCGCCCTCGGTGCACCATCCTAGCGGATGAGTCAGTCGAGCAAGGGAGACGAGCGTGTCATTGTGTAGTCGTACCTGAAACAGCCTTCAGGACCTTCTCGGAGATGGTGGCGGCGGTCTTGTACTTGGTAAGGCTGTGGATTGTGTTAATGTTCTGGCTCTTGCGGAGAGGCTGAGAGGTCGGATGGTAGCTCACGTGTCGGGGTTGGCGAGAGTGTAGTCTGTCCAATGATGTAAGTAGCTGTTTAAGGAATTGTGCGAGAAACAGTTGGCATACCGACGGGCTTCTCCTCGGTAGTGGTGGCCATCTTGGATGAGTTGGGTATGTGGTCTGGGGTATAGAGAGTGCTTTGCTCGGGAAAGGTGAGGTAAGTTGCTCTGGCCGAAGGTATGATGATGAAAAACGCGTGTGGGACTTTGGAGGGGCAATGATGCGCGGGGTCAGTGGGCTCTCGATTCGACGTAGTACTGTACTTAGTGCCACTCGATTATTTACTTTGCCGCCGAGTTGCGCCCAAATGTGAGCACGTGAACACTATGGAGACTCGTATGCAGTGAGCTATACCTTATCTTTGTCGTCTGGAGGGCCTTCGAACGTCGGCTAGAGGCGCATTGAAAGGCCTCTGGCAATTGCGGCTAGGTCACATTATTCAGACAAACGGTTTGCGTGTGCTGAACAATGATTCCGCACATGTTGGCAGTCGACTATTGCGGTATGTTTGTGTCAGAGATTGACCTCTGTTGGTGGAACTGTGCGTTGGCATACATGCATACTTGGAGGTTGAGCAGCATGTTGATGTTAATGCTGCTGCCAAGAGCAAGCTGGATCGTCAGGAGCTTTGTGGCAGGATCGACATGACGCTGCCAGTTACGAGCCTCGCAACCTCCAAGTATCCTCAAAATCCAAAGTCAAAGTGGCCTATACGAACGACTCTTTTGCGAGCCAGAAGCAGAGTACGTTCATGTTTACTACTGCGATTTTTCGACACCTCGAACATTGCTTTGAGATCCAGTCATCGAGTCCAGCCGTGATCTTGACGCTAGGGTTGGCCAATGATCAAGGGTCTGGGGTAATAAAGACCACACTAGATCGATGGCCAGAATCGTCCTGTGGTCGCCAACGACCAGATACAACTGTGGCTTATGCTGTCGAATGGCTGAGGATATATTTGGCGCTCGTTGACGATGTTGGTCTGTACTAATGCACTCACAGTCATGGTCGCCCATTTCGTGATACCTTGGAACGCAAACTTCGAAAAAGTCGACATGAAACACTTGAACCCATCAGTGCTCCAGTGTGGGTGAGTAAAAGCCGGCCATCACCATAAGACAATCGAAACAATACGACAACATCAAATAGAATTACCAGAAGTGGAAGTGGTATTCGTGTTTAGCACAGACAGGTCGACCAATCATAAGCATTGCTGACCTTAGCAAATGCACGACAGCACTGGCAGGAAGTGGTCAGCAAGCTGCAAACCTAAAGACTTGATGATATTATTAGCTATAAGTGGTAATTCCTCCATCTTTTGTCGCATCGCATCCTGCAAGTGAGGACATCCAAGACATCCAATTCTCCAACGCTATTCACCCCATGAGGACGCAACGAAGAACCCAAGATGCACCGATGTCTACCAATCATCGACCCCAACAAAGCTTTCCGCTTCTTCGACCTCCCACCAGAGCTGCGCCTCAAAATCTACGAAGAAGTCCTCGAAATCAAGACCAACGAGCTCGGAGAAAGAGACAGCATCTTCTCCCCACAGCTCCTGCGCGCCAGCAAGCAATGCCATGCCGAGAGCGAAGCCGTCCTGTACGGCAGGAACCAAGTGACCATCAACATCGAATCGGAGCTGCGGCTCATCGTGTCCGATGATTATTATCACGACACTGTCAGCATAGAAATCGGCGGGCGTGTGGTTGCCCAAGGCGGCTCGAGTGCTTCCCTGGGATTTCCCGTCTGCATGGCAGCGACTTGGCCTTCATATGTGCAGAAAGCCAGAGACATCCGCATCAAGCTCTTCGCCCTCGATATGCGGGACGGTGACGGCGTAGAAGGGTTTCTCTGGTCCCTCATGTTCCCGCGGCTGGTGGAAGAGTCTACTCACAGTCGAGGAGGAGGGTTCGTATCGCTATCACAGCTCGCAACTTCACTCGCCCAGGCTGCCACAAACTGCAGACGACTGCATCTGAATGCATCTGCTGTCGATCAGCATGGCAGCAGGGCGAGTCTGCAAATCGACAGAGTGCTGAATGGGATGGCGGCATTCGCGAATGTCACCAAGTGCGAGGTGGAGACTCTCGGGGAGCCTTCCGAAGGCGCGAGACTCCGTGCACTTATACTAGGTCCAGTGCCCACTCGTCCAGCGCGAACCAGCCGTCGTAGAACTGGTGCCGTGCGAGGCACACAGCGTACGGTCGATTGGAATACGATAGGGGCTTGGTACGAGATTCCTGCCCTTCTCCCGGACAGCCTGGACCAAGTGGCAAATGCGCATGATCCGGACGATCCTGAAAGAGGGAGTACACCTGATTTGCCAGACGACACCGAGAACATTTTGCAGCCCCTTTGGACATTCCGAGAGCCTCCAGGACCTCGGAGGCTAGTTCTCTGGAGCGCAACATGATTTCCTGGCAGCAGCGACGTTGTGGTGAAGACTTCACCGATTGGTGAATGACGATCCTGTCTTGTTGTCCTCGGGTCGTCGGAAGAGTGTGTGACTTGAGCGTTTAGCGGCCAGCGGGCGCCTTTTGAGAATGTGCGGCGCGATTACAGGTGCATGTGGTATCGCCACCGCTACTGGTCGATAGCCCTAAAATATAATAGATTGTTCAATAGGATCGAAACAGCTTCTTGGGAAGATTTAGTGTGCTGTTTTCATTCCTACCGTTGGAATCACTGTATGATCATCCATCGAAGGAAATGCAGCCAGTAAAGATCCCATGTATGGCTACGAGGATTCTGGATCGTCAGCTGACAATATCTATACTCTTTACGAAGTGCATGATCGTTGGAAGCCATGGCGATGATAGAACCCACAAGTCAGTATGCCTACAAGCAGATCAGTATATCGACTGAAGCGAGCATGGTGACTCTTAGAAACACAAATCCATCGCTTGACCCCAGCCACTTTGGAGGATGCTGTAGCGACTGTCCTACCTGTGTCATGTCAGAATATCAAGACCTGCCTTCATGCGTCAGCTGTGACATGGAGAAATGTCGCTTCCGACTCCATTCTGTTGAATCGACTTGATCCCCAATCGAAGGTGCAACCGAGAAAGAGCCCTATCTCGATCGTGAAGAAAGTGGGAAAGACACGTGCTATCGAACCATGGGTGACCTCGCCATCGACATGAATTTCGACAACACACCAATCGCGCCGGCAGATTGCAGCCGAAGAACGTGGCAGTCAGCCTTGTTGATATTGCCCGCGGATGTTGTCGGGCAGCAATTGATGGCGGCTGTCCTTGAAACGAGCAGAGCTAGGTCGAAAGCGGAAGCCTCATAGGCGTGAACATGGCGAGCGTAAGGAACCCTGGCTCGCGTTGCTGCAGGAGCTTCGAGAAGAATTAGGGCCATCGTGTGTGCGAGTCAGATCTGCAACACTGACATAACTTTATTGTGCGCTGGTGAATATTAATGCTCGTATGCAATAGTGAGGCGCAGATGGCGACAGCGGGCGTTTCGACAAAGTGCTCAGCAGTGTTGGTATGATCAGAGCACGCGCTTCACAGACGTCAGACAGTGGTCACGGCAAGCACTTGCCAATTTGGGAATGCATGCAGATGCAGACGCACTGGTGGCGCAGATCTCGAGATTGTTTGGGGAGCCGTTGCGCCGCGTGAGAGGGCTGTAATCAGAGCTATGGAGGTCTCAGACGGTCAGCATACGGTACTGCTCATCTACCAGGTGCTAACATTGCGTATGCATCACTCGGGCGAGGTGCTGCCGAGCAGCCACAGTCCCGCCGTTTCGTGGTGGTGGTGTGTATGTAATTGTTGTTGCGTGGCGGCGGACAGGGCTCGGACGACGGAACCTGTACCGACGCACTAGGCGGAGCAGCGATTCCTCTGAGTGGCAGCAGCAAGACGCACTCCCAGTCTAGCAGTCTAGGCGACTTTAGCGTGGCACCGGTAGGTGAGGGAGAGGAGAAGGGGATCACAGGCAGCCTAGAGAGGACGGCGCAGGAGGCTCAGCGCAATCGCAGATGGATATGCGTAGCGTGCATGTACTGTAATTGACGAGCGCCTGCGACGCGAGTGGCGTGTACCAAATGGCCATCAGCCGTGCGCCTGCCGGACTCGATCGCGCCTTAGTCTGCTATAGTGCACGACTACTGGGCGAGGCAGGACAGACAAGGAGTGTGCTTAGAGAGCGGATCGGCAGAAGCCAGCAGCGCGTTGGTGCTTTGCTTGGGCGTGGAAGTGCGTGTGCGCCTGGTCGCACGGCGGGAGACAGATCTTCTCCCCCATGACGTAGCAGGCATCTTCGCAGCAGACCGCACCCTCACCGCGCGCCTGGAGCGGTGCACAGCAGCGTAGAGCCGACCGCACACGACTGTCTCCCTGGACACGCTCATGTGTTGCTGCGCGCGCCATCCCACCGCGCATCCTCGACAACTCGCCCCGAGAGCGCCTGGCTCGCACGACACTGGCTGGCCACAACGCCATGAAGCCGACCCTGCCGCTGCATACGCCAGCTCCCACCAGCGACGACTCCCCCAGAGACAGCACTGCAGCGAGACGGCTGCCGCGGACAGACTCTGCTGAGCAGGCCAGCACGCCTGCGCCGACAGCATCGCCATCGATACTACCGCGTCCCCAGCTTCTGCGCTCGCCGCTCGCGCGCGTGTCCAGCGTCGCCCAGGAGGAGCATGATGCTGCACCCGACACTTCACGCACGGCCTCCGCCGCGGGAGATCTTGCACCATCTGCCTTGAGCCATGACGCTGGCCATCCCGGTCTCACACGTGCGGAAGCCACGACGACGACACCGGCCGATGGCTCGGCCAAAGGCAAATCACCTGGTCCCAGTCCTGACGAGGAAACTCTCGCTAAATTGCGGGATGCGGTCAGCGCCAAAATGTTGCTGCAGCAGCGCATGCGTACCAGCCACGACAACAAACGTCCCTCAGTGCGAGGAGACGACCCCGAGGCTGCCAGGCCTTTGTCCACAGCCTCTATCAACTCCGTCATGACTTCCACTTCGACCGCCTCCACCGAATCAGCAAAGACCATTCGAGGAAGTGTACCACCAACGCCTGGTATTGGAGGTCAACCTCTGCGCACACCATCGTATCCGTTCCCATATGTTCCCGGCACACCACGCACATGGTCGTCAAGCTTCCACCAGCCATTCACCAATCTTTCTCCCACAGTGACCAGTCACTTCGGCCCAGAACAGTATACCCCTGGAGGAGACAGTTCTGGTTTGACATCTGGAGGCAGTACTCCAGCTGCCGCACCCGCTATGTTTGGACCACCTGGATCACATACGACACGGCCGGAGGATCCTCGATTTCCGACACCGAATCTTTACAATCTAGTCCTTCAGCTCAGCGCTGAGCCTGGTCTGGATGCTTGGTGGGCTGCCGTTGCTAACATCATGCATGGCCATTATAAGGCTGAGCGTGTGGCTTTGGCTATGCCTGCGGATCCTACGGACATTGAGAATGTGCCTTGGGGCCAGAAAGCCACGTTTAGCATGAGCGGACGAGAAGAATTCGTGGAAGAATCTGCCGACAAGGAAACGGTACCACAGGGCGAGAGGCCGCAATTTACACTTCGTGAACCCTCGGGCGATGCCCTGAGCGACGTACGCCCACAAAGATTGCACCCAGAGCGATTGCGACCACGCTTAGACTCAAGACACTCCTACGCTGGCCAACCGCGCGACGGTAAAGACGCGGTTCCGGAGGCGGCAAAGACGAACGAGAGGCCAGCCACCCTACGACGATCATTCACATACGCACCCGGAGGACCTACAGCTCCAGGCCATGCGAGATTGCCTGCTGTTCGAATGCCTTCAGCTTCGAGCGTACGAACTGGTTCTCTCGCCGATTTGGAATTCAGCAGTGATGCAGATGGCGTTGATTCTGGTCCATATGCCGCAGTGTTTCCTGTCCTCCGAGCCCTCGACTACGAGTCGCACCCTCTCATCGAATCTGGCGGTGTGAACAGGGTTCTGGAGAGAGGGAGAGTTGTCACTGTGACGCGAGACTACATTCCTGATCCCGAAGCGCATCAATCATCGAGCACTGCAGCGACGCCCATGGAGACAGCATCGCATGCGACCACCCAGGAGCCTCGGCCGAGTCAAACGTTTGGCAATTATCGACATGTGTTGGCCAGTTCACTGGAAGCACCACCAGAGTATGAGGAGTACGAGCAACATCCAGCGTCACCATGGACCCAGTCGCCAGCACCATCGCCAGCCATTCAATCCGATGAAGATCAAAATCCTTTCTTCGCAAACGAGAAACAGCAAGTTGAAGATTCTTTCGATCCGGTCGCTTCGCCTCAAGATTACACGCAATTTGGCCAGGTTGAGGCTATTGGTGTCGATTTAGCTAGTACTGTGCTCCACGTACCCTTGGTTCATCCCACGCTGTCGCAACCGATGCAATCACTTCGATTTTCTGGATCGAAAAATAGTAATTCGTCTCAGAGCGGAGAAAACCTCGACGCTGACAGAAGGGCTCCTATTGCCATCCTTTCGATTATATGTACTGCAGTCCCGTACCCGCCGAGTCTGATACAGTCTCTACAACATCTTGGGCCTCACCTGGCGACCTCGCTCTCAAACGCCCAAGCATTCTCTGCAGGTGCCAATCCCGGCTTGAGTATTCGGCACCGAAGATCTGCGTCTGGACGCAATGTCATGAACGAGCCTATGACCATAGAACCAACGACATTGGATGAAATCGTCAATGCGGACCTAGAAGACCCCACTAGCGCCTTCCCGGACAACATGACAAGTCCATCCGACTACTCAGGTCGATCACGACACAGCCCGGGCAGCTCAATTGCTGGAACTCCTGGTTGGGATCCTGCAACCCATGGCTGGACATCGAGCAGATCCGTTGGTGGCACGCCTGGCGTCAATGGCGCAGAAATGGTCGACAACTATTTCGATGCTAAAAAACGGCACGGTCATCGTGCGAGTGGCAGTAGCGCTGGTGCTTCTCAACATACAACCCCTGTTCGAGCAAGCAGCAGGAAGATGCCTGGCCATGAGGGCAAGCCGCAAACAGATACAGAACCGCCTCGTTCGGATCGCAAACTCCGCTTCGAGGGATCAGCGAAGGATCTCAAGTCACCCCGACGACCACTTGAAAGAGAAAAGGCGCCAAGTAAACTGAGCGAGGTTGCAGCTCCTACCCAGAGGCCAGACCTGCGTCACACTATCACCCAAGTTCCAGGGCCCGGGGACAAAAATCATTCCTACCTGCACTCATACGGTGCAGACTTCCAGTCTTCATTCTCGGCGATATCGGCCGTGACGCCTGGCGGTGGCCCCAACGTGCCGCCTCCTGTGGGCCATTCCAGAAAGTCATCTCTGGGAGACGAAATGCCGCCTCCGTCTGAACGTCTGTTGCGCACGATCATTGATTCTCTTCCCGTGCAAATTTTCACTGCAGAGCCTGAAACCGGAAGGTTGACGTGGGTCAATTCGAAATTCCTGATTTACAGAGGGCAAGATTCTCGACAGGTGCTGAGTGAACCATGGCAAGCAATTCACCCTGAAGATCGAACCGAATACATGGACACTTGGAATCGCTCTCTTCGGACTGGCCAGCAATTGCAGCAAAAGGTGAGACTGCAGCGCTTTGATGGCAAGTATCGATGGTTCTATGTTCGCGCTGCGCCACTCAAAGACAAGCGACAAAACATTGTGCACTGGATAGGCACCAATATGGACTTCCACGAGCAACATGTTGCAGAACTCAATCTGGCTCGTCAGCAAGAGACAGCCGCTAGTGAGGCCAAATATCGTGCACTTGCAAATTCGAGTCCTCAGATCGTGTTTGCGGTCGGTCGAACCACAGGTGTCACATTCTGCAATTCGCAATGGATTGGTTATTCAGGCCAAACAGAGGGAAATGCCCTAGGCGTAGGCTTCATGGACCACGTGCACCCGGAAGACTTGGCAAAGTGTAGACTGCCGACATTTGATGAAGGGTCGAACCAGCCCAACAACGTCCCGACATCTGTGCCGCCTGAGCCCCGAAGGTCGAAGTCAATGTCCCTCGAGTCGTCAAGCGGATCATCCGACACTGAGAGAGGCTCAATACAGGAAAATTCGCCCCCGCAGCACCTCCCTCAGCGCAAGTTATCCGAGCTGGCCAGCACTGGAATTCTGAAGGTGGCTCGTGACATTGATGGAAGACCATCATACTCCACAGAGGTTCGTCTACGATCGAAGGACGGCGAATTCAGGTGGCATCTTGTTCGGATTCTCTTGGCAGAGCCACTGTTACAGGCTGGTAACGAGGAAGAAACCTGGTATGGAACGTGTACGGACATCAACGACCATAAAACGTTGGAGCGCGATCTCAAAGAGACTATGGACGAGAAGTCTCGCTTCTTGAGTAATATGTCACACGAGATTCGCACACCACTCAATGGCATTACCGGCATGGTGAACTTCTTGATTGATAGCAACCTGTCGGCTGAGCAGATGGAACATGTCAGCATCATCAGAGCTAGTACCGAGGGCCTGCGTGGTCTGATCAACGACATCCTTGACTTGTCGAAAGCCGAAGCTGGCATGATACAGCTCAACATGGACTGGATGTATGTTCGTGCTCTGATTGAGGAGGTCAATGATCTTACTTCAACGATGGCCATTGATAAAGGTCTTGAGCTCAATTATGTCGTTGATGAGGACGTACCGACCCAATTCAAGGCCGACCGATTCCGTCTCCGCCAAATCCTATTGAACGTGGTTGGCAATGCTATCAAATTCACTCAGGATGGTGAAGTGTTCGTCCACTGCAGCATTCAAGTGGACGAAGACAAGGAATTGAACAGGCACGAGATGTTCGTCAAATTCCAGATTACCGACACAGGTCGTGGCTTTACCGACAAGGAAGCCGATGCTCTTTTCAAGCGCTTCAGTCAGATCGATGGCAGTAGCACTCGCCAGCACGGTGGAACTGGTCTTGGACTGGTGATCTCGCGCCAACTTGCTCACTTGCACGGAGGTGATATGAGTGCCACTGGTGTTCCCAATAAAGGCTCGACTTTCACATTCTTTGTCAAGACCACGTTGCCCTCTCGCGACGACAAGCCTCCTGCTCCATCACCAACACCTACGATTCCTAGCATACCCATTTTCCCAATGGTAGCCACTTCCCTGGCTTCAACACCATCCGAGACGCCGGGAACTGGACCTGCCTTTGGACCTAGCTTGACGAAGAATCCTTCACTGCAAAGTATCGCGGGACCCCACGCAAAGAACTCGCCAAAATCTACTGGCAGTACATCGGACTATGGCAAAAGCTCTCCCACTGTTTCGTCCGCTGGATCGGAGCTATCAGCAGTCGCACGCACCAACAGTACACAATCTGAACGTTCTTCGGCTTCGTCTTATGTACCGGATTCATCCGTACCTTCTACGACATCGATGAAACTCAATATGCCATCACCGCTGTCACCAGGATCAAGAGATCATGGCCCGGATTCGAACGACTCTAATGTCACTGTAAAGCAGAAGACGTATCTGCAGCCTCTTATTTCCTCGCCTACGATTACGACGCCACCTCCAATGTTCTCAATCCTGGTCGTCGCTCCGTTACGTTACAGCCGACAAGCCACGGTGCAGCACATCGAGAAGACGCTTCCAAGCAACGTGCCACACCAGATAACATCCAAAGACAACCTAGAAGATTGCCAGAAGATGCTTGGTGGGGAACAGCCTGTGGTATTCAGCCATGTGGTTCTGGTTCTGAAGGATGTGGGCGACATCATCGCCCTCATTGATCGAATTCTGGGCGCGCCAGCCCACTCGACAACAACTATGGTTATAATTACGGATCTCGCACAGAAGCGTAAGATCATCGAGCAGGCGCGGGACCATGACTACAAGAAGCTTGAAGCTGAAAACCGGGTGCTCTTTGTCTTCAAGCCTCTTAAACCATCTCGCTTTGCAGTTATCTTCGATCCTCAAAAGGGTCGTGAGATGAGCACAGATCGGAACCAGGACAGCGCTCAACAGGTCGCTACTAGCCAGAAACAAGTATTTGCAGAGCTATCGGCACGCCTGGGCAAGAAGGACAAGCGTGTCTTACTGGTGGAAGACAATAAGGTCAATCAGATGGTTATTCTGAAGTTCTTCAGCAAGGTCGGCATACCGGTAGAAACGGTGATGGACGGCGTCCAATGCACGGAAAAAGTGTTCGCGAAACCACAGGGTTACTACTCTCTCATTCTGGTAAGTTCCCCGCCCAGCCTTCATACCACTCATCACGCACTTCTCGAATATTTAACTAACATGCCTTCTTCACAGTGTGACCTCCACATGCCTAACAAGGACGGCTACCAAACATGCAAAGAAATCCGCCGCTGGGAGAAACGCATCAAGCAACCTCATCAGCCCATCATCGCGCTCTCGGCCAATGTCCTTGGCGATGTCTATCAAAAATGCGTCGACGCGGGTTTCAACAGCTACCTCACGAAACCGGTTGATTTCAAGGAGCTCAGCACCGTGCTCATGGCTTTCATGGACCCGACCGATCCTGCGAAACCGCATGCCTTCATGAGCAAGAAGAGGTCGTAAATGCGACGTGGAAATTAGGGAACGCGATCGAAGTCCTTGCCATTGTTGCTTGAGGTATGAGGATTACGATCGCTCAATGATTTTGGAATTGGCGCAAAAAGGCGTAACGTGCATATAATAAGGTACTGGTTTTGATATACCCCATAGCATACTGTTAGCGAGGGGCGTGATTCGGTTTTCCTTCTTCTTCTACCTCTTCTTCTCTTTTACTCAATTTAGTCTACACTTTGATTTGTGGGAGGCGAGGAGGGGCATATCTACTTTCATCTTGAGCATTTCTTTTCTTCAAAGTTGATCTGGGCTTGGTTGTACTGATTTCATGCATGGCGGTTGTATCCTTCTGCTCGTTCAGTCTTGTGTATTAACATATATACCTTATGCATCTACTCTTACTTCAAAGCACTCCCATGGCCCGACGGTCTCGATCTCGTGTATGCCGTCTTCAGCAGGTTCGCCTTCATGTGCCAGTAGTGGTAAAGAGAGCGTATGCCGTCCGAGTAAACAACAATCGATCCGAAGAACTACCTAGACATTCTCGGTGAACTAGAGGAAAATGTGAAATCCCATGGCGATGCGATTCATGCAACCGAGCCTATGCATGAGCGAATTGCACATGCATTGCATGTCTGCAGATCGCGAATGCAATGTTAAGTGAACTGGGATCATCCCCATAGCGTATAGGTAGCGTTGTTGCTAGGCGGCTCCCCCGCAATCTGGTGCTGCAGGGACGAATGCGTGAGATGAGGGCCGCGAACTCTCCAGAACTTACCGCAATCAGCAACCACTTGAGCGTTCCTCCTTTCCTCGCAATTCTGCGCGACTGAGATTTCTCATTGCATTTGTTGACACTAGACCGGGATAGGAGAGTCTCGTGGTGTTTGGAAAAGCAGAGCGCGGAGCTCACGACGCCATGTCGTTCCTGTTTGGAAAGAGCAAGCAGAAGGTTGGGCAGGATATGGTCAAGAGCACGAAAGATTTGCTGGCGAGGTTACTTAGTCAAGATGGACAGACACCGAAGGTGAGCACACGTCATTTGAAGACGAGGCGGTACATGAAGCAGAGGAATAACATCGGAGCAGGTAGAGGAAGAGCTAGCCAAGCACATCTCCACCGTCAAGGTCACTCTGCAAGGCACACCAGAGGCAGAGGCAAACTCGGAGCAGGTGTTTGCCCTTGTGTCTGCTATCCTCGCCGACGGACTATTGCCCATCCTCGTCGACAACATTCACCGCTTGCCCTTCGAAGCGCGCAAAGACACCCAGACCATCATCTCGAACGTTTTCAGGTTTAGGAGCCCGAATAGCACGTCTACCGAGCCCGATGCTCTCCGCGATGTCATCCGAAGGCAGCCTGAACTTATTGTCGCACTCTGCAATGGCTACGACCGCCGGGAGAGCGCAAGTCCTTGCGGTGGTATTCTGAAGGAAGCTCTCAAATGGGATGCCGTCGCTGCCGTTATCTTGTACGACGAACCTCTTCCCAACGGCAAAACCGTCGACATCTACACCGACGTCGACACCAGCAAGCCGTCCTCTGGCCACGGCGTGTTCTGGAAGTTCTTTGGCTGGATCGACAAGTCGTCCTTCGAAGTCAGCGCCGACGCTTTCGACACTTTCCGCCTGTTGCTCACCAAGCACAAACCTCTCGTCGCACAGTACATCGGCACAAACTTCGACATGTTCTTCGAGCGCTACAACAACGTCCTGATAAGATCGGAGAGTTATGTCACAAAGCGCCAGAGCATCAAGCTGTTGGGAGAGGTTCTATTGGACCGTCAGTTCTACGAGGTCATGACGCGCTATGTCGACTCGGGTGACAATCTGAAGTTGATCATGTGGCAATTGAAGGATGACAGGCGGATGGTGCAGTACGAGGGATTCCACGTCTTCAAGGTATGTCTTTTCTATCAACATTGCAGATCCAGTCTGGGTTACACGGTTGGCGCCGCCTGCATGTGCCTGTGCACCATAACTAACCCAACTCTACCTCTCAGATCTTCGCCGCAAACCCCAACAAATCCTACGAAGTACAGAAATTCCTCATCATGAACAAACAGCGACTCCTTAAATTCCTGCCCAATTTCCTCGCAGATCGCACAGACGACGACCAATTCAACGACGAAAAAGCCTGGCTCGTCAAAGCGATCGGCAACTTGCCAGATTCGACGTCGGCTCTCACGCCGCCGAGCAGCAGCACGCCACAGCAACAACAGCAATCACAGCCACAGGCGCAAGTACGGTCTTGATGGCCGTTGCGTTGTGGTCTCAGCACGGGTAACGAGAAACACGTATCGTGGGCGTTTTGGCATGGTTCCTATGACATTTTCACATGGTGGCATGATGGACTCCTGGCTGGGCTGGGAGGATGCGGGAGTCATTGGTTTCTTCTCTTAGTTTTATTGTGAGGACTTGATGGCGTGGGAGATCATGGACACGGCGGGCATTATTGTTCTATTATCGTGCATATTTTGTCTTCGATGAACATCATGTTGTTTTTGCTTCGAGGCATCTGTTTGCGATCAGATCAAATCTTCTTCCATTGAAGCGCCCCAGATATCAATTGTTGACGACGTGAGATAAGGTAGTGAATGGCAACCGATGAACTGAGACAGCGTAGATAGTACTAGCCTCTACAAGTTTGTGCTCGGTATGCTTTGTACACTCAAATGAGACTCAGCCGCTCTTATTCGTCAAGAACTCGACGGATTGCCGTCATTTCCATGAGTAAGGAATATTTACACATCTATCCATGAAGATCTTACAAGCGCTCCGCCCACTGTTACTACTGCTACACAGTAACAAAAACTCCAAAGCTAATAAGGCTACATATATAATGATGATTGTACAAGTCCATGCCTGATTGTATGCTTCCCTGCCAGGTGCTGCCGGCGGATTGTTTCCCAATGTATAGAGCTCCCAAGAAAGGTTCCGAGTATAATCGATGATTGGTGATAGTTTTCGATAGTGAAAGTTGAGGCGGCTTGGCCTCTCTACTTCCTGCGCTCCATGACCTTGTTGCACATCTTCAGGAGACCGTTCTTGGCCTCGCTTTCAGGGAAGTTGGCAATTGCCTGGGCGGCGCGATCGACGTGAAGTTGTGCGAATGCTCGGGTCTGTTCGATGCCGTCGCTCTCGATGACAAGGGTACGAGCCTGGAGGTTGAATGTCAGTACACAGCACTAATGATTCTGGTCTTCATAAAATAAAACTCACCCTCTGCACGTCGCCGGGCTCGGAGAACTTGCGACCAACAAGTGCGCCTAGCTCTTTGTTGTTCTTCCACGCGAAAAGCAGTGGAGCAGTTGCCAGGCCCAGCTCAAGATCGGCGCCAGCAGGCTTGCCCAGCTCGACACCGCTCACGGTGTAGTCAAGCATATCATCAACCAGCTGGAAGGCAAGACCGAGATTCTTGCCGTACTGGTATGCAGCTTCTACCACCTCAGGAGAGTGTTCACCGAGCAGAGCTGCAGCACGGCAAGACTTGCTGATCAACGAAGCACTCTTCAAGTATGTCTTCTGCATGTAATAATCGATCGTCTCCTCACTCCAGCTCGGGTTCTTCTCGTCCGTTGCGGTATTCTTCAGCTGCATGAATTCACCCTCCACCAGGTTTGCGATCACGGTCGCTAGAAGCTCGGTGACTTCAGGATCTCTTATCCGGGCAAGCGCAACGGATGCACGACCGAGAAGAAAGTCGCCAGCAAGAACAGCCATCTTGTTACCAAACTCAATGTTTGCGCTCGTGTTTCCGCGGCGAGATACCGAGTGGTCGATCACATCGTCATGGAGAAGCGAAGCAGTGTGAATGAGCTCTGTGATTTCGGCCAAGCGTCGTTGAGAAGGTAGGACGTTCTCATCCGCGCTGTTATCCTGGGTGTAGGTCTCCTGTCCGGTCAATGGTGAATCTGGGTTGGTGTCCGAAAGAACTGAAGGTGACGAGATCGGCTCATCAATAGCTCTCCAGGGCCTTGAGTTTCCTTCCGTAGGCAGCATTGCGGTGGCTTGCGACATCAAGAGCACGAGCATTGGCCTGACGTACTTTCCTTCGCTCTGGGTATAGTATTTAGATACAGTGTCCAACATCGGGTGTCCGCTTCCCAGCAATTGCCGTATGTTTCCGGTCATGAACTTCATCTCTTTCGCCACACCCTTCAAGGGATCAATGCCCATAGGACCAGGTGGCGGCGACATGCCACCATTTGCGAACATCTGTTTTGCGGCCGAGACGGCAGCGGCAACACCGCCTTGCTGCAGTCGCTTCGAGCCATTGTAGTTGCGGACGACGGAACTATGAAAGAGGCGAGAGGGCTGAGGCCGTAAGCATGCTGGGCAGTTGCTTCGTAATGTCGAGGTGCGTGTGAGGATGTGGTTGGTCCTGGCCAGCGCAGTTCGCGCTGAAGGTCCAGACATGTAGAGAGCTGCTCGCAGTAGAAAGGCGCCGGGCTGAAAGGAGCGATCTGATCCAAAGTCGAGTATGAGGAACAGCGCTAGAGAGAAGAAGATGGTATAGTACAAATGCGATCGTCCGGTGTAACCTAGCTGTTGTCAGATGAGCATCCATCTGGCCCGGGATTTTTCGCGAGATCGTTGAAGCCGATCCCCAAACGGGAAGAGGTCCGTGGTGCCTTTTAGGTTGTCGTTGACAGGTACACTTCTGCACAAGCTGTATCACCGAGGTATATTCTCTCTGTCTGCACTGCAAAGGCGATGGTCTTGTTAATAACTACTCCGGCAATCAAGGCTGCCGTTGATGAGTTTTTGCGTCTGCGTGTCGCAAGCGAGCAAGACGAAGCGTTACAGCACGATTTTGAGCGGCTTGGAAAGGCTGACTTGGATGGTCCGATCGACCATTCTGATCTGATCAAAATTTCAAAATGGCTGATCGCAGAGAACAATGGTAGCGACGTACCTTGCAAAGCGTGGCGTTTGGATGCACTCCTAAGAGGCACATCAGCCTACAAGGCGCCTCCGCCACCCAAGCCTGAGCCCGTAGGTCGACCACCTTGTCATCCTTCAAGACGTATACTAACATTGTAAACAGTCGGAACAGTACAAAGCTCTCATGCAACGATTGCGCCAACAAGAAGAGCAGCGAGAGTACGAACGTATGATCAATCCTCTACCAGAAAAGGAGTCGTTCGGCCAACGCGTCCCAAATGCCGCTGCGACATCATTCAACCCCAACACGTATCACGGCCAGACCGGAGTAGATGACATTGACGAGGTCACATACCAAGATGTCGAAAGGCAAATGGCCGTGATCATCAACGTTCTGGTTTCTATTATTGCTTGCTCTGTGGCACTTTGGATCGTGGCGCGGCACTGGAGCGTTCCACAACGTTTGGCTCTGTCTATGGGTGGAAGCCTTACGGTCGCAGCTGCTGAAGTTGCTATTTACTGGGGCTACATTAGACGTATCCAAGACGCGAAGGGCAAAGAGATCAAGAAGACTGAGAAGAAGGAAGTGTCAGAAACTTGGGTAATCGAAAAAGTATCAGCGTCGACCAAGGCTGTGACGGACGATCTACGTTACAGGAAAGGAAGACACAGATAAGCTGACAGCCATCGCCTTACTGATATGGGATCACAAATATCATGACCTAAACATCGGGATCTCGGAATCAAACGCGTCCTTAGCGCGCGAAGCGGGCGCGTGCACCAACGATCTCTAAAAGTGCTTTAGGCCATACATTCAAGATTCACTGCCAACAACAGGTCAAATGCCAACAACCATTGAAAGAATGCAGCTGTAGGATCTCCCAGCAGCAGCACTGGGTCTCGGTGCTTAATGATGGCGACTAAAGATTTTCACCACCCTTTTCAGCCGTATGATATCCAGCAACAGTTCATGCAGGCGGTCTATGATTGCATTGAAAATGGTAAGGTAGGCATATTCGAGTCTCCCACAGGGACTGGAAAGTCATTGAGCCTGATCTGTGGCTCCCTGACATGGCTTCGCGAGCACAAGCGGAAGCACTTTGATGAAGCCATGCAAAGCATCGAGGTCGATGAAGACGAGCCAGAGTGGATGGCTGAACATGCGAGAGAGTCCAAACGCAAAGAGATCTTACAAATGCGTGCGGCATTCGAAGAGCGATTAGCAAAGGTCCGAGAGAAGGAACGCAAAGTGCGAGAAAAGCAGCCGGGGGGCGAACCCTTTCGCAAGAAGCGCAAACAGGGTGAAGGAGAGGAAGAGAGCAGCTTTGATGTCGAAGATCAATTTGCGCTTGACGACTACAACAGCGACAGTGAGGCTTCATCGCATCAGCCTGGACAGCCTAAATACTCGGCCGAGACTACCAAATTATTGGAAAAGTTGGGCATGATTCTACCAAAATCGGACGACAGAATCACTGAAGATACGGAAGAAGAACTCAAAATCTTCTTCTGTTCAAGAACGCATTCACAATTATCGCAATTCGTGGGAGAGCTCCAACGGGTACACTTGCCTGCTGGGCTGCCACCAGCACAACAGACCGAAGACATGAAAGAGCTGGTAGAAGAAGTCAAACAAATCACGCTTGGATCACGCAAAAATCTTTGTATCAATTCAAAAGTCAACAAACTCGCCAGTCAGACTGCTATCAATGAACGATGTATGGAGTTGCAGCAATCCAAAACGCCATCCGACAAGAAATGCCAGTATATTCCGAGCAAAGACGACGAAAGCCTTGTGTTGGACTTCAAGGACCATGCACTCGCTTCCATACGCGACATTGAAGACCTCGCCAATGTCGGAAAAAAGCTCGGTATTTGTCCATACTATGCCTCTCGACCCGCCGTTGCGCCAGCTGAGATGGTGACCTTACCATACCCTCTGCTATTGCAGAGAAGTGCCCGCGAAGCTCTGGGCATATCTGTCAAAGGCCATGTTGTGATAATCGACGAGGCGCATAACCTCATGGATGCGGTGGAAGGCATATGCTCTGCCCAAGTGTCACTGTCACAACTCCGCTTGGCGCGAGAATCGCTCATGACATATTTACAAAAGTTTCGCAACAGACTCAAAGGCAGCAATCGCATGTACGTGACACAGGTCGTTAGAGTCATCGATTCCCTCGTTCAATACGCGACACCTCTCGAATCAGATAAGGGAGCCGGTGGTGTTGTGCAACCTGGTGCATTTTTGGCGGGCAAAGGTGTGGACCAGATCAATTTAACCAAGCTTGTGCGATATATATCGGAGAGCAAGCTTGCACGGAAGGTCGAAGGTTACATCCTTCACCTCAAGACCATCGAAAACAAGACAGGTGAACAGGCTCTGCAACCTGCAGAAACTCCGACATTGACGCAGATACAAAACTTCTTAACGACACTCATGAATCCTTCAAAAGAAGGACGATTCTTCTGGTCGAAAGAAAACGGCAGTCTGGTTCTGCGGTACATGCTTCTAGACCCGTCCGAACATTTTCGAGACATCGTAGAGGATGCAAGAGCGGTGATCCTCGCTGGAGGTACCATGTCGCCAATGGAGGATTACACGCAGCAGCTGTTTCCTTACTTGTCCTCTGTTTCCACGCTATCTTGCGGCCACATCATTCCGAGCAGCAATCTTCTCGTCAGAACCGTCTCTGCTGACACCAACGGAGCGTTAGAGTTCAATTACAAGACAAGGAGCAGCACGAATATGATGCAACGACTCGGCAACGCCATGCTCGCTGTCTTGCCACATATTACCGGCGGTACGGTGGTCTTCTTCGCGAGCTACGCTTATCTCGAGCAAGTCCGAAAGCAATGGGATCAAGACGGCACCGGAGCTCGAATGAATGCCATGAAAGCTACATTCTTTGACAGCCGCGCAATATCAGTAGAAGACACTTTCAGAGCCTACAGCGATGCTGTTTCAGCAGATTCTCGGGGCGCTCTGTTGTTCTCGGTCATTGGGGGAAAGCTCAGCGAAGGCATCAACTTCTCGGACAATCTGGGTCGCTGTGTGATGGTAGTGGGACTACCTTTTCCGAACCTCGAGACGCCTGAGTGGAAGGCCAAGATGCAGTATCTCGACAGCCGTGCCACTGCTAGAGGAGAGCCCGCTGGTAGAGCCAGTAGAGAGCATGCAGAGAATGTATGCATGAGGGCAGTAAATCAAGCAATTGGACGAGCAATCAGACACAAAGGCGACTGGGCTAGTATTCTGCTATTCGATGCTAGATATGCGCAGCAAAGGGTTCAGAAGAAACTGCCGGGCTGGATTAAAGAAAGTCTCCCTGGTCAAGCCGAGCCGCGAACTGGTCGGATCGATGGGGTTGTGAACGACGTGGCATCACTCTTTAAGGCCAAAGCCTCGTAGCAGATAGACGACTAATAGGGAACATCATATCGATTGGATCGTCCTCTCAAATAGTGATCTCAAACAGCACGTATGCACGTGATTCAATGGCTGGGCTAACCGCTTCAGGCACGCTGTCCGCAATCTCCACCGAATTGACATGTGAATGCGAATGCCGTTCTAGCTTGCAACGTCGACATGGCCCAATTGTGTTTTCCGTGAGCTTTAGATGGGTCGCAATCCACATTGAGATGCGAAATAATTCCTTACATAGGCCCACGGTATTTCACTTGCTCAAACGTGCGTCTGCGTGCAGTCTCACCTCCGGCTGGTCGAAACAACACGTCGCCGCTTCGTCATTGCTCGCGTCTCCCACGTTTTGGCTCCCACCTTCACGTTTCTCAGGGTCTCAATCCTCCACATGTATATGCTCGGTGCTTGACATAAGATGGCGAAGACAAATAAACGGTTTGCCAACAAGGCGGCCGTTGTCTTGGGTCTCGTGCTGGGAGCCAATGCTGTCCCATCTGTGAATGTTGCCTTGAAGACCTCCTTTGGTGCACCTCCATATCTCGTAGAGCTGCTGTAAGTACTAAGCATTCAATTCAACTCGATAGACTCTAGCTGACAAACGTATGCAGAGAAACAGCAGCTGAAGAGAACGCTACTGCCTACTTCCCCTTGCTCGACCGCATAGCAGACGGCTACTTCGACACAGCGAAGACAGACAAGGACCTGTACACGAGCTTCAGAAAGCTATTGCAAGAAGATGGACACCTCTCACAAGCAGAAGACCTCTCTTCGTTCGATCTGGCACTGTCTATGCACTCTGCCGCGCCGAGATTAGAAGCCCATTACCAATACTATAACACTGCTGTGCAACCAACAACTGGACAAGAGGACGAGGATGCGTGCGAAAGCTGGATACATGTGCCATGGAGCGGGCAGCGATTCTGCGCACCGGACTTGAGCGAGTCAACTGCTGAGTCGTTTGGCAGCGCCCAAGCCGAAGTGTTAAACCTACCCTTTGATCGTGTTCTGGGCTGTACAACCTGCGGCAAGCCATCAGTGCTATATGCTGACATAACGTCGCCCTCGTTCCGAGAGTTCCACAAGACGATCAGTAAGACCGCGAAAGACGACTTGACATCGTACAGAGTTCGGTATAAGCCAAACAAGGGCGCTCCTCAGCCGCTGCTGGTCAGTGGTTATGGTGTGGAGTTGGCACTGAAGCGTACTGATTACATTGTCATCGATGACAGGAAGAACGACGAAAGCAGCGACGAGGGTAGCGTGGATCCTGAAGATGCCACTTTGAGTGAGGAAGATGTGTCCGACTTGCGTCCTCTCTCCGCCTCGGAAGTTCGTCGCCTTGGTATCAAAGCAGCAAGCTTTGTGCTCGCGAGTGAAGCACCTTTCGATACTTTGGTCAAGCTCTCAAAGGATTTCCCGAAGCACTCGAGCTCTATTGCGGCGACGAACATCTCGGAGGCATTCCTGAAAGAGCATCACGATAACAGAGACATCGTCCTTACACCAGGATTCAACGCCCTGTGGATCAATGGTGTTCAGATCATGGGCAGAGATGTTGATGCATACACTCTGCTGGAGCACCTACGACGTGAAAGAAAGATGATAAACAGCGTTCGTGAACTTGGCCTGAGCGGTCCACAAGCAGTGGAGCTCCTCTCACACGAAGCCATCACCGCGTCTCAGGTCGAACAGGAACCACAGCGCTACGATTGGCGTGATGATCACGAGGGCGGCAATGTTATCATGTGGCTCAACGACATCGAAAAAGACAAGCGCTACGCAGACTGGCCTACACACACTTCGGCCTACCTTCAGCGCACATACCCTGGCCAGCTGCCAAATGTTCGTCGAGACTTACACAATCTGGTTATCCCGGTCGATTTTTCGGACCGTGCCGATGTTCTCTTGGTTACCGAAGGCCTTCAGAGCTATGTCAAGCGCATGATACCAATTCGTTTCGGCCTTGTCCCTGTAGGTGATTCAGAGGCTGCTGAACAGCAGGCGCGGATCGTCTATCATCTGCTTGATACCTACGGCCTTGGGTCCGTCCTGCAATACCTGCAAGAGTCTGTCAAAGGTGCTGGCCGCAAATACAGTGCTCCTGAAGAGCAGTATTTCACCGCTGCCATCGAAGATCGCAAGATCAGACGCAATGGAACTGCTCTATCTCTGCCAGATGTTGTAGAGAGTACTCATCTGGAGATACGTCTCAGTGCTGCTCGAGCTTACACTACCCGTCTGGGCGTGCAAGGCGATGCGCCGCCCATCTTCATCAACGGTATGGCACTTCCAAAGACGGAAGAATGGCTGCAGATGATGAGCCAGCGTGTCGGTATCGATTTGAGGACGGCACAGAATGCGATTTACGAGCAGGCCGTGTCAGAAGGTGACTGGTTGCCATCGCTTTTCCTGGTAAACCCAAGCTTCAGGCGCAACCCGCAAGTTGTCCCTGAGGACGACAAGAGTGTCAGGCACGTCAGTGTTGGAGATCTTCCATTTGACGAGCTACCGACCCTGGCCACAAACGAGCACGTGGTCGAGGATGAGCTTGTTCATCTCACTGTTGCTGCCGATTTTGCTAGCAGAGAGGGTCTAGAGTTGCTCATGGAGTCACTGCTTTTCCAGAAGGAACATGCTGGATTGGATATCGCTGTGCTGCACGTGCCCTCTTCACAATCTGCTGTCTCCGCCAAATCGGTCGCGGCAAAGGCTGATGCGCAGTTGTTGCGAGACCTCTTAGCGCAATACAACTCGGTGGTTAAGGAAACATACGGCGAAGAGTTGAACCCGAACCATGTCCAAAGGCAGGCCGTCTACAGCACTGTTTTCGAGAGCATGGCCGGCGAATCTACCACGGATGTGACGGCTTGGGCACCCTTTGCGTCGATTGCCACCTCTGCGGGCATACTGCCAGGTCAGAAGGCCTTGCTTCTCAACGGCAGGGTTGTTGGCCCTATGAACAGCTCAACGCCTATCAACACAGATGACCTGGAGGCTTTGCTAGCATATGAACGCAAGCAGCGCTTGCTACCAGCTGCCATTGCCATCAAATCGATGGGCATCCAAGATAAAGCTGCCACACCTTTGTCTTTTGCTAGAATCTCGAACCTGATTGCTTTATCACTGGTGTCAGACATCCCTGACGGAATCTTTGAAGCAGCGCCCACTATTCGGAGTGCTGTTTTCGACAAATGGGCATCACAGCATACCGCAATAAAGGTCGGCGATCGTCAGACAGCTACCATCCAGATCGTCGCTTCCATTGACCCTACATCCGAGCTGGCACAAAGATGGATCCCGATCATCAAGACTCTGTCTGAGCTTGATGGTGTCTACACTTGCGTCTACCTGAACCCAAAGGAGCGCCTCGACGAGCTTCCTATCAAGCGCTTCTATCGCTACGTTCTGGGTTCCAAGCCGACATTTGACAGCAACGGTGCGCTTGAAGGCTTGAGTGCTCACTTTGCTGGTCTGCCTGCAGATGCACTTCTCAACATGGGCATGGACCTACCGCCCTCATGGCTTGTCGCTCCCAAGGACAGTATCTACGATTTGGACAACATCAAGCTCAGCGCTGTCAAGGGAGGTGCAGACATTGGCGCCACGTACGAGCTGGAGCACATTCTTATCGAAGGCCACTCGCGAGACGCCACCCTTGGCCCGCCTCCACGCGGTGCACAACTAGTACTCGGTACCGAGTTGAACCCTCACTTCGCAGATACCATTGTCATGGCTAATCTTGGCTACTTCCAATTCAAGGCAAACCCAGGTGTCTATAACCTTGCTTTGCAGAAGGGCCGCAGCGAAGACATCTTCCACATCGACAGCGCAGGCCATAACGGCTACAATCCTGCTGTCCAGGACAACAGCACTGAAATCGCACTCATGTCGTTCAGAGGCGCCACATTGTTCCCTAGGCTTTCACGCAAGCCTGGTATGGCTGATGAGGACGTGCTCGAAGCGTCAAAGACTGCAGTTGAGAACCTGGCAGATCAGACCGACAAACTGCTCGCTAAAGCAGGCGTAGCAGGTGCGCAAGCGAGCAAATACCTTCACAAGGCAACGAAGATCGGCTCGAGTCTTCTCCCAGGCAGTAAAAATGCCGGCGGACACGCAGATATCAACATCTTCTCAGTCGCTTCCGGCCACTTGTACGAGCGCATGCTCAACATCATGATGGTGTCCGTGATGAAGCACACCAAGCACACAGTCAAGTTCTGGTTCATCGAGCAATTCCTCTCGCCTTCATTCAAGACCTTCCTTCCCGCCCTGGCCGCCGAGTATGGCTTCAAGTATGAAATGGTCACATACAAATGGCCACACTGGCTCCGCGCACAAAAAGAGAAGCAGCGCGAGATTTGGGGCTACAAGATCCTCTTCCTCGACGTTCTCTTCCCACTCGATCTCGACAAGGTCATCTTCGTCGACGCCGACCAGATCGTGCGCACAGACATGTACAGCCTTGTACAGCACGATTTGAAAGGCGCTCCCTACGGTTTCACACCCATGTGTGACTCCCGCACCGAAATGGAGGGCTTCCGCTTCTGGAAGCAGGGCTACTGGAAGAGCTTCCTGCGCGGCAAGCCGTACCACATTAGCGCGCTGTACGTCGTCGACCTGAAGAAATTCCGCCAGATCGCGGCGGGCGACCGCTTGCGCCAGCAGTACCACCAGCTCTCCGCCGACCCGGCCAGCTTGAGCAACCTCGACCAGGATCTGCCTAACCATATGCAGTCGGTTCTCCCGATCCATAGCTTACCGCAGGAGTGGCTGTGGTGTGAGACGTGGTGTTCCGACGCTGCGCTGCGCGATGCGAAGACAATCGATCTATGCAACAACCCACAGACCAAAGAGCCGAAGCTCGACCGCGCAAGGAGACAGGTGCCCGAGTGGACTGTCTACGACGATGAGATTGCGGCCGTGGCAAGGAAGCACAAAGAGGGCCAGGCTGCGGAGGGCAAGCCTGTGGCAGGCGATGCTGCTGATGCTGGCGAGCAAGGGAGAGAAGAAGAAAGCATACAGGAGCGCTTGCAGAGAGAAGATGCTGAGAAGGAGCGCAAGAAGGGTCATGACGAGTTGTGAGCTGTGAATTGAGAGCAAGTATTTGCCAGATAGATAGAACAAAGATTATTCCTCTTGTATTGCACGGCTGAGAATACAAGCACGCACGATTCACGGTCGATCTGTAAACTTATTGCTCAGAAGCTTCATATTGCATTGCATGCGAAAGCAAAAAATTGGTAATCTGTACAAATATGTGCATATGTGCACCCAGCTGGCCCGCAGCGTTTCTCCCTCAGCGATAATGGTATCTACACTCGAAAAGAATAAAAAATGCCCGCCCAAGAAATAATGACAATGAGAGGCCAAAAAGCCTGCGGCCCAAGAAAAACTGAAAAGACACCCAACCTCATTTCATCACAATCTCACATGCCCAATCAACTCAATGCACCCTTGCAACTCCCTTTGCATGTCCGCAACCTGCTTCTTCAACGCCACATTCTCCACGCGTAGACGCTCCATCACCGCCCAAGCCGAGCCGTCGCTGCCCAGCCTCTTGACGCTGTTCCGCAGACCTGAAGAGTTGAGAGGTGCGTGCTGGTGGCCGGCCATGCGCTGCTTGGTAGGAGTAATTGGCGAGGGCGAAGCAAGGACGGCTTTTTGCAGAGACGGGTCGAGAGGATCCTGCGACCAGTCGCGGTCGAGGTCGGATTCGAATCCGGAGTCTGAAGCGTCGGTGCTACCGGCAGAGATGCGCTTGTTGGGGAATTGGCGGCGAGGAGTGGTCTCGTCGTCGGTCGTTTCGTCTGCTGTGGATGGCGGAGGAGCTTTGAATGACCGCGAGGCTTTTCGTGATTCTTTCTCGCGGGCTTCTTGGTTGCGGAAACGCTCTTCTGACAGCTGGGAAGCGAGCTCTTTCATGGTGCGTTCTTGCTCTTGAGCACGGCGGCCCATGTCTTCGAGCTGGAGTTTGAGGTGGCGGGAGCGGATATCTGTTTCTTCGATCTCTTCGCGCTGGACGTCCATTTCTGGTTGGAGGGTGGCGACGTAATCGACTTTGGCTTTGTATGCTGATTGCATGCGCTGTAAAAGGTTGGTGGCGTTGACGAGTAGCTCGTTGTAAGAATGAGGCGTAAGGTCGTCAGATTGTCCGTTCGGGAACAACGCGGTCATTATGTTCATGGTGGCAAGCTCATCGTTCGCGAGTGCTGGTGATTGTTGGGGCATTGGCGATGTGGCTTTGCGGCCGAACCAGCTTGTCTTTTGTGATGGAGGTGTTTGGGGAAGCATGCTTGCTCTCTTTCTGGGACGCTCGGTCAAGCCGGTGCGGTATTCCATAATGAAGTCCATCTCGTCTTTCTCTTTGATCGGGCTTGAAGGCGGGATGCCTAGCCTTACCGGCGCAGAGTCGCCGTTGAAAAGATCGCCGAAGAGCCTGTTGCCAGACTGGTGCTGGGAGCTCTGGGGTCGTTGCTCAGTCGGAGCACTCGGGCTGAGTTTCGGAACGAATGCAGCCAAAGACTTTGCGCGAGAGTGTAGGACCGACTTTGATCGCGAGAGTGCTGCGGCTGTAGGTTGCGCGTTTTGCAGTGAAGATAGTAAACGTGATCCAATTGCTGGTCGCTCTGGAGTGTAAGCTCTGCTTGGTGGAGCAGGGGAGCTGTAGCCGGTGTATGCGGTGTCAACAGAGTCGTCAAGAATGCCTTGTGCGCCGTTGTATCCAGTAGATATGTTGGAAAGGCTGCGAGTATGAGACGGTAGGTCGAGGACGAGTCGAATGCTGGATCGATCTGGCGTTGCTAGAGGTGAATGCGTAGAGAAAGCATCGCTTGGTCTCGACATGCTGCTGTAGATATGGCGTGTGCTCTCGTGGAGGTTGAGATTAGGCAAAGGCTGGCGTGAGGGCTGGAGGTCTCAGAAGGGCCTCGCTGCTGACCGTGGGATGTCTCAGGCGCAACAGCTGGAGATTCGAAGCGTGAACGGTTCAAGACAGAAGTTGTTTCAACGTCCTGGGGCCAGAGAAGTGAGATAGAAGGCTGGCGGTAGGATCTCGAGAGCTCTTTGCGGTAAGAACGTCGTTGAGTTGTCTCACTGTACGTCCTCCAATACGCTGGCTGGGCCGTTGTAGCGATTGTGTGTACCAAAGGCGGTTGTCTCTGGAGCGAAGATGTCTAAAGTTGGCAGGCTGACGATCGATCGCCGGGACTGTTTTGGTGGCAGTGGGGCCGCGTCGTTGGAGGAACGAGAGCTCTAGAACTCTAGAACTCAATACTCGTCACTATACAATTGTGTAAAAAGCGAGTAGAAGAATACGGACACCAGAGTCATACAAAGGTGTGATGGTGCGAAATGGTCTGGGTCGTGCTGGTGGCCATGTGCGCTCTTGGGCACGCTGCGTTTCCTGCCACCGGGCTAGAAGTCGATGGCTGGGAAAGCAGTGCCGAAACACGCCTGTGCGCCCTTCATGCACGCAATTTGCGAGCCTTTCCAACGTCATACAATCAATGGTCGGCAGTACTGGCAAGTGTCCATTTGCTCGCAAGGATAACGTAGATATCGTGTATACGCGGTCGTTGGGCGATGGCTTGTACGTGCGGACCGAAGAGAAATACATGTATGCATGTAGCTATTGTTAGCAGCTCGTGCTGCGGTAGACGAGAAGAAGACCATGCACTCGTTTCCTTCCAGCTGAAATGAACCGACACCGACTGCAGGCATCGCAATAGATGGCGGCGTGAGAAGCAGACCCTCTCTGTTTAATGAACGGTTTCACAGATCCACGAAAGCCACGTGGTGGCGCACTCAACAGTGCCATGTGCCCGGTTCCTTGGATTGAGACGATGTGTTCGTGCGCTTTTTCTGGCAGAGGCGTGTGCACCAAGGCCATTTGAGGTGACTGTCGAGCATTATTAATCGTGTTGGCAAGGTCAGGGTCAAGGGCAGAGGTTGAAAGATTAGATGATGGGCATGACGCCGGCTTTGTGTTTGCGTGGTACATGTGACCTCGTGACTTCGATCAGATGGATTGTGGCATTTCATGTATTTTACACAGCGACGGAGACACACCATGGAGCATAACATTGAGCAAGCGAGGAATATGAATTTTTGAACACTTTCTTTCTCATATCTGCATACAAGCCGATGCATAGCGGCCTTTACGATGGCACTCGACGCCACGTCGTACTCTCTTCTCAATGGTAACACTCAAAAGCGCAAGTGTACACCAACTTTCAAAATAAAAGATTTTGTCCCATCCTTTGCAAGTAAAATATAAAACGCCAGCCCTAATTCTTTTCGATGAACGCCCCGTCGCCTCATGCGCCTGATGCCGAGCATACTATACACGATCGTCCAAGGCGCAGGCGGAGGGCGCGGTACTGGAGTGGTCGAAGGCACCTTTAGCCTTTACGACCCTTCTTGCCCGGCTTGCCGACGATTCTCTTCTGTTTCCTGTCGGGCACGCAAGCTGGCTTGTTGCGCTTCGCCTGCGTCTTTCTGTTTTGCTTTACACGAACCTCGGGCAACGATTTCTACTCGCTGTCCGACTCGTCCTTAGCGACAGACTTGCGCTTCTCCTTCTTCTCTTTCTTCTCCTTCTTGGCCTTCTTGCGCTCAGCCTTCTCCTCGGCGGTCTCGCCGTCGTGCTTGCGCTTCTTCTTCTTGTCGCCGTCGTCAGAGACATCGATGTTGGTAGGGGGCACAGCAGGTGCGTCGGCCATCTCAGCCTTGGAGGGGAGCTCAGAGCCCTTGTCGAGGTGGCCCTCCTTGACGGGAGCGGCCTCAATGGCGCCGCCCTCGGTCTGAGCGTTGGAAGCAGCAAGGGGCTCGTTGAAGTCCTTGTACTCCTTCTTCCACGAGGCGGGAGTGGCCTCGTTGGCACGACCGTACTTGTCAAGCTTGCCAGACTCCTTCATCTGCTTCTTGGTGGTGGCGGTGGGGCCCAATCCCCAGCGGCGGGGGTAGAGGTCACGCTCCATAATGCAACGCTTGACCTTGGCAACAACACCGTGGTCGCATGAAGACATCTCGACGGTGGACATCTGGGCAATACCAATGGCGATAGCCTCACCCTTGGTGGTGATAAGGACAATCTCCTCGTAGACATCAATGCCAGACTCGTAGCGGAGGAGACCAGGAAGCATGAGCTTGGCACCGTAGCAGACGGCGTTGACAGCGCTGTCCTTCACGACCACACGCTTGTAGCCGGTAAGGAGAGACTCGAGAGGAGAGATGACGGCGCGGAGGGCAGACTCGTCGCGCTGGTTGTCGTAGATCCACTGAGCGTCGAGAACATCGTGGAGAGTGGCCATGCCGTTCTTCTCGTCCATGGCACCAGAGCGCACACGACGGAGCTCCTGCATGTGACCGCCGACACCGAGGAGGAGACCAAGGTGGACACAGAGGGTACGGATGTAGGTACCGGCCTCGCAAGAAACGTGGAAGACAGCGAGCTGGCGCTCGTTGTCGAATTCGAGGAGCTTGCTGGAGTAGATGGAACGGATACGGAGCTGCCTCTTGACAGCGGAAATAAGAGGAGGACGCTGGAAGAGAGCACCGGTGAGGGTCTCGAGGGCGCGGGCGAGCTGGGCCTCTCCGCCAGGGAGCTTGCCGTGCAGACGGAGGACTGCAACATATTCCTTTCCGGCGCCCTGCTGGCTCTTCACGAGACGGGTAGCGCGGTCAATGCAGACAATCAAGCATCCAGTGACCTTGGGATCGAGAGTTCCAGAGTGACCAGTGCGCTCAACACGGAGCATGCGCTTAAGCCATGCCACGACTTCGTGGGAGGAGGGGTTGGAGGGCTTGTCGAGGTTGATGACACCGGAGGAGACGTAGGAGGCAAGGTCGCGGCGGAGAGGGTTGCAACCAGCGGGAATCGGGGTGAAGTGACCGGTACGGACCAGGACTGCGGGTTTCTGTTAGTCGCGCGCGCCAAATGATAATGTAGGTCAAGGAGTGCTGTCGCGCAGAGTCTGCGATCACACAGCGCTCCCTATAACCGGTTGATGTAGGGACATACGTTGATCCCAGTTCTTCAAGAGAAGAGGCCAGTCGGCGTAGTTGACATTGGGCGCAACGGCCTCGGGCTTGATGACAAGCTCTTCATCCTGCCTGACGAGAGCCATACTGAGTGTTTGCTGCGAGTATGTGGCTCGGGTTGGGTGGTTGCTCGTCGTGGATCGCAAGCTCCAAGGAAAATTCGATAGAACTTGAGGTAGCTCCGAAAACCGAGAACGCCAAGCGCGTGGCCCGAGCGCTGCGGCGGCGGTGGTGCAGCAAGCAGCGTCACAGAAAGTGGCTGGTATTGTCGGTATTGTACAGTGAATGACAATGGTGGATATATATGTATACATGTATATATCGGCACAGACATGGCTTGTGAGTGCTTTCACTGACGACAATCACTCAGGACGGCTGAGATTAGCTTCAAGATCAGTCTGATGGTGATGAAGACTTCTTATGATGTGAACCTGCGCTTGCTCCTGTTCCTGTTTGCTAGGTCTCGTGTACGCATGTCTTTGTCGAGCAAAGTCTTATGAAGTTACGCTCCACATGAGATCTGCTATTGAGTGACCATACACGTCTTGCTCGAATCGCACGGAACCCTTTTCATGTGACAGGCAGACTGGCGCTCATGGTTCGGACACATGGCAGAGGCAAATTGTATCATCTGCGACAAAATATCATTGAATGTATTCTATACTACGTCAAACCTCAGATGCGGTCTGGGAATGCTGAAAGGCATCTTTGAATTGCTCGATCATGCTATGCCTCAAAAAGAGTTTATTCGCCCTGCCTTATGTGCTTCTCCACCGTGCCTGACCATGACCATCAAAGAAAGAGAAAACGAGAGTCTAAAATCCAAAAAAAAAAACGTAACGACAGCCTGGGTATCAATTTGTGCGGGTTTGTAGGCTGCGTCTTCCGCGCCGTATCCCGAATTGTCACCAAACGCCACCTGAACCAAAAGGAAATCGACCGCCCGGTGTTGAGCGTGTTGGCCCGCCATATCCTTGTGATCGTGCTCGCAGAAACCATGTGACCGTCGGGTCCATCGTAGGAACGACCGTCGAGGGTATCCACGTTGTCGCAGGTCCAGCTGCGAGGTTGTTCGTGATGGTTGACTTTACTTTGCGCTCTCCTCGTTGTTTTGGCTGTTAGAGAGGTTGCGGGCGAACAGAGCGCGGCGGGTGGAGTCGCTGCCGTGTCTATTGGAGTGTCAGTCAATATTCTGGCATTGTAATCGATCGTCCTTCGAACGATAATTTGTCAATGGAAACATACCCCTTATTGATCTGCCTCTGCTTGAAAGAGGACAGTTTCTGGCTTGCAGGGCTCATGATGGCGTCCGATGGGCTGACGTACAGAGGGTTGCTGGATTTCAAGTTAGTACATATACTCTTGTCCGTCTCAATAGCCCCGATGACATTGATTCCGACATGGTTCTTTCATCTTTGCGGTTCCAGTTCCAGCGAACGTACCTCTTATCCATGGCAGCCTTCACCTGCTTGTGCTGCTCCGTCTCATGAGACTGATTCTCTTGCCCAGTGGCCGATGCGGTCGCATTGGGCGACTGGAATGGGTTCTGGCCTGACATGGTCGGAACGTTGGTATCGCGGGCGAACAAAGCTGGCATTTGCGCTCGGTCTGTGAATTTGTTTGATGCGGCTTTTGTGTTTGAAAACTGGTGTTTTGAAAATTGCGTCCCGGTAGTAGTTGTTTTGTCTGTAGCGAAGGCTTTGAAGTGTTTGCATGCGACTGTGGGTTGTTGCGTTCCTTTTGTGCAGATCCTGTTTTGCGCCGATGTTTCTTCAAGAGTCTGAAGGTGTGTTTTGGCCAGTGTGTTCACCGGGCAACAGAAATTCGAGAGAGGGACGTCGATTCAGGCAGCGGATCGAGAGCCCACTTTGGGTTCGAGTCCGTCATGAGGATCGGCTCGGCACATACATACAATAACATGAATGTCAGTGTTGTCTATCTGCCGTCTTGAATCTAGATGAAAGGCGGCGTTTCGACGTCCACAAGACCTCACCTCAGTGCTGTCATGAGAAAGCATAACCCCAAACCCTGACCCTGTGCATATTTCCTTGTCACCAATTTTTGCTTTGCAACACACATTTGCTGGTGACTTGCGGTGCTTTGTGGTATCTTTTCGTATGCAGAATGATAAAACGTATTCGTTGGCTTTGCGTAAAGCGTGCGGAGAGTGTTGCGAGGCTGTTGTGTGGTTTCGTCGGTCGACCGAAATTGGTCTATCAACTTTTGACTGTCCCGTTATGTGCTCGGTCAATGAAATTACTTGAGTCGCGCATCGCGAAAGGCGATGCGGACACGACAACATGGGCGTGGCGGTATATGTCTTATAATTCTACGCATGATGGTGGACAACCAGACTTAGGTTATGTACAATGTACATGTAAATAAACAGCAGCGGAAAGAGTTGGGGCTCGAGACAAGGCATGGATTTTAAGATGTTGCTCAGCATACCGATACTTAAAGACAACGACAAAGACGTCAAGCATATGCAACAGGTCTGAATCGAGGCAATGAGAGCCCAAGAATTGCACAACACACACAGACAAGTATCACAAACCACATAGCAAGATCAAACGGAACAAAAGTCAAAATTAAGACGGTGCATTTCCATATTGCTCAACATCTAATCCAGTACAGAAAACCACAAGCCGTGACTCAAAAAGCACAGCAACATCCGCACGGAATTTTCAAAAAAGAGCAAAGGCTGTTGGTATCCAAAAAAGCGAAAAGAAGAAAGCCGCCCGGAAGAGTGTAGGTCCCGGAGTGATCCATGACCTGGTGACTTAATAGAAAGGGAGACTTGCGTCCAGGCAATTTGCGCGCCTGCTCTTCGCAGCGCACAAATAGAAACGGAAATGCTGACCTAGCAGCGAAAAGAAAGAAACAAAGGTGGCTTTTCCCACATCCGTCGTGGTGGAGGCCGCCCTCAAATTATGCCCTGTACCCACGCCCAATGCTGGGCTCACAATCTGCTCCCAAGCATGATTGCCCTCGATCAAAAATCCCAAGTGTCGGCGCCGTATAAACTTCTTGCTGTCGTCGTTTTAATTCATGTCGGGTTCTATTGTTTTCGTCGTTATAAGGCGTTGACTCGCATGCCTGCAGGGAGTGCCATGGTGTCAGTGCTCATGTGTTGGCCGTTGACAGCGAACTTTGCCATCGACAGATCGTCGTCCATGAGTCCCATGCCGATCCCTGAGTCGTCGATGTCCGTTTCTTGTTGCAGCTGAGATGATGCTTGTGACATCGGCTGCGGCATGAAGAATGCTGGATTATCGTGTAAGGTTTGTTGGTGGTTCATGACAGGCATTGCTGAGTGAGGTCGGGTGGGAGCCTCGAATGAGGCGTTGCGCTGGAGGTGCGCAGGAAACATCGGGTTCGCGGAATGCGTGGGACCGCTGGGCTCAGGCGCCATGCTGCCCATACGGCTGGCGCTACCGCTAGCACTCACACTGTTGCCATTCACTGTGCCCTCGAGTGTAGGAGACTGCTGCATGCTGTGTCGCATGAGGCCATCGTTCGTCGCTTCTGGCTCTAGAAAGCCACCCATCTCTGCAAGCCATAGTGACATCTCGTCGACAAAGATTTTCAGTACCCACCAGTGACCGTAACTCTGGCCGTTCATGATTGTGATATCCCTTAGCGCAGCTGTGCCGACAGCCGAAATGCAGTGAAGAAGTACTCTGGTCTCGGCCTTCGGGAAGCGAGCTGGCAAGGACGAGATAAATGAAGACCATCGATCGAGAATCGTCTCAGTCGAGACATTGGACGGGCCGGAGTTTGGTCGAGTCATTTGACCCTGCAGATATGAAGCGAAAGATCCATTCTCTTCGAAATTGTATGCCTGGAAGCCGTAAGGATCGTCCTGGTACTCGGGTGCTTGCAAAGGCTCGAGGAGACTGCGCATCTCGGTCGTAAGAATTTTGTATGATTCTTCGTAGCCACAGTTCGGAAGCTCAGCCTCCATAACGCGTTTTGGGTTGACCTTAGTGAGCCACTCGAACCACATCTGCTCACGGTTTTGGTCAATGGTCAGCAGATTGGCTGCTGCGTGCGCCGACTGGTTGACTCGGATGAGACGGTGAAGTAGCGAAGCGAAGACGGCTGCTGGCTTCAGTTTGGCGTCGAGTACATGTGCGGGTTGAGAGCTGAAAGTTTTTGCGATGTGTCCGTGGAGGTTGGCTGAAATGTTGGAGAGGATGTTGATCACCACGACAGGCGCAGCCTGCAGCGTTAAGCGACTAACAAAACGGACCATCGTCCTGTACATGACAAGATCGCATTGTTGTATCCAAGGTGCGATGTTAGCGTGCGTGAATAGCTTCTGCACGGGTACAGTAAGGGTACCGTGGAACGAAGTGTAGAGCCGGAAAAACTGTTTCTCTTTGCAGAATCGAATGCTGTCGATAAGTGAGGTACAGTGAGTGCGGTACAGTGCTGCTAAAGCCTCGGCAGTGTCGACGTCGGTGCGAGGAGGTAGATATGGGTGTATAGACGGCAGGCTGACGGGCTCGTTCTCGGTGAAAGGTGGCAAATTGCTCGAAGGGAAGCGAAGCGTGTGGTTGTATGACAACGACTCCACAGTACCTTGTTGCATACCTCGCGTATCTGGCCACGCGAAAGCACGGCCCTGTGAGGGTGGACCGCGAGGTGTGGGTGGGTTCGCAGGCTGGGTGTCGAAGCTGCCATCAACAGAAGGGAATGCAGCAGTGTCGGCTTGAAGGCGAGGCATCGTGTTGAAGTCAATTTGCTGCGTGCTGGCAGATTCACTTCTTCGCAGACGGCTTTCCACATTGGGGAAGTTGGCACCAGCCCAAGCTGCAGTAGCCTGAGCTGAGGGTTCCTCCTCGAGAGCGAGATCCACGTAGTGATATTTGCTCTCGCCACGAACACCCAGTCGTCGTGTCTGGATACCGGGGAAGATGACGCGAACAAGTTTGCCGAAAGAAGCTGGGTTGAGTGGGACGACGCGTTCGGTGCCACATCGAGTGGCGTACTGCGAGTAGACTCTGTTACGAGGAACCGACGTCTTTGCGGGCTTGCACACGGCGCGTAGCCTGTTCTGGTCAGCAAGCAATACGTGATGGACAGGACAAAAGGACTTACCAAAGCATGGCAAACAACTGCTTGGTCTTTTCTGCCATTGGCGTCCGCTCCTTCTGGATGACCTCTTGCGCCACCTCGGGAAGCGGCCTGCCTTCATTCCGTGACAACATCTCTCGAAGTTCCTTGTCATTGGTAGCTGTGACGGCAGATCCCTTCCTTCGCTTGTCTTCCGGCGCGTCTGGTGCAGACTGTAAAGGCATCGAGCCAACTCTGACGTGGTTGGAGAATTGCATGTCCTGCATAAAAGGCGAGTCCTGGGGAGCGCCGTATCCGCCAGGCATGGGGAACGACACACTCTGTGCGTGCTGATGACCCATATGTTGAGGTTGATGCGCAAAAGGAGCTACGTTCGGGTCCATGCTGGCGTGATATTGTAGTAGTGCCTCCTCCGGACCTGCCATGTATAGGTCGTGTGCTGACTGTGCATTGTGTTGCGCTTCGCGCGTAGATACTGCGCTTGTTGTTGAGGCTCGCGAATCGGGTCTCTGGGGTGGTTGCGATAGAGTCGTATGTGTGCGATGTCTGGCGGCCATGTTATTCATGTTGGCGGTGGAAACGAGAGGAAGCCGGGTGCTTGGGCGAGCTGGGCGGACTGCGAGCGGCGATGTCAGTACTCGCTCGATGCCGTCCGAGATGGTTACTGGGACAGCGCAGGCGTGTCAGATGTCGTACCTATCCAAGACAATAAGGCTGCGGGTTAGTGAGGTCCAGGACGTCGCCGGGCGGTGGTGCAGGGCGTCAGGCAGAGGATGCCGTCGTCGCGGAGGCGTGTCTGTCGGCGGCAGAAGGATGTTCGAGGCCAGGCCGGATATTTGATAGGCAGATTGTTTTCTAAACAGACGACATGTTCGTGCGCCAGAGGTCTCACACGAAGTTCTTGCGTCAACGGCACCCGCGCGACTAGTCTCACCGAGGGTAATTGGGATGGAGTTGTGTTTACGATGAAAACAAGCCCGGCAAGCACGGAGCAACGTGGGCGCTTTTCCGCAACGGGACGCCTGCGATCAGCTGCGCCGCCAGACAAGCATCGCCTGCACTGCACAAATGCGAATGTGAATAGTATGAATTATTAATATTGCGTGTTCGTATACACGATTCATGAAGCATTTCCCAGAGCGGTAGTCAATGTAATCTCGGATATGCCATATAGTCTACACAACGGTGGTGCATGCCTCTTAGAGAAACCGTCAAGTCGTTGGTCCCACATTCATAGCAAGTCGTCATAAGTTGGCATGCTCCAATGCTTCTACGTGCACATGGCTACACTATTGGATTCTCCACCTACTGCTCAGACTCATATAGGCAAGTGTGGTCTAAAAGGTACACCGCCTACTGGACATGTACGTTCAATGGTTCCCTTATCATAAACCACAGCAAACATTTGCAAGGTAGCTCGTGGGACCTCTGTCAGCGACAGCTCACGTGATGAGCGTCATCATCGATCACGCTACCAATGTTTACATGACGGAGTTGGTGGCTTTTATGTTGATATCCTTTTTCTGTATACAAGCCATGACGAACGCCCAAGGTGGACATTGCAGGCTTTGAATAGGAGTACATGCGTGCTCAATAACTGATTTGATGTTGCAAAAGCCATGAACAATGCCCCTACGAGGCCCGCGCCGTTGATGTCTTGCTAGCAGATAATCAAACGAGATGCGCCGTGCGTTAAGCCTCTCACGTGACAAGCGTCATGGTATTTCCCAGATTGACAGTATCAATGATACCTAGACCTTTCGCAGTAGCCCAGGAGACACTGGTTGGGAACAAAGTGTGATAGCTTCACGATATGGTGATACAGTGTACTGCTTGGATGTCACGATATAATCAACATGTTTGCCATACGATCTCATGTCATGCGAACAGACGGCAAATAGCTCATGTTGAGAGCTGCAAGCGCCAAGCCCAAGTGGCCTGCGTCACCCAGCTCCAACGCACTGGTCGCTTTGCTTCCACTCCTCTCCGCCCGCAATTACACTCTCCTCGCAATCAAGCGATCAATCAAGACATCCGGCACGGAACCGTTCCACTTCTTCAGTCGCAACTCAATTACCACCTCCTCAGACCGCCAATATGAGCTCCCAAGCAGGTTCCATCCAGGACAAGGGTGCGTCGCGGCTATCAGACCCCGCAAGCGCTGCTGCTATCGTGGCCTTCCCAACACACACTGACAGCCTTGACAGCGCAGTTCCACCTGTCCCAGCTCGACAAGGAGCTGTCCAAGTACCCGCAGCTGCAGCAGTTTGAGCAGCAGACCAACGTTCCCAAGGTCTACGTTGTTCTCGGCCTCGGCGCTCTCTACTTCTTCCTTATCTTCTTCAACATCGCTGGAGAGTTCCTCGTGAACACCGCTGGCTTCGTCATCCCCGCCTACTACTCCCTCCAGGCCCTCTTCACCTCCAGCAAGAGCGATGACACCCAATGGTTGACCGTGAGTTGAACCTCCTCTTCCACTTTTTATGTTGGGAATCTACACCAAGCTTACATGAGCTGACATTGTGCGCAAACAGTACTGGGTCACCTACGCCTTCCTCACCGTTGTTGAGTCCGCCATCAACGCCGTCTACTGGTTCCCCTTCTACTACGTCTTCAAGTTTGTGCTCGTCCTCTGGATGGCACTTCCCCAGACTGGGTAATTATACTCGCGATACACGAATCTTTCGGAGCAGGATACTGACTTTTACAATCAGTGGCGCCCAGATCATCTTCCGCTCCCTCCTCCAGCCGCTCTTCGCGCGCTTCTTCGACAACAGTGGGTCCTCCACTGCCAGCAAACTTAGGAGCCAGGCTGACGCAGCTACAGGCAAGAGCCAGTAAATGCTGCGCGACAATCTTGACAACATGAAAGCACTTTAGCGCAGTAACCACGAGACAACGACCATGCTGCGCACTGGACGAGCGAAACGAGCGATCACGATCAACTTGAACACTGAGTGTTTTCAGAAACGAATTATGGCGGTGAGAGACAATTGTTGAGGAAGCCTTGAGAATGCAAAGATGAAGCGTTAATGGTCAGAGCGGACAGACGGCGATGGCTTGCCAGTCGTTCTGTTCGCGATTTTATTTGGTTATGCCGACATCGGGATTCGCGTGCTGCAATCCATCTTATGTGATAGATCTTCTGAGAATGGCATACGAGTTGTTCCATTGCGACGAATCATGCCCAATGATTTCTCCTTCCCATCCAGCTTCATTCAACAGGCAGATCGCATATTGCGGCTAGCAGTGAAGAGATGGGTGATTCTGCGCGATCTGGTAATCATTTCTTGAGGAGCAGCGCCCAGAAGAAATTCTGGTACGTGAAATCACCTTGGTCATCATGTGTGGTTCAAACATGCCTCCAGTCGCAGTGTTTATCCCGGTGCTTGGTAAAGCACAATTCCCCTCGGGAAATCGTCACTGACATCCATGACTCTGCCACAAGCGACACCATTTTGCATCTTGTGCATCCGGATTCCAGCATGAGCAACAGCCCTTATAGACCTTCCAGCAACTCCCATCTCAATCCGCCTCGCCAATGCCGAACTCCTCCATCACCTTCACAACTCGACAATCGCGTTTGTCAGCGATCAACCCCATCAGTCCCTGCCCTATGTCTTTGATCTCATTGTACTTGTGAAGTAAAGCAATGTGTCCTTTCACCACTGAGCCAGAGCTTTTCAACGCTGACGCCAAAAGCTCGTCTTCAGACAGTGGCTCACCGGAAGGGTTTGTCGTGGGCAATGGAAGACCTGAGGGCAGCTTGGCTTGGGTGGCGAGTTCAAGGCGTTGTGCTTTGAGGTCTAAGAGGGTTTGCTCGAGAGCTGCCTTTTTCGCTTCACGTGCTGTTAGGCGAGGATTGGTGGGTTTGGTCTCTGAGGCGGTGTTTGACGTTGTGCTAGGTTCTGGGCCGTCTGATGACGGTGGCGCCGTGGAAGGATCCATTGGCTTGATCGACTCTTGTGATTGGGAAGACATGTTGTAGCTTTTGTAGGTCGAGAAGAGCGAGGCTAGCTGCGGATTCTGGTTCGAACAATCTCGCTTGATCTTTCTGTTTCTTCCTCAATGCAAATCGATGTGTGCTGAGCGTGATGCTTCGTGAATATTGTCGTGTTCAGAGGTCACGTCGAGGTGCAAAGCCAATCAGAAGGAGCGATCGCGAAGCTGACAGCCAGCCTCGCGGCTGCACCGGATCCAGGGTTTAGTTCGCGATTATACGGAGGTAACGCTGCATCCTTCGCCTCCTTCTCCACCATCACCAACACATACCACAACATAATGGCCACTTTCAGGACGCGGCCTGCGCTACTTGCGCTCACGATAGTGGCGTTCATTGCGCCCCGAGTCGTCTCACATGGCGGCCACGAAGCCATCCCCGAAGGCGAGGCCATCTCCGGAGAACCTATGGACACAACTCTCTGGATCCACATCCTATTACAGACTCTGGCATGGGGTATTCTATTCCCCACCGGTATGGTCCTTGGACTCGTAAAGTCACGATGGCACGTCCCTACACAGATCCTTGGAACCGCAATCGCAGTGCTGGGTTACTTCTTGGGACATCTCCACAAAGGCAGACAATTCGCGTACTCAGCTCATGCTGGTTTCGCTAACTGGTTGATGCTCATGCTCGTTGTGCAAGTTGTTTTGGGCATTTACTTGAGGCTGCATTTGGAGAAGGGGTTCCTCGGAAAGATTAGACCATACCAGGTTAAGGCGCATGGTATTTTGGGTGGTGTCATGCCAGTGGCTGCCTGGGTACAAATGGTCTTCGGTGGAATTGCGAGTCAAGGCTTCTGCCGCGGAGATCATACCGGACAGTGTGCGGCGCACTTCATCATGGGCTCTGCGTTCGTTGGGTACGGCATCGTGCTCACGATCATTCTCTTGAACGGCCAGCAACTTTTGAAGAGAAGTGGAAGAAGTCAGGAGTTCTGGGACAGCTTGGTGATCAGTCTTTGGGGATGCGTCAACACATTCACTGAACACAGGTGGGGAGGTCCATGGGTTGCAAATGACTTGCAGCACACCAGCATGGGCATCATTTGGTGGGCGGCTGGTCTTGTCGGTATTTGGCTCTCGCGCGATCGCCAGGGTCGCCCTCGCCGCAACCTGATTCCTGCCATCGTGATCATGATGACTGGGTGGGGCATGAGCGGTCACCCACAAAGCCTCGACCTCAGCACACACGTCCATGCTGTGTTCGGATACTCGCTTATGGCTGCAGGCCTGACCAGAATCATTGAGATCAGCTTCATCCTTCGTGACAAGACCACCCTCAATGTTACCCCGGATGGCCAGAACGACGACGAGATCAACAGCTTCCAATATCTCACGCCGTTCTTGCTCTATGCTAGTGGCTTCCTCTTCATGGGCGCCACCGAAGAACAGATGCAGCTACTTAGTGACCATCATGTCACACACGTATCGTACATTCTGATACTTTTCAGCATCAGCTTTTTGCTCTTCCTCTGTAAGTTTTTTCACGACCCACTGCACATCTTTTTCGTACTAACAAACATTAGTTGTCCTTATGCTCACACACCTCTACTCTGCCCACATCCAGTCGCCACCAGTTCCCAAGAAGGATGAAGAAAGATCCAGCACCAATGGTCATGCAGTTCTGCCCAGTGCTGCAGATCGCCAGGCAGCAGATGCACAGGAGTTTGAGCTTGACGGTCTCATGAGCGATGACGATGACGACGCTGAGACAGCAGCAAAGTACGGCAATGGAAGGCTTAGATCATAATTTTCGACAAGTTGTAATTTTGTAGAGTACCAAGCGATGTACCAGCATATTTGTCTAATCATTGCTGTGTTTATTTGATCCATATGTAGGTAGGCGTGGTGATTAAAAGATTCCTCGAGGGAGCTTAAATATCGTCCCAGACCGGACTTCGTGAACATGGCAGCCGCGACAAGGTGCGGCGGTGGGACGAGTGCCCATACAAGAATCAAAGCACATTCACTTAATTGATGAGGCCTGGTCGCACCGACGAATATAACCCTGCAGCTTGACATTAATATTCGCAAATTATAGGATACAGCTCCATCAACCTTATCGCGCTAAGATGGAGGGTCTACACGTCATCCTTGACGTTCTTACACGATCACTTAGTACAAAGATGAATGCAAGTGATATGTAGCGATTTTATGCCTGTTTGTTACACAAATTACCACGTGGACTGCACGTGATTCCATCTGTCTTTTCACTACGTCTCTTCTGCAATCGCTTCGCAGCTCACATTGGTCTCGGGACCTGGGTAGTTACTTCCTTAAGTTCGGCTTACCGCGCGATCGCTGCTACCGGCATATCTACTGATAGGATACAACATTCCGGACGGGTATTCCACGATATACGAGAACTGTACTTAGACCGATTGAATCATTCGGCGGTATGGAGAACATTAAAAATGCCATTGGCTTGGGCTCGACCGAGCAGCAGGGCCGTGAGCCCGTGAACGGCGCCACTGGTGCCGGCACTGCAGGCGAGCCGTATGACCAGGGCAATACAGATGGTAAGTGACCTTACATGGTTTTGTCCAAGGATATCTGGCGCCGGGAGTTTATCCCTAGACCTGTGCTTACACTGTTCCAGATCCTAGCCTAGGCGGAAAAGCTCCCCAGCACACAGATGTCGCTACCAATGGCAAAAGTTGCAAGAAGTATGCCTACACCACCCTCATCACTCGCGGCAGCTACCTTGCTGGTGTTATCATCCTAGCCCATACTCTTCGCAAGCACGGCTCGAAGTACCCCTTGATCGTCTTCTACACGTCTGGAGTCGCAGAATCTGCTGTGAAGGCCCTCGAGCTAGAGAAGGACAAGCTAAATCTGATCCTCCGAAAGGTTGATCTGTTGCTACCTCGTGAAAACGTCAAAGTCTGGTTGATCGCTGAGCGTTTTACCGATACCTGGACCAAGCTTCGCGTCTTCGAGGTCTTCGACTATGATGCTGTCTGCTATCTTGACGCCGACATGGCGATATACAACCGTAGTATGGACTGTGTTTTCGACCGTGAGGCTGATCTGCCAAGGGATTGGATTGCTGCCAACCACGCCTGTGTCTGCAACAAGGAACGTGATCCTTGGGCTCCAGACGACTGGCGTGAGGAGAATTGCGCTTATACGCCTCTCGAGCACCCATCAGCTCTGACGAAACCGACTCAAGTCACGCCAGAATCTAGACCAACGCACCATTTGCTCAACTCTGGGATGTTCCTTTACCACCCTTCCAAGCAGCTGTGGGATCAGATGCTCGAGTTCTTCAACACGACCGACAAGCTGTCCGAATTCAAGTTCCCGGACCAAGACTTCCTGGCTGAGTTCTTCAGAAACAAGTGGCAGAGTATTGGATGGCAGTTCAACGCACTAAAGACGATGAGGTACTGGCATCCTAAGATGTGGAGGGACGACTCAGTGATCTGTCTCCACTATATCGTGGACAAGCCATGGGCTGGTAGAGTCAAGGAGGACGGCACAGCTGGATACAAGGGCAACGACGGCGAAACGCACAAGTGGTGGTGGAACAACTGGGAAGAGTATGTGAGTGAAAGAAAGGCGGAGGGCAAGGACGAGGTCTTGCAGCTGCTTAAGAAGTATGTTGCAAGCCCACGAGGCGAGGACGGCGAGCAAGATCCTGACATGCTTGCTATTGGCACTGGCGCGCAGAAGTTTGCCAACAATGAAAAGCCTGAGGACGCCGGCAAGTCGAAGGATGAAGCGCAGCCCAAGGTCGGTGGCCAGCCACTGCGAAAGAAGATGTTGGGAGAGCGTGGACATGGACCTGTCGTTCATCCGAATGGCGCTGCGCAGATGCCGCAGTAGAGAACTGGTCGTGCGCTGGGTTGACAAGCCGATGCAGGTGGCACCAAGACCACTATGGCCTACATATAGAATGACCCTCGCAGGGCCAATGAAGCGAGAGAGAAATCGTTTCGTCTAGCGAGAACATCCTCCAGGTGGTCGCCGAGTGAAGGAACATCGATTCCAGTGAAGGCCTAATCGTCTGCTGCGTGCATGTAATTGAGGACTCGAGATACAGCGGTGTCAGCCTCGGTGTCCTCGTTTGTCCTCAGTCCTCAGTGGCTGAGTCATCTTCACATTGTGGCATTTGTCTTTGTCCTCGGTATTTGTTTATAAAGAAACAATGTCCCTGTGTGAATATGATCCTCAGATACTACCTCCCTGCACTGCAACAGTCTGCTCTTCACGATCATGGGTAAACTACGTGCCAAACGCCGCGCTGCTGAGCGCCGCCGCAACCTCGATGGATCGGATTCAGGGTCGACGTCAGAGATCGACGCTCCAGCTTCAATAATTTCCGCGGATTCGCGATCTACATCAAGCATCTCTGACACTGAGAGCAACAACACAAACAAGAGCGACGACGACACGCTGGCGGATTTGGTGCAGGAGGTGTCCTTGGGCGACTCGGCTCCGCAGTCCAAGTCCAAGCAGAAGCAGAAGCAGAAACAGAAGCAGAAGACCGACAAAGCCAACCCTTCTGTGCCTCGCAGTCTGCCTTCACCACCTTCCACTCCCGCCCCCATGGCTGTCGCACGCGCTGCACCTCTGCTTATCTGCAGTTTGGGAAACCCCGGCTCTACCTATGCGAACACAATGCACAGCGCTGGCCACACGGTCTTGAAAAAGTTGTCTGAGCGCCTTGAGTTCCAGTCCTACCAGAAGAGCCGGCCTCATGGCAGTGGTCTTGTCAGCAAGCCAGCTACGCCTAGCGACAGCGACTGGACGCTCTGGCAGAGCACGTCGCTCATGAACATCTCGGGCAAGGGTGTCAAAGCGGCGCACAACACGTGGGCGCAAGACAAGGCTGCGGGCGAAGGAAAGCTTGTCATCGTGCACGACGAGCTTGAGAAGCCACTCGGCGCTGTCAACCTGAACATCAGGCAAGGCGCGAGCGCGAAGGGCCACAACGGGCTTAAGAGCATCATGTCGAGCATCGGTAACGTGCCGTTCGTGAGGATCGGTATCGGCATTGGCAGGCCCGTGAGTCGAGAGCCAAAGGATGTCGCAAACTACGTTATGCGCAAGATGACTCCAGTGGAAAGGGCGAAGATCGAGGGCTGCGTCGATGAGGTTATTGCGAAGCTGAAAGAGCTGGAGAGTGGGTGAAGGCAGTTCTCCATCTGCACCACCCCTGATGCCAAAACTCAGCCGATGAGCCGCTTTCTACCAAATGGGGCGCCGACACAGACTGCGGCCGAGATCTTCCAACAGCCTGTATGATTCGACATGGAGCTTGCGATGAACGGCGAGTCGCATGTATGCGACCAAGATCTCCGGTCCGATCACATTTCCATCGCACCTCGACCGCATACCCAGAAATGGGATTACACATCAGCACCTGGCTGAAGATGATCACTTTACAAGATTCTCACATGATTGAGGTTTGACCTTGAGCATTCATGCACCATATGAAACCGTCTGGTTCCGCTGTGACGACAACTGCGAGTCTCGAATGCTGCGACCAACATAAAGCTGCGACCAGGACACCTGGACACCTTCAATCCGGATATGTCTCCACGAAAGCTCTGAGTAGCTCCAAATTGCACCACATTCCCCAGTCGCGATCTGTACATGTCCTTTGAGATTTTCAGGCCAGGCGCAAGATTGATCTCCGCATTCGCCTGACTTTACAATTCTTTGCTTCGATATTGGCTGCTGCAACAGCCCCCCACGAAATCTTCCGGTCAGCTATCTCCGCACTCAAGTCAGAGACCATACGAATAATCATCTCTTTGATATTCCCAAGTTCTCGAACTTGGACAATTGGACAGTTGAGCGTCTGCTCCGAACTCAAAATATGTCTTGGGTCAAGTAGAATATTTCAATATATGATGTCTATCTTTCGAGTTGTTCCATTTCTCCCTTTTGTCCATCTCTCATACGACTCCTCTTTTCATCTCGAACCCATCATGGTTCACGTGAGCGTCACCGGCCTCGTGGGCCTTTTGGCTACGTTTAGATCCGCAACTGCTGCTCCTCAGCGACAGGTCGGTTCGTCAGACCCGGCAACATGCGTTGCGGACAACTACTTGTACCGCAGTGGCTTGGTCTACAACATGAATGGCGGCAATTACAGGGTCCACTGTGCAAAGGATAGCTCAGGCGATACAACATCGTCCGAGCACATCGAGTTCGGCGGATTCGCAGCCTGCTTCGCATCTTGCGAGTTCAAGAGCGGCTGTGACGGCTTCACCTATGTCGGAGGCTTCTTCTCTGGCACCTGTTACTACAAACTTGACGTTGGCAGTCACTCCAACGCTGGTGATGATATGGTTACTTGCAAGAATCAGCATGGCGGGCCACCTGGAAGGAAGCCTGAACCTATTTCCAGCAGCTCAAGTCCAGCGCCTAGCGGATGGGCCTCTACGAGCTCTTCCAAATCTTCTTCGATGGCTTCCAGCTCTGCTTCTATGTCGACGAGCTTGTCTTCGTCGAATACAGCAGCCACTAGCACCAGCCCCAGTTCGGGCTCTAGTGGTCAAGGCTCCTCGAGCTCTTCAGGATCTGGTACCAGCGGCCAAGGTTCCTCAAGTTCGGCAGGATCTAGTACCAGCGTCGCAATCCCGACTTCTAGTGCCGTCGGACAGTGCCAGCAAGCCGTCAAGACTTACGGCAACACGTATCGCGATAGCGGTGGTTCATCTTACCAGCTCGAATGTGCCACAGATCATTATGGCGGCGACCTTACCAATGCGGGCTCCGACTCCTATCTCGGCTGCACTGCCATCTGCGATGCTAATCCAGACTGCATTGGATATACATACGTGCCAGGGGTTTGTTATCTCAAGAGCTCGTTGACTACCGCGTCGTCCAACCCTGCAGTCGACTTCGCTATAAATCTTAACAGGAACAGCAGCAGACCTGCCTCGTCGTCTGGCACTGCGTCTGGAACATCAAACACGGTATTCGTAGGAACCAGCACTGCGTCTGTGCCCTCCATCACCTCCGTCACCAGCATTCCTACTGCACAGCCAGGGTCTTGCGGTTATATCGCTGCAAATGGCACAAATATGTACACGGATGCCAACAACGAGCGGTACACAATCGAATGCCACACCGACCACAACGGCGGCGACTTGAGCGCTGCCGGCGCTAACACTTTCGTCGAATGCATGAGTATCTGTGACAAGACAGACAAGTGCATTGCTTTCTCCTGGGCTGGATCTAATGCAGGTAATGGTCCGGGTACTTGCTATTTGAAGAAAGAGATCACTGGCGAGGGACCTGACCCTGGCGTCGATTATGCCTACAAGAAGGCTGCCACGAATCTTTCCTCTTATTCGTCCTCCGCTTCGGTAAGTAGCGGTTCTACATCGACCTCCAAGGTTGCCTCTTCTAGCAGCATGATGTCTACTAGCAGCCAGCCATCGACATCGAAATCGACATCGACCTCGGCGTCTGCAACCACGTCTAGGGGAGTTACTACCACCACTGTGACAAGCTATTCGTCGTCTGCTCAGTCGACAAGCAATAAACCTACAGGAGGTCCTCCACCTGAACCTAAGCCGCCGGGCCCTGGCCCTGGACCTTCAGGTCGCCCAGATCCTGATCCCAAGGGACAGCCTGGTCCTGGTCCTGGCCCAGGAGGACGACCGGATCCTGATCCTAAAGGACCGCCTGGCCCTGGAGGACGTCCGAATGATGACCCCAAAGGACAGCCTGGTCCCGGAGGACGCCCAGATTCTGACCCACGCCCAGACCGTGATCCCAAGGGACAACCTGGCCCTGGACCTGGTGGACGACCAGAGCCTGATCCCAAAGGACAGCCTAGACCCGGACCTGGTGGACGCCCTGAGCCTCGTGACGTGGGCATGAACGAGCAAGACTCGCTTGAAACGAAGTCCCAACCCCATCATACCAAGTCCAAGAATCACTACTGGCCTCCGCATTTCTCTATGCCTACAATTGACAGTGGCTCCACGGTCACTAATTGGGTCACGAGCTCGCCCTCTACAGCTCCGACTATGTCTGCATCTTCTGTACAGCCATCGATGTCTAAACCCGAGCCACCAAAGCAATCAGCACTCTCAGGCGACGCAGCATGGTGCCAAGATTGGGTTCGTAAAGAGAAGTGGGAGGTACTGCGGGTCCAAGTCCTCGAAGGCGCTCCAAGATGGCGAGAGTGGCCACCCATGTGGATGGCGGACCCACCGCGTGGTAAGTACTGATTCGATCTTTCTGCGGGCTTGATTTTATTGCCAACGCTCTAACACTTCCTCACCAGACCAAAAAAGCTCACTCGCCGTCCTCACCGAAAAACACGCAAACGCCACACTATTTTTCGTCCACCCAGTCAGGAAAACCCTCGTGTCCTGGCATGACAACGACGACTGCGCTCTCCGCGAAGCGCAGATGACGCTTCCTCGCAAAGAAGTCATTTGGTCCAAAGACGAAGGTACTCCTGGCTTTGTTCACGACCGCCGCCTCTTCAAGTTCGGGCGGAAAGACTTTGGAGGGTGGATGATGTGTGATTTCTACGACGGCAAGAAACAGGTGATGTGGTGGGACAAGCGCGAGGAGTACGAGAAAATGGCTGACAGATACCCGTGTGCTATTGTATACTTTAGGTTTCAGGCCTGGAAGCTTGGAGGGTGTGATCTGACGAATGCCTCATGTGCAAAAGGTGGCAATTAACAAGACTGTTGGTTAAAAGTAGACAGACAGAGGTCTCGATCATAGGTGATCGTGGCAGTCGTGGAGGATAACAGTAGATTTTGAGGATCGTAATAAGATACATATGAGTTTTGGCACCACCTAGATCAAACACTTGAAGGTCTTATTGTCAATTCCGTGCCGATTTCGTTGTCAATGACTGCCACTGCTGTTGCACCCTTATGCTAATTATGGCGTGTCTTTTGCGTGCCAGCCCAAGGCATGCCTGTCATGACGAGTTTATTGCTGTGCTGTCTATTACGTCGATCAAGACATGGGTCTGCTGCAAGAGCCCGGATATTGATCTACGCTACTGCAGTGATTCGCGTTATGGTGGGGCGTTTGTGTGCGGCTGCCGGTTCCTGATGCGATGTCCGTCTTGCAGCCAGATCCTTGCTGCTCGTGGTGCTGGACGTGGTGTAAGCGGCGATTCGTGCAAGTATCAACACGTCAGGCTGAATGCGATCACTGCAGTGCTGCGTGTGATATTTCCACGTTGAAGTTGAATAATGTGTGGTCTGATAGCGTAGCCGGGACGATCATCTGCTGCCTGTCTCACTTCCCCACGCAGCGCCGGTTGTGCCTGGCGTTGCTCGCTGCCGTCGGCTCAGGCGCATTGCATTGTCTACATCCAGTTACGCCCACCACCATCATGCCGTCTCTCGCACATCGGTGATAATAACAACGTCAAGCCTGTTCATGTAGGCCTACTCATCCGCGCCGTTGCACCACCTTTCTTGCCTCCCCTCGCCAATCCACTCCCACATCCATGCGTTGCTCGCATCACTTCCGTCAGCATCATGGCCGAGGCTAGATCCGATCCTCAAGTTCGACCACCGCCGACAACCACAGGCATTTCACCCAATGTGTCCTCTTCAAATCCCTTGAGACAGCGCTTCCCACACCGCCAGTCAAGCAACAGTAGTCTCCGCTCGACACCTCCAGATCTGCCGCGCCGTCGGTCTTCCATCCTCTCGTACTCCAGCCTCGAAGATGCCGGCAGTTCGTTCGCCGATGACTTCTTGAACCCGTCCGCAACCAAGAGGTTGAAGAAGCAGAAGCAGGAGGAGGACAGCAATTGGCACTCTACACCGCTAGTGTTTGCGATCTTGCCAGCTCTCGCAGGGTTGCTCTTTAACAATGGCTCCGCGTTTGTCACGGATGTTTTATTGCTGGGGTTCGCTGCATTGTTCATGAACTGGTCTATACGTATACCGAGGGATTGGTACTATGCTGCGCAAGCTACACTACGAGATGTCGAGCCGGGCATGCCATCCTTTGCTGAAGCAATGGACGCCGACGATTCCTTGAATGGCTCTTTCGAAGACTTGCCAAAGGAGAAAGCTAAGGTTGAGGAGGAAGATGGCGAAGATACTGCCACGCAGAATAACGAGGCACGACAGCATGCATCTATTGAGTTACGGAAGCAAGAGCTCTTCGCGTTATTCGCAACCTTCACTTTCCCAGGTCTTGCGGCGTACTTGCTGCATATTATTCGCGCGCAACTGTCACGGCCATCGACGGGCCTGGTCTCTGACTACAATCTCTGTATCTTCCTTCTTGCAGCCGAATTCTGGCCTTGTAGACAGGTTGCCAGGCTTGTCTCTGCGCGAACGCTTCACCTCCAACGAGCGGTCGCGCAGATCGACGACCTCAACGATTCTCCTGTTAACAAGGACTCTCTGTCATCTCTCACAGTACGAATCGCGGAACTGGAAGCGCGGGTCGCAGATCAGAGTCTACTTGCTCCTAATATGTCCATGGCCCAGAAGGCCGATGTGACTGATCTTGCCACTGAAATACGCAAGCGCTACGAGCCACGTCTTGAGGGCCTTGAGCGAGCGGTCCGACGCTACGAGAAGCGTTCGACAACGATGGCTATGGTGACCGAGCAGCGTCTTCAAAACCTTGAGGTACGCATGCAAGATGCTCTCAGCTTGGCGGCTGCGGCGGCCCATCATTCACAAGATCGCAATGCAGCCTCCAAAACATTATCCGCCTTGACGAGCCTGGTCACAGTGCCGGTGAAATTGATGGTGTCGGTATGTCTCTGGCCGTGGCGCGTGTTGGAGGATTTGTACAGCAAGGTCAAGACCATGCTGCTTGGTCCAACGCCACGCCGGCCAGAAAAACGCAGCAGTGTCAGACCTTCTTCGAAAAGTGGCTCAGATGATCGGGTTAAGGACAGGTCGAGGAAGCCAGTGCGATAAAGATGGGCGTTGGTCTTTGGTGTGCTTTGCCATATAGATACCCACCCATATTGTGCTTCGGGAGCGGACATGAATGTCATGAGCATGTATGTATCTGCGTGTACATTCAAATAATCCTACACTGACATTGCTCTTGCGAGTTCTTTGGACAAGGTAGCTCCGTCGTTTTTGTGCCATCTGGGACCGTCTTTTTTGCACGTGAGCCACGTTGAGCATCCAAGTATCGCACACTAGATGTCACTATTCCAACGATCAGACAGCATAGCACGCAATGTCTCGCACTATTGTCTGCAAAGATCTACTTTGCTAGAGAGTCAACATTCACTTTTCTTCTTGTCGCGCTGAAAGCTGACTTCACCTCATAACCTCACCTCACTGCAGTCACTGCTGCTGCTGCGCCACCCAGCCACCACCTTTCATCACTTGACACAGGCCACACCGCACACTAGAATCTTGACGACAATAGGACGAGCTCACGACACCACTCTCACCAACTCTTGGATCTGAACCTGCTTTACCAAAGATCACGACGCTCAGCCTTTACCATCCTTTTCCATCTACTATCTTGACTGCTTCTCTCCGCTACCTTACCTTACCTTACCACATTGCCGCAAATCTACACGCGCGAAGCGCGCGACATGTCTTCACAAAGTTCATATCTCGACCAGCAATTCGACTTTCTCGTCGCGCCTTATCAGGTCGGCAACTCAAACATTATGCCTTCGCAAACTTCATATCTCGAACAGCAATACGATCATCTCGTCGCGCCTCTTCAGGCCGGCAACTCAAACACAGGCATTATGCCTTCGCAAACTCCACAGCTCAATCAGCAACATGATCATCTCGTCGCGCCTCTTCAGGCCGGCAACTCAAACACAGGCATTATGCCTTCGCAAACTCCACAGCTCAATCAGCAACATGATCATCTCGTCGCGCCTCTTCAAGGCAGCAACTCAAACGCAGGCATTATGCCTTCGCAGACTTCATATCTCAGTCCGCAACACGATTATCTCGTCGCGCCTTATCAGGTCGGCAACTCAAACACGGGCATTATGCCTTCGCAAACTTCATATCTCAACCAGCAACACGATCATCTCGTCGCGCCTCACCAGGCCGGCAACTCAAGCACAAATATGCAGCACTATTCGCAGCTCAATCAGCAACACGATCATCTCGCCGCGCCTTACCAAGCCGGCGACTTAAACGCAGGCATTATGCCTTCGCAGACTTCATGTCTCGCTCAGCAACACGAGAATCTCGTCGCGCCTCATCAGGCCTGCGACACAAGCACAAAGATGCAGAAATCTTCACAACTTCAAGCCGAAGCCGACCGCAATTATTCACGCCTCCAAGCCGAGAATGACCGCGTTCTCGACACCACTGTCCGTCAATGCGACATCTGCAAGAGTTGGCTCGGCGGCTTCGACCTACTCATGCACATGCACTTCTACCACAACCTCGACTGGTCTGATATCTGCCCTTGCGAGCCATGCTGCAACATACTGTTGTACAAGGTTTTATGGGAGGTGTGGGACAGCTCGCAGGGGAGCGAGCTTCCAGAGTCAGTCGACGATGGTCCTGCGCCAGAGCTTCCTGAGCCAGTCAACCATGGTCCTGTGAATGGGCTCACGCAGAATATTCCTCAGACCGCTGCCGCTCAGAAACCACACACTGCCAGAACCACGAACCAGCAACCCATTCCTAATGGCTGGCCGACAACCCAAAGCGGCATGCCTGACTATTTCTCACTTAGTCAGAACACGTTTCCTCAAACCACTTCCACGCAGCAGACGCACACAGTCAGTCCCGCTGTCAATCATCCGGTTTCAAATGGCTGGCCGATATCCAGGAATGTCGCGTCCAACTATGGCTCACTTAGCCAGAACATGTTCCTCTACACCCCCGTCACTCAGAAGACGCAGACTACCGACTATAGCTCAATGAGTCGGAACAATTTTCCTCTTACGCCGGTCACCCAGAAGACGCAGTCTGCCAGACCCGCAGTCAAGCAACAGGTTCCTCATACCCATGTCACTCAGAAGACGCAGACTACCGCACCCGCGGTCAAGCAACACTTCCCTCACGCTTCTAGCGCCGAGAAGACGCAGACTGCCGACTATGGCTCACTCAGTCAAAACAAGTTTCCGTATACCCCTGTCACTCAGAGGACGCATACTGCCACAGCCGCGGCCAAGCAACAGGTTCTCAGTGGTTGGCCGACATCCCGGACTAGCATGCCTGACTATGTCTCACTGAGTCAGGTAATGGGCGCGACCGGCAACATCCAGCAGCAGAGCCCTTTGACCACCCCATCGCCAGTGCAGCCTTTGAGAGCAGGAAATGCTGCCAAGAGGAAGCGTACACCACCCACACCAACACCGGACGGCCGCGTTGACAGTGTCTCACCTTTACAATCACTGCCAGCGTCGTCAAACCCAGCTAAACGCAGTCGGACGAATAAAATAGCGCCCACGTTTGTTGCGGAGGGAATTCGTTTCCAGCAAGGGAAAGGCCCGTTGTCTGAGCAAAATTTGCCTTTCGAACTCAGCAAAATTGAGCATGGCGATTTACGCAAAGACAATGACCAACACATCTGGGTTGAGAAGACAGTGAAGCGTGCAGATCCCTGGCTTTACGACAACGGCGAGATTGTCAAGAGCGTTGCGACCAAGAAGAACATGAACTGGTTCCATTTCCTACCACATCAAATCACTAAGAGCGTGCCTGCCTGGCAGCTGCTGTCCTGGCATCGGCAGGCAGCTTCTGAAGGCGTTCAGCTCAAGCACCAAGATTTGATAGATCGCATGCCTGAGGGCATCTCAACCAGTGCTATCTCAAGTAGGATGTCGAGCTGGCAGCGCGGCCTAGGCATGCTCATCAGCGCGAAGACCACAAGCTCAAACTGGCCGTCGAAGCAAGCTATGGACACCATAGCACGCTTGAACTACCTGCAAGCCAAGTTCAATACTTGGTGGGACGTGCAGCTAGTTCCAAGCCATGGCACATACATGGTCAGACAGCCCTACATGCACACAGGTTACAAAGCTCTTAGCGACTTCTCACGAACCGCTGAAGAATACCCGTCCTACATCATTGAAGACCCTGAGAATCGCCAAATGAGCGAGAATGTCAAGCTCCTCGATGACGCCATGCTTTTCCTCTCTATTAAAGCTGAGGAGTGTGGTATGCAGGGTGGTTACGGAGAGATGCTACAATGGTTTGCGCTTCCAGCCGGAGATCAGTGGACCAGAGAGCTCGATCTCGACCTCATGCTCGAGTTCCAGAGGTGGAGAGAAGGCTGCCCAGACACCCCGAGTGTGAGCGTCTTGCGCGCTGCCCTCGACAATGCTCAATCGGAGTTTGAGGCGGGGGCGATCAAGGACGCAGATTACACGTTCACGCCATGGCTGCAGAATGTTGACCATGCTCTTGCGCCTGTGAAGAAGACAAGGGGAGAGAAGTATCAGCGCATGCGAGCTGAGATGATGGCGAAAGTTGTGGCCAAGAAGAACGACAAGCGCAAGATCGGAGAGGTCGAGGATGTCGAGGAGGGTGGCAGTGCAAGCAAAAGACAGGCTGCTTGGACACCCTTGGGGCTGCAGCAACTTCCCTACGAACAACAATTTGTGTACATTGGGTGAGGCTCATGGCGCAACGCCTCACCTGGAGCAAGGGATTACCAATGAAGACAGAAAGATGATTACTTGTCCCACGATGAATTGAGATGATGTTGGCTCGGTCATATATCTATACAGTAAACAAAATACCAAGCATCTCAAAGTATTCCGCCACCCATACATGTTGTAAATGCACATTCAAAGGGTTGGTAGTATTCGGTGATGATGCTGACATGCAGCCGAGAGTGCTTGCCGAAAGCGGAGCTGCAGGTGATGGAAACAACCCCGAGGGTGCAACAGGTGTAAATCATGCTAGGTAACCACATCGAACGGCCACTCGCTGAAGCACAAAAGAGGCCTCTTCTTACAATTATCCCATTCCTCCTTGAGCCGGCTGCTGACCACGAGCAACATAACAATCATCATCCAGTAGATAAAGGTCCCCTATAAATACCTCTGCTACGGTCAGCTTGTTCGGCATCAGCATGGTCTTCTACGAACCAGGCAAAACTGATCATGGCCTACCTCGAGACCCATTCAAGGTGATGTGTGCCTATGTTTGGTACTCATGCATCCGGCATCCCTAACACTTGTCTAGGCCTGCGTTGTCCCACGCCCGATAGGCTGGATAAGCACGAGGAACAATCAAACAGGCGTCGATAATCTGGCTCCGTATGTCAAGAAATGAATCGACACACTAGATCAAAAGATTGTTTTCACGACTGACGAAGCGATGCTAGCTACTCCCAGTTCAACAACCTAACATTCGATCCTCCCTACGTTATGTTCTCTGCCAACCAGGACATGAACGCGGCTCGGAAGTGAGTGCAAGCAACAAGTCTCAACATACATCAACACATCTAATCCGTCTCTATCCGACAGAAACACGGTGACCAACGCAGAAGCTTCCGGTGTGTTTTGCTGGAATGTCGCTACATGGGTTCTTCGCGAAGCAGTCAACCAGACCGCCGAATGGTTCTCCGACGATGTAGACGAGTTCGAAAAGGCCGGGCTGGAAAAGATCCCCGGCACTCTCGTCAACGCGCCCATGGTAGCTCGTAGCCCGATCCGCTTCGAGTGCGAGTACTATTCTACGCTGAGATTGCCTGGGAATCCTCCCATGGGTACCGTGGACGTGGTGATTGGGAAAGTGATTGGCATTCATATCGATGAAGCGGTTTTGACGGAGGGCAAGATTGATCTGGGCAAAGTCATGCCTATAGCTCGTTGTGGGTATTTTGAGTATGCTGTGATCAGAGACGATGCGGTTTTCGAGATGATCATCCCAGGAGATCCGAAGGCGTTGGTTGGGTTGGAAGGAAATGCGAAGCGGGCAAAGGAGATGAATGGGGAGAAGGACGGCAACAAGGCCGTGGGTGCTGTTGCTAAGGATACGGACGGTAGCGATTAAGGAACAGTGCTCGATTGGCAATGTTGCCATCGACTCTTGTTCACACAATGTGCCTATGCATCGATCAGTCTGATGAGGCACATGTGCAGTCGTTGCTCATAAGTCTGCGCATAGCGTCTCAGCGGCAAGTTGAATCACGTGAATATATAGTTCCGCGAAATAGCTCCTCATGTAGTTAGCAATGAAGGGGGTGCCGAGCATGGGAAAAGAGTCGAGAGTGTGACAAGCTCAAGCTCGTGGAAGGCCGACAAGGAAGCCGGGAAAAGGAAGCCGAGGCTCGTCGGTGCAATCCATCGTCCAACGTCCGTCATCGCGTGTGCTGGGAGCCCGATGGCTGGTGGCTTGGAACGAACGCATTTCGTGTCACCATTGATCTTCGCCAGCGACACAGCACACACACGACTCCATACCTCGATGCGACGATGATTGCTGCTACGCGTCGATGGTTCCGACGCAATCGCACGAACCTCGTCATTGGCGCCGGCGTGATCGGCGCCGGCTACGTTGCTGGGCAGTATGTCCTAGGCAAGATTTCAGAGGCGCGACAGCGCATGAGTGAGGACAGAATCGCGAAAGAGAAGTGAGTGTCTGTGGTGGATAGAACCGTCTGGCCAACTGCTGACTGAATTGTAGCCTGCGGCGGCGCTTCGAGCAAAATCAGGAGGATTGCACATACACCGTTCTGGCTTTGCTACCTACGATCCGGGACGAGATCATCGAAGCCTTGCCAGTCGAGCAAATTACAGAGCAACTGCAACAAGAGAGACAAGAAAGACTCAAGCGACTTGGGCAATCAGAAGCGGCTTCGTCAGAATATCCTTCAGGGCCGCCCAGCGTGACCGACGATGCGAGTACAAGCAGCTTCGTCCACGCCAGTCAAATGGCGAGCAGCGTTGGCGATAACGGATTGAAGACGAAGCGCAGCAAGGCACAGCTGTGGCAAGAAATGAAGATAAACTGTAAGTCATGCCGGGAACTGCATAGCGCAACACCGACTGACATGGCATCAAGCTGTCACGCGAGCACTTACACTGCTTTATACTATCTCCCTCCTTAACATCCTCACCCGAATTCAACTCAACTTGCTTGGGCGCAGAACTTACCTTTCTTCCGTGGTCAGTCTGGCGAATCCACAAGCGAATATGCAATCATCCACAATCTCACTGGAGAATCGCGATGACGACAACTTTGAGAACTTCTACGGAAACGATTTTGAGACCAACCGCAAGTATCTCACATTCAGCTGGTGGCTCCTACACCGTGGAAGTAAGCAGATTATGGACAAAGTCAGCGCAGCCGTCAAAGAAGTCTTCGGTGCCGTGAATATCAGGGAAGATATCACCATGGAGCGCCTTGCCGACTTGATTATGCAAGTGAGGAGAAAGGTCGAAGGCTCAACTGACGGGGAACGTCGCCAGATGAGGTGGCTGCCATACCTTTTACCACCTCAAGAAGAAGAACAATTTGTCATCAGACAAGCTGGCATGCCAGACAGCGACGACTCACCCTCACCCGAGACCGCAACGACACAGGATCCAATGTCAGCTGATGTTCAAATTACACAAGCATTGCGCAGACTTCTTGACGAGACCTCGGATCTTGTAGACTCGCCAACTTTCTCCTTCGTCTTGACCAGACTTTTAGATGCTGGATTCTCGAACCTGATCGATCACCGCGTTGGCGTGGAAGCTTTCAACAATGGCGGAGTGCCTACCCCAGACTCACCGCGTGTTACCGAAGTGACAGACACAAAGTGTAAAATTGCACACATCTTACCGGTCTTCTGCAGACAAGCACATGCGATCGTCGGAGTTGGCGAGTTGGACATGGGCAATGAATACATGGCAGCTATGGATCGTGTGCCAGATCTTGAGGCCTTCGCGGCTGTCATCTACTCAAGCAACTTAGAGTATGAGCTTGCGGAAGGAGACGACGAGGCGAGAGCAGCACGTATGGAGCAGCCCGCAGACCCTGAACCGCCATCTTTCATGGAATCAGAAGTCATTGTGCCGGCTTCCTTAACAGAGAAGGTCTTTCAAGCCCCTGAAGTGGAATCTGCACCAGTAGAGGTCCAAGACGAAGCGACGCTCGACGAGCCGTCGGAGAAGCTAGCGGCTCCAGTGAACAGTGCGTTCGAAAGCGTCTGGAAGAAGGCTCTAGCCGCCGAGGACGGTGTGAAGGAGGCGGATATTGGCAAGGATTGAGAGCTCTAGTCAAGATACAATTGTACGTCGTCACGATACCCACTCTGCATATGCAAGACATTGCTTCTGCTAGCGATTATCAACATCATGCCCAGAAGAAGTGCGTGATCGGCGGTCGAAGCGAAGAAGACAGCATGCCTACAAGTCACAAATACGCTCGTTCATCTTGCCTTGAAAAGCACGGGAAAAGGAGCTGCATTGTGCCGGAAGAAGAAATGTTCTCCGCACCAAGAACAGCAACCAGAGCCTTGAGGATCTCCACACCTCCACCTTTGGGATGACTTTCCCCACAAATGTGCAAACCATGCTGCTGTTCGTGCCATCCTACCTTGAAGCAACCGCTGAGTATGTTTGCAAAGCGTACATTCCCGCCGAACGATCGGATGCAGCAAGTATGTCGCCGTAGTCTATGGGCTCGTCCTATCGACGTCGTGACCTGCATATAAGGGAAGTAGTTGGCTGACACAGTCTGCCTCCCTACAAGCATCTTTGTTCGTTTTCTTCCGTCTAGGTTCACCACAATGTACGGCCTGCTCTTTGGCGCTGTCGCCATCACTTTTGGTCTCCTAATTACCTTAGGAAAATGGACATATGACTACTTCAAAGACCCAAAAGGCCTTCGACGCTACCCTGAATTTGCACCATTTGCCGGGATCACCAACATCCCGTACATGCTGTTGTCAAATGCCAACTTCCGCTCCAAAACCCTTCACGAACAACATGCAAAGGGTGTGCCTATCATTCGCACAGGCCCAAACTCGGTTTCTGTGAGCGACATGCGTGGCATCAAAGACATCTACGGTCATGCTTCAAAGTGCACGAAGGATGCCGGCTACATCGTTCAAGCAGGTACTCACTATCATCTTGCCGATGTCGTTGACAAGCCGGAGCACGCAAGAAAGCGCAAAGTTCTGTCCTCTGCCTACGCCATCAAGAACCTTGAAGACTGGGAGTTCAAAGTTGCCGACAAAGTCGAGCGATTGATCGCTCAATTCGATAAGCGTTGCTCAACCAAAGACAATGAGATCGTCGTCGACTATCGGCCATGGACAAACTACTTCACCATCGATGCCATCGCAGATATTGGTCTCACGCATCGCATGAACCTACTCGACAATGGTAGTGCCCTGACAACTTCCATGCGCCCAGATGGCTCACTCCATGAAGTGGACTTCCGCGACTGTCTCTACGCCAACTCAAAAGCAACTTCCGTGCTCAGCTATTCTTACGACTGGTACAAGCGTCTTACAAAGTTGAGTAAAATTTACCCATATTTCAACAAACTCTGGAAACTCAACGATGGCTGGGACGGAATCCCTCGCTACCTGGCTGCCGAGCGCTGGAAGCGCTACCAAGCAGGCGAGAAGCTTGACGACTTCTTCGAAGCACTCATGCAGGATCGTAATGGTGCGCAGCACAAGCTTCAATGGGGTGAAATTGTCGCCGAAGTCACTATCATGATGAATGCAGGGAGCACCACAACCGCGATCTCGATGGCCAACGTGATGTACCAACTGATCAAGCACCCAGAGTGCATGGCCAAGGTCCGTCAAGAGGTCGACGAGGCACTCGATGAAGACGAGATGGTCGCCCCATACGAAACAGTCAAACACCTGCCCTACCTCCGCGCTTGTCTTGACGAATCCTTGCGGCTGTTCCCTCCGATTTCACACGGCTTGACACGAGCAACCCCGGCCGAAGGCAGCTACGTAGCTGGCGACTTCATCGCGGGTGGCACCACGGTTGCTGTGAGCGCCTTCATCGCTCATCGTGATCCGACCGTCTTCCCTGAGCCCGAGCGCTTCAACCCTGACCGGTGGCTCGGTGAAGAAGGCAAGGAACTTGGACCTTACTTCATTGCCTTCTCTGCTGGAGCTCGCGGATGCATCGGCCGCAACATCGCCTATCTGGAACAGACGGTATTGTTGGCGAGTATGCTGCACCGTTACGACTTCCAGTTCGCGAAGCCTGGTTTTGAGCCCGGCCGCTACGAGTGGCAAAATCTGCATTTGACAGAGCTACCAGTCAAGATCACACGAAGGGAGAAGATGAGCGAGAAAACGGAGGTGTGAGGGAGGATGTTAATGATACGAGCGGAATGAAGTTGTGACGAATTGGTACTGCAATAGTTTGAGTGAAAGTTTATAGCAGAACGTATATCATGATGGGCAGACTTTTCAACCATCTTTTATCATTTTGAATATGTCTCTTCGAGTGTCGAACGTTCATTTGCATCATGTGAATAGAAGAAGCGGTCTATCGTGATGATGTCCATCAAGGAGAGGATTCTTCCCGCCTGGTTGGCTTTTGAAACCACCCCGACACTGTAGGACGAGGAATCGAAACCCAAGGCGGCAGCCAGAGAGACATGGCATCTCATCCCAGATAATGCCTCGGCGGGCGTCTAAGAGGGCTTACAGATAGTGATAGTGGCAGTGCTGGGCGGTGATAGCGCCCATAGTGGCAGCGTGGCCAGCGATTGAGCCAGGCATTTAAAACAGCTCAAAGCTGTCGATCCGATCAATCGAGGTCTCGCCACTGATCAAGAAGCAGGGTGATGGTTGACTGTGTCTTGAATCCCATGATTCGTTGTATGCGGTGCAAGAAACCGATACTGTGTTCTCTCTGCTTCAAATCGCTAATGTGGTAGCCACCTGATAAAGGAGTCAGCGGCAGTTATCAACACAATTGGAAAATACGAACTGCTCCTGAGCATGTGATGAGCTGTGAAATTAGCATTTTCTACCCATACGTTCGATTCTGCAAGTCCAACCACGTTTCCTAGTGCCGTGATAAGGTTCCGCTGCTCGCTGTCAGTGCCTGTGTCCATCGATGTACATTATTTTTCGTACCTCTACATTTCTTCGCTCCCTAACGGCTTCAAACCCACTGAGGGCCCGATTAGGCGGCTTGTGCTGTCGAAGCAATACTAGACACGAGTTGTAGTACTGCAATGCAACGACTATTATAGGGTCAGCACATGAAGCATATGGGACCATGGCGGGCACGTCCACTTTGTCCGAGGCAACTTCTTCCAAGAATAAGATGGCGTATGATGAATTTTGGCACGCTCCGATGGCGGATGAAAAGAGTAAATTGTCACTTACCTTGAGCTGGGTTGATCAGTCGTATGATTGGGAATGGCCGATCTTCGCTCACGCTTGCTTCTTTCACGAAAAGTGGCTGGAACAGAAGCAAGCGTTGTGCATCCCACAACTCTACATGCTGCTCGATCTCGTGCCAAGCTTCATAGGCCATGGACTCAGAGGGTGAGTGCAGAAGTCGAAGTATCCGACCAAAAAGCAAGATGATCACATTAGCACACGCATCATCGTCGCGAAAGTCGAACACCCGAGATCGACCATAGTTGTCCAAATCTAGACTTGGCTGGACCTTGTTGTGAATGGAGGCGTATACATCTTGTCGCAACGCTTGCCATGAAGCAGCTTCAGCAAGGCCACCGGAATGTGCGAAATTTGGTATAGCATCCAGTAAACGTCCAACGCCTTGAAGATGAAGAAATGCGTCTACCGTGTCATCAAGCTCCTCGTATATTCTCATGCACACGATCGTGGCGAAGAGATTATCGTCATACGATGATTCGTGCTTCGACATCGCATCAATCACCAAGTCAATGCATCGCGCATGGTAGAAAGACGCCTCCGTGTCATCACAGCCAGTCATCAGAGACTGATGCCGCGATGAAAGAGCGAGTAAGGCATAGAGTACCATGGGAATGTAGACTGCTCGCTTAGGCACTTCGTGCGCGAAGTGGCAGGCATGATCGCAGCAATCGATCCATGGAGCCAGCTTTTGGATGAAATGCTGCACCAAGAGCGCTTCTCGGTGTGATAGATCAATGGCTGTAGTGTTGGCAGCCGTCTGAGTGACTTCCATGATAGTGTCGTCTTGGCTACTGTCTCCAAGTAGGAATCCATATTCTCCAGTGCCCCAAGTCAAGCGATGGCCACTCTCGTGACGTCTTGAAAGCTCTGATAGCGATGCGGGCGACTTGTAGTTCTCACTAACGGCCAATTTAGGAGTGGTATATCCTGCTGTATTGCCCAAGTGATTGTCGGCTTCGGTTTGCTGCTGTTCGAGCTCTTGTTGTCCACTGACATGCAGCTGCCAAGCAGTCTTGGGTGGCGTGTCTTTCGATGAAGTAGGTACGATGATATTCTCTGATAGCACAGTATCGCTCTCGAGGTTCGTTTGATCGCCGAGATCAGCTTGTTGCAGTTCCACATGTACGATCTGGACATTGGGAGGGCTTAGGAGGCCTGTCTCCGGTTGATGGGAATCACAGATCTCGACTGCTTCATCAGAACGCTCATCGCGCTCGATGAAATCAGCAGTACCATATTCGGCGCCTGCACCATCTTCGAGGATGAATCCTAGAGCCTTCTTTGTAGGCACCCACGATTGATTGTCATCATACACAAGATGAGTTCGCGATCGCACACCTTGCGAGGCCGTATCAACGTGTTGAACGTTTCTGAACCGAAACTTAGAATCGAAGACACATGTTCTTTCGCTCTCTTTGCACCGTGCACAGACAGAGGACCCTGCTTCAGTCACGCATTTGATGCTGACCTCGCGTTAGCTTTCGTCGTCTCGTGAGTGGCAAATGGACGAGACAGACTGTCTACTGCGACACGATTGACAACCTCTACCGTTGCGCATGACTCGAGGGCGTTGAGAAGGGGAGTGTCTGCGCCGCACTGAGCAGCGACATCGTGAAAGGCACCAGAACGGGGTTTCAAGGGGAAAACAATGGTCTTATGTGCGAAAGCAGCATAATACGCCGCGGCAAGTGATGCCCCGCCGAGCCCGCGCCACGGCGTGCCTCCGTATTTGCTTTCCTGACCCACCGCCGATCGGGCCAATGCCGATGAACGTCGGCTTTTTCGGTCTTCAATGATGAATGCTGTCAGGGTAAGAATGCCCGTGCAAATGACATAATCAAAGGCTGACTAGAAAAATGGTAACTGGTTTCAGGCGAAAGTAATCAGGAATAATGGGTTGCCTCAACCCAATATTCGATTATATGAATGATCATTGACTACATGTGTCGGTTGCTCAGCCCCAAACATCCTGCTGCCATCGTTTTGACCTCTTCTGTTGATCGGCGAAAGCCTTCATTCGCTCTTCAGCCCATCCCTGTCTCTTGATCAACTCGGAACAGACGGTGTTCGAAACCTCTCGCGCCATATTGGCAGAGCCACAGATGTAGAAGTAGGTATCTTGCTTGACCATAAGCTCGCAGACCTCATCCGCATTCTCCCGAACGCGGTCTTGAACGTATGCCTTTGACCCTTGGTCTGGTCTCGAGAAAGCAGTGATCAAGACAAATCTGTCCCCAAGAATCTTGGCTGTCTCCTGGATCTCTCCATCGTAAATGAAGTCGTGATGTTGATTGCGGCAGCCGAAGAAGAGCATCGTGCGTCCAACTTCACGTCCCATCCTGAGAAGGGCGGCGCGCTCTTGCAAGAAAGCACGGAATGGTGCCACGCCGGTACCTGCGCCGACCATGATCACAGGTCGAGATGCGATGGAAGGCAACTTGAACTGAGATTTGCGAATGTGAGCAAAGATCTTACCATTTCTCAAGAGCTCCTGCGGACCTTCAAGTGCATAGCTCATTGACTTTGGGTGTGTGGAGGGAATTTGCTGTAATGTACCATTAATGGCGAGCAGGTAATTGGTTGAGAGCCCTGGAACTCCAGCGTTCGAGTTTTTGAGCGGACTGTCCGACACGACTGCTGTGATCGAGGCCTGACGAGGCTGAACCACCGAGGAAGAAGAGATCGAGTAGTAGCGAGGTCGCATTGCGGGAATCGCCTCGACGAGAAAGGAGAGCGGAATTGATGACCATGCCCCAACTCCATCATCAGCAAACTCAAGAAGGCGTCCGAAATTGACATAGTTTGTGTGAGTAAACTCGGAGAACAATTTGGCATCCTTGCTTAGAGAGGTAAGACGAGTCTTTGCAGCTTGGCTGGGCGCGAACTCAACGATTGATGTGACGATATCTCTCGATATCGGCGCGGTAATCTCGAGATAGTGGTTCATCAAGGCAGAGATTGTGACCAACTCGGGAACTTTTGGCGTGGTCTCGCCCCCATGTGCTTTGACTTTGAGAACTGTTTGTAGCTTATTGGCGACACCAAGACTGCGTACCAATTTTTGAATCTCGTCCTCGGGATTGATCGGCCAGACTGCGAGGTGGTCTCCAGTCTTGTATTTCAGACCGGTGATAGAGCTCAGATCAACTTCCATGTGTACACAGTTCCGGTCTCCTGTGACCTTGAAAAGTTCATGAGACGACTTCACCTGAAGCGCATGAATTTCAGACATGGTCCGAGCAGTAGCTCGAGTGGTTGCGAGCTCGAGGGGCACACCATGGCTGATTGATACCGCATCGATAGGGTCTTCGGTTACATCGATAGCTGGCTCGTAGATTGGATCGCGCTCTTCAAGGTTGAACGTGCTTTTGAGGACGGCAAGAGCGTTGTCTTTCCATTCGATGAACTGCTCCTCGGTCTCCCCTCTTGCATCGTCAGCACGCCCCGTTGCTTGAAGAGAAACAGCTCCGAGATGTTCGATTCGCTGAACGACGTGATCGATTACAGCATTGTAGTGCTTGTAGTTACTGTTGCCGAGTCCGAACGCCATGTAGCGTAAGTTCTTTAGGGGCTTCCCACGCTTGGTATCGATCCAACTCCAGAAGTCATGTACGTTGTCACTAGGGTCGCCTTCACCAAAGGTTGACATGATGAAGAATGCCATCTTGGACTCAGGGATACGAGCGACAGAGTCCGATTCATAATCTGACAGATCCGCGACGAGAGCTACCTTGCCGTAGCGCTGCTTGATCTCCTTGGCCAATCTACTCGCGAAGCGTCCTGCCGTTCCTGATTGAGAACCCCAGAAGATGACGGTATCTGCGCCCTGAATACAATGTCAGTGTCACTTTGCAGACGAGCGTGTTTGACAGAGACCGACCAATTGCTCCATCCTCTCAGAAACGTCTCGGGAGACGGTGGCGATGGATTTAGATCCCATGTTTTCCTGAGGTCTTTGATACATCTTGTACAAGTGTGGATCCGGGCGATCCCAGAAGGTGCCTCGCACAACATAAACTGCGCTTAGGATGGCGACCACAACCATGGCGACTACATCGTCGAGAGCGGCAGTCTCCAAGTAGTGCGCTATTGTGCTTGCGGTAAGAGTACTGGACTGGGTCCATTGCTGTGTAAGAGTGGCAGCCATGTCGAACGCTGATATTGTGTGTCGCCCCTCATGTAGGGTGACATGGAGTCCTTTATCATCCTTCGCAACAGCTTTGGGAGCACATCAGCAAGACGTCTCCATACATCACCTGCTCCGGCATCTTGCCCAATCGAGCGCGTTAGGAAGATGTCCTTTGGCTACCTAGGAGGTAGGAGGTAAAAGTTCCGGTTCGCGTGGCCAGCAGTGTGGGGAAAGCGAAAAGAAGAAAGATGCTCCGACTCCGCACCCCCAGATGCTTCGCGGGCGTCGAAAGAGGAAGCTTTCGCCGCGTACCCAAAAGGCTGTCTGGAGAAGGTTGGGGAATTCATCCATAGGTATCCTTAACGTACATTACTTTAACGATCTTTACGTGCAAGACAGAAGACCGTGGTGCTCATCATGCGCGAGCTTGCTCTCATACTTAGGGCCAATCACTTCCCGTTCGCCCGAATGAGTCTTGCTGAGCATTCACAAGCCGCTGTTGGCACACTCTGCCACTCAAATTTATTGGGAGAACAGAGGGCCATCGAGAACAGAGCCTCCAGTTAGCCTCCGTCTGGTGTTGTGTACAGTCGTTACTCAAAAGTCTGCGAACAGCGTCTCAGCGGCAATTAATCCCCTAAAGTAGACAAGAGCTATAGGTAGGACTATACTAAGAGTTAAGACTTTTCGAAGTATCCTTGACTATCTCTATAAGAGACAATTCAATTTTCGAAGCTAGACCTGCCGATACTGGCGTAATACGACATTGTGATGTTCGCAGACTTATGAGCTAGAACTGTAGGCGTGATTTGAACGTGTCGCCCGGAAAAAGATCCTTGCTGTGTGGCGGAGACTTTCACGCATCTACATTGTCAACATCCGGATATGGCGTTTGAGAATATGCTCCAGTCTAACAGACTAGCTGAAAGGCCAAATCTTTACACAGACTCGCATCTGCGAAGACCAAGTATCGTTGGAGTCTGATTGACTGGTGTCTCCGCTACCAACTGTCCGTCTCTTTGGGCCATACCTTGATACCGCTGTGGGGGGAATTCCACTAGCCAAACGTACTTAAAGAATTCAGACTAAAACAAGCCGACGGACCTCGGACGTAAGTGGACGATGGCATACACAAATGGAGCAGATCAACCGCACTGAAAATGTATCACGCGACGTGTGTTTTCAGCTCCTAGCCGTCGAATCTCTCAGGTCGCAGAGACACTGGGCGGGCTGTCCAAATCGGGACATGCCGCCCCATATCACCATCCTCAGCTGTGTTATGTCTATTCGGATCAAGACTACTTGGGTCATGATGATCTCAATACGGCAGCAGGCTGCGGTGAGGAGCCTCGAATGGGACGCCAATGCCAGGTGGTTGAGTAATCCCATATACACGATACGACTATATAGAATTGATGGCAGGTACCTTGAACAATCTACATTTTCCGTCTTGAGCTACATCAATCAGGCACGTCCGTTCTCTCGTACCAATAACCATCATCTCCATCAACACTGCGCAGCAACGACTCAGATATCCCAAAGGAAAGATGATGGCCTCTCCTCTGGACGCACATCCTCTACCAGGAACTTCCAGATTCCTCACCTCGGAGAGGAGTTTGTGTCTCCCACCTCCATATGAGGCCCAGCAAACGCCGCCGCCATATCCTTCATGCACATCGAAAACTGCCTTAAGACAACCAACGACCAGATCGTTCCCGTTTGGCGCTGGTGTAACCTTTGAATGGACGCACAGCATGCCACCCTCCCCAGACGACATCATCCTAGCGATGGTTCGAATCAACCCATTAGGACGCAGACAATCTTTTGACGACCCTCTACCCGATCGGTACGCGATGTGACCTGACAGAAACGATTGCCTAAAACACATGCTGATCCAAAGACAGTCCACAGCGACGCGGCCTCCTCCGTCGTCTCGGCTCAAGGCTTTTGAACAACGACAGCGAATGGAAGAACCTGCGCCCCGTGAAGATGCCGCGGCACGAATATCTGCGACACTTCAAGCGCGACGAGCAGGGGAACTATGCTGGTACTGAGCCAGAGCAGGATTGGGACGATGCATTGCTCGAATCATGTTATGGTCACTACAGGGAGGTGCCGCTTAATGTCTTGCGTCAGCGATGAGAGGTGAACAGATATTCAGATGATACTATCTGGCAACATTAATGATACACTTACACGTACTTCCCGATATCAGCTCACACTTCGCGCTTTCTGCTACCCTGCTTCATGATTCATTCTTGCCAAAGCTTATAACATCGCAGTCGTTCCTGATCCCTCTCATTCTAGTAGCACCGCAATGACAACAATAGCCTCCTGCCATTACAAACATTATCAGTCTCCATGAAGTCACCCAGTCTCAGGATCCCCAGACACCCATAGGTATGGGTACATCATGTCCGGTCGTCCGTCCCAAGACCGATCTGAGCGGCAAATCCTGATACTTCCCGTACTTCTCCATGATCTCCTCCTCGCCCCATTCACGTTCCGGTTCAGTTCCAACATAGTGACCCTGAGCATCATGTCGGAAATATCGTACGTATTCGCCACGCGGCATCTTGACCGCTTTGTACTTGTCAGGCGAGGGCTGTGTGAGAACTCGCGTGCTCATACGGCGAAAGAACCCGCGGGCTGGTGGACTGGACAAAAAGTTCGAGTCAATGGCACGTCGAGATTGCGATAAAAAGTAATGAGTGACCGCTGAGAATTCGGAGACTCACCGATCAGGCAGCGGATCATCGAAAGAATCTCGTCTTTGCTTCTTACTCAACCGCACGGTCACAATGATGATATCTTCGTCCTTGGGCGGACTGGTAGGGTCGCGCTCGAAAACCACACCTGAGCAGAGATAGCCGCCAATTGAGCGCGTGCGAACGGGGTAAAGGGTTTGAGAGTAAGTGTCTGGCACGGAGCCGCGACGTGATCCATCCTCAGGTGGTGTTTGATTGTGTGTCGAAGTGGTGGCGGTAGTGGATGCGCGGCGTGGAGGAGCTGGAATATATGGCGCATAAGCACCGGCGTATGCGGTGGTGAAATGCATGTGGATAGAGTCCATGTGCTGTAGTTATGGTTGATTTTCGTTGGCACGTGTGACGATGCTCTGTTGATAAAAGCAGATTATAATCGAGTTGTGCGTGGTGAAAGTAGATGTTTGGAAGTGCTGCTTCAATCGCCAGGACAGCTATAGCTAGTGGATGGTATCAGATCAGGGATAAAGTTCATCCAGACTCATTTAATACCCGCTGCTCCTTGCAGGACCCGGTGGCCAGAATAAGCACCGAGAAGCTCATCAAGCGCTCGGGATGAGTGAGCGTGGCAGAAATTATGCAGTCTTACGAAGGAAGGAGGTCGCATGCCAATCGAGCGGCACGCTTTCTAATCATGACGTCGAACCACAGCTAGTTGAAGTGGTGTAGCGTGACGAAAGTACCTGAGTACCTTGTGTGCCGAGCTCAGGTATAGCCCCACTTTGGCCTCATGACCTGACCGGCTCTATAGTACAAAGGAGATTCGGGCATGAATTCTTTCATACGAAGTAAAGAGCTAGGCTTCTTTGTAATGATCGTTTCGTAAATCTTACCATGTCAGACACTTTCGCAATCTAGTAAGAGCGGTATGTCTTATCTGTAGTCAGCGTGGGGGAAGATGTGTGACGAAGTGCTTGGTTTCAACGGAGGAAGGTATGAAGACTTACCAAAGCAATATGCTCTAAGACCTTCGACGTTGAAGAGACAATTTTGATATTGCTTGATCACAGTAAGCTCTAAGCGGTAAATCGCAAAGATATGGCGATAGAATATTTTTTTTTATCTATCGGATCCAGAGCAACTATATGTCCATCCGCATCTATTCATAGTCATTCTGACTCTTGTTAGAGTACTTGACGTTGAACTTGTTCGCTCTCTTGTTGCCCTTGAAGTGCTTCTTCGAGTTTCTCAAATCTGCAGGGTCGATATCCTTTTCCAGCGCAGTCATTGTCTTGAGCTTGCGTCCGCTGAACTCCTTGCCCTGCTCAGAGTACTTGTAGTGGAACGGCTGTTCGAGGCGGCCCCCACCTTGACCAGGGGCGAAGAACTGGTTGTCAAGCCTCTTGCCCTTGGCACCACCAACGGACGGCATGGGAAGGTCAGGGTCGTCCATGAGTGAAGGGTCTTGGTTAGACTGGCGCATGGCGGCTTCGACACTGGCAGCGAGGGCTGCGCGGCGTTTCTCGGGGAGATGGGCGACGTCGTAAAGCTCGCGGTTGAAGTGGTGCGCATCTATGGGCGGGCTGGCCGGAGGAGGCTGACAGAAGAGCAATTTACCCTTCACGTAGTCTTTAAGGATGAAGCGCGCCGCTCTGCTCTCGTCCGGCTGGCCAAGACCTTGAGTGGCAAAGCCACGCGCACGAGCGTATGCACGCAGAACTTCTTCTCCTGTGGGCCAGCCTGTGCCGCCCTCTTCGATGGGCCGAGTCTGGATCTTCATGCCGTAAACAGCCTCGAGGAAAGCTTTGGGAATACGCTGTGCGACCAGCGTGCCAGGACCGGAATACTCACGAAGCTGGTCGATGGGGAGGACACCGTTGCAGACAAGCTCAGCCTTGGTGTTTGCGAAATTGGGGAACACAAGACCAGGGCAATCGCAAAGCACGACCTTCTCAGAAAGGTGGATGGTCTGGAAATGCTTGGTCTTACCAGGTGTGGCAGAGACGGACACCTTCTTAGCACCAAGCAGGGCGTTGATTGTGGAAGACTTGCCGACGTTGGGGTAGCCAACAAGACCAATCTGTGTTTTACGTGCAGGCCTGGTAGGATCTTGGTCCTTCTTCGAGATTTTGGGAGAGTGCTTCAGGAAAAGCGCCTCAAGGTCCTCAGTGGTGAGAATTCTCGTCTGCTCCTCTAATGGTAGAGGAACGTCCATTTGGGGTGGCCCGTCAAGGGTCTCTTCGTCAACCCACTTGTTGTCTTTGTCTTGTTGATCGTCGAACTCGACCTTCTTTTGCTTCTGTGCGATCTTCTTCACGTCTTCAGGAAGCTCGTCCTGTACCTCTGGATCATCAAGGCCGTCGCGGCTGTCCATATCAGACAGGCTTTCATCCTCTTCGGACTCCTCCTCGCTCTCACTCTCACTTTCGTTCTCCGCAGCATCGTCCTCCTCTTCGGCTCTCGCCTCGTTCCTCTCTTTAGCAAGTTCGGCCGAGAAGAAACGGAAGTTGATGCCGTGCTCCATAAAGTATTCAGCCCAGGCGACGCGCTGCTCCAGTGTCATCATATCCGCCTTGTTCACCAGAAGCAGGTTTCGCTTCCTCTTATCAACCTCCTTGACATACTTGTCGAGATCATCACTTCTGAACATGAGTGGGTTACGTGCATCCACAATCTGCACGACCAGATCAGAGCGCTCAATGACACGCCAAAGCTGCCTCCACACCTCCAAGTTGCGCTCGAAAGGTGTCATGAGCAAGTCATCGATCTCCTGCAGCTCAGCCAAGTTCCTCCGCCATTCGAGGAAAGCCATCTTCTCGCGCTCGTGCAGCTCACCCGCAGTCATGTCCTTGTCCCAGGCAGGCCTTCTGGGCACGGTAAGGCGTGCTCTCTTGGAGTTTTGCTTCTTCATCACACCCCTCTCTTCAGCGGCAGAAAGAAGATATGGGTTCTTCTGATCTCTGTGAATAATCTTGACGTTGTTCAACTTCTCGGCCGTGAAGTCTGTACCAGCAAGCTCTGCCGTAGAAAGGAACTCGTCGAGCGCACCCTGCTCAGTGATAGAGCGCATCTTGACCCAGTCATCGCCCTGGTTCTCGTTGACAATGTACTCGTTGCCGTCCATGTCGGTACGCTTGATGCCGTTTTTCGAAGGTGCGGTTCCACCACGGTGCATGTTACTCTTCTTTCCCTTGCCAAATCGGTCGTTCATCAGCGAGTTGCCGAGACCGACCTGGTTCTTGCTCTTGGGCAAACCCATGTTGCTGGTGGTATAGTGTTGGTCGAGGCGAGTGCCAATATGTGATATTCGTTAGGTCGTCGATCAAGTCGAGACTAGTCCAGTCTGCAGCTAGTATCGCGAGATACACTGCTATATATTGCTCCGCCTGAAAGTGTATTTGTAAGTGTGGCGGAGTTTAGTGGTGTTGGTGACGAATGATCAATTCTTCAGCAAAAGACTGAAAGATGCGACGGCGACCCCACCAAGTAAATGCGTCACTTGAAAGATAGGGAGCCGCTTAGAAGGCCCCAAAAGTTTACGTGTGAGGCCTAGCGATGAGCCAATCAGAGCATCGTCTGAAGACCCTAATCTGTCTCCTCTCTAAGCAGCGCCCGGCTTTTTTTCTTATCGCAGTGCCATTCAGGTAGAGCCCGCCAAATCTGCAACACTCGCTACCACCACTGCTAGGTAATTTTGTACCTCACAACCACACTGCTTGCACGGTAGCACAACACCACACGAAAGACGCCTGGAACACATACAAACCTACATACAGAGTAAATCGCCCATTATGCCTCCCCGCCGCAAGTTTGACAAGAACACCTCCACAACCTTCGCCCTCGTGCACCGCGCACAGAACGACCCTCTCATTCACGACGAAAATGCTCCCTCTATGGTCTTCACCGAGAAGGTGTCACGCCGCAATGCTAATAACGACGACTATGATGCGCCCATCTCTTCTGCCTCCTCCGCCATGTCAGGAGCCTCGTCCTTCTCCCGCCGCGGCAAGCAGCGAGGCGATCTCGAGGAAGAGTTCGGCATGAACTTCCGTCCCAACGAGGGTGAGGCGGCACAGCACGGTGTCTACTACGACGATACCAAGTATGACTACATGCAGCATATGAAGGATTTGGGATCTGGTGAAGGACCCGCGACCTGGATCGAGGCGAAGCAACCTAAGGCTGAGGGCAAAGGCAAGCAAAGGCTCGAGGATGCTTTGAGGGATATGGACATCAGCAGCAATGCCGGAAGTAGCTACGGAGGTGTTGCACAGAGTGTTGGACAGAGCAGCATGGCCAGCAGTGTTGCTCGCAGCTTGCTGCCCGAGGATGTGCTGCCGAGCGAGTTCGTCACGAGGAGATCATACCAAGACCAGCAGGATGTTCCTGACGCCATTGCGGGTTTCCAGCCCGATATGGACCCTAGACTGCGTGAGACTCTGGAGGCACTTGAGGACGAGGCTTACGTGGATGACGAGGACGACTTCTTTGGTGATCTCGTGGCTGGTGGCAGGGAAATCGATCAAGATGAGTGGGAGAGACTTGGAGAGCAGCAGATGTTCGAAGAAGGAGAGGGTGAATTAGACGATGGCTGGGAGAGCGACGACACAATTAAGGCCGGCAGCCCAAGAGAAGCAAAACTCAACATCCCACAGCCAGCCGATGGCGAGCTCATCCAACCACCAAAAGACACCCAAGCAGCTCTTCCTGCCGACCCAACCGAGGGCGCTTGGTTGGACGAGTTCAAGAAGTTCAAGCACGAGGCAAAGGCCAACCAAGAAGCAGGCCGACCAGCCAAAGCTGCGCCTTCTGCTTTCGACGCTTCCCTAATCTCCTCTCTCGCCAGCAGACCCGGCAAGAAGCGCAAGGGCGCCAAAACCTCCACATCCAACTACTCCATGTCGTCGTCTGCACTCGTCCGCACTGACCAGCAGAACTTGCTCGATGACCGTTTCGACAAGCTCGAAGAGCAGTACACTATTGCTGAAGAGGGTGGCGAGTACGGCGATGAAATGGAAGATTCCATGTCTGCCGCTTCCGGTATGACTGGTATGTCCAAGGCTTCGCACATGTCCAAGTACAGTCAGATGTCCGGACTCAGCGGCATCAGCGGTATCTCGTCGTACAGCCGCGCCACCGACAGCGAGGCACCGATGTTGCAGCGCGCCGATTTCGACAACATTATGGACGACTTCCTTGGTAACCACAAGATCAGTGGCAAGGCTAGTCGTAAGCTGCAACGCTTCGGACCGCAGACTGGTATGGAGCAGCTCGATGAAGTGAGAAAGGGACTTGGCAAGGCCAGGAGGACCGGCAGGGCTGCGACCGGTGCGGCAAGGTAGACTCCTGCCAGGGCAAAAGTTTGTTGATATTGTGATACCCAGCATAGCGTCCATAGCATAGCGGATAGGCAGTCGTCGGATGAATACGAGCAAGACTACGAATTAAAGATGCGTGAATACAGCAACTCGTGCCGTCCCATCCACAGATCCATAGCAGGAACACAAACAGCTGCATCAACGGCTCTGTCGCTTTTGTGCTTGACGATCAACTCGTTGATATGCTTCTGCAGTGCAGCGCTGGCAAGTGTCGCCTGAGATTGATAGGGGCCCATGACACTCGCTCGCACAGCCGCGCTGAGCACCGCTTTGGCGTGGTTGAGGAGGAACAAGTAGCATGTCTCTTGTGCACTGAGACCCAGAGCAAACGCCACAGCGCCGAAAAGTGGCGGGAAGTGCCCATTGATTTGCAAGCCGTGGACGTCCGGTTTTGAGGTTTTGGCGGCTTGGGCAAAAGCGCTGATGGCGTTTTTCGCAGCTTCTTGGGCGACAGAACCGTCAGCAGGTACAGCGATGGCGAGCGCTCGTTCCCAGATGGTCAGAAGGGCTTTGCCTTGTGCGATGCTTGCTCGACGAGCAACAGTGCAGGGCGTGCTGGCGTCGACGTCGTTGTCGAGATCCTCTAACTTAGTGGCATCGTGATAGGCGGAAAGGACGTATGGCAGAGCTGTGCTGGCGAGGTTGGAGAGGGATTGGTCCAGGAATATGTTGAAGGCTTGAGTCCTTTTCTGAGTATTTGGTTGTTTGCGGTGGGCTAAGAAGGATTCCAGGCCGCTGCTGAAGGCAAATGAGCCGAGAGGAAGTGCGGAATCGGATAGCAGTAGGAGAGCGTGTAGAGACGCAGGGTTGGTAGCAAGCACGCTCATTGTGGTCTCAGTCGTTCGTTGGAGATTGAACAGTCTCTCAATTCGCGCGATCTTTCATGTTCAATTGTTGTCCTGATCTTGGTGCGATTGTTATCAGCTAGGGTTTGGGGTCGGATTCGCCGAATTCTTATCGGTGCCATGTGCCTCCGTGTCACTACATGTACATGACCATGTGAGTTCACTTGTTGTAGCCTTCCATGCCTCTGCTTGTCACTGCGTAATAGTGCGTGTATGCAGCCGTTGATTCGATTGTTCAGACTGCCCTTGCCGAAGCGATATGGGCTTGTGATCAACACATCGTGGAACATCGCGGGTACTCGTCTCCGCTTACATTGCTTCTTCGACAGTTACATAAGGTGCATTCTCGACGATACAACAGGAAACTCGTTGCTGGGAGTTGACAACATGTTGATACCAGCCTCGATCCATTCATTGGCGTTTGTTGCTTTCCTATCTGCTGGAGCGAGTTCTCTCTGCACCAGGCTGGGCCCAAAGCCTATCATCATTGACACCGACATCTTCTCGGACGTTGATGATATTGGAGCGCTGGCAGTAGCAAACACTCTTCACAGTTGTGGTATGGTAGATTTGCGAGGCGTTGTGATAAACACAGATTCAGAATACGGCTCTTTGGCTGCCAGTGTGAGTTTTGCCGGATCATGTGCTGTCTTATCACCACTCTGCGTGTAGGCATGCTTGATTGCTCTCAACTCGACTATTCGCAAATGCATCTAGCGAACCCCCTCGTACACTAGAATGACCTCTGACAGCACCTCTAGGCCATCAACACGCACTTCTCCAACCCCGAGATCCCTATTGCTGCCCTCAGACCACTCACCAACGCGACTTTCCACGATACATGGCGATTCCGTCTGGGAGAGTACGCCAGCAAAGTCGCTCACAACTTTCCTCGGACGCTACAGCATGCATCCTCGACTCCGGAACCTGTGGATCTTTACCGTGACGAGCTTGCTTCCGCCTCCAACGCAAGCGTGACACTCATCTCAATCGGCTTTCTCAACAATCTTGCCGACTTGCTACGCTCGCCTCCAGATATGCATAGCTCGTTACCAGGAGCAGAGCTGATAGGACAGAAAGTCGCTGAGCTAGTTGTCATGGGCGGCACCTACCCGGCGGGCTGGGAGTTCAATTTCGCTTACAACGTCTCCGCCACACGAATCGTTTTGACAGAATGGCCCGCCATCGTACCAATAACGTTCTCAGGCTACGAGCTTGGCTCGAAAATATTCTCTGGACAACGATTGCCGCAGCTGGCGAGTAAGGAGTCGCCTGTGCTAGCGGCGTATCAGTGGTATGGAGATCGCTGCAATACGACGAGGGCGTCCTATGATCCGATCACTGTTCTGTACGGTGCTCTGGGCCTGGGAGACCTGTTTGAATTTGCCAACGTCGATGGCAAAAACGAGATTGCTGAGGATGGCAGAAACGAGTGGGTGCAGGACGGAGTGGAGAGGGGCAGGCGGTGGTTGAAGTTGAAGGCAGGGGTGAGAGAGAGCTATGTGGGCGAGGTGCTTGAGCAACTATATGTAGGTCATGCTTTGGAACAGGGCTGCTTTGATGCAGCTACTGACCAGATTTTCAAGGTGCAGTCTTGACAGACGCTCAACTCGATTCTTCTCGCTAAAATTGCTGCTTATGTGTACACATGAATGCTTTTCGTCTATCTCTTTCTCATCATTCTTGGCTTGGGGAAGTCAAGCGGGAGCTTCAGCTTCGCGATCCTTGTTGCCGCAGCCTGTGCCTTGCTCAATTTACGGTTCTCTCGTTCCTTCTCAGTTGGTGGCGCCACTCTGCAACCCAGCTCGTGGAAGTACTGGCCGACCTGCTTGTTCTCTAGCCTTAGATCATCCTTGAGGTTGCTGATGTCTGTAACGTAGTGGTCGATATACAGAGACAGGGCACACATGTGAGTGTAGAAGTAATCCTGGTGCCATTTGTTGAGTTCATTGTTCTCGCTGAAGCGTCTGCGTACAGAGTCGACGAGGTTGTCGGGATAGTCGGCGAGCTTCTGTGAGAGAACGTCCTTTTTGGGAACCTTCTTGCCAGCGCGACCAGCGGTTCCTAGTGCAGTGTTGAAATCGAGAAGCAGATTGAGGTAGCGAAGAGCCTTGAGCTTGTCAACATCATCAGCCTTGCCCACGGGACCAAAGCGATTGGCAGTGAAGCGGTTGCTGAACATGACAGCCTCGTCGGCACGAGCTTTGTCTTGCCATTCCTTGACCTGAACAAGGCGCAGATCTCCCGGCGGAATGAGTGTGGTCAGAGGATATACATCTTCGACATTATCGGCAGTCATGTTGGGTTTGGGAATGGGCTTCGCGGCAAGCGCGGCCTCTGCCAGCTCAGCCTGGTTCTGGTCGTTGGCAGTGGTGTCGGCCATAGTATCCAGAATAGCGCTCTGTACTTCTGCCGTCTTGGCATCATCGCTACCCTTGGTAATGGCGTTGAGGGTCTTGCTTGCAATAGCCTTCTTCGACTTCTTGGTGCCGAACTCTTGACCAAGCTGCTCCCTCTGCTGTGCCATAGTTTTCTTCGCCTCTTGCTCCTTCACTTGCTGGTTCTCTGAGCGCAGTGTACTGCGCAGACTGAGGTGATGTGAGGGTACAATCTGGAGCTTCTGGGCCTTGGGGTCGTAGACAGCAACATAGTGGGCGACTTCGGACTCGATGGAGGAGGAAGGTGTTGCCGTGTAGTCCAGTCTAGGGTGCTTTGTGGAGTGAAGAATAACGCTGTGGGTCGATGGCTTGGGCTGCGAGTCGTCCTTTGCCTTTGAAGAAGCCTTCGAGTAGGCCTTGAAGGAGATTTGTGGTACGGTCAAGCCAGGCGCACTGCTGATCACTGGAGGAAGGCCGTTCTCTGAAAATGCGACTTTGGCCGTGCCGGACGGGTTGGCGTCGATGTGTGATTTTTTATTGGGCGCAGGCACGCCGTTGCTCTGCCTCTTGCGCTTCTTTCCGTCTTTCTCTGCCATGTTGGTAGGTGGATGCGGTGTGGATTATTTGTCGAGGCAGGCTGGCAAGACAGCTTCCAATGCTAGGAAATTCTTGTCGCGATCGAAAGCCGGTCTCGCTTAAAGCAGCAAGCGCAAATGCCCTCAAAGCTTAAATACCTTATACAGTCGTTATTCAAAAGTCTGCGAACAGCGTCTCAGCGGCAATCAATCCCCCAAATTAAACGAGAGCTACAGGTAGGACTATACTACAAGTCAAGACTACTCGAAGTATCTTAATTATCTCTACGGAAGATAATTCAGTTTTTGAAGCTAGACATGCCGATACTGGCATAATACGACATTGTGATGTTCGCAGACTTATGAGCTAGAACTGTAGGCGTTCCTTGGTTACTTTGGCCACACACCACACCTCATCTCTGAGTATCTTGTGCTCACTGCCTCCTACAACGCTTCTGTGCAAGATGCCGTTGAACCCGCAAACCACAGCTCACAGTCAATGGTACAGAGAATCCTCAGTTCTCGCTTGTTCCCCTCGACACGTTTCAATGCGAGCCTTCGTTCTAAGTCGGTTCGGCTGAACACACCATCATGAACATCTTCGCTATGTGGAAAAGGAATTGCGTTTATCTACCAGTGTTCACGTAGGGATTCATGCACGGCTGGCATCCCGATGAATCTGTGATTTGCAATCAACCGTCCGGCACGCGATTTACGCTTGACGCCACCTCTTGAAATATGTCTGAAGTCTGAGGAGTGAAGAATGAAGAATGAAGTGGCGAAGCTCACTACGGCTGTAATGCGCTGCGTGTTTGCTTGTCGCGCTTTGATCATACGCAACTCTTCAGTCCAGGTCCTCACTAGCCTGCGCTAAACCCAACATCATCACAATACGCGCCGAAGTTTTGTGTTTTTGCCTTTGGCGATCGAATGTCGCATGCTCACACTTGATCGGACCGACTGAGAACGTGTAAGATGCTCCCTCACTCTCTGCCACCGTGGGCTATCGCTAATGCTCTCGCGCAGCTTTGCTGTTTCTTCGCTCGAATTACGACATCTCATCAGCATGCTCTGGGTCACACTTCTTCTCGCCGCTATCTCTAGCACGGGACTCTCTGCCCAGCACGAAAGATCTTCTGCTACAGAGAGCGGCTTTGTATCACCATATTATCTAATCGACATCTGTGAGCGGAATGATACATGGTCTGAGCCTACTCGACCTTGCGAGACCATGGAGGTGATCGAATATCAATGCGTATCGGGTCTGGAATACAATGAAAAGGTCGACCTCGCTAATCAGACTTTCCCTGATTGTGTCGGTCACGAAACTTGTCAATCTTTCGAGTTCGAGCGCACGTGTTTCTGTCAGTCACAATATCTAGACAGTGCAACGGGCTGCTATGCGTGCTATCGGGAGCATGGTGGCGATATGCCTTCTTGGACGAGGATTTCTGGATTGAAGGCACTGCAATCATTGATGAGCAGTTACTGCGACCCTGCGCTGGACCCCACGGCTGCTTTTGGCGATTATCTGCTGGGAATGACCTACGAACCTCCATTTGGCCCGAGTTCTAGTGATCCGCTTGGGTTCAAACGTACCGATGTCTCCCTATACTATACGCCCTCCTTGACCGGCGTCGAGGCTTGGACGACCAAACTGTCAAAGATCGATGGGTGGTCCGAGGACGCTATTAAGACCAGCTCGACAAGTAGTTCAATGACAAGCAGTTCGGTGTCAATCAGTTCGGCGAGCGCTTCGACAAACGGTTCGACGAGCATCTCAACACGCGACTCAACGAGCCCAGTGAGTTCCACTTCATCAGCACAAGACACGCCTGGTACATCCACCTCGTTCTCTTATACAACTGTTACGCCGGTGCACCCAATCACACCCACAATTCATTCGACCGTTTATACGAGTGCGACTGGCAGCCCAAGCAGTGCGACTGGTAGTCCAAGCAGTGCGACCAGCAGCCCAAGCTTTGTTACGAGTGCTAGTACTTCGCACAATGCGATCGAAAGTATCGTTGGTATTCTCAAGATTCTGGGCTTCGCGGCAGTAGTGGGTCTCTTGTAGACTCGCAACACAATGAGTCTCTGTAAAGCTTGGCGGCGGTGACGGCAACAAGTTGGTAGCATGAAACGTTCGGGACATGCAACAAAAAAGCGCCGCGCCGTTCAGATTAAGCAGTAAGTGCCAACGGCACATTGGCACGTTTATGAGTATTTCAGTTTCTCTCAGATCAAAAATGAAGTTCACTCTACTCCAGGTCATCCTACAGTTTTTCATCACGTGAAGCCGACTTTAAGCGCGTCCCCCTGACATCGTAAAGAAGGAGTTGACGGAAGAGTGAAGGGTGAAGCCTCGCTGCCCAAAGCACAGCCCATATCACTGCCTGCCGAGCATGATATCTTTAGATGAGAATTCTTGCTTGCACACTGCCTCATCGATCATCTGACATGTCGACATTGAGTAGATCTGACAGCAGAATCGGTCCATTCTCAATCGCATCAAACTTTCCCAAATCTCGAAAGCCACAATATGGATCGTGCCCACGCTGTATCGTAAGCCAACCCATCTTCCCAGCTGCAGTGATGCGCTGCTAATATATAATAGATACCCCATCTTCACATTTTCCAAATCGCGACCTTTCAGTAACATGGCGCATCTCTTGGTTCTCGTTCTCCTGGTCACTACCTCCATGGCCGGCGTACCGACACGGGATATGGGTACGGGATCTGATGATCTCATGAACCACTACCTAGCGGATGTCTGCGAGGAAGGTAAAGACTGGTCCATTCCGGAATTGCCATGCGAGATTGCCGCTGCGATCGATTACCAATGTAAGACCGGCCTCGGCCTCGAAACCTACGACGTTCGTCCAGACTGCTACGACACAAACACATGCCAATCTTTCGACTTTCAGCGCACCTGCTACTGCAAGTCTCAGTACCTGGACAACAGTCTGGGCTGCTCTGCTTGCTATAGAAGGCATGGTGGCACTATGACTTACGACTGGGCAGCACTGCCATCCATCATGAGCGACTACTGCAACCCGCAAGCAAGCCCAACCTGCTTTTTCGAGGACTATCTGTCTCCCGTTCACTCCCCGGTCTCCAGCAAAGGCGGAGACAACTACGGCGGCTCCGGTCCCTCTACCTATGGACTTCCTTCGCATACAAAATTCTCCGACCCCTTGAGCGACTCGACAGACGTATCTCTCTACTTCACGCCTTCGAAGACGGGTTCCGATGCCTGGCAAACCACCTTGTCTGCCATAAACGACTGGTCTGGGGCTGCTTTACAGGAAGCGATTGCTGCGAATCCGGGTACTACCACTCAAAGCCGCTGGCATCGTGTCAGCTTCTGGTCTCGCCCCGCTCACATCCGGCACTGGCACATACCTTACGATCCTCACTTCCGGAAGCATAACGATGACCATGTTCACTAATGAGAGCGGCTTGCCTGTACGTAAGTCTGGGGTGAGTCGGTGCCGCGTCACTCGTGCTAGTATTGGTAGCATCGTTGGGGGTTTGATTTTCGTGGTGACGATACTTGTGCTCTGAGGAAATCAGCGCAACAGGCAATGCTCATCTTTACGAATGCTAAGCACAGAGCTGTGGGAGGGGATAGTGTCAAACAATCATTGACCAACAGTTCTCTTATCTCGGCTATAAGCACACATGGTAATATACAATGAAGCACCTGTCTCCACTTTGCCGCCTTAGACCGACTCTGCGCATGTCTGCCTTCTCTGCGCAGCGACAATAACTTGGTGCCATTGGCCGACCGAGCTCGCTGCCCCGTCCATCACACGTAGCGACGGCGGCAGCAAGAGACCAATCGTCGACTGGTATCTGTAACAATCACAATTGTGGCTCGTCAAGTTTCACCACAAACGATTCACCCTGCATCTGTCATGCAAGACCGTTGCCAGGGCAAACACCATATCAACGCCACACACCCACAACCCCAAAAGACACCATTTGATATGCAGATCGATCTCATTGGCACAGCTGAGAACATGGAGACCTGAAATGGCATACAGAACTAGCACCTCCGATCCCGTCACCCGCCCAATTGGTCCCGTCCCGTTGATCCGTCCGTCGTAAACCCTGCCCGTTCGTCCCATCAGAGCGACTTGCAGCCCTGTCGGCACTTGATCTGAGTCAGGAAGAGCTGCACTAGCGCCCAAAGACCCACGTGGGAATCAAGGTAGAAGCAGGCATATCGCTGCATCCCGAGCTCCCGTTGTGCCGTTTAGCACGTATGCAAGGGGTCAAGCGGCTGTTCTGGCGAAGCTTGTTTCGACGTCGCTTCGTTCTTCGTATTAGATTTGTGCGCCTTGTAAGTGAAAGTTTGGTCTTAGTCGCTTGGTTAAGGAATACAGCCGGCCGTGGTATTGTCGTGGGTATCGTATATCGTTACAGTGGAAATCTGGAATCTCTGCCGCCGTGACATTTTGTACAGGTATGTCTCTGCTTGCAGGAAAGATAGCAATCGATCAGTAGTCGACTGGTGCGGGATAGCGCTGTGTCGCTGCGCGGTATTGCTCTGGGTAACGCTCTGCTGCACGACGGTTCATGGCGCTACAAACATCATCAGCTGGAGATCCTCAGCGATCGCAATCGTTCGCTACTAACCTGACTTTCTTCTGAGTCCATTCCAGATCTCGCTGCGTCTCCTTTGCAGCTCTCATTCCCTCGGCGAAGTTGGTTCGTGTCTTCGCCAGCCGTGCGCGCGCCTGTGCCTGTAAAGCAAGAAGCTCGCGATTCTTCGCGTTCAGCTCGCCGGACCTATCATATTTGTCAATCTTTGATTTCCATTTCCTAGAATTTGTCAATGGACAGCTCAACTTACATTTGGGCCTGCCTAGCCATATTACGGTCCAATGGAATGGGATTGTAAGTTTGCGAGAGACGATCATTCATGTAGTCGAGCAAATCGACGCTGGTGGCACCGGCCGTGGAGCTGTCGTAGTCGCTGCCGGCATAGTTGCTGGATGCTGAAGAGTAGAGACCGCCGCCTGATGTGGTGACACTCTCTGGTCTCTCTGGTGGCGAGGCAGAGTATTGGCTGTAACCGGAAGGATTGCGAGTGTGGCGAGGGACGAAGAGCGGTTGCTGCTGAGGCTGCTTGCCAGGGACTGGCACGGGCTGGGTCGTAGTTGGCTGGTACTGGTAGTAGCTGGCCGACATGGTGGTCAAGGTCGGAGGAAGTGACAAAGTTTGGGAAGGTATGCAAGGTAGAGTTCAATGGGCTAGTTGCTAGTGGCAAGTCTTGATGAAGTGAAAAGAAAGGAAGAAGAAGAAAGGAGACCTACTCCCTCTGACCGAACCCAATTTATACCCGTTGCCGGCGAGCATTCTTGTCATCTCCCGGCCGACAAGGCATAGTGGCCGCCTACCCACGGCTGTAGCTCTGCTTATGATAAGACGACCTGTCAATATTCACATGTCCCGTGCCGCTCACCATTCACATAGCTCCCAGGGTCGAGGAGCAACCTTCGCCAGACCTCCGCACCATGGGCAGACCGGCATTGCCGCCATTGGTTTCCTAGCAAAGCTAATCAGCTAGCTGCATTCCGTCATGGAGCAGCCGGAGCGGATGGAAGTCCATTTTTGACAGCCTTGGTAGAGCCATGTGAATAAGTCGCCAGCTGCACGGCTGGCAGAAGGATTGCTTCTGATAGTGGTTGACAGGCCCTCCCTGCGCACCACGTATGCAGTCTCGCACGAGGCTAATGCAATTACGGGTCTAACGACCGAAGCAGGAAGACGACGAGGCGAGACGCAGCGCTGGAGAGTGGTACGGTAACGTTCGCAGCATGGCCGCGATATGTGATGCAGCCAGCGAGCAAGGAGAGCGCAGGGCAGCCCGACTGCCCATGCAGCTGCAGCGTCAGGCAGACAACGGGCTCGCATGGCGCACTGCACGCCACGCGTAGCACAGCATGTCGTGTCTGGCAGCTGTCAAAAGACGCCGTTCGCCTGCCATGTGTCCGTCAAACACCCTTCAGCCTGCTCGCACCCGGCGGTGGTGCAATGGCTGAATGGCATGGCATTAGGTGCACCAACGACGTCGTCGTCGCCTAGTAGCCGCGGCCTGCATGTCCATTGGCGGGGAGAAGCGCAGGTATGCGCTGGCTGACAGAAGTCGTGAACAAAGTCCATCCTCAGAAGGCGCAACCGGCCGATGTGTGTATATACAGAATGTAAGTGAAGTTGACCGATATCAATGGTAGACCAAATCGCAGGCGGCTGTAGACAACCGTTTGCCAGTCATCTCTGCCGCGCATTCACGAATACTCGCACCGCCCAGCCTAACAAGATACCTGCGGATCTTACACGAGAAAGATCATGGCAATAGACTCACCAACGAGATACCATTCGTATACCTGATTGACCCACCTCGTAGTACCAACAATTCCTCCTCGCCCCATCCTCTCAATCCTCGTCACTTCGTCCTCCTCCATCACCGATCAAATCTCGCCCATCTCCCAGCACTAACAATCCGCAAGCCCATCCCACGACTTTCCCCCACCCCTCTCCCTCCCTCGTCCCGCATCGGAGCGCGCAGCCGCAGGTTGGGTACACAGGCATTGAGTTTTGGGCTGCAACGGGACGAGCCAACGAAACACCCTCCCACCCCTCGCGACGTGGCGCGCTTCCAACCGTGGGAAAAGAGGAGAGTCAAGGGTTCAAAGGAGCGGTCAACGGAGATAGTGGACTGCTCGACGAAGTGATTTGTGAGATGGAGCGATAGGTGGAACATTGGATGGTTTTGATGGTTTGATGGATGGACGGATGGATCGATTCGTACGTCATCGGCGAGTGACCTTACATTTCTCTCCATGTCCATTTCTGCTTTCTTCGCGGGGGTGTTTCTGCTTTTCAAAACTGTAGCATGCGACACCATGTGGTCAGTGTTGAGAATTGTAGGCAATAATAGATCCCAATCTCTATCGCAAGATGAGATGAGATCAGGTAAGGTTCATGTGTGGCGCACGCACGCTGCAATCTATCCCACATGGCTATCCCTACATACCACCATGCCGTCGATCAACCGAACCCCGACCATGCTTCAAAGTGTGTATATGCACGTAAGACCTTGCTGCCGCGACGCAATGCAGAATGCACATAATCATTGACATCCGCCTCAACGTTCCCAAAATCGATATATTCAGGAGTCATAACCAAGTCGCACGAGTCCGATCATGCACATCGTCTCAACATTCCCAGACTCGGTGGCCTAGGCCTCCGCAATAGCATCAGCCATGACCTCTGCGAATCTGCCCGCCCGGTTTTGATCCTGCATAGCCGTCTGGATACCCAGCAGAACCCTCTGAACACCAACGCCAATATCTTTGCCGCCCGTCGTGCTCTCAATGTCGCCAATCGCGCCACGGATCTCCGAGTCTGAGAAGATACCGCTGTGCTGCATGATCTTCGCCAGCTGGTCTTGTGTGGTGACATTAGGAACCGCGATTTGCGCCTGGAAATCGAGCTGCAATTGCTGTAACACGGTCTTTTCGGATGTTGTGCCGAAAATAAGCAAAGGACGACCTGAAGGGGGCTTGTTCTTCATGAGACCTTTGATGGCGGCGAGGACGGAAGAGCTGAAGCGCGGGCCGATGGGGACCCAGTCGATGATAAGGTCGATATCGTCGAGCACCAGGATGTTAAGAGGCGACTTGTAGGCGTCTGTGAAGACCTTTTGCAGGTGTTGGATCTTTTGCATCTCGTTCATGCCGATCATGTCGACAGGGCGGACAAGCTTGATGAATGGGAATTCGGAGTCCATAGCGATGCGGGCAGCTAGAGCGGTCTTGCCGGCGCCACGAGGACCGTGGACGAGCACTGATAGGAGAGGAGTGGTGTTGGATCTGACTTGCTTGATGAAGTCACCGCCGATACGTAGGATCCTGTCAATGTGGTCGCTGAAGGGGATGATACCGCCTTCGACGGCGCGTTGCAGGTCTTCCTCGCTGACACCGAAAAGAGGCTTAACTTCGTCCAGTGCGTGGAGGAAGTCGCCCATTTCAACCTTCATGTCCTTGATGCTGTCGTCGATGGCGGCGACGGTGCCTACCTTGATGTGGCGCTGCATGGCGAAACTGCTCGCGGATTTGACTAGACCGTTGATCTCAGCACCACTGAAGTTGCGCGTGAGTCTGGCAAGTTCTGCAATATCGACATCGTGACCCATGATGTTGTTGTCCTTCATCTTGCCAGTGTGGATCTTGAGAATCTGTGCACGGCCGCTCTCATCCGGCAGACTGATCTCCATGTGCACTTCCAAACGTCCGGAACGTAGCAAAGCCTCATCGATCATGTCCTTTCGGTTGGTCATACCGATGAGTAGGATATTGTTGAGTTGATCCACACCATCGAGTTTGGTGAGCAGCTGGTTGACCACACTGTCACCTACACCAGTTCCGCCACCGGCTCCTGAGCCTCTCTGCTTGCAAACAGCGTCCAATTCGTCGAAGATGATAATGTGCAGCCCCGACTCATCGCCCTTCTCCCTCTGCTCTTGCTCTGCATCTGCGAACAATTTTCTGATATTCTCCTCAGACTGTCCGACAAACTTGTTCAATACTTCAGGACCGTTGATGACCTTCGGCTCTCTTGCATTAAGCATCTTGCCAATTTGCCTTGCAATAAGAGTCTTACCAGTACCCGGGGGACCGAAGAGTAGAATACCTCTGACGTGCTGAATGCCGATCTTCTCAGCCAATCCAGGAGGGAAGATACGTGAGGCGAACGCTCGTCTGAAAATGTCGCTGAACTCCTTGTCCAAGCCGCCGATTCCCATGTCTTCAAACTTGAAATCTGGTCGCACGACCGAGTTTGCGGCAGGTCTCCTGTTTGAGCCCTTGAGGTTGATCGGTGTCCGCGCATCTTTGTAATAGTTGATCATAGTCTCCGGTGTCAGAATACCTCTAGCATTGGGGCTGGTTTGCTGTGCTGCATCCGACGACTTCAAAGAAGCAACGTCAACCAACTCCACAGTCTTTACAGTCATGCGCAACGGGATGCTCTTGAAATCCATCAGCAGCTGCTGGCCTGGCGAGAAGATCTGGTGGCGGAAGGTGTGTGCGAAAGCGCCTGCGAGCTCGTCCTGGTCATATGGTGCTTCCGTGCTCTTCTTGCCAGCGAATCCAACTTCCACGTCCATGCTTCCGAGGTAGCTTTGCGAGCCTTGACTGAACGGATCGTGGTTCTGCACCTCCACGATGTCCGTAAGCGCAACTTGCATCCATGTGCGCTGGGCATCGCTCAGGCTGATGTGGCCGCGAGGAAACTGAGGCAGAGGGCGCGCGCTGAGGACAAAGCGGCCGTTAATGAGCAGGTAGACGTCCTGGCCATCATGGCTAGGTGGGATGTCTTGCGCGCTGACCGCGCAGATGTTGCCGAATGTGAAGCTGTTGTCCGGGCTCTTCGCAGGGCGTAGCTGCATTGCACGGCCACCGCTGGGCGGTGGTGCACCGCGCATGCTTCCTCCGCCGTACCCTTTAGGCTCCTGGTTGTATGAGGCTGGCGGGGCACCACGGTGGTCTCGTGGCTGCTGAGGAATAGGTCCGCGGGAGGAAGGAGGCTGTGGTGATGAAGGCTGCTGTCCTCGGCCTCCGAAGAGGTTCTCGCGGTTGAACATGGTGGATGAGCGTGGACAAAGGCGGGTTGTCCTTCTTTATGGTGGATGAGTATAGGCACCAAGACGTATGAGGGGCAACGTGTCTTCCTGAAGTAATGCGGCAAGTGTAATTCAAGGCGGCAGGATTGTTGTGCTGCTGCCTTGTGTGATGTGTAGAGTTTTGAAGTGTATGTAGGAGTACAAAGATGGCCGGATCGTTCACCGAGAGAGTGTTTTGGGAGCGCTTACGTAGTTGGAGGAGCCGCCACGACCCTCCACCCTTGTCCAGCACTCCGCCTCATGCCACCCACGCCCCGCATCCTCGCGATGAACACCAAGGGCACCATCTTGAGGTCCATCCCTCTGCCTTGCTCAAACCGAACTCACATCATAATGTCTCTGCACGCTGATTTCAATCGTTTCAACCCAATAAAAAGACCACGATGATGATAGAAAATATTACGTTGTATGTACAATGCTCACACATATAAGACTACATATGCAGAACCCTCCAGTATTGCACACAATTACCATCGCTGCCTCGAAGGCAAAGCAAACAGAAGCAGACCAGCAAAAGAAAGAGATCCATTGAGCCGTATACCATTTCCTCCCAACCGAAAAATCCTCGACGTGCCAGGCATCGCAATGCCGGTCAGATATAATGAAGAAAAAACCCCTTGGTCCCATCCCATATCGCAGTAAAATGCACAACGCTGAAAAGAAGAAAAGACATCCGCCCATATAGCAGATCGTTCAATTTACATCACCAGACCCATGATCTCTCTCACGCTCTTGTTCCAGTTGTTGGCGTTGCACAGCTCCTTGACGAGACCGGCCAAGCAGTCGATGGCAATGTTGGCCTCGCCGGTGGTCATGTGTTCGGCGTCCCAGGTGAAGCTCAGGGCAACGGACTTCTTGTCATCAGCAAGGAAACCAGTGATGGTAAGACCGTTGTCCATGCGGGTCAGCATCTGCAGCATGTTGAGACCCTTGGGGTGGCCCTGGGCGGTGGGAGCAGTGGGAAGCCAGTTGAAAGACTGGCGACGGATGAGCGGGAGGAGAGAGTCGGCGTCACGCTCGCGCTCGGCGAAAGAGCGGAGGTCGTCTTCGTTCAGGTGATCGCGCATGCGGTCGACAATGCGAAGGAAAGGAGCGTGCGCGAAAGCGGAGTTCTGCTCCTCGCCCTTGCTCACAGCCTGCATGAAGCTGACGGCGTTCTTCTGGATGGGCACGGAGATACGGTCAAGGACGTACTCAACAGTGCAGCCAGAGATGTCGAGAGGGTTGCTGGTGTATGCCTCGCGCTCCAGAACTGAGTAGTCACTCTGGAAGGGCCAGTTGCGGGCTGCGTTGAGGGTACCGAAGATGGCCTCCTTGCCGTTGGTGTTCTTGACGTTGAGCAGGGCGATGGCGGCCTTGACCAACATGAAAATGGGGATGTCGTGCTCGGACTTCAGGCGCTGGATGTCGTCACACTTCACCATACGGCGAATACCCTTCTGGGCCGCCAGCTTGTGAGCAAGCGACCTTTGACGCTCGCTTGCACGGGCGCGACGACCATCGTGACGGCGCCATCCGAAATCGTTACCCTTGAAGAATTCAGGAGTGCGCTGCGGAGGCCAGAGAGTGCTGTCAGAGACAGAGCCGATGCCCTGAAGCTTGTTGGTCCAGTATTCGACGCCATTGTCAGCCTCAACTCCTGTGCGGTGTGCGTTGTATGCTGATGCGTACTCGGCGAAGGAAGCGTGAGGGACCAGGGTACCGTCACCAGAAAGGACGGTAACGATATCGTCGAGCCAGAGCTTAGTCATAGACATGTCGCAGATGGCGTGGGATGCGACGATGACAAGACCGGAGGAGCCATCGGCGATGCTTGCAACGTGGACACGGAACATGGGACCGCCAACGGAAGCAGTGTCGTAGGTCTGGTGGTCAAGAAGGAGCTTGTTGAGGCCTTCCTTGGTGTCGACCTTGTGGCCGGAAGTCATGGCTGTTCTAAACCAGGGCTGCTTTGCCCTGACAGTGACAAGAAGAGGAACATCGTCGTCACGCTCAACTGCAATGGATCTCAGAGTCGGGTGGTAAGCAAGGACCTGCTTCATCGCCTTCTCGAGCTCACCAGCACCGCAAGGTGCGTGGTAGCTCCACCTGAGGTTCCACGAGGATGGGCGACATCTGTGAGCGAAGATGGCATCCCAGTCGGGCATGGGCACAACATCCTCGACATCTTCCCAAGGAAGTGACATACGAGAAAGCTCAGCGGATACGAGGGCCTTGGTGCTTACATAGGCTTGCTCGTCACCGTTGACGTGTGACATGTCCTTGATAGCGGGAGGACCCTCTCTCTGCGGCTTCTGTGACATAGCGGTGATGGAGGGCCTGGAGTCGATGAGATCGGCCTGATCCTGAATCTTGTCACAGTTCTTGAAGTCCTCAACAGTGATATCTCTGCCGAGATCCTTCTTAACGGTTCCGGAAAGCTGCATCATCATGAGGGAGTCTGCGAAAGAGTTGATCGAGGATTCAGGAAGAAGTCCATCAGCGCCTGAAATCTTCTTCCAGATCCTGATGAGAGATTCTACGGTAGGCGCGCTCGCGTCGACTGCGGGTCCCTCAGAAGCCTTGATCCACTCACGAACGTACTCGGCCAATTCAACCTTGCGGATCTTACCCGCAGCAGTCTTGGGCCAGTCTTCGAGTCCGAGGTCAGTCTTGAGGTTGATGACAGTCTTAGGAGCGAATGCAGGACCAAGAGCCTTTGAGGTCATGTCCTTGAGAACGTTTGTAGGAGTGATTTTGTCGCCAGTCGATTCGATGACGGCAATAGGGACCTCACCGGCCATCTCATCAGGAACGCCCACGACTTGTGCAATGTAAACACCCTCAGCCTTCTGGAGCAGTGCCTCGATGCTGGCGGGCGAGATGTTCTCGCCACCTCTAATGATGATGTCCTTGTAACGGCCAGAGATACGAACAGCGCCGTCCTCTTCCATGACAGCCTGGTCACCAGTAATGATCCAGTTGGCGCCCTCGTCGTCAATGTAGAAGCTGTCAGCCTTGACGTTGGGATCCATGTACTCCTTGATGACCTGCACACCACCGTTGTGCAGCTCACCAGCAACACCGCGGGGAAGGATGTTGGTGGTGCCAGGCTCGCAGATCTTCACGCGAGCACCACGGCTGGGCCTACCAGAGAGAACCTCACCGTTGCGGAGGACAGAACCTTCTCTGATCGGCCAGATGAGAGTGGAAGGGCTCTCGGTCATACCGTAGCTGGTGCCACCAGGAACTTTGAACGCAGCCTCGCAACCCTCGACAACGCTGGGAAGCACACCAGCACCGCTAATGTCGATGCTGATCAAACTGCTGATATCGGTCTTGGCGAATGCTGGGTGAACAATCATAGATTGGGCGGTAGTAGGCACCAAACTCATGTGAGTGGCCTTGAACTTCTCGATACACTCGAGGGAAGCCTGTGCCTCGAACGCCTCAGAGGGGTAGATGATGGTGCCACCAACCAGGAGGAATCCAAGAGCCCATCCGATACCATAAGAGTGGAAGTTGGGAAGATGAAGGATGAAACGGTGGCCAGCAGTGATATCACGGGGTTCCGTGTATGCGAGTGCGGCGTTTGCTGTGATGGCGCTCGAAAGGGCGCAGGGCTTGGGAAGCGATGTGGTACCACTTGTGAAAAGAATGACTGATGTCTCCGAGGGATCAGCGTCCGTGGGAGTGTCTGGAGGAGTGAGCTCTCCAGACATGATATCTGAGAGTGGTCTCCATGTGTTTGCGAGCTCGGTGGCGTCAGGCTGAGAGAGAAGAATCTTGACGGGCATTGTGCTGAGAAGATCCTGACCGAGAGAAGCCTCGAGCTCAGAAGCCACGGATGAATCAGGAGCGATAATTGCTGCAGGTTGAACCAGCTTCAACATGTGAGAAACCTCCTCGCTGCGGATGGCGCTTTTGGGGTTGATAGGAACCAAGGGAGCGTGCAGGTAGGCGGCTGCCCAAAGCATGAGTGCCCATTCCGCCTGGTTGTAGCAGAAACATGCGATTGGGGCTCTGTTGATGGGAGAAAGGCTGTTCAGTGTGGAAGCTAGTCTGCGAGCGCCACGATCCAGGTCGGCGAATGTCCATTGGACGAAGTCGGCATCTGAGTGTTGGCTGCTGACCCAGCGGAAGTTGGCAGCTTTTTGGTGGTGTGAAATGACAGCAAGGGCATTAGGTGTGGCAGCGACAGTCTTCTGCCAGACATTAAGATGTGAGAGTGTGGTGGTGTCGACAGGTTGTCCGGCAACCTCGGAGAGCAGCATGATCGGCAACTCCCTGTGTAGTAATGCTAGTTGATGGGTATGAGAGATCGTCGAATGTGGAGGAGACGAGAAAAAATATTCAGAAGCAGTTATTAGTACTAGTAAGACACCTGGGTATGGGGACGAAACGTCACAATGGAGTAGCAACGAGGAAAGGGGATCAAGCAGCAATATTTAGAACAAAAGACAGCCTTTGTGTTGGCCATCCTTATGGATGAACTACTCCCAGGGCCGCTCCGCATCGGGCATGGCGGCCGTTGGGGAGAAGTCGCGTAGATAGGATACGGGTTTGGCACTACTGCCATGGCACACCTAATTGGAGGCGTCTAGGGAAATGCGAGATCGACGGGGGCGCAAGCTCCCGTGACAGGTTCTAAGCGTGGCCGGAGGGACTTCAGGGAGCAATGCTGGGCCAGGAAGATGCCGTGGGTTGCTTCGGTGCAGCAGGCAGAGAAAAGACGTTGCGGCGGATTTCGGTGGCTTGGTGTCGTGCGTCCGCTGGAAATACAAGCCGTCCGCGAGACGCCCCAGCAACTGCGAGTCCCGGCGGCGTGTCTCTGGCACGTCTTTGCGCAACAAGGCTCACTCGGGACTGGGAACCCATGCCCTCGGCCGCGTGCTGTGCAAGTGTTTCGGCAGCGCGCAGGGTGTTACAGGCGTGTCGTGTTTGGTCGCAGCTTTACGATGATCCGCGGATGAGGTCCACCTAGGGCCTGCCAGTCGGCGCTCTCGGACTGACTTGGGCCGCCCCTTTTGCTGCAGCCCAGCGAGTAGAGCATGCAAGCCGCTGCAGCGAGCCAGCAACTCTAAGTGCGAAGGTTAGATGAGCGCGCGACACCGCAGGACCGATAGCCTTTTGCGTTACGAGGCCGCAAATAACATGGCGTCGCAGGCGCTGTCTTGGACGCTGTCGCCGTTGCAGGGCACATGATCGTTTGTGCGTGTCTGTCTGGAGGCGGCACACCCGCTGCTGCTAATTAACCAGATATAGTAGAGTAGTTTACGAGACTCCTCATGCCTCATTCGGCGTGCCATATGACTCGGGCGGCGCTATCGCAGTAGTCGACGAGAATAGCTCCGTCCGGGGGCATGTCGCAGGCACGAAATTTCACCATCTCAAACTCTCTCGAGGCTCCCACGCTTCTGCACATGCGGTACCTTGGAGCACGCGGGCGGGTGGCTTGGACCAAGCATTGAGTGTGCCGGCGTGGCGGCGGGCGCTTTTCCATCCCCTGAACGCACCTCGCAGTGGTCTGTGGTGCGCGCCCTCCCCAGCAGCATCTCAACACCCAGAGAAGTAGGCGCAGTGTGCAGCAGAGATCCGATCTGCCCGCCTTGTCGTCGCCGCGAAGACGCTGCCAAGCCAGCCTATCTCTGACGAGCGGTGCGCTACGCAGGTGTGCTATACGACGTCGATAGTTCGCTAGCACTACTGCTGTCGAATGACGGCAGCGTCGTTCGCCTGCCGCGACGGGCGTGATGGGCATGCAGCCACGGCGAGCGCGGCGACAGGAACAGGCAAGACGCGCATCCCTCAGCGCGCGGCGCCTCACACATCAGGGGAAGCGTGCCTGGAGAGCTGTTGCGAGTAGACGTCAACACGCGAGCACGCCTAGCACTGCTCCGCGCCTTACGGTACGGCGGCAGCGGTAGCCACACCTTGCACCCATCCACGCCGATCATCTGCCCTGAGTCTTCTCCTCTAGCCTGCGCCGGGCAAGATCGCATTCTGTCGCTGCTATTCTGGGCCTCAACCGCCGCTAGCGAGCAGCGACAGCGCGCACTAGCAGCTATTCTTCCCTTCCTCTCGCCTCCTGCCCGCTGCTGCGTGGGCCACTAATGCATCCCGGCGACAAATCGTCGTGTGGGCGTGCTGTTGACTGCACCGTCGTCCCCGAGCAGTAGTGCTGCGCTCGCCATGCCTGCTCTACTCCGGCTGGCGGCTGCTGCGAGTCCCGTCCGACTCGGACCTCTCTTCCTCTCTCTCACACGCGCTCACGTAACAACTGCCGGTAAGCGTCTTGGGCTCGCTCGCACTCTCCCTAGCAATCCTTCCAACGTCTTCGTCTCTCTCTTCTCGAGCTACTGCCTTCTTCTTTCGGCCTCTGCACTGGCTGCTGAAGCCCACACGTGGAGCGCACAATATTGATTGCCTCATGCACCTCGTCAGATAACGGGATCTACCTTGGTTTTTTGCGAATCGCGTACCCGCTTTCACTCCTTCAGCGCGCTCACCTGCTTGCTCTTGCTGCCTGTCCAAGGCACTCACCGGTCCGTCGCCAACCACCTGTCAGCGCTATCTTCGTACAGCCCACAACGCCTTATCGCTAGGCACGAAGCGGAGACTTTTGCCGTGTTCTACGACAATAGCTCCCATAGCTACATTTCAGCTCTCTAGCTGCATTTTCCACGAAAACATTGAGCCCCGCGCAAGTCGCCTGCAGCAGTCATGGCGAATCCCAATTCTTACGCGATGATCGAGACACCGCACCACCAGAATTACTCGGTGGAAGATCTCAGATCGTATCTCGACTCGCGACCCAACACTCCTGGAAACTACTCTGGTGTCAACTCTCCCGTTTGGCCTTCGTCTCCTGCTTGGCCTCGTGAAAGTATGCGTGAAAGTATGGCTGGGTCAACACTTGCACTGAACCCGCAGTATCCTGAACCGGATAGTCCTGGCTTCCCACCTAACAGTCCTGCGTTTCCACCACACAGCCCTGGCCTTCAAGACGAGAAGGAAGAACCAAAGGCTGCTCCAGCTCGTCCTCCAGGACCTCCAGGCGGACCTCCTCCAGATGGAGGTCTCACGGCATGGCTCCAGGTGCTCGGCGGCTACTTCCTTTTCATGAACACTTGGGGTATTATCAACGCATATGGTATGTTTCATCAAATTCTCGACATATTTTTCGTTCGAGAGCGTCTCGATTAACATATGATTAGGCATTTTCCAGTCCTACTACATCTCAGATCTGCTTGTGGGCACTTCACCTTCATCTATCTCATGGATTGGAACTATTACCTCGTTCTTCCTCTGCGCCTCGCCACTCATGTGGGGACCTATCTTCGATCGCGGTAGCGTCCGTATCCTGGTCTTTGTCGGTTCTGGTGCCGTCGTTCTTGGACTCATGTTGACCTCGATCTGCACAAAGTACTGGCATCTCATTCTGGCTCAGGGTATCGTTGTGGGCCTAGGAGGCGGTTGCACTTTCTTGACTGCCACTTCGATTTTGCCTACTTACTTTGCAAAGAAGCGTTCTCTCGTCATGGGTATTGCTGCATCAGGCTCGTCTATGGGCGGCATCATCTACCCCATTGTGTTCCACCAGCTGCAGCCGCAAATCGGTTTCGGCTGGACGGTCCGCATCATTGGTCTTCTTGCGCTTGTCACCCTTGCCGTTCCTTGTGCTTTCATCAAGCCTCGCGTACCTAAGCCGAAAACGAAGCGCAAGATATTCGATGTTTCGCTCCTGCGTGAGCTGCCTTTCGGCTTGGTCAACGTCGCAACATTCTTCGGCTTCGTTGGTCAATACATCCCCTTCTTCTTCATCGAGGTATTCGCCGAGAGAGTGGGTGGACAGAGCAAAGACAGCGCCTTCTGGATGATCATTGTCCTTAACGTGGGCTCCATTCCTGGCCGTACCATCCCTTCACTAATTGCCGACAAATTCTACCCACCACTTGTCGTTCTCGGTTGCTGCACTGGCGCTGCTACCATTCTCGCCTTCTGCTGGGCTTCCGTTAGTGCATCATATCCCGGTCTCGTTGTCTGGGCTTTGCTTTATGGATTCTGTGCCGGCGCTTTCGTGTCTCTGCAAGGTCCTTGCGTCGCTTCCATGACCACGGACATGCGCTCCATCGGATCTCGCTTTGGTATCAACATGTTCTGCGGCGCCTGCGGTATCTTGATTGGCAGCCCCGTCGGCGGTGCCATCTACCCAAGCACTTGGTATGGTGCTGGATCATTCTGCGGCGCCATGCTACTGTTGAGTACAGTATTCATTGCCGCAACCTATTGGGCCCACAACCGCGAGAAGAGCCGCGGTCAGAACAGGCTTTCTGGTTGAAAAGGACCGTATTCGCCAAATTCGACTATGGGTTTATGGCCGTCCTACAGCCTTTCGGATGACCTCGAACTACGATCTACATCCGACATTTCCGTTCATTTTCCTATCATCTTTCCGTCCTCAGAGAGCACTAGGAGGACAGCAACATTCGGACATTTGCAATGCGCGTTTAGCCTGCCGCTTTTTCTCGATCATTTGGCGTTCCGGGCAAGGGGAAGGGCACGAATTCAGCAGACTAATGTGAACGCAACGAACAACTTCCACCAGTTCCAATCAATACTCACAGGCTGAGCGCGAGCAGAAGCTCCGTGGCGAACGACGATAACAAATTCCCCTGTATTATTTCCTTGTCCATTTTCTTACATCTTAAGTTGTACATACCATTTGCGTTCAGAGCTAAGGAGTGTGAAAGTCTGCTCGCTTGATTAGCATGACAAAAAGAAGAAAACAATTCAAAACACTTAAAAATTTCATCCATCGACTTTGTGAATTCGACTGTTCCAATACATGTATGCCATGACATTTCATCGATGCCATACGGATGTACCTTGTACATGTGTGTAAAGCTGTTGCTCAAAAGTCTGCGAACAGAGTCTCAGCGGCAACTGTCCTATGAGATAGACGAGGGGTAAAGATAGAACTGTGCTAGTACTCGACAATTTTCTCAAGAGCTTTTATCATCCCGACGAAATGAGTTTCAAGATCTGAACCTATACCTGCTGATACTGGCATAACAAGATATTGAGATTTTTGTAGACTTATGGGCTAGAACTGTAGATATTTCTGCGACCACCTACTCTGACTGGCCCCCGATCTCACACAGCACGCCAACCGTATCGGCTCTCACAAAGAATCGTACCGCCCGTGCTGATGCCGTCTACGCTGGGTACATACGCGATCGCAATCGCGGGAGATGCTGAGACATACATGTACAATGCACGCGTATAATTGCCTCAGCTCTGATTGCCCCATGTTATACCATCAAAGCAAGCACATGTGCGCTCGAGCATTGGTGTACGATCGTACGAAAGATTGCTATGCCTAGTCGTCGTTCTTACAGAAATGGTCAAGGCGACCTCCGATGTAGATCGTCTCTCGTCAGGATGATTGGAATAGTTGTTAGGATTAGGTGGAGGTGATGGCTGAATGTGCACGGTAGGCTTCGAGATACATGCGTAGTCACGCCAAAGGAAAAGCACAGCTATATGGACGTGTATTACGAATTATCTGCGTTTAACACAAACGCACCCGCCGGTCCGATAGAATGGCGTGCAAGGCATGAACTCGAGTCGTAGATCTTTCTTTGGTCGTTCCTCAGATCTCGCTCTTCGAGATCATGATTCCATAAGGGTCACGGTCGACCTCACTGACAGCGACATCAAAGTGCTCGTCCTCCAAGCTCTCCTTGAGCTCGGAGCTGACGCCATCGGCCTGCAACTCCTCCCTCCTCACGCGCTCCCACTCTTCACCAATCGCCTCCTCTAGCTGCCCTCTCAGCACGCCGTGCAAGAAACCACGCTCAGTGTTGCTGTGGAACAAGCAGATAACACACTTGCCCTTTTCAATCGCTGCCAATGCTTCGTGATGGCTCAGCTCGCCGGTGAAGTAGAGGTCAACGTCTTCGCCTTCTTTCTCCATCTGACTGAAGAGTCCGCCACCGCTGCCGGCGCAGATGCCAATGCTGCCGATCATCATGTCGCCGGCGTTCTTGCCTTGTGGCACCGCGATTGGGAAGCCTTTGGGGTTACCGAGACCAAGTCCGATGCGGTCAATGATGGCCGTCAAGGGGACGGGTTTGTCGAAGCGGACGATGCGGCCCATGCCGGCGCCAGGGTGGCCGTCAACTTTGGTGGCGGTGATGGGGTAGCGCTTGTGGGCGCTACGGCCGAGAGCGAGAGCATTGTCTGCGAGGCTTAGTTGAGAAGGGTGATGTTGGAGCATATATGAAGGTCGAGCTGGTGGAGCGAGGTTGCCGCTATCCATAGGGTTGTCAGGCTCGAGTTCGCTGGCGGGTGCCTCAGAGGTGGGAGGCGCAGAGGCTGTGAGTTCAGAAGGGTCGGTTGGTGTGCCGGTGACGACGTCGGCGAGCCAGTCGCCTAGACCACCACGGGCGGCATCGATGGCGGTATGGGGCGAGTAGACCTTGATCGATAGTCAGAATGAGGACAAGTCGCACTCTAGGACGCAAACCTACACTGATGCCTTCTGCCGCAAGTCTTAAGAGACTGGTCTGCTGTGTGTCGTTGAAGGTCAGGCTCTTGAGGCCTCTGAAGATGATCGGGTCTGTTTAATGTAGTCGTGTCAGCGAAGGGACCATGTGTGGGAGGTTCAGACACAACCCACGGTAAGCAACAACGATCGAGTCTTTCCTCTCGATCGCCTCATCAGCAACAGCCTTGGTCAAGTCGACAGTCAACAGGACCGAGTTCATCTGCCTACGGAGAGGGTCGAAAGGTGCCTCAAGCAGGACTGTCGGGTGGATTGTAAGTTAAGAGGTGCACCGTTGGCCATGATAGAATTTTGCCAGACATACGGCCAGTGTTGTCGAAGCTCTTGTCCGCCAGAGCTTCAGGGTAGCTGTAAAGTGGTCGTCAGCATCGATCTCGTGGTATCCGCTTAACAGGCAGGGATCTCCTGTCCACGGGAGCTTGCAGCATAGTGCAGTGGATTTACTCACAGCTTCCTCATGGCGGCAACGACGGCCCTGGTGTAGGGCGCCGTTCGGGCTTGAGAGCTCATTGTATCAGATGCGAATCGAACGGCTGTCTTGAACATAAAGCGATACAACGAATGTAATTTCTATGGACACGCGCCAGTAAACAAAATGCAGGCGATGTGTTTACTACTGCACTATTGACTTTTGCTATCACGCCTGCCGACGTCATGGCACAAGCGCAGCGGCGGATTTTGATCTAATCTGATTGGCGGCTTGTGCACTGCTCTCTTGATGCGCCGCATTACCACGCATCTCACCATGTTATCCTCCACACACACTTACACAATGAGCGCGCGAACAGATACCGAAGCGACGCAGAATCAGCTCTCGTCCGGCATTACTGCCGACTCGCTCGGCGCGGCGTTGAAGACCAGATTGGACGCCTCGCATGTCGACATCCAGGATTTGTCAGGTGGGTGAATCATCGTAGCAGATGTCGGCGACATGACACTTGCTGATATGAACGCGCTTTGTAGGCGGGTGCGGCCAAATGTTCGAAGCTATCATAGTATCTGCGCAATTTGAGAAGAAGATGACACTCGCGCGGCATAGACTGGTCAACGCTGCGCTTAAGGAAGAAATCGCTGCGATTCATGCTTGGACGCCCAAGTGCTTCACACCAGCGGAGTGGGAAAAGAAGAAGCCTAGTGCTTGATGGATAAGGGACTGCCAGACTGAAACCCAAGTGAGCCCGAGACTGTGGCGAGGAATGATTGGACAATTGCGGAAGGCGAAGCTGTTACACCTTGACACCTCCTAGATGTCCTTGGTCAGGAAAACGAGACCTGACGGAGAGCGATGGGGTCTAATTAGCCCTCATTTCTGGCTGGCAAGCCAGAAAGCTGGCGCAAGAGATCTCCCTCTGATGAAGCTACCATGTATAGCAGTGTTGCTAGAGGCAATCATGCCTACACAGACATGGCATGCACGATAACGATATCACGTTTAAACTCACAACAACACCAATCGCAACCCATTTAAATATTTGAAATCCAATATCGGCCATGCTTTCAACACTCGGCGCTGCCCTGCCTTCTCATATGGATCGTAGCAACCGATTGGGAGAATGAACTCGTGATGTACAAGAGAGCGGTGGCCCATGCCTTACGGTGAGTTTCATAGACCTATCTGCCTAGACGCGAAGACGTCGAATTAGTAGCAATGCCACAGTGTGCACGTATCGGTGGTCATAGATACATGCCTCAAGACTATATCTCTTGGAGATCACAGAGGGCATTCGGGAAACCTTAAGGTCACCATGTAGTCCTACCTTCAGCCTCCGTTCATATCAAAATGATTGTTGCCTATGAGACGGGTGAGGAGATTTGTGCATGGCTTAAATACTAGTATTGTCCTACCTCTAGCCTTCATCCATATAACAATGAAAGTTACCATTGAGATGTGAGAAGACATTCATAAAACCTGTAGGTACTGTTGACGACCTATCTTCAGGCTCTGTCTGTTCAAGTATTCTCCGATTCTCCGGCTTCAGTATCGGTCAATCACTGTAGGCACCATGATTGAAATCTCTCTTCAGCGTGGTCAAATGACGACGAATTCGATCTGAGTTCCGAGGAGTCGGAGCCGCAGAGCTGATCGTCCTGGTCCTCCTTGGGATTTTCCGGCCGAGAGACAATACGAACGTTGAAACACGGATACAGGAGCTACTGTATGACGCCGAATATGCCTCGTCCGGCTCAAGAAATCGGCATCTTCCATGAGCGTTATGATCCAGGTTTCAGGATACAGGTCGATCTTGGTCGGATATCAGTTGCGTTACGCCATACTAGTGGTCGATTGGAATGACAACTCCACGCCGTTGCTTAACGATGCTTGGGTTCTTGGGCCCGGAAAGCAACCTTCGTGTAATCTTTCCCAAGCGAGCGGTTGCCACAATCGTTTCACCCACAATAGACCATGGACCCGGGCTCTTTAGTGTACGGGCTGTGGCGTTTTCCGCTTCAAACGTGATAGCAGTGATCACGCGTACGGGGAGAGCCCTTACGTTCCAACGATATGGTTTTGAGCCGGCGGCCTGGTTCCGCATATGTGTCAAGGCAAAGCTTAATCACGAACTTTCTCACCTAGTGACTTTGTGACTTTGTGACAGCGTTTCTTCGATGCGGCGGTGTAAGGAGGACGCATGCATCTCAGGATGCAACCGTATTCGAGGGCACGCTGGTGATGTGCCAAAGCGTGGTGCGACACAGATAAGTCGATACCCATGAGAGTCTCCGACCATCCCGAAGTGCCGACTTTACAGGCGACGTTCACCGTGTCCAATGATGTGATGATGTGCCGGGCCGAGGCTTTGGAAGGTGCGACGGGAAGGATCCCCGGCAAGCCTCATTTTGAGAGTACATCCATTGAGCATGATACCTCCGCTGTCTTCGTGTGCAGAATCTGGAGAAGGAGAAGGATCATGGTAGCGAACGGCGCCAGCGAACGTTGCTATCTGCCGCAAATCGAGGATCTGCACCTCCTGCTGGACCTATTACTCGAGCTGGGGTTGGCCGACAGAAAACGGCGACAATTCTTCACGTGAAGCCGCGGAGAATTGGACTCTTCAGGTATCAGGGTTCGCCCGACTGTCAAACTAAGTTTTCGCGTACTGATCCCACGGGCTGCGATGATCCGGGGATCTTTTGGAGCGCATTTGGGGAGGTCTTGCCGGCTACCGTCAAGAAGGAGTCGAAAGGCGTGCTGATCCCTCTGTGGTCGAGAGGGTGGAACATCTACGTACCGCATGGTGAAGAGTCCTGTGATCGTCGTGGCCATCGGCTCAAACCATTTTAGTGTCCTCTCCGGCATAGAACCATAGATTACGCACGAAGCATCAGGCACATCATGTGGGAAGTCAACATGCTGGCGATTCACGACTGAGATAAAGGCACGCATCAGGCTCCTGCATTCAACTCAAGAATCGCTCGCAGTACACTTAACTACCGGATCTGCAGCATAAGACCTACCCACAGCCATTCCCGCATACTACACAGCATTCCAGCATTCTAGAAGACCTCCAATGAACTTCGATCTATACTTCACCGTCAACGAGCGGGATCTGCAGGCTATAGATGACTATATATCTGACTGGGCGCATATGGAGCATGTGGATTACAGCCCAGAACGCTCTCCAATCCGAACCGAAGACAGCCTCACAGACACCAACCTCGCAAGCTTGCAACCATGTCCTCTTCGAACAAGATTGGAGCGATCTCTTATGAAGCCGCTACCACCAATTCCCGAAGATCCATCATCACAGGCCAGCTCTCGGCCCACATCTAGTGGCCACGATGCGCCTCTTCATCCAGACATCAGACCGAGGTACCGGTTGACGCCTTCGCCGTCTCCGTGTCAGTCGGCACCAGATGAGATCTCCAGGACCGCACTGCAACGACGCCCAAGAGTCAACAGGATACCACGCAAATGTGACGACAAATACCGATCCGATGACAGCCATGCCACTGAACCGGACCACCTCAGTGCGACACGATTTGATCCCAATATATCCCCGTCATCACAAACCAGGACTTCTGGGGAGCAGTCTACCAACAAGAAGCTTGATCGCGGCCTGCAACATTGGACTGTTAAGCTTCGCGATGCCGACTACGACTCAGTGCACTCTCAAGAAACCTCTGACTTGGCTCACTGGGCAAGCGAGATGTATGGATCACAGCAAGGCTCAATGACTGCTCTACGAGAGAAGCGCTGCAGGCGACCTAGCGTCGACATTGTCCATCACCGCCATGAGCCTGTGCACAACGTCAGCCGGAGTCCCGCAAAGCCCTCAAAGCTCGAAAGATTCTACGGGTGTTCAGAGGCGAGTGTCAGTAGCTTCAACGACTTTGACTCTGCGAGCTCATACAACCCAACGACGCCACTGGCTGGCCCTTTCCAACGGCCGTTGTCTGAAGCGACAGAGGCGACTTCTTTTTTCGATTTCAACGACGATGAAGACGAGCTACTTGAGAAGAGATCAGATTCCGATTCAAGAAAGCGATTCCCGGCCAAAGAGGTCTGGCGAAAGATGTCCATGTCTTTGCGGACGGCAAAAGGCAAGCTTCCTGCTGCTCAGACAAGAAGCTCAGGCTTGCCGCCTATCGATGTGGCTATGATTCTGACGTAGTGTTCGAGCATGTGTTTATTGCATTTTGATTAGCGAAGACTGGCAAATGGTTTACAGCGTTGAGTCGCATGGGCAATCACGATCAATGACAATTGGATAGAATCGACAGCGTACTAGTAATGTATCAATAACTCTTCTTGTACGACCCTTTCTTTTTAGCAATCGTGTGTTTCATGACAGCAATCGGCGTACCAAGCTTTGTGATGTATGAAGACTCATGATCAAGAGAAGCATTCGTAATGGCACTTCACGAGTACATTCTTGATTTTACATTTCTAGCTCAAAAGTCTGCACACATCTCTACGCCAGTATCGGCAGTGTCAGAACCAAATCTTTACATATCTCTCGTGGAGATGATAGAGGACACTTCACAATCCTTGACTATTGGCATAGTCCTGCATTTAGCTCTCATCGACTTCGCAGGATAGCTGCCGCTGAGACGCTGTGCGCATACTTCCAGTGACGACTGTACATTCTGAAGTCTTCCCGCAGCGTCTTGGTAAGGTACTCAAGGTGACTGGTCGTTTTGAATGCGGCGCTAACGGCTGTCTGCAGCTCTCTCTGTCAAGCTGTCCTCCACTTCACGCAAAGTATATGACACTTGCGCACATAACTCTACGTATACCTTCTCCGTGGCCTCTATAGTTATTTGTACATTCAAAGCCTGTAAGAGGGGTACATCGTCCATAAAGTTAACAATTCATACCATATATTGTCTCGATAGTTGATAGACTAATATTCAAGACTATAGCTGATGGTATCAGTAGATAGTTTTCGGGATAGCAAGATGTTCTTCGCAATATTTCAATGGTAAGTCATTTCAAGGTCCAGAACTGTGATTGCTGATATGAGTCGATAATCTGTATAGATGGTAAGATATCCTTAACAGCATCTCAATGGACGAGTATTTCAAGTGGTAGAGCTACAACTACGGACATGAGTATTGATTCTGTAAGATAGTAAGATATCCCTAACAGTATCTCGATGGCAAGTGACATTCAGGTTCTAGATTCGTACCTGATGATAGGTGCATACTGTCTGTACCGACAATAGTATACTTGTCACAGTGTCTCAATATCAAGCAGTTCAGTTTGTTAAACTAAAGCTACTGATACAAGCATTAAAAAGCAACCGGATCTTGCGGACATGTTACTAGACTATGTCGTATACTTTTCGTGGAGCGGAGGGTGCAGCTGCTTGACCCTTGCCCTGCGCAGCTTTGAACGCTGTGTCACCAACTCTAAGGTACTGTTGAGCTAACACCTCGAAGTTCGGCCGTCACTTCCATTCACGTCATTAGTCGAAATAAAATAAACATTGCACGAACCGGCAATATCATGGCATGATAGATAGATCGTTCATCGGATGAATGTACACGTACTTCTGACGAAGTCAAAAGGTACAGAGACTTACGACCAGCCGTCGTATCATGGCTTATTAGACTTGGAAAGGCTTATCGATGCCCGGAACATCACAGTCCCAAACCTGGAAGTATACGACCTATGACCACGATGGGTAGATCAACAAGATAGGCATCACCGTCTATCAAAACAGCTCCACATGCGGCATGGGTTGGCCTCGCCCCTTGGCCGTGCCTATCACTAAGAACTTATCATTGCGGTGCGGGGTCGTACGATTTCCCCCTCGGTTCGCCCGCAAAAACCTGAGCAACAAGTCCTGCGACTTTGGCCGAAGCAGCGATAGCAACGCACAAGGTAGCATCCGGGGCCAAGAGGCTCACTGTACGATAGGCAGATGATGCATTGGCGTATGTGGGATCGGCGAGTTGTATAAGAAGAAAGCATTCGCACATCTTGTTGCGTTGTGCAAAACAGCAATACCCATTTGCACTCTAAGCTTGCGATGGGTTTCCTCCATCGACTTCGTATCGCCGTCTGGGGCGTGCCGCCTGATACGGCGGCGGAGAGACGCCTGTTGTTCAAGATCGACTTCTTCGTGCTGACATACGTTTGTCTGATGTACTGGGTGAGTGGCAAAACCCTCCAACATCTCATCTCATCTCCCCGACCAGCTTGCTCATTGCATCGCAGGTGAACTATCTCGACCGCGCCAACCTGAACAACGCCTACGTCTCAGGCGCCCGCGAGGATCTTGGATTCAAGGGTACACAACTCAATCAGATCAATACGATTTTCTATGGAGGCTACTTGTTAGGTAATTCTCCTGAGACGGTTAAAAGGTTAAAAGAACAAGCATTAAAGGGGTAACGCAGGTCAGATCCCGAACAACCTTTGCCTGCAGAAAGTGCGTCCTGGACTCTGGTTACCTACCACTTGCATGGCGTGGGGCCTGCTCACGCTGGGAACAGCTTTCGTACACCACCCGTGGCAAATTATGGTCATTCGCTTCTTCCAAGGAATCTTCGAAGCCAGCTGCTTTGTGGGAGTGCAATGGATCCTCGGCTCATGGTACAAGCCTAATGAAATCGGCAAGCGGACTGCGATCTTCACAAGCTCAGGGCTCATCGGCACTCTGTTCAGTGGAATCATGCAGGGTGGGATTCATCAGAGCCTTGATGGAGCGGCTGGGTTTGCTGGCTGGCGCTGGCTTTTTGTCATCGACGCGTTGATCACCTTTCCCATTGCTGCGTACGGTTTCTTGTTCTTCCCGGATACACCAGCAAGCACAAAAGCGAAGTACTTCAGTGCCGACGAACGGAAACTTGCAATTAGTCGGTTGCCAGAAGTAACTCTTACTCGCGGACATCTTGGCCTCAGCTTGGTGCGACGTGTTGTGCTCAGCTGGCAGTGGTGGGCTTTCGTTCTTGTCTGGATCGCCAATTCCAACACTGAGATGTACAGTTCGAACGCCATTTTCCAATTGCTCTTGAAATCCACTGGAGACTATTCGGTTGAGCAAGTCAACTACATCCCAAGTTCGGTTTCTGGCATGGGCGTGGTTGCTACTCTCACACTCGGCTGGTATACGGATTGGGCGCCCTCGCGGAGATGGCACGTTGGTGTATTACTGTCTATCACAGCCATCGTCTCCGGTGCACTGATGCTCGGCGCTCCGACACGAGGAGCCAAGTTCGCTGCTCTCGTCTTGAACGGTTGCCAATTCGCTGGACAGACGGTCATGTTCGCTTGGGCGAACGATGTGCTACGCAGTGACGACGCGAAGCGAGCAGTTGTGCTTGCGTCTATGAATATGTTTGCGCAGGCCTTCTATATGTTCTGGAGCATACTGTTCTACAATGCCGAGCAGGCGCCGGACTGGTTCGAGGGCAACATTGCGATGATTGTGATGGGAGGATGTCTATTTGTCACTACGATGGCATGCTGGTACTTGCAGCGGAGGGATGCTGTCGTCCATGGTGTTGGATTGGTGCCAGGGCAAGCAGCGGACGACGAAAAGGGCTCTATGGAAAGAGGCAGAGACTCGAAAGCCGTGGAAGAGTCGGTTGTAGACGCATGATTTACAGTCGTTACTCAAAAGTCTGCGAACAGCGTCTCAGCAATCAATCCCCTAAAGTAGATAAGAGCTATAGGTAGGACTATACTAGGAGTTAAGACTACTCGAAGTATCCTTGATTATCTTTACGGGAGATAATTCAATTTTTGAAGCTAGACCTGCCGATACTTGCATTATACGACATTCCGATGTTCGCAGACTTATGAGCTGGAACTGTACATTAAGCAAACATATGCCTGACATCCGAATATGCAGTGCAACCTTAGCGTACAGACGGCCATCACAGTCTTCAGGCACACCTTGTAAGCGAGGACGGAGTGCTGCCAGGTACCGACAGAGCACGATGGGCTATGACCTGTCCGAAGGATGCACATGTGGCCGCTAGCGTACGATCATCTGCATCGCGGACTAGCAGGTAAGCTTTGCGCACAAGGTACAGAATGCGCAATTGAAGATGTCATCCTGACTCGCCCGTCCATGTTGACAGGAAACGGACGATGAAGTGAAAACGCAAGGGCCGGAAGGGGAAGACTAGCACCACGGGGAGATCGTGCTGGTGAGCTCCATCGGGCATGGGCTTCGAGGATTGTGACGAGATGTGAGCGAAATCGCTATATGCCAGGGTGCTATTGCATGCGGCGAACCGCAGTTCTTCAAGACAGCAGCAGCAGATCGCAAGAGCCGCTCAGGGCCGGGTCCTAGGCCGTCCAATTGCGCGGCGCCGAGGTGTCTTAGGCGACTGCTCCGGAGAGGCTGGCGTTCCCAGCCTCACGAAGGCGTAAGCGTGGGCGCTGTACGTCAACGCCGCCAGCTACTCAGTACTATGCGCCCTGCACGCCCGGTCGCGCACTTCCTCCTCTCAATCTCCATACCACCCGTTCTACTGCGGAAATTCGTTCATTGCACTATCTTCTTCCCTTACCGTGTCCTTGTCGTTGTACATACCTTACTCGATCCACCACCGCAACTCGTCAGCCCACAGCAAGCAATTACCCCACCGTGACGCTCCTCCACAGCAACCAGCCGCGCAACATAGCGCACAAGGCATCCAGGTACATCCGCCAGGAATACCGCTCTACACACGGAGCGCCATTGATATCGACCTGGTCACCGCCGGTCGCTACCACCGAGTGCTTCAGCAGTAGAGCTCTCTACTTCCCTTCAGATGGCACCAACACCGCCCTCAATCCGCAGCGTCAGCGCATCAGATACGCGCATACTCGACGCTAGACAACTGCACGCGCCAGCCGCTCACGCTCTGGCCCTGCCCGCGAACGACGAGCTCGCTCACACAATACTGCACGCGCGACAGAATGGCATCGTACCAATCCCTACAGTATACCAAGGACTCAATTCGGGTCCCGCGCCTGGTGCAGTCGTAGGAATCGTCTTGGGCTCGGTGCTAGGCTTTATCTTCCTCATATGGCTGCTTTGGATCCTCTCCAACGGCAGCACGTTCATCCGAACGAATCGAGACGAAGAGGAGGAAGTCGTAGTGTCGCGATCACGGAACAACCGCAATTCCGACCGTCGCCGCTCGCGTCGGACTGAGATGTCACAAGCTCCTCGATCGCCGCGCCGCGATCGAGTCTACCGCCAGGAACGCATCACCCGTGATTTCCCAGCACCCGCACGCTCACCAGGCACCAGCCGTGTACGAGGCGAAACAATCTTCGTTGATGAGACGAGACAAGAACGCCGGGTGGACGGCGACGATATTGTCGAAGTGATAGAGGAACACAGTAGCGTCGGTGGTGGTGGTCCACCGCGCAGGAAAAGCAAGCGAGCCAGCAGTGGCTACAGGTCAGTCTCCAATTTCCCACCCTCGCCCCAGCCGCCGGGTGGTTTCCGCTCGGTTGATCCGGATCTTTATGCTGGAGGCAACTACGCGCAGAGGAGCGTGAGATGATGCAAAAAGTACTTGAGCGTCTCAGAAAAAGAATACAGAACATAAAACAATGTCAAGGACGATCAAGAAGTAAAAAACAGAAGAAGAAATACACGCAACGAATCTTGCCTTGCTTGGACCTTTTGACATCTCACCGCCGCCTCGAGAGCGTATAAACGGAAAAAGAAGGACTCAATTTCTGACATCTTGCTCTTTTTCTCTGCGTAGACGATGATCTATCCTGACAACCACCGTCCGTCTCGCTCTTAGCGTGTGAGCTCACGGGCGAGACAGGTGCGTCAAGAACTGGTCGCTCACTCAGCTCCACTCTCTTCTCACCAGGCTCTTCAATCATACTGGCTCGACCATGGACCCCATTCGACGAATAACCAAGCAACCCAAACCACCGGCGGCTACTCTCACTGACCCCTATTCTTTCACGCGGCAACATTTGGTGCACGAAAGCTTACACACGAGAACACAGGCGCGGCGAGTACTCGGACATCTGAGATGGTCGCACGTCCTCTAGTGTGAGACATCAGCGGCCCTGCACTCAATTCTCTTCCTAAGCCACGCTACCCAAGTCAAGAGAACACACTGGGATTCGCCACACGAGGGCGTCGACCACTTCTTCTCACGGTCAGCCTGCTGCTCTGGGAGCCCAAGGACCACTGAGCTAGACGCTTGTTTGGTTCGAATCGACCCGTTCTGGTCCTACTGGGCGTTTGCGGATGGCGTGGGGCTGGGATTCAGTGAATGGGTGAAATAACAGTACAATGGAAGGACAATCCCTGGGTGATGTGGATTACTCGGCAACAGAACAGTAATATCTGGTGGAACGGGCCACTCTTTTCTTTTTTTCGGGCTTTCCAGCCCTTTGCTTTTTCTTTTTATGGGGGACTATTGAAAGAACAAGATACCCGTGTGCGATTTGCGTTTTTTCTTTCTTTTCTTCTCTTTCCCCTCCGTGGGTTCATCGCTTTTTTGGGGGAGTGGGGTCGCGGTCTATCCTTTCTCTGAATTATATATCTTCGCAACTCTGAACACAATCAAGACTTTTGAAAACTATATCTCCTCTGCCCTCCATATCTCTCCAGAAATCAATGCAGCCAGTGCCAGACACGATTTGACCAATCCATGCACTCCCTTGTGTAGGTAGACGTACATCTTCGATGTCTGTTGCAGTTTAGGTGAACGGCATTTCTCGATTTCTCGCCATGCCAAGCTGAATCGTCAATGATCTCATTTGAGGAAAAAAAAAGACTTTCCTCCCTTAGCTAAGCAGCACCCTAATCTCTCCACTCGTCCGTGGGAACACCTCCCTCAGCAACACCACATCTTCCGCATCCTCGTCCACTCCTTCATCACCCGCCAACACCCGCTCCTCGATCTCTTCGAACACCTCACAGAAGCGCTCTGAGGCATCCTCCACCACGCTCCGCACAATGCCCTGGTCTTGCAGCTGAGCAAGGAAGCTTCGCGCATCGTCCGTGGCAGCTGGCAGGAAAGCGTCGAGTTTGCGCGCCGCGGCGGCGAGAGTATTGATGTCCTCGTCGTTGCTTTGGGCGCGGAAGTCGTGGATGGCGAGAAGCGGTGCGAGACCGGAGTCGTTGAGCAGGAAGGCGTATGTCGCTTCACGCAGAGTGGCAACATGAGTCTCGACTTCTGCGCGGAGCGTTGCCGACTGTGTTGCCGTAAAGTTGAAAGGCTTGAGAGTGGCTAGAGTGGCAAGAGAGCAGTTTAGTAAGAAGATTTGAGCGTGTGGTGTTTGTAATGTGCGGGCTAGGGAGGCACAGCCTGCGAGGTATGGGTGGAGGGCTTCTTGGAGGATTGGTACGAAGGCTTCTTCCTCTGAGGTAGTGGTGTGGGACGTGGAGAAGGAGGACATGAGGTTTTGTAAGGTGGCCAGAGCGTCGGTAAGGAAGTCTGGCGGTGCGAGGTCAGACGGTGATATGGGGTGAGTTGAGGTCTGGAGGGAAGCGAGATGATCGCGAGTCGAAGTCTTGAAGGCTCGCAAGGCGGTCTCAGCTAGCGGTGAAAGTGTGGCGAGCAAAGCCGACGTGGGCGACAGTAATGAGCTGAAGATCGAGGTGTAGAAAGTGAGGAGGTTTGAGATGCGGTATGCAAGGGTCGCATCTTGATGAGACTGAACGACTTGCTCGATGCGTTGCTTGAGCTGACGGAAGACGCCAGCGAGGTCGCGGTCGACGAGTTGATTGAGAGATTGCTTGCCATCAAAAACGGGTGTTTCTGAGTCGGAATCTCCATCAGGTCGAGTCCAAGGCTCGCTCTCGATACCAAGAGCTATCGATTTGGCAATCTCGTCTCCATCTGCGATAAACAGGACTTCCAGTGCTTCGCGCTCGGAAACTGTGGCCGAGTGAGCCCAAGCGAGCATGTCGCCAACGTAGCGTAGGGGATCGTGGGCGGAAAGTTCAATGGCTTTGCCCATCACAGGATGTTCCGGATCGACAGGTGCGCCTGTCAGTGCAGCGTAGAAGTTGTTTGACAACACATTCTCCCGAGCTTCAGCGAAGAAGTCCAAACAGTTCTGAAAAAGTGTGGGTCGCTCAGCAAGTACTCGAAGGGCACGTCTGATGGCCGTGCTGATCTGAGGGTTCTCCAGGTCCAGAGACTTGAATTCGCGCTGGACCCACCTGTATAGCTTTTGGTATGCGTTATTAACTTGCTTGGAACTCTGTTCGAGGATCTCGAGACCAAGACGTTGGTTTTCAGAGCCGAGGAGAATTTGACTGTCTTGGTGAACCTTCTTCACGCGGGTCAGGATGCGGAAGAAGTCGTCGTTGACAGGTTCTGTACTGGAAGTGAGGGACGCCTGGTCCTGCTCGGAGAGTACGAAGTGCGCATTGAACGCATCGAGCAACTGTTTCTTCCCTTCGACCTGTGCTTTGCCTTCCAGGATCACCTTCGCCTCGTCAAGCATAGGAGCAGTCTCCCTGTTGGCAGCCGTGATGTGCTTTCGCATCTCAGCACAGCTATCATTCAGGCTCGAGATTGCTGCGCCAATACGCTTAAGCTGCTGAGCCACTTGGCCGAAGTCCTGCACGATCTCGCCATTGCACTGGATGAGCTCTTCCTGTACGTCAAGACGCAAATTTCGACGGGCTTCTGCTGTGTTGCTAAGTTTGCGATCATCGAGCACGCTCAAAGCATCTCTAATTTCGAGATCGGCGTACGAAGCCGAGAGGACTGATGTGATACGATTTTGTAAGGCATTGGATCTGGTTGCCGATGGCGTAGTAGGGCTACGTGGCGATGAGGCTGCACCACCACTGTGTAGAGATGGAGAGCTGACGCGGTCCTGGAAGTACGAAGTAGCCATTGAGAGAATGGACAAGCCAGTCGGCAACGTGTTGCTCGCGCGAATGGGAGGCTCACAAAGTCCCGTGACCTGCAGACCAAAGTGACGTGTGTTGTGAATGGTTCGTCTGCCGCGGCTCCCTAGTCAGGGATGCTTCTGCTGGTCTGCACGGTTGTTTTGCTGTGGAGACTCTTGACTGGCGCAAGCCAAAGATAGCGAGCGATACGACGAGTCGCCCATGGGGACATGCACTGTTGCACACCTACCGAAGGTCTATCGTGAAGAGCGTAGGCGAGAAGGGCATACGAGCTGAGCTGAGACGGTGTCTGCAAGCTTGATTGGGCACCTGAGCGCTTCCTACGTGCTGACAGGCGCGTACACATTATTCAATGTCGATGCGCGTTCTAGACGTGCATCGGCGCAGTGTGGCAGTGCCAACGCCTCACACGTCCAAGTGCTTCTGCTCGACCCCCACCACGCGGGGCGGCAGCCAGGCAAGTTCGCAGTTCACATCATCTGCGCATGCTCGTCACCGAATAAACACTACCAAGCCCTAGCCTTCCCTAGTCGACTCTTATCCTAAACTCTGCCTTCCTCTGCAAGAATCGCATTCCCTGACATCCACCGCATCCGCCGCTTTGCGAAGCACCCTGTAACAGGTAGCATCGCATCACACAAGAGGAACCGACAGCATGGGCAAATCGTAAGTCGACCCTTCCCTTCCCGCCTTCTGTTTGCTTGCAGCAACACCCGGTCACTGGTGCTCTTCTTCACACCTCACTTGCGTCATTCTTATCCTACAATGCGCGACTTGGTTCCCGATCTTCAATGCCTGCCACGAGCGCGCCGTAGTGAAGGACAGCGAGGCTTGCATCAGTATGCCCTTCGGAGCCGCCGGAGCAAACAACAAAGTCAACGACGCACACCAACCACACTAGCACTATGAGCGACCTGCCGCGCGACCAACGGAAGGTTCACGACATCTATCCCGACGAACCCAAAGCTCAGCATGTCGACTCCACGGCCCAGCGACGAGGCTCCATGCTTGTCGGCTCTGTCAACCGCGCTCGCAGACGACCATCCCACGTGCCTCGTCCGACCTCATCAAGCTACCTCGATTTCAAGGCCAAGCAAGACTGTGCATTGAAGATTGGGATCCACGAACTGCAAGAAGAAATGGCCAAGATGACGGGTGTTCAAAACATCGAGGTGCTAAAGGAAAAGCTAACGGTAAATGTCCACAGCCAGAGTAAGCTGTCGCAGCAGGAGTTGTCGGATCTTCAGAAGGCCACACACTTTGACAAGAAGGAGTTACAGCAATGGTATAAGGGTGAGTCGGCAGCGAACATGGAATGTATTGTCTGAGACACCAACTCTGACCAATTCTAGGCTTCCTGAAGGACTGCCCGAGCGGCATGCTCACGAAAGCCGAGTTCCAGAAGATCTACAAGCAATTCTTCCCGTTTGGCGATCCCTCATCATTCGCGGATTATGTCTTCAATGTGTTTGACGCAGATAAGAGCGGGAGCATAGACTTCAAAGAATTCATCTGCGCGCTTTCAGTGACAAGCAGAGGGAAGATGGAGGACAAGTTGGACTGGGCGTTCCAATTGTATGATATCGACGGCGACGGAAAGATCAGCTACGACGAAATGCTGGCGATCGTTGAGGCGATCTACAAGATGGTAAGTAAATGTTGCCTTGCTGCTGGAAACATCGCTCACGTGATTAAACAGGTCGGTTCCATGGTCAAACTTCCCGAGGACGAAGATACTCCAGAGAAGCGTGTCAAGAAGATTTTCCGCATGATGGATAAGGACGAGAATGGCTCACTAGACATGGAGGAATTCAAGGTATGTGAAGAAAAAGCTGCCGTCGACCCTTCTTACTGGCCCAGAAACTAATAACTTCCTTCAGGAGGGCAGCAAACGCGACGAAACAATCGTCTCTGCATTATCATTGTACGACGGCTTGGTGTAAAGGCATATCGCATCAACGCAGGCGAGCAACAAACGAGTCACATGAAGCCACGGCGTTTTGTTATGGAATCATTTTTGCGCAATGGGAGGAAGACGATGCGCGAGATACCTCTAGGTTATATGCATTATTGACACGCGCAGCAAGCTATATCCCACCACAGCATGAATCATGTACTTATCCTTTACCGTTAGGCACGTGGCATGTTTCTTGCTGCATGAACCCCATCCAGTTCTGACCTCGGCCTTGGCGTAGCGACTCCAATCTTTTCTGGCAGTGTTAACCGTACTATACCCGCCAACCACTCTGTATGCTACGAGTGCCAATGCTAACCCCGCGTCTCTTGCTTGTCTGCCTTCATGAGAAAATCGCGAGTCATTCAGGATTACGACAGTGGTAGCCAATGGTGGGCGATGATTTCCACCGGAGCTTCTCGATGGCACGGGTGTCAGCTCTTGTTTGGCACTCAGCGCATGGCCGCCTGCATCTGCCATGCGGTTGGCATGCATAACATGACGATCCCACAGATACGAACATGGACCTCGCGATATTAGTGGAGATGACAGTAGCGGAGATTATGTCGAGGGTATAAGTATTGTCGCAACCTCCCCACGAGCTGCGATCAGATTGCCTGAACCACTCTCTTCTTCTCCCAAAAAACAAATAACGGATACCGACCGTCGAGATGCCTAGCACCGATGTTGAGAAAGAAAAACATCCCGAAGCAGGTCACCTCGAATATGCCTACCCAGAAGATACGACCATCCACATCACATCAACACCCGACGCGCAAGATCCCAGCGGGCCAGCACTAGCACCAGGCGAGAAAGAAGACAAAGCGACACGCAAATTGATCCGCAAGATCGATGTTCGCCTTTTGCCTGTCTTGGCCATCATCTACGCTTTCGCTCTGATCGATAGAGTAAATCTGCCCAACGCAAGGATTGCGGGCATGGACGAGGACTTGGGCTTGAGTGTGGGCGATCGATACTCGCTGGTCGTCATGACTTTCTTTGTGCCTTACGTGATCTGCCAGTTTCCAGCGAACATCATATGCCGTCGCCTCGGTCCTTGCTTGTGGCTGCCCTCGTTGGCAGTGTCGTGGGGTATTGTTACGCTGGGTGTTGGATTTACCACCAACTGGACGCAGCTGATCGCTTGTCGAATCTTGCTTGGAATTCTTGAGGTCTGCAATATGCTATACATCCTTCTCCGACGAATCTCTGCTGACTCTCCTGACACAGAGTGGCTTCTATCCCGGATGCATCTTCCTGCTTTCATGCTGGTACTGTCGATTCGAGGTGCAGAAGAGGTTCAGCGGCTTTTATCTGCTGGCGTTGTTGGCTTCTGGATTTAGCAACATTCTCGCATGGGCGCTCAGTCTCATGAAGGGAGTGGGAGGTTTGAACGGATGGCGATGGATCTTCATCATGGTCAGTCTTGAGCTTGTTGGAGAGGTTCGTGGCATCCAACTCGATGATACTATGGCTGACCCTAGATCGTAGCAAGGTATCATCACCGTCTGTCTAGGCTTGATGGGTTTCATCTTTATCGTCGACTTCCCAGATCGAAGCACTCAGCCCCAGCTCGTCACCCGCCGCCCGTTCCTGACACCCGAAGAGGCCGACATGGTCAAAAGCCGTATCGATCGCGATCGCGGCGATGCCGTCGCCGACAGCCTCGATTTTCGTAAAGTAATGCATCATCTGCGTGACTGGAAACTCTGGGAATGGGCCTGGCTGTATCTTCTCAACAATGTTGTAACCTACTCCTTCGGCTTCTTCCTACCTATCATCCTATCTGGCGACATGGGCTACAGCACCACAATGGCACAGATCCTGTCATTTCCACCATATGTCGCCGCAGCGCCCTGGATGCTCTCCACAGCCTGGTTCGCAGACCGCTACCGCAAAAGAGGCCTGATTCTCATCCTCAACGCGTCTGCCGCCATCGTCGGCCTCGCCATGACAGGCTTCGTTCGCTCCAACCCAGCCGCTCGCTACGCAGGTGTGTTCCTGGGGGTATGCGGCTGCAACTCCAACGTTCCTACTATCTTGAGCTACATGCACAACAACATTGTTGGACAGACCAAACGATCCGTCGCCAACGCTCTGATCATCGGTGGCGGAGCGATTGGTGGCATCGCAGCTTCGAATATTTTCCGACAGGCCGATGCACCGCAATACACGCCTGCTATGATTACAGCAATATTGACGCAGGCTGTTACTATTTTGCACGTTGGCAAGAACTTTTTGGTTTATGCACTTGCGAACAGGAAAGCGGATAAGGGCATCATCGTTATCGAGGGCCAGCAAGGATTCAGATATACACTTTAGGTGGGCTCAGGGACGGATAGCCTCTCGGTGGCTGAGTTGGCTATTCAATGTCTATGGCTGGTAGCATTAGCATGTTATTCTTAGGAGCCACAAGTAGCGTTTCAATCGCAAGTATCACGTTTTACGCCTATAGCTGATAGTATTAGCATGTTGTCCTTTGAGAGATAAGCGAACTCTCGACAACAAGTCTGGCTGTTCAGTGCCTATGGCTGATAGCATTAGCATGGTATTCTTAGGAGCCACGCGTAGCGTTTCAATAGTAAGTATCACTATTTAACGCCTATAGCTGATAGTTAGCTGATAGTGTTAGCATGTTGTCCTTAGAGAAATAAGCGACCTCTCGACAACAAGTATGGCTGTTCAATGTCTATGGCTGATAGCATTAGCATGCTGTTTTTAGGAAATACAGGCAGCATCTCGATGGTAAGTGTGGCTGCTCAACAACTATGTCTGGTAGCATCGGCATGGTATTCTTAGGAGTTGCCGGCAGTGTCTCGATGGCAAGTGTCGCTGTTCAACGCCTAAGGCTGATAGCATTGGCATGTTGTGCTCAGTAGTGTGCGGATGTTGCTAGTGATGACTCCACGGTAGAAATGTTTTCAGGCATCTGCAGACGCTGGAGTCTCTATCATCTATCTCTATAATTTAGGAAACCTCACCCGATCGAATTGCGACGGCCATGCAACATTCACGCCCAACTGCCATGCCACTTTGAGCACCCATTCCGGCTCCCTCATGAATTGCCTCGCAACCAGTACAGCATCGGCCATGGGCTCGCCACTCTCGTTCAAGTCTGTGATAGCTTTAGCGGCCTCTGCCTCAGCTTGCATAGTAGGTTCGTGCTCGCCAGGTACTCCACTAGTAGAGCCTTCAACAATGCCTCGAGCTTGTTCCGCCTCTGTGATCAGACCGACAGCGCCGATCAGCATCGAGCTGCCTGCAGCACGAAGCTCCTTGCGAACCTGTGCCGCAATCTTGGTTTGATAGTCAGCGCTGCGGAACATGTTGATGCGCTGTGCTGGGTGGTTGCCACCGCTTGAGACGTCGAGGAAGTCGACGCCGAGCTTTGACACGATCTTGGACAGCTCGATAGTGCTTGCAACGTCCCAACTGCCATGTTTCTTGCCGACATCGGATTCTTCGAGCCACTCTGTCGAACTCAAGCGAAGGAAGAGCGGCATGGTCTCTGGGATAACAGCACGGAGGGCTTTGACGATGTCCACGAGAAGTCTTGTGCGGTTTTCGAAAGAGCCGCCATATCTGTCTGTTCGCTGGTTCGTCACAGGAGACAGGAATTGGTGGACCAAGTAGCCGTGGGCACCATGGATCTCGATAACATCAACACCAGCTTTGACTGATCTCACCGCAGCATCGACCCACGCTTGCACTAGCTCATCGATATCGCTTTGACTAAGCTCACGAGGTGCCCAGAAACCGCCTTCAGGATCGCTAGAAGACAAGCCATCCCAGGTAAAGGCCTCGCCGCCTGAAGGTCCAACAACATTGTCGGCCCAGCCTCCAGCATCAGCCTCAGCTCTCACACTAGGTTTTTTGAACCTGGATGCAACGAAAGGCGCAACAGTACTGGCCTTGCGACCTGCATGTGCCAGTTGCATGCCACACAAAGCGCCTTGGCTGTGGATGAAGTCTGCCACGGATTTCACGCCAGGGATTTGATCGTCAGACCAAAGACCAGGGCAATTGGGCGTGATGCGGCCATTAGGTTGAACGCCAGTAGCTTCGATGAAAACGAGAGCAGCACCTTTCAGAGCATAGTGACCAAGAGTGCTGATATGGTATGGAGTCAAAGCACCAATGTTGGGCCCAGATTCGGCAGTGCTATACTGGCACATAGGAGCGACAATCGTCCTGTTGCGGAGTGTAGCACCTCGAATCTTCAATGGCGTGAAGAGAGTGGGGATTTTCTTGCCATCTGGTTGCTCGATAGGGGTGCCGGGTGAGACTGCATGTTGGGGAATGAAATAGGGTACGCCAGGAGCTGGCTGGTTGTATGTAGCCATTGCGACGGTTTTCAATCGATGCTTGAGCGACGGAGCGACTCGGACCATATGTAAGAAGGCGTCAGGTACTTTAGGAGACAGTTCTTTTGTTTCGTTGCAACGATTGGGACCAAGCACGATTGACATTGCGTGACGGCTTACAAATTGGCCCACCAATCTAGCCGAGGCTCCATGTATTGAGTCTGCACAAGTCTGTGTGCGGTGTTCCATGAATACATGCATCGTCTCGAGATCTGGTTCTTGGTGGCATTGTTTTGAAGAATGATCAGGCAACTCAAGATTACATGTATGTAAAGCAATTCTCTGCCCAGTACTTTTTACATGTACATGTAGGTGTAGTTGAGCTTAACCCTGAGTGAGACGCAGCGCTGTATTCAGATTTGGGACCAAGAGGTGCAGATGCCAGACATCATATATGGTCGGCAAGGTGCCACGTGTGTGCAGATCTGGCTAGTTGGATGAATAGGCACAATCATCTCGGGTAATATGCTAAAGTTTCAAGCGAATGCTACGCGACCTTAGGCCTTACGCTGGCTACTTGTGTTCCTGGAGGTACAGTTCTAGCTCATAAGTCTGCGCACATCTTGATGTCTTATTATGCCAGTATTAGCAAATATAGAATGAAAGCCTGCTCTGTTTCCTATAGAGGTGATAGAGAATACTTTAAAGATTCCTCGCTACTAACATAGTCCTACCTTAAGCTCTCGCCTATTTCGGACGAATGTTGCCGCTGAGATGCTGTTCGCAGACTTTTGAGTAGCGACTGTATGCCGCGTTGCTACCTCATACGCCAGCTCACAAAGTCCCATCGCAGGGCAGGGAGCAAAGACAAAGCTACTGGTCGGCGAGTCATGAATGACGAGACCATCGAGTCTACTCGCGTGGAATGCGTTCTCCTTGCGGTGAAGTCGCTGATGGATTCACCGATTGCTGGCCTGAGATTGATCTCCGCTTTTCGAGAACCTTCTCGAACACCTGAACAAAGCAGCATCCAGCAACAACCAGCGATTACTAGATTTTACCAACTTCGCATCGCCACCATCTAGCATCTTCTCTTGTATCGCGTGAGCATGATGGCGAGAAGCAACACGCCGTCGCTGGTGCCTGCTCGTAGATTCCAGGTAGGCTCACAGGTAGGTATAAAGCTCCCATCAAAGCCATCTCTTGGAACCCATCATCACAACAAGAACACATCATCGACAACCAGCAAGCTCTCACATGCAAGTCTACCGCATCCGAAACACTACGCCACAGATCTATCGCATCAACAAGATACCAGTTCACTCCAGCTCATACAACATGGCTTTCTTCCCACGCTTCATCGCTCACGACTTGGCTCCCTCACTCAGAGGAGAGAGCCACAGTCTTTTCCGCCTTCTGGACGACTATGCTGGTCTCATGGCTAGCCGTAGCAGTGCCTGCGCTCCAGCCTTTACTCAGCCCATCCGCACATTCCAACCACGCTTTGATATGAAGGAAAGCAAGGACTCGTACGAACTCCACGGCGAGCTTCCAGGTATTGCGCAGAAGGACATCAACATCGAGTTCACCGACGCCACTACTCTCTCCATTCGCGGTCGCACCGAGACTGTAAGAGAAGAAGGCCGTCGCCCCACCGCGGCCACCCTGGAGTCGCAGCCTGAACAACAAAAGCTGGCCGACGCCGCTGAGACTGAGAGCACATCGAGCTCGACCAACTATCACAAGGCTTCAGTCGAAGATGAAGATGGCACCACGACTGCTTCCGGTGCCACTCCGGCCGAGACTCCCGCCGCCTCTGAAGCGCCTTCGCAATCGCAAGAAGTCGCCCAATCCCAGGAGCAGGATGAAACACCCAACTACTGGTTCTCGGAACGCTCGGTTGGCTCTTTCGCGCGCTCCTTCTCTTTCCCGCAGCGCGTCGACCAAGAAGCTGTCCGCGCTAGCTTGAAAGATGGCATTCTCTCGATCGTCATTCCGAAGGCTCCGGCTCCTGCCAACAGGAAGATCAGCATCGAATAAGCTATCATCAGTAATGGACTTTGAAATGGAAATCAACGACGAAACACGAGACACGCATTTGACGGATTTGGGTTCAGTTGTTTATTGTAGATACAGCATATAATACACGTGGTAATAAGGCTAAATTTGTCATGCGATACTTTCCGACGTTTCCCAGTTTGACAAGCGACTTCGATTTCCAGTGATGCCTGCAAGCTTCGCCTTGATAATTATCCAAATGTGCGACCATCATGGTGGATTGACACAATGCGGTCAATGTGATTTTAACCATTCAGGAACTGTCAAAGCTTGTCTGTTGGAGCGTTTCGTCTCGGCTTAAAGTAGTCCTTCAATGTCTGTGTGTAGACTAGAAGGATGATGATGTCCTAGTGGAGCTCTTGCTTCGTCACCCAGCGGCGCTTGACGCCGAGGTTCTCGCCAGATTGCTGCCCGTGGGCACCCAAACACCAAACAACACCTCAGCTATATCCATACACTGTTCGCGATCATTCATAATTCCTACCCCGTCTGCTTGAGCGTTCACTATTTCCGCGACCATGGCCATGGAGCGCACCGAATATCCAACAATGCTGGTATGTTCTTCCGAGTGGTGGTCTTGCGCAATGCGCCCAGCCACTGCGCGGAACATACAGACACAATCGCACACGACACTGACATCCGTATAGGCGACGCTGCAGCCCGGCCAGGCAGTTGACGTGTTGAACGACCGTGTCCGCCAGGTTGGAAGACTCAATACGGAGATCGCGGATTGGCTACAGGTATGCACGCAGCCATTGGGGTGGCAGCTACGGAACACCGGCTCACACAATTGGATTGTAGGAGCGTCGACGAGTGGAGGAAGCATACTCCAATGGATTGCGCAAGCTTGCGAGGCGCAACATCGAGGGCGCGGATCTAGGGTAAGCTGCTTCATGTATCAAGGACGTGGCGGATGGAAACTAACCCGGTCACAGCACCTTCGCTGCGCCATGGAACACCTTGACGAACTCGGCAGAGAATCTGGCTGAATCGCACTCGCTGCTCGCTTCCAAGATTGAGGTCGACGTAGAACGCCCATTGCGCGAGTTTGTGAACAACAACCGCGAGATGACGGCCATGCCCAACATGCAAGGGAACCTCTCCCATATCGCACGCGATGTTGATCGCGCAAGGCAAAAGCTGGAGCGACTATCAAGCAAAGGGGACACTGGCAAGATTGCAAGTGCTACCGGGGAGTTTGAGAACACGCAGGCGCAATGGGAATCTCAAGCACCATACGTATTTGAGAGCCTGCAAGCCGCCGATGAGTCGCGCTGGAACCACCTGAGGGATGTCCTGACACAATTCCAAACCCACGAGATTGACCAGGTCGAGAAGCACCGTGTCTCTGCCGAGCAAGTGCTCAACATCCTGCTCAGTGTCGAGACTGCCGATGAAGTCAAGACGTTTGCATTGCACGCTGTGGAGAACAGGTCGGCTCCGCAAGCATCGTCTGCGGCAGCCATGCCTCCGCCACCTTCGAGGTCTGCAACAGTAGCTTCATCGCTTGGACGTAGTATGTCGCATGCGAGCGAGGAAGCCGATGGATCGATCGCACCACTTCCGGAGAAGAAAGAGAAAGGCGCATTTAAAGGTCTAAAGCGACTGGGCACAGTCATGGGCAGGCGAAGGGAGAGCAAGCAGCCTCAGCAATTATCTGCGATGTCTGAGTCGCCAGAGAGGAAGCCAAAGTCGTCTCCTTTCAACTCTCTGTCCAATCGATTGGGACGATCCAAAGACGCGCCCAATCTTGCGCCACCTGATGAACAGCAAAGACCACGCTCCCCTCTTCGTATGGGCAGCGAAATCATGGAAGCGCAGCCCGAACGCGTTAGCTCCGAGCCTCGTAGCCCATCGCCTGCACGTGGGCGACACGGAAATGGCATTAATGGTGCTGCCGCAACAAATGGAGCTGCTGCTGTTGGCGCGGCAGCCGTAGCTTCTGGCATCCCTAATGGCAGCCACCAAGGTGATTTGGCAGATCTGGAGCCTCCTAAGCTTGCTCAGCCCGAGCCTACACCAGCTCCTGTCATTGCTGAACCCGAAAGAGACAACGAAGGCTACTCCATGCCTTCGAGAGAAATCGACCCAATAACCCAAGCACAACAAGAGGCTGGTGAAGAAGCGACTACTCCGCAATTCAATGTCAACATCCGCGACGCACCGGTCCAAGATGCGCAGGGTGAAGATGCACAAGCTGCCATTGCTAACCTAGCTAGTAAGCTACAGATGGTGAGTTACATAGGTCATCAGAGCACTGGCATCTACTGACCCACTTCCAGCAAGCCCCGCCCCAAAGGCTGGGTACGGTGCGTGGCCGTCGCGAAATGCGCAACAGTTATATACCACCCCCTGTTCAGCAGGAATTGCCCGAAACCCAGCAAGGAGCGCCTCTTGCTGTACCTGTTGCCGCACCCGTTGCCGCACCCGTTGCCGCTCCAGTAGTCAAGCCCGAAGAGCGCGCTATCGACTCTGCAGACAGGATCATGGGATCACCTGTAGTGCCAACTTCACCCGGTTTCTCGCCAGGTGCAGTCGCAGCATCTACTTTCTCGCCCTCTTCGCCTTCTGAGCCCACTTCGCCTCAACGCCAAGCTGCACGACCTGCACAGCTTGGGGCTGACCTCACAGGCGATGCTCGTTCCATTCGTTCTGGTCGCTCTTTGGCCAGCACTGGCAGCCAAGCACACCGTCACCCTGAGTTGAGCCAAACCGGCCTCAATTCTTCCACGATCGAGTCCGTGAGCGCGCGCTTCGAGAATGGCCAATTGCTGAGTTCATCTGTTACTGGCGAAATTGCACTTGCCTACAACCCGCCTGACTTTTCCACCCCGTTCGGCACGGATACCATTCGCCTTGACAATTTCGCTAGTCTCGAGAAGATTGCGCCAAACCCTGCTTTCATCAACCCCATTGCCGGAAAGGACGGCGAATACACTGTAAACCTTGCCAGCATCGCCAAGACACAGGTTGCCTTCAAATATCAGACTGCTGGTGGTGTGGAAATTGCTCCCCTTCACATCACACTCGCCTCGAAGATCGAACCCAACCAAACCTCCATCATCGCGTCCTACTCGCTTTCGCCCTCGTTTCGCTTATCTACAGGCCAGGACAGCATCACCCTCTCTAATGTCGTTATTGCCCTTACCTTGGAAGGCACCCGCGCAACCGCTTGTCTCTCAAAGCCTGTTGGTACTTTCTCCCGCGAGAAGAGCCTCATCTTCTGGACTTTGGGCGACATCACCCTAACGACCGGCGGCGCTGCGCAGAAGCTCCTCGCTAGGTTTTCGACAGATGGCGAGGCCAAGAGTGGTTCTGTGGAAGCCAGGTGGGAAGTCGCTGGCGAAGGACTCGGCAGTGGCGTTGGTACCAGCGTGAAGGGAGAGAACGGCGGCGCATCGGACGCTTCTGATCCTTTCGCTGATGAGGAAGCTAATGGCTGGAAGGAAGTCCGTGGTGCCAAGAAGCTTGCGAGCGGGCACTACGTTGCGAAGTGAAGGAGCTCTCTCTGTAGATAACGTGTGATACCCTCGCTTCTGATTTTTCTCCCGCTTATAATTAGGTGTTCATTAAGTAGATAACGTGTATAGAGAGCTATCGGGCTCTAGTCCTCGCTTGAAAAGTTTCTTGCCAGGCCGCCAGCCGAACGCGACACGAATGTGATAGCTCGTTAGATGAGAGTCGAAGGGCAGCCGTGAAACGTAGTACATGCGTATCGCTTATGTCAAGCATCACTGCACTACTCATAACTCATCTTTCCCATCTTCCTTCTTTCCTCCAAATCCGAACATGTTCATGATCATGTCGCCCAGTGATCCTGGGTTTAATAGTGTCAGTACATCTCTCTGGAAGTCAATGAATTTGGCGAATCAACCACTCCGCTACTCACCTCCAGGAGGGTACAGCTTGCCATTCCTCTCTACTTGCGGGCCACAGCTGCATCGCTCACTCTGCGGAACAGAGTCGAGAACTGCAGGGATGTGGGAACCGCAGCCGTACCAGGTAGTGCCCTCTACAGTCATTGTCAGAATCGCACGAGTCTCGTTCTTGCACTTTGAATAACTCACGGCAGGTGCTACAAGTCGTCGATTGGCACATCTTTGATTGGCGTCGATGGGCGTTGATGATTGGTTGTGGTTGAAGTGAGGTGGGCAGAGGCGTTGGCTTTTGAGAGTCCTCGCTTTCTTGTCAATCTAGACTACACACTGCTGCTTGCTGGACCCTTTTACTGTCAAGCAAACAAACATCTGATAACGCTTTATCAAGGCCCTAAATGGGCAGAGTCTATTTACTGACGAGATGAGCTCAGTTTCCTTCCCAGCTTGAGCACAAGTATCGGACTCGTGCCAGGCGAGTCGTCGGGAGAGCACCTAATATATGGTACTGGCTCATAAGTTTGCGCATGCCTCAATATTGCCATGTGCTAGTATTGGCAGCCTTCAATTCGGCACAGGCCTTTGAATTACATCTGGAGATCATAGAGACAATTTGAGATTTTCACTGGATCCTGGTACAGACCTTGTCTTCAGCCTAAGATTGCGAAGAAGAATATAAATATGAATACGATTTGAAGTATAAGATCCGAGGTGGCTACATGTAGCTAACCGATTGTACCCCAAAAACGCGCCAAAAACAAAAGGTGATATCTGCGCGTGAGGAAAAAGAGACACAAAAAGCCGTCCCAAATGCGTCCGTCAGTCTCCGCATCTATGTAGGTAGAAAAAGAAAAAAAGATTCGACGAACAGTGCCAGGTTCGGAAAGGAGATGGTCATAAAAGCTTGCAGCTTGCCAGTCGTCGACAGTATGTATCCAGACATGATGTCTAGCCAGCGTTCGACGCTGCACCCAGGCGCGTGTTGTGTTGGATATAGTATGCTGACAACTCATGCCACAATGGCTTTCCACCCATCAATTTTCTCTGCCGTTTTCGTCTCTCGGCCGTATATACAACGCTTATGTACACATCTCGGGTGGTTGTTTGGAGCGCTTGCTCTTTTCCCGAAGCTCAAAGTTGATCGCACGAGTGCTCATCTTGCCACTACCGAGGTCGGGGCATGCCGTGGCCAGGCTGATGGTGCATAAGATGTGGCATGCCAGGTGTTACCGAGAGGTGCTGCATGTGTGGGCTGGGACCGATGCCACCACCATATAATTGTTGACGCTTTGCGTCGCCCATGTCGGGCTGTCCACCAGAGATATCTGAGATGCCTCGCCTATGTTGCTGCGCCGGAGGGCGTGGGCCTAATCCGCCTGGCGGAAGGGAAGCGCCACCGTACATGGGCGCTTGGACAGGAGGTGGTGGCATACCAGCTTGAGCTGGAATCACGTAGGGCGCTTGGCCTGCTCCGGTGTTGTGTGAGGGCTGCATGTAGGGGTCTTCGGCGTTGCCGCTGACTGGCGAAACGCCAATGTTGCCTGGCGAATTCCAGTTGCTGACTGTTGCGGGTGAGGTTGCTGGCGAATCTTCTTCTCTGAAGCTGCGTTTGGCATTCGCGGCAGCTGTTACGGGGTTCATATCGAGCGGCTGTGCAGGGTGCTTCTTGAGGTGGCCGAGGTGTTTCTCAAGCATACTGAGGAGACCCTCCTTCGTGAAAGGTTTGGGGAGCACATCGTTCATGCCTGGCAATATGTCAGTATTGAAGTTGGGGTAACAATAGTCTTGAGAACTTACCATGTTGGAAGTACATCGCAATGTCATCGCTGCGGATGTTTGATGTCATTGCGATGATCGGTGTGTGATCGAACTGTCGAATGAGGTGGGTCGCAGAAACACCATCGAGATTCGGCATGATGATATCCATGAGAACCAGATCGTACTTCGAACCAGCATTGAGTTTGTTCACTGCCTCCAAACCATCCAAAGCGCTGTCAACATGGCATTGGAATGCGTATAAAAACTTGCCGCCAATGCGCCTGCAAGTCTGGTCGTCCTCCACAAGCAAGATCTGTGGTTGACGAACCCAGCCAGGGTCAATTGCAGAGCTCTTCTTCCGGCCTTCCGTCTGAGGAAGCACAGGCGTAGAAACCTTGATCGGAGGCTCGACGTATGGAATGTTGTGGATGTGGCCACTGTACATGGGATCGATACCGTTTGAGTGTCCGATTGGATACACCACGTTGTCCAGATCACCATATGACATGGATGTCGACGAAGTCGCAGAGTGAGGCGCTGCTCCTCTGCTGGAAGATCTGGTTCCGTTGATGGGTGGAGGTGTCGAATACGAGGCGTTCATGCGCATGTGGTGCTCGTTGAGCTGCTCCAATTTGTTGCTGTTCAGCATGTGGTCGGCGTTGACCTCGCTCAATAGCTTAGAAGCGTGCTGAAGAGGTGATGCCGGCACATCTTCTTCGTTTCCTGATGCCAGCTGAAGTTTATCGTTGGGCTCCTCTGGAGTGACGGCATTGGGTACGCCATTCGTGGTTGGTGGCGCGAATGGGCCGCCAATGCGGCTCTCCCTCCTTCGCTGGGCATCGACTGAGTTCAAGAAGTTCATCACGTAACCCATGACATGTTCATGGTTTACGACAGTCTTCTGTACACCGATTAATTCTTGGAGGAGCATGGAGTGGTGCATGCTCAGTTCGTTATATCGCTCTTGCAGTGCTTGCAATTGCTGTTGCGTCGCCACAAGTTGCGTATTGAACAAGTCCATCTGCTGTGTTGGAACAATGTCTTCAGGCATAACGTTAGACTTTCTAGGAGCTGGTGCTTTCCTTCGGATGTTGTCCAGAGCATCTTTGTTGTTCATCTTGAAGTCGGGGTGCTTGAATTCCCAGGCCTGCACGGATTAGCTATTGGCCATATGGATCAAGTATGGCAACCTTACTCCTAGGCCATATGGCGAAGTCCCGCCCTCTTCATTGTTGTGGCGCACTTTGTGGAAATCGTACTTGTTCAATTGGCGCACAAAACTGGCAAAGTTGCTGTGCTTGAAGTGTTTCGGCAGGATGTGTTTCGTGAATTTCTCGTTCTGTGGTCGAGTTTCAGCGGTCGCGCCTTCCATTGTCGGGTCGCAGTTGCACGGATTTTTGTCCTTACCTCCAGCACCACGAAGCTGTCTCCTTCATTGCCCCAGCGTACTACACTTTCATCTTGTGGGCTCTCCAGCATCCTAAAACATCACTGTAAGCAGGCGCTCCAGGCGCGGTCGCGTTCGAAATGCTTACTTGTAGAGCTTGCGCACCTGTTGCTGTTAGCGTGTGCTGCGAAGCCGCGCAATGCGGAGGGTCACTTACAAAGTCGCTGGAGCTGTTCGCCTGGGCAGCGTTTCCGTCCATGTTGGCAGTGTCTTGCGTGTATCGCCAAAAGCGATACTGCTCGAAAAGGCGTGCGGTGTGAAGTCGTAGTGGCTACGCGCACCGGGAGGGTGGGCAGCAGGAGTCGAAACGCGGGAGGTCGTTATGTCATGTGCGCCCGTCGCAGAGAGAGGCGCGCCGCCAGGCTGGATCCGGGCGTGGGTATAGGGAGGTCTGGCGTAAATATAGGATGCTGGTGCAGAGATTGCGATGCGACCGCAAAAGGAACTGCTGGGTCGTGAGGGCGCACTGCGGCGGGTAGCAGTGATGTTGAGTGTGCGGCGGACCAGGTTCAGGGAAGGGCGGCGCAGATGGAGGCGAGGACCGGGGGAGGCAGGTGGCTTAACCTTCCAAGGTGACGGGATGGAATGAGGAGCGCGGTGCAACACAGCAGGCAGGCGTGCGGGTACGATCTGCGCGCCGAGCAGTGGTATATGAGCTGGCGTGAAGAAGGCCGACCTTGGGTGCAAGACAACGTGGGGGAGTGCAGGGCAGCGTCTAGACGCTCGCGCAGGATGAGATGCGACGAAGACGAAGGCCTGAGCGGGCGGTGCGAACGATGAGCGCTGGAGAGACCCGCCGGCGGGTGCCAGCAGCGAGGCCGACGCAGGAGACGCGGGCCTGAGCTTGCCGACGCCTCACGCCTGTACCGTGGGCACGCTACGCCAGGCGTTTCTTGTCACCATGACCGCTTACAGACAGCCGATGTGCCCGCCGCTTGCCTGCTGTGGATTAACCTCCAGGCATGTTGCTGTTATGCTTCTCCTCTGCAGCTCCCTTACCCTCCCTCCCCTACCTGCTCCCGTCCTCGCGCAATAATCCTCCGTTGCCCTCGCCCTCGACGGCCTATATTCCGTCCGCGAAACCATCCTCGTCGCTGCTACAGTAGTACTTGACGCTGCTTCATCCCCCGGTACTGCACATGCCGATCGCCATGTCTCTATTCTCTGCATCCAGTGATCCCTGCTCCCTTCCCGCAACAAGCACATTGTCATATGCATTGTAGCTCTGCAGGTCCCGGTCAGTTGTCAGCTGCCGCCGTGCCTTTGCGCTATACCTGCTGGCGGCTGCTACTACTGCTGCTGCTGCGCTGTCCCCGGTGATCGCCTTCACCGAACAGCCTCTGCCACCTGGTTGGCTGCGGCTGGCTGAAAATCAGACTTTATTCCTCTACCACGGCACCAGTGTCAACTTCCACCTTCCCATGCGAGAATGTGGAAGCCACCGCCACCCAAAATGCCTTAGCCGCAGCGCCTCGTGTAGGACCTCTCGCTTATGCCTGTGATCTCCCGCCGCCTCCCCGTCCCGGCGTGCAGGTAGCGATTTCCTTTGCCAGCAGTACAAGTACAAGTATACCGCATATTGTCCGATGACAGCAGTGCGCTGTGATTGGACGTCCGTCAAGCGAGCATCAGAATTCGGCGATGTGCGGTGCTGATCACGGCTGCTGGAACGCCTCGTATACCGTGGAAGGCACCCGAGCATTGTCGGCAGTCTATGCCATGGCTTGATGGATTCAGGACAACCTGGAGCAGATCAATACCACTGCTGTCATTGGCCAAGAAGTGCATGGAGCGGTGTTTCTGTTTCTGGGAACACGTTCCCACGACTCGCGCTGCAGTATCACACAATCGGCCTCTGTGGGCTTCAAGTGAGCAGTACCTCTAGCCGACAGGCACACATAGCTTGTCATTGGCAACATTAAGGATGTGCGGGCTATAATATGCTGCTGCCTTCGTTGTCGCAAACTCACTCTGTCATCACACCGCACGAGATGATGATGAGGGGCGAGGCCCTGACGTTTCCTCTTGCGTGCAGCGGCCCAGCTACTGAGCTGCCTAGCACGTTTTGGGGCAGTCCAACTCAAATCTGGCGCCAAAAACGTGCTTAGCGCGGAAATGCTCCGATAGAGTTGCACGTCCAGCCATGCGTATTCAGCCTCACGGGCCTCACCAATCGCCTACATTCCATCAACACTTGACAGTCGCCCAACGCCACGTCCCTGGAACCATCAACAACTGACTACTGCCAACATGTTCGCCACCCGTCGTTTCGTTTCAGCCCTCCCACGCGCAGCTCGCGGCTTCCAGTCCTCGGCTCGCGCCAACGTCCAGGTGGGCGATGCCATCCCGAGCATCGAGCTCGTCGAGACCTCGCCCGGCAACAAGGTCAACATTGCCAAGGAACTCCAGGGCAAAGGTGTAATCGTGGGCGTCCCGGCTGCATTCAGTACGCTTCCAGATCCTCTCCCAACCGCGGTACACCGCCGTCTTCGTTCCTGTGCCTGTAGCTGACGATTGATCCTACGACCCATAGGCCCGGCATGCTCCAGCTCCCACGTGCCCGGTTACATCAACCACCCCGCGCTGAAGAACGCTGGCAAAGTCTTCGTGGTCTCTGTTAACGACCCGTTTGTGTAAGTTTGCATGCAGCCTACTCATATCGCCCCCATTGCCAAGCAATATCTCCTCACATCGCCGTCACTGCACCCTTGCTCTTTCGCCATCTCAGCCCATCGCCAAGACATCTCTCCTCCAAATCAGATTGGGATCCCTGCCATTGCTTGGTCACGCCTCCGTCGCGAGCAGGCTTCTGGCTTCTGGACCTCACATGCTTCCTGAACAGGCCATCACTCTTGCAGACTCGGATGCATTCTCGCATCCTTGCTGCACTTCATCCCATCGCCAAGACTTCATCTCTTGTCGAAGCCTGATTCATATCCCTGCCATTGCTTGATCGCGCCTCGATCTATCAAGCTTGTCAAGCCACTTGATATGAGCATGACTGTATGAATGTGTCGCCGCCGCTAACATACTTCTCAGCATGGGTGCATGGGGCACATCTCTTGACCCCACCGGCAAATCTGGCATTCGCTTCCTCGCGGATCCTCACGGCGAGCTCACCAGCGCCCTTGATCTGTCCTTCGACGGTGCCGCCATCTTTGGCAACGCCCGCAGCAAGCGCTACGCCCTGGTCGTTGAGGACGGCAAGGTGACCAAAGCCCACGTTGAGCCTGACAACACCGGTCTCGATGGTACGTTAATACTGCTCTCCTCTTCGAGGCGCTGTATACAGCCACGCAGAACCGCCTTTTCCGCGGGGCTTTCGCTGACACCTGTACTCTTGAACAGTCTCTGCCGCCGAGAAGGTGCTTGGCAGTGCTTGAATCTCGCCAAAGCACGCCTCGCTTGGTGCCGAACCACCCTGTACGTAGCGCATCTACATGTACGACAGAACTATCAGATCGATTGATAATGTAACTTTTTGACCCTCCCTCCACGTGAATAGAGTGCGGCGTTGTGCGGCACAGTAGTCCAGCGCTAGGAATCATATGCCATGCGAGGCGCAACGACGGCATAGACGTTGGCAGACCGAAATGTTCAGCCGATGCCTCAACCGAGAAGATGCTTGTTTGGAGGGGAATAAAGAAGTTGCACTAGGAGGTAACTCCGTAAATCATCCAGGCGGCTACTGCGGGTCTCGACTTGGGACGATCGCAAACGCCGCAAAAAACAAGAACGTACGACAGGCGGAATGCCCAGATGGTCACCCACTCTAGTACTAGTCGCCTGGTTCTATTCCTATGTATGGCAGAGCGGACGAAGTTCCTTGTTTTAACTATTGCTTGCAGTTACTGGATCCTAGCGTGTTGTTGTTGTCTGTATGCTGTAGAAGCCTCGACGTTGCGCAGCGGTGTGAACTTTCTGAATACCAATGGACCTCTGAATGAGCAATATGTCAATTCTCATCACCGCTTAAAGCCTGACACTCCTTTGTTAACCTTGAATGATTACCAAACGACGCATGTTCCTAGCTTCTTGCTGTCATCCCTCTTCATCCGCCGCCTGCCGCATCCTCGTCGAAGGTGAATCTGTGATTCATCACTTCCATTGGGAACGATGTCCCTACATAGACGGGCCGCCTTTTACCACCCCAGGACTTATCACTCGTGGATAGCTCCTCCATAGCAGCATTATCTTCGCACATCCAGAAAGATACGAGGTGAAAAACACCGATCCAGAACCAGCCTTCATTATCTATGAAGTCATCAGCCCGGGTTATTGATTCCTCACCCTCCTCCTCCTCCTCCTCCTCAGATTCTGGCTCTGAATTATCACCATAAATATCCCAATCGATGTTGAACCAGGCGTCGAATAACTTAATCGCGTAGCCTGCTGGTATAGTCTGCTCGTATCTTGCTGGCATCGGAAGCTGGAGTAGGTGATTGATCACTTCGTCATCCACGACGAGAAAATAGCGATAGTACGAATGGTCAGGCACTTTAGCGCCAGGATGAGAGTGCACCCAATCCTGGTGAAGCTTGAGCATCTTCTCCGGCGACTCTGACATGCCTTCGAGATCGGAGTCCTCGACGATGTCATGTCTTACGCGTTGCCATAATTGCTGGTTTGCTTCACCATTGAAATACCCCAAATCTAGACTGCCGTTGGTGTATTTGAAGCATTCGGCTCGGATGTATTCGTTGAGAACCTCGATCGCTTTTGCAAAGTCCGCATTCGAATGTGGTTTTTTATAGGTTGTTCGGTAGATTCTATAGCCCCATGTGTAGTCTCCCTTGCTATGTCTTCTGAGGCTTAGGAGCTTATGGCACCCACCCTCGAGTAGCTTGTTGTATCTGCTGCTAACCTCGCCTCTGACCGCATGCACGAGGTCAACCGTTGGGGTATTCGAGTAGGCTTGTATAGTCCTGTTGTAAGACTGTCCAAGTTTGATGGTTGTAAGAAAGTTCAGTTTTGGGCGCGTGCCTTGCTATCGATCCGAAGTAAAGCCCGAAAAGTCACTATCGGAGAATGCCTTTAGCACTTGCGAAAGACCATTTCTACCATTTTTGATCGATCATTGGTATAGCTGTACAATCTTATGACTGTCCAGAATATGCTGATTTGTGGTTTGTGCTAAAACTCCGGATGAACGTCTCCAAGCCGTAGCATCCTTCTCGACTAAAAAGCTTTCGGAATACGTGTTCCATCGCCATCTTTGATGCTAATAATACCTCTGACAGTCTCGTTGAATGTAGCCCGTACTTTTGAGTCATCATACAGTCCTCGAAGAACGTTTATATCTCGATCTACACGGGTTTCATTGCTTTTCGATTCCTGAGCGGCCTGGACGTTCTGCAAAAGGGAAGCAAAAGATCTGGCACCATTAGATGGTGAAATATATGGAGAAACCCGGAGTCGAACCGGGAACCTTCTCCACTTAACAGTGAGTGAAGCCACTCGATGCTAAGAAGATGTCATACCGCTAGACCATATCCCCTGTGATCAATTGCTTGATCGATGAAGCAACGTGCATGCCAAATGATTACAATGCTCAAACAATTTTTCTGAGCCTAGAGAATCGATCCTCCGCTCACCTCGTTCCCAATTCGAGACACCGTCGTTTAATCCTCCGTCGTTCTCGTTTAATAATTTGTGTAACGCATCAGCCAGCGACATAAAAGCTGCAGCATATCTCGATCATCTGTAGAATATACTCTCTTCCCTCATCACACTCAATTCTCCAGGAAGAAATGTCCTCGCAACCAAAAGTCGACACTTATCCGCTCGCTCGCGGCGTGATCGACTCCATACGCTTGAACCTCTGTCACTTCATTTGGAAAAAGTCCTTCCCATGGGTCGTTCACCCTTCCGTTTCGCTTGAAGGCCGGCCTGATCTGCGGATTGCAGATGTTGGGTGTGGTACAGGGTGAGTCTTTGCATTGTTACATCGAATGCGCTGCAGTGTCATTGGGTGTGTACTAACATTGCGATCATAGAATCTGGCTGCTTGAGGCGGCTGAGGACTATCCCAACGCCGACGCTCTGGAGGGACTCGATATTGCCATGCATCAAGCTCCACCTCAGCATCTCCTCCCAGACAATGTTCGCTTCAAGTATCTTGACCTGCAAGAAGAACTTCCCTCGGAATTCGTCGGTCGCTACGATCTAGTCCACGCACGCTTCCTGCTCGGACTGGTGAAGAACAACGATCCGATACCAATCCTGCAGAACCTTCTGAAACTGTTGAGTATGTACATCAAAATGCTCATTCGGTTTCTGAAACACTTTTCCTAATTGTTTACTGAAACAGAACCCGGTGGCTATCTGCAATGGAACGAGGTCGACTGGATCAGCGACGTCTACATCGGCCTCGAAGAGAACAACATGACACAAGAAGACAGTGGCCTACACAGAATGCGCGCGGCCGGCAAAGCCTTCTTGGGCGAAGTCACCTGGCCGACTCAAATTCCCGAGATCATGCAAGGTCAGGGACTGCAGAACGTCGTGCTCGAGAAGAAGACGCCCGAAAACTACCCTCGCCAATACGCAAGGTTCTGGACGGATGCACTTGTGGCTGCTGGCATCGACACCGTGAGTAAGATACCTGAAGGTGAGATGAGGAAGCGCATGGCTGGTCTTGTGGACGAGGCGGGCGAAGATGCGAAGAAGGGTATTGCTTGGTGTGGAGACCATTACGTTGTTGTTGGACAGAAGCCTGGTCAGTGAGAAAGCCTCGAGGTTGGGCAAATTTCTGAGTCGAAGTTACTCTTCGTAGATCTAATTGTCTGGTACGCCGGTCGATGCACTCCGAAGGACTGTGTAGACAGTCTATCACCTTGGGTGCCATGGGCTCATCGATTCATCAATGAACAACAAATGTTGACATGGCCATCTGAATGTTCAAGCTCACACTTTCTTCGTAGACCAAGATGACATCTCTATTATCATTTCACACCGTAATGCGCCTTCCAACAAGGTGATACATGTATGAATTGGATGATTCTCGAGCCTTTCAAGTGAGTGATATGTACGCTAGGGTACAAATACATGTACATGTACATGTACATGTATGCGTGTAGACTTCTTATTGGGGTTAGTAGGGTTGTTTGTTGGGTTGTCTCGTAGCACAAGTAACCCAGAAAGTGCCATTATCTATCGATCTTCATACTATACTGGGTATAGTAACATCTAAATAGGTAGATTGGTGTCAATAGGCTCATTCCGTATGCCGTAGTGTTGGCAAACATTTTCTAGAGTATGTTGGCTTCTTCCGCTTTGAGTCCAGTGGAGAGCTCAAATTCTATTGGGTTGAGACACCCTGTTCAGAAATCATTACACGAATGTTTGCAGCAGTCATCTGAAAGCGACAGGAATATGCTCACCATTACATGCCATTCATCCGGAATTGCCAAATGGCAAATAGTAGGAGCAGACGAGTCAAAGTACCAGAGTATACGTGCAGACGAGCATAGACAGTCCTCACCCTCAAGTCTGCATATGGCATCTCAGGTGAAAGCAACTATATTACCCCGACGGAAGCCGAAGGTAGGCCTTTACTGGTAGTTGAAGTGTTCATATGTATTTTGTATGATATTTGCAAAGATGGAAATCAAGTATCATATATGATACCTATATTCAGCGATACCTCCTCCTGGCATAATGCGATATTGAGACGGACGCAGACTTATGCGCTAGCACTTAGGTGAACTCTACAATGGACGGTAGCTACCTTACCTACCTGGAGGTATGCATTGAGGACGGACTTATAATGAGAACAAAAGCAACAATCTTGCTGAGATATATGCATGTGATATACATATCTAACTAATCGAAACAGTACCATTACAGACTTGTCATTCCATAATTCCATTCCTTCTCCTGTGAATCTGATCCTCGGGACCAGATGCAAGCGGTGATTTTCGACCCATCATTCCTGCCACAGTATCGCAAGTCGGGTATCGTAACTTTTAGAAAAGTGCAAACGCTGGTTTGTATTGTGACATAAGAAAAGCTCGTAGTATAAAGACAGCTACCCAAAGACGCTTGAGTCGGCGAGTCTGAACTCGTCTTTCCCTCCAGCACTTGGGGGTTCTGGAAAGTAGAGTTCGTGCCTGACCTTAGCTGATCGCTCCTTCAAAGCGACCCAATGGATCATGGTACACGCTGTTCAAGCGGCGACATGCCGACTTTCAGCGAGCACGAAGCGAGACGCTTATTTGCCCTTGTTGATCTCCACGACCTTGACGTCGAAGACGAGGGTGGCGCCGCCAGGAATGTCAGGGGGAGCACCGCGGGCACCGTAGGCGTGGTGGGCGGGAATGGTGATCCTGCGCTCAGCGCCGACGGCCATGCCGGCGACACCGATGTCCCAGCCCTTGATGACCTCGCCGGAGCCAAGCTTGAAGGTGAAAGGCTTGCCCTTCTTGTTGCTGTCGAAGACCTTGTTGTTCTTCTGGAGCTTTCCGATGTAGCGCATGCCGACACGGTCACCGTTCTTGGCAGCGGGACCAGTACCGGCCTTCTTGTCGTCAATGGTGACACCGTTGACAACGCGGGGACCAGCGGCGGCCTTGGGCTTCTCAGCGGCGGCGGCAGCCTTGGTAGGGGTAGGGCCCTGCTCGAGGTTCTTGGCGAACTGGACCTTCTTGTCGGACTTAGCGGAAGAGGGAGCCTCCTCCTCAGCAGCGGCAGCAGTCTTGGCCTTCTTGGCGGCCTTCTTGCTGAGCTTCTCGGTAGGCTCAGCCTTGGACTCAGCGATCAGGTTGTCGAGAGACTCGTCGGCGGCGCGCTTGTTCTTGCCCTTCTTGGACTCGACGAGCTTAGGTGCCTCCTCATCCTCCTCGGTGATCTCGGTGATGCGGGGGTCCTCCATGTCGTCAAGGTCGTCCTCAGAGTCGTACTCATCGTCATCCTCGGAGTACTCCTCGTCAGACTCGCCCTCGCCGTGCTCGTGGTCGTGAGCAGGCTCGACGTAGTTGCCGGTAAGGAAAATGCTGTGGGTACCAGAGACCTGGAAGTAGACGCGCTCGTTCTCACCAATGGTGATGTTCAAAGGCTGCTGGAAGTGCTGCAAAATGTGTTAGCTCAGTTGTGGTTGTGGCGACGAGAATGTAAACTTACAGATGTGGTGTCGAGTGTGCAGAGAACGAACTCCTCAATCTCCTCATCCTCATCGTCGTCCTCCTCGAGGTCCTCATCGTCGTCCTCGTCCTCGTCGTCGCTGACAGGAGCCTTGCCCTTGCCCTTGCCCTTGACGGCCTTGGCCTCGTCAACGTCCATCTCGTCCTGCTCGAGGAGCTTCTTGATGGCCTCCATGGCAGCAGCCTTGCGGGCCTTCTTGCTCTTGGAGGGGTCGCTGGGACCGGCGGCCTCCTCATCGTCGTCGGAGTCCTCCTCGCTATCCTCGCCAGCGAGCATGCGGTCCATCTCGTCGGCATCGAAGTCATCCTCGTCCTCGGAGTTGTACTCGTCATCCTCGCCCATGGGAGCGCGCAGGATCTTCAGGGTAGCGCGAGGAGGAAGGCTGGAGTCGCCCTCGGGCATGGCGCTGGGGTCAATGGCAGCCATGGTGATCTGGAAAGAGGCCGGGAAGTCGGGGACGGCGGGAATGGGGACATCGCCGCAGGGGACCTCGAGTCCGTAAACAGCCATGGGAAGAAGAGGCATGGTGGATGTGTAGTGTATGGGGTGGTAGGTAGGTGTAAAGATGGGGTGCAGGTATAGGAAGGGTTGCGACTTCAGCCGTCTTTAGTAGTGAGAAAAAAAGCTGCGAGCTTCGCAAAGAAAGTTCGAGGCGAGCGAAGCTTCAAGCTTTGCGCCGCTTTGTCCAGCCGGGCAACGGCCAGCGCGCACGCACGGGCACGCGTAAAGTGGCGTCACGTCTCTGCCTGCGACGAAGATAACATCACATGTATTTGATGTGCTTCCAGTGAATATTGATTGAAGCTCGCCCTGACGTGGCGCGATGTGAGGCGACAACTGGCCAGATCACCCATGAATTGATTGACGGCCATACCATGACATCGTGTCCGCGACGATGGGCTCCCGGTTAGAGCAGAAGTCCAATCTCGTGCGCAAACGCATCGAGGGCCACCGCTTCGAAGACGAAGATGGCGACGAGTACGGCGCGTCCAGCTTCGGTGGCTTCCCAGAGTATTTCAGACGCAAGAAGATCAAACTCCAGAATCTCGATGCCGAAGTGCGCGCCAACTCGGACAAGCCAGCTATCTTCAAAGGAATCGTGTGCCACGTCAATGGCTATACCCAGCCGTCGCTAAACGATTTGCATACGATGATCGTCCAGCATGGCGGCGGCTTTCTTCAGTATCTGGATGGCAAGACCATGGTGACACATATCATAGCGAGCAATCTGACGCCCAAAAAGAAGGAAGAATTCAAGCGGTATCGTATCGTAAAGCCTGCTTGGATCGTCGACAGTGTTCAAGCAAGTCAGCTCTTGCCCTGGGACGCGTACCGTGTCATCGAGGAAGGTGCTGGTCAGAGAGTGTTGGGTTTCAATCAGGGCCAGATGGTTAGCCAGGCCACTGCAAAAAGTAATGGCTACCGTGAGCAAACAGACCGTAGCTGGTACACCAGTCAGTTCAAGACTGGCACCACGCCATCGTCCAGCAAGACATTCAAACCACCCACTCTCGCTCAGACAATCACACCTGGGGAAGACATTGAAGACGATGAATACCCAGATCTGGACATTACTAGCTCGGTGGAGCAAGCTCTTGAGAGCGTCATGCCAAGTGAACGTGAGCCATTGCTGGACGAACCGGAAGCTACAGATGGAACAGGACCTGTTGATGAGACCAAGAGTACGCTACAAACGCCACCACCTTCTAGCCCACCCGGACCATCTGCAATGACTCCCCAAAAACCTGTTGTTGCTCGCCCCGACCAGACACCCACAGAGAATGACCCATCGAAGCTTCAACCAAGAGAGGGTTCGCAGGAACCTGATTATTCCATGGCTATCGTTCGAGAATCGGCGGCGTTCAAGGGCATACCACCTGAGAAGCTGGCGAAAATGTCGGCTGAGGAGCACAATGCTCTGCTACTGTCTGATCCTCGAATCCGTAAGTCTACAGTGGTCAATCCAGACTTCCTAGAGCAGTATTACCGCGAGTCCCGTCTACATCACCTGTCAACGTGGAAGGCCGACCTCAAATCTCAGCTACAGGCGCTTGCGGCTGAGAGATCGTCGTCACAAAAAGCAAAGATGCGAAAGCTACCAGGTCAAAGGCGATACATCATGCACGTCGACTTCGACAGCTTCTTCGCCGCTGTATCGCTAAAGAAACACCCTCAGTATGTTGACAAACCTGCAGTTGTTGCTCATGGCAACGGCTCAGGCTCTGAGATTGCGAGCTGTAATTATCCAGCACGCAAATTCGGCGTCAAGAACGGCATGTGGATGAAACGTGCCCAAGAGCTCTGTCCTGACGTCAAGATCCTTCCATACGATTTTCCAGGATATGAAGCAGCAAGCAGGTTGTTCTATGACTCGATCCTGTCAACTGGCGGCATCGTGCAGAGTGTCAGCATCGATGAAGCACTTGTTGACATCAGCGCTATCTGCATCTCAGAAGGCGGCACGGACGGTGTGAAACGGAGCGAGGGCAGCAACTATCGTGAGCAAGCCAAAGCAGATGAGCTTGCGCAGGCCCTGCGCGACGAAGTTTTAGCGAAGACAGGCTGCGCTGTGTCAGTTGGAATTGGAGGCAACATCTTACTTGCTAAGGTGGCTTTGCGAAAAGCTAAGCCTGCGGGACAGTATCACCTCAAGCCAGAAGATGTGCTCGACTTCATGGGACAGTTGGAAGTGCAATCCCTCCCTGGTATTGCTTGGAGCATAGGTGGAAAATTGGAAGAAATCGGCATCAAGCTGGTGAAGGATATCCGAGAATGCTCACGCGAGAAGTTGATCAACACACTTGGGCCAAAAACTGGTGAAAAGGTCTGGGACTACTCGCGCGGTATTGACAGAGTTGAGGTAGGCGAAGGAGTTGTGAGAAAGTCGGTCTCCGCAGAAGTGAACTGGGGTGTACGATTCGAGAACCAAGAGCAGGTTGACGAATTCATGCAAGGTCTGTCCGGAGAACTCACCAAAAGGCTACTCAAGGAGCGTGTCAAAGGACGACAATTGACTATGAAGGTCATGCGACGTGCGACTGACGCACCACTTGATCCTCCAAAGCATCTTGGACATGGCAAATGTGACACGTTCAATAAAAGCATACAGCTGGGTGTGGCTACAAATGATGCAGCAGCCATCACAAAAGATGCGATCGCGATGATGAGGTCTTTTGGCTTCTCGCCTGGTGAGCTGAGAGGCATAGGGGTTCAGATGCAAAAGCTTGAGCCGCTCAAGCCTGTCGTTGCAGGACAAGCTGAAAGCAGCCAGCGTAGGCTGCAGTTCAAGGTTGGAGACTCCTCAAAAACATCAAAAGAGAGAGCAACAGACCCTCCCGCAAGAGATGACATCGAAGACGATGTCAAGACACCGCAAAAGCAGCGCATTCGTGACATTAATCAGCCCAGTGTCAACCTACAGCCAGCCACAGCAACCACGCCAACCAAGAAAGCACTCAATGTCTTCGGCACGCAATTCGTCTTGCCAACGCAGGTTGATCCAAAGGTGCTCAGTGAGCTGCCCGAAGATATCCGCGCGAAGCTAACGAGACACGTTCGGCCGTCTATTGAGCCTGTGGTCGATGAAGATCTTGCGAAGGCGCCAGCTCAAGCTAACACTCGGAGCCATTCTCCTGCAGTTGCTCTGCCCAACATGTCCCAACTCGATCCATCCATCCTTGATGCTCTCCCTGAAGACGTCCGCGCGGAGATCCTGGGCTTCTACAAGTCTCCGCGCAAGAAGCATGACCAGTCTGTCCTTCCCCAATCACCTCGCAAGAACCGTGTGATCGCTCCACCAAAGCAAATCACCCGCCGAAAACGTGGCGGCGGGTTGCTGGCGAGCAAATTTCGAGCAGTACAGGCAAATGACAACTCAACCCTGACACAGTCGAACTTCGTCGCACGTGCTCGAGTAGATGATGGCATAACAACCTCGGCAGACACTACACCAGAGCCCGAAACCCTCGACCCTGAGTTTCTCGCCGCTCTCCCCGAAGACATTCGCCGCGAAGTTCTTGATCAACAGCGCCAAAGCCGCCTCCAGCGCACCGGTGGCATTGACCTTTCTCTGCACCAGCAGCAGCGAGCAAAAGCGGCAGCGCTACGCAAGAAGAAAGGTGAATTGGCTGATGAGCCGCGTGCGCTTGCATTGCCACCGCTCGTGTCAAAGCCAACGTTTACATCCGCGAGGCTGTCCACTTTGCCAGACTTGAGGAGCGCGATCAAGGCTTGGCACCATGAGTTTCACGCCGAGGGACCTTACGGCGAGGACGTCGGAGCTTTGGCCAAGTACCTGAGGGATGTCGTCGTCGAGGAGAGGGATTTGCAGAAGGCTGTGAGCACTGTCAAGTGGATGGGCTGGGTTGTTGAGGAAGATCTGGGTGACAGGGAGAGTGGGTCAACAGCAGGTGACGGCGCGTGGGTTGCCGCGCTGGAGAGGGTGAAGGAAGGCGTCAGGAGTGCTGTGCGTGAGAGAGGGCTTGGTTCGGTGGACTTGGAGTAATATGGTGTTTCCTTTTCGAGTTGGTAGACTCGTCTGTGATTTATGATACCCTCTTACATTGTATACGATTTTGCCCGCGTACCAGCTACTGGACCCTCACTCAGTTGTGCAGTAGAAGGTAACGAAACTGGGTCAATTGCACGGTCATCATGTGAATGTTAGGCAATGCTTACAGCTCTTGCTTACACGTCTGCACACACCTTCTCGATGGCCTGCTATAATTCTCGATGAATTGGCGTTGCCGTACATGAGCTCGATCCAAGCTAAAAGGGACCACATGATGCGACCGGTATCTGACATTCTCAACGTCAATGTTCACTCTGCACAAATTTTAGAGCACGGTGAGTTTGTTATGCGATTCTCCAATGCCTACGTCTTCTCGTGGTGTATGATATCCTATGTTATGTGCGATCCTGCTCACGTGGCAGCCACTGAACATCCACTCATTTGTGCCTTGAAAGGTAGTACGCTCGTAAGTCTACGCATCCCCTCGTCCATGCATAGGGTGTTCCATGTCCAGAGTTGCCACTGCGGTCACTGAAGAGCAGCCTTGAGTTCGCATTGGCTCCGTACATCATGTTGCCGTGCCACCGATGCTGAAAGGCTGAGAACGCAGACTGCTGCAAGCGCCGTGTGTGAAGTATCACGTTCGCATTCGCTCGAAAGCGCTCACTTGGTTTCTCGTGTTGGAGCGGCAGACCTCGATGCCCGTTGTAACGGAGGTGCGCAGGCTTGTGGTCGTGTAATCTAATGAGTGAAGGGCCCCGGTCATGGTGCGACATCACCGCGATGATAATGGCGCAGGTGTCCTAGTAGGAGGCGCATCATGCACGACCGCTGTGTCTGTGATCTTAGCTGGAGGCAATCTCAAGTAGCCGTATTGATAAAGCAAGATCGCGTCACATCATTGTTGTCGCAGGCCTTGTTGACCACGCGACGATCGCGCGTTTCTCATCAACACCAGGCACGAACTCAGCATACAGGGAACAACGAGAGAAGACTCTTCTCCAATGCCTTCGACAAGCGAAGGAAATTGATGAAAAGGTGGTGTTCGCGTCAGCCTGAGGTAGTGCAATACAGGCGACACTAACCGGGGGCATCAGCAAGCTGAGCGGCCCTCGATGGATCCAAAAAGTAGATAATCTTGAATGTTCCCGTAGGAACGTTTCAGAGATTAAACTGAAAAGAACAGATACTACACTTGATCTAAGCCAAAAGGCAAAGAGAGCTGAAGAAAAAAGTAGGAGAGTCGGGAAGCGAGATGTTGGAGGCTTAAGTATTCGCGAGGAGAACGAGCACGGGCCCGTGTCTTGGCATTTCACGCCTGCTCGGTGTCCCAATCGGGATGCGGGGTCAAGGCGAGCACATGTGACAGCATAGGCAACGAAACAAGGTCAGGTCAACTCACTGTTTGACAGTGATTCGGACAGAGTGACTGTTAAGATGTGAATACCCTACGCTTCAAGCGTGCTGCTTTTCATACCGCTAGTCAGCTTCTCCAGCCCTGGATCGAACCCTTTGGCTGTCCTGTGTCTGCTTCTGATTCGGGTTACAGAGCAGCCTACCACTTGTGCTACTGGGTGTTTGCTTTGGACTCTCTATAAGTCTATTACTGATTGTACTTTCGAGCCATTTCATTCTTATCTTACTGGTTGGCTTCTCCGGCTTTCTGTTTCGGAGTAATGTTCAAGATTGATCAAGTCTGCAATTCTATCTCTACCCAACATTCTGCTCTTCAAAGTCCTATGTCACTGTGAATCCCCTCGTCCTCACTTGCTCGACGTATCAATATACAGCTAATGAATGCCTACGTAAAGCTGGATTCTTAAACTACTGTCAGGCACAAGAGAGAAGGGGAGGTATGCTACAGGTGACAAACAGCGTCGTTCAGCTGTGATTGCATTGACTTTGCTCCGATACTATTATTCCGCGGACGTCGGTAGTGCATTTGACTGAGAACACCTATGATGCTTTTACCAGCAAATGTTGATCTTCGATTAGCTCTCCATCCCAATGAGACATCAACAGTCGTACGTTAGACTCCTGACAGTGAACATGCTTATGTCAATAGGCCTAGAAGCGAAATCTAGTATAGCGACCGTTGAGATGATATGCGGAGACTTCCTACGGCTGTCTGTAGGGTGCAATCGAAGGTAAGGATTAATGCGCACAGTCTCGTAGACATGGCTAATCGTCTTTCAGCACATTTTACCGACGGCCATATTGATGTCAACATGTCTTGAGCCTATGCGCTCCTAAGCCTTCGTCGACAGATCTGTGATCACAGTGAGGAATGCTCAGACTGTCGAATTATGGCGGTGACTGCTTGCTGCTAGTGACAATGACGAGTAGGAAACGGCCTAAGAGCGAAGGCGGCGTTGAAAATTCCATATTAATTGACTACATGTAGGTTTATGCAGATCGAAAGCTCAAATGTGAATTTGCCTGACGAAGCTCGCCGTTTCGAATTTTGGCTTAGATCAAGTGTAGTATCTGTTCTCTCCGCCCGCGGGTAAACTTCGGCAGATCATGTGGAGGCACGTGACTGTTTGTAAGTCTGCGTATGGCTTTGAGTCTCTTCGTGCTTGTACCAGCAGCTATAGCTCTCATATTGATTTGTTAACCATTGAGACAATTCTGAGAGCACATCTGCTGGCCAATGAATAATATGTTTCTGCCATCAGGTAAATCATCCGTTGCTGCAATGGCGCCCACAGAGAGGCCGTTCCCAGACTTATGAGGAGCAACCCCCGCTTCTGCCTCAGAGTTGGCGTACCTCGCGTTTGTTCTGTTGACTCCATGTTCTTGCTTCTCGCTTGAGCTTCACCTCACTGCAACCGCACCAGCGCCTGCATCCTTTGCAGTCTGCATTATCACCACGACCATTACATTACAGTTGCATCGGCGCCAGGTTGCATGTTCTACCACCCAGCCGTGCGCGCATCCCATCGTCCATCGACCTACCTCATCGGCTACACGATATGGTCGCCCAATCAAAGATTAGTTCCGCCTCATTTCAGGGCCGCAATTGATGCGCATGAGATCACTCGATGACTCAGATGACACCGCGAGTGTTCGCCTTGATTTGAAGCTGCAGTTGCTGCGCATGAGATCATCCAACAACGTAGCTCAAACATCAAGTATTCGCCTTCATTCAGAGCCGCAACTACTGCGCATGAGATCCCACAACGACGCCTCGTTGTTCTTCCCTCGTCGGTCAAACGATATGGTCGTCGCCCGATTGCCAATTATAGCGGCTTCTCGCCTAGTTTCAGAGCCGCAATCGCTGCGCATGGGATCACCCAGCGACGTCTCGCTGCTTTTGGCTCATCGACCCACCAATATGGTCGTCACTCGATTGCAAACACCACCGCGAGTGTTTGGCTTTAATTTGAAACCGCACTCGCTGCGCCTGAGGTCAATCTACGACGCCTCGAAACCCAGGCGCACGCGTATACCTGGAAATACACCTGACTATTAGCTTCACCGGTCCTGTACCACAACCACACTCTTATTAATTTCCTTGGCCTTGACACGTCACTACTGGAGCACTTTTTGTGACCCAATCGCCACTTATCAACTCCTCTGGCCTCACAACACACCCTGCCTCTGACGGAAATTCTTTGGCCGCAATTGCTGCGCAGGACATCATCTGGCGACGCCTCAAATCCGAGCGCTCGTGGATCCCAGCACACACAGCTGACAATCAGCTTCGCCGGCCTCCTACCGTACCCTGCCACTGATTAACTTCGCTGGCCTCCTTTCACTCCACCTGCCACTGATTAACTTCGCTGGCCTTCCCTACCCCATCTGCCACTGATTAACTTCGCTGGCCTCTCAATCCATATTGCCACTGATTAACTTCGCTGGCCTCACAGTCCATCCTGCCACTGATTAACTTCGCTGGCCTCCCAATCCACATCTGCCACTGATTAAGTTCGCTGGCCTCCCAATCCACATCTGCCACTGATTAAGTTCGCTGGCCTTCCCTACCACACCCGCCACTGATTAAGTTCGCTGGCTTTCCCTACCACATCCGCCACTGATTAAGTTCGCTGGCTTTCCCTACCACATCTACCACTGATTAGCTTCTTTGGTCTCATCCCATTACCACTGATTAACTTCTCTGGTCTCACACCCTTTCTACCACTGATTAACTTCTCTGGTCCCCTTACCACTGATTAAATTCTCTGGTCCCATTGCCACTGATTAGCTTCTCTGGCCTTCCCAGGCGTCTGCTCCTGATTCAAACCTTGAGCGGCCTACTTTTTATGCCACTGATTAATTTCTCTGGCCTTCGCAGCAGTTGCCTCTGGTTTCAAACTTCTCAAGCTTTATACTTGAGGTTTGCTTTCAGCGTTGAGACTCATTTCATCCACCGAAGAACGTGCTCCAGACACCTGCGACCATTCAACAGGAGCGACCGAACCAACACAATGTTTCGTCCGGACAAGACCTTCACCATTACCCGTTGCGAAATCACCGAAGACAACTGTCGTGCCGTGGAGAACCTCCGAGGTTGAATAGCGCACGAAGACAACCTCGCACTCAACTAAGTGACAATGCCAGAAGCCTATTATGCCGAAGACGCATGGATGCGCGCCATCTCTCCCAGCTCAACGCCCATGGGCTTCCTCATTGTGGCCACTTGGCCACCGACCGATGGACACTACATCTGACGGATCATGAACGATAAGCGGTATCAAAGACTGGAATCAGGTTGTGGCGCTGGCGACTCAGCATGTCAAAGACACCTACCCTCAGGCAAAACAGTCCGGCGTCTTGTCAACTCACAAGGAAGGGAAATGCAAAATTGAGGCCCAGTATGCGCGTTGCAATATTTGGGTGGAATTGGAATTCAAGCAGACTGCTGAGTTAGATGAGGATTGCGAGGTGATGATGGTGGTGGTGATAATGATGATAACTCTGACGATGAAGAGATTTGCCTTTACACGATAAGAATCATGTGCATTATCAGCGTGGTTCGGCCAATGGTCACGGGTCTGCATATGGCGTATCCCACTGGGTCAACATGGTCTCTTTATCACTGCGCCCGTTAGTATGAGTATATCAGCCTTTTGAAAATCCGCATAGTTTCGTCGGTATCTCAATGGTGAACAGACACGTTTCAAGAGCTACAGATGCTGATATAAGCAGCGTCATAGAGACAGGTATGCGCAGACTTGTGCCTCAGAACTTGAATTGGATCGATTGAGGTCTTAGCTGTTTGATGTGGGATATGCTTGACTGCTTGACAGCTATCGGAGATATTTGGACACAGTCTGTGTTGGCGCATCTCGATGCACAAGATAGTATGAATACATTAAACTATATCTGGAGAATGAAACTCTGGCCAGTCGGTCAATGTGCTATGCACGTAGTTGACTGCTGGCGTTCCCACTCTACATTTCTCTTGTTAGCGATTTGGAACATCGGCCGCGCCGCGTGTTCAGCGATAGATGCGAATCCGAAACCAGCTTTTGGGATGGTAAGACGATTCAAGAAGATAGCAAACAGTCCTCGGGCGCCGTTTGATCCAATCGGAATCATCTCAGCTAAGCATCCGATGAGCCGAGCACAATCGTCGTCCCCATATCTTGCCAGGGCTGACTGTGAGAAACATGGTCGCGGTGATGAGCGGGCCGGTCGAAGTACTGGACCCTCAGCGTCCAGGTTTCGCTTCTAGATAGTGTGTCGGTATTGTTGGTGGCGCGACGTCTCACGTCTCGAGTTCAGTGACATGCCAGAATTCGTCTTGCACAGAGTGAGCTCCTGTGAGCAAGCTTGTTGACGCTGCAGGGTCAAAGGTATTTGAGCAATCAATCCCTTATATCCGCACACCCTTGCTCCTCAGCAGATTGACCATGGCGCTGCCCTGGAAGCCTGCCCATTGTAGGGTACCGCCGATAGCACCGCCCACTGTTCTGACCTCTTCCAACCTCCTGTCCAAGAACGCTTCTGTGTCTTTGAAGTCGGTGCTCTGATCTTGTGTCTGGTACATCTCAGTCGCAGCGTATACGCTAGACAGCGAAGCACGCTTGGTATACCAGGAAGAGTCGACCGCCATATCGCCAGCCAAGAACCAGATCTCGTCGCTAAGCTTCGCAAGTTCCTTCAATGAAGCAGGAATGTTCTCTGCCAGTGACATGTGGCCCAATGCGCCTTGCCAGTGCGGCACAACGCCTGCTTCTCCATTCGCGCGCAGACGCTCCATGACGAGTGCTCGAACTCGTCGTCCTACTCCCATGTTCTCATCCAGAAATTGCACACGGTTGCCTAGCGCGAGTCGCTGTGAGACTAGGTAGTAGATGATGAGATCGAATGCGCCTTTCCGGAAGAGGTTGGTGCTGATGTCCAGGTATCCGGAGTCTTTCACACCAAGCGTGAGCGCATCTTGCGTGAAGCCATGGACAGGGACGTGAGACAAGGCAGAAGAGAGAATTTTGGTTTCGAGAGTGGGATATGGCGCTGGCGGGTTGTGTTCGTAAGAATGGTAGAGGGCTCGCTGAGGCTGCTGGAAGAGCAGAGGTCGGAGGGACGCAGGTGCGCGGAGGATGGTACGGTTGAGAGGCATTGCGAGCTTGCGACTGGTTTCGCAGTGACGGGTATCGCTAGGTAAAAGAAATGACCGACCAGGCTACGATGCTCATGTTGCTCTTGCTGCGAACATCAATCGGTACAGCGGGAGTCCGCCCTCTTTCGCCGCAAGCCGACTTCATCTGGCCTCCACGTGAACCTCACTTCCACAGCAGAAGAATAATTTGGTTGAAGATAGCGAGAGCTTCCACTGCTGATACAATCATCCTCGGATACAGCAGCTGAGCTTTGTGTCGCCAGGATTTTTCATCCAGGATAGTTACATTTTCCGATGCGTCAAATCATGGTCACCAACTACAGCTCGCGCGATGGCTGGACAGGACTGCATCAGACACATCGTGGACGGAGACGGTGTTGTCAGCTGTGTGCCACGAAGGCTCCTTGATCAACTACTTCCGCTTCCAATGGTCAGCTGACTGGACATGTTTGTATCTGTAGACTGCCACACGTCTCTGGAGGTGCCTACATCCTGTATGATCATACCTTTCTTCCATCATTTACTGCCGAACGATGCTATTGGACGTGTCATAGAGCCTCACCTGATGCGGAGCTTGGTGCGAAACTGCGCATTTGTACATACCATCATGTCGCGGTTCTCTGGTCAATGACTCCCAGCTGTGCACTGGACGGCTGATCATCAGACTCGTCGGAAAAGGGGCTCTTAGGACATTTCAAGGAGTTCCAAGATCGCAAGATCGCTGGAGACAGCTTGGCAGTGTTTGATTGTACCAGACAGTAATCGAAGATGTATCGGACGGCCAGGTAAGCCGACAGACGTGCGTCGCCGATTGGAACACCTCTTCCTACTTCCTACCATATCTAGCGGAGCCATGCTGAAATCTGAGGGTATTTTATTTTCATTCGACAAACCAGGCTGCGAAGCGCCTGAACGGAGGCGGCACAGTCTCACTTCACGCAGATTTGCGATGTCTCAACGCAGCAAGCAATTGATGTAGCGTGTATTTGGCGGAGCGATGCAGTGAATTATCATTCCCAAGGATAGAGTGGCTGGTGAACGTCACACAGGTCGACAGGAGAAACGGGTTCTGATATAGTTGCTTCTACTCACTGCACGCATATCGCAGGCAACAGCGTAAGATCGTACGACGCACCCGCTCTGATCAAATAATGAATGCCGCGCTCGACGTCGAGCAGGAAGATACGGCCAGTCACCTTAGAAGCGAGCTACGCGCCCTCCCAACTCGGAGGTCAGTCACTAGATTTCGTTACAACGATTCCGAGCACATCGCACCCAACTTCCGCCAAACGTCGTACATTCACTTCACTGCACTGCCAAGAAGGACGGGACCCGCCGGGCGTGTCGTAAAGCTAGCCAGCCACCCAGCTCGTCGCGGTCTTCATAAACTCACCGACACCGTCCAACATCCAACACCCAACATCCAACATCCCAAAACTTTGACTTCCAATCAACACCGAGCACTACAACCTCTTACCTCAATCACCACAAGCCACTGCAACCACAGAGTTCCAGCTCAACACACATCAAGACATCAAAACATTGAACGGAACTTCACTTCACACTATACCTCATATCAACGCCACAAAGACCGACATCGACACCATGTCCGGCCACATTGACAACATGTCCACACCTGGCACTAGCGATCAGAACGTCTCAGAGATTACCGCAAGCAACATGCACAACGCCCTCAACGACACATCCGTGTCCAAAGAGATCAACCCGAACAACAAGGACACGACAACTCAACCCAGACGCAAGGGCTGGATCCTGAATGACTTGCGCATGAGAGGTCTCAAGCGTCCCGTTGGCCTCGGTCCTTGGGGTTTTGCAGAAGATACGTCCAAGGCCTCGAAGCCGAAGCAGATGTCCAGGAAGAGGAGTGCTGAAGATGCCGAGCTACCTCAGTCCTCCTCAGAGCCACAGGCCAAGAAGACAGCCAAGAAGGCGGCGAAGACGAAGTTCAAGAACTCGATGGAGCGCGAACGCGAGTACTACAACAACTTGACTGCAGCAAAGCTCCTCGATCACGAACTTGACGCCGGAAGCCATGTTTCCTCTGCCGTTGCGCCAGAGGCGATGGGTGCAAGACTCAGCGAATACGCCGACAAGTTGGCCGAGGCTGATAAGGCTGGGGTTGAGAAGGAAATGAACCCAACACCAAGCACCATCGTCAACAAGCAGCGTCCTAGAGGCAGGACCTCTAAGCAGGGACCTTCAGTTTTCATCCAGAAGGCGGTTCCCAAGAAGGTGTTGGCCGACAAGACCAACACCCAGCGCCAGCCCGCCTCGCAGCGTGAGCAGGGCTCTGTCAAGGCGACCGCGAAGCAGATGCCTGCTGCCACAGCTAAGGAGCAGCGCGCCGCTCCTCAGAAGACTTCATCCTCAGCCCACGCGAGTTCCCACAAGAAGAGAAGCCGTGTCGAGGATGAGGATGAGGTAGTCGAGACCACCGCGACTGTTGCGAAGAAGCAGCGCGTGGATCCAACCCCTGGTCCCACGGTATCGGAGCCCAAAGTCAGCGCAGCGCCCGGCCCTGCCACTGCAAACATGAGCAAAGTTGCCACCGAGACGTTGCAGGCTGCTGCGAAGGACTCTTCCAAGGAGCCTAAGGGCAAGCGCGCACGTGACGCCACCGACGATGATGTGGCTGGGGGCATGCCCGTGAAGAAGGCCAAGACGGTCAGCACTGATAACAACGAGGAGAACGCATCTACCCAGAAGCCGCAGAAGAAGAGTGCTTGCGATGCCACTGAGGAGGAACAGGAAATTGAAGGCTTGCCTGACAGCATCAGCCACATCGAGGAAGAGGCATCTGCCAAGAAGTCGCAAGAGAAGCGCACTCGCGATGCCATCGAGAAGGAGACCGAGGTTGAAGCCTTGCCGAAGAACAAGACCAAGGTCGATGCTGTTGACCTTCCCGAGGGAGAAGGATCTTCGAACAAACTTCCTACTGCCTCAGAGATCCGGGAGACGGGAGTTGAGGAGGCAGACATCAAGGAGGCAGAGACCAAGGAGGCAGAGACCAAGGAGGCAGAGACCAAGGAGGCAGAGACCAAGGAGACAGAGGTGGAAGAGGCAGCAGTCGAGCATGCATCGGCTGACCAGGCGAATGTCGAGCAGCCGAAGATTGACGCAGAGGACGAGGAGAATGCTACGGACAACAGCACCAAGACCACCACCAGCAGCAACACCGGCACTCAAATTGCGCCAAAGACTGATGCGAATGCGCAGCCGCAGCGCAAGAAAGGCGTTGCTCATCCCACCAAGCCGAAGCCAAAGGCGAAGAAGGCTCCCGCGGCGTCGAAAGAGAACGATGCCCGCAAAAATGTCCGCAAGTATGTCAAGGATTGAGGGCTTGAGTGGTGGAAAGGGGAGGACAACTGAGGGAAACTGGGAGTGTCAGGCTCAAGAATGTGGTGGAAATTGGCAAGGATGTGTGTGGCAGGCTCTCTGATAGGAAGGGACGGGGATGGACAGTGGGAGTCCTAGAAGATCTTAGCTGGCTATGCGCTGAGTCTGAGGAATGGTAGGATGGACGGTGGAAATCAGAAGAAGACTTTAGCTGCCTGTACGCAGAGTCTGAGGGGTCGGGAAGGGTTGGAGGGAAGATTATGGAGGACTTTAGCTGCTTGTGCGCCGAGTTTGGGGAATTGATGGAAGTCCAACTACAGGTTGATTATTGAATGCAACGCGATCAAAGTCATTGTGCCCAAATATTTCTTAGTGGAATCCATTTGATACCCTACATGTAAAGTTGCCATTGCTGCATAGTACTCCCGGTCGCCATAAGTCTGCACGTAGCTCTTCAACGGCCGCTATACTCACTGTGATTCCTGTGCCTGTCAGTAGCAGTATATAAGCGATCCAAAGATTGGCATGCTCTCGCAAGTATCTCGATGGCTTTAGTTGTCCACTCTGAATCCATAGCAGCTGGTATGAGCATGCTTACAACTCAGGCACGCGGAGATTGTGGCAACATACCGTCGTTTCCTCCCCGTCCGTCACATGTCAATATACTGAGCACGTGCTAGCGACAATGGCGATTTACATCGATTCACGTGCCAGTGACGTTGCTCTGCACGCTCGGTGAGCTCGCTGACGCTGCGAGCGTGGTTGGTAACACCTTCAATGGCATTGCGTGACCTCACTTCACCCCAACAATTCCTTGGATATCGTGATAGTCGACAGTGCTATCGACGCCTCCGTTGACAACACCATGCCTGGCTCCTTCGACGATGACATGGCCGATGGGCCGTCGCATAACCTCACTCAAGATCCAATCTCTGGTTCCGTCGACATCGACATGGTCGATGCAACCCCAAACGCCGCTGCCGACAATTCGACCCAGCAGATGAGCGAGAACAACACCTCCCTAGCCGAAGAGACAGTAGGTTATCTTCGCAAGACTCTTGTCGAAATAGACTCCAGCGCTCCTGTTTGCCAGAGTGGGACTTCTAGCATCCTGAACCACAATACTCCAAGTCCGTTTTGGGACATGAAGGTCACTCGCACATACATCGACTACACCGACGACGAACTGAGCAAGAAGTCCAAGAGATTGAAGTCCAGTAATGGGTCGCGAATCACCATCTATGAGCCTGTGCGTAAGCTCAAGATCGCAGAGCGCAGCAGCAACTTTGGTCAAGTATGCGTGAAAGTTTACACCACTGTCCAATGCTGTCTCCTCTTCGTAATCCTCACGCTCCTACAGTTGCTAATATCAGTGCAGGAGATGGCATGGGTAGAGGCAGAAGAGGCGTTTGAGCGCAAAACTACACCGGTCAAGCAGCTCGACGCCAACACAGAGGCCGCTGGAAGCAAAGATAACCCCAAGCGCGAGAAGCTTCAGAACAAGGGGAGCAGCGCACTTACGCTCGACACGGATCTCGGACACAGCACCATGGGCTACGCGGATATTCCGACCGCCTCAGAGCAAGACTCTGATGTCGCGCTCGACGACTACTTCGCTGATGACGAGGCTTCTTCTCCGACGCGAGCTCCCACTCCGCCGCCGCCATCGCCGCAGATTCCGCCACCTACTCCAGCATCCGTAGCACTCCATGGAGCATCTCTTCCAGCTGCTTCGCAGTCACCCAGTGCGCTCTTCCGTTCTGTTCCGTGATGTCAATACTCGTATCAATGCCGCTGCCAACGGCGATACCACTCCCAACTTCGTGCTCATGTCTCCTACGCCCGTTCCTCTCGAAGGCAGAGAGGAGCGCTGTCTTCGCTAATGGGGTACATTGGAAACTTTGGGTTGAGGGATGTCAAGATAGCGACACTTCACAAGGGATGAGCCACCGGATATGTCTTGGGGATGTTGAAATGTTGAGGCAGTCGACAAGGAATGAGCAACCGGTCATGTTTTAGGATTAGCATCAATGCAGATTATAACTTGTTCGGAATTCTGATACTTGTTACAGTCGTGGCTCATAGATCTGCGCACAGTATCTCAGCGGAACCTTTGTGATTACATGGATGAAGGCTGAAGGCTGAACTTTGTCAGCAGTTTTGAGGCGCATCTACAGTCTCCACGGGATGTAGACCAAGGCCCATACCTGTGTCCGCCGGTACTAGCATTGTATAGCATCGAGGCATACGCGTACTCATGAGCTAGTAATGTAGGTGATCACTGTAAAGCGGCCTGTATGAGTGCCGTGTCCTGCTCGTGGTGAGGTCTCCTGCTGCCACACATTTATTGCTCAACCAGTCAGACTCCTAGCAGGATCGAGCGCGCAAAAACTCGATCCGTGGCAATTGGGTGCCCGTGTTGATCATCGCGCGCGTATAGGCGGGAAGCGAAAGGTTTCTCCAGGCGACGAGATGCCTACCTAGCTCCACTCGCTCCAGTCAACTAACCACTTCTCGCTCTTGCACTTCCAGGCTCTGCCTCTAATCCACGAGGAACGTGTGGACCAGTACATCTCCGCGGCGGTCTCAGGACAAGGCTGAATTGGTGGCAAGGCGAAGCGTGGTGTTGGGTCGCAAGATAAGTCGCAGCATCTTGAGCCTCTGCAGTGGCAACCACCCCATCGAGGTGGCGCGCAACCAATACCACAACCGGACCTCGGGCCCTGCGAATGCCGCAAACGAGCAAGCGCTGTAACACATCATCCGCAACCTCACTTGCGCAAACAGCCAATCGCCTGGGTTGACCTCAAGTTTTAGGCAGCTTGTCGAATCGTGTGCAAGCGAGATGGCTCTGCGTCCGCAGCGCACCCGACACGCTGGCTAGGGCACGACGACAGTCATGCATGATGTTGCATGCGTGCGCCGACGGGATGGATCGAAGATCGTAGCTGCAGATTGACTGTAGCGCCTCGAGTGGGAGGCGCGTGGGAGACGGATCAATGATGGTCGAAGGCAAAGTGACAAGCCTCTCTCGCCTCTACCAGCCTCCATCTCACCTGACACCCTCGTGCCTGGCAAAATGCTGATCTTGGGAAATAGCAGAAGCCTTTTGCAGCGTCAGCCATACGAAACTCCCATGCATACGAGCAAGCCATCGAAGATTTGCAGATCCGCATGACGCGTCTCCAAGACTCGTCTACCGAAATGCGCTGCTGATCACTGCTGGCCCATCTCGCCATTCGTCTATTCGTGCAATACCACTCTCGCGGCCACGGCAGCCGTTCCTTCGCCTGTCTCCACAAAGGCAATTAACCCTCTACCTTTCACCACTCGGGGCGCAAATCGCGTGTCTGCACATGCGCATCACAAGCACGAATCGATCAGGCACCTCAGCCGCCTGGAAATTGCCCCCACTCCATCCCGCGCGTGGGCAAGCGATCATCTCTGCCATCGCTGCAGATAGGCCATCGCAACACACATCAGTGACATCCTGATGCATCCAAAGCCTCGACTTACCCGAATGTGCATGAAGTGTTTCCGCTAGATGGGAACGGAGGCGTTCACTTGGGCCGCCTCGGCCGCCTCGAATGATAGCCGCGTGCGTGCAAGCGGTGCATATTACCATCAAGATTGACAGGCGCCGGCGTTACTGCCCTGCTCCCCCGATATCCTAGTCGCGGCGACGGTCCCCTTGGTCACCTGTGTGATGCAATCTCGATCTGTGCTCTCCGGCACCTACTGCACCACGACTCAAGCTGGTATAGTCGCTTCTCTTCTCCCGCCAAACCTCGATCTGGCACTACCTCCCTCCAGTCCCTTACTCTGAGCTTCAGCCTGACATTCCGTCTTGTGGATTTGGAGGCTTGCTCTGCCGTCCCGACATGAGCGGGATGGTTGACAGGTCTCCACTGCTTTGATGTCATTCCTGTAACCTGCCCATCCCTTCGGATATGTGCACTACCAGACAGGTATTATACTTCAACCTCTCCATCCATCCCGAACTTTGATTTACGCCTTCCTCTGTCACATGTTCGTATTTTTAGCATTATTGTCAACTTCTTTCCTTCCATCATATTGACCCTGCGTCCGGCGTTCTACACGGATAGATCTTGAGACAATAAAGCACGGCAACGGCATCGAACATACTCATAGTGTTGGTCTCTGATTCAGTCGAATCTCTGCAAGTGGACAGAGGCTAAAGATCGGATCATATCAATACAAGATGACGGACACATCGACTATAGGACGGGATAGTGGTCTTCCTCAACGAAGGCTGCACCTCGAACAGCCTGATACACTGCACATGGCGAGCATGTTAGCATCCTTCAACGAGCCTTTCAGGCCAGAAGAATTAGCAGAATCCGCAACCATGCCACTTCCAAACACCATAGCTCAACAACCTCTGCCAGATCTTACAATGTTTCCTGGCGATCTTTACAACACCGGCTCGTCTCTCGACATCACTTCGCCGTTCGGCAATACTTACGGCCTAGCGTCAGATACAATGAGCGGCGCTGCCATGTTTGGATCATTGTCATGGCCAGCACCAGGGCCGCCTCCGTTGCTTAGAGACTCAAGTCACAGCTCGACCGCTTCCGAACCATATATCAAAATGGAGGACACACCAGTACACCCGTCCCAACCCTTCTATGGACACACAGCATTCGCAGCATCACCACCCGAATACTCTAGTTCAATCGATAGCTCAGACGACAGCAAGCCAACCATCTTCAGTACCGATATTGACAACCTCATGGTGGGTTTCAAGATTGTGATCCCTACAGTACATGAGACAACCAACTGACTTCTTTTTTCTCTCTTGGCAGCGCGCCATCCAATCAAAACAGCAACCGCACCATCAATCACAAAAGCCAGCCACGACACGTCCAACCTTGTCGGAAAAGCCTACACCTCCCCAAAGATCAAGATCGAAGAAGCGATATCACTGTGAAGTCCCCGGCTGCGACAAAGCCTTCCACCAAAAGACACACCTCGACATCCACACTCGCGCCCACACCGGTGTTAAACCTTTCCTCTGCAAAGAGCCCACCTGTGGCCAACGCTTCAGCCAACTAGGTAACCTAAAGACCCACGAGCGACGCCACACAGGTGAAAGGCCATATCACTGCGACATATGCGGCAAGACGTTCGCACAGCACGGCAACGTCCGAGCGCACAAGATCGTGCACACAGCTGCAAAGCCCTACACCTGCAAACTCGACGACTGTGGGAAGAACTTTACCCAGCTGGGAAACCTGAAGTCACATCAAAACAAGTTCCACGGCGCCACGATCTGCCGCTTGAGAGATCGGTTTGAGAATATGCTTGAGGGAGACGTGGTGGAGGAGTGGGAAAAGGCTATGTGGGAGTACTTCATTGGGCTGTACAAGAATTGCAACAAGGGCATCAAGGGGAGAGGAAAAGACAGGAGGATCAGCAACACTTCGCCAATCTCGCCCTTGTGCTCTGATCGGAGAGACAGCGTCACAAGCACTGGTGGTACGTCTCTGAGTCCGTCCATGGGCTCTGTGGCGTCGGATCGAAGCACGCTTCTGCCCGGGCCTAGTGTGTGATATCACCTGGATTATTGCGATCTCTCGTGTTGGAGTTTGTTTTCCTATCACTTTTGCGTGTACTTTTGAATTTTTCTTGCACTTTGGAGTGGGTTCTTCTTTTCGCCATATGCACGATACCTGGTTATGGAATGCAGTCACGATGTCACGGTCTATAGTCAATGAGAATAAATGAGAACATACAATCCACCGGACAATTAGTCTTGTCTGCATCTCGTCTTCGATCATTTCCTTCAAGTGCTGAGACGGTGTTTGCATACAGTCTTTCTTCATGGCTTTCCACATGGCATATCGGCGATAACCGTTGTTATTATGATGTATCGGGACGAAGGTTGAACGTAGGACTGTCATAGCAGTCTATAAATTTTTAAAGTATTTTCTGTGATTTCTACGGCATGCAGCAACAGTACATATATATGTACAGTTCTAGCTCATAAGTCTGCGAACATCACAATGTCTTATTATGCCAGTATCGGCAGGTCTAGCTTCAAAACTTGAATTGTCTCCCGTAGAGATAATCAAGGATACTTCGAGTAGTCTTGACTCCTAGTATGGTCCTCTCTTTAGCTCTCGTCTACTTTGGGGGATTGATTGCCGCTGAGACGCTGTTCGTAGACTTTTGAGTACCTAAACGACTGTACATGTAGACCCGAGTGATCGTGTGGGGAGGCAACAGATGTCGGGATCCATGCATCCTCAGGACTACCTATATACCTTAGTCTTACAAGAATATATTACCCTGCATCGTGAGATTAAATGCTGCTTATTTTCGACTATGCTCGTGCGACTGCGGAAAGCTCAAGGGAGCGATCCGTATCACTCGAGCGTGTTGCCCTGTAAATCCGACTGCTCGCGCGCCATTTTGACATCACTTGCGCGTTATTGTGATCCGTCTGAACCCACCATGCCGGTAAGAATTGACAGCAAACAAGACTCACTCCGTACGATACCGGTCACTTGCCCTATGTGTCTGCAGGAAATGTACTGATATATTATCTTCCAAAATACCATGCGTTTCTTCCAACAACTTTCTCATTGTAATCGCGATAAAACCACATTGCGCGAAGCATAGCTCTGAGCCTGACATCTGGCTACCGATTTGGATTGGAAACACTGCCACGCGTCACAAACGACAAAGACGGAGTTTTTAGATCCACAAATTCTCGCCGCGATGCTGTTGACACAGACTACCTCCGTCTGTCCCTTCGCACCGGATCTGGCCAAGCACCTCAACATCGTGCAGCAAGATGGCTTGAAGCACCAACGACCTACAAACACATCGCATGATCCAAACAATGGGCTGTGGAGCATCAAGGAGCCCCAAACAAGGGCATCCGAAACTGACACGTCCAATACTCTTGAAGCGTATCTACACCTGCCTCATGGCCACCGCCGGGAAGCAGCAACCACGAAACGCAGCAAGACTGCTGTCATCCTGATATCGGATGCTTCTGGCGACACAGCTGGTCCTTCTGCCATGTACACCTCAATGGCAGAGAAGCTCGCCAGCGTACGGCGTGGAACGCCTGTACTGAGAATGGGCAATCGGGTGCCTGCCTGCAAAGCGTCCTGCATAGCTGACGTGCTGGCGGCGATGGACTATCTGCAACATAGACTCGCAGTCGGCCGGTACGTGTTGGTCGGCTGGAACCACGGAAGTGCGCCTGCTATGACTGTCGGAGGACTGGACAACAGAGTGGTAGGCTGTGCTACCGTTGCGTCTCGAACGGCAGATTCGGACGTGGTGAAGCGCGTAGCAGAGAAGAGTCTGCCTCTTCTTCTACTGCACGCCAGGTCAGACGAGATAATACCGCCTTCATGCTCGAAAAGGTTGCTCAAGTACTACCAGCGCCACGCAAAGGAAGATATGGGATTCTTAAAATTGTTTGACAGCGACGATCATGTTCTCACGGAGAACTCGGCCAAGGCGGAGGCAATGCTGTGTGATTTCGTCACGAGGTGTGCTGGTGTGGAGTTGGCTAAAGATGAGGCCGCGATCAAAAAATGCTTGGTGAGCAGAGAGAAAGTGAGTTTGATGGTAGAGTCTGGCGAAGCTGGCGAGGCATGAGAGAAGAGTGTGTGATGACCGGTGTTATGTGTTCAAGTGCTTCCAGTCTGGTCGTTTCTGTCGGTCCGTGTAGCCGATGTCACTATACCTAGACACCTTTAATGTATTATTATTAAATTGATGTATGAAACGCACCACAAAGTCAGCATTATCTGTTGCGACACGACTGGCTGTTCAAAAGGACGCCATGCTCCGGGCTCCGGGATGCCAAATATTTCTTGCGCACAAGTCTGCATCTTTCAATGCTTGTACCAGCAGCAGTGCTTTCGGACTGGCATTGCTTTACCACTGAGATGCTGCCATTGCTTTAGTACGTGACGTGCTTCTGTTCTTCAGCATAGATCCATGAATGACAATGTCGGCCACTGAGAGTCCACGGGCATCCTTAGATGACTGCCTCTTTCCGACTCAGCAATCAATTATCCTGGATTGCGAGATCTCATAAAGGTAATATGGCCACAGGCACATAGAGTCTCTCCGCATCCAGGAACCCGACATGCACACGCCAGAAGCCCATACCAGCGGTGTTTTTCGTAAGCACCCTTGAAACCCAGTCGCACGGCGAGTCGAACGCCCGTCAACCTTTTACCTTTTTTCCACGACATGCTTCCGTAGACGACCGGGGAGTCATCCGTGGTGCAGCACAGGTCGCTCAATGCAAGCTCCCGATTTGTATTCGCTGTGCCACGGTGAAGCAAGCGACGGCTGCGGTGCAGCTTGGCCGGGCAGAGGGTGAGCACGGAGCCCACTGGCCCACGGTACAGGCCTGGCAACATGTGACACGGGCGCTTCATGGCATGCATGGGCGCATGCAATGGTACGGGCCGCGTGTGGAAATCGAACGAACCGAACAGCGGCTAGAGCAAGGCGAAACCCAAACCATACGCAGTGGGGTTCTGGCACTAGCTGCGCTGTCTTGCAACGGCCGCCTTCATCTCCAGTCTCCTACCACGCTTCCTGCCACCCACGCTCAACAACGAGCCCAGCGGACGCGCACCGGCAATCAATCAACACCCTCCGCCATCATCCATCGTCCGCCCGCCGCCGCCGCGCCGGACACCACCTGCGTAGCATCTCGCCGCCAGCATTGGATCGACCGACCCGCGCATAGCGCGTTAACCCTTCCGCCGCCTTCGCGACCAGGGACAAGGCTGAAGGCGCACCGCCATCTGGCCCGCAGACCGCCCACCGCACGACCACGCACCCAACACCACTCGCACTCACCGCGAGCATTCGCGCCTGGACAATTGGACTAGCTACGGACAATCATGTACAACGCGCATCGCGGTATGGGCCCACCTGGGCAAGCACCGCCGGGCTCTCGTCTGGCTGAGTTGCTCGAACAGGTGCGCGCCGAGTTCGAGACCCAGGCCGGCAGATCGAACGAGCATGAGCATCAACGTAAGCATATTGCGAACCACATCGGTGCGGTCGGGTGGTGGTATGGAGTAGCGTACAAGCGCGAATGCAGCGATGGCCATCGTCGCACTCTGCGCGGAGGCGTTTGCTCTGTGCTGCCATCTGATGCCATTTGCCTTTGATATCGTACTGACCTATTTACGGGCATAGTACATGGTCAGATGCAGGAGATGGAGCTGGTGAGAAGCAAGATCTACCAGCTCGAGCAGACGCACAACAGCATCAAGCAAAGGTTTGTCTAGGAGTGACTCTCTTGAAAGAGTATTGCTTACTGATTCCCCTACAGATATGAAGAAGAGATCGCCCGTCTTCGACATGAGCTGGAGCAGCGCGGAGGCCCTGGCGGAGGCCCTGCTGGCTCTTCGCAGCCTCAGCCGCCTGCCATTGGTCACGGTCCTGCAAACCTGTTCCAAGGCATCATGGCTGGCAGTGCCGCTCAAGGAGGTCCGGGTCTTGCTCCGCCGCCTCAAGAACAGCAAGGTCAGCCTGGCATGCCCGGTCACATGCAGGCTCCAAGTGCGCCAGGCTTCAACGCGCCTCCGGGCCCTCCTCACAACCCATTCGCTTACGGCGCACAGCCACAAGGACCTCCCAACGGCTATGGTCCTCAACCGCCGCAACCGACGGCTTCACCAGGTCCAGGTAAGCCGTACGTTGGTGGTGCTGCTGGCCGCGTTGATGGCCTTGCCACGCCTCAACAGAGCCAACCGAATCCGTATCCCGGCTCACCTAGCGTAGCGCGTCCCACGCCGCCTCCTGCTCACCAGGCTCCGCCACCGCAGCAACCGCCGCAGCAGTCTCAGCAGGGAATGCACGAGGGTTTTCACTACACCGCAGCCGAGCTTGACGAGATTAACAACAAGCTTTCGGAGCTTGACCCTAACAAGCTCTCGCCAGCCCTTAAGCGTTCTGGTGAGGACTGGCATGCTGTCTTTAACCCTCGCGTTATGCGTAGGTTGGATGTTGATCTTGTGCACAACCTCGTGCACCAGAGTGTCGTCTGCTGTGTTCGCTTCAGTGCAGATGGAAAATATGTGGCGACAGGCTGCAACCGATCGGCACAAATTTTCGACGTGGTCACTGGTCAACAAGTCTGCCACTTGACCGACAACACTACCAACCAGGATGGTGATCTCTACATCAGAAGTGTTTGCTTCAGTCCCAACGGGAAGTTCTTGGCGACCGGTGCTGAAGATAAGATCATCCGCGTAAGTTTTGCAAGAATCCAGATAAAATAATATCTACTAACATAGAATTAGGTGTGGGACATTGCTAGCAAACGCATCCTTCACCAGTTCTCTGGCCACGAACAGGACATTTACTCGCTCGACTTCGCCTCCGATGGTCGCCACATCGCTTCCGGCTCCGGCGACCGCACGATCAGACTTTGGGACATCCAGGAGAACCAGTGTATTTTGACTCTTCAGATCGAAGACGGTGTTACCACTGTTGCCATCTCGCCCGACAACAGGTTTGTTGCAGCAGGCAGCTTGGATAAGAGCGTCCGCATCTGGGACACCCAGACCGGTGTCCTCGTCGAGCGCACAGAAGGCGAGCAGGGCCACAAGGACAGTGTGTACAGTGTTGCATTCTCGCCTGATGGCCGTCATCTCGTCTCCGGCTCACTCGACAAGACCATCAAGATGTGGGAGCTTAACAACGGAGGCTTCTACAACCGTGCCGGCGGCAACCAGCCTAAGAGCGGCAAGTGTATCAAGACCTTCGAGGGCCACAAGGACTTCGTTCTCAGCGTTGCTCTCACTCCTGATGGCCAGTGGGTCATGTCTGGAAGCAAGGACCGTGGTGTGCAGTTCTGGGACCCAGCCACTGGCCAGGCTCAGCTTATGCTTCAAGGCCACAAGAACTCAGGTAAGATGAATTCACTCAGAAAATTGGAATCCATGCTAACAAACATCGCAGTCATCTCCGTGGCACCTTCGCCCGTTGGTGGCCTCTTTGCCACCGGTTCTGGTGACATGAAGGCCAGGATCTGGCGTTACGACCCGTACCGCGGACCTTGAGCGTACATGAGAAGTGAAAAGGCGGTGTCTGTGATTTGTTAGAGTTGCGTGGTACGCTCGATGCCTAATGCTGGCATCCTACATTGCATCACATTTCGACGTGTCGTACCACTCTCGTACGCGCGGTGTGTCCTTCGCATTTGCATGCTGCATCACATTGCTGCAGGTATAAAATTTTCCAGCTTTTGGATGCCGCATCAAACGCGATTGACACATACTGGTCAACCATGGTCAGATCAGCGAACGGATCGATTTCGTCGTCTTCGTGATGAGGAGCTCGCAGGTGAGGGTGCTTGGAAGGTTAAAAAGAAACTTTTTGGCTTTTTTTTTTTTCGTTGTTGCGCAGTGTGTAGGCTTCACATATAAAGAAGTATGTTCCTCTTGAGTCTGCGATATGAGAACTTTGATACAGTACTAGCTCATAAGTCTGCACATGTCTCGATATTGAACCATGCTATTATCGGCGGATGTAGACGGAGCCCTCAGATCGTATCCCTCGGAGCTGGTCAGAAACACTCAAAGCTTGCGTCCCTACTGCCAAAGTTCTACCTCAGCCTTTGCCCATAGGAATAATTGCTCCCTCGAAGATGGTCAGAGACACTCAAAGCTTGCGTCCCTACTGCTAAAGTTCTACCTCAGCCTTTGTCCATACTAGGAATAATTGTTCCCGCTGAGATATAATGTGCAGACTTTTGAGTAACGACTATATTCCTTGCGGCATACCGAGTGGAGTACGATACTACTGACAGGGCGATCTCTCCGAGACAACGTGAGAAAGGCCCCACAGACGGCAACGAGTCGAGAACAGAACAATCTGCACCCTTGCCCACTTTATTCCTTCTCAATGGTTTTGTGCATTATTTATGCCGTGCATTTTCGCAACAAGCCGGCTGGCGAATGGGAGCAGAGAGAGAGAGAGAGAGAGAGAGAGGCACCGGCGCTGGCTCTATCCGACTGCCCTATGGCTGCGCCTCGCTCGTCACTATCTACTGTCTTCTGCAGGCGGCAACATTACATTTATGATGCTGCCATAAGCGTCTCGTGATTCGCATATACATGTATATACTTGCTGTCTGACCACACTGTTGTATACCTGGTGACCTTTGACTGCTTTCCCGGAACACGCAGACCAAACCTGCCTAATACATCCAACGGCGGCAGACCCCTTTCGTGAAGTCCAGTCTCCACCGGCAGCTCGGCCACGCGATTCTCCCGTTTCCCATACGCACGGAAGCACAGGCGCACGCCAACCGGGAGATTGGGACAAGCACAACACTGCCAATTGCAATCGTGACGACCGTTCCTCCTCTTCCTTCGTCTCCAGCGTCTTCGTTGGTTTCGAGCCTCTGACCGCCCTCCTCCACTCCGCCAACATGCGCCGCGGCGTTGTGCTCTTCGCAATCTGCGCAACTGCCATCATCCTTTTCCTGGTCAACTCGGTCTGGACCCTCCTCACGCTGCTCGTGGAAGACGGCCACGAAGATGCGATCTTGAAAGACGAACTGCCTGCGCCTGGCAGCCCACCTCTCGACAAGCGACCGCAAATGATTCCTAAGATCATCCACCAAACCTACATCAACACCTCCATTCCTGAGGTCTGGCAAGAGGCACAACAATCATGCATTAATTTGCACCCTGATTGGGAGTACAAGCTGTGGACCGATGATGCGAGCTTGAAGTTCATCCACGAGGAATACGAATGGTTCGAAGAGACGTTCAGGAACTATCCTTACCCGATTGAACGCGCCGACGCCATCCGATACTTCATTCTGAACCACTACGGCGGTATCTACCTCGATCTGGACGATGGCTGCAACCGTGAGCTTGAGCCGTTGCTCTCTTATCCTGCCTGGGTGCGCAAGACTATGCCCACTGGAATCTCCAACGATGCCATGGGTGCCGTTCCCCATCACCCGTTCTTCAAGTATGTTATCGACCAGATCCAGAACTACGACCGCAACTGGATCCTGCCATACATCACTGTCATGGGCAGCACTGGCCCGCTGTTCCTCAGCGTGTTGTGGAGGCATTGGGTGTCGAATGGTGGAAACGTAGGAGACGGCGCGGATGGCGGCCGTGTGCGCATCATTTTCCCTGAAGAGTACAACGGACACCCTTGGAGCTTCTTTACACACCACCTGGGCAACTCATGGCACGCTGCCGACGTACAGCTGATTTTCTGGGTAAGTCAAGCGCTCTCTCCCAACCTCTTAGCACGCTGCGTACATGTACTGACTTCGTTTCACAGATGGCTCGAAACTGGGTTCTTGTCACTATCATCGGCTTCGTCTTGGGCTTCTCGATTCTGTTCATCTGCTGGTGGTCCTACCACCGCTACGTACTCGCCGATCACCCTGCGGCGGCCAACATTCCCCGCTGGAAGAGCGCTTCCATCCGCTCTCGGTGGCCTTTCTGGCGCCGCGCAAGCGCCCGGAAAGAGTACGAGCTGGTGTCGAGACACGAGGTGTAAATTTTGATGTGTTCTCTCGTTCTTTGAAACAATATCATATCATGCACAGCGCTGGCGTTATCTTCAACATCTTTTTTCTGCGATACGTTGGAAGGCGATGATGGGAAAGGAGGTAATGCTTGGTCCGAAGTGCTCGGTCTGCATTACCTTCCACCTGGGAATGGCGTATTTCGGAATTTGTGGAATTGCATGGGAAAGGATGCGATGCGATTGTATATAACTTTTGTAATAGACCGTCACATGTGATGGCTTTGAGAAACATTAATCCCTGGACGCCTTTTGGAGGCGTGCTACATCCTGAGATATGCTTTGTGGCCTGCTGAAAGTGGCTGCAAATACATTTCGACATCGCACTATGCCAGTATCGGCGGTTATAGGTTTACATTTCCAAAAGCATATCTCGCGGAGATCACAGAGGACACTCAAGACAACCCTTGGGTAGTAGTAAAGTTCTACCTTCGGCCTTCGTCGTATCTACAGTCTTTGCTCATAAGTCTGCACAGGGTATCTCAGCGGTAATTGTCAGTGTTGGGTAGACGACGAGAAAGGGTAAGACTTTAATGGTCTTCAAAGGTTCTCTGAGAGTCGTCTTGCAATCTCATCGAGATAGTACCCTAATGTCCATACCCGGATACGCCGATACAAGCATAGTATAACATGGAGACATGCGCAGACTTATGAGCTACATGTAGTACTGTAGTGACGCGGTAATTATCGCTGAGACGCCAGGTGCAAGCTTGTAAGAAACGACCCTAGGTTGGCAACCCTCGGGAACAAAGAGACAATCGATCTGCATATTCGATGCATGTAGATTCACGACACGGGGTGTGGCATCAGTACCTAGATGCAGTCGTTACTCAAAAGTCTGCGGACAGTATCTTAGCGGCAGCTATCCTTCGAAGTAATCCAGAGCTTAAGGTAGAGCTATACTAGATAATTGCAAAATCTCGAAGTGTCCTCTAGATTATCGCTATGGGAAACAGATTGAGATTCGATCCTACATCTGCTGATACTGGCGTGACATGACATCGAGACGTCCGCAGACTTATGAGCTAGAACCGTACCTTATGTTCGCAACCAGCTTGATTGCGTGTGACTCTGGCTTCGCTACGCGCCGTCTCTCCACGATCTCAGGAAACATCCAGTGACAGCTAACATCACATTCGACAGCAAGCAGATATTGTTCGAGTGACTATCAACCCCTCGGAGGCTGTACTGTCACTGTGATCGGGCTCATCACGTGATATTGGGAAGGCCCGAGCGCCAACCGCTGGATCTTGGCGGTCGCACTCTCCGCGTTGTCACCCAGAATTTTGAGCTGGCAGCGATTCGCGACCGTGACCAGGCGACCACCGATCAACAACCACAGAGACATCCGGACAAACACCGTCAAGATGCCTGTACGTACCCAAATCCACGGCTGAACGACTGCAGCATGCCGTGAACACGCCATGCTAACTCTTGCGACAGTCCCACAAGTCGTTCCGCACCAAGCAGAAGCTGGCCAAGGCCCAGAAGCAGAACAGGCCCATCCCCCAGTGGATCCGCCTGAAGACCGACAACACCATCAGGTATGCTGGCTCCGAAACACCCGGCTGGAATCGAGAGGAGGAACGCGAGGAAGGGCGCAGTTGGGAGGACTTGAAGATGGGAATTGAAGGAGCATGAGCGGGATGGACAGAGACTGCGCCCGTACCGCAACGCCACACTGGGAGAAGGGAATGCGAAGAACATTCACTAACCACGGTATCGTCCAACAGGTACAACGCCAAGAGACGTCACTGGCGCAAGACCCGCATCGGTATCTAAGCGACTCGCCTACGATGCTGGAGTAGGATGCACACGTCCGCGGTCGACCGAGCCACCACGACAACCAAATCAATCATTCCTCGGACCGGACTGGAGAGATCGAGACAGCAGGCATGGCCTGGCACTGCTAAGGGAAAGAGGATATATCATCACCACGGTCATGATGCGAACCTGCGCTCGACTCTTTTATGGCATGGCGGAAGGCGCTGTTTTCTTTTTACGAATGCGGAAATGAACTAAGAAATTACATTTTCTGCTTTCCTTCTTGCCTCTTTTTAACTGCGCGGAGGGAAGAAGGGGCAGGGCGTCCTGCTTCTAGCTTGTGTGGTGTAGCGGACGGAAATCGATGATGCGTCAAAAATACCCTTTTGTCTTCCTCCAGCCTCGTCTTCCCTCTCACAATTCCAGTTCCATCGTCGAGCCAAATTGCCTTCGCATTTGGCACTTGACGATTCGACACCATGCTCCTATGATTTGAATCCCGCCGTTATTAGCTGGACGTGCCGGACAGTCTTCGCCACAAGCATCTGGAATCGAGTTTTAACATAATGTTGATTTGCTGCGCACCAACTCCTAATCTAGCACAGGCTACACAAATCGGAGGCTTCAACACTTCGCCACACTCTGGGCCGGTCATGGCGAAAGCAACTGCCCAATTCGACTCGACATAGCTTCGTAAGAGCACCGCCTGCCCTGTCATCTCCATATCGTCAGCAAACCACCACTGATATGATCACAGTGTAAGCTCTGACATCGCTGAAACGTTGCTGCTAACACGGAAAGGCCTCGCTAGGCGCGACTTGAATTCCACTTACATACATTAAAGTTCGAAAATAGTGATTACACACACGACAAGCGATTCGTTCGCGATCATACCTCCCAAAAAGCACTTAGCTTCAGCTTTCCTCGGCCACTTTAAGTATGTGAGCTTTGCTCATGCTTGAATGCAGGTGCTCTTCCCGCTACGGATCTCTTTATTCCAACCCAGTCTGCCAACTTCGCAATATGTCGCCGATTTTTCCGAGTTTGTGGATGCTACCTCGATCTAACCAAGCAAGAGACTCGGGACTCTCTTACAACTCACGACGACACGCTTCTCGAGTGCACAGCATGACAAACAATACCGCGCCTGCTTTGAGCCATGAAGCTGGCGGTGTTCGGCCCACGCGAATCCCAGACCTTGAAGCAGGCCCGACTATCAACAACAACTATCTGTCCGTTCCTCCGCTATCGTATAACGCACGACCCTCCACATCGGCTCAACCTATCGACCAACGCGACACTCATACCAGCGATAATTCACTGCACTCGAACGCCAGATGGCAGCCTCGCAGAAGAACCCGCAGGCAAAGATTCGCGGAGTGGTACTCTGGCCACAAGCTACTCTGCAAAGTCATATTCTATGCCTTCTTGTTTGCGTGGGCTTGTTATCTGATCATCTTTGGTGCGATCCGGTTCGCCGCAAGTCGACGAGAAAGCAGACACGATCACTGAGTTTGTTCCAATCTTGAGCAAAATGATTGTGGCTTATGGTGGAATTCTGCAGTATTGCATGGATGAGTCAGCGCCAGAGGGTACGCTTGCTATTATGAGAAGAAAGGGAGGCAAGCCGAGCCCGGGAGATTGATCACGAGGGTTGTACTGGTTTTGTGCTGGATAAAGTATTGGGTTTGAGATTTCACATTCTGTTAGTTGTCTGCACATTGGTGTCTCTCGATGGTCGACATTGCACCTTACTGTTTCTCGTCCAGTTGGCGCGAGCATAGAAGCCACTGAGAAATGGCATGCTCGGACAAATACTTTATCTCACAGCTGCTGTCACAAGGTACAGCGTACACGCCAATATGAGCGAGAACTACAGGAAGTTCAAGAACAATTTCTACGAGTTTTCCAATATCCCTGAAAATCGCTCTAGATCTCCTTGTGCGAATCGAAACTGGGTCCTAGCCCGTCTTGTATATCTATTGGTAGCTTCTTTACATAGGTAAGCCTCTCGTAGCTGCATTGTGATTTGTTGTCGCGGTTGTGGTAAGCACATATACAAAGTATATGCTGACTACTTCCAACTCACGTGTGGCCAGCCTATTACCATCCCGCCATTCCACCCAGTTGCAAACACTAATGCTTGGTTCTTGCATCCTCGAGACCTCTCAATAATACATAACCAACAACAACCCTCGCCCTCATGCTTCTTCCTCCTACCTTGATCCAACTCCACGACTACGACTATCTGACCTTCAATCAAACCAGCAAGCACATCCCATCAAGATGCAGAACAACGATTACGAGGAGTCTCCGCCAAAATACACCACTCGTCCAAACTCCATCAATAATGTCGCAATTCGCGACGCCGAGGAAGGTCGTAACTTGTATCAGCCTGCGTCACACGCCGAGCAGCAAATCGCACCTCCACGGCCAATCTACGCACGAGGCCAACCTATTCCCAGAAGCGCAAGAATCGTATACTACACTCCGGTGCGTAGTTCAACTCAGACTTCTGCGCCTCGTGCTCAAGACTCGATAAGCTACGAACCGAGGAGTCGACGTGGGAAGAAGAGTAAGTTATCGCAGGATCGCAAACGAGTGGACTTTGGCTGACTTTGTGGTCTTTGATAGGCGGATACATCTGCTGTATGTTGTTCACGATTATCGTTGCCTTATTCCTCCTCGCGCTATTCGTCTCGAGACGCGATCGGAACTGCAATGGCCAGGAAGGAGCGCAGTCTTCGCAGCGCAATTGTCGTAGGCCTGGAAGCCTGAGTAGGTGGGATTGAACTTGCCGTGGCAGGATTGAGCAAATCTGAAGGACTTCTAAGCGTGGCTATGTGCTTGATGCGCACGTTTTGTAGCATATCATGTGATGGAAGGGCAGACCTATGATGCTTTTGGCGAGATTCTGATCGATATGACTGGTCTCGATCGTGGTTCAATGCGAAGGCACATCTTCTGGCAGCAGTCAGTCCTCGCTGACACTTGATTCTACTCCTTTCGATACGGTCGCTACGATACCAAGTGAAGCCTACAGTTGTTCCTCGAGAATCTGCACATGCTACCTCAGCAGGAACCATTATTTCTGACATAGACGAAAGCTTGTGGGTAGAACTTTAGCAGTAGGGGAAGAAGTTCCGAGTGTTCCCTAAAGTCAACAATTTTCAATGTGATGTTGGTCGACATCTATGCCCACATAGCCGATGCTAGCATGAAACACTACCGAAGGATGTGCAGAATTAGGAGGTGTGAGCTAGCACTGTTCTTGTAGCCACCATGGATATTGACGAGAGCTACGTGGGTCCATAATGCAATTCGCAATCCAACCACTGCTAGGAGGCATCACTCGCGCAGGGTACGCTGCAACTCGTATTGCTGCTTGACGTCACTCGTTATTCTCTGTCGTGTTTCAACTTCTCGAGTGCGATAGCATAAAGCAATTCGACCGCACTTCCAAGATGATCAAAAGTGGAATGGAGGTCCCCAAAAAGCCAAAAAGCTGAAGAACCCTCATGGGTCGTTAGACCGATGAACGCGACCCGATTTGAACGGATGACCTTGTGGATGTCCCTGTTACTGGAATCACACGCGCTACCACTGCGCCACGCATCCTGCAGTGAGAATTCGCAGATGTCTGGAGACATCTGTGGCTCGTGGTAACATTGTCTGCAAAACCTAATATATAGACTGTATTTAAAGTCGCTCAGCCAATTCACGAGCAAGCAAACACTATGTTTTACTGAATGGATTACAGGTTATGCATTATTGGTGCGGAGGTAGATAGTTGGACATTTTTGCTTGTGGGTCCGAACCCTCACATCCCAAATTGTTGAAATGTAGGATTTTACGGCCAGACTTTGCCGTACCTCAGCTCGTAGCGAATGCGACGCTGAAGCGTGCGTATGCGCATACGTGTGCATGCGTCCATTCTTCCGCTACCAAATCAAGCTCAATGAGCAATGCAAAGTTTAATTAAATCATCACCAGCAATTGATAGAAGACCTGTAGGAATCCCGCGCCTGTGTGTGCACATATCTGTGGTTCCGGTACACAAAGTACCATCATCCGCCATTGAGATGTTAAGCGGATCTCACTACGATATGAGGGAGGCATGTGCTGTTACCTCCGATTCCGGACTGATATTCCAGTATAGTCGCTACTGAGATGCATTCAAGGCCTCATGGCTGTACATACAACTGCCTTCAGTTCCAAATTTGTAGTGGACTAGCTTTACCACTGGGATGCTCTCAAAATCTCGTAGCTGTCTTTGCATCAATCTTCTGCTATAGATCCACTGTGGACAATAGTGAATATTGAGATGCTTTAAGAATCTCGCAGCTGTCTGTGTGTCTCCCTTCAGCTATAAATTTACATTGAAGTTTATATACCATCGAAATACTTCATCAGTCTCGCAGCTTTCTCTGTATCTCTCTTTAACTATCAATCTATAGTAGAGTACACATACCATCGAGGTGCTTTGAAAGCCCCGCAGCTTTCTATACATCTCCCTTTAGCTACAGCTCTAATTACAATCATCCTTAGCCTCGAGACGTTATTCGAATCCCACAATTGTATAGCGCAACACGATGTTAGACACGTATATATACCGTACCGTCAATACAATGCAGCAGCTACTGAGAATGAATTGCTGTCTCCGCAACAATCGTGCAATTACTATCTACGTGCAGAGGAACGGTGGACGGAGGTCAAAGAGTGCCCGAAGACCGTTTGGCTCGTGAGAGAAGCAAAAGAGGTTAGCACGTGGCTAGGAAAGCATAAAGTTATCGGCAGGAACACGTGCCGATAGGAGGAGACCTAGGGCTAGCCCGGGCTCGTAAATCGTATTTCTCGCTTCATCTCGCTTTCTCGCTTTCGGTCCATATCCGAAACAATTGGCATGCTTGATTCCAGCGTCCGAACTGTACAATATCGACAGCATGGCCTTTCAAAGGTCAAGCGAGATGATTTACAGGTGCGGAAGAAATATCTAAGCAGCAGTATCTGCACGTAAGCGAATGCGACGTCTTCTTTACGGGCAAAACATGCCTTACATCGACAACGGTCGCGCTAAAAAGACACCGGGTGTTGTGCATCCCGACGCTAGTTTGCCCTCTCGCCAAACATCCCGCCGTCAGGCGAACTAGACACCGAGTTACTCCACGCAGAGACCGTGATACTATTACAGCTATGTCGCCCTCTTTTCCTTTTCTGCGTCCTTATCAATAATCTTCCGTTATATTTACTTTCTTTTGGCTGTACATACGACACTTTGAGGATCCAATAACCGAACACCCAAGGAATCCATGAAATCAGCCTCGGCCTGTTAATACAACATCCGAATATCCACACCTATCCTTTAGGAGGTATCGGTAGTGACCGATCCAGACTTACGACCTGATTCCTGTGTCTTCCAGGACAGAGTCTGCACCCGTTTGCTTCGATCTCCAGCAACAGGCCACTGGGCCTATAGACGACACCATGACTATCATGGGAGCCGGCGATGCTGAGAAGCAGATCTCAGACACATCCAGCAACACCTCCAACCGCGATGTGATTACCGCCGACCAGGAGACTGCTGCACTAGGTCAGGCCCCTTTTCCAAACACAGCTGGCGAGCAACCCGCGCCTCTTGTTCGACTGGATTCGAAACCACCCAAAACAGCACAAGAGAAAGAGAAGGAACAACGGGATGAAGATGCGTTTGCACATCTCCCCGGGCATGAAGCCGCTATTTTGAGACGGCAGCTGGAGACACCACCTGTAAAGGTTACATACTTCCGGCTGTATCGTTATGCGACCACCAACGATAAAGTTATCATCTTTATCAGCGCAATCGCTGCGATTATTGCTGGTGCAGTGCTGCCTCTCATGACTGTCATCTTTGGTCAGTTGACGGGTAGTATTGGTAACTTCAGCAGTGGTAACAGTGCAGATCTGTCTGATTTTAGCCACACTGTGAACCACTTGACCTTGTATTTCGTCTATCTGGCTATCGGTGAATTTGTTACGATCTACATCTCAACTGTCGGATTTATCTACGCCGGCGAGCATATGGCCGCCAAAATAAGGGAAGAGTACCTGGCTGGAATTCTGCGTCAGAATATTGCATACTTCGATGCTCGTGGTGCTGGCGAGATTACCACTCGTATTACCGCGGACACGAACCTTGTTCAAGACGGCATCTCGGAAAAGGTTGGCCTTACTCTGACCGCCCTGGCCACCTTTGTTACAGCATATATCATTGGTTTCGTTAAATACTGGAAATTGACGCTGATTCTCACATCTACGATCGTTGCGATTGTCGTTACTATGGGATCCCTCGGAAAGTTGATTGTCAAATGGCAGAAGGAGTCTCTCGCCGCCTACGCCGAGGGTGGTACTGTTGCTGAAGAAGTTATCAGCTCCATCCGTAACGCCGTCGCTTTCGGTACCCAGGAGAAGCTCGCCTTACAGTACGACAAACATCTCACTGAGGCAGAGAAGTCGGGCTTTAAGATGAAGGCGATTCTTGGTAGCATGATCGGTTTCCTGATGACCTTCGTGTACCTCAACTACTCTCTTAGCTTCTGGCAAGGCTCTCGTTACCTGGTATGGGGTGAGATTGGCTTGAACCAGGTCGTCACAATCCTGTTGGCCGTCATGATTGGTGCATTTTCTCTCGGTAACGTGGCTCCAAACATTGGCGCGTTCACAACTGCTACCGCAGCTGGAGTCAAGATCTTTTCCACCATCGACCGCGTGTCACCTTTGGACCCGAAGTCTGAGTCTGGCAAGAAGCTTGACACCGTTGAGGGCAACGTCGAGCTTCGCAATATCCGTCACATCTATCCTTCGCGTCCTGAAGTTGTTGTCATGGAAGATGTCAGTTTGGTCGTCCCCGCAGGGAAAACCACTGCTCTCGTTGGTGCGTCTGGTAGCGGCAAAAGTACGATCGTTGGCCTCGTTGAGAGGTTTTATGATCCCGTCGGCGGCTCTGTACATCTTGACGGCCACGACCTGCAGGACCTCAATCTTCGCTGGCTCAGACAAAACATTAGCTTGGTCTCGCAGGAGCCTACTCTTTTCGCTACTACTATTGCTGGCAACATTCGCCATGGTCTCATCGGCACCGAGCACGAGAATGGAGATGACAAGACTATCCAACATCTCGTGGAGAACGCCGCACGTATGTCAAACGCCCACGATTTCATCACACAGCTTCCTGAAGGTTACGAGACCAACGTTGGCGAGCGTGGTTTCTTGCTCAGTGGTGGTCAGAAGCAACGTATCGCTATTGCCAGGGCTATCGTCAGCGACCCAAAGATCCTACTCCTCGATGAAGCTACCTCTGCACTTGACACCAAGAGTGAAGGCGTTGTCCAGGCTGCGCTCGACGTAGCTGCCAAGGGCCGCACCACTATCGTCATTGCTCACCGTCTCAGTACTATCAAGACCGCTGACAACATTGTTGTCATGACTCAGGGGCGCATTGTCGAGCAGGGTACACATGATGATCTTTTGGAGAAGAGAGCTGCCTACTTCAACCTCGTAGAGGCGCAACGCATTGCTCAGGAGACGGAACGCAAAAACGAGGACGAAATCTCTATCATGGACGAAAAAGATCCTCAACTGAGGACATCTGGACTGGAGAAGGGCGAGGATGAATTCGAGGTAGACCCGAATGATCTTACACTTGGCCGCACCAAGACTGGAAAATCCGAGTCAAGTAAGATTCTAGAGGAGCGCGGAGAGGAGAAGACTAAGAAGTATTCTCTCTGGACATTGATCCGTCTCGTAGGATCGTTCAACAAGCCTGAGATGGGCTGGATGGTCTTTGGCTTGTTCTGGGCGATCATTTGCGGTGGTGGAAAGTAAGTGAATTCTCACAACTGCACTTGAAACGATTCAAGCTTGCTAATCACTTGAACAGCCCTACCCAGTCGGTATTTTTTGCGAAGTCTATCATGGCGCTGTCTCTCCCTCCTTCGCAGTACGGCGAACTGCGTAGCCAAGCGAACTTTTGGTCTTGGATGTACTTCATGCTGGCAATGGTGCAGCTGATCTCTTTCCTCGCACAAGGCACTGCATTCGCCTACTGTAGTGAGCGTCTTGTGCACCGTGCTCGCGACAAGTCCTTCCGCTACATGCTCAGACAAGATATCGAATTCTTCGATCGTGACGAGAACAGTGCCGGAGCCCTCACCTCCTTCCTGAGTACAGAAACTAATCACTTGGCTGGCATGTCCGGTACCACGCTAGGCACGATTCTGCTTGTGACTACTACTCTGGTCGCTTGCTGCGTTGTCGCACTTGCTGTGGGATGGAAGCTCGCTTTGGTCTGCATTGCGACTGTGCCCATTCTCCTTGGATGTGGTTTCTTCCGCTTCTGGATGCTTGCACGTTTCCAGACTACCGCCAAAAAGGCTTACGAGAAGTCGGCCTCGTACGCTTGCGAGGCTACTTCCGCCATTCGTACAGTTGCTTCTCTTACCCGCGAGGACGATGTCTGGCAGCACTACCACGACCAGCTCGTTGACCAACGCGTGAAGTCCCTCAACAGCGTTGTCTGGTCATCAACCCTATATGCCGCTTCGCAATCGCTCACCTTCCTTTGCATGGCTCTCGGATTCTGGTACGGTGGTACACTTATCAGCTCTGGAGAGTACAACGGCTTCCAGTTCTTCCTTGTCTTCACCGCCGTTATCTTTGGTAGTCAATCTGCAGGTACCATCTTCTCCTTTGCGCCGGATATGGGCAAGGCCAAGCATGCCGCGGCTGAGCTCAAGATTCTCCTTGACCGCAAGCCTAAGATTGACACTTGGAGTACTGAAGGCAAAGTTCTCGAGACTATGGAAGGATCTATCGAGTTCCGCGATGTTCACTTCCGCTATCCTACACGCCCCGAGCAGCCGGTTCTTCGCGGCCTCAACCTCACCGTCAAGCCGGGCCAATACGTCGCCCTGGTTGGTGCGTCAGGATGCGGTAAGTCCACGACTATTGCTATGCTCGAACGTTTCTACGATCCCCTGGTTGGTGGAGTCTACGCCGATGGCCACGAGATTAGTAGCCTCAACATCAACAACTACCGCTCGCACCTTGCTCTCGTTTCCCAGGAGCCGACTCTTTACCAGGGCACGATTCGTGACAACATCTTGCTTGGCGCAGACACGAAACCCGAAGATGTTCCCGAGGAGGCCATCGTCCAAGCTTGCAAGGACGCAAACATCTATGAATTCATCCTTTCGCTTCCTGACGCGTTCAACACTGTCGTTGGTAACAAGGGAAGCATGTTGTCTGGTGGCCAAAAGCAGCGTATCGCGATTGCGCGTGCTCTGCTCCGAAAGCCTAAGATCCTACTTTTGGACGAGGCCACTAGTGCGCTAGATTCCGAATCTGAGAAGGTTGTGCAAGCAGCTCTTGATCTTGCGGCCAAGGGTCGCACGACCATTGCAGTTGCCCACCGCCTGTCCACCATTCAGAAGGCCGACATGATCTTCGTGTTCGACCAGGGCAGGGTCGTTGAGAGCGGCACTCACAACGAGCTTCTGGCTCAGAAGGGTAGATACTTCGAGCTGGTCAACCTGCAAAGTCTGGGTAAGCAGCAGTAGATGCTTATCATCCTGCTTTGCGATCCTTGAGCGAAGCGTTCTGACGCTGTCATCTCTTCCTCGCATCTTTTCATTTCAACCGGATACCCACTTGGGACAAGCCAAAGCATGGCATATCATGGACCGCATACGAGGCTCGAAGATGTCGCCCTCCAGACCTCGCGTACTCTGACCACCACCGCTATCAAGCGCATCTACACTTGCTAGGAGGCAACCGATATATGGGTCACTACGGACTACCACGTTATCGCATCCAACATAAGCAATTAGGTCGAGCGGCGCAACAAAGTCGAGTACGACATCAGAATCACCGATACCTCTGGCGACCTCGACCCACTCGATGTGATGTCTACCTTCAACCGCCGCGAGAACGCCTATCTCATCTATAACATCGACACCGCAATCATTGCGCGCAAGTTCCCTATCGGCTTCGATGCGTTCCCGATCATGTGCCTCTTGGCTTTTAATGACTACACCAATGCGACCAAGCGCTCCCTTATCGATGATACCTGGTATCAAGGTAACGAGGCTCTCCGTTAGGCTCGCTATTCGGCTTACGCTGAAGCTCAAGGGCTAGGCGAGCTATGAGAAGCGAAGGCTAGTCACCAAGAATCGAACACTTGTACACAGCACTCGGGCTTACCCATTGGTTATAAGTGAGCATCACTTAGATATTCATCTTCTCTAGAGTCTACAGCGTAGTATTGTTTTTAATTTGGCCTTGGGGTCATAAGCACAGAATGACACTTCCAAGCCAAGCAGGGGTTAGTTAAAAAGCCAGTAGGCTTTCCTAATTCTTTCGATAGGGAAGCCGACTCCATAGGGCATTAGAAAGGGCGGTGGTACTTCTAGGCTTCTTGTAGCATAGTGCGAGACCATTGAAAGACAGGCATGTTCCCATTTCTCTAATTTCTTAGTATGGCATTCAGGATTGCCTTGGTTGCGACCAACGGAAGGCCTCGCTCAGCTTCTCTATGATATACAGCACTTAAAAGTTTCAAGTCTCTCGCAAGTCACCATTCTGAAGTCTCTCGCTAGTTAAATGACAATCGCGATGATCATTTATTTCTCAGCAGCAGCTTCGCAGTGAAGGTACACCAGATTCGCTGACATCACCGCGACTTGGAATGAGTCAACTACTCCATCTCACTGGCGGCAACTTACCAAAGTGTCACTGGAGCAATCGACGATACCACAACTCTAGCTGAGATACATGTTTCATCTCAATAAAAGCTCCATTACAAAGATCTGTTAGATCAGTCGATCCTACAATGCTCTTAGCCGAGATGCCTACTAGATCTCAGCGGTAGTGTTTCCTAAAAGACGTATCAGATTAGTGGACACTACCACGACTCTAGTTGAGATGTGTACTAGCTCTTAGCGGCAATGTCTCTTCAGAGGTGTTAGAATAGTCGACACTAAAACCACTCTATTTGAGATGTCTAGTAACTCTCAGCGGCAGCAACTCCTCAAAGACAAATCGTACCCGCTGGAACCACCATGACTCTAGAACGAGAAGTAAACTTGAGCTCAGTAGCAGCCTTTTTCAAAGTATGTGCTAGGTTAGTTCATACTATCACAATGCGAGAAGGAGATATGCGATTGATTTTAGAGGCAACCTCTCTTCCTTGATATACCAAGTTCGCGGATACTCCCACGAGCATAATTGAAAATCATGTTATACCTCATAAGGCGCGACACTACTGCGACAAGTCATGGCCTACACCGCACAAGAGTGAGCTAGCCAGCTGTCGAAGATGGGTATCTTCGTTCAGTGGTGAGTACGTTCCGGGTAATACTGGCTATCCAAGACAGCAGCAGCCTGGCAGCGGAGAGACTTCATTGGCCTCTGCCAAATACACACATACACGCGAATACATTCACCTAACGTGCCAATGGAAAAATGGCGTCAGCATTGAGTTGTTCATTACATGTACATGCACATTGCTTGGGGTTAACAGGGTTAGTTCTGGGGATCCGTCGACAGCACAGTTCATTGATGCGTACATGTACACATGCATGTATGTATTAATATAAAGACAGAGTAAGCAGGTACGAAGGTGACACAACTGGTCACCTTGGCTGAAAGGGAATCAACCCGTCGCTTGATTGTTGAAGGTCTGGCTTTTGGTTTTCGCGACTTTAGAACTAGATTGGAGATCCGATGAACAACACAGGTCACGCCCAGCAATGTTGACATACGAAAACCACATGTACACTAGGTCACTTGATCAGCGGGTATTGCGCGAGACATGGCAGTGATTTTCGTACGATTGGCACTATAGATCCACGTTCGAATCCCTCCCAGATCCTTGGTGTCCAACAGGATGAGCAAGCATGCTTGCCCATAATCTGCAAACTACACTAGGATGAGGCTTAGTCTTGCATTTATAGCATGTATGTCACAGTGATAGATAGCGGGTTGGCATGTGATTAGGACTCAAAGACTTCGGTGACACAACGAATGCATTAATGCTCATATTTGATAGCTCAAAGGCGATCCATCCTGCACCACTGCTCGCTCCATGAAATCGTATATGTCTCTCATTGTCGGTCTCCTGTGAACGACCGACCCGTAGAATGTCTCAGGCTTATCTATATCTAGTGACTAATGTACTGGAACAACGCACTAACATCATTTTCTTCTGCCTCCTGCTTCAGCAGGTGGTCCTGGATCCTGCCCATCGGACCATCCTTGCCATCATTTGTGAAGTGATTCCAAGAGCTAGTATCACCGTACAACATAGCCTGCGCTTTGATGAACTGTCTTCCGTCTTTACAGCGCTTGCACTTGAACGTGTCGTGCGTATCACATTTCGTCTTGGCATTGTAGAGGAAGAGCTCGCGTAAGCTGTCGGCAGAGAAGTGGCGTTCGACGTCTTCGGCGCTGTCGACAACGCAACTGGAGAGAGACTGCTTGTGCGACTGACGTTGGAAGATCTTCTCCTCGATCGTACCGGTGGCAATGAAGCGGTAGACGAAGCAGTCCTTTTTCTGTCCATCGCGCCAGACACGGGCAAGCGCTTGCTGGTCAGCAGCAGGATTCCAATCGGGGTCGAAAAGGACGAGACGATTAGCGCCAATGAGATTGAGACCACAGCCACCTGCCTTTGACGAGAGGAGGAAGACAAACTCTTCACCGGCGGGATCGTTGAACTTTTCGACGAGTTTTTGGCGCTTGTTGACGTTCATTGTGCCGTCAAGACGAAGACAGCCGTAGCGTCGACTGCGACAGAGCTGCTCAAAGATGTCTAGCGTCTGTGTGTAGTTGGAGATGAGAACGATCTTGTCGTTGGTGTCCTGACGAATGCGCGCGAGCATACGATCTAGCACTGACATCTTGCCAGAATACCAAGGCTTGATGTCACGATCACGGCCACGGGCGTCCTTCGGCACATAGTCTTCTGGGTAGTACTCCTCGCAACCTGGCAAATCATCTGGCAGATTGAGAAGGTCTGGGTGATTGCAAAGCTTCTTCAGAAGGCCAATCGCCTTCAGCGGCTGACTGCCCTTGCCACGCAGAAGCTTCTGAATCTCCGGTGAACGAATAAAGTAGTTGTACAAGTCGAGCTGGAATGGAGCCAGGTTGCAAAAAACGACGTGCTCGTACTTGACCGGTAGGTACTTCGAAAGAATGTCGTTGCTTCTGCGAATGATGAATTTGTTCACCTTGGTGAGGAGCTCGTTCAAACGCTCCGTGCCTTTCTGTACGTCCGCCTCGGTACCCTCGGCATCGCGGCCGCGTAGAATTGGTAGCTCGTAATGCTTGCGGAATTCCAGTCTGGTACCCAGATAGCCAGGATTTGCGAAGTTCAGAAGAGCGAAATATTCTGACAGATCATTTTGAATGGGCGTTCCAGAAAGAATAACACGCTTTCTGACATTGAGACTGTTGAGGGCTTCAAAGGTCTGACTCTCGCCGTTTTTCAAGCGGTGTCCCTCGTCGCAGAGCATCAGACCAATCGGCATTCCGGCCAGCTCCTGAACGTACATGCGTAGTGTCTCGTAAGACACGATCAGACAAGGTCTCGTCACAGCACGGCCTGTAGCTGATGCCCACTGCCGCATTTGTATTGTCAATTCTTCCTTGCTGGCTTTGCCGTCAACCGCAAACGCGTTGATAGCATCCGGGCCAAGCCACTTTGTCAACTCATTTGCCCAGTTCTTCACTAATGAAGACGGACACGCCACGACGCATTTTTGGATCGTCTTCTGCCCGGCTTCGGGAGATTGCTTGAGAAGTGTCCACATGAGCGTAATGCACTGCAGCGTCTTGCCCAGACCCATCTCATCAGCCATAATGCAACCCTGCGCATTCTCATCTATCAGTCCCGTCGTGCATCGGTACATAAACTTGACACCTTCGATCTGGTGAGGGCGAAGCATCTTCGCCAGCTTTGGATCGATTACCACAGGAACCTTCGGGCGATCCGTATCCACCTGCTTCTTGATCCCCAAGATGTCCGCCAAGCTCTTGTGCATTATAGGCTCATCTAACTTCTTCTTTTCCCTCTGACTGCTTGTCATTTCTCCTGAAACGCCTTCCTCTATGGGTTTTGGTGCTGGCTTGTCGTCCACAGTCGGGTCGTATAGTACGATTGCAAACTCGCCGCTAGGGTCATGTAAAGGCTTCGCCACGAACACAGCGCCGGTCCGCAGGCCCAAAAGTGGTGGAGGTCGCCCAGCGCTGTATACTGTGGGATCCCTGTTCTTGAGAGGTACAGAGAACCGCGATCGGAACGCAGCATCTTTGTCTTTCGGCTTGAACACAGGAAACTTGTTGACATCGCGCGTCGCTAATGCTAGGCGATCATCGTTGCAATAAGGCTTGTCGTCTTCCGTGCTGCCGTCCGCACCACCATAATCGACCTTGCGTCTCTTACGTGATGGTTTCTCCGAGACTCTAGGCGCGACATTCGCGCCGGGACATTTGAAGGGTTTCGAGAGTTGGCTACTGGAGATTGGGGATCCTCCGTAAAGTCGACCGCGAGGCTTCGTCGAAGGTAATGGCGAGACGTTCTCCTTGCCAATGGCGACAGTCATGGCTCCGTCAACACCAAGGTGATACAAAAGACGATTGCAATGCACCAGAGGACACCAGACGAAGTTGTAGGAGAACTTATCGTCGCCACCAGCATGCACGGAAGCCGAGTCAAGGCAATCGCGTCAGCCAAAGGAAGAGGAAGACGCGACGATCGCCGCTACAGCAACTTCGCCACCCCGCGTCAACACGTGATCCAGCCGATCGGAAAGCCACTCCGGTGCTACATCATCGGCTTGGTTAGGGCGTAGGGAAAAGGGAAATTGAGACAAATTGTTGGGAGAAAATCATTATTTTGCTACAAAGGCTACATTCAGAGATGGTTGTAAGCAGAAGTACAAGCACATACGCTCCAATTACGCCAAAAATCCAATATAGGACCGCTGCCTACATTTTGACAGCAAGATCAATGTACACAATCCAATGCAACGCGCCATGCTGGACTCATTATATGAACAAGAAAAAAAAAAGTCAAAGCAAAGAGGGTATCTAGATGCCGAAGATGGCAATGTGAGTGCTCGGGACACCCGGAATGCGGTCTTCAAACCACAAGCGGTCGGCCTCCTGCGTTCGAGTATTAGCGATTGTTTTTCATCGTTTTGTTTATGGTAAAGCGCCTTACCCATGTGATGTTGTTGTAAGCATTCATGACACAGCCCACGGTGTCAACGATGAAGATCATCATGAAGATCAACCAGTAAGGAAGGTCGGACAGTGTGTCTCTCATCACGTAGGCAGGAATAAAGGTGCAGAACGCGATGAATGCGGTTGGCTATTCGAGGGTCAGTTCAGATGCAGTGATGTACAGCACCAGGGTTTGCGAGACGTACCAGCATCATTCTTTGCAACCTGACAGCGAACCAGAGAAATTGCACTCTCTCTTCCACGGCCTCTTCATCGCGTCTCCAGCTGGATCTCTGCATCATGGCAAAGGCGGTCTGGAACCAAGCCGCCCAGTGCAGGACGAAGAAAGCAGTGATACATCCGATGAATGCACCACTTCCAGACCGCAAGTAAGGACCTATAGCGGCAGCGGCGATTTCCAGGCACCAGCAGGGTAGAATCATTCCGTAGAACAAGAGGGTCTCATTTTTGCGATGTAAACCCCAGTGCAGTTTCAGGCCGAGTAGATGCTGCGGATCTGGGCGGATCTCTTCCATGGAAGGATTCTTATCGCGGACATACAACTCATGTTCTTGCGACATGATGGGCGAAAGTCGTAGAGCTGTGCAAAAACAGCGGTGCGCGCGTGATGGCGATGGCGGTGTCGATGGTGAATGGGGTGTCGCCTCCCAAGTTCGGCGTTTGCGAGGGAAGCAAGCAAGCGAATGTTCAGAGACGTTGACGTGACGCGCGGAGGCGGCTTCCTTGAATTTCAAAAATGATGTTATTAAGCGTGATTAGATATGATGAAGGACCCCACTGATCTTCCTCAGCTAGCAGATCGCTGATTTCTGAATCGTGCGGCAGATAATACTAGTGATATCGAGTGGCAGGACTTCTGATGCTTACGGGTCTCTACTTCGTTGCTTACGGAGGTACTACTTAGAAACTGGACGAGGGCTCCTTTGGCCGCACGTGCCTCTCGTCTCGTTCGGCGCTAAGCGTCACTTGGCGTGCATCACCGGCAGAGCTCCTCACGAAAGCTCCACCAAAAAACGACCGAGCCGAAGTCGCGACGCGAACATCGAGCGATAAAAGCGGCGCGTGATGAGCTCGCCCGCCATGGGTACGACGTCGTCGCAGCTCGAGCAGTCGCAGAGCCAGAACATTGAACAGGAAATTGACAACACTCAAGACTCGCTTCCACAGCTGGATGGCGCAAATATGGACGACTCTACACAGCGCGACGATGAGATACACGTGAAGAAAAGGCTCAAGAATGCAGATGGGACAAAACCTCTTAAGCGATCTAAGAAAGACCGCGAAAGTGACGGTCAACGAGCCATGCGCACCGAGGTAGAAGACAGTCAAGATGCGACAGGCAACGTTAATCAGGGCGCGACGGAAGCGGCCTCACTAAAGCCAAGCAAGAAGAAGTCAAAGAAGGAACACCCGGCGCGAAACGAGCGCGGATATGAGTTTGGATTGGCTCAAGCTACACAAAGCTCTGCCATGCTGGACGAGACACCACAGTCGACTGCGAACACTACCAACAGCGATGGATCGAAACGGACAAAAACAAAGCGCAAGAAACCTACTGGACGTCCGAGTGGTCTCAACATTATGCCGGCTGGGATGTCGGATCCAGCGACACAGGAAACCTCGGCGGGCCCTGGTGCTGAGCCTAGTGACGTGGTGGAGCTCCCTGCTCAGCCAGTAGTCGTTATACAGGCAAAGTCAAAGAAGTCAAAAGAGCCGAAGGAACCAGCGCCCAGGGAAACAACTCTACCATCGCCTGAGACCACGAACGTACAGTCGTCTCAACCACCGCCCAGGAAGACGAAAGCGTCAAAAGAAAAAAGTGCCGTGGTGCAAGATCCATCCGCGGGAGCCGGCAAAGCATCAAAGTCACCCAAGAGGCGTAGAGCTGAGTCGCCCGATCACCTGGAACGATTTCCGACTCCTAGAGGAGCCACCCAAGCTCAGAATCCAAAGTCGAGCAAACCGCCAACCCAACCCGCGAACGACCATGATGTTACTGCCCTACGAGACGACTATTCTGAAGTCGATGCGACACGTCAAGTTGAGGGCTGGCTCAGCAGTCAACTGGCCGATGAAGATTCCGAAGAGCCATCTCTGGCTGGACTGCCAGATAGTGCATCACAGAAAAAGGTAGGCAACGCTGCATCGACAAAACGCAAAGCGGCTGCGCTTGAGAAAGATAAGGCGACCACAAAGAAACGGAAACGGACATCAAAACACCATGAAAACGACAGTGAAGATTTTGCGCCGGAAGAGGAATGCGACATGGTCGTTGAAGAGACGCCACGTAGCACTGATCGACACAGAAAAAAGCGGGCCGACATAGCTACAAATCTCTCGACCAACGAGGCTACAATGCAAGACGCGGTGTCGCCTCTCGTGAGCAAGAAAGGCAGAATGTCATCTCATAAAAAAGAGAACAAAGCTAAGCAGGATACTGTGATTCAGGATGGATCCACTGCTGGAGCTGCAGCTTCCCCAGTGAAGAAATCATCGAAGAAGAAACAACAACAACAAACAAAACCTGTGAATGGTGACTATGAAGAAAGACAAGATGATGAAGACTCATTGCCAAACAAGAAACCCGGCCCGAAGGACAGACGTACAGCCAAAGGCCCCCTCACTCCGGCTGAGAAAGCTATGATTGATGGTCTCTTCCAAGACACGATAGTGGAGCTTGGTATCAGTGACTACGACCTTCGTGCGACAATACAAAAATGGAAGACGGCAACAGACTTCAAAGAGGCAGTGGAAACCGCGCTTCCTGACCGTCCTGTGGCTGCTATACGAAAGTTCTGTCAAAGGCGATACCACAATATGGAACGCGGACCATGGAGCGCGGAAGATGACATCGATTTGAAAAATGCATACACTACGCACCCTGACAAATGGACTGAGATCAGTGCGCTGGTTGGGCGTACCGCCTCAGATTGCAAGGATCGCTGGAAAAACACCGTGTCTATCCAAGACACGATGCAAATTGGACCGTGGTCACAGGAGGAGACGTCATCACTCATCAACGCCGTCGATACGTGTATTCGAGAATTGCTAAAAGCGAAGAAGGAGTACAAAGGACTCGACCGCGCAGAACTAGAGCGAATGTTGAGTTGGGCAGAGGTTGCGAAGAAGTTGGGCGGTACCAGAAGCGCTAAGCGATGCAATGAAAAATGGAACAAGCTGAAGAGAGAAGAGCGTTCTGGCCGCGCAAGTATATCCGCGCAACCTCTACCTACCGGCGTTGAAGGAGGACCCAGCTCAAAAAAGCTTCGACTATGCCAGAAGTCGTACAATGAGTGCGATGTTGGCGACCTGTACGACATGCTTACAGAAATCCACACCGCTCTGCCCGACCCTGAGCAGCATTTCGATCACGAATCCACCTTGTGGGCCATCGTTTCAACGAAGAATCCCGGCTCCCGCTTCAAGTCCGCAATGCGTAGGCGGGGTTTCCACGACGCTTGTAGAGTCTATGAAGAAGATGTTCCTGAGATGCCGACAATCGCTGGCAAAGCGAAAGCTCTGGCTGATCATATCGAAAGAGAGTGGGGCGTGGAGGCATTGGCGGAGAAGCGTGCCTTTGATCCGAAACCCAAAGTGAACAAGATCAAATCTGCTGAGCGCGTTGACAGTGATGAGGATGACGAAGAGAACGGCGGAGACACCCAAACTCCGCCTACTTCGAACGACGAGGACGATAATGTGGATAGCATTGATGCGAAACCCAGCGAGAAGCATGCCGACGTGGAGATCCCAGACTCTCAGCCTCAGCCTGCAGCTGACAGCAAGCGCTCGGGCGATGACTTTACATCGTCCTTCAAGCCCATCAACAAGAGGAAGCGCCAAGAGCCTTCCTCGCCGCAGGTGGAGTCAGACGGAGTTGAACAGCTTCCAAGCGCTACCAAGCGCAAAAAGTCATCGAAGACTATGAGAGCAAAGATGCAGGTCTGATGTACATGGGTAATTTGGAAGGTGAGAAAGCTTCCAACGGGAGGCCTTGCGTCTGGCATCCATCGCCATTGGCTTGGGAGATGGTCAGCGGTATATGAGAACAGTCAATACAACGCACAGCATAAGATAGCCCAGCATCGTGTAGCAAATCTTTAGGTGCCCTTGACAGCACTTGCCACCTAGATCAAGACTCTTCTTGTTACCGATCGATTGAGTATCTGAAATGATTTTGTATGTTTTAATGCCCGTTTCAGCCTCATCCATCCCACGTAGATGTGGGGGTCTAATGCGGAAAATGCCGCTCTCGCTAGCTGTGCTCTGCAACTATATCGGCCAGGCCCTTGGGCCTCTACGAAGATCAGTTCGCGTCAATGGCCGCTACAGCTGACGTCCAACGACATCGAGCCTGGCTTCCACCGTGGGCCGTGAGGTGAACTGGACGTGGTCGCGGTACCGCCCCGAAACGAGAACCAATGTCTCGGGACACATCTTATAACACGGACGTTGTTAAGTAGGTACTACTAAGTAGGCGCAATCAAGGTTTGCGGCCCATCGCGGCGGAAACTGACTTCTGACCACACCTCGTACCTGCTCGTATGCGCCAACGTCGGGCGCGTTTCCCACATACGTCCAGTGTTGATTAGCGAGCTGCCCAGAGCTCGCGCTCGCCTGTCATGCCTATGCGCAGGTCCCATGCAAAGAGCCGCCTCGGATGCAACCAGTGCAAGGTCAGGCGCGTCAAGGTGAGTGAGTGCTGCGAGAACGTGCCCTGCTTGAATCTCCCCTGCCGCCCTGCACCCTTCCATTCATCATCGCTAGTAGCCCTAGTCCAAGTCCAGTGCCGGTGTTAGTCCTCACACCGGGCCCTGTACTCACATCCACGATTCATGTATAAGAGATCGCTGCTCTGCAGACGCCTCGCCAAGACCAGACCGGGCTGACACGCTCTTCTTCTCCTCAGTGCGACGAGCTCATTCCGGCCTGCACACGATGCATCAAGCGTGGCGAGAAATGCTCCTTCCTCACCTCGCCGGCGGAGCAAGATTCGCCAAACTCCCATTCGGCCAGCAATGGCACGCCTCATGATTGTGCCGCTGAGCAACATGCTCGCCAGCTGCTCGAACTCGAGCTCATGCACCATTGGACCACCTCTACCTGCAAAACTATGGAGTACGACAGGCCGGGCGCCGAGAACCTCATGACCGTCGACTTGCCACGGTCAGCGCTCAAGCATGAGTTCCTCCTAGACGGTATCTTCTCATTGACCGCTTTACATATGGCTCATCAGAGTCAGGCGGATCCCCACACCTCAGACTACTACATTGCAGCCGCCATGTCGTGCCGGGAACGCGGCATGCAGCGTGCAGCGCCAGCAATCCTGGAACTCCATCAGCCTGAGTCCCAGCCTGATGAGAGCGAGATATTCGCCATGTTCTGGTTCTCTGCCATTGCCGGCATGGTGACAATGTCTCTGACCGTGTTGACGCGTCGGGAGCCTTCCAACTTCGCCACTCCTGACCCTCCCACCGGAAGGGCCTTCATTAACATGCAAGTTGAAATTGCACAGCTTTGGCGCGGTACGCGCGCTATCATGGACGTCGCCTCGAGTCTTCACACCAACGTTTACAACGGCACGTCCTATCCGCTAAATCGGAAAGACGGAGCTACCGTAAGGCTTGATCCAGAGATCGAAGCTGCGCTGTCGCAGCTGGAGATACTTGTAACGAAACCGGCTTCCAGCCCTTGCAATGGATCCGACAAAGACGACCACACGCCACTGTACCGTCACAGCGCAGAGCTGATACGCAGAAGCTACGAGTCATGGACCATTGAGAAATCCATAGACGACGCTATGGCATGGAGTGCAACGCTGGGAAACGAGTTCGCCATGTTGCTGAAGGAGGGTGCGCCGCGAGCCCTGCTGAGTACTATATGCTACGGCACACTTCTCGACGGCGTCTCAGCGCGATGGTGGGCGGGAGACTCAGGAAGGGCACTGGTCCATGAATGCTCTGTGGAACTGCGAGGTTGCCCAGATGAATGGCAAGGCCTGATCCGATGGGCGCGCACAAAGGTCGGCTTGCCAGAGTCGAGTCCTGCGTCTTCAGGGCCTAATGATCCTCCGAGCGTGGGCTGAGATCCGGAGATACAATCTATCGGTCCGCTAGCGAAACATTGAGACAAAGACCAACGATACTTTGTGGCTGCACGCTGTGTTCGCAATGGCATCAGCGTCCCGTGCGATGCGAGAATCACGCCCCAGCTGGCTTCCCACTCCGCATGGCACCATGCAGACACCCAGTTCTGAGCCTCAACCCCACTCAAACGAAGACATCCATAGTCGGCAGTGACGAGCATACTGGACACGAACTTAGGAGTCACGCGACGCGGCGCGCCTATCGAAAGCTCGTGTCATGGCAAAACGCTTGTGGCAAATACCGCTATGACAGCTTGCTTCTCTCACCAACACATACTTCAGGACAAGCGAAGAAATTGCAACGAAAGGTATCCTGCGTGGGATCCCTATCTGCTGCGAGTAAACATTCGCGTCTAAATCTTTCTTCAACTGCTTGTAGCCCACGATACAAAAGACGCAGGGCATGGGCATGACCCACATTACCACTCTTTAATGGAAATTTCGGGTATATACGAAGCAATAAAATTTACAAGCTGTGAAGAGATCAAAAATATCTGGATCGAATGTGACGTGCCAAATTGGTAACACAGGGCTAAAGCGGAAAGAATCAGCTGCCTATGCACGAAACTCAACCTCAGTCGCTTACTTTACAATGCTACATGTATGCCGAACATCTATGGTATCCAAGATAAACACCCCTCCATGCATGCAATGAAAAAACAAGCCGCTAGATTTTTTTCAGCCACAGAAACGTTAGGCGACAAGTAAAGGTGAGCGAAAAGAGAACCACGAGCAAGAAAATCTACACTCGTGAACTGTATCCTCCGCCTCTACCCAGCCCTCCAACCCCACCTCTCCTCGCCCACCACTTCCTCGCTTCATCAACCCACAGCACCAAACTAGCCATAGCGACCAGTTTAATCAAGTCCGCCAAACCCAGCGCTTCCGTCTGGAAAACACGCTGCAAAGGCGGGAAGTAAATAACCAGACCTTGGCCCAGCAAGCTACCAAGAACGGCGTAGTTGAACATAGTGTTTGAGCCTTTGCCCCACAAGGGCACTTCGCCAGCCAGCACAGATTTTGTGGCGGAGCGGCAGGCGAGAGCGTTCATCATGTCAAAGAGGACGAATTGCGTGAATGTCAGTGTCGTGTCGCGGTCCGAGACCGAGTGCTCGAGCAGATCTTCGTTTGTGAGGTTGGAGACGTAGGTGAAGAGGGTGCCGAGCATGATCACGACGGCTGACTGGAGGACGCGGCGGATGAGACGAGGTTGCAGAACGCGGGCGTTGCGTGGACGGGGACCTTCGCGGAGAAGCGCTGGGTCTACTGGCTCGACACCGAGAGACTGTGCAGGCGGGCCGTCCATGAGGATGTCTGAGAGGGATACTGTTAGCAAATGACTTGGAAATACTTGCTGCGAAGGCATGAGTCCTACTGATCCACAGAATCTGCATGGCATTGAGTGGGTTGCGCCAACCGCCGAGACTGCTGAACATCACCAGGCCAAGAGCTGCGGCGCTAGTGCTGAGCTGGAAAGTCAGGAAATTCTGGATGTTGTGGAAGATACCCTTGCCCTCCTCAATTGCACTGAGAATAGTGCTGAAGTCGTCGTCCGTGAGGATCATGTCCGCGGCTTCCTTAGCCACGTCAGTGCCGTGTTTGCCCATGCTGATACCAATGTCTGCTTTCTTCAGCGCAGGAGCATCGTTCACACCATCACCAGTCATGGCAACAACGTCGCCACGACTTTGGAGGGCGTGGATGATCTTTAGCTTATGGTCGGGACTGGTTCGTGCAAAAATTGAAACTCTGTTCATGCACTCGGCAAGCTCAGCTTCGCTCATGTGGTCTAGCTGGTCACCTCTGAGGACAGGCGAGCCGAGCGCGGAAGACATGTTGATCGGCATGCCGAGTCTCTTCGCGATCGCGACAGCTGTGATATCAGCATCACCAGTGATCATGATAACTTTGACGCCACCTGCAATCAAGCGGCGAATGCTGCGGTCGACACCCGGGCGTGGAGGGTCGGACATGCCTACAAGACCGGCAAATGTCAGCCCAGTGTAGATTGTATCAGATGAATTCTGGTCTGCTGAAGCGCCAGCAGTGCGCGAGCGGTTGTAAGACGACTTGCTCGAGCGTACAGAACCGGAGGCGAAGGCCAGGACTCGGAGACCATCCTCTGCCATCTTTGTAGCAGCTGCTTCGACTTCTGCTTTACGTTTGTCGTCGAGGACAACTTCAGTGCCTTCCTTTGTAAGGTAGGTGTCGCATCGATCGACAACCCTCTCAAAGGCTCCCTTGAGATAGGCAGTGTCTTCGCCACCTTGTCCATCGATGACACAGCCCATCCATTTCCGTTCACTGGAGAATGGAACCTCCTGCTTACGCTCACCAATGCTGTCACGTACATCATGCTCGCCAAATGCATCGATGAGATCAAGACAAGCGACGTCTGTAGGCTGGCCAGTCCATCTACTCCTGACATTGTTGGCATCGTCACCGCCGGTGCTTGCAAGAACGGCGGCAGTGGCAGCAGTGGTCACGCCTCCGGATACACTGTTGTTCAATCGTGCGTTGTTAACAATGTTGGCAACCCTGATGATTTTCTGTGTCTGCGGTGTGTTCGGCGTTTCAGTGTGGACGAGTTTCGCTTCTTTTGGCTTATCGTCTCCGAATGCCCACAGTTTAGCCACTGTCATATGGTTCATGGTGAGGGTTCCAGTTTTGTCGCTGCACACCACATTCACACTACCCAGGGTTTCGACACTGGGCAAGCGACGTACGATGGCATTGCGCTTGCTCATGCGCAGAACACCTAGCGCCAGAGTGACAGTGACGATGATTGGGAGACCTTCCGGAATGGCTGCCACGGCGAGTGAGACACCAATCTGGAAGAGTTCCAAGAATTTCCTGCCTCGCCACATGCCAACAAGCATAATGACACCAATCACACCAAATGACATGTAGCTGAGTTCCTTGCCCAGACGGTCCATAGATAGCTGTAAGGGAGTCCTAGGGCTCTCGATTTCCTGGAGGGATGCGCTGATCGCGCCAAATTCTGTATCACCACCTGTGCTAATCACAATACCCTGCCCGTAGCCTGATCGTACCAGTGTACCCATGAATGCGATGTTGGTCTGTTCGTTCAAGCGTAGATCGGCGCTGCCGTGTGGGCTGGAGTACTGCGGCGAGAGCGAGCCATTTTGCCTGGACGGAGCAGATAATGTATCTGCAACCTTTTGTACAGGCTCGTTCTCTCCAGTCAAATTGCTCTCGTCAATCGTAAGGTCCGCAGCATGTGTTATCCTGATATCAGCAGGTATACGATCGCCAGTTGAGAACAAGACCAAATCACCAGTGACGAGCTGCGAGGCAGAAACGTCCGAACTTGCTTTCTCAGCAGCTGAAAAGTCTCCAGTCCCAGGTCCTATGGCATGGCCATTCTCTTGTACTGCAGATGATTGTTCGTTCTTATCTGTGGACACGTTTCCTCGGATGACATGTGCTGTATGAGGGACAAGCTGGTTCAACGCTTCCAAGCTCTTTTCACTCCGATATTCTTGCACGAAAGCCACGCTCACAACGATGGTCACAGCCACTGCTATGCTGATAGCGTCCTCGTAATTGCCCATAATTGCGGATATGGCTGCGCTTGCCAAAAGAAGCAAGATGAGCGTCTCCTGAAACTGTTTTACGAATCGCAGCCATAATGGCTCTGGCTCTTCGTGTGGTAACTCGTTTGGACCTTGCACGTGTAGCCGCGTAGTCGCATCAGAAGGATGCAAGCCATGCGTCAACGATGTTGCGTGGTATTCGGCCACCCTCGCGGCTGAGAGGAGGGCATTCTGGGCGGTAATGGATTGCTGGCCAGCAACCTTCAGCCTGCTCTTCGATCGCGTGTGGCCTCGTGACTGATCCTCGGGAGGATGGGGTGTGAGAGAGCGAGCGGCATGGGGCGGCGGTTGCTCGTTGAATTGTGGGAGCGACTGGGACGAGGATTTGGACATGTTCTCGCGGCCATCCAGGCCGGGTGGAGGAAAGACGGGGTACTGCTCCCAGGCAGGAGTCGTGGATGAAACGTGTGGTGAAGGGTGCGCTTGTATGCTCGCTAAAGACCAGTCGCAAGAAAGAAGCAAGGCTCAAGACGCAGTGCGAGGGCCGACGCACAGCAGTCGCTACCGGAAACGGATGCGTGAGTGAAGGGTGATCCGCGCATAGAGGTAGCATTGGCTTCCAGGTTGCTGCCACTTTACCCCGGCCTGGCGTAGGGCTAGCCAGCCACAGCCACAGTCTGCATCTCGATATGGCTGCTTCCGGCCAGCAATAACGCAAAGCAGGGAAACAGCAGTACTGCGAACAACGAACACAACTGAGAGGATATACGAGCGATCCGACCGCCTGTTGGATTTCTAACGAAGCTGCTCACAATATGGACTCCAGCAATTGGCAATCATGCTTTCGAGAGCAGTTCGGATGTCCTCTTTGGTTGACACGCCCTTCGCTGGGCAATAGCTAAACGGATCCCCCGTGCTGGTATGGAACTGGCCATCGTCCTGTGTGAGCGGGCCCTTGACAAGCAAAGCGGGCGACAAGATTTGTCTACCGCGTGTGGCCGCATCGCAAAGCCGTGTTCACGCTCGATGCCAAAAGTCGGGGCAAAACGCCGCGATATGTGGCGCACGGCTGCCTCCAACGACGCGCCTTCACGTTGGAGCCCAGCCTCCCACTTCGCAGTCTTGACGACATAACCTCCCACCCGCAAACACTCCACCCGTGCGCGCGTTTCCTTTGATCTTTCTTGTTATCAACACATTACTGGTTTTGGACTTGCGGATTGCTTATACAACGATTAATTGACGCGTCGTCCTGAGCATTGCGCGCACACCCACGCGACTTGCGCGTTACCACGTCAACAACAGCGCCCACTTCCAGGCGCAAAGCTTTCAATCAACCACCACCGCCCAAATTGGGGCCGAATAGCGCATCGATAGGGTCGCCTCTACCTGCTTCAGCTCGCAGTCACCAACATGTTTTATTCAGAGTCGCTATTGGCGAAGACCGGCCCGTTGGCACGCGTCTGGCTTGCTTCCAACTTGGAGCGGAAACTCACAAAGCAGAATGTTCTGCAGTCGGATCTTGAGAACAATGTGAAGGACATCATTGGCCAGGGCCAGGCGCCTATGGCCTTGCGTTTGAGCGGTCAGCTGCTGTTGGGCGTTGTCAGGATTTACAGCAGGAAGGCAAGGTACCTTCTTGACGACTGTTCTGAAGCACTCACTAAGATTAAACATGTTCGTGATTCTTCATCGACAACCCCGAAGACCCCAACTAATCAATTCGCAGGCCTTCAAACCCGGAAATGTTGACCTGCCCGCCAACCAATCCCACACTGCTGCTGCGGGCGCCCTTACTCTTCCCGATACACTCACAGAACTTGATCTTCTAGCACCTTTGCCCGACCCTGACCTTCTTCTACGCGAGCCAACCAACATGCTTGGTATGGATACTACTATGCTCGACTTTGACACCACTCAAATGCTGCCGGAGAGCCAAACGCCTGCCCAGAAAGCTCCGAGAACAACACTTCAATTTGACGATGATGACGACCTGGGCCTTGACCTTGGCATGGATCCGGAACCCAGTATCGAAATTGGACGTCGCGCTGCCACACCTAGGAATGACGAATTCACCATGCTTGAAGACAACCTTGCCGGTGTCCCAGGCTTCGAGGATACCACTATTCGTGAAAGTTCGGTTGCGAAACCCTTCCAAGACGACAACGATGAGACTATCCTTCCCATGGACGACGACTACCCCCTTGGTGACGTTGAAGATATCAGAGCCGATAACGCCGCCGCACTCGCCCGTGTCGATGCTGCCAGAGAACAGAGAAGCGAATCACCATTGTCCGATGCAGGATCAGAGGTCGAACGCGAACTCGAAGACGCGTTCCGACTTGACCAGACCGCCATGGAAGAAGAAGATCCCACCGTCCTTCAGGCACAGCAACAACGCGTCAAGAGACGCCGCGTCATTGGACCTGACGCTGAAACTGAAATCGAAAACTCCCAAATCAAGCGCCAACAAGAAGACCGCTCGGCCATCACTCGTGCTCCTCAATCTCTGCCGCGCGACCCTCTTCTTCTTCAGCTTATGGAAATGCAGCGCAACGGTGGCTTCGTGTCGAACATTATGGGTGACGGCAGAATGCAAGGTTGGGCACCTGAGCTCCGAGGCGTGCTGAGCATTGAGGTCATTCGCAGAGCTGGTGACAAGCGCAAGCGCGATAGCGGTGTCGCGGATGTCGAAACTGCCAGTGAGCGTCAAGAAACTCCTCGCCTTGATCTTCCTGAAGACGACGAGGGTTTCCAAGCCGGCGCTGGCGCTGACTTCGGTGGGGAGACCACCCTCCACTCCGATGCTGCTGGAGCTCTCTTCAGCGAAGGACCACAGCCTGCGGAGGACCAGCCCTTGGGTCAGGACGATGACCAAGAGGAGTTCGCCGCTTCTCCTGGCCAGCCTTTCGACGTCACTGAAGCACCTCTCCTCCACCCCTCGCAATCTGGACCTGTATCTCTCGGCACCAAGACCGCCGTCCACCTCCTTCGCCAACACTTTGCTCCTGAGTACCCCGTGACCGCCACCGAACCTCCCAGTCCCAGCCAACGCACCAAGACCGAAGCCTTTTTCACAGATCTCTGCCCTGAAGCAACGACAAGCAAGCAAGACGCGACCAAACTCTTCTTCGAGATGCTTGTACTTGGCACCAAGGACGCCATCAAGGTTGACCAGTCAACTGAGGAACTCGGTGGCCCCATCAAAGTGCGCGGCAAACGTGGACTGTGGGGTGACTGGGCTGAGATGGGCGAGAGTCAGGTTTTGGCTCAGGAGGGCGAGGCGATCGCCGTTTGAGCGATGGCCGGGATTTCTTCTTTCTTTTCATCGAAGCGAACTTGACGAATATGATTTGTTTCGTGCGCATTGGCGCAAAACGGTAAAAAGGCCGGCTGGGAGGTATATTGCCATTGGGCAAAGGACTTGGGGCGCCAGGTGTTTCTTACTTCTTCTTCTATGATATCCATTGTACCGGCCAATAGTAAATTGAACTTGTTGAACCGTCACTTGCCCCGCCATCTCCGTCTCAATCTGTGTCATGATCGATTCGATGATTTCTCATCGCCGGCAACGTCTGACGAGAGCACATGCACACTCATGTCTTTGATAGGAATTTTAATCCTCTCCAAACGATCAGAATCAGATAGCACAGTCGATGATCGAACGAGTCGTGTCACCACATACAGATACAGTTCGTCATCATAAGTTTGCGCACAGCATCTCAATGGTGAAATAGTGATAACAATGTCTGCGCCGACAAGCATGGGCACATGTATCAATAAGGTCTTGACGTGCTTTCTTCAGCCTCTCGATGGTGGATACCATTGATGCAGGATCTATAGCTGCTGAGACAAGCATCGGATTGATACTTGAGCGTGCGCAAACTTATGAGCTTGGATTATATACTGTTGAGGACATAATGGCCCTTTCCCCTCAGATGTCTCCACAGAACAATGTCCAAAAAGTGACCTGATCTTCATGATAATTCAGGCATACAAGATGGAGGGAGAACGCAGTGCTAACGATCGAAGCCAATTGGATAAGCATGCAAATGAGCAGAAGACGTGTGTGACTTTTGGATTGGAATTTGTACTACACGATAACAAGCTCCTTGGCTGAAGCTGGACAATAATGAATCGGTTTAGGCCCAGGGTGAGAAGATGTATGCTAGAAATGCTCCAAATGGCCCTATAATGAAACCCGAACTAGTGGCGTCTACACGTAGACGTACTCGACCTTGCAAGAGCTCTGAGGCTGCGCGGAGGTAGATGACAGAGCGCTGGTGGTCGAAGCAGCCTTGGTCGAAGAAGCAGCAGAAGTGGTCGAGGTGTTACGCACAACAGTCGTCGGGCTGCTAGTGGCAGCACTGCTGGCCTTGGAAGAAGAGCCAGACGAAGCAGGTGCCGAACCCGAGCCACCAGGGCTGACAATGGAAGTGGTCAGGTCGCCGCTCTCGATGTACACGCCAGAGAAGTTCCAGTCCTCGGTGGAGCCGTCGTTGGTCAGACGGAGGACTCCGAGGTGCCAGTCGGCGCCGTTGGAATCGGTGGAAGCAGAGACGGGGCCGGCGATCTTCTTGAGAGCGTCTGCGCCAGTCGAGTGGTAGAACTCGACGGTGCCGGCGCTGAAGTCGATGCCGTAGGCGACGTTGTGCCAGTCGCCGGCGACGAGCTCGGTGTCCCACTGGGACTTGCCACCAACGTACCAGTGGAGGTGATTGTCGGAGCCGCCTTCCTGGCCGTACTTCATCTCGGTGAAGTGGCTCTCGAAGAAGTTGATCTGGTGCTCTCCTTTAGGCGAAGGCGCGTTGGTGTCGGTCGTTTGCATGGAGAAGTGGTAGTAGACCTTGCCCTTGTTGATGGCCGCGCTGGTCTGCGGGATCAATTCGGTACGAAGCATGGTCTGGCCGTTCCATGAAGAAGTCTTGTCATTGGTGATCTTGATGCCCTGCTTGGAACCGGTGTCGGCAGGGTTCTTGGATGAAGAGTCAAGGTTGACGTAGTTCTTGGTAGCACTGGAGCCTGGTTATATAGATTAGCGATGCCCTTCATAGACTCTCGGGGTATTGTACGCACCATGGATGTACCACTGGTAAGGGCCAACCTGGCTTGACCAAGACCACTTATCCAGGAACGAGCTATCGGCGTAGTCATTTGCGCGGCCATCCCAAATGATCGATCCAGCAGAGACCGACCCAATGAGGGCAAGAAGAGCAGTTGCAGAAACCATCTTTGATAGGATAATGATTTGAACGAAAGGAGTGGCAAGATCAACTCGCTTCTGGAACAGTGGCTCTGCCTACTGGGAATGTGTAAAAGATGAGAACAAGAAGAAGAAAGCCTGGTGCTCACAAGCAAACAGACAGCAGCATGCCTCACCTACATAGTCTCATAGCAAGATCGCTTCCCTCGGAGGCTGAAACGCCGGGGCGACGGGACTTCGCAACCCGCTCGATGCGGAAGGAAATTGCTTGTATATTGCTTAGGGCTCTCATAAGGCTGTAGATTGAATGCGTGTAATTTGTGGAGTCTTTAGTATGTAAGCGGAAGCATGATACTTGCAGCGTCAAGTTGTGTAGGATATATATGAGTTGGTGAAACATCTTAAAGCTTGGCGTCGTTAAGCGCTTTGCTCGCTTAGCCATGCTGGGCTCTGCATCTTTGAAGAAGTGACTTTCACGGTGTTGAAGAATAAGGCGTTGCTCTAAATACAAGGATATCAAGTAAGTGGATGAGAGCTAGAATCTGAAAGAGTACCGCTGTTGAAGTGTTACCGGAACTGCGGCCGTGGCTGGAAGCAGGTCGGAGCAATCTACCCCTTGATCAAGTAGGCTAATATAAATACAGACACTGGCCTGGAGCTTGCACTATGTAGTCCTTCTGACGCAAAACAGTATCTTATTCGACGACATTTGGCCCGCTACACGTTCATATCGTTCATGGCAGCATCGAACTCTGCGTCGACTTCCATACCATCGGCCACATGCCCATCAGCCATCGCATGGTCGCCATCTCCATTGCCGTTCATATGCGAATCCAACTGACGCTCAGCGTCGATTTTACCCTTGTTGCGCATGAGGTCTTCGTAGGTCCAAGTACTGACGCCGTCTTGCGCTCGTGCTGGGAAAGGTTTACTCATCGTTTTCAAGAATTTCTTCGCGGTGGCCACAGACTGATCGACGGACATGTTCGAATCGCTCTCCATCAAGGCGCTGGATATCCACTTGGGTAGCTGATTACGCTTCTTCGCGAAACGTTTGTCCGCCATCACCATGATTCCGTAATCGTCTTTGCCACGCAAGACACGCCCCAGACATTGAGCACTGTGTCGCATAGCATCGAATGACAAAAAGTCGTTCTCACGGATCCGGTATGTCTCACGTAGGAACTCCAGGCGCGCTTTGAGGATACGTGACTCGGTGTACTGGAATGGTACACCTATGCAGAGCACAGTTCGTCCGTAATGGTGGTCGAAATCGATTCCCTCGGACACTTTTCCGCGCGCGACGCAAAGCAAAACAGCACCTCTGCCGTTGCTACAAGCCGTGCGATACGTTTCCAAAGCCAAAGAGGTCTCCTGGCTGTCAGGCGTCTCCACGAGAATGAGCTTGTTCTTCCAAACCTGATCCAAAATCCCCATGCCCTGCCACATCGAAATTATGCTTTCCATGTACAGATAAGAAGGGAAGAAAACGACGATTCCATCGGGGGTCAGTTTCGAGTATTCGACCAGCAAGTTGCCATAGTTTCGCACGTTTGACGGGTCGTTACGGCTCTGGAAACCAGAAGATATTGAACCTTGATCCGAACCTCTCGTTACGATCATAGGCAGGAATGACCTTCTTGCGAGAGTCATAGCATAGGATTCTTGTACCACCGTACTGAATCCAAGCATCTTTGGGTACATCTCCAATGGGGAGATGGTACCTGATGTGATGATGACTGAGCTAAACCTCTCAAAGACCGGCTTGATTGCAATGGCAGCATCGAGGCAAGTCAGATGGAGCACAGGATTTGGTACCTGAGCTGTGTCTGACTCGAATGGCTCTAGTATAAGCAAGAAGCCTGTGTCGTATGTGGCAACCAATGTTGCGAAAGATGCGACTTCTTGCAATGCTTGATAGTCTTCAATGTTTGACAACTCCAGTGTGCGGACAAGAGATGTCAGTCTCTCAGCACAGAACCTCAAGGGTTTTTTCTCGATGAATGTGAGCTCTTTGAGATGCTGCAGGAAAGACTGCGGGGTCTCTGAGATGACATGTAGAACCTTCATTCGAGTCTTCAGATACTCGACAAAGCGCTTGAGGAAAGCCATGAAATGTTCCGCCCGTCGAATGTTGCCAGGAACTGCTTCTTTCAGCAAATCGTCAGGTAGTGCTGGATTTGACATGAAAGCTCCTTCGTCTCGTGCCTCGTCGGCAGCTTGCAAGCCTTCTACCAGCTTGGAGTACTCATTCTGTAATTTCTGAGCATCCGTCTCCTTCATTTCTGTGATTTTACGCTCGAGGTTTGATGCGCCTCTGGCGGCTTTACGTAGCGCATCCTCGGTCAAGTCGATGCTGAGAGACTCAATGCACACGTTGTCGATGTTGTGTGCCTCGTCGAAGACGACAATACAATCCTTCGAAAGCTCTTTCGACACTCGCTCGGCAATTTTGGGATCAAGCAAATAGTGGTACGAGTAGATAATGACGTTGCAGAATGGCATCATTCGTCTTGAAGTGAAGTATGGGCATTGTTTATGCTGCTCGCTATAGCGAGCCATACCATCGAGAGTCCAGACACCGGTCGGCAGCAGGTTGTGCGGCTCAAGAAGATCGAGGTTCTCATGGTACACACAGAGCTCGACATCTTCGCCACGCTCCTTTTTCTCCTTGACAAAGCCTGCTGTGAGACTTCGGCAACGTGCGTCAACGACCGAGCCACTCTTTTCTCGTTTCACAGAAGGATGTAGACACAAGTTCTTGCGACTTGTCAAGCCCAAGGCTCTGAAGTCTTCTACCTCTCCAAGCTGGTCCGCCCTGTACTTCATGAGAGCTTTCAACTCAGCTAGCGCCTTCTCGATTTCGGACATGGTTCTCGAGCAGTAGATAAGCTTTCTGTGTTCGGGGTAGAACTGCTGGTAAGCAACAATCAGAGATAGAAGCGACACTGTTTTGCCAGTTCCTGAAGGCATTTCGAGAACGCAATGTCCGCCCGAATCCAGGGTGCGCTTGAGATCGCACATGTATGCATATTGTTCTGGATAGATTCGAGGGTACGGGAAAAGGACCGGGAGGTCCCCAATGAAAAACTTCATGTTGCACTCGGGTGCTCGAAGAGCGGTCGCATAAGATGATGGGATGGCCTAGGCGCCACACGCAGCCTGTTGTTTGCCAGGCTCCCGCTCAGTGGCGCTGCATACGACGCCTAACAAGTTTGCGGCGCAAGCGAGTGGTTTCACGGTCGGCCCCTTGATCCGCTGCTGACGGATGGAGATATGAGGCGAAGAATTTGGAGCGCAAGGATGTTTGGTGAGTTGCTGACAAGAGGCAAAATGTAGATGGAGATGGAGCTTAAATCTGGCTGCAGCTCGAATTGCGCGCGTCGCGTATTGCTGACACCTGCCTTTCTCAATGGATTTGCGACTGAGAAACGTCAGCAGCAGCAGGCACAAGCTCACCCCGCTAGCTGTTCAATACGTCACTTCATCGCGGAGGACATAGAATCTTTTGGTAAGGTTTGTCCTCATGTCCTCTGTTTCGAAACACTATTGCATTCTTTGTTTTCTCCTAGCATTCTTAAGGCGCAGCCCTACCCTATACGCATCTCGGCACCATACTGCATTTCCGTCCAGCGCTCTCCGCCAACAAGCAGCCTAATTCGACACGAGAACCCACGATCAGCGACCATGAGTAAGAAGTTCAAATCACAGGCCAGCAGCGGTCGTCTACCTACCGGCGGCTTTGGAGGATTTGGCGGCTCTGCATTTAGTTCCTCGCAGTCCTCGGTATTATCATACATTCAAGAGGCACCGGATTATTCAGGAATCAGCGATGCGAATGTCGTTGTCGCATTCAAGAATCTATCCAAGAGAGATGCGACTACCAAAGCAAAGGCACTTGAAGATCTGTCGGCACACTTGAGCATTCCAGAGGCAACAATAGAAGAAGGACTGCTAGAAGCATGGGTGAAATTATTCCCGCGACTTTCCATCGACTCGGCAAGACGTGTTCGTCAGCTTGCGCATAATCTCAATGGACAAATCTGCTCGAGGTCCGGGAAACGGACTGCCAAACACATGCCCAAGATCGCGGGTCCTTGGTTAGCTGGTGTGTTCGACAGTGACAAAGCTGCTTCCAATGCTGCCAAAGATTCACTCGGGCTTGTATTCAACACACCGGAGAAGATACAAGGAGTGCGAAAAGCATTCCACCAATCGATCACCGAATATTGCAAGGATGCCGTGCTCAACGAGACAGTACAGACTTTGAGTGATGAGAGGACAATCAGCGCGGATGACGCTCAAGCTACATATGCCCGTGTGGTCGCTACTAGCATTTCCCTGGTAGGTAGCATGCTCAACAACCTATCACGCGAGGAGATCTCGCAACAACAGAGCTTGTACGAGGAGCTTCTGGATAACAAGATTTGGGACTTCGTCAATTATGCAGATACTGGTGTCAGGAGATCTATGCACCGTCTGCTTCGAACCTGCATACACAAACAACCAACCTTGGTCAATAGCCACCTCAAGGCCATCAGTACCGCATACATCTACAAAGGATTACCTTCTGATCAAACAGGATCCTCTCTGGATTTCGTACAGACCCTCGACAACCTCACTAGCACCCATCCTAGCGTTTGGACAGAGACCTACAGCGGGAAGAAATCAGCAGCTTCACGTTTACGATCCCTGCTGAAACACGGATCTCAGGCAGGACCCATGGAATTTTGGCCCACGCTAGAGAACGTTATGCGCAAGATCCCGAACGAAGTGTTCCCCAGTTCCTATGATGAGGTGGCCGAACTACTTTCGAACGCTCGTGTTGGAGTATCTAAGAGGGAGGATCGCTTCAATGCTCTTCACTCTTGGCAAACATACGCAACTGTTGCAGACGTTGGCTCTCACAACCTTTCAGAGACCGATCAGGACAAGTTGACAGAGAACTGTGTCATGCCTGTGATCAAGCAATACGTCTTGCCGAATCCTGACACAGCAGATTGGAGTATTGCTGGCGCGAAGCCTGCGTCCATCGTTGCAAAGGTTGTCCAAGTCCATCGCCTTCCTTCAGTACTTGAGCGTGAGCTACCCTCGTTGGTTGCTCAATTGATTGAGCAGATCAAGTTATCCCAGCCGGAGCAATCTAAGGATTTCGACAAATCTCAGCAGGAAGTTGCTGCTGCCGGTGAAAGATGGGCGGCTTTGCAACGAGAACTCACTAACGGTGGTCACGATTTGCCCGACTCCTTGATAGCAGCATTTGCCGCTCAGGACAAACGCCTTATCGAGGAGTGTTTTGCTCTTTTGACTTCGCGAGGCGGAAAGCCTTACGGTGCTGCGGCAACTGTCAATGAGCTTCTGAAATCATGCACGGATTTACTCCGCACTGAGTCTACCATCTTGCAAGTGGTGTCTTCTTTTGCTGAACAAGATCTTCCAGGTCTTCTCTTCACTCCATCGCAATCTCATCTAGCTTACTGTCTTTACGCTCTCACCTCGGAACCAACATTCGTCTCAAAATTCGAGTCAGTTGTTGACTGCCTTGTCGAAGCGGATGCGCAACCTTCGAGTAAAGAGCGACTCTGCAAGACACTCTTCAATGCACAGACACCGAAGCCTGCTGTTGAACTCGCTCGTGGATCAATCAAGTTGCAAGAGCTGATTGCTGCTCTGTCTACACCTAATGCGGATGGCAAGATCTCGTGCCCTAGCTTGTTGGGTGACCTTCTTGCTGCACGAGTTGTCTCGGAAAAGACTGCTGCATCCATAGTAAACGACCTGAACAACGCGCTTGCACACGAGGAAGCGTCAAATGATGCTTTGAAATCTCTCGATCGGGTCGCTTCTTCATCGAAAGGCGCTCTCTCGGAGCTGTTAATTGGTACCAATGCGAGCACTGATCAGTTGCTGACAAGTCTGCTTCGACTTGAAAAGTCATCGGATGACGACGTTGCAGACCTGGCCAGCAAGCTCTCGTCCAAATTGTCTCTGACGGGCGACAGCAACGGGTCGACGGACAAGTTCTCCGTTGTGAGGCAGAACCTCGAAGAGGTGTCAGAGAGGTCTCTGAGTATGGACTCGTTGCTCGAGCTGACCGCGCGACTTGTGCCAGACGGAAAACTTGACGACGTCGAGAAGGCCCTTCCTTCCCTCGGCGAATGGAGTACGTCACTTCGAAGTGCCATGGCTCCACCTGCTCCTTCACTATCCATTCTCAGCCCGTTCGGTGGCGCCGTCAGTCTGGTGTCAACAGGTGAAAACGCCAAAACCCAAGCTGCCCGAGATTCCGAAGGCTTGTCGCAAGCTCTCCGCACATCCATGTATGTGACGAGACTGCTAGCCACGACCGACCTCGAAGATCGACTTCGCTCTTCTGAGGCTGCGAAGCTTGCAACCGTGGTGATTTCACTTGCTTCGACGGTGTTGATTGCTCAAGACAACATGAGTATCTCCGGTCTCAACAGCCTTTGGGTTCCTAGTCCCGAGCACGACGCAGAAGTCCTCGAGTTCATCAGCCAAGCCAATGCGGCGATCAGCAAGATTTTGAGCAGCTCTGAGCCTTCCGCATGGCCAGCGTTCCAGGAAGCCCTTGACGGTCAGCAAGTCGGCTCAGCATCATCTCCTGAGGCTTACTACTCGGCTTTGATCTCAAGCCGCATCTATGCCGAGCTGATCGGCCAGCATGGCTCCTCGGCTGAGACTGTCAAAGCAAGTGAAGACTCCTTGCGCGCTCTGCGCAAGAATAGCGACATCTTTGCGATCCAGTCACACCTTGTGGGCAATGCACAAGCTCTGGCTGGCGCGCAGTATCTTGGCCGTGTCTGCAATGAGATTGTATCGGACTTGACGGGTCTAGACGCTGTCCAGCAACAAGATAAGGTTGTTCGTGAATTGGTCACTCTCAACACTATCTTGAGCTCTCAAGACGACATTCTTGGTGTTATCGCTAAACAGCGCTTGGTCTTCTTGATCAAGCACATCGTCTCATGGATGGCATCGGATTACGACTTCCTCGTTAGAGCTGAAGTGACCAAAGCACTTGCCTACCTCTTGCCTGGAATTGACGACCTTTATGGTGATCACTGGGCTCAGGTCTTGTCCAGTATGACTGCTATCTGGGCTCAAGTTGACCAGGACACGATTAATGAGTCGAGCATTCCAATCATCAACGCCAGCCTGAGGCTGCTTCACACCCTTCGAAAGCTTTCCAGGAACGAAGAGGCCAACGATGACCTTGTTGATGCGCTCAAGGATCAAGAGAAGCAGATGTTCGAGGGCTTGCTGCACCTGCTCAAGGCAACAGGCGGTGTTCCTGACGAATCACACCAACCGCTCATGGTCACCAACGAGTTGCTTTGTCGCCAGATTTCACAACTGCCTCCCAAGCAAATTCAAGATCTCCTGGATATCGAGGAACTGTATCCACTCATGATGACACAGTCGCGAGCCATCCAGCAAGCAGCATTCAGTGTATTGCATATCAAGGTGCCGCACACCCAGGAGCAGATCTCGTTCGACGCTGCCCTTGACAATAGGACCGCGCAGCTGCCCGACGAGCTTCTCTCTCTCATCCTCGACGCACCCACTCTTGACTCCCTGGCCGATGCCTCGTTTGACCGCTTCATGCCGCTCGGCCTTCAAAGCTACCTCTACAGCTGGCGTCTCCTCTTCGACCACTTTGCCAACTCCAGCTACAAAGTCAAGAGTGACTACATCGAGCAGCTCAAAGACGGCACCTACCTTTCAGGCCTTCTCAGTCTTGCTCTCGACTTCCTCGGCCACACTCGCGGCAAACCCATCGACGCTTCCAGATTCAACGTGCAAGAATATCAGGCCGACTTGGAAGACAACGTCGAGCGCGACGTGCAGTATCTTCTTTCGCATCTCTTCTACCTCGCTCTCACCCACCTGCCAAGCCTGGTGAAGTCCTACTACCTCGATATCCGCTCGCGTCAGACCTCGCTGGCCGTGGAGTCTTGGACGGCCAAGTACATCTCGCCAATCATCATCAGCAGCAGTCTCGAAGGCGTCGCCGAGTGGAACGAGAAGAGCGCCAAAGAGGATCCTGAGAACGAGAAGTGGACCGTCAAGGTCGGCATGCGCAGCAAGGAGATCAACGTCTCGTACGTGGTCGACGAACAGACCATGGCCATGAAGATCGTGCTGCCAGACGCCTATCCCCTCGCCGCCGCGCAGGTTGTTGGCGTCAGCCGTGTTGCCGTCAAGGAAGAGAAGTGGCAGAGCTGGCTGCGCAACTGTCAGGGCGTGATCACGTTTTCGGTTAGTTCATCCCCTAAAATTACATGCATATCAAGTAGAACATCCCTGCTAACATTTTCCTCTGCACAGAACGGCTCCATCACTGACGGCGTGTCCTCCTTCCGCCGCAACGTCACAGGCGCGCTCAAGGGCCAGTCCGAGTGCGCCATCTGCTACAGCATCATCAGCGGCGACCGCCAGCTGCCACAGAAGCGCTGCCCGACGTGCAAGCACATGTTCCACGCCAGCTGTCTGTTCAAGTGGTTCAAGACCAGCAACGCCAGCACGTGCCCGCTGTGCAGGAATGCGTTCAACTTCAACTAGGAAGTGGGTTGCATGTGAACGTACCTCGTCCTCTTGCCACGAATAGGTACGGTTCGGATATGATTATAGACATGATAAATATGATACAATAAGATAGATTTGTTCTGTTCCCTGCATGTATGCAGTCCAGGCACGTTATATGTTATGATGAAACACTATTCCAAGTTCTCCGGCCGCTTGACAGGACTCTGTGAGCTGCTCTGTCCAGCGCCGTGCTGTTGCAACGATGGGTACTCGCCCGTTGCCAAAGACAAGCTATGCCGCATCAGCGCACTCGTCTGCCTGTGCCGCCGCGGTTCGTCGGACTCAGTCTCGTCGTAAGAAAGCCGCCTGTCACTCGTCTTGACGCCTTCGTCCGTCTCTTCTTCTTCTTCTAGTAATTCATGCGCCTGCTTCTGTGCGTCGCTGCGCATCTTGAGGTATTTGAGATAATTGTACGCCGCGATCGACGCGATTGTCACGATCAAGCCGCTGACGTTGATCGGGCTAAGCTCGTCGCCAAACACCACGCCGGCAACGGTGATCGTGAGCACCTCTTTGAAGATGCCGCAGACTGATAGTGTCACAACGGACGTGCGTTTCAAAAGGGCAAATTCGGCTGCTACCATCATGAAAGCGAGAGCACCGGGGAACAGCATGATGAGTGTCCCAAGTAAAATGCCCTTGGTGTCTGCAAGATTGCGAAGGCCTTCGATTAAGTTGGTGGGACCTTCGATCGGTAGGGCGAGTAAAAGTAAAGCGAGGAACATGGCGGGAGTGAGAAAGAAGATGCTGCTGAATGGATTGCTCGTTGCCGGATTTCGCAGCAGGAGGATCTGGGTCAACGACCAGCGGAAGCCAGAGCAGAAAGACGCAGTCATGACAAGGATGAAGCCCAGAGCGTTGAAAGCTGTTTCACCCGCTACCATCATTACCACGCCTATTGACATGAGTGTGATGATTCCGCCAAGGCGCCATGAAGGCTTTTCCAGCCGGAAGATAAAGGCAAAAAGGAGCACAAAGGCTAGTACTGAAGACTTGCACATCGTGTAGAAAGTCAGACTGATGAATCGTAGAGAGAAGTTTCCCAAGCCAATATCGAAAGCTGTCGCCATTCCACAAGGCGCGATGCGTGTGATGTAGAACCAGCGTGTCATAAGAGGTCCCTTGTTCTCCGGCGGTGGAGTATTGCGCCGTGCGACATTATCGCGGTCGTCTTCGTTCCCATCAACTTGCGAATAACCCTGAGCATGCGGATCCGCACTCCCGCCTGCAGCTCCAGGTCTGAGTTGCGGAAAGAAGAATAATACAGCCGTGGCGCATGTGAACTGCACCACCATGTGCAAGCTGGTGGTGAACAGGGGGTAATGAAAGTCCAGATTGTCCTTTGAGAACATCCACTTGTTGTAGACCGAGATCGAGATGGAGAAGGTATACCACAGCGCAATCAATATAGCGTTCAGGCCGTACATCCGAATCAACGTCGCTGTCGCCAACTGCTCCTCTGTGCGCTTCAAGTCGCCCGGGTTGCCGTTGCCGGCAGCCACCCTCTCGTCCAGCATGGTGCTCCGCCTCTTCCTACGCCTGCGTTTCCGTCTCTCAGCTTGTGTGAGGCCAGTCTCCTCGTCGTCCGTCATCTCCTCTTCGTCTGAGCGCATGTCGTTCATCTCCAAGTCTGAGCTCGAGGGCGCCGAATCCTCGTGAATGACGGCGCTGCCGGGGTCGATGGTGCCGTTGGTGCCCAGAGAGAGGGATGTCTGTCGGTAGCCGTGTTTGGCCTTTGACGAGGCCATGTGCTTGCCGCCCGCAGCATGCACAATCGAGGCGCTGCGCCGGCGGTGTGTGGGGTCACTTTCGCCCATCACACGTGTTCCAGGTGTGGTAAGCCCGGGACACTGCTGCGGAGGGTGAGCGGTGGGTATGGATAAGACAATGGCAAAGGGAGGAGACGACTGCCGAAGGAATGAGGCAGCGTCGTGAATGTGTGAAGAAACAAGGAGGCGTATGGGAGATTACGCCCAATGTGGGCTTGTGGAATATGCTTCTTCGTGCTGCCGCTGCACCTGGACCGTTCGCTCAGGGTGACGAGCTGGAGATCGCAGGATCGCCCCCGCAAGCTCGCTCGCCCGAACCGGGGAACCCTGGGAAGATAAAGATAAATATATACTTCAGTAAGGTACATGGTTATGTGCAGGATTGCAGGCTGAGTGAGACATGTCAAAGGGTCCTTTTGTGTTTGTGGCGTCTTTGACAGCGCAACATTAGCAAACCTAAAAGTACATACATCCATCTCTTCGTCCATTCGTGGCGTGTCATTAGCACCGCCGTGTTCATTAACTAATATTACTACTACCACTATTCCATCTCCCATCCATGCCTCCGCGCGCGTTCTCTTAATCCACTGATTCTCACAGGGCTCTTCAAAGGTACCCCGAAGTCATCCTCCTCCCAGTCTTCTTCTTCACTCTGCCAGCCCTTGTCCTCCTCTTCCTCAAGGTAAAAGCTACCAGGAATCCGCCTGGGACTCCCAATCGGCGACTCGACGAAAAACATGCTGTTGCTTCCAAACGCGCCACTCGAGATGCGAGCGGCAATCCGTAGCATCATTGTTACTAGGTGTGCTGGAGGTCCTAGGAAGACTGCGCAAGCTTTGTTGACGAGAGCTGCTGTGACGGACTGTTGTCTTTGCGCACGATTGGATTTGCTTGGCCGCTGAGCAGCAATGGACACTGACGATACGTTTGAGGAAGAACTTTTGCGTGTTGGAGGATTGCTTGCTGGTTGGAAAGATGTGGTGCTACCTCCGATGGAACGCCGTGCTTGTATGCGCGCCTGGATGGCGGCATATGGGTCTTCAGAGACAGCACGTGTAGGCGCTGGCGCTTTGGATGCTGAACTATCAATGTCGGCTTGCCGGTTGCCTGATGTGGAAGGCCCTATTTTTGGTTGCGTGGTCGGCTCTTCGGTCGATTGAATGGGTTCCTCTCTACTCGCGCTATGCTGTGACGCATTGTTTTCAGTGTCTCCTCGTAGTTCATCCTTAGATTTTCCAGGATCGCTATGTTGCGATTCAGTGTTGACTTTCGATTCTTGTGAGTCGAGCGGCCTTTGTCTGCTGTGGAGGAGATCTGCGTCTGCTTCAACATCTGATTCTAAGCTCGATTGAGCTTCTCCAATGTTGTTGTCTTCCTCGGTAGAGTCAGGTATGTTAGAAACATCGTTCTCTTCCGACTCCTCCAGCACCTCACCAGGACCATCGGCAATATCGCTTGCTTCTCCCTCGATTTGTGGTTCAGCGCCAGCACTTGAATCCGGTGGTGAAGGCGGCATATCGACTGGTATGGCCGAGAGTCTTTTCGCTCTGACTGAGCTTCGTCGTTCCGCTTCAACACTGAAGCGCACTTTCTCAGCCTTCTCCGCGCGGTCGACAGTTTCCACAGCTTGTACTCGTGATCGCACCCGTGAAGGAAGTGCCTGCTGCATTTGAACTGGCGCTGTCACCGAGCGATTGGTTTGCAAATCCACGGGTCTCAGTTTCGCGGGCGTTGTCCTGGCTGCCTCCGGCTGATCTTGTTCTTCCTCTCCAGACTGATCCGATTGGACCTCATCTTCATCAGACGGCTCTGGGCGTTTGTCCTCACCGGATTGCGAGCTTGTCGGGTCCAGCTTCTTCTTCAGCTCCTCTTCCTCCTCCCAGCCCTCGGGTTTCCAGCTATACGTCTTTTGCAATCTCCACTTCTTGGCTGGCCCGCCACGAACGCTATTTCTTTTCTTGATCTTGATCTCCTCAACGGGTAAATCGACTGTGAACCCGCGCGTAAAGGGACATGGCGTCCGCTCATAGAATAAGACCTTCTGAAGTGTCACCTTCAACGCCTCTACAAGCTCCAGATCTTCAGTGGTCTCGCCAGGTAGTTCGATCCGATAATACGTCTCAGGCAAGACACGGAAAGCAAACTTGCTCACACCGTCTACACACCAACACTGGCTCCTGGGTAGGATCGCGTGCAACAGCGCGCCAGAGTGCAGGAAGGAGACTGATCCAGGGACACGATATATCTCCATGGGCCCAACTGCAACAGTGCTCTCGGTCGGATATGTCCATGGTATGGTTCCTTTGTCGTCTGCATGTTTCGCACGGGGTGATCCTAAGCTGCTACCCGGCCGTGAACCTCCGGTAGTGAACTTTATAATGCTTGCGCTCGGGTGAACATAGAGGGTCTCGATACCGTCTGCTGCGCCAATTTCGGGTGTAGGGTTTGTTCGCGTGGACACTGTGAGCTTTGGAGGAACGGTAAAGGAGCGAGTCATTGCGACTCTCCGAGGCGTGAATTGCTCCGGTGTGCCCGGAGTGATGGGAGGGGACGTTGACATGGCTGGGAGTTTTGTGCTGTATTACTCGAAGTGTCGACGTGCACGCGACACAACAACCAAGGGGTCACCAGTTGTAAGGCTACTGCCTGCGTGTCAACTCGAGCGGAGCAGCGCCCACTGGAGGGATTTCCTGCATGTACGAATATACCTGGGCCTCTGCTCTCAGGCTGCTATCCGGTGCGGTTTTGGTGAGTGGTGTGGGAGTAAGTGAAGATTGCGATGTGCTCGCACCAGGTCGAATCCCCACGCTCACGGCCTGTTTGGGCGAGCAGGGGTGGCCTGTCCTAGGCGCGTGCCTCCAAGCTGCAGTTCATTCTTCGCAGACACATCAGAGCACCGCTGCATACAAGATCACCAACATTGATCAGGCAAGATTCAAGTCCGGCCCATCAGCAGCAACAGGGATTTAGCATCCGCTCACTGCGTTGCATGTAGGTATGTTTACCGTTGTGCCGCTCTTCAAGGGTCTCGCGTCTCGCGGGAGATCTCCTCGCCTCGGTATTTGATGCTGCGGAATTCAGCGGCTGCACATCCTACGTCATGCGTCAAACCTTCGACACGCAGCTTGCGAGGCCAACTCGACGTTGTCACGCAGTGTTTGCGATCCTCTAAGGACAATTCTTTGCTACACATTCACATGGCAGTATGAGCCACTTCGAGCCCAATGCCATTCTCAGAGGCGCCCAGCTCACCGTGGTGGGCGCCTTGCGAGCTCTAAAGAATCCAGGCCTATTCACTAGTGAGCACTACAAGCAAGCAGCTCTGGCCGTGCTGGCAGGAATAGTGATCAGAGTCCTTCTGGCTATACCGGTATCTTCTCGAGGCGAGCGTATGAAAAACTTCAAGTACTGATACGTCTGACAGACTGTCGGCATTCGTGTCCTGATCCAATTCCTCGGCCTCTTCGTTGATCTGTCCGAAGTAACCTGGGACACCGACATAATCGACGGCATACACTTCATCGAGCATTCCGTCTTGCAGGTTCCTTTCTTCCTCATGACGCTCATGCGCTATATTACACCTACCCTCGACAACATGTTCATGAACTCGCTCGCGTGGGTCGACCAAACCTACTACCAAAAGCACGAGGGAGAAAATCCGGAGGACTTGAGAGCGATGTACCACGCAAACTTGAAGTTGTACGATACTAAGGGTACCAACAGCGACAAGAAGAAGGACCCGTACGAGGCTCTCCAGGCGTTCCTCATGAGATTCGGAAAGAAAGCGGCCATCAGCTTGGGAGTATACTTGCTCTCGCTGCTGCCGTACGTGGGCAGATTCGTGCTACCTGCAGCCAGTTTCTACACCTTCAATAAGTCCGTTGGCTGGCAGCCGGCTGTGGTCATCTTCGGAAGCGGTATTTTCTTGCCCAAAAGATATTTGGTGATGTTCCTGCAGAGCTACTTCTCTAGCCGAACGCTGATGCGCGAATTGGTGAGCAACACGCTTGTTTTCCATTGCTGAAACATCCGGCAACTGACCCTCATCCAGCTCGATCCTTACTTCGCCCGCGTCCGCTACAGTCCAGAGCAAAAGAAACTCTGGTTCCACGACCGCTCCGGCGTGCTTTATGGCTTTGCCGTTGCCTTTTTCGTCTTCCTTAAGGTCCCTCTCCTTGGCGTGCTCATCTACGGCATCGCTGAGGCTTCGACGGCCTACCTTATCACCAAGATCACCGACCCACCTCCACCACCACAAGAAGCGGAAGAGTTCAAGAAGAAAGACGTCAGGTGGGACAACAAGCATGAGTTCTTGAGCTTGCCTTTGGATGCAGTTGACAAGATCAATGCGAGGATGAGGGAGAACCAGGCACGCGCAAGTGCCACGGGAGGAGACGTGAAGAAGAGGCAGTTCACGTGAGACTCGCAGTTGATACTGCATCTTATTGGATAGGCAGGATTTGCCTACGACTGCATTTCGATCGGCAAACTTGAGTCGTCATGTCTATTCGGTGACTGTATCTTTACATGTAACTTTAAATTCAATTCCTGGCATAGACTGTATAGGTCATATCAGCACCTTGATGGTCATGTTATGTGCATATAGTACCTTATTCAATCACCATGCTTCTATGCGTTCTATACTACCTCCCGTTCTCTCTCTCTTTTCTCCTCAAATACAGTCCTGTAATTATGCGGCTTATCTTTAATGTGCCTTGTTGTTGTGCAGCGCAATTCCATAGGTCACCTCCAAGTAGGAACAGATGTATGGAACATTGATGGATCCACAGGATTCGCATATCCGGAACAAGTCCTGTCTTTCTCTCGGGCCATGACACTCTCGCTCCAAAGGAAGAACGCAAAACAAATATCTCTACCGAAGGATTACAGCAAACGGTATCAGAGAGCCCCACCATCGCCCCGCAATCCATCCATCATCGAGCTTCAAAGCACCGCGATACGCGTACCTCCTACGCATGCCGCATGCCCGAACAACGCGCGAGCTGGCCAGATAAGGAAGGCGGAGAAGTCTACTTCACGCTGTATCTCCTGCTCGTCTGGCGTTCTGTTGACTAAGGCGATCTGGGCATATTACTCTGTCGATGCCTTGGTAGCTGACAGCGCGGCGTGATACCCGGCAATGGCTACGCCTTGAGCTCTTTAGGGTCTCTTATCGCCAGACTGCCGTGTCTTTACCCCTCAATTCACCTATGCTTGTATGACAGCATCGATGTTCAGATAAGTAGGATAAGTGTGATTGTCTCCGTCTGTTCCTACTATCCCTACTGCTACTCAGTTTCTGCACGACTCAAGCATTCACAGAACACACAATTGACACAAAACCACATCCAAGAGCTTAAATTAGTGATACAGCTCTCCATCATGCCGACCAAAGGCCTGAGATACATGAACAAGGTCGACCTTGACAAAGATGCCGCAACCGAGTCTTTCCTTCACGTATGTTTCCTAGAGGCAAAGATACGTTGTATACGACAGCGGCTGACTTCTTGGTAGAACAGATGGCACCCAGATGGTATGCATGGCAAAATGAGCTCGTATCAAACCATTGACTGACGCTGTGGATAGTCCCCTTCGCTGGAACCATCAAGAATGGCGAGACAGTAAAGATTGAGTGCGTGGACTGGACTGGAGGACAAATCAAGAACAACGACTCGGCAGACGACGTCCGAGATGTGGACTTGACCAAGATTCACTATCTCACTGGACCATTCGAGATCGAAACTGCGGAGCCTGGCGATGTGCTTGTAGTCGATATCCAGGACGTGCAGCCTCTCGAGGATCACCCGTGGGGTTTCACTGGTAAGCTTCGTTGGAAGTAGACAGAGCTCCGTTGTGCTCACACAATCTAGGCATCTTCGCTAAGGAGAACGGAGGCGGTTTCCTCGACGAGATCTACCCGAAGCCGTAAGTCTGTCACAAGCAGCTTGTGCAGCTCTCCTCAAACATGTTGCTTACTTGAACAATAGAGCCAAGGCCATCTGGGACTTCGAAGGCATCAACTGCTCCTCTCGTCACATTCCTGGCGTAAAATTCGCAGGACTCATCCACCCTGGCATTCTAGGATGTGCACCATCGCCTGAAGTTCTCAAGACCTGGAACGAGCGCGAAGCTGGTCTGATCGAAGCATGCTCACACATGGATCGCGATGTCGCACTCCCTCCCCAGCCTAAGAATGTTCACGCTGGCAGTGCAGACGCATCAATCAAAGAGAAAGTTGGCAAAGAAGGCGCTCGCACCGTGCCCGGTCGCCCTGAACACGGTGGCAACTGCGACATCAAGAATCTGTCTCGCGGCAGTAAGGTCTACCTTCCCGTCCACGTCAAGGGCGCCAAGTTCTCCGTCGGAGATCTTCACTTCTCGCAAGGTGACGGCGAAATTTCTTTCTGTGGCGCGATCGAGATGGCGGGTGTCATTACCATCAACTTCTCTGTGATGAAGGGCGGAATGGAGCAGCTTGCCATGAAGTCGCCCATCTACGTCCCTGGTCCGGTCGAGCCGCAGTTCGGTCCTGGCCGTTATATCTACTTCGAGGGCTTCAGTGTCGATGAGCACGGCAAGCAGCATTACCTTGATGCCACTGTTGCGTACCGCCAGACTTGTCTCCGAGTGATTGAGTACTTGAGGCGATACGGTAAGCCTTTCAAAGATTATGCGTCCCACACGCTCAATGCTAATCCACTCACAGGCTACGACGACTACCAAATCTACTTGCTTCTTTCATGTGCTCCTGTACAAGGCCACATCGCAGGCATTGTGGACATTCCTAATGCTTGCACTACTCTCGTAAGCACCCCAAGTTCAGGGCACCAGAGACTCTTGCAGATAAGCTGACCTTGACACAGGGAGTTCCCATTGATATCTTCGACTTCGACATTTCAGTGCACAAGCCCGCCGAGAAGAGAGATTTGGGCAAGTGTGCTTATGCGAGCTCATGAGTTGGATGAGTGCTTGTATCTCACGGACGGAACATCAGCCCATGCGTAATTAGTGAAGAGAGACGACATAATGAATTGATCGCAGAATTGACCTTGACTGCATGTAATTGTAATTCGTGATGTCGTGCCTCGAGCAGTCAGGAGACCATTCCGTAAAGTTTATCGTTGTTTGCGATTGTTCAGTTTCAAGGACCATTGTTTGTGTCTGTTTTAATTCGTTCAAGCTTGTTTCAAAATCTATGCTCAACTCTTTGTTCTCCAAACAACAAAGTACCAAAAAACGACAAAAAATAATTGCAACGACCGGGAATCGAACCCGGGGCCCAAGCATACTCCAGGAGTAGATCCTGACCATCTTCTTTGAAGTATGGGAAGCTTGGATTTTACCACTAAACCATCGATGCTTACTAATGTTTCCACTGGTCGAGGCGTGACCAACCCCGGCTTATAGAGACTGACGCAAAGCATCCATCCATAGCCAGTAATTGTCCTGACAGGCCACTGTGGCTGTCTAGATGACCAATGGTTCGATGTAAAGTAGTGTGGAGTCTCGAAAAGGGTGCGATCGTCTCATATCAAAGTGGACAAAAGTGTGCATTGGAAGAGTGGTGTGTGTGAAGTATTTGCAACACGCCGATCTGAACAGGAATTTTTGCAGCCATGGGCCGGCACAGTCTCGGCGGGCTGTCGGTCCGCTCAGGGTAGACCACCACCTATGGCAGCCTCTCGGCCTGCGTTCTATAGTACTGAGTACTTGTTCCTGGAAGACTATTTGACTCTAAGGCATTACAGGTCATCGGCAGATGTGATGAGCAGTGAACAGGATATACGATCTCACAGACTATCTTGCATATACAGCACGATTGCTGACGATGTGCTACTGTGTGCACTTTAATTTGCAAAGACATTCCGAACGAGTCGCGTACGTGCGTTCAAGAAACCTCCGAATGAGCACCATCAATCATGTCGTCTTGCATCATAATTTTAGGGTCTTCATCTAGCTATTCCAAGATATAAGCTTCGAGATCGCACTCGTTGAACGGCTGCAAAGCAAGACCCAAGCAACAAGCACTCTTCATGAAGACGCAACATCTTTCCCGTCATCATTGCCAGTAGTGGATACCGTCTCTGTAGCCTCAAGCGGGCTCGCCCCAGCTTCAGCATGGGCTTTCTCCCTTGCCTGTCTGACCAAATCCGCCAGGGCGGGACTCTTCTTCGAAGCCAAGTCCCCCAATTTGCTTGCTGCTTTACTGCCAGCGGCTCTGGCAGCCTCTTTGGGCTGATCGAGAAAGCTCGTATAAGAGCGGAAGTCGTCACGATGCTCGACCCGCCTGTTAAGATACATCGAGGCAGCGCGACCACGTTCTGCAAGCACCCGTTCAATCTCGTCCTGGTAAGCTTGCTCGTAAATGTGCGTCTCGACGCCCGAAGGACTTTCGCTGAGGACTGGATGTTCAGGATCTCCGTGGCCTTCAGGTGCATCTGGGTTGACTCCAATGTCTAAATATAGTGTGTCTTTCAGTGGGTCGCGAGCATGTCCTTTTGCTAATTCATCCGATGGGAAATCCAAGCCGCGCATGCTTTGTGATTTCGAGGGATATATGACTGCTGGACCTTCTTCGCCAGGTGAATCGGATGAGAGCTTCACTATGCGATCCATGCCGGCCGGTAGCTTCTCCAACTCATCGTTGATGGGGATGTGTCGATGAATTCCTTCTCTTGTTAGAGCTTGCTCCAGGGGCCTTCGGTCGTAGGCATCGACACTGCGCGATTCGGTCACGTCTGGAGTTGCGCGAGACGAAGACGGCGGCGAGACAATTCTCGAATCGCGGCCAAAGAAGCTGTCCATCAATGAAGGTCTCTTACGACTTACAAGACGCTTGAAACGTTTGACTGCACGTAGTACGACCAGTAAATTTCCCATATTGCTTGTGATCGCATGGTTCTTTTCTTTCTCGGTGGGAGGTTCCACTATTTCTGCGCAATTCTCTTCTGCAGGCAGCAAAGGGTCATTGCCGTCTTGTGTCACCCACGGATGTTCCTGGAACACGTTAGTAAATGTAAATAAGATTGAAGTGGCTACCACGTCTGCTCACTCTCAGCTGCTCCATAGTGATGCGCTTTTCGGGGTCTTTTTCCAGAAGCCGGTGCATCAAGTCAGTGAAGTTGGGATCGTGCTCATTCTCAAGGTGCAGCTCGTCTCCTCGTATACTTTCGTAGAGCTCCAGCATACCGTGTTTCTCAAATGGAATATGGCCATAGCGTAGACAAAAGAGGGTGACACCCATACTCCAAATGTCTGCCGCTCGACCGCTGACTTGGCCATGCTTAGCGACACAAAGCTCCGGCGGCATGAAAGCAGGCGAGCCTGCAGACTTTGCTGTAGCCATATCAGATGCCTTTTCGAACATCTCACTGACGCCAAAGTCTACAATTTTGAGAATGTCGTCGTTGGTGATCAAACAATTGTCGGGCTTGATATCACGATGCACGACGCCTTGAGCATGCAGATACTCAATGCCGAGGATCATATCGCGGAACCAGCAGCGACATGCCTCTTCCTGGTAGGGTTCCGCACGCTCATCCAGGCCCACTTTCATGACCACACCTTTCTTGCACATCTCAAGTACCATGTACAGCGAATCCTCGTCGGGGTCGTCCAGGACTTCGTATAGTGAGACGAGATTGTTGTGGCTGAGCTTTTTCATGATCGCGATTTCCTCCTTGATCAGGTCTAATGAGCTGGTATCCACCTTCGATCCTAGTCGGTCGTTGGACGATGTCATGTGCATCGGCGAATTGAACCCAAGTCCAGCAGCCAGATGGCCAGGCCTTCGTCGGGGACCGCCTTGCCGAAGGAGATTCGATTGAGCACGCTTGCGCAGTCGCGACTTTGAGAATTCTTTGACTGCCTAAGCAGTAGAAGCGAGATGTCAGCCGTCTACGAGCAGCATGTCTGAGCGCAACGGGACCGCATGATGGAACGTACGAATTCATGGCCATACTGGTCAACAGCCAGGTGCACGGCGCCGAAACTGCCGCGGCCAATCTCCTGCTTGATCACATATTGGTTGATCTTGTGCACCGCACCGTCGTCTTCACTGCTGCCGTAGTGGGTGCGCGCATCGAGTGTTTCTTTGACAGCCTTGCTGCGTGAGGGAGCACGGCGATGGTGCCGTATGGGACTTTGGTATGTGGGCGTGGACATGTGCTTGATCAGTTGCGGACGGCCGCTGTCGGTCGTCGGTGGGAAGTTGATATGGATGCCATGGCTGGGCAAGATGCCGGCCGCCTCGACCTCTGATGGCGTAGGCGATCGTCGCGGGGTATCAGCTGCTGTCCGTTCTTCAGCCATGGCCGGGGCGCAAACGACGTCGCAGCATTGGGCGGACAGGAGGATGCAGGAGAGCAGAGCGAGGGCGAGAGGAGCACCGATAGGATTATATGCGATATGGCAGGATTGGTCGCGCGGTCCAGGCGACGGCAATGTCAGCCCTACCAAGAGCTGTCGTGCGTCTTCCGCATGTGCGTGCGTGCTTCCTTCTGCGGATAAGGCGGAGTGGGGATGGCAGCTCGACTCTAATCAAACGGCTGTACGCCTGCAGCCAATCACTTGCACCAGCGCCCGACATCTTGTGCTCCCCGTCAACATACGGCACTACTGCGCTACGGTACTACTGCACAGCAAGAGTAAAGCCCGCCGCGCCGCAGAGATCGTCGTCGTCGTCTTCGCGAAAGCACTCGGACTCGCCGAACCGCTTTCTGCACAACAAGCATACGTGGAAGCCTGTTTGTCACGCACACAACATGTCCGTCTACTCCTTTTACATATTCGACCGCCACAGTGAGTTCCGTGAAGCTTAATTGCCAGTGCTACCATCTAACGCGTGAACCAGCTGAATGTATCTACACAAAACGATGGGCTCCAGCCGCCGTGCAGCGTAACTCTGGCACCAATGCGCTCAGTAATGGCGACGTACCTGCAATCACACGCAAAGCCCTCACGGCCGAGGACGATGCCAAACTCATATTCGGCACCGTGTTTTCTTTGCGCCGTATTGTTCGACAACTGGGTGGAGACGACGACTCCTTCCTCTCCTATCGTACGGGCGAATACAAGATGCACTATTTTGAAACGCCTACTCAGCTCAAATTCGTAATGCTCACCGACACCCGGGTGGGCAACATGCGTACCGTACTACACCAGATATGGGCTACCCTTTATGTGGAATATGTGATCAAGAACCCTTTATCTCCTCTCGAGCATCCCAAGGGTGTAGGCGTCAGCAACCAGCTTTTCGAAGGCGGCCTCGAGAGCTTCATCGTAAGTCAAGGCAGAGTGAAATGCCGAAGCTTTGCACTGACACTACACCAGAACACAATCTTCTCCCCACAGTCATGAGATGAAAATCGGCAACAACTTCGGAGGATAAGACCAGGATTTCAAGCGGTGCACTCATTTGTGTATTGCGCACGCCGGCTCGCAGACCTGCCTTTTCAGCAAAGCTGTATCTGCAAGCATCACCAAACGACTGAAGCCAGAGATGCTCCGGCTGGGAGGCCAGACTGCAACCACTTGGAGTCTCGGCTACAGTCCATGGAATTAGATCCATTGTGGAGATCACGCGCCTTCGCCACAAATCATGCGATTGTTTGCTGAGGGCTGTAGTTCAATCGGCCATCATGGAGGAATCTGGCTGTTGGCGTGATTCCTCAAATGTGGTGGACAACAGGGCTGATGCCACTCATGGGATTGCAGAGATTGAGCATGGAGGACAGTATGATCATGCATGCAAAAGCAGGCTCATGGCAGAATCAATCTGGAACTGTTAAATCCCGATGAGAGCATACTCTGAAATGTCAGTGTTCTTCGTGATTGGCATTTTTGTCGGCAAAGCTGTCACTGGGGTCCCAGCACCAAACGTGTTAGCTTATTTACACTACATGACCATCGTATATAAATCGAGGTCACACAATATTCCGCATTCAATGTGTAAACCATTTGTATCTCTTGACATTCACATGTAAATCGCAACTGGCAAGTTTGCCGAGGCCGAGGTGGAACTTTCCATGGGCAGGTCCCTTGATTGTTGCTTGCTCTTTTGATTCGCGCGCATTACAACAGCATCGTCCTTGGGTATTCTTCACAGCTCACCGACCTAGCGAGGTCAAAGCGGCCAACCATGAACAACTCGCAATTCCGAGCACTAATCTCCGGCTCACCCAACCAGCAAAATGCCGCTTCCACGCCTCGCCCAAATGCAACACCTGGCGGTGCATTAGGAACCAAGAAGTCCAGCTTCGTGCCCATGACCCCGCGAGCGATTCAAGGCGGATCTGGTGTTGACTTCGCCCGACAAGTACGAGAGCGCAACGCTGGCTTGCAACCAAAACAGGCGAAGAAGTTCAAATCATACACGCCCAAAGGTGTCAAGCTCGGAGCTGGTTACACGGATCGTGCGAAGGCGCGAGCAGAGGGGGAGGGTAATGAGGATGCTGAGGACAAGGCGGAAAGAGTCAAGGCGCTGGAAGAACAGATGAAGTTGGGCCAGATCTCGAGAGAGATGTTTGAGGCGCTGAGGGATAAGATCACAGGCGGCGAGGCGGCGAGCTCACATTTGGTCAAGGGTTTGGACTGGAAGCTTTTGGAGCGGGTGCGGAGAGGCGAGGATGTCATGGGTACTAGCGATGGGTCGAAGGACGCGGAAGAGCAGGAGCCACAAGCAGCTGATGTCGACGACGAACTAGAGAAACTAGGAGAGGTGGAAGTAGAGGCTATGAAGAAAGAGAAGGTCGAAAAGAAGGGCAATATGGCGCCTCCTCCATCAGTGGCGGGAAAGAAGCGCTCACGAGACGAGATCATGGCGGAGCTCAAAGCACAGCGTCAAGCTGCAGTGGCGGCGAGGAATGCTGCCGAGCCTCAATTGGGTGATCGATGGCAGAAGGTTAGCGATAAGAAGAAGCCAAAGATCGAGATCGATTCCAAGGGCCGCGAAGTCTTGATCACAGTGGACGATAACGGTGTGGTGAAGAAGCGTGTACGAAAGCAACAAATCGCGCAAACAGACGAGGCAGTGGCCGCGATGGGCGCTCCAGACGCAAGTAAGGCTGTGCTCGGAGCAGACGTATCGATACCAGAGCCTGCGAAGGCGGAGACTGTTGAGGAACCAGAAGACGATGATGATGACATATTTGAAGGTGCTGGAACAGACTACAATCCACTTGGAAACATGCCAGATGACGACGACGACGATGATAGTGACGATGATGACCAAGAACCACCAAAGAAAAAGCCACAACCAGAAGAACCATCAAAGACAATGCGCGAGCACTCTTCAAACGATTCGGATCATGAAGCAGAGGTCAAGGCCTCTAGTACGCCACCCAAACAGGCACCAGCTCGTCGGAACTACTTCAACGACACGCCCTCAACATCCGAAGAAGCAAACCACGATCATCTTGCAGGTATCCAAGAAGTCCTCAAAAAGGCCGCCAAAATGGACCCTCTGGCTGCCGAAAACGAAGAAGAAGACCGCACAGCCCGCGAAGCACGAGAAGCACAACGCAAAAGACATGCTCAAATGCTCGCGAACCAAGACCGCGACCTCGATGATATGGACATGGGCTTTGGCGGCAGTCGCAACGACGACGAAGGCGATGACGAGGAGACCATGAAGGTCAAATTGGCTGAATGGAAAGGCGGACGGGGTGGTGATGACGGAGGGCATGAAGATGGTCACGGTGGCGGTGGAAAGGGTGGTGGTGAGAAGAGGAAGCGCAAGCCTAAGAAGAGAAAGGGCGACGCGAGCAACATGAGTGATATTATGAGGGTTATCGAAGGCCGCAAAGGCGATGCGAAGAAGTGAGGGAAGTCGATAAGTAAGGTTACGATTATTGCTAGCTCTGCGCCTTCGATGTCGCAAATATCCAGGCTGCAGCGGCATCGACACAGCAAGCACATCAAGATGACCATCTCCAATTGCAATATGTTTCGTCTTTCAATTGCTCGCTCCGATTACAACAGGTTCAATTCTCATCCAAATCTGCTGACCCATGTATGTAGGCTGTGCAGCACTCTAAGCGCCGGCCAACGCGGCTACAAGGGCGTCGCGATGCAATGCAAGCATTAGGAGCCCAACCTCAACATTGGCGAAAATACCGACGCGCTGTCAACCACTCACACTCTGTTCTGTGCCGCTGTACAAGGTCTCGTCGCTCTATTCATAGGAGATTCTCGCCGTGGCAACCACGCTATGTTTCGCGACTGCTGCGCACCAGTGGCACAGCAATGGCGGAGCTGTACTTGATGTAGGCCATGCTCGCAACGACAATCTGGTTTAGATGGCTATTCTTGCTGTGTATCCTTGCGACCATTGTATACACCAGGTCTTGAAGCAAGCCAAAAGACCTTTGTCGCATTCTGACATCTTCGTTCAAAACGCCGCGACAACATGGCATCCACGCCCACCTCTACCCCAGCAGCGGATGACGATCACACTTGCATCGAGCTCTCAGTCCACGAGATTGTCTTCTCTCGTACGACGCTCATAGTCGTCCTCACCCTTTGCGTTGCAATCACCGGTCTCTCTCTCCTGACTCTCGCAGCGGTTGGTTACCGCGTCTGGCTCAGACACCGCCAGGACAAAGCCGCCAGGAACCACGGTCGGAACTCCAAGTACATGCAACGCATCTCCATGATGCGCAAGGAAGTCGACAACTCATACTCGCGACAGTATAGCGGCTGCTTGGTCAATGAGCCCGAGAATCCGTTCTTGGTGCCGCGCAGTCCTGTCGAGCTGGGTTATCACGAGGTTTGCGAGGCGCCTGATGTGCCTACCAAAGCACCGACCATCAAAGAGGAGAGCAACACACGAGCCAAGAGTCTGCTCTTTGACAATACTCAAGGACAGTGGTTCCGAAGGGATTGATCTTTCACCGCTGGTCTTAATCTTTCCATTCTGTAAAAGTGCCGTCGTCCATGGTCTTCATCATACGAGTGCCGTGTGGCTGCTGGTACGCTACGATCGCCAATGGCGAGATCTGGGAATCCTGTACCTTGGTCATGGACTGGCGATTGATTGCCGTATCTCACCGTCGGGTACAGAGCCCGACCCTTCGGTTCGGCACCTCGGTGACGACGAGTCAACACGCTGGCTGTTTGAGATCTCGCCTCCGCCGCCGAGACAGCGAGCCGGGAGAATGTGCCTCAGAAAACAGCTGGTCTGCTCGGAATCTCAGTCAAATCACTGCAAGGGCAAGCGTCAGGGCCGAGCATCGCCGCTCAGATCTCAGACACGGCACCAAAGCACCCTTACCCGCAGTTGGGCATTCCACTGAGCCATTGAGCTGCTTTGCGGACGTTGCTCCGAGGAGCTCGCAGCGGCAACGGAGAAAAAGATGAAGCATGCAGGTCATTACTGGCGACGCCCGCTGGACGGCTGCACGCTGCAACGACGTTTATTGCGTAGTCGAGCTGCTTGCAGCGGCAAAGCAACAAATACGACTTGAGCTCCGAGCGAGGTGGGCAGGACAAAAGGCACTAGGTTTCGATCCATGCAAGTGATCTTTTGGTTCCATAGGCTCACAATGACTGTTGCCCAGCCGTCTGGTCGTCGGACCCGCCACGATGACATTTATCAAGATGCAGCAGAGGGGCGGCAAGAGAGGCATCTCAAGTGCCACCGGGCCGATGAGCTCCGGCGGGTTTCCGCCCAGAGCGCCGGTAGCTTATGCCCCGGCCCTGCACCGTTCTCACAGCCGACGGCGCGCACCGGTTGCCTCTAGCGCTGTGCGATGCTGGGTCGATAGTGGATCCTACGAGATCAAATACTTGTCTGGGAGGTGCTTTATCCGCGAGCGGTTTGGCGCGGGTGATGACGATGTTACATGCGAATGCTGGCGTGCAGCAGGATGACTTGCTGCTAGTCCACGAGGTTCCAACATGGGCATTGCATCGGACCTGATACCGCTCGGCGTGCGAGATACGCGAGCTGATGGCTGGCGAGGAAAATAGGCACGCGGCGAGCGGCGGGCGGCTTTTTCAGAGCACTGCAGCCGCAAGCGATCTCTTGCTAGACTCGAAGCCAAGTCTCCAGAAGGCCGAACTCTCGTGCGAGGCTCGCGGCGCCGGGGTTTTGGCTTCGGGTCTTTATCCTCACTGCTGGGTCGGGTGCGTAATCTAGAGACTACTGGCTATCCAGTAGTATGCGGCAGACGCCGTATGAAGCATGACGATTTGTGGACGATTGCAACGCCGGGGTCTTATAGCATGGGATGTGATATGAACTTGTCCTCCATAGTGGAAACTCAATCAAGTCAAGTGACGACACAACAACCGGTGAAAGCGAGTGCACGTGAATCATCAGCATACCATGGCATCAGCATCTCCTCGCAGCAGCAAGCGGTGGAGCCGATGCCAAATGGCGGTCGTCAACATCGACGTGTGATGATGCTGGCCAGGCCTCGACGCTTCGATTCCATGCGCCCGTCAAGCGAGATACGCAGACCGCCCGTTCGGTATGCGACTTGGCCAGTCGAAGAAAGTATACAGGCAGGTAGTCCAGCACTAGCAGCCTTCGTCACAACACGCAATTTCCCAAATCACACCCAGCTGCGCCGGCCACGAAAGCGAAAGAAGCCCAGCCGACCGAAACCCCATCACAAAACAACCACGTCCCACATCACTCGCAGCAAATCCCCATCCCACGTCCTTGGCGCCCTTTGACCCTCCCACCATCGCCGTCATCCCATCCTCCGCCTGCCTTCCCCCCGAGATACCCGCACCAAGCGCGATCTCGCCGTAAACCCAGTGCGAGGGCCTCGATCTCAGCAGCCTCAGAGAGTGACATTGACGATCGGACTCTACCCCGGTAAGGGCAAGGTACGGTATCCACCCTGTCTGTCACTTCACATCAAATGATGATCCATGCGAGCCCTTCTGCAACTGCAATTCCCTAAACCGTCTCCACGCCAATGCATGGTCGAAACGTAACCGAGTAGTCGATTCGTATTATTGTGTCCCGAGGCAACCAATCCCTGCGAAACGGGAAAAATAGTCAGTAATTGCAAACCACTAAGGTAGTTTAGTCACCTGGCGAGGCGGGTTTAGTCAACGAGAAAGTGCGCCCTAGTTAGCAAAAGAAAGGTACTGTACAGCGCCTCGCGATATCACCCATGTCCGCAGAACCGACCAGGGCTCGACAGCGTAGCAGGGTAAGATCTAAACACGTCAAGCCGCATGCAAGTCGCAGTCCACCCAGCCCACCGCCCAACAATCTCGCGCATCTCATTCGCCAATCGTGCAAGACGTGCAAGTGGGCTCGTCATATTCCTATGGATCGCAACTTGACAGGCTGGGCGTAGCAAGCCATCTCTTGGCCGTGGTTGGATCGCCATGGCAGGCGCAACCCTGACGCCCTGTCAATAACGCTCCTACGGGTTCCTATATGCAGCCCCTCGTGTCTGGAACGTGGGATAGTGAGACATTTCTCAGCAAGAGGGGAGCTGATTATCTGTGTCGTTTCGCTTGTGCTGAGAGCTGAGCTGGAGCTGAGCAAGCAGGCACAGAGCACATGCGCACACTGCATTCATGCATTCTGCACGCAGGGGTTCTGGGATGGATGGGATCATGTACAGGAAACGGCGGGCGCGCAGGCGCTCGAGCAGAGAAAGACGATAATGCCGGAAGCAGGGTTTGTTCGTGAAACGAGGCGAGGAACAGCTTTCATGCTTGCGTCGCTCATTCGCTGCAACTGAATTGACAGTTGCGTGGGATACGCAATACCAGCCTTTTTTTGGTAAAGATCGAAGTAGGTTTGTACGTAGTATCTCCGACTTCTCCTCTTACCAACAGATAGTCGCAAGCAGCGCCACTACTGCTCGCTACCGTAGTTACTGTACAATGGTAGTCGCCTCATGTATGCACTCCTTTTTCCTCATCCTTTCCCTTTGCGTATCCGATCATCCCGTGCACTGTCCCATCGGCCGTGGCTTGCAGAAAGGCAAGGCGAAGCAAGTAAGCAAGCATGATTATAGAACCAGAGAAAACTGGTCCGTTCATATTCCACGTGTTTATGCAGGAGAATTGTTCTCGCCCTTCCATTTCCTCAAATCCCCCTGTCCATCGTTTCCTCAGGCAGTGCGAGATCGACAGTATCTTGCCACGAGGGTGGCGCGATGTTCCAAGCCTTGCGCAAGGCAACAGAAAACAGCAAATCGACCGAGAAGGATGCCACTCCCTTTTTGCAACGAAACGCTCATGAGCCCACTCCCATGCAATGTGTGCGGCCGTAAGTAGTAAAAGCTGAATGAAAAGAGGAAAAACAGTGATGATAGCGAGAACGCCCAGATAGCCAATCCCTTCTCTTTTGGTTCGTTTCCAGAGGAAATACGCGAGATTTCTCAGATGGTATATTGCAGAATATAGGAAATTTGTCAGAAGCTCTTGTGGCGACGAGTAAGAAGGAGAAACAAAACAAAATCGCATGCATACAGCCTCTTCCCTGAGAATCAGTAAACCGAAAACAAAGAAAGACAGATAGCTAAAGAAATTCGTTGCCTTGCGATGGTGGCTGCTGATCGGCGGGTTTCCCACCATCAATTGGCCTAGTAGCCTTACTCTAAGATGCCGTCATTACTCCAGTTGCAACCGAAACTTCGAGTCGGGTGGTTCTTATCAAGTCGTAGCCGAGCTAAAAGAGTTGGTGAACTCCTTTTCGCCGTGATACATTGGCTTCTCGTCGGGCGGGATGCCAAATAGTACGCGCTGAATCTTCTCCAAGATCGAGCAGTCCAGCTGACAGGTCGGCGAAATTGCCGAAAGCTTGCGGAGGAAACCGATAGTTCGCGCTAGGAGAGTTTGGAAGCGCTCTTGGTCGATTAGCTCGCGCAGGAATCCAGTCTGCCAAGTCGCGGATAGCACCAGCATGTTACCGAATTGACTGTAGAAAATTAGCATCGCGTGCGAACTCAATGTGGAACCTGGAAACTTACGCATGAGCGGTGCCGTGAATGTTGGTCACGACTAACCGATCAGGCACGCCATCCAGAGCAACAGTGCTCTGCATGGCGGCTTCAATGCATCGTCGGCAAGCAGCCCAAACTGCACCTTCTCCCATGAGCTTGATGGCTTTGAAGAGATGGATCTCAGCTTTGTCGCGAGGGTTGCCATGCACATCCAGCGCAACTTCTTCCACGCTCCGACCTTCCCTAACATGTTTCATTATGTGAAGCGCATAATCCAGGTAAGGCCTGTTGATCACGTATCGCGCGCCCCAGTACTTGGCGCGTAATCTGGCAGACAAGATGCCGGCAGGCGGTGGGTCGTTGTCATTCCATTTAAGATCAGGAGGCAACATAGCCCTCCAGCCATCCAGAATAGCTTCGTGGCCGTGCAGCATCGCTTGTACTTCTGGAAGAGGTTGATTGAGACAGTCCGGTCCATAGAGCTGCCTGTGCACTTGATTCAGACGTTTTCTCAAGAACATCTGTGCAGTGTAGAAGAGGATGACGTTATTGTAGCTCTCACCCTTCCTGTCCTCGTGGGGCGCGAGACCTTCATACGTTTCTTCTTCGGCCAGGTTGTGCGGCATCAGAAGGAGGTTCTCGATGTTCTGAATGCCACTGGATGGCAGTCGGAGTTCAGCAAGGATGTCACTTTCGAGCTGTAAGCACGTCCAGGATGCCAGTACAATCAGGTTTTGTCGCATGTCCGTGATCAACTTTTGACCCTTCTCGTGCTGTCTACGCACGTCACCATAGGCAGTCCAGTAATTGTCATTATATAGTTTGTATCGATCCAGTAGTGTCTGGATGACTCTTCCGGCCATGGTGATCCAGCTCATACTCTCCTTGACGCGCGCGAGTTGTCCCTTGTACAGACCAGCCAGTAAGAACATCTGAGCGTGGATCAAGTCATTTCCGTCGCCCTGGTCGCCGAGGATCTCGGCGGCTTTGGCGTAATATGCGATGCCAGGAATGACATCTATGTTCTTCGCAGTCTGCGTGGACGATGAGCTGCCGTCGAACGAAGACCTTCGGCTTCGATACTCCATGCGAGGGTTTTCGGGATATCCAGGCGGAGTATGAAGGTGGTTGGGAGTCATCTTGGGCGATCCAGGTGATGGCTTGACGTTCGTCGACATCGGTGAACTGCCATGCATTCCTGGGTTGCCGGAGAGCTGGTGTGCCAGAACCTGGTTCGCGTTCAGTACGCGATCTTGAACAGGACCCGGTAAAGACTCCTTGTGGGCGCAGATCTTGCCGAGTGCCAGAATAAGATATATGACAGCATTGCTGGGAGAGCGTTCGGTCTCGACAAAGCGCTTGGTCACGACTTCTGCGCTGACGCCCTGAGAGCCGGTGGGACCGTTCGATCTCTGACGTTTGATAGGGCGATCCGACTCGCCATCACCAACAGCGAAGGTGTTGTGTTGCATGCGGTGTCGGTTTGGAGAGTATCGCGAGATGAACTTGTTGAGCAACTTGCGAGTTCTAGCCTTGTCAAGGAAAGGATGCATGACGTGCATGTGCTTGACATAGCTATCCCACAGATTGTTGATGGTCGTTTGATCAAGATCCAAAGTTCCATCGGGCTTCAAGCCGCCCGCTGTGTGCTGATGCGCGCGCGACTCGGAGCTGGGGTATGCGTACGCTGGAAGCCCGCAACCCCAGATTCCTTCTGGTGGCGACGGCGCGTCGGAGAAGCTGTCTTCGCTGCGCGCAGGACTTGCTGGCCCGCCTGGCTGCGTGCCATCTTGCTCTTCGATGCCTTCGCCGCGTCCATACAGACGTAGGACGCCTCGGTCTTCGGCTTCCATGACATAGCCGTCGTTGACGTCCACGTTGGCTTCTTGCAACAAAGGTCGCACGCTTGGCCAAAGCAAGATTAGCTTATGGGGCGCTGTTCGATGGTCATCGAGTTCCTGCTTGCGTTTAGGCGCTGGCTCCTCAGGCTCAGAGGGTTCGCTGGGCGGCGCGGGACTTGACTTGATGCGCTGTTGCTCCATCCGTCGAAGACGATCCTCGAACGCGCTCAATCTGGTGGCCAGATCTTGGCGCATGTCTTGGTTACCTTGACTGACTTGTTCTAATAGAGAAATGACTTTATCCATATTCTTGTCAGTCTTCGCGGGTGGCGTATCCCGATACTGACAAGTGAGAGAGCTCTCTTTACAGAACGAACACGGATTGCCTTCGTCACATTTCTGCTTTCGTTGACGACATTGCTCGCATGCCTGTGTTGCACGCATCTGTTTCTTTCGTTGCACATTAAAGTTGATCGATGCTGCAGGCCCGTAGCCTTGCGGCTGGGCATACATTGGTGGAGCGGGAGGATAGCCATTGTGGTTTTCCATCACCGGGGTCATAGCATAGTGGTTTGGAGGCTCGTGTTGAGGTGGAGGACCTTGCTGGGGCGGTGGTGGCGGCGGCGGTGGTCCTTGACTTGGCTGGGGAAGTCCATGTGTCACGCCATTGGTAGGAGGATAGCCGTGATGCTCCATGTGCGGATGCGCGCCGTCTGGAGCAGACGACGGCGGATATGCAGCAGGTTGCGCTGGGGTAGTTGGAGTGCGCTGCGGGTGGGATGAATCGACCGAGTAGGACCTGTTCACGGGCGCCGGGGTGGCATGGCCCGAATGGTTGTGTTGGTTGTACTGGTGATACTCTGGCGCTTCCCGGGCGTCATGCGGATGCCGCAGCGGAGCCAGGTGGTTCGGCTGCTCTTGCGGCGCACCAGGCTGGGGATAGGGCTGCTGCTGAATGGGAGGCAGAGATGGACCAGGCGGCGGATGGGCAGCGTAGTGCTGCTGGTGCTGCGGTGGCGGTGGAGGAGGCCCTTGCTGCGAGGGATGGGACGGCGGGGCGTGCTGCTGCTGGTGGTGCTGGACTGGCGGCGGCGGTGGCTGAGGGTGGGATGGTGCTTGGTGGTGGTGCTGGGATGGGGGATAGTAGGATGGCGGCGGACGGTGGTCACCAGGCGCGGGTTGGGCGTAAGGCGGACGAGATCTGACAGGTTCCATGACGAGAGAAAGATGCAGCCATGCGGTCAAGGCTGGTCTATGGGACTACCTGTCGAGGAGACGATCGGGGGGCGCGGACAGGCCGGGGAGCGTGAGTTGGAACGGGTGGACGAAGCTACGTCGTGTGGCCCATGAGTAGCAGACTGGGCGGCGATGCGGTGGGCGTGTCTGGCGCACAGGCACTGCACAGCAGAGTGGCAAGGCGCTGTGCGTGGAGGGCGTGGGCGGCGAACGGGGATGTGCTGCGCAGGGCTCAGGCTGGTGCGAGGAGTGGCAGCGTGGTTTTTGGTTTGCAGCAGCTGTCGAGTCCACAGGCCAGCCGGCGTTGGAGAGAAGATCTCACAGCCAGACGCCGCGAGCCGAGCTTGCCTGAGCTCCATCGTGCACACCCGCCCGCTAGCCTGGCACACGCATCGCGCTAAGCAGCACTCTAACAGCGCCTGCCTTGGACTAGCTTAAGGTAAGCTAGGGCACCCGCCGGGCCTGCGAGCGTCCAGCGCGGCCCAAGTCGGCACTTGGGCGCAGGCCGAGTCAGTCGGCGCCAATCCGCCTGTCACCGCCGCCCTGAAACAGCGTAGCCAGCACCCCGCGGCCTGCTATCCAGCACTCGATCTGCCCGCTGCTCCTCCCGAGGCCGAGTGCCTGCTGCTCGGTTCGCAGGGTCTGGCATCATCGCCGGGAGCGTGGCCATCTCTCCAGCGCAGTGCGGTGCTGTGTGTCCCAGCAGCGTGGCTTCCCATGCGCCCGTCCATCCAGCCAGCAGCGCTCGTCATCCCTTAGGCGTCGCTCCCCTAAGGCAATCTAGTAATCTACCTGCTAATCTACTGCTCCCTCTGAGCTGTCCCTCATACTGCCCTCCTGCACCTCTCCCACCAGCTGCTTGCTCGCCCAACAATGCTGCACTTGCTGCACCCTACAGTCCCCAATCTGCCCCTCGTGACCTCTCCGCCACCCGTCGCCCTCCCTCTCGCCAGCACTGCATATGCACCCCCTCCGCCCAGGCAGCACCACGCACTGCGACCGTTGCCAGACCACGTTGTCCACGCTGCGATCGGCTCCGCCACCGCCCGTCGTGTCGTGCCTCGCGATCACTATGCACCTCCTCCTTTTCCTCGCCATCGCAGCTGCACCCTCCCCAATCTGGCCTCTCGCCCTCACCGTACCCTGCCCGTCTCCCATCAACCGGGCTCCGTTGTCGCGACCCTTGCTCGCACCGCGGCAAACGGCACGCCTCGTCTGCGGAGACCGCCTCGCCCTCGCCTTGGTAGGCAGACATGTAGCACAATACGAGTCGCGCCAGCCGCCGCCTGACGCCCTCCCTGCCATGTATTGCCGCCGTGCGACCCCGATGTGATCCTGTAGTCATGTTCAGTCCACACCGTCCCCGAGACTCGTTGATCGTATTAGCAACGCATGACGCATGCAGCTATATCGCTGCCCTACTGTGGTTCCATGTCAGACAAACGTGAACTCCCACCCCTCGCACCCGAGGTCACTTGATCGCATTTCCCTCTCGCACACGTATATATGCCCAACTGCGCGCTGGCCTGCCAGCACCCTGTGTACCACTCTTCCTCACCGCATCTATCGTCGCGCGCTTGGCGTCTAGAAACGCTCCAGGGTTCCGTGTACCATCACTCGGCGTCTTCCACAGCCTTACCAAACCCGTTGCAATCAGTTGCAATGATAATGCAGGGTCCTCCCTTGTCGCAGCACCCGTGTTGACTCGATCCATTCAATTTCGAGCCATGCATGTGACCCGCGCAATTATGACAGGACGCCTCACCGAAAGTCTTGCCCTTTCCAAATGAAACCATTCGCGGGCAATGATATTCACAGGGTGCTGGATAGGCTCACAGCATCTCTCGCCATTCGTGGCGCGGACACAGGCCGCTACCTGTCCACGCCTTGCGTCGCTCAATCATCAACACAACCAAGCCAAAGCCTCACTTTACCGAGGATCATCAACTGTCCAGCGCATCGCACTGCATGCTGCCGAGAACACGCACCTTCGTTGCACGTCAAACGCCGTGTCCACAAATGCTGGTTTGCATGCTGCGTCGTCAGGCTGTTGTGCCGCGTACACGAATAGCCATCTTGGAAGGCGCAGCGATAACCAGACAACCATCTTCACGACTTTAACTCTCGCACGTGGGCGTCGCAAATTGTGCGGAGGTGGCATACACCCTGAATTTACTTCTAGAAAGCAGACACGGCAGGGCGCATGACATTGCTAGCTTTGAGCGCTACGTTACATGCCTTGCCACATCATCGCTTGTGTGTAACAGAAGTCATCTCGAAGCTCGCGTGCGACGTGCCAATGACTTGCGAACCACCGCGGTCGCAATTTGACATGCTCGTATTTCATCTACTTTCCAAGGACACAGCGGAGTCGACTGCGCCTGCAGATCAAGATAGCCGGCTAGATGCGTACACGGCTGAACGTACATATGTATCTGCCCGCAAGTGACACCTATCACGGAGCTCTCTATCAATCCCAGCAGGGATATACATTTGATGTCGTCAGAAATAGACACATTTCATTCTCTCGATACAGGGCTCGAAAGGTCCTCCCGTTCTGTGATGTTCTATGGAAGAGCCATCGAAGCTTAGAACGTCACACCGTCCCATACGATACTGACCGCAACCTGGGACGAAGTCATGGACTTCGGTGATCTGACTCGCCATGTCAGTCCATCTGGACCAATCCTACGTCCAAGGCACCCTTGACAATTAATCGCACATCTAACTACTACCGGCGATTGGCACATCTAAAAAGAAACGCAGAGGGAAAGTGCCGGTGGGCATGATTCGCAAATCCCGCAAGCCGCATCTCCTCGGGCTAATCCTACTCTTCCTTCAGCCAATACTCTTGGAAAATCCGGGCATGGGGTTTTTGACCACCCCCTTGCTCGAGTCAGCGGCCGGCGACGATTCCCGGTACAGAAGTAGACACAGTATAGTGATCTTGTGACATGCAGATGTCAGACGCTGCGACGTCTGCCCTCGAAGCTTTTTTCCCGGCGCCTGGGGGAAGAAGTTCGGCACTTTGAAACGAATTCAATTATCCGGCTGGAGGTAGTTGTACCTAGGTAGGTTTGGCCCATTTCTTGCGCATAAGTCTGCACACACACATGCAGGTATCCTCTGGTGCTGGTACCAGCAGCTATGGATTATGAGCTGGTCTTTCGCACCAGTGGACTACCCATGTTTTCCCCATCGGGGTAATGCATCTGCCTCTACTAATAGACACAGAAACCACGAACAAGGACAGCGGACCACTGAGACGCTCGCTATACGCAGACTTAAGCAGACTAACTTCCCAGTAGGTAAACAACACCCCACCAAATCGTCGCCTCTTCGCATATTACTTCCCATCTGGATGTGAGCGCTATCGCTTTTCGCTGCGCATCGCTGTTGCGACCAAGCTCGCTCATTCATTATCCGAATACTAGTTACTCGCCTCCTTTGCGTTTGTGCGTTCGTGTGCGCGCACGAACATACCGGCATGCGGAGGACGAACAGGAGTTCCCGTGCGAATTGGCGCCTGACCGATACGAGATTGCACGGTAGTGGCTTCGCAGATCATGGCTATGCAGAATAAACGCTCAAGTAGGTACCCGGATCAATGCTTGTCACTGCCACCGTTCCACGTGATGCATCTCCGGGAGAGCTATACCAGGTCGTCGTGGCCTTCGCGCTGCAATCTAGAGCTCAAGCGAGAGTGAGGGTGTGCGTGCGCGAGCGCGTATCACTAACGATGCCCAACTACACCGTTCTGTCCTGACGATCCTCCCACTCTTCGTCACAATCCCCAAGTAGCCAATTCTATCCCCTCGCCGCGCCGACGGCGACGGCGCCGCCGGCGGGCGGGCGCGTAGAGAGATAATGCGCTGGAGTGGGATGGGATGGGATAGTTAGTGCTGCGGTGCAGAAACCGTTATCCGTCAGAACTGCATATCCCACCCTTGAAGGATTGCCGCTAGCGGCCCTTTTGCTGTGCATACGTAGGCGTGGTAGGCTGCCTCGGGCTCGCCCATCCAGCAAAGCAGAGACGTGGGAACAGGATCCTTACGAGCTGTCATGCCACGTGCTTCAGGCTATGGGCCGCCCATCGTCTGGGCTCCCAGAAGTATATACGCGACAATTCAGTTCGTCGAGCCGGAGATTCGGCGGAATGGAGGAAGTTTGGTTCATGATTGATTGTTGTTCAGGAAATTGGGTCGTGGCACACGAAGTTCCTCCTGGAAAGTAACTAGTAGTGGTAGATCCCATGGGAGCTCGTTAAGTCCATCGTATGTGCCAGCGAACCAACGCACCCGCGGCTCTGGGTCGTGGCTTATTGTAGTGAACGGTGCATGGCGCTTGAAGTATGTTTGGGCCATCACGTTTCCTATTTAGTCCAGTGGACAAGTTGTTTTCCCCGATCAGACTTGGACGTCGGGTGGGTTCCGAACTAATGCCCAAGTCATGGGACTTCTGTTGCTGTGACTCGACTCGACATGATTGCTTTGTCCACAACACCGGGCGAACGGCATCGTGGTTGTTGGTCGCTCTCATGCTCATCACCGAATTGATGGATGCCCAAAATCAAGTCTACAACCTCGTAGCGATGGCAAGATCGAAAGTGGTCGGTTGAAGAAATGGGGTACAGAGGGTTGCGAGGGTAGATCCTTTGCTACACTGCAAGAAACCTGGAAATCATGCCAACAACGCAGCATTATATTCATGTTTTGAGATCAAATTATCACGTGATTTAATCACGAGCTCGCCGCTTTAGCTCATCTGGGAGAGCGCCAGACTGAAGTTCACTTCAAGTCCTGCATTCAATGCGATTTCTGGAGGTACTGTGTTCGATCCACAGAAGCGGCATTTTTGTCATCTTGAGCTTTGATGGTTGAGGATGGTGATTTTTTGGTCCTCTTTCCGATGTAGCTATCACGGTTCTATACAGACAGCCATCTTACCACAATAACAATGAAATGAACATGAATGCTTGTATAAACGCCGAATTCGGCGGCCGAGCTTTCGGCCGAATCCTTCGGACATCTTTCAGCTCACATGAATGCAGTGCTTGACATGAGCGGATCTTGACAATTAATGCCATGTGGCACAGCACTCAATTCACGACATCTGGACAATGGCAAACCTAAGGGAAGGTCAATATATCACAGATGCCACCTTAGTCTCTGCCCGGGCAAGGTCACCTCCCGAAGGCAGTTCAGGTGGGGACAAGAAACGTAGACGAAAGGTCTTGTCATGTTACGACTGCCGCCGTCGCAAGCTACAATGCGATCGTGTGATGCCTGCTTGCGGACGATGCGTTAAAGCTGGTCAAACATCCAGCTGCGTATATTCGGAAGATGCGACAGAAACATCCCTAGAATCAGGAAAACATCCAGGATCTGGAGAGAGAAGTACATTCACAACAAATCCAGCGTCCGCTCCTTCACAGCCTTTTACATCACCCGACGAACTATCTACAAAGGTAAAGCACCAAGAACGCCGGATACACCAGCTTGAAGCAGCTCTGGCAAGAACATCGCATCGTGCTGACGCTGGTGCGGCTCGCCACTTCGATGTCTTGAAGCTTCCCATGACGCCTGAGTCGATACAAGACTCTGGACTGGGCTCAAATATAAATGATGGGGAGACTATGCTGCTGCGCGGTAAAGCGTTCGAAACTCAGTTTTCTGGAACAACGCATCCCCTGGCCCTCATCGCCCATGTTCCTGAGCTGAACCTATTCACCAAAGAGGCCCTCGAAATGTTTCCTTTCTTCCAACGCGCAAAGGCGCAGATGGGTGGCATCGAAGCTCGCATCAAGTGTGCCGACAAGCACTACATACAGATTGCTGATGAGGACCTCCACACCCTATTGCCATCACAGACTGATGTCAACAGAGCTGTACATCTGTACCTCGAGTCGTACGACCGCATATATCATGTGTTACATGCGCCTTTGTTCTGGGATGCTTATCACAACATGTGGCAAAGCGACCTCAAAGAAGCACCCAGACACATAGTGGTGTTGGTGCTCCTGATGGTAGCTTGCGTGTCATGCGTTGGGCCTGAACATCCCTGGACGTATATTGCAAACAGCTCAAAAGCTCGTGAAGGAGCTATCAGGATCACTCAAGCCTGTGAGAGCTGGATCAACAGACAGAGTCAGAAGCGGGTGTCCGCAGCCGACTTTCAAATAAGATTTCTCCTGTGTCTCACAAAGCAAACGACCGCCAGAAAATACAAGCGTACGTGGACAGAAGTTGGCAGTCTACTGCGGTTCTGCATGTCTGCTGGACTGCACCGCAATCCAGACTTGATTCGGCGGCCAACAACGCCGCTTGAAAAGGAGTTGAGGCGGCGCATCTGGGCAGCTGTGATCGACTTCGAGCTACAGGCTTCATTCGATCGAGGAATGATCTCTACGCCATGGCTTCTGCAGAGCGACACAACAGCCCCGAGCAATATTATCGACGAGGATATTACATTGACTCACAATCTACCGTCTCGTTCTACAAGCGACTTTACCAGCGCGTGGTATCTCAATGCCTCGAACAGTACACTCATGTTGAGAAGCACACTCAACATGGTTCTCAACAACATACGCCACGTTCTCACTTTTGAGCAAGTCAAACAATACACAGACGAGATTGAGTCTCATCTCAACTCGGTGCCTGATACGGTCGCACCGGAGTCTGAGGAAGCCCACAATCTGTTTCGCTTGAAGCTTCTTCAATATCAGTTGGCACTTCACAATCGCTTCCTGCGCTCTGCAACAAATAGTTCCGAACGCATGTTCTCGACTATGATGATTCTTGAGACTGCGAGCAAGGTCGTCAGCATACATCAGAGTCTGACTGCTGATGACAAGAGGTCGCTCCAATTTCTAGGCTATGACTTGCTAAGGGCAGCACTATCTATGTCAAATGTCGTGTCGGTCCAGACGTCGACATCAGGAGCACTTCTCACCCCTATCGTGTTCCAACACATTCCTTTGATGTACCAGGCTATCAGCATGCTCACCGATAAAGCCTCACGCCTAGGTTGCGAGCAAAGACAAATGTGGGTTGCTCTAGCAGCCCTCGGTTTCGTTAAAACGAGACAGAATCCCAGCCAGCGAACCCAGTACATGAAAGAAGCTGTTGATACGATTACTAAGGTGTACGATGAGATCATGTCATGCCAGGAAGATGCAGTTTCGTCGCAGCCGGCCATAACAGATATTGAACGAGACGGAAATTCAAAGGGTATAGTCGACTACCTTCCTACGGTGCCTGGACAGCCACCTGAGCCAGACAGTGACACGAATTTGCTCGATTCTGCCATGTTCAACTTCGACGATCTCGCAACGTGGACCTTCGAGGATTGGATGTTCGATCCGAATTACCCTTCTATGACGTTGTCCGGGTCCTGAAGCTGATCAACAATACATTTGACCTGACTATGGACCTTCTAGATACTATGCTTCTGTATGTGTTGAGCGGAGTGACTGCTTGCGTACGAAGCTTTTATCCAAGCGACGCGTTACTTTCCAAGAGGCATGACATGTAAGACTCATCGGGCTGTCCTTGGGCCAGGCTCTACTGTGAACGACATCTACCCTCCTCCTTGTGTGAGCGTCTGGTTGATCTGGACACAGCACGTGCTCCCTCTCGTCTCTCGACCGTTGAATATCCAATGAGTTGCCTCTTCTCGGAAAGCCGCCGCATGTCTTCGATGGCTCCACTATTGACCAATCAGCAGCAATCTGGGATTGACCGTCATTCTGAGAAGCTGCGACAAGGATCTGCTCGCTTGTACGAGGTGAGGATTCAGATGAAGAACGCCAAAGGAACCCTGACATCGCGGAGTTCCGGATTACAATCCTTCTTGGAGTGAAGCTGCATTCACCAAAGTGCCTTCTGCAGCAACAGCAATTATACCAGAATGGGCCATACGCCAAGAGTTGACGTCGATCTGGTCGCGTTTTCAAAGTATGTCTGTGACTAAATCGGTTTGGAGGATGGTAGACTCATTGTGCCTTTCGGCTCGGTACGTGGATTCCAGTCGAGATAGGAGGACAAGATATCGATCGCACATCGAGTCTATGTTGCTTGACTGTTTTGATATGGTCCGTTGGCTGCACTTCGGACTCAAGTTCATCGTCGTCGGAGCATGAGCCTAAGCGAGAGAAGTGCTCTTCTTCCGCCTCCTGCTGTTCAAGGAGCCTGAGCCGAAGCGCATGTACCGAGACGAGGTATGTAGCCATGTTCTGTGAGTAAGGGTATTTTTTGAATCGATTGAATATTCGTTCGCAACGACGAACGCCATCTGAAGTTCCACGTCTCATCTTATATACACATCGATCTCCGATACCTCCGAGCCTAAGTTCTCCGAAGGATCAACTTTGCCCTCTCGCTTCGGTGTTAAGAGTCATCCCCAGGCAGCTATCTTTGCATCGCCAATCAACAACGAGACGTAGCTCGACAGGTTTGATACGTACTGTGGTCACACATGCGTGAGAACATGTGGTGGTCGCGAACGCGTCAAGTTCAGCCAATAGCAGTCGAACGAATTGTGCCCGCTTATGGTTTTTGCTGACCATCGTCTCGAACACCACATGAAGTTCGCGTCACAGCATTGGAGCTTCAATGAATGTCTCGATCACTGATGAAAATGTGCACCGTCATGACTATGCTGGACAACATTGGTCGAGAAGCTGCTCAGAATGTGTTACTTCATGCCTCCGCACCCGTGGCTAAGTATCGGAAATGTATCTTTGTGAGGCGAATTAGGTAAATCGGAGAAGTAACGGAATGGAATCGTCTAGACTCTATATCTTATCGATTTGTCACTATATCGTATATCTATAGTCCCAGGCTTGCAGTGCGCAAGCCTGGTTCTCGTCACCTCTAGCACGTCTCGAGATCTGCATTGACTTGCAGCCGACCAACCCCATCTAAGCATCCTCCTTTCTGCGACCCTGCGACGAGCTGTGGGAATAAGTCTCAGCCTTCTCCTCATCGTGAGTTGCGTGGCCAAACTCCTCCTCAGAAGCGAAGCCGTATTCCTTGGCTTTCGCGTCAATTTCTGCGTTGTTCAAGAATGGAAGCTGCTTGGCTGCCTTCACGTAGGTCATCTTCTCGATGTAGCCCTTAGCGAAAATAATGTCGATTTCTTCCAGCGAGCGATCCTTCGTTTCCGGATAGAAGATGTAAATGATTGGCAGGAAGCAAGCGTTGACAGCCGCGAAGAACAAGTATGTGCCTAGAGGTAACGTTAGCTAATGTACGAAATTGAAGCATGTGGTTTACTCACCCCAGCTGATGTTGCTAATCATGACTGGTGTAGCCATAACAATGGTGAAATTCCTACACTTGGATTAGTGATTGCCCCATGCCATACGAACGAGACGTGATATCTTACCAAAGCCAGTTCGAGCATGTCGAGACTGCGTTTGCTTTGGCACGTGTCTTGAGAGGGTTGATCTCTGCCGGATACAGCCAAGGCAATGGGAGCCATGTAGCGCCGAAAAAGGCGATGTAGGCGAATAGACCGAACGCTGCACCCTTGGCCGGACCGGGGGAGCCAGGGATCAAACAGGCGAACACGATCAACATCGATAAGCACTGTCCGACTGTGCCAGCAAGGAAAAGCTTGCGGCGACCGACGTTCTCAATGAGCCACCAAGAAGATGCCGCGAAGATGGAGTATACAACCATGTTGACGCCACCGAGGATCAGAGACATCGTTCTTGATTGACCAAGCGAACTCTCGAACAGAACTGGGAGATAGTAGATGACAGCGTTGCAACCACCAACCTTCAAGGACGTTAGTATAGTTGTCCATATCGTCGTTCGTGATGAAATAACAAACTCACCTGCTGGAAAAATTGGCTGGAAACACCCAGAAGCATGCGACGACAGTGCTGTGTCTTTCCTCCGGTGAACAGGGCACGGAAAGGGGTGTTGCCACCGATGTGTCCGGAAGCGCGAATGCTGTCAGCGATAACACTGGCCTCGAGCTTCACCTCTTCGTTGTCCCTATGGTGACCTCTGAGAGCGGCCAAAGATGTCATGGCTTGGTCGTGACGATCTCTAGTCATCAACCAACGAGGAGATTCGGGCAAGAAGAACATGAACCCAGAGAGGAAAGCACCGAACACGATTTGGAAGGCGATAGGGAAACGCCATGTAAGGTCAGGTGGACCTGCGTGAGAGTGACTGTTAGCAAGAATGCCATTGAAAAGAAAAGAACTGTATATTGGCACTTACCATAGCTGGCGCCGAAGTCGATCCAGTACGCGATGAGAGTCTAGCAATTTTATCAGTAACATGTTCCAGGCGTCATTTCCCCAGAAAATAACACTTACACCGATAGCGATGACTGAGCCTTCGATGCAAATCAATAATCCACGGTTGGTAGTCTTCGAACATTCTGCCTGATAGGTAGGGATGGTCGAGGTATTCATTCCGTTACCAATGCCGGTGATAGTACGTCCGATGATGAATTGTGCCATAGCTTTGTTACCAGGCACGGCGGTGACTTGGATAATCACGCCGATGATCATGATCACACCGCCGATGATAATAGCACGACGTCTTCCGAGAGTGTCGCCGAAAGAAAGCTGGAAGATAGCGCCAAAAAGACATCCGATCTCGTAGATCGCGGTGACGAAGCCCTGCCATGTCGAGTCTCCGCGGGTCTCAGGGAATGCATTGTTGAAGTCCGGGGCTGAGATAATGCCAGACATGACGCCTTGATCGTAGCCGAACAGTAAGAAGCCATTGGTTGCGACGACCGAGACGAGGAGCGACAATGGCCTGCCAGAGAGACCCAAGAATGTGGGAATGCCTTCGGCATTGTCCCGTGATGGGGCGTTGCCGAAACCCATGGTTAAGGTGGTTGCGACAGAGCTGTTAGAACGACAGCACCAGGTAGGTAGTGAATGTTGTTGTTCAACCCAATATCAAGATGATCCCCAGACGTTGCACTGTTCAAGTGGAAGACAACGGGGAAAGAGTGGAGGTGAAGGCGGAGAGATGGGGTCTACAAGGGACCGGCGAGGCTAGTAGTTATAACCAACGCTTCTGCCAGAGAGATCAACCTTTTCATCTTCCAACCCTCGCTTGCTCGGCCGTCGAACGCACGTGAAGCTGCAATGCGGCCCACAAGGGACACAAGGGTAATGCAAAACCCGACGACAACGGTGACCTTCAGACGCCGGGCAATCCTGACTAGTGGACATCACCAGCCTCTCGCAGCGCTGTCTGCATCGTGGAGTCTCCACACAGAATGAAACACACGTCACCGTCACTTGGAGCTAGTCGCTGTTGGTGTCCTGATCTCCACAAGTCATTTGGTGCTTATGCGGTTCTTGGAAAGGTTATCGATGCTTGGCGGATACCATCTGTCGCGTGTGCGTCGGTGGCGCTGAGAGCCTCCTACGGGAGGCGTTACTTGTTTCGGCATGCCGCCGCAAGCGCTGTGCCTCGGTCGGATAAGGTGCTCTTGGGGAGACTTTCATGGGCCGAGAAAGTGTAAACAGCGTGCAGTGCTCAGATTCAATTGTTCGAGATGAGTAGTCAGGACAATTTGTTTTGCAGCGAAGGCATGGCCATGCTCACGCGTCGAATCGCCCACAGTGGTCGCTATGGCTCTGGTTATTGACCGGAACAACGGCAGCCGGGACGCGCTCCTTCAAACTTTGATATCAGGACGAACATTTGCCGGGACGCAGGATGCGTGAGCCCTGACGAGGATATCTCCTAGCGTCATGTGATTTTCGCGAACTTCGGAATATTCCAACGAGGTGAGGATTGTTGTAGTGGTTACCCGAAGTTTTGGAGGTTGTAAGGATGCCAGCAAGACTCAACGAGACCACGAGATGTCGTCGAAGGAGGCCGTTGAACTTGCTTTCGCAAGACTGAAGCCAAGTTCGTTCGGCTCCACCCCCGTGGAGGTTGTCCCGCTCTCCCCAACTTCTTGAGGCTTGACCATATCGTCCCCACAATTGTGTTTTCGTCTCATGGGCAGGTCCGTTGAGATAGGTTCTGGGTGTGAGAGAGCATCACAGGTCAAACAAGGGACGTTAATGTAACCATAAATTTAAGAGAAAAAGGGAATGAACCCTATCGTTGGTATCTATGAACATTCAAAACACATTTCCTCATGTCATGAAATCGTCCTCAACTATGCTTCGACCGGTAACGCCAAAACTCCTCGCCTAATGAACCGCCTCAAACAATCATTACTTTTTTTCCTCCATCTACAAGATCTCCTTGAGCTGTTGCTTTTGCTGTGCGGTCAGGCTCGTCGGGTACTTGATCTTGACACCGACAACGAAGTCGCCTCTCTGAGCTGGTGTCTTGCTCTTGGGCATTCCCAACGATGGGAAGCGCTCTTCGAAGGTAGGTTGTGTGGGTCCGGCACTGGAAACGTTGACCTGTTTGCCGTCGATGGTGGAAACTTTGCGCTGCCAACCGGTAAGAGCCTCCTTCAGGTCAATCTCAACAGTGTGGCGGATATCGTCGCCCTCGCGGGAGAAGAGAGGGTGTGGCTTCTCCTTGACAATAAAGTGCAGGTCTTGTACGCCTCCCTCCACTTGATCGCCCATGTCCGGGTACTTGATCTTCGAGCCGGGTTTCAGACCTCGCTTGATCGGAACGCTCAAGATCTTATCCTCAACACTCTGCTTGCCGGTCATCTTGTCGAACGTCTTTCGTTGCACTTTGAGCTTCTTTTGTGCGCCGTTGAAGATGTCCTCCAGCGATACTGGGAGCTGCTTCTCTACGACGGTTGTCTCGGGCTCGGGTTCCCGCCTTCTTCCTCCACCAAATGTTGAGCTTCGTCCTGCGCTGGGTCGGCCACCTGCACCAAATGGCGAGCCTCCGAACCCAGAGAACATGTCGTCCATGTCGTCGCCTCCTCCACCCATGCCTGCGCCGCCGCCTCTCATGAATTCTGCGAAAATGTCCTTGGGATCTGAGAAGCCGCCGAATCCTGCTCTGCCGCCAGGCATGCCACCTCCCGTGCTGAAGTGGAATGTGCCGCCTCTGCCACCAGGCATGCCTCCGAATCCGCCAGGCATACCGCCACCGCCAGCACCGGCGAAGGGATTTCCTTCATCGGCCGAGGGCGCAGGGCCTGCCTTGCCAGTAATGAAGTCGTATCCATAGTTGTCGTAATTCCTGCGCTTCTCGGGATCTGACAGGATCTCGTAGGCTTCGCTTGCTTCCTTGAATTTCTCGGCGCCTGCAGGGTTCTTGTCCGGGTGGTTCTTTAGGGCATTCTTGCGGTATGCTTTCTTGATCTCCTCGGCTGTGGCAGTGGCTGAAACGCCCAGCAGGTCGTACAGCTTTGTGTCTGCGACCATTGTTGTGACTGTTGTGGTGGGGTTGTGTCTCGTGAGGCTGGGAGGGTATGAGCGGCCTGCGTAGGCCTATGAACGTGCGCGGAGATTTAAAGTGAGCAAAAGTCAATGGGTCAGCGCGAGAGATTGTTTGTTGCACGGAATGCTACAGGACTAGTAGATTGTATGGTTGGGCATCACCTTAAAGCAAGGCGAGTCCGGTTCGATGGGGCTTCGCGAACCAAATGACGCAAACAGGCGAACTTGTCGAAGCTTCTCGAAGGTTCGATTCAGTGGTATAGAGAGACAGCGATGGTATCAAGGTATGAAAGTACGGCGTTCGTCTCAGTGTGCCGAGTGTTTTATATTCTACCCACAGGTGACTCGGTGAAGGCATTATTGATCGAGTTGATGTGCGCAGCCAGGTGGTGGCTCATGTCGAGTGCAGACATGTGACGCAAGTGCATGGCGGGGCGACGCTGAAACCCGATCTGGGACGGCAAACAACTGCTTTCGCGCGTTACAACGCGATGGCATTTTCACAAACACAAGCGTCGCGCTTCCAATGTATATGGTATAGCGGAAAAAGTCGACCCTTCAATGGCGGGTTTCAACATCCAACCGCTGGCACGATTCGCTGGCGCCAGCACGTCCATTCGCCGGCCACGTGAACTCACATATTTCTCCTACGATGAAAATCGCAAGCTATATCCACAGTCGGAGAGCTCGCTTCAATACTACTACCCACCTTTCATCGACTCGCCTAGCGATTCTGGTCACGCGAAACCAATTATCGATTTGTCAAGAGGCTTCGAGACATTCCGAAAACACGATGATTCAATCGACGAGCATCTCGATTCTTTGCTAGAGACTATCATGTTGCATGAGCAGAAAGATGGACAACGTACCAAGTCCGATATTGTCACCTGGCGTGGGATCATGACAAAGGTCATAATAAACTATGACATTAATTGACTACCATAGAGCCTCGCCACTAATACATCGATTAGATCATGACTGCTCCCTTCGACCTTTTCAATGAGTTTGAATTCAATGCGACCTGCTTTCAGGTGCGGAACATGTATCATCGGGATCTTACCGGCAGAGGCTGACAATGCTTTGATTAGGGTACCGTGTAAGCGCACTTTCAGTATGACGGGACTTCGACATTCATTCTAACCTCAGATAGATACATAGAGGAGAACCACGCCAGCAAAGCCGCAGACATAAAAAGCCAACGCGACAATTCGCGGAACAATAGTCGTGGCGGACCTTCACAAGAGATGATGCAGTACTGGGGTAAGATGAACATCATCAAATTCCCAGAGGCTATACTAAAGAAGTCCAGGCTACAAGTTTGAGGCTCTCACATTATTGAGTAAACCCTGGGCTGAAGCATCACGGGAAGAAATTGAGAATCGGGATGCCAAGATCGTGGACAGCGAGGCTCAATACTGTTCTGTCGTCACCACAGGCATCGGCGGAACCAGCATGATCATTGGTGGCGAAGTGGATGCAGTCTTGGGCGCAAAACCGGACAACCCCAGCGATCCCATTCCTTGGGTTGAGTTAAAAACCGCACAACAACCCGTCACGCAAAAAGACGACGTGAAGTACGAGCGGAAGCTCCTCAAATTCTGGGCACAATCGTTCTTGCTTGGAGTGCCGAAGATCGTTGTTGGGTTCAGATCCCCTGATGGCCATTTACTCAAGCTCGTGGAGCATGAAACCCAGAAGATCCCGTCGGTCGTCAAACGCCAGGGACATACGTGGGATGGCAATACATGTATCAATTTCGCTGCGGCGATGCTAGACTTCATCAAAGCCACAGTTCAAGGAAACGGTGTCTGGCGAATACAGCGCAGACAGAGGGACGGATTCATCGAGGCTTTCCAGGTCAATGGAGTCGACCCAAATACGATCGTCACGCCTGCTTTCAGAGCACACCGCGAACAGCTTATGGCCAAGGAAGTGGCCTCTATGCTTGGAAATCCAACAGTAAAGTAGCCATCGGTATTCAACCTGTCAGAATATGGACATTGATCTGATCTGCTACATCGTGGCCTAACGGCTGTCTACCAGACCAAATCTTTGACCACCCGTTCCGCCACTTCTAACATCTTCTCTTCCTGCAAACGCCTTCCAGTCAACTGAAGGCTGATCGGCATTCCATGGACAGCGGCGGGATCGTAGTCTTTTGCGGTCGTCTCGTCGATATCACTGAGAGGCTTGAAGTCCTTCGGCACAGTATCCAATTCTTTGCTTACGTGCAACCCAGTCGGGAACGAGACGGCACTGTAGTCAAGAATGTTGAAAACGCCAGTATAGCCAACGTACTTGAAGTCGCCATTCTTCACTGCTGCATACGGCGTAGTCGGCAACAGGATAGCATCGACGCCACCACTGGCAGCCCACTTGTCGAGATACATCTTGCTCAGGTCGGTGCGCTGTCTCTGCAACTGCCAGAGATCGTAGACACCAAGCTCTGTGGCCGTCTCATAAGCCTCCATCTCCGGACGGAAGGGCTCGTCGGCTGCTTCCAGCACTTTGCGGATACTTTTGCCGCCGTCTGCGAGGAAGAACTTCCCAAGGAGCTCTACTGCTGTCGAGTGTCCTTCAGCGTCCCAATCGACGATCTCGTGGCCACGAGACTTGAGCTGCGCGGCGACTTCTCGTAGAGCTCGAGCAACGGGTGGCGTAGGCTGACAGACGCCATCGTGCCACAGCACTGCAATTTTCAATCGCTCGGGCAGTACGACTGGACGCCAAGGGATCTCTATGCATTTCGGGTCCTTGAGCCAGGGACCGGCACCAACGACGCTCTCAGCAAAGAGTTTGAGATCTGCGACGGACCTGGCCATGGGTCCGTGGACGCTTCCTACAGCCTCCTGGCCAGCCATGCCACTGCGAGCGTCGAAATGCGGGAATCGACCGTACGAAGGACGAATAGTAAAGATGCCTGTCAGGGCTGCTGGGATGCGTAGGGAACCGCCGATGTCTGTGCCAATGCCCAAAGGACTGCCGCACGCTGCGATCAACGCAGACTCACCACCAGATGAGCCGCCAGAAGTGAGTTCTCGGTTACGAGGGTTGACGGTTCTGGCTAGCTATTAGTAATAGAACTGATGTCAGGAATTCAGGTCTCAACTTACCTCCCATAGCAATTGTTGACGGACTCTGCAATCATCATGGCCGTAGGCACGTTGGTCTTCACATATGCAACAGCTCCAAGATCTCTTAGGATTTGCACGATGGTGCTGTCTTTCTGCATCGGCTGTTCTGCCCAAGCACAGAAGCCGGTAGCACTTGTCTTGCCAACAATATTGAAATTGTCTTTGAGGGAAATAGGAAGACCATGTAGCGGACCTATCGTCTTTCCAGTCTCCTTGAAGTGATCGTCCAGCTGTTGTGCCCGCTGGATGGCATCGTCAAACATAGTCACCGTGAGGCAATTCGTCTAGGATAGAGTCAACAAGGTTGCTTCTTGTAACATCGAGGAGCCCAACGAACCAGCTGATGAGCAATCGCGGCTCTCTTGCAGAATGCTCGTGTCACTTCCACAGCCTTCCACTCTCCAGAGGCGATCTCATGAACAATATGTGTTGCAGATGAGGTTGTGATCAATATCTCGCGCTCGGAGAATAGACCTGAGTTGTACGGTACGTCGAGAACATTAGCCTGATCAGCAGGCGGTAGCTTGTTGTCCGGTAGTCGCCATTCAGGCGGTATTGATTCGAGGACCTTCGCCTGCGCTCGTTTCCCAATGTCCTCCCAGGTCATGTTGACTTGATGTTATCGTCTAGCTGCTTTGATTCAAATGAGGCTTGTCCGAGATAAGGATGTGAGGTCTGTGAAATGCAGCACGTGAAATGCGTTTCGTGGTCTATCAGTCGTCAAAAGCAACCTGGAGATTATTATATATTTCTCAAGAAGGCAACTTATGCTGTTTACTGCCTAGGTATCGTCCCACGTCGGCGTAGGACCCCTCGCCTATCAGTTGATAGGCGGGGTCGAGAGACTTAGCTTTGCCGAAGGCTATCAAAACTGGATCGTGACAGCATATTAACATTTGTGCGGAATCTGCCCTCATATAGCATTGACGGTGGTGTTTAGGTTACACAAAAGTTACCGGGCGGTAAATCAGGGGTGTCAGGTATCTCGATGCCCACGGTTCGAGCATTCGGTTATGGGCCGGGAACCTTCACTCGGTGATCTCCACTTGCTGCCCGCCAATGCCCAAGCGTCTTCCCATTGAGACGATCTGATGTACTTCAAGAAGTCACGCTATAATAACTTTGAATTTCAGAAATGACATCGTGGGTCGAGTACAACACGTCTATTGTTGTTACATTCACATACGGATCGGACTACCTCAGCCATACCTGCTTGGACCGCTTTCAAAATCGACTCATCGCGTGAGCCACGTTCAATGCGAAGTGGACGGTAATGGAAGTGGATGACAAAATTCAAAGGTAAGCGGATATTTGAACTCGACGTTATTGGCAATGAGTAAGTTACTGCCTCTGCTTCTTCTTATCCGGCTCGTCATCCTCATCACTCACCTCTGCATAAATCGTCTGGGGCTGAGTCTCCTTCCAAGCATTCGTAAACAACGGGTCATTCTTCGCCTTGTCCGCGTACTTCAACAAAGCTTCACGCGGATCTTCATCCCGTAAGCTGCTAAGCGGGATCTGACTCTTGACGTAGCCTTCATCGGGATTGCCCTTTGCAAATGGTGTTGTCTGCGGAATGTGAGGACGTCTGGGATCTCTGCTCCTGCCAGAAGCTGTGAGACCAACGTTCGGGTGCCGGGCGGCGTAGGATGTGGCAGATGGCTGTGAGCCGCCTGGCAGGATAACGGCGTCGTTGGATATGCCTTGCGAGAGATCGGTGGTGAGGTTGGGGTCGTCATCGATGTGCCGGCGTTTGGGAGCGCGGGACATGACGAAGTTGGCGCCACCAGTAGAGGTATTGGGGCTGTAGAGAACGTGTGTTTCGCCGTTAGCAGATCCCGTTACGATCTGATTGAGCTTCGGATGCCAAAGCGCAGTGATCAAAGCAGATCCAGGCGTGACTGGCGTAACAAGCTCTGGACGCAATGTTGCAGGGTTAAGGATATGCAGGTGTCCGGTCGCCGAACCGGTGATGATGGAGCTCGAGTTCGGCGAGAATCGAATACTCGTGGAAGCATACTGCGAGGATGTCGAAGCATGTGTGATTGTTGCCAGAGGCTGCTTAAATTTGCGAGTGTCCCACGTCTTGATTGTGTCATCACCGCCTCTTGTAACCACCAGTCGCCCATCTGCACTGATATCGATACCACTCGTCCATGTGTTCGGTGTGTGCGCGTCTCTGATCTCAGCCGAAGGCCTGCTGTACGGTCCTTCACCACTCCACATAGACATGGTACCGTCGAGAGCCGTGGCCACCAAAATGTTGTTTCCGCCCTGCATCGGCGAGCCCCATGCTACCGCAGTCATTCGTGATCGTCCGGCTGAGCCAGCAGCTTTTGACTTGTGCACTATGACCTCCTTTTGGGATCGCGGGTTGTTGATGTCCCAAATGCGCAGCGTGCTATCCGTGCCTGCTGTCACGCACAAATTGCGATCTGTAGGGTGCCATGTGCCAGTCGTCACTTCCGAAACGTGACCCTTGGTGTTGTGCATATCCCGCAGATACATGTCACCCTTGACAAAGTTCACTATTGTATCTCCGTCTCTTGACAGTATCCTCGCCTGCGGTAAAGCAGTAGTAGCCAGAATGTGTCCCGCAGAAAGTGGGTTGAAGATGACCTGGTTGACTGGGTGTGTCTGCGAATCCGACGAGCCTTTGGTCTCCGTCGGATCGACCGACTTGAATGCGCGTATCGTAGTCGGGGTCATGGAAGCAAAATCGTGGAACTTGAGGGTACAGTCCATAGAACCTGTGACCAGTCGCCCTCCTGCGGGATCCAGAGTGATTGCTGTGACAGCCTTCTCGTGCGTCTTGAGAAGCATCTCGTGAGATACAGGGAATTCATCTTCGTCGTCGCTATCGTCATCATCATCGTCACTGTCGTCGTCGCTATCCTTTGCTTTGCGCGAAGCAGAGCCAGATCTCGACTCGTCTTGCGCAGGCGCTCGTTTCGTCGCTTCCACTTGCTTCTTCACACTGGCATCCTTTGGCACGTTCTGCGATTGTTTGCCGAAAGACGTCGTGCCCAGGAACTTCTGCAGCTCGTCATTCTGCTCAATCTCCAGGTCTGAGTCGCCGTCCATGGTCGTAAAGTTTGTCGCAAAGCGCAGAGGAGAAGGTGAACAACAAGAAAGCGAGCTTCACTTACAGCTGTCTTTTGCCAGTCACGCGCTTGCGAAACAAATCTGGCTTCACAAGTCTCAGCACACTTTGCAAGAGACTCGAATTAATTGACAAGCAAAGACTGGCAAGCAAACGACTCAAGCTCCCAGCGCACATCGTCACGAGCCTCTTGCGCCGGGCCTCGCTCTTGGCGCTTTCTCCACCGCCGCGGTCCAAGCCTCCACCAACAAGACCTCTCTTTTGATAAGGTAACGTGGAAAAATATGGACCTCCTCCACCACGCTGCCAACCTCTACCATTCCTTCAACCACCTCAGACATTCCTACTTTGAAGCTCAAGACGAAATGACAGACACCGCCTACAACAGAGCCGTTCAGACGGTCGAGTTCTTACGACTCAATCTGCCGTCTGCGCTTGCTAAGCCGAGGGTCGCGATTGTGTGTGGCAGTGGGCTTGGAGGCTTGGTGGCCACTCTGAACGACGATGTTAGAGAGGAGTGGGCGTACAAAGACGTGCCTAATTTTCCTCAAAGCACAGGTGAGTTATCACATGAGAATGAAACTAATGTCACAGGACACGAGCGAAGTGAGTCAGAAAGCTGAGATGTGAATGAATACAGTCGCCGGACATGCAGGCAAGCTTATCTTCGGTACTCTGGGCAAAGAGAAGGTCCCTGTCATGCTTCTAGTTGGAAGAGCGCAGTCAGTAGCCACCGATCTACATAGCCTGCTAAAGAACCATCTCGCTCATTCATTTTCTTCTCAGTTTCTACGAGGGCCACGCCATGGATGCCGTCACCTTTGCCACGAGGGTGTGCAAAGTCATTGGTGTTGAGACTATGCTCCTGACCAACGCGGCTGGCGGTCTGAACCCATCCTACTCTGTCGGTGACATCGTCTGCCTGAACGACCACCTGAACATGGCCGGTCTGGTTGGAATGCACCCTCTCCGTGGCGCCAACGAGGAGGAATTCGGTGTCAGATTCCCACCTCTCTCCGACGCGTACGACTTGCAGCTCCGCCAGCAGGCGCACCAGGCTTGGAAAGACTTGCGAAGCGAGTCACCCAGCGAACGCAAGATGCACGAAGGTGTGTATGCATACGTCTCAGGTCCTACCTACGAGACCAGATCGGAGTGTCGACTCCTGCATGGACTGGGCGCAGATGTTGTCGGTATGAGCACAGTTCCGGAGATCATCGTGGCCAGACATGCCGGTATGAGGGTTCTCGCGTTCAGTTTGGTCACCAACAATGCCGTTCTCGACAAGGTGCCTAGGGGCGACGACCCCAAACTGATTGGCTTGACCAAGCAGCAGCTGGATGAGGCGTTGAGTGTGGGTAAGGCGAACCACGAGGAAGTGCTCGAGGCTGGACAACAGGCTGCACTTGATATGCAGGGGCTGATTCTGCGCATCGTGTCGCAGCTGTAGATAGTCAAGAAGTACAACTCTTGTTTCCAAGCGTTGCGAAGACGTGACATGCTCAGCTTCCGCCCTTCTTGATGCCACCCTTGCGTTGCGCTTTGAGGTCTTTGTAGAAAGCTTTCTTTCCACTGCTCCTCTTGGTCTGCACTTCGCCATACTTCTTCTTGAAACGGCCGTTTTGCTGTTCTCCAGCAAGGACCTCCTCCACGAGAGTACGTTTGCGATCCTTGTTCTGGATTCTGGCAGAGAGATATTCGGTAGGACCCTCGATGATGGTACCAACCTGGCTATACTCAGGTGCTTGCATCTTGCCACCGTCTTTCTTGTAGTGACGATGCGGGTCAAGGACGTTACGCATCTTCAGCAGCTGCAGATCTCGCTTGAGCTCTGGGGTGAGGTCGGTGCGAGGCAGATTGTACCACTGGGTACCAGCAGTCGCTTTCTTTTTCTGAACACAAAGTTAGTTGATGTACAGTATTAGGTTGTTCGTCAAGCAAGGCATTGTGATGGAAGTGTCTCAGAGTAACTATGAAAAAATGAACTCTCAGTTTGGCAGAAGAGCACCAAAACGGTGCCCCGACTCTGCTCGAGGGAAAAATTGGGATATCTTCCTCATAGACATGGTGCAGGATAGTAAAGCGTGGTGGAAACGTACCTCGGCAGCGAGCTTCTTTGCAGTGACCGGATCCTCGACCTTCCTGATGAGGCTACCAGTCTGGCGGTCCTTGTCTTCGACCAGACGAGACTTGTCGGCGTGGGCGACGTGTCCCTTGGTGACCACATATGGCTTCTCGAGAGCACCAGCGTCCATCTTCGGGAAGTTGAACTTCTGAGGTGCCTCGGTCTGGAACATCTTGGACTCCTCCTTCTCGCGCAGGCGAGTGGTGGCTTGGGCGAGCATCTCCTCCATCTGCTCGTCGGTCAGGTCCTCCTGAGGGGGAGCCATCTTGGACACGACCTCGATCGCGTCGGATGCCATGCTTGTTCGAAATGCCGGAATCCGAAGAAGCTGGCAGATGGAGAGGGAAGAGAAGGAGATGCGTGGTGGTGCATGCGGCGCAAATAAAAGATTCCGAGACTTGCTAGCGCGAGAGCAGCCGAGCAAAAGAGGCTAGCGCGGCGGGCGGGCTCGAGTGCCGCTACCAGCGCGCTTGAGGCATCGTCATTGTTGGCGAGCTGTCCTACAGCGTGAATATTGATTGTCTACCTTATCCTTTCTCCATTGTATATTCTGACCTATTCCTGTACATACCTACCATCTCACGTCTTTAAGCATATCTGCGCAGCCGATCTCTTACATTCCAACGATCGGCAACGACCATGGCGCCTAACGTGTCCTACGCAAAGACCACCTTGCCCTTTCCCATCTTCGCGGCCGAGTTCGATCCCTACAACCGTGGTTATCTGGTGGTAGGCGGTGGTGGAGGGGAGGGTCGCAGCGGTGTACCTAATCAAATAGTCAGTACCTTCTTCCTAAGACATGACATCTACAATTGTGTCTAAACGCGTGTGCAGGCGGTGCTTGACGTCTCCAATCGCTCGTCTATATCCACGGTCGCCGATGTCGATCTCTCTCGCGACCAGGACTCAGTACAGTCTCTCTCCAGTCTTGCTACTTCGGATGGCCTCATTACCTTTGCCGGCATCAATGATTCCCAAGAGAACCAGAACGCGGGCAGAAACGAACACTTCCGCTCTTTCGAGATCAAGTACCCTCCTCGCAAGAAGCTGAAGACTGAAGAGGAAGAGAAGGGACACGTGAGCGCTCTTGGTAAGAACAGTCTTTTCACACCCACACCATCTGCAAAGAGCGAAACATACCAGCGTCTGCTGCGTCTGTCTCCAGCTTTGAAACGTGCCAATGGAGGAAAGCGAATCGGAGCTATCGCAACTGGTCTTGCCAAGAAATCGGAGCTCGTAGTCTTCAATGCCACAACATCAACACCTGGCTCAGAGGATATCATCACACGCATTGTGCCAGACGGAGGCGTTGAAGTGGCGGATCTCGATATTTCCACGCCCGGCGTAAACGAGTTCAGCTTGGCCTACTGCACAGATTACGACATCTACGAGCAGACTTACCAATATGATTTCACCAAGAAACAGGTGCAGAAGACGCCTAAGGGACCTCGTCGCATCCACCAGATGCCAGCTCCTGATGTTGCCGAACGCACAGCGTCACGGCCCAAGTTCAGAGGCTTACGCTTCCTGGATTCTCAGAATGTGATCGCGTTGCTCAACAAGCCTGGTAGGAAGGGTGCTGAGCTCCGTGTCTATCACCTTTACCCCACCGGTCCTGCAGCCACGGTCCTCCAAATGAACTTACCTTCGCACATCAAGCAGGCTGTCAGCCTGGATGTCTGTGCTCTCGACACTGATAAGAAGGGCAACCGACAAATTGTCGTTGCTGTTGCTGGACAAGACATCAGCATTGTTGTGTACACGATCAACTATACTCGCAACACCGACACTTTCAGCCGATTCCGATCATTCCAGAGCTTCAAAAATGTTCACCCACAGCAAATGACCAAATTGTGTCTCTCGCCATTCCACTCACCGGTGCGTGCGCCAGACCCCGATGAGGCATCGGAAACAGAGAAGAAAGCAGAGACGCCTGTCCCAATCCACCCAGGACCTCAATATATTCGTCTCGCTTCCGTCAGCTATGGCAACACTGTTGTCGTCGACACCTTCCCTCTGAGCCCTCTGGATCCAAAGGACAAAGACTCGCGTTACGTCCTGTCAAGCCCATCAGACGAACGCTTCCAGCGGGCCATGTACATTTACTTCGCATTCGCCATCCCTCTCCTACTTGCATACTTGGTGCACTGGATCATGCACCCCGAAGACTCAGCTATTGTAACAGTGCTCAACAAACTACCTGCGCCAGTTCGTGGGTATCTGGGTAAACCAGCAGCTACAGCCGTGCAGAGTTTCGGCAACGAAGTCCATAGCACTGCCGCATCAGTTGTAGCGAGCGACATTCCCACGGCTGTTCCTGGACAACAGACCCTCCAAGACTTGCTGTCAGTACCCGGCAGCGAGAACAATGCCGTGGTCGTGCGCCACGATCCGGCCAACACCGGAGTGGCACTAGACGTGCATCCAGACAAGCAAGCTTTGCTTGCAGAGCACGCGGAGGCAAAGCACTGGCACGAGCTGAGTGACGAGCACAAAGCGGAGTGGAAGAGGAAGCTTGTAGCAGCCGGCGTGTGGGCCGAAGGCGAGGGTGAGAAGATTCTCAAGGGTGTCATGTTCTCTACGTACGCTGGGTTTGTCGGACAAGCCGCAGGCGAGATCTTGCGTGAGCTCTGAGGGACTCCTTCAACAAAGCCGGCGAAGTCTTCTAGCAGAAAATAAAATTTCGGTCATGATTAACTAAGAAGACCTCTATCGAATCTTTGTACTTCAATTGTTTTACCCCCTATCATCTTCCAATCCCCGGCCTACGTCGCCCCTCAGAAATCATGGTCATTCCCCAATCCGGTGCAAATGCAGTCAACCCGCCGAAACACCCTCTTGAACTCGCCCTTTCCAGACATGGGAATCTTTTGCTGTGTATTAAACAAAACGCAGTACGCCTGCCAATCAAGAAATGGGACGAAAATCACCCTCAACGCTGCATTGCGCGGACAGACGCTCGTTTTAAGCATGCCCATTCGCGCCCGCCATGCTGTCGCCGCCACCCAAGTACCTCTCCATAAATTGCACATAGTCATACTTGGGTAGGTCGCGGTCCTCCTTAAGGTCCGGACCCTTGTGCGCGGGCATGCTCGACATCAACTGCTGCACGATCTCTTCGGGAATCAGACTGTGCGTCAGGTCGAGCTCGGTGACGTAAGGTTTGCCATCAGCGACCTCGCGGAAGGATTCAAAGACTTGCTCGGCGGTGTTCTGGTCCTCGGTGACGTCGACCATGAAGCGGATGAACTGCTCGAAGCTGACGCTGCCGCCGCGGCTGCCGGCAACTTCGACGAAGCGCTCGTGCATTTCGTCTTCGTCGTACACGAGGCCGAGCGAGGCGAGGGCGGCGCTGAATTCGAGTTCTTGCAAGCTGTTGGACACGTCGCGGTCGAAGTGGCGGAAGACGGACTCGAACTCTTCTAGCTGCATAGGCGTGAGGTTGGTCATGTCGCGGGCCACCATTTGGTTTTCGAGGAAGACGAGTTTCTTCTGTACGGACGAGCGGACGAGAGAGAGCTCGTAGACGAGTTCTTCGTAGGTGTATGTGGTGTAGTCGTTCTCTTCGATGTTGGCCTGCTCGCATTGCTTGTCAAGTTTGGCGATGACTTCGAGGTATTGATCTAGAGGCGGGAGGTGCTGAGATATTTGCTGGGTGTGGTTGAGCTGATCTTCAACGTCGCCTTCAAGGCCAGAAATGCTCATGCTGATTGTGCTAAGGGCTAGAGCAAAGTCGTTAGCCTTGTCTGCGAATGTGCGGCGCAGATTGTTCTTGATGTCGCGAATTGTGTTGTTGATGACCTGACTACGTTCCCGCTCTGAGTCCATCAGGCCATGCCAGGCCTTGTCTAGCGCGTCCAGGCTTAGCTCTGCAGGAGGTTCATATGGGCTTAGGCGATAGGTGCTGAGCTTGGTCTTAATGTTGCCGAGCAAGCCTGCAAGGTCACTCTTCTCGGCGATTTTTGTCCGCTTGTCTTTCAACTTGTAGCTCGTAAATTGCTCCAGTTGTGCCTTCGCATCAACATACGTCCCATCGAACTCGGCGTCTTGCCACTGCTGCTTCTTCTCCGCAATCGATGCCAACAGGGCCCTCATCCTACGTTCATAGTTGTTCTGCATTTCCCACGCTCCTTGCATGTTGGTGACGAATTTCTCCACTCTCCTGCCAGCGTTTTCAACCTTTTCCATGTGTGAGAAAGCGTGGAACCAGTAAGCAATGTATGTCATGAGCGATCTTTCGTCAGGCTTCGCAACGTCGCAAACGTCCTCTACATCGAGCAAGTCCGGGATGCCAATCTCCTTCGATGCGATGTCGAATGCCAGCTGCATGTTTCCGCGGTGATCACTCTTGTCCAGGCTGTCGTAGTCCATCAAGTCGGGTCTGTGAATATCCAGCAAAGCACAGAATGCCAGTCCATTGTTCCAACTGGCCGAAAAATCCGTTACCGACACCTCGCTGTAGCACGCCGTTTTCCTTTGACACCATAATAGCAGACCCTCTCTTGCGCTCAAACCCTGGTCGTTGATGTCGTTGATCGTGAATCGCAGAATCAGCGTCCATATGAGCCCTAGAATAATCTTCCGATTGCCGTCGACAATATCCTCCGCGCCGATATTCGTAAGCTGGATCTTCCGCCCTTTGATATAATCCAGCGCTATATTGGCGTTCTCGAAGCGCTGCACGCGCAGCTTAGGTTTGGCGGCATAGCGGCCGAGTGAGTCCTGGGAGAGGATCTCGAGGAGGTGAATGAGGATTGTACCGTCGGAGACGTCCCGCACGAGGTCGTCAACGTGCACGCCGCGAACGGCTAATTTGCTGTTCAGCCTGCGGTACGACGTTAGCTCTGAGCCATATCCACAAGCGATGTTCACGCGCGTCTGCGGTAGCAGCAGAGCATACGCACCATTTACCAAAGGTCTTCTCCTGCACCTTGATCCAGCTCTGCTCGAGCACGGCCATGGCCAACTCTCATGCAAGGCTGGCGGTGTCCGTCAGCGGGCTCCTCTTGGAGGTTGTTTGCCCTCGGCTGGTCCTTTACTCGCTGCTCCTTGGGCGGCTTGAATCAATTTCCTTTAATCAGTTCGATCCAGATATGGCAAACAAACAATAATGACATCAAACAATAAGCGTGTATCGTGATGTTTGCGTTGGACCCCCCTGATCAAGATCAACAGAAGTGGGCTGGCGATATGTAGCCGACCGAACTTGACTTTCCGGCCCGCCAAAACATGGAGTTGCCCGCCTGGCAACTGGCAAGGGTCTCCCTTGTGCCAATCAAGCTTTCGAGCACATGTGAAGTGAGTATTTACCCTAAATTGAATGTTGTTTCACGTCATTGATGTGCGCCGATATACGACGTGATCGTTAAGATGTCTCATATATACGCCGTCACACGTGCTAGCTGCTTCTTGTTGACTGCGAACCTGGCTGCTGGGACTTGTGTCTATCAAAATGTGGATACCTAAGGTACCGAGCACCAGACCGTTTACCACTGAAGTAGGACACACACATGCTACCTGCTACAGCAGAACAATACCTCGGCTTGTGACGATCACTTTACCAGAAAAAAATGTGAGGAATTGGACACGAGTGTAGCTTGTTCGACAAAGGTTTGTACAGTTCAATTCCTCCTTCGCCATCATCTACATCATTTCCCATAGTAGTCTCATAACACGGTGTAAGCGATTTGCAAATACACCGCCGAACGAATCATACATCGCACGCATGTTTCAACTTTTTTAAATCCACGAAGCCGCCTCCTCGCCCTCCAGCAAAGGCCTTTGCGACTTCTCCGAGGGTATTCTTGACATTCTGCTTGTACCAATAGAAGCTCCTCTCCCCCTCTGAACCACACGTCCCGCCTGCAGGATCGCGCGATTGGAGAGAGTGCTTGGTTTGCGCATGATGTCACATGCTGGCATCAGTCGTGCTGAATGAGGCACGAATGCCGGTTCTGGCAGCACGACCGCTTCGGCGCTGCTACGAGCGGTGTCACTGTGCGTTAGCTCTGGTACACTGTTCAGTGAAGCGATGGACGAGTGTCCGTTGTCACTGCTGGGAGCTGGCAGGCGAATGCCGCTCTCATATGATGCACAAGAGCTAGATTTTTTGTGTCCAGAGCTACCTGTGCTAGAAGCGTTGTCGCTAATGCTCCCCACAGAGGTGCTAAGGGTCGAGATCTCGGGACCGAATATAACGTCTTTGCCACGGACAAGCTCTTCTTGGGTTGATTGATCACATGTTTCGTGGTCCGGTCCTTCAGGTATGGTCGACGTGGACCTCGCGTATTGGAAGCCTCGGTGGCCGACTATTGAGAAACGTCGCCGTTGCGTAGGGCTTGTGGTGTTTGCTGATGTAGGAACCAAGACGGTAGATCTCCTCGATCCATTACTAGGTGGCAGGAACTTGGAGAGTCGAAGAACTCCATCAACATCTTCGTCGGTCTCGTCCCAGTGGAAGTTGCATGTCGACTCTGCTTCCTGTTCATAGCAAAAATCGACATATTCCTCCCAAGACTCCTCGCAAAACTCCATCATAGACATTCGCTCGTTTGGGGGAGACCACGGGCCAGCATTGGTCGAACGAGCGTGTTGAGAAGATCTCCGAGAATCCGGGATGGAGGAAGTCTCACCCGAGGAACTACAAGATAGCTGAGAGTCCAGAGTCATACGTTTAGATTCCCGTTTCGAGGCGGCGCGCTGCGGCAGAGCAGGCAATGGCTGCTGGGCGCGGTACTTTACTTCTGAAGGCGAGCGATGTTGAGTTTGTGCTGCGACTGGAGGTATAGCTTCCGAGTCGGTTGGGATGTTCGGGTTGTTCATCGAGAGTCGGACCACTTGGCTCATCGACGAAGGACTACGTTGAACGCCAGGTCCAGTCTGATACGAGGCTGCTCGTGGGCGGCCACCAGTGGCAAGCATTGGAGGTCGTCCTTGTGTGACATCGACTGACCGACTGACTGAATGTTGGGGTCCAGATCCAGGTTGCGGTAGACAAGGTGTTGTTGGGCGAGAGCTGACGGCACCAGCAGGAATGCTGTTAGTTGGGATCTGGATCTGACCCTTCTCGTTGACAGTAGGAAGGCCAGGCACGTGTCTGCGCCTTGTGGAGCTCAAGTGCTGGAAGTTGAATGGTTGTGAGATGGTTTGCTTCCTGATGTGGCTTTGGTCTTGTAGTACGTTAGTCTCTGAGCGCCAAGATTCCTTGCGGCAGTTGACAAGTAACGTACAATCTTCGTCTGACTCGAAGTACTTGGGTGCATTTTCCGTATCGGACACATCCTCATCGCGACCAGACTTTCGACTTGACCGTTTGCGCCGGCCGAACAACGAGCTTCGCTTGCCCAAGGTTGGATCTGTGTGACTTCTCTCCATTGCACCTGTTGATAATGATGGTCGGGAACTTGGTTCACATGTTGAAACACTGCGGTGTGTCGACCGCGAGGGATCCAGGTCAATTGTATCGAGGTCGACAGGAGCACCGTTGCGAGACCCGGGTCGCGAGAAGATTGAGTTCCGTTTCATCAGGCCGTTGGCTTTGGCGGTCTGGTAGAACTGACCAGGCGCTTGAGCAACAGCAGCTATGGACTGCTGAAACGATGATTGTGACATGGCCGTTGCGAGCTAGTTATGCCTCGGATGGTGAAGTCGGGGTGCCAATTGGGCATTCCTTCGCGCGAGTCGCTTGCAGTAGTCCCAGATTTCGGTGATTAATGATTCAGGGAGGAAAGCAGGGCCCCAGGGAGCTGCGAGAGGGCTTATGATGATACGAGAATCGGGCGACGAAATGCAACGGATCGTTTTACAGCGCGCGACCAGGAAACGAGGCGAGATGAAGTGCAGGGCCGCAAAACGATTGATAGCATTGACTGTGTGCACACCCTGCCGGCAGCGACAGGACACACAGGGCCTGCGCTCAGCCCATGGTCGGGCTGCTGGAGGCTGTGAGACGGCATGATCCCAGTAGGAGACACGGTAGCGTCGGTGGTGGATGCAGGAACAGAGCTAGACTTCCGTGAAACATGGTACGCCCGGTTCTCTACACACAACAGGCAGGCGGGGAGGTGGGTGCAGCCCACGCGTGGCACGCAATGCGGTCGGGCCACCCGTGCACAGCTGAGCTGGTGACGAGCGCCCACCGGGCTCCGTCCGGCGCTTATGCAGCGCGGGCTTTGTGTGCCTGTTCCTGGCATTTGTCGGCAGGCCGGCTGCTGCCGTGATGACACGCCGCCCGATTTGGACCTCAGAGGCGCAGATTGCGGCGTTGCTTGCGGACGATCCTCACGCTGGTGGTATACGAGTCGCCCCTGAGCAGCAACGAGACCAGGGCGGCCAGGAGGTGGCCGTTGGCGGTGGTATGCGCTGCGCTGCGCTGCGCTCTCACGCTGGCCAGCACCAGACAACCACTGCCGAGGGGGGCGAGAGGCGGCCGGAGATGTGCCAGCGGCGCCCAAGTGCCAGCGACGCCCACCGATATCGTAGAAACATTGAACGCACGGGGCCCGGCCTGACGCAAGAGCAAGAGCGCGGTGTCGAGGCTGGCTGGCTGCTCATGTGCCCGCATCCACACTTGTGGCCCACGAGAGACACACGCGTTCTCCGCTCCACGTTGACGCTACCGCCATTGAAACCACCCCTGTCGCGCACACGAGCAGGAGAGCTGCTGCTCGGAGCTTTGAACCACTGGCTGGCGAAAGCACGGTAGCAGACACCGTCGCGGTCGGCAGTGCGCGCGAGCGTTCATGACGAGTCGAGCGAGCAGAACCACTCAGAACTGCTGAAGGGTTCCCGTCGCAGATCCTCTTGTCGCAATCTCCACGACGGCTCCGATGGCTCAACGCTGCGCACGCATAGCGCACGTGAAAGGCACATGGGTATCTAGATATCTCCACGCGCGCCACGCTGATCCAATATATTGACTCAACATGTCAAGTAGCAGGTGGAGGGCGCTCGGCCAGACACGCAGGGCAGATACGCTTTGCTGCACAACACACGGTGGCTTTTTTAGCTGGTGACAAAATGGATAAGACTGTTCGTTGCAGTAGTCCGAACTGCGGAACTACGGTTCTCGGCGGCTTGTAGGGTAGGCCCTCAACTCCACACGGGCGAAACGAACGGCCCACCGCACGAATGAACTCTTTTCGCAGCAGCAGCCAATCGCAGTTTTCTGAGCCGTAGGCCCAACTGTCTCAAAGTGGGAATCGCAAGAAATCTTTTCCCTTCCAAACTCGATCCAGACGAGCCAGAACACGTAAAAAACGGATCCAGCACGTTGGGACAACGCGCAAACATATAGACTTTGGTTCGTAATGGAGTCCAGCATCTCCACTGTGATGTGACCTGCTGCGTCGTCGAACCTTTGAATCGGGCATCTCGCTCGGCTTCTGATGCTAGAATCGCGCTGGAAACATGCTGACTGTGCTAGCTTGGAAGGCTTGCCGCATGTCAACGGCGTGTACATGTATACTTCATGCAGCTGGCGATTCATGCATGCTTCCTTAACGGCTGCTGTAGGGCTTCCTGCGCTGAAATAGACACAAGAGTCGCTGTGGTCGCAGGTGCTGTCGCACGACGAGGAGGTAGTGATCGAGCATCGTATTATTGCTGATCCCACCTGCGGTGTGACCTCAGCATCCCATCTTGTCTTCGCGTCCGCGAAAGTTGCACAAGTAGCCGCTGGCGCGACACACGATTTTGCTCGTGTGCACTAATGCCAGATGTCTCAGTCCCTTTTTCTCTGAAGAAAAGCCGTCGGAAGTTGTTGATTGGTCGCGGTTCATCTTTGGCGGACTATGAGATCGGCGACGGTGGGATTTTCAACCACGGATCGTCGTCTTCACGGCATTCGACTAACTACCACACTCCGGGAGAATTATGTTTTTGAAAGGGACCTTCTGGTCCTCTGGAACTCGTATGCATTCGTCCATGTATTTGTGTACGTTGTTACCATTGGTACGTGTACCATCTTCTCCATTTGGGGAATAGGTTGATGGGCGCCCTCGTCGCAGATGCGCTTCGCCTAACATGAAAGCCTTGGGCGGCACAACATGTGTTGGTACTCCAAGTCCTAGTGATGATCAGGCACGGCGGCTCACTGCTGGCCTGAGCTGGCGACCCTAGCAAGAGATGTAACAGTATCTCATATGGGGCGAACGGCATGCTGTGCGGGTGAGAAGCATCAATCCTTCCAAACCGGGTGAACTTCTGGGGATTGGTGACTTGTAGGGTCCTACTCGTTGCGAGACAATCGTGCGACAGACGCTGGCCATCCCACTGGGACCGACGTCTAGGCCACCAAGCTCTTTCGCGGTCATGTGTGTCGTGCCAACTTTATCTTGTGGTGTTCCTAATCAATGTTGTTGGGCAAGAACCTGGCTTGCATCCAGTCTGCTGCTGGCGCTGCTGCTGCTGCTGTGATGCCCCAGGCAAGTCAAATTGATTGCGATCAAGCACGCTTCCCTGCGCCGGCCGTGGCTGCAACGTCCCATCCGACATAAATCCAAAGCCACAACATTCGCGGCCAACAAACAATACACGTACATGTACTTCACCAGAGGAGGATGAACCAATTCTTGTCTTCAATGTTCATTTCTCCACTGTGTTCTCTACACCAAAGGGTTAGGGTCGCTTCAACCAGCTCGCCTGCAAGTGAATATGCACGTCGTTCAACCTGGTACACGTAACAGCCGCAAATACATACGTGCATGTATGCAGCTCCGTTCCAACTATAAATTCTCATATGGTTGGCACAGTATCGCTAAGTACCGAACGACATGATCAGCCGTGCATGCAGTATCCCTGCTGGTGAGTAATGAACTCGGAACCCGGGATCCAGCCTTCCCATGCACGTTCAATATAGCAAGTGTCGTTCTGATCAGATGTCAGGTTGACGGAATCTGGCCATGTCTAATGCCGGTACATCTGCATGCCTAAAACTAATGATAGTAAACGAGAAACAGCAATACACGACACGTCATAACAAAGCTCTGTAAGTCATCACCCTCGAGCTTAGAGTTCTGTTCTATTGAGTAGTATTTCAACTTACCTATTAGCAAGCGTCAGCAGCGGCTGGCATTGTCGGAGCGTTGGAGTACCAGAGAACTTGTTGTTCGCTCTTGATATATCACTGTGCCATGTGTGTATGGAGTTCGGAGACAATGATTTAATGTTTCTTGGATCAACTTCACGTTGAAGCTGGCTCGGACCACATTGGAGGGGTGACATCAATCTACCAGCTATCAGATCAACAACGCTCAAACAAGATGCGCATGTAGAGTGTAACTTGCCCGTGACAGCATAAGGTATATCGCACAACAATAAAACAGCGACAACTCGATCCGCGGGGCGAACCACAGCATGCTCTCAAGCCCAATATAGACCGCAACCAAGTCTCTCTGCATTTACTCCCTGCGAAACATACCAACCATGTCTCGCGCGCAACCCGACTCAGCACTCTCACCCACAGACCCCACCGTCGCCGCCTCCTGCCTCGACTTCCTCTTGATCGAGCTTGTGCCGCTTGCGCAACGCATTACCGAGCAATTACACGCGCGCGACCAGGCGCTGCGCAACGAGTACAAGCGCAGCCAGATTTTCCACGACCAACCGCCTCCTTCGACTACCACAGCTGGAGCAGCGGAAGATGGCGATGGCACGGCTACGGTGAAGACGGCTACTTTCACAGACGTGGGATCAGTGGGAGGAGCGCCTACGGACAACACCGCAGCGGGAGGCGTGGATGACGAGACGCGAGATGCGGTGTTCTGGCGGCTAGACGGACTGGGATACAGAGTCGGACAGGGTCTGGTAGAGCGGTAGGTACGCTGCTTCCCGATTTGTGAAGAGAAGAGGCGGACAAAGATACACATCTTGGTCGGAGTGGGAGGATTTCCTGGCTGACAATTACGGTCTATCAACAGCTTCAGCGCCAACCGACCGCGCCCACAAACACCACTAGACAGCATCAAGTTCGTCTGCAAAGACCTCTGGCCTCTGCTTTTCCGCAAGCAGATCGACAACCTGAAGACCAACCACCGCGGCGTCTTCGTGTTGACGGACCAACGCTTCCAGCCTATCAGTCGCGTGAGCGTTGACAGGAAAGCTGGTGTGAAAGCGGCGGAAGAAACATTGAGTCGAGCACAGGCAGTAAGTTTCGAGAGTCCATCGAGACGCGTTGTAGACTGAAGTCAACACTTTGCTGATACACCTCGACAGTATCTCTACTTCCCTTGCGGCATCATTCGAGGTGCCCTGGCGGGACTGGGCATGGATGTTACGGTTCACGCGGATTCGAGTGAGATTCCTGCAGCGACGTTTCAGATCAAGACAAGAGGTGCAAAGGCTTGAGTGTCTCTTAAAGAAGTGTGACTCGCCTGGACGAAGAGGATGGAACATGATACATGACACAGAAGCGGCTTGCGCTGGAGCCATGGTTTAGAAACCATTGCATATTTGACATAGCTAGACGCGGGCAAGTCACAATGCCAGCACAGAAGGGCCGGACGTATGGTCGCGTATTCACAGGGGAAGCATCGAGCTCAAAGTTGAGACGCTCGCGTGGCAGATGAGTGACGCCACAATCCAATCAGATGAACAAAAAGATTTCAGCTTTTCAGTTTTTTCTCATGGCTCGTAGCTACATGCATATACAGCGACTCCGCTGATGTAACTTGAAAATCAGTCAACGCTTCGTATGCTCCCAGCTCAACCCTCTACAGGCCCTCTATGCCGGCGCAATGCTGATTGAACCCGAATCGCTTACTGCGGCGGGTTGGCAACGAACTCGACACCCTTGGCGATGTTGCCCTTGAGGCCGTCGTAGCAAGCCTTGAGGAGCTTCTGCTCGTACTCGTTGGCAGAGCCAACAATGTTGTGAGCCTGCTTGGCGCCCTCAGGGCCGAGCTCGACGGGAACGGAGAAGAAGTCGAGGCCAGTCTCCTTGGCGATGGCATCACCACCAGGGACACCGGGAAGGTAGACGAAGGTGGGCTCGACGATGCCAGACTGGCCGGCGTGAGCCTTGAGGAGCTTCTCGGCGAAACGGAAGCCGGCGTAGGCCATGGAGAGGGTGGCGGAACCGGCACCATCCTTGGCCTTGACGACCTCGTCACCACCGAACTGGACGCGGTTGACGAGAGCGTCAAGTTTGTCCTGGGGAATGTTGACAGCAGGCTTGGCCTGGCTGAAGAGAGGGACAATGGTCTCGCCAGAGTGGCCGCCAATGACGGGGATGACAGTCTTAGCGGGGTCCTTCTCGCCAGAGAAGCTCTGGACGAAGGTCTCGGCGCGAACGACATCGAGAGTGGTGACACCGAAGAGCTTCTGTGCGTTGAACTTGCCAGCCTTCTTGAGGACCTCGGCAGCAATGGGAACGGTGCTGTTCACGGGGTTGGAAATGACGAGGATGAATGCCTCAGGGCAGTGCTCGGCAACACCCTCGATCAGGCCCTTGACGATGCCAGCGTTGATCTTGAAGAGGTCGTCACGGGTCATGCCAGGCTTGCCTGTGTTCTTATGCTTAGCTCCTGCTATTGCTTATATTGGGTACCATGATGGCTGGAGAGGCTTACGAGGAATGCCGGCGGGGATGACAACAATGTCAGCGCCAGTGAAGGCCTTCTTGAGGCCATCGTCGGCAGGGAGGAAACCCTCAATCTGGGCCACAGAGGAGATGTGAGAGAGGTCGGTGGCCACACCGGGAGTGTTGACGACATCGTAGAGCGCGAGCTTGTCGACAAGCGGGCAAGCCTTGAGAAGGAGGGACAGAGGCTGCGAGGAGGTGTAAGTGAATGACTCCCGAGTAGATATAGATCCATGGCTCGCTGCTCACCTGTCCGATACCACCAGCGGCACCAGCGACGACTGTTGTTGGCCTTGGTTAGCAAGCTTTCACAGGAGAGTGACTTTGTCCGTTGGGAACCCCGCACCTGCTTTGACCATGTTGACGGTGTTGTGTGTGGTGTTGTTTGGCTGTGTGAGGGTGTGCGGGTGGCGCGGAGTGAGGTGTGAGGTGTGAGTGAATGAGTGCGCTGGGAGTGTGTTGTGTAAGGAGGACGGAGGAAGGTGCGAGTGGATGGGCGTGAAACTCTCTCTCAACTCAGGCGAGCTGTCTGTTTGTATCACCACTTTCCCACCACGCCAACGCCCGCACGCTGCCCCACCGAGGGGTTCGGCCTCCGCCCGTCGCCCATTTTCGGGGTCTGCCCTTCGAGCGTGGGGAACCGGATCAGAGGCTATCTCGAGAACAACCATGTATATGAGGTATTTACTATACATGTTCGTAGCGCAATCGTTCTTCAAGCCGATGCCTATGCTCGATGCTGCTTTGCAGCATCTCACAGTTCTAACGACGTCAACCGGTCTGCTTCTCGCAGTACTGGTTGTACTCGCCCGCTGTAACGTTATGTTTCGTTGACACAACATATGTATAAGCGGTATTCCACCAAGCAGTAATCATCCTGCACTTTAGGTTTGCTCATCAGGGTTCTTATGTATGCAATGCAATGCTTCTGGACTTTGTATCATGGCTTCAACCAATCGCGCTAATATTGGTTGGACATCGATTTGAACATCACTCAAATAGTACCTCATGAAGACATCATGTTGCGGCTGCACATCTTACAACTGGATCCAATCAACTCAGCAACACGACATCTTTCAACAACACACCGCAGTAATCCGCCGCCGACTCTTGCTAGACATGGACAGCAAGCACCAATCACGCCTGTATTGTCACACCATCGTCGTCCAGCTTGTCCCAGAAGAAACAGGAAAGACTCGGCGGCATCGTCCGATCATAACGATTGCATAATATCGACAAGCGATTAATTATCGTAGAGGCGTATGATCTTTCACATGGGAACTCACAAGCCGCGGTTGCTCGGGGTGGGTGTAGTTGATGGTTGATGGACTGATCAAATCCCGACAACGCCCGGCTGTTGTTCGCAGCCGCGGCGACACGACGAGAAGCACCCGGAACATGGCTATGGAAAGGATATCGATTTGCGAGGATGAAATAGACCATGTGGTGCGCTGATCGCGAGATCGAAGCGTCTCGTGAAAATAAATATGAGCCGTCTTCCGGCCCAAAGCAATGCTAATGCATTCCTCCCTCGAATGCTTGAGTCTTCAAGACTTATCCAAAAAAGCAGAAATCCCATGGAACGCCGTGGCGGCGATCCGTTATGCTTCAATGTCGTTTCCCATGCATCTGTACAGTGTATGCAAGTCCTCTCTTGTTTCGTGGTCCGTTTATTTTCGTCTTGTGGTTTATTTTGAATTTCCATCTCACTCTGCATCCAGATTCAAGATGCTTTCATCTTCCGACTGAAGCATGCGTGGCAAGTAGAACTTCATGTTTTCGTAGACAAGGAAAGTTACGCAGGTCGATGGCAGGACTCTGACTAGATTAGGTCCGAGTCTGCGAGGAGATGTTAGTGAGAACCAAATTGCCAAATGGAGACGACCAAACATACCCTTTGTAGAAGCCCGCCACACCCTCATGCTTCCAGACTTGCTTGACCACGTCCATAGCACCCTTATACCTAGCTTTCGCATCGTATGTCTGTAGTCGTGCCCGTACGACTTGGTATGGATATGTGATACTGCCTGCAAACATCTTGCTCACAGCGCTTAGCTGCAGGTAATCCCAGTTCGTCAGACCCTTCTTGCCGCCTGTACGTGACATGCCCCAGTGATTCTTTAGGTTTTCATAGGCCATGAATTGTATAGCGCCATGGCTCACACCGAACAGCGAGGGTAGAAGACCGCGATAAAATCCCTTGATACCTTCCGTCTGGTAGAGTTCGTAGGTTCCGTGTGCGATCGAGCGATATGCGCCGGGCGAGTTGCGCGCAGTTGATAGCATGCGTGTTTTGATCACCCATATTGGGTTTGTGACGACTGCAGTAAGAATACCACTGGCTCCTGACGCAAGGAAATAATCGCCCGAGCGAAGGTTGTCCTCTCCATGTGCTCCTCTTGCCGACGAGATAAGATCCTTTACATTGGTGTACCACATGAAATACATTCCCCAGCTGACACTGTTTCCGACCATGTTCGGCATCAGACCCCGGTAGAAGCTGCGGACGACTTGCGCCGAATCCCTAACAGCGCCATGTCCGCGAATACCCTCATGCCAGGCCTCATTTGTAATCTGGCGAACGACTCGCCAGGTGCTTCCGGCGCGAACTCTGGAGTTCTGTTCGATTTGCAGGCGTGTCTTCACGACATCGAAAGGGTGGACGGCCAGGGTCGAGACGACTCCGGCGGTAAAGCCAGCAGCCGACTCCACCAGAGAGGGTGTAAGGTAGACGGTCGGCTGCCTGCCTTCGAGTGGAGGATACACTCGAGGCATCACTGTGGCAGAGGCGGAGGGCGGAATTGTGGCGATGGTGTCGTAGGTCCTGGTGTTATCATATCTGGATCGCCCGGGGCATTATCTAATCTTGGAGTCTGGGCGCAAGCGTAATCCTGCCTACCAGGAGCTCTGTCTCAGACCGACAAATTGCGGCGGCAGCTGTTTATGCACGCCTCCAGCTTGTGATATCGTCTCGGCTTTCCGGGGGAACGGCTCGGGCGTGGGGTAGCGCCAAACCATGTGTCACGTTGATCTGCCTGTCTACCCTTAACCTTGTAACACCATCTTGCAGCATTGGAGACTACAGGATATTCCGATTTTTCGCATGTACATGTATGTTCATGTAGTATACTAGGTGAAATGGAGAAAAGTGATGCCGTGCTAAGTTATTCACATGGAATTGTGTAAGCTGAATGCACCAATCCTTAATAACCCATTTCTCAAGCAAAGGAGCAAGTTTGACCTCATGTGCGTGATGTTTATGATTGAAATCTTAAACAATCATACCTGGATCGAGTCCAGGCTAAGTACACATAACAACCAATGCTGATCGAATCTTAGGAGCTCGTGAAGAGGCTGGATTTTACATGCACCATCTACTACATAATCATGGGCTTTGCGGGTTCTGTGCGAGCGATTGCGGGTTTTGCGGGTTTTGATGATTTGACCTGTATAAGCCGTATAAAATGAGCAGATGCACCCGAGAAGTACACCAACCGATTCGAACGTATACGATCTTGACAATACAACTACCCTTCCATCTCCGAAACCATGCCTGCACCATCAGACATCCTTCAATTTATGCAAGGCCAGCTATTCCAAACGCCCCAGCTACCAAATGTCGACTTCAGTGGCAAGACTGTGGTTGTGACGGGCGCCAACTCAGGTCTCGGCCTCGAATGTGCCAAACACTTGTATGCTAAGAAGTTACCCGAAGCAGCATTCCAAGCTTACGCCCAAGCAGGTTCCGTCTCAATGTTTCGACTCTGGTCCTCGGTTGCCGCGATGTTGCGAAGGGAGAAGCAGCCAAGAAAGAAATCGTCGGTCGTCGAAACGGCGCTGAAAGAGTCCTGGTATGGCAAATTGACATGGCCGATTATCACTCAGTCAAGATGTTCAGCCAAAAAGTCGTGAACGACCTTGGTCGCCTTGATGCCTTACTTGCCAATGCTGGCATCTCGACAAATCAGTTCGTACGAGCAGAAGGCCTGGAGCAGACTTTGACAATGAATGTCGTGTCGACGTTCCTACTCTCTCGACTTTGCTTGCCGGCACTCGAGCGAACGGCGAAATCTGATGGGTCACCGACACACCTCACGATCGTCGGATCGAACGTTCACGCCTTTGCGGATCCCTCTCAGATCACGACTATTCCCAACGGCGAAGTAATCTCGACACTCAGCAATGAGAAGCAAGCGGACATGAGTAGCAGGTACTTCCTCAGCAAGCTACTGGTCCAGCTATGCGCGCAAGAATTGGCGACTCGGGTTCCGAAGTTGAACTCTTGGAGTGATTTGCCGAGCGTCATTGTTAACTGCCCGAGTCCAGGTTGGTGCAAGACACCTCTGTTTCGCCAGGACGACGGAGGTGCGATCGGCCGTAACATGCTGAGACTCATCGGAAGGACTGCTGAAGTTGGTGCTCGAACTCTCGTCTCAGCCATCAGTGCTGGTCCAGAAACTCATGGCCAGTACTTGAGCGAATCTCGAGTCAAGAATGCTTCTCTCTGGACCAGGAGCAAAGAGGGCGAGAAGACGCAGAAGAAAGTCTGGAACGAAGTGGAGGGTATTCTTGACATTATAATCCACTAGTGAGGTGCAGCTTGCCTTGGTAATTAGAGATCGAATCCGTTATGCTCAATATCGTGGATCAGTGAAGCCCAGTCACACCATCCCAAGTCGCTGTCGGCTCCGTACTCGTCCGTGATAGCGCCACTGAAGTTGTTCTCAGCTTCCATGAATGCGTGATCTTCCAGTCGTGGCTCTGATGAAGGAGCTTCGACAAAGCTGAGGATACCGCCTTCGCCATGATTTATCTGACAGTCATTAGGTCCACCATAGGCAATATTTGCATCATGTTGTGTATTGGCAAGGCGTGTTCGATCGGCGCGCGCTTTGTGCATAAGCCTCTTGATTGGCAGCCACAGCAATCCGGAAGCACTATCTGCAACTATGCTAGCATAGTCGTCAAACGATCGTTCCGCGACAGGCCACGCATAATGCCCTGGATCCGAATGGCAAAGCTCCACGAGCACTACGGCCAGTGCATACCATTTCACCCACTTGAACCACGCCCATTGCGCAAATTGAGCCCACGAACGCTTTGATTGTGAGCGTTCAAGCACACTTACAGCCGTCCTGAGTAGCTCGTGCCTGTTAAAGTGGCCCTTGTTGAGCTCTTTTTGGCCTGGGTCTTGATGGTGTAAAGGTCTGTGGATCAGCAATCGCATTGCCACTAGACTTTCTTGCGCCACTGCGACAGTAAATGAAGCTATGGGTGTTGAAAACGTGTCGAGTTGCGCTTGCAACTGGTTTACATGGTTCTCGAAATCTGCGAGAGTGGCAATCTGTTGGGTCCTTGCAACTCTTGGATCCTTTTCCGAAGCTGCAATGCCAAGTTCCATAAGTTTCCTCTGGCACATACCGGCACGGTAAGTAAGCAGACTGAAAGACATGTCGGTGAAACGGTCTTGCGGAACGTACGTACACATGGAATGCGTAGGAATATCAGCGTCGTCGAGATTAAGGGGCCATGCTGCAAATTGGCCTGATCCCAGTAATGGGCGCGAGCCTCTATCAAAAGCAGACTGCAAGTCAATGACGCCTAGACCGAACCAGAGCCTGTGGCGGAGCTCTCTTTCCACTAGAGAGAGCTGTGAGAAACGATCCTTGCTCCCAAGATCCTGTCTACTGGCCAGTCGTACAGCTACAGAGATCAATGTCCATTGCTGTGCATTCGCCTCGCAGGCACGCAGACCTGCCTGCCGAGAATTAGCACAATTGAAAGGATCGAAAAAGTGTGAATGATGCTGCTCAACTCACAAGGTATATCACAAATGCCTGCAGAACCATAAAGCTTGTAGTCGTCAGCAAACCAGCATCAACGAAGGCTTGCTCAGCGCGCTGGCGATACTGGGCTAGAATAGTTGTGCGTCCCTCTAACTCATGATCCTGAAGCGAGCAGACACTGGTGAAGTAAATTGCGGATCTCAGAGCCCTGACACCGACATCTTCCGCGGCATTAGCTACCTTGAGTAGGATCAACGCCGATGGCCAATGCAGAACCATGAACAAAGCATGCACCCGCTCGTGATAGACTTTCAGTAAGAAAAAGTGATCCAGATTCGGCAGTAATTCACTGATATTGCCTTCGGCAGATGACTCGAAGAGCATTCTGTTAGGGTCGCAAGAACTTGTTTCTTCGCTTCTAAAGTGAGATGTAGGATCTGCTTCCCGTGGTGATGGAGTGCGTTGCCAGGGCCTTTGCAGATCATTATCGTCATCTGAAGGTCCATCGTGTTCAAGAACACTGCGGATACCCGCGACAGATTCCATCAGCTCGTCCCAGAAGTCAGGTGCAACGAACAATCCCGATGTGTATGCAGTATGTCCGGAGGGATGCTGCGTGGCGGTTTCATGCTAATTGTACGAGTCAGGCCACCAGTCCGTTGACTGGCATGTAGAATCACTTACATTGGCATGTGAGTTAGCTGACTGACTCTGCTGCAGACGTGTGACAATATTCTCAAGATGGTCAATTCGATCTCGAAGAACTTGATCATCAGATGCCTTCGCAAGCCTGGCGGATCGACCTCTCGGTAGTCGTTCGCGCTTGACTGCTATGCATGTCGTGCCGGCTTTCATGCATGCTGAGCAACTCGGTAGTTGCTTGTCGCATCTTGTCTTGCGTCGCGTACAGTTTTGGCAACTCAGCTGCGCCACCATCTTGGACCGTGTGGGTTGGTGTGTAAATTTGCATGTAGACAAATCGAGTCTGGTACCTCTATGCGTGACTTACACAAGCACAGCCGCGGCGATCGTTCTCGTAATGTGAAATGTACATGTCTTTAGCAGTGGTACTGGAGTGATTACTGAGTCTATCGCTTGTTGGTTTCTGGATGGAAGAATGCCTCTGAGAGTGGGGTAGCACCCTATGACGATCGCGAGAGAGTCGATTTTCCATTTGAAACGCCGTGTGAGCACAACTAATATGTCAATTTATGACCAGCTTCTCAAGCAGCTGGTGTTATTCAGACGTTGTCCTTTCTATCTTGAGCCCACGTTAATTGATCTTCGAGCATTTGCTCCATGATTCTGAGGCCAAGAATAATGGCTAGTGCATGGTAAAGCATGGGCGCTTGCCAATTGATCGCGGAAGTGAGTGCTCAAGATCCAACCTCGCATAAACAGATTTTTGCGTGGCCACTCCCAGAATGCCATCTCAATCGCAGCCCTGCGCTGCCAATGGACTTAGTGAGACGTGATATGCTGCGTATGGGTAAATATTGACATTCCGTCCATAATACATACAACCGTATTCGGTGGCATTTCTGCTCTCGGCATGCTTTTCTCCTCCTCTAAGCCTCTGCCTGAACCATCTTGAACGTGTCTTCCGACACCCCGCGAACGAAGTACTCCCAAACGCCGCGCCTATGCACTATACAGGCTGCGCCTCCCAGCGCCTTCCATTCTCTAGTGGTGCTCCTCGCCGTGGTGATCATGGTGGCCGTGGTCGGCAATGAGTTTGTCGTATGCGACGTAGACTGCGAATGCTCCGAGTGCGATGCCGAAGCCGGGGAATGAGCCCTTGAAGCGGTTGCCACGGCTGAAGGGGCCGGTGTACCTCCAGGCCTCACTGCATTGTATCAGTATCCTATGCTGCTAAACTCGTGGAAGGTCCCTGTGGAAGCCGAGTCGAGACGTACGCTCTTGCCCATGGGTCGTTTGCAGGCTGGCCGGCGGCTGCGGCGAACTTTTGCGGATCGAAACCGGTGAGGTTGGGTCTGGGAGCCATTGTGTTGTCTGGGTAGAGGGTCAGAGTGCGCGACGGCGTGTGTGTATGGCTCGCTCGCTCGTACCTGGAGTCTCAATGGCGCGTACTTGCTGACCTACAACCTGCCTGAGGTGCAGTGCTGCTGCCGGCGCTGGGAGAGCACGCCGGGCAAAGCCGCACCTTCCCCCGCGGCGAGGATGGCAGTGGTAGATCAGCATGGAGACGCCATCGGGCATCGGGCATCTCGCAGCTCAATCCAACGAATGCACGCTCCTGCAAGCTTCCCACATCGAAACACGCAACTATCGCGCCTCTTCGAACCATTGTACGCGCCCAGACTTCACCAATATATCTACGCATCACCAGCAACCACATCGACCACTACTTCAAGGCGCTCTATTACCAACCACACAACCAGTAGTCTGTCACTCTCTTGCAATAACCTGGCCGCTAATCGTGCGCTGTCCAGTGTTTCGAGACGGCAGACGCCAAGCTCCAGTACCGCATCGCTGCCCCGGCGCTTCTTGCAGAGTATTGAATTGTCGCGCAAAGGAATACCTGGCAGCAGACAACCGTGCCAGACAAGCTTTCCAGACGCCAACTAGGCGACCTCGCGGACGTGGCCAGCAGATAGCGCAGCTGCCACACATTGAAGCCCGGTTTCCTGTGCGCAATCTGAATCCTTGGGAGACGGCGAGACAACGGTAGCACTCTGTCGCAACTCCCAGGCCAGCCGGCCCACAGACCACAAACCCAGCAGCCATGGCTCCCCAAGTGAGGACCATGCATCAGTCGCACATGTCGAATCCTTTTGTGCATCTCAATTCACAAAACTCCATCCCTCAGAATTCATATCAAAGCCAGGCCTCACATTTACCTGGCGGGTTCACTTCACAGCCGAGCTTCGGCGGAGCCACTATTTCACCATTTCCATCTTCGTCGACATATGGCGCGAGCGCTTTCACACCTGGCGCAAGCAGCTCGGTCTTCAATGGTGGTACCATAGGCGCCCAAGGGCAAGGTCAAGGCCTTGCCTCGGTGGCAGCACAGCAAGGGTTCGCAAGAGGAGCAGCTATGCAAGAACACACGGCACACCAATTGGAGGCAGCGAGCATGGACAGCAAGTCTGGAGCCAATAGCAGGATACGACAGGTGTGGCGGCATAATCTGGAGCAGGAGATGGCTGTTCTTCGCCAGCTCGTCATCAAGTATCCTTACGTTTCAATGGTATGGTATCACTTCAACAGCATTTGATAACAGCAAAAATTGTGCGCCTACTGACAGTACAATCTAGGACGCTGAATTCCCTGGTATCGTTGCAAGACCAATCGGAAACTTTGCAGGCAGTAAAGCCGAATACCACTACCAAACTCTGCGATGCAACGTTGATCTCCTGAAGCCTATTCAGCTTGGCATCACCGTCTGGACATCAGAAGGAGAGTTGCCACCCCAGCAACCTGATCCTTCGCTCATTAGCCAGCTGAACGGAAAGTCGCCTTATCCGAACAACCTGATGTATCTTCCTTGCACGTGGGTGTTCAACTTCAAATTCAATCTCAACGAGGACATGTTTTCGGAACCTTCTATCCAGCTACTGGAACAAAGTGGAGTCGAGTTTGAGAAGAACCGCGAAATGGGCATCGATCTTGATGCCTTTGGCTCCCTTCTCACGACATCTGGCCTCGTCTTCTCCGACGAAGTGAACTGGCTATCATTCCACAGTGGCTACGACTTTGGCTACCTCATCAAACTGCTGACAGCACAAGGACTTCCCGAAGACCAGAGCGGTTTCTTCGACATCGTGGGCACATACTTCCCCAAGCTTTGGGATATTAAGTTTCTCCTTCGCCATGCCCAGCGCATGAACACCCAAGGCCGTCTGAACCAAGAGAGCTCCCGCATAATCAGCGACCTAGGACAGCGATCTGGGCTTCAAGATCTCGCAGACTTGCTTTCCTGCCACCGTGTTGGCCCAGCACACACAGGTGGCTCAGATGCTTGGCTTACAGGATCCGTATTCTGGGCAATGCGAAACAGAGTCTTTGGCGGTGACCTCCCTGATGACCTCGCTGATCAAATCTACGGCCTGCACGGCGTCCCTCTGCCCGCATCTCAGCAATATCGCGAGGAGTTCTTTGCCGCGCAGGGAACTCCTCAACAACAAACCAATGGTCTCAGTGGCGTAGCTGCAAGCTTTGCCTCTGGCCACACGCCAAACAACCCTTCCACACCAACAAGCACGCATGCTGGACTCAATGCAGGGACACCTGGTCCACACTACGGACACAGCATGGGAGCTGGAAGCATGGGAGCAGCAGGATTTGGCAACTTCCAATACGGCAAATAGTATGGCTCTCGTTGGACGGGTTGATATGATACCCCACCTTGTTATTCATTGTTGCTAGCGTTCTGCAAACTTGGGACTGTGGTTGTATGCGGTTTCAAGTTAGCTGCATTTGTCCACAGTGTATGTATATATAGTCCTGTCGACGAATGCTATTGGCATCGATACTCGAAAAGTGCATTTTTGTGCCCGCTTTCCCAATCAAATTCTATGCATGTGGCTGAGCAACCTGGCATACGCGGCTCCTCACCGAGGCTTTCAGACACATTGCAATGATCCATTCGATGTGTGTTGTGATGTCGCATTTGCTTAATCAATCCAAAGTGATGTGGTCGATCGCGGGCGGGCGCACGGACGTACGGGGCAAGCTCTGGAGAGGACGCCGCCAAAATTTGAAGGTGACTGATGTGCATCTGGATGGTCCTCCGTGGTGGTCCAGCTAGCCTTGACTCACGAAAGCGTAACATTATCCACTCCATTCCGTTCCCGCAACCACTCATTCAACGTGGCTGCACGCGCCTTCAAACACTCTTTCACTTCTACTACCCGCAGTTTTTCATCAACAGCCTCTACGTGGCGTGCACAGGTTCCAACCCGGACACGAAACACAGGAGGAAAGCCCACCATGGCGACAGACTACAAGACCCTCGCGGGTCAAGAATTCGACAGAGCCGCTTTCGAGTCGCTCATGAAGCGCAAAAACTTCTACTGGCAATCATTTGAGCCCCATGGCCCGGTCAAAGGTCTGTTCGACTATGGCCACCCCCTCGCCACCCTCGAGGCTCAGTTCTTATCCATCTGGCGTGACCACTTCGTTCGCAAGGAGCGCATGCAGGAGCTGAAGTGCGCCATGATCACTCCTTACAATGTCTTCAAGACTTCTGGTCACGTGGACAAATTCGCCGACTACATGTGCAAGGACCCTAAGACTGGTGAGATTCTCCGTGCGGACCACTTGATCAAGGATGTGCTCGAGGCACGTCTCAAGTCCGACAAGGAGGCTCGTGGCGAGAAGGTCGAGGAGGCAGTTGAGGACCCTTCTAAGAAGAAGAAAAAGGTCAAGGCTTCTAAGGGTGCTGTTAAGCTTGACGATGAAGTCCGCAAGGAGTACGAGTTCTTGCTCGCCACACTTGACGACTACACCGGTGAAGACATGGGCGCCCTCGTCAAGAAGCACGACATCCGCAGCCCCATCACTGGTAACGAGGTCGAGCCTCCTGTCTCTGTCAACCTCATGTTCCAGACCCAGATCGGTGCCACCGGCAAGGAACCTGCCTTCCTGCGTCCCGAAACTGCTCAGGGCCAGTTCCTCTCATTCCAGCACTTGCTTGAATACAACGACAGCAAGATGCCATTCGCCTCTGCTTCCATCGGCTACTCCTTCCGTAACGAACTTTCACCTCGCTCTGGTCTCCTCCGTGTCCGCGAGTTCTTGATGGCCGAGATCGAGCACTACGTTGACCCTGAGAGCGGCAAGAAGCACGCTGGCTTCAAGAAGGTCCGCGACTACAAGCTCCCCCTTCTGTCCCGCCAGATTCAGCAAGAGGGCGGCTCAACACCTACCTTTGTCACCATTGGCGAGGCTGTCGACACCAAGCTTGTTGACAACGAGACGCTCGGCTACTTCATCACCAGAATTGCCATGTTCATGGAGCGCATTGGCGTTGACCCGTCCAAGATGCGTTTCAGACAGCACATGCAGAACGAGATGGCCCACTACGCCGCAGACTGCTGGGACTGCGAATTGCAGACCTCCTACGGCTGGGTTGAGTGTGTTGGCTGCGCTGACCGTAGCGCCTACGACTTGAGCGTGCACATGAAGGCCACCGGTGTGCCTCTCAATGTTCGCGAGTCTCTCAAGGAGCCCTACCGTGTCGAGGAGTGGCAGGCCCAGCTCGACAAGAAGAAGGCCGGTCCTATGTTCAAGAAGGACGCCTCCAAGGTCCAGGCTGCCCTTGACTCTCTCACACAGGACATCCGCGAGAAGCTCTCCATCTCCCTTGAGAAGGACGGCGAGGTTGAGGTTGAGGTTGCCGACATGGAGGGTGGTAAGGCCAAGCTCACCAAGGACGTCGTCGCCATCCAGAAGGAAAGCCGCCTCGTCACTACCCGCGAGTACATCCCTAACGTTATCGAGCCTTCATTCGGTATTGGCCGTATCCTCTACAGCTTGATGGAGCACGCTTACTGGACTCGCGAGGGCGATGCTGCCCGTTCAGTCATGTCCTTCAAGCCCACTGTTGCGCCTATCAAGGTGCTTTTGGTGCCCCTACAGAAGGATGTCCGCTTCAACCCTGTTGTCGAAGCGCTCGAGGAGCAGCTCGACGAGCGCGGAATCTCCTACGACACCGACAGCTCCGGTGTCAGCATCGGCAAGCGTTACTCTCGTAACGACGAGCTCGGTATCCCTTGCGGTATCACTGTCGACTACCAGAGTTTGGAGGATAACACCTTCACCCTCCGTGACCGTGACACCACGAAGCAGGTCCGCGCGAAGGCTGAGGATATCCTCGACGCCGTGGAGAAGATGACTTTGGGCAGGTGGACCTGGGCAGATGTCCAGGCCAAGCTCCCTGCCTACGAGGGCAATGAGGGCAAGGAGGAGGAGACCAAGGCAGAGTAAATGTGGTCTATAAAAAAGTTCTTCTAGTGGGGAAGATGTGTATTCATGTGCTGAATGACTCGATGGTCTTGTCAGCGATAGCTACGTAACGAAAGGCAATGAACAATCTACACAATTGCTCTGAAGTGTTGATCTCATGTCAGGCAGCAAGGTATCTCAGTCTAATCATACCAGCGAGCACGTTCTCTACTTCGTAAGATGATATTTCACGATGGCAATCGAGGAACATCACATTGTAATCTAGAACCCATCGTCTGGTCTCTGATCACTTTGCATCTGCTGTGGCCAACTACGTATATCGTGGCTCAGACGTCAAGATGCCAAGGGCTTGAGCCGTTTATTCCGAGCACATGGTAGCAAAAAATGTGTCTGCCTGGAGACGAAAAATGGGCCCTGTGAGGCGTGTTTCACATATGAAGTCTGTATGTAGATCCTCTAGCGTGTACGCCGCTCCAGATCGATCAAGTTTATAAGAATACCAGCATAATGTCAGCCATAGCCAATCACTCAAAGACCGAGTCTTGGACGTCTACGTTCGACCTCGTGGCTGAGCAGGCCTGACGGCAGGTTGACACCGCCAGCCAAGAACCACTACGCCCTTGGCGAAGCGGAGGTCGTTTCGCTGTCAGTCGTGAGGTGTGACGTTCAGACCTGCGAGACGATTTCAATTTGGGTCAAGCCTCAGATCTTAGCCAGTGACGAGGCGGCGTCTGATTTCTTTGGACTTGCGTAAGGAAACTAGTGCACTGCCGTCAGGTGAAGTGCGGGTTGAGTCTTGATCCGACGTCCTGAGTCCGTGGAGTTTTTGGGCCGTGGGCCACTTCTCAGAACGGGCAGGCCTGGGGTGTGGAGAGTGCGGAGATGAATGGATAGCGAACGGACAATAATACTTTCGCCTCTTCATGGCGTGTGAAACTAGAGATCGCACATCGGGCCTGCGACTTGAGACTCGTCATGGCAGCTGTGGCTAAGCTGCGCTCTGTTTGCTTGGACTCTTCTGATTTAGCCAGCGTGTGAAGATCGTTTTTCTTAGCTTAGCCATAGCGCATATGTGCCTTTTATGCCAAGTCAAGGGTGTCAGAGAAGGCCGCGATTGCAAACGAGGCGCTGCACTACTGTGCAGGTCGGGACTTCATGCACGGCGGGACCTGTCGATCTCTGCTGGCAGTGGAAGGTTTACTGGGCAATTGGTCACAGGTTAAGCCATTGAAAGTGTATCGTTGATGGGCAAGAAATGTATAAATACTACAACGGTCCTCGAGTGCAAGTGCCTCAAATCGCAATTCACCACAACACAGCAAAGTACCTCGATAACATCAATCACCCGAACATCGCGAACAGCAGTCATGCAGTACAAGAACAGCCTCATTTTCCTCGGCCTGGCTGCCATCGGCGCCGTCACAGCACAGGAGTTCGACAACAACGATGTTCCGTCGCAGTGCCGCTCTGTCTGTCAATCAATGGTCGACGCCGCCCGCACTTGCGACAACAACTTCGATGGTGATCGCCAGGAAGTCGATTGCATCTGCAACACCAATGGCGCCAGCACTCAGTTGCCCGAGTGTGCCGCTTGCATTCGCCAGTTCAGCGATGACGATGATGATCAGAATGGTAAGTCGCAGTGTAACTCCAGCTTTTGTAATGACCACGATTGACAATATCAATTGCAGACGTCGACGAAGTCGTCAGCTCCTGCGGCTTTACTTCCACCACTTTCAACGCTGGTGCTGCCTCTAGCACTGGAAGCGGAACCATCACCTCTTCATCTTCCGTGTCCATGATCACCAGCACTTTCACGACCACGTCGACTGATATCGACGACGATGGCGATGATCGAGACGAGACCGAGACTCGTACTCGCACAACCGTCTTCCCAGCCGACGTCACTGCCACCGACGCACCAGGAAGCGCTTCTAACGCAGCCGGCTCTGTCACCAGCAGTGTCGGCAACGGCGTTGGCGCTGCAACCTCGAACGCGAATGAGGCTGCAAGCTCTGCGACTAGTGCAGCTGGTAGCGCAGTCACTGATTCTGGTGCAGTTGCCACTGCTTTGCCCATGCTCGGAGCTGGAGCTGGCGCGCTTGCGGCCGTATTCGCTCTCTTGTAGTGGTAATTGCGACGCAGTTGACCATAGTCGGTTCGGCGAGAGAGCAGAGATAATGACTTACGCTTGTGGCAAGCCATTTTTGCGCGATGTGGGAATGATCGATACCCTCCTTTTGTAACGACTTCGAGATTTCCTGTTAAGAGACAGCTATGGATGCGTTCGTACATATACTGTAATAGGTTGGCCAACCCTAGAAGACGACTTGACTCTTACAAACACCCCAAAAGATAAACCCATGTCTGGAAGATCTGCGAATATCAGCAGTGCGGTATTGTGGATGTTACTGTAGCTGTCATCTAATCATGAACATTCATTTCTTATGATATGTATAGCCGAGAGACCACTGAAAAGCGTGGGTATCATCATCCCTGGAGGAATATCATCCAAAACAACCGAACGCCGGGTAATCCATGCTTGCTGAGGCCGTCCAAGATACAGGCATGCGCCCCAGCAGGCTACAACAACGTTGATACTTTTGAGGTCACAACCTTCTCACTCAACCACTACCGTACTGGCCTTGCTGCTCGGGCGGTGCGCCCGTGTACACTTGCTGGTACATGTTAGGATCGAACACAGGCTGCTGAGGGTAATACGCCTGCTGGACCTGCTGATCTGGCTGAGCAGACAAGAACTCGTGCTGTGGCTGCTGCTGAGGCTGCTGCGGGACATGTCCCTGTTCCTGTGCTCCCGGTTGTGGCTCTGCGTACTGATCTGGCCTGCGCTTGTGCTGCGGTGTCGCGTCCTCTCGAGGTACTATATCGATAAGGAAGTCGAACATGTCAGACTTGCTCAAAGCCGCCGCAATGTCGCTCCGCTGCAGAGTTCGGCGCTTGTTCTCTTCGGCGTGGATCCAGGCGCGCATGGTGAGCTCGGTGATAAAGGTCTCACATGCCTTGGCGAATATTATAGGTGCTTCAGCCGAGATCATCTTGACTTCGGGATCGGCCTTCATGACCTTCTTGATACGCGCAAGCGGGAGCTGGTGGATCTTGTAGTCGTGGTTCTCCGTCTCAAGCATCGTCACGACTTGCTGCCAGTAGGTGTTGAGGATGTCGCGGTAGTTGCCCGTGCCGAGGCCCTGGGAGACCTGAATTGCGACGCGTTAGTAGCTTGCGACAACGCGAAGAGCAGACGAGACAGTACTTACGTTACCCCAGTGGCCACTGAAAGTCTCTGGGGGCGGAGCGTGGCCCTGGGCTGCAATGCCAGCGCTCGCGCCGTAGTGGCCGCCGTGGCTGGCATCGTACAGCGGCATGCCATTCTGTCCGTCGTACTTCTTAGGTGCGGCGGGTGCCTGCGGAGGCGGCGGTTGCACTGGATATCCGGGCGCCTGCATTGTAACAAGCAAAGTCGAGTGATGTATGGTGGATGAGCGGGTGGAGGGTTGTCGAGATGGCAGCGGGCAGGTAGCTCGTAGCTCTGGGGGAGCTCGATGATGGACTGGGCCGCAATAATGCGCTGGCCTTCCTGTTGGCTGGCGGTGTGGGGAGAGATCCAGCCGTCTCGGGCTTACCCGCAGAGCCTCAAGTTGGGGAAGTCTATTGCTGGTGGTAAAACAGAGTAGATGCACGCTTAGAGAAACCGTTTCTGTGCAATGTATACTTCTATGTTATCTGTTATGGATGCCATTTACACTATATTATCGCCCTGTCTATACATTCCTAATAAGTAGCCTTAACGCTGAACAACCTTGTCACAATGCCAATCCATCAATGCTAGTCGCGATCTCCGTTAACATGTCTGCACTCATTTGGCGGAGAACTTGCTCCTTGCTCTGAGCTTCTCGCCGTAGAAGTACAGAACAAAGATGCCGAAAATGCAGGCTGCAGTGAGAGCTCCCAGCAAGCTGACGCCGGGTCCGATGCCCATGCCTAAGAACATAGGTCGCGAAAACAAGACCGCTGCAAAGGCAAGAGAGCTGCGTGCAAAATCATTGCCGGCGAACAGACTCGCTGCATACTGAGGGTAGGTCAAAGGCAGGTACACAAAGATCACCTGCATCAAGATGAAAACTGTAATGGTATGGTCAGTGTCACGCCTTGTGAGCATTATGTTCACGATGATTGCTTACCTCCGATGGTGAACAAGAATATGCCGATGACGCTGACGATCCAGTGGATTTTGCCATCGCTGGTCCATGCAAAGATGAAGAGCCCTATCGGCAATAGGAACGAAGCGTACAAAGCAGGGATCAACCGGCGTTCAAGTTTTCCCAGACCGTCTGCTCGGAAGTCCGGTTCAACGACCTTGTAAATGTACAGGTAGTACATTGCCAGGGAGACAATTGTCGCCACCGTGATCGAGATGAAGGTGAGGCCCATTTCACCAAGGTTGAAATGATAGCGCTCGATATAGACAATTGGGAATGCCTCGAAGAAGCTGTAGTAGATGCCATAGCAGAGAGCAACGTACGCTGCCGTGAAACCAATGGCTGGGTCGAGTACCATCAACTGGATAGGCCTGACAAGAGCTTCGAAGACGACTTGACGGGCATTCAACTCTGCCTGATCGAGCTCTGATTGAGACCTGTAGTTGTCGTTACCAGTGAGCTTGCGCAGACGCTTAGCACGGCGAAGGAGAATGTTGGCCTGGAACGTCTCGGGAAGGAAGAGCAACATGAAGATAAAGACTGGGCCAGCCAGCCAGAGCATCTCCCAAAGTGACCACCGCCAAGTCTTGGCTGTGACAGAAAACCCTGAGACGATGGGACCCAACGCCGGACCGCAAGTCGCTGCCAATGCCCAGAGGCCTAGGACGTAGGGGAGTTTGATCAGACTGTACATGTCACCAAGAGAGGCGCCACCAGTGGCAAGACAAGGCTATGAGAATGTAGTCAGCTCACGAAAGCTCCAGTATCACTTTCATATCCACTTACCGAACCAAAGAAACCCTGCAGAAAACGTATGACCAAGAGTCCAGCCATGTTGTCGACCAACGGGGCTGCAATGCACAAAGCCACGAAAATTCCCATCGTGACCATGTAGGGAGGATTGCGTCCCACGACTGGGATCTCGCTTATAGGCGAGAACAACAGTGGACCGATGCCATATGCAAGCACGTACAAAGCCAGGCCAAGCGAAGCTACAGTGATGCTCACGCCAAATGCTTCCTGGATCCCTGGTATCGAAGGTGTGTAGATTGCGGAACCCATGTACACGGCGAAAGTGTACAAACAAATTTGCAGGGTCGCGACACCTTTCCGCCTGAGAGACCAGTTCTGCGGGTTCTCAGGATCGTCTGTCGTGTAGAAGTCGACTAGAATCAAACCGTCATGCGTTCTCTCTGGGACGATTGGTTGTGTTGGCGGGCGTGCTAACGAAGCTATTCTGAAAGCCTCATCGAGGTCGGCACGAGTATGAACTTTCTCCAATGTGCTGCGTGTGGCAGTCATGGCCAAATGAGACTTGTTCGTCACTGCCTTCTCAAGATCCGACCGTTGAGTATTTGTGCGGTGGAACTCGACGTCTTCAGCTGTTTCCATTCGTTCAAGATGATAGCGCGCGGCGTCGCTGGAATGCCTTGATTGTACCTCGGCTGGTTCAAGATTTGCTTTCTCGAGTTCATCTTTCTCAGGCTCCGTAGTAGGCGAGGTGACGCTGGACGCGATATTCTTGTGGGCAGCCTTGGATATCTGATACCCAGTAGGTAGTTCAAAGCCAGGTCGTTCTTCCGGGTAGAGGAGTATCTTGTTCCCTGTGACCCATCTCAGAAGCTGCCCAATGGGCGCATCGCGGATGAGATCGGCTGCCATAGTGCTGCACTAATGCAGTTGCTGTGCTGTGAGATCTGCTGTGTTATCGGCTTGCCGGTTGAGTAGCCGTTGTGTTATGGACGTGAAGTGAGGTTACGGTAGCCGAGTAATGGCAAGAAGAGCTGGAAGTGATTTACCTCTCACATTCCGCTTCACTCACCTGGCTATATACATCACCCCATGCGTGCATGCACTGTAAGACATGTAAGGCTGGTTACTATACATTAGCAAGCAGATCCGACGTGCGAAAAGCTAACACGTGTTGAAACAGCCCAAGTTGCCCCGACGGCCGATGCGCAATCGCGACACCAGTCCCCCAAAGCAGCACATGCTGTGATATCGCGGCCGTAGTACACCACTCACGGAGGAGATCAAGCCGTCGTGTGTGACAAAGCAACGCCGGGTTGCTGCAAGGGCTGCTCAGCTAAGCACGGCTAGTGTTTGATTGACGTCATACGAAGCGATTGGATGATTGGCTGAGACGGAGTTGCTGACTACATCCTTTGTCTCTACCTCGCTACCTCCTATCGCCAGAAATAGTGCTGACAATAGAAGCCTAGAACCATCGGTACCTTATGCGTGGAGAGCTCGCAGATGCGGTTCATCTGATGCTAGGAACAATATTAATGAGCCGATCGATACCAGTCATGATGGGTGCACCGTTCTTGTCAGCCTTGTCAGCCTCGTAGAGGTTACCAGTACCCTCATTGGGCAAGAGGATCTGTGTCATATTTGGCGCTGCTTAAATTATCGCGACAGACCCAATGTTCCTTTTGTCAACAAGTGTCAATCTTCGACATCACTTCGTATGCCTGCCACCTTGAGCTCAGAGTACCAACGAGATCTGGACAAACTTTGGCACGTCCGGATGCTGATATCAGTAGCGATGGCTCTAGACTTTGGGTCACTGACACTGAGATACTTGTAAAGATCCACTAGTATGGTTATGGTTGATATGCCCTTATCACCGACATTCAATCAATGGGCGGCCATAGAGGCCACTGAGATGACGTGCGCGGGCTAGTGCGCAAGAACTGCAAACGCGCGATACACTCATTAGGATGGGCTGATACAGAAGTTGACCATTCACAGGACGCCGAGGTGGTCTCCATTCTGCAGAAAGTCTTTCCTCTCAGGCCTCGACAACAATCTTTCCAATCCCAGAAAAGTTCCTCAAAGCATCCACAGCCTGATCTGCTTCTTCGAACTTGAATGTCTTTGCGATCGGTGGATGGATCTGGTGCTTCTCAACAATGTCACTGAGCTCAGCACACATGTCTCGACTTCCCCCACCGAGACTGCCCTTGACTAAAAGAAACATGTCAGCTCCGAGCGCAAGAAGGACATTAGAAGCATCGCTTACTTGTCTTATTACCAAAGAGCAGAGGCTTCGTAGGAGCGATCGGCTTATCCTCTGTATCCAGAATACCCACCAAGCCGATTCGGCCGCCATAGCGAAGGCTGTCGGTAGAATGGGCGAGGTCTGCACCGCCAACGACATCTACGACAAGATCCACACCGACACCTCCCGTGACTTCGAGTACTTTCTTTGACCAATCAGGGTTCTTGCGGTAGTTGATCAGATAAGTGGCTCCGAGTTTGCGAGCGAGCTCCAACTTCTCATCAGACGAGGAAGTGGCAATGACAGTCGCGCCAGCTGCGGCCGCAATCTTGCCAATTGTAAGTATACTGTCGCGGAACCCGGTGCGCTTGTCCCACTCACCTGAATAGCATAGCAACTCACGCCTCCAGTACCTTGTGTCAAGACTGTGCTTCCGCGCTCGAGCTTCGGGTCTCCATAGTACAAGGCATTGTACGCAGTGACGCCAGCAGTAAAGAGCGTAGATGCCTCTTGAAGCGTCAAGCTGTCCGGGGCTTTGAATGCATACTCCTCGTTCACCACCATGTATCGCTGGAAAGTACCGTCGAGACTCGCTCCTCCACGTGTCTGGTCGAAGATGTAGTTGCGAGGATCGCCAGATAGCCACGTGTTTGGATGGATCACAACGCGATCGCCCTTCTTCCAATGGGAATCAGAACCAACGGCCTCGATAATGCCAGCGCCATCGGAACCTGGTATGAGATCCTTCTTCGGCGTAAGAGGATAGTCAGGGGAATGGTCCACGTTGAGAATGTCACGGTAGTTCAACGCAAACGCGTGTATGCGGACAAGTATCTCTTTAGGGCCAGGCGCTGCTGGAGGGCCTAAGTCTCTCAGAACGAGCTTGCCAGGCGAGGGAATCTGCCATGCTTGGTTGGTCATGATGGCTTTGGTGATCGCTATGTGGCAATTGTTATGCAATGAATTGGGAAGTCAGAAGCCCTAACAGATGTAGATATAGGCTCCTCAAGCACCCGAGCTCTTCTGCAAAAAGCTCATGCCATTGATCGGCGTCAATCACGCAGCTGCTTTGCAATCACGAATGGCTTAGCATCGGCATCGCATCTCTGGTAAAGGCTGTCACAGGCCTGACGATTGCCTCCAGACGTGGAACCCCTCAGATATGTCATCCAATAAGAAATAGCTGTTGCCAATGTTCTATGCTCGCGGAATTATGGCGCAATGGCTGATGCCAAGTGCAGCGCATGTTGCTGACAAATGTTGCATGTAAATCGTGTTGAGCGATAGGGAGCTGAACGTCTTCTGTCGCATTATTACAGAGCTGACATATGATCAGTGATACTTGACAATGGCGCCAATGACTCAATCCACATTGACTGCAAGGATGCAACATGAACCGACGCACATGGCAGAGGCGCATGAATACGGCAAGAGATTCTTGTTTATTAAAAGGACAAGGACAAACAATTCGGAAAGTGGTGCATTGCTTTGACACCAATCATACAAATATTTCGAATTCGAGCAGGACTACAGGTTGAACCTTGTGCGCACCTTCTCCGCATGTGCGCTCCATTCCCAATCTTGTCCGCTTGCTCTTTGAATACCCTTGTCCACACGTCTGAGCTTCATAGTGAAGCGAGGGCCGAGCTCCTGCAAGCCAGCTCTGATTTCCTCTGCACCCTTCATTGGCTTACCATCCACATCCTGGATGACCTTCTCTGTGGCACGCTTATCTCTGAATACATATCTGTGTCGTCGGAAGAAGATGTAATCGCGCTGGTTGTGAAGAGTGACGACCTGTCGGCCTTCGATTTCTGGGCGAGGAGGGAAGAGGGATTTGAAAAGGTGCGCAGCCACCACACCTAAAGGTGTGCGGAACCCGTTGAGGATGAGTTCGGGGAAATGGCTTGTTGCGTTGCCGTGTCCAGGGAGCTTTTTGCCGGGTATAAAGTTGGAAATGCTGAAGTGGAACATAGGTCCGATTGGAAGGAAAACGATGTCGAGTCCTGAGGGTATCTTTTTGTGCAAGGCTTGGTTCAGGATGACGACATGTGTGTAATCTCGTGCAGAGGCATATTTTGAGATTTCGCGAACTGAGTACTTGTAGGCATGCGCATGCGCGGAACGGCGCACGTATTTGCTGTTCGGGAAGAGGTTGGTCAGCATCTCGGCTTCGTCGTGAAGTGAGCTGTTGATGCTTGTTGTGATGAGGACTTTTGGTTCATATCCTTCAGCCAGATTGAAAAGGCCAGGGAATCGTGCGCTTAGATTTTCTGGTGTGAGGCCAACATCGGTAGCCATGGAGGGTGCTTCGCTAGGCGCACGTGCTGCTGGTTCCTGGTCTTCGGCGTCTTCTTTGTCGCCCTCTTCGTCCGAGTCTCCAAGCATGCTGTCCACCTCGTCCGCATCATCGTCCTCCTCGCCTTCCTCTTGCTTCTTCGTCGCAGCCTCGTCCTGCTGTTCCTCCACCTTCCTTCGCTTTGGGTTGAGTACATCTATGCTTGCGCCAAAGGCTCCTTCTGCCTCCGGATCCACATCGTCCCATGTTCGCTTGGAGTCGAGTGTCTTTGGAATATTCTTTGCCAGTCTGCGTGCTCTCTCTTCGGGATTTTTGTCTTCATGGCGTCTTCTCTTGTGTCTGAGATCTCTTCTCTCGCTTTCCTTTATGCTTTTCTGCTTGCGATGTTGCTCGCCACGCTTGATCTTGTTCTGAATCTTGAACGCCCCGGACCCGACCATTTTGACAGAGTGCAGCGCTTCCAAATCGTTTTGCAACAATCTAGCAGCGATTGTCGCAAAGTTGCGTGCAAGCAGCTTCCTGCAATGAATTTCTGCCGTCCGGGCGGTGTAGCCATGCGCTTGATCGCTGCCGCTTGGCACCTCCGGAAGTTCGCCGCAGTGTCTGGAGGCATGGGGTCAAGGTGGACGAGAGCATATACGCTGTAGGACGACAAAAGATACCGCATACAGGCCTCCTCAGCACAATGGCGTCTCCAGCATACTACGAGTCGCTATTGAGCTCGGCGAAGCGATTGAGGGTGAGTTGGCTTATCTGCTATGCGCCGCTCTAGTCGGACTCTGACAACATGCTAGATATCTGCCCCGAGGCCTTCACTCAGTCAAAGAACCATCCAGCAGCGCTCCATATCCCAAGCGATCACCGCCCAGGCATCCGGAAAGCCTTCACAGCCTACTAAGGAATCAAGACGAAATGCCTCACAACTTTCCGCCAAGGAAGACTCGCTCCGCCAGGAAATGCGCAACATTCGTCTGCCGAAAGCAGTCCAGGCTACATACTTGACACCGCTGAAGCGTACGCCCACACACGGCATCCCTGTCTGCGATCTCCAGCTTCGCTCCTACTCAGTGCGCAACCTGGAAATCTTCACCGACTTCTGCCTGCGTGCAGCATACTACCTCAACTTGCCTGCAAAGGGCCCGGTTCCTCTTCCTAAGATCACTGAGCGCTGGACTGTTCCCCGAAGCAATTTCGTACACAAGAAGAGCCAAGAGAACTTTGAACGTATCACAATGCGCCGACTAGTGCAAATCCAGGACGGACACCCAGAGACTGTGGCGCTTTGGCTGGCGTACATCCAAAAGAACAGATACTACGGTGTGGGCATGAAGGCCAACGTCTTCGAGCACGGTGAACTGGAGGTCAGTAAGGACATGGATGCCGAGGCGGAGAAGATCTCACAAGCAGTTGGTGAGAAGCTGTCTCTTCTCGGCGGTGCAAAGGAGCTGGACCAGATCCCAGATGAGGAGTTGAAGAGCATGATTCACGACGAGCCTTTCAAGGCAGCATATGGTGCATACGGAGCTATGAGCGAAGCGGAGAGCGTACCCAATGCTTCGAAGAGGTTCACACGGGTGCCCATTGACGTTGCATCGAAGCAGGAGAAGTAAGATGAACACTGGAAATGCTTTGGAATGCAATCTGCATCCTACGGCGTCTCGTGTGGAACTTGGAATTATGGCACATAACACACGAAGGTGGAATGTATGAGTAGAAGGCAATGCAGAAAACGCGATTGCATACATCGTGGAGGCATGAAAAAGCGTGGTAACGCTGAATGTATATCATTTTTATTGAACATATCAACACCTCAAAATGTTTCCTGGTACACCAATACTGCAAGACTGACAGCAGCGCTTTTGCTTATAATTCGAGTCACTATTGATTTCGAAACGGAGGATCGACGGAACATCGAATGCCTACAATTGGAAGAGAAGGCGGCTGATCGGAGTCCATTCTGGGATGTCACAATTTCAATCTGGGAGACTTTGATGGTATCACTTTGTGTCAGAACCTTGAACATTAACTAACAGAACAAGTGCTCACCAACGGGTGATTGGTCGACGGATCTCGCCTCACGTCCTGATTCCTGCAACCCGCCTCAGCTCGAGCTGAGCCAGCCAGCTCGAGACGCCGTGAGAGATATGGCAACTGACTGTCTCGCCCTTCTCGAAAGATCTGCCTTTTGTCTAGATTTTACCATCTCATTGAAGATCGTCGCGCCTACAATCAACGGCCAGATTGTCAAAACCTCAATTCCTTCGGAAGTAGAAGCTCACCCACCATGGGAAGAACGATTGGCCTCATCTATGATGGAGACATCAAGGGATGGCCGAAAGCCGAGTCACCACGGATCCAAGTCATAGTTAGCGACTATGCCGACCACGTTCGAGACAACGATGGGACTGACTTCCAATGGGCTGTGGTCCGGTAAAGAGATCTCAACTAGCGGCATGACTTGACTGAGCATTGACTAATCGTTTTGGTTCGCAGCGGCGCCGTACATGGCGGATCTAGAAGTAGCGAGAGCCACGACCACGTCACTGTTCGATACACCACAATTGATGAACAAGAGTACGATGCACACATCGCGGTGGACGGGTACTACGGAATTGATTACGCCAAATGTCAGCTTTGGAAGAGGTAGACGTTTCTTGGTCGGCTTTCGAACCCTTTTGGAAGTGTGGTGCTATTTGTGAGATGGAAGATTGGGCAAACTTTCCAATCAATGTCAGTACAAAGTAATGGCTAAGCTTTCCTTGCTCGGACGACAAGTGGTCGCACTCGATCTGAGACTTCACTTTCAAGTTTCACCTGCCACTTCCACATGCTCAACAAACTGCTTGCTGCCATCCTTGACCGTACTGCCATATTCATTGAGGTTCGTAGTCTCGATACGTCTCCTCTCGGCTTCAATGGCCTCAGCTGGTCTATGGTGTTGCTTTGCAACCTTGTCGCCAATGCGAATGATCGTCTTGTGCGGCGAGTCTTTGTCAAAGTAGTCGTCGAGATCTTCCAGGGTGCGGTTTGCCGTCTCGGGGTATAGGAAGTACACAACCGGGATAAAGACGAGGTTAAAGACCGCGAACATGATGTAGAACTTGTAGCCGAGATTCCGGATGCCAACAGATGTGAACTGTGTGCAGACGAAACCGAAGACCCAATTCGTGGCGACTGCTGCAGAAGCGCCTCTGGCTCGCATGGCAAGGGAGTTGATCTCTGCTTGATAGATCCAGGGAACCATACCCCAAGTGCATCTATAGGTAGTCAGCTAGCTGTCATGGTAGTTATTGAAAATGCAATTCCTACCCAAATGCTGCATAGTATGCGAACAAGAAGGTTATAGCGACAGCGCCCCACTGCCAGATCTTGTCAGCTCTCAGACCATGCATATAGTGTGTATGTAACGTACTTGCTGAGGTGCAGTTGCAAGCATGGCGACTGCTACAGCCACCATGATATAGGCCGCGCATTGAAGTGTGAGCCCAGTCAGCATCAAGAATCGTCGTCCGCGGCGATCGATGATCCAGAATGCCAATGCCGTGCTGATGCAATAGGACGTAGCGTTGGCGCCTGTCAGAACTCGGGCCATCAACTCGCTCATCCCGAGATTATCTTGTAAGATGATGGAGAAGTAGTAGTTCAAGGCATTCTAAGAAATTATCACGATTAGACTTTACTCATCGGGTTGACAACAATTCCTATATCATATTATGCGAACACAGCTCTGGGATAAGGAATTGAACTTACAATGCCACCCTGTCCAGAGAGAAGGCTACAAGTCAGCAAATTGCTTCAGACACTATGAATATGTCGACACTCACCATCTGCTGCATGAATTGGCCGCCTATGTGCACGTCAGCAAGATGTGCCGAAGATGTCTAGAAATCCACAATGCCTACTTACCCATGCCAAGAAGCATACGTCTCAGGTGACTAGAACGATCTCTGCAAAAGACCACTTCTTTCATAGACACATTAGCCTCTCGTTCAAGCATCACAGCTGCTTTAATCGATTTGTATTCGTCTTGAATGAGGGGATCATCGGCGCTGAGTCCCTTGCCGAAGTACCTGCGTAGAGACTCGATCGCTTCTTCGTCCCTGCCTTTGAGTACGAGCCAGCGTGGCGACTCGGGTGTGAATACCAGAAGACTCAGGAAGCATGCTGGGAACAACTTGTCGAATATGTCAGCCTTTTAGTATCTCAAAAGGTTCAGATCAAAGTTTGCTGACCTGCAACGCAAATGGAACTCTCCATTGACCAGAATTGGGCATGTATGATGTTGCAAGAGTGAGCCAGCTACCAATCATGTAAAATACCACATTGTGCAAGACAACGATGACGGACATCTTGCCTCTCCTGGAACCACGAGTAGCTTCTGCTTGGTATATAACACACGTGGAAGAAGTCATGCCTGATCAGTGTCAGCAAATAACATGATTATCGTGGTCGTATATTGTGTATACCGTTTCCAAGTCCACTCACAACTCGACCGAGCATCAACATAGGGAAAGAGTAGGCAGCAGCTTGCAAGATTCCACCTATAGCTGAAATGGAAGCTCCAGTCCAGAGCGTCTTTTTCCTGCCGAGCCAATCACCCAAGAATGCGGTCAAGATGCAACCAACAAGGTTGCCTAGGGAAAAGCTGCTGATAAAGATGCCTTCAATGCTCGGTTTGGATAGTTCAGGAAATGCACCGAGGAAGTGGCTGCTGATCAAGATGCCAGCAATGATTCCCTGGAGTAGTCAGTACCATATGCAACACGATCGTATACAATGAATGATCAGACGTACTTGCTCATAGCCATACCAGGCCTGAGCAGCGGCATTGGCCGTGGTCAGGGTGACCTCCAGAGCGTAGCCTTCTAGCATTTTGTAGGTCGCTCAAGTTGCTCTTGAGACGAGGAGCGTTTGATGTCTTGGATCCACCCATTTGGTCGGGCATTGGCACAGTCTTTATGCATTGTTTCCCCATGGCACACCCCGCGAACTAATCACAAGGTTTGTGGAGTGAACCTGTAGGGTTCGTACAGGGCAGACGCCACAAGCAAGGTCCTCGTAAGAGACATTACTCGGCACGGCGAGCACGGCCATCGCGGCGCCGCATCACATGAGAGAGGTCTTGTACGGAAAACGACATAACGGGATTCGTGTCGAGGTGGGAAAGAAAGACCGAAGGATTGGATCAAGGGCACGTGTGGCCGACAGAGCCCCGCGTGCGGAGAAGCCAAGTGACAAGTGACACGGCGAAGACATGGCCCGGCGACAAGGCTCATGCCGCACCATTTGCGACTATCTCAAGGTCCCGAGGGTTCAATGTCGCGGCCCATCATGCGGCGAGACATCCCCCGACTACTCGCAAGGACGGCCACCGCTCCCGATCGTGCACATCCAAAGCGCTGACCATGGACTCACCACAGGCGGCGGCGGACCGAAAGATCGCGTGAGCACCGTCACCTCCTCTGTTGGAAAACTTCACTAATCTGGGCCATGCAGTTGCGCCGTCTGTCGGAAACGCAAAGTAGCTTGTGATAGACGGCGACCGAAGTGCGGTCTCTGCATGAGGTCCAACTTCAAGTGCGAGTATCGGCCTAGCGATCGCACGCCGGGTATACGAGCCGGTTACGTTGCACAGCTGGAGCAGAGACTCAGTGAGTCGGAGTACATTCGTGGTCTGGGCATGCTGACCGTTGTTTGTAGTTCAGCTGGAGCAACGTGTTTCTGTTGTGGAGGCAAATACGTCGACTGATAACCGTGATGCCCATAGACAGATCGCACGGTCATTGGAAGATGCACAAGAGACGTACCAGCTCTCAAATAACGACCACTTATTGTCCGAAGACTCGGATCTGTGTAATAACGCCGTATCTGGGTCATCCATGGCTGGTCTGCGCTCATTGACTCCTCGTAGTCTAGAGTCAGCGCCATCTCGTCGAACGCTTGTCACAGCATCCACTGGAAGTGTTCTTCGGAAGTCAGACCTCGCACAGAGCTGCAATTTGTGGTTCGAAGAGTACCACACGTGGTTCCCTCTTATGCACCAGCAAACATTGGCTCAGTGTCTGGAAGAATACACCAATATATCTGATACTGGCCGGCCTTTGGTACTTCAGGCTATCACAGTGGCCGCGCTTGGATCAACCAGTCGTCCTCAGGAAGGTACCGAATCCCTGAAAAGCGAAATAAAGAATGCGACCGTACTCGAAGCACTAAATACTTCATGCCTGGACTCCATTCAAGCGTTGCTAGTCCTATCAATGCTACAATATGGCAATGGCCATCTGACAGAGGCTGGCAACCTCCTTGCTATGTGCAGAAAGTAAGTATTCGAGCAGAAAGACCGGCATTTGTGGCATTCCTTACTAAGATATCGTTAGGATCGGAACAACACTCGGCTTACGCGAAGTGGTCGAGACCTACTCTGGAACTACAACGACTAGCCCTCATGCTCTGGCAACACAACGCATGACGGCTATTGCGCACAATACGATAGAGCACGAGGAATTGCTGAGAGCATATTGGATGACTGAAATGCTGGACAGCATATCAACGATTGGTTCAAAACATCAACTGGGGTTTCTTGAAGCACCTATCAATCCACTTCTTCCATGCAGTGATTGGGTGTGGTCTCAGCCCGACTCCATCATTGGCCAGTATCCACTGAGACCGTCACATTACTCATCAGCATACTCCCTGTGCGTCATGCTGGCCTTGAGTGAACTACAGACCGTCCAAAACTTTTCAAGAAAGCCAGTTGCCATGGAGATATTTGAGGAGCGCGATGCGTGGCAGAGCGAAGCGCAGAAGATTGACGAAAGTCTTACGAACTGGCGTGGCGAATTTGTTGCGGCAGTCTACCGCCTCATAAATGCCGAGAAGACGAACATTGAGAGGCCAGAGATGGACCCATTCTTCGTACTGGCCAATTGTGTGCTGAACACGGCAGTCATCACGTTGCTACAGAGGCGAGCGCCATGTCCCACTGGGATTGATACAGTCGCAGAGAGCTGGGCGTTTGCGAGTAATCGCTGTGTCTACGCATGCGAGAACATGGCATTCAAAGTTCGCCAAATGACCGAAAGCGAGCTCATGTCGTGCAACCCACATCTTCTCTTTTCAATATTCGTGGCAGCTAGATTCTACATCGTACATTCTAAGGCGCTCGATGCCGATGTACCAGTAAATCTACACTCGCTAGCTTTTGCGCTGCACGTGAGTGGAAAGAGATGGCAGCTAGCGAGAAGCTTTGAGAGTGTTATACGTATCGCCGTCGCCGACTACAGAACACCCATAGCTCTGTCTAAGGTACCTCGAGAGTTCTACGACCTGGCCTTCTCTACTTTCGAGATAGTGGATAAGCTCACTGCATGGGCTGACAGTCTGAGCCCGCAAGAGTCTCCGGCGTTCACGGATTTGATGGGCAACTGAACACATGTACGGTTAACAGCATCGTGCAATTACTGACCCTTCAGTCTCTAGAAATGTAGACTTTGGGCTCGAAGGCAACAGCGAACAGCTTCATTTCGCCATCGGTGGTATTGCAGTACTACAGTGATGGATACGGCATAAGCACATCCAACGTTGCACTGCAGCTTTTCTCCTTGTAAACTATGTCGGTAATTCCCACTCGGTAATCTCAGATATCAGACATAGCCGTTGTCTTGGCCATATCTGACGTTACTGTAACGCTATAGCAGCTTTGGATATATTCCGTAGGCCACTGTTTCTGTGTCAACTCCGATGGAAGCAGCTCAGCAGCTATTCCGCGTTGACTATGCCCACTCGTGCATCGGAGTTGTATGCGGTGACCCAACATGGATTTTACAGCACGACGATCAACGGGCCGTGTCACTTCCGGTGCCTCCCGTCATTTTAAGCCGTGTAGCTACACGATACGCATGTGTTATTGGACCTGGCGGTCTTGTCCGGGTGACATTCTATCCTGGCAGTTGACAGTCTCCATATCACATCACCAGCAGCAGCAGCAGCAGCAGTGACACCAACATGACGGCCTCAAGCTCATCTTCAAATGCTGGCCTCGTCGCCAACCGATCATCAAGCAATGGTGCCCACTCCATCGATAGTGGTATTCTATTGAGCGATGCTCAAGACAACTCGACAGAGAACGACCAGAACCACGTGCAGAGCGACTTGTCAAGAATGTTTCGACTCGAAGAAAGATGTGTCGTTTGTCAGTGTCATCTTTGGTGTTAAGTATTCCACAGCGCTAACTGTCAGTAGTGACTGGTGGCTTGGGTGGACTAGGCATTGGTCTGGTTGGGGCGCTCCTGCAATCTGGCGCCGATGTTGCTGTCACCGACATGGCCCAGCAACCATCGATGGAAATATGGAGTAAGCTCACCTTTTGAGACAAAGCGTGTGGAACATTGTACTGATGCTGATGTTCCAGATGATCTTCTTAAGCTGGCTAGCTCCCTGGGTCGTTCTCTGGGATACATATCATGCGACGTGACTTCTCCGGCTAGTGTGACCGCTGCTATGGAACAAGCTTCTCGCGTCTCTGTCCATCCCATCCGTGGTTTAGTCACTTGTGCTGGAATCTCTGGCCGCGAGCATGCAACTTCATACTCGCACGATGCGTTCAAAAGAATTATGGACGTCAACGTGACTGGCACTTTCCTCTGCGCGCAAGCGATCGCTCGTATAATGCACGAAAAACAAACACCTGGAAGCATTGTGCTCATCGCATCAATGAGTGGCACGGTAGCCAACAAGGGCGTCGAGACTGTGGCATATAACTCTAGCAAAGCTGCAGTACTGCAGATGGCTCGTAACCTGGCCGCAGAATGGGGCAACGATGGTACACACCCACCTATCAGGGTCAACACCATCAGTCCAGGTTACATTCAAACCCCTATCACAATGCCCACAGTTGAGGCAGTGCCAGGATTGAAGCAGCTCTGGGAAGGTGGCAACATGTTGGGAAGACTGAGTGAGGTACATGAACATTTGAGTGGGATTGTTTATCTATTAGCTGATGGCTCGAGCTATGTGACCGGCGCAGATATTAGAGCCGATGGCGGACATTGCGCTTGGTGAATTGCAAGCTTTCGCGGTCTAGTAGGAGCGAACAGAAATATTGCGCGTATCCAGCAGTAGCGATTGATGAGCGAGCTGTGAACAGGGCACGCTTTGCGAACGTATCTACCATTTCCGACCCTGTTCGTATACTAAGAGTGGTTACACAACAGCACCCTACATAGTGATACACTTTATTCGATATCGATCATTGAATTGCAACAGGTTACTCTGCTAATAGAAGTGCTAGGCATGAGTATAGTCCAAAGTGCTACAGCTGCGATATTCATCTTGGTTGACGGCCACCAGTATCAGGAGAATGGCCCGTTGAATGATTATACATCTTTCATACCATATGTCGGAACATTCAAACTCCGTATTCGCCATACTTGCGATCTGGTGCCGTGAGACCTTCCCCACGGACATCATCGACCGTCGGGCCGTGTCGACACCGCACCTATTCTGCCTAACCTGGTCACCGTATACACGGCCCTCCGACTCCGTATGGGAGCTTTTCCGACACCTGTTCGGCATTGGAAGCAACCGCGATGAGCTCTAAGCTGTGATGCAGTATGGAGCTCAATGTTGCAACAGCTCCGGAGCTTGTAAAGGGATATATGAGCACCCGAAGCAGTATGTAGGTCTTCATTCTCAGACCAAACATCTACTTCACTTCCTATCAAGATGGCAACTCCAGCAGTCGCGTCCATTCATGACATTTCTTTGCCCAAATTCTGCAAGACTGGTGGAGCTATCTCTGTCAAAGATATTCCCTCGCCTGAATCTATCGCGTCCAAATGGCTATCTTCGTTCGAAGCCACTCTGTCAAGCGGCAAAGCCAGCGAACTCTCATCGCTGATCCATGAAGACGGTTGGTGGCGTGACCAACTGGCTGTGGACTGGGAGTTCCACACCAAACGAGGCATCAAGAACATCGTCGATCTTCTCGATGAGAGACTGTCCAAAGTTGGGTTCCGCAACCTCAAGGCACACGAATCTGGTCAGTTCGCTCCAAAGAAAGAAACACCCATTGAAGATCTAGAATGGGTAGAGACCATGTTCTCGTTCGACACCAACGTCGGCACTGGCAAGGGTATGGTCAGACTGGTCTGCCTGCCCAATGGTATCTGGAAGGCTCACATGATCTATACCGCATTGCAAGAGCTGCACTCAGCCAAGGAGATTGCGGGCTACAACAGACCTCATGGTGGTAACAACTCCTTGAAAGGCGGCGCTGCCGAAGGAAACTGGTACGAGAGACGTGAGCGTCAAAAGGAGTTCCTCGACGAGCAGCCTGCCGTTTTGATCGTTGGCGCTGGACAGTCAGGGCTCAACTTAGGAGCTCGGCTGCAGTCATTGGGTTTGTCTGTGTTGATCGTGGATAAGAACGAGCGCGTCGGCGATAACTGGCGCCATCGTTACAGAACCCTGGTTACCCATGACCCAGTTCAGTACACACACATGGCCTTCATGAAGTTCCCCGAGAATTGGCCCTTGTTCACTCCCAAGGACAAATTGGCAGACTGGTTTGAGATCTACGCCAGTGCCATGGAGCTCAACATCTGGCTACGATCCACGATCAAGACCGCTGACTTCTCCGATGAGACTGGTACGTGGTCCGTTGACGTCACAAGAGGCGATGGCTCAATTAGATCAATGAAGCCGTCTCACGTTGTCTTCTGTACCGGTCATGCCGGAGAGCCTAGGGTTCCGTCATTCCCGGGACAAGACTCTTTCGCTGGCTCAGTCTACCATGGCAGCCAGCACAAAGATGCCACTTTCCAAGGCGATGTCACAGGCAAGAAGGTCATCGTGGTTGGCACAGGCAACTCCGGTCACGATGTCGCGCAAAACTACTACGAGAACGGCGCTTCGGTGACAATGCTCCAACGGAGCGGAACCTATGTCATCTCAGCGAAGACCGGCCTCTTCATGCTGCATGAAGGTCTCTACGATCAGGGAGGGCCTCCAACCGAAGACGCCGATGTTTTCGGACAAAGCTTGCCCATCCCAGTACAATTTGCCCTCAACGTCGATGGAACCAAACGCATTGCGGAAGCAGAGAAAGAGAGTCTCGAAGGCCTGCGCAAGATCGGGTTCAAAATCGATTTTGGGCACGACGGTTCTGGTATTTACCGTAAGTACGTCACGCGCGGTGGAGGCTACTACATCGACGTTGGGGCAAGCCAGCTCTTGATTGATGGCAAGATCAAGCTGGAGCAAAGCCCAGATGGCATCAAAGGTTTCAGTGAGAACTCACTCATCCTTGCCGATGGCCGCGAGCTGGAAGCCGATGTTGTGGTTCTTGCTACTGGGTATGACAGCATGAACACAACTTTGAGGAAAGCGATGGGCGACAAGGTTGCGGATAGGTGCAAAGAGGTGTGGGATCTTGACGACGAAGGCGAGATCAACGCGGTAAGTGCACGACCCAGACGTAAGTGATTATCTCTACTAATGACCGCACAGATGTGGAGGCCATCCGGTCACCCAAAGCTATGGTTCATGGGCGGAAGCCTGGCGCTCTGTCGCATTTATTCGAAGTTCCTTGCGCTCCAGATCAAGGCGCACGAAGAAGGGTTGGTGGAATGACTGTGTGGTGGAATGTGAAGGGAGTAGATGAATGCTGTTCATACAATCTCGTTGGTTCAGATGAGTCGTCATATATACATGAGGTATTGTTGGTCAAATTCACTCGTTCATCCATCGAATGAACTTTGCAAATTGGAAATGCCTGTCTCCTCTTGCTTTCGTTGTTGGCTTTTGCAGCACGAATGAGTGAATTAGGTGACACTTGTGCAAGACCTTTTGCGTTCTCCAGCATCGAAAGTCTAAGTATGGCGAAATGGTACGGGATGGTCGCGTCTCTCCAAATCCAGATCTTCTAGTGTGTGGAGAAGCGTCGTCTATGAAGACCCTGTCAATCTCACCTGGCCCCAGTGGTTCTCAGAAATGTATATCATGCTCAATCTGATTCCCCGACCCGGGCGATTGCTCATATTTTTGAACCATTATCTTTGGCATTTGCATGAGCGTCTGATAGGAAAACGTGGCTCAGATTCCCATTAGGGTCATTATGCAGGACATTTTGGAACGAGGGCTGCCCGGAGCTGCCCGGCTGCTTGTCAGATTTTGGTGTCGAGTCGACTGGCAGCATGCTTCCTCGGACCTTCTGTTCATGCCATTTGGATAGGTTCAGGGTATCGTCAACTTCGGCTGCGAGCTTGTTGATCTCATCTTCGAGCTTCTCGTCTTTTGTCTTTTCTGGTTGCGGTTCTTGACCAGCCTCCGAAGTCTCCTCTGGTGCGGTCGTCGCCCACATAGCCTCGAGCTCCTCCAACCAGCCACAAGCCTTGGCCAGCTTTCGAACACCTGTGTCGCAATCGCCTAGCAGTAGAACGTCGTCAGGTCGGGACCCGAGCCCACCAACAACTTCTCGATTGACCAGAATTCGGGGTTTGCCCTGTTGTGCTAATTGTGGCAGGCTGGCGAATGGCTGAACTGATAGACTGCTTCCCATCACGATACATAGATCGCCTTCTTCAGGCAGATCACGGTTGTCAAAGAAAGCCGAGGGTAAGGCTTCCCCGAAGAAGACGATCTCGGGTTTGACCAGACCTTTGCATTCGTGGCATCGAGGAATAGTCTTGTTGGCAATGTGCTCCTTTATTTCGTCCTGTGGGTAGGCAGTCTTACACTCAATACAGCTTTGACGTGCAAAGGAGCCATGTGCTTCCACGATCTTGTCACCAGGAACACCGGCCTCGCGCTCGAGGCAGTCGATGTTCTGCGTAAAGAGTTTAAGCAATAGTCCCTTGTCATGCAGGAGTCGGATGAACGAATGCGTGATCGTCGGTCGGAACTTCCCAGGGTAAAGTTCATGTGCAAGGGTGTAGAAAGGTTCTGGATTCTCGCGGAAGTAGTCGATGTCAAAGACTGCTTCAGCATATGGTAGATTTAATCTCGCGAGGTTTGCGTAAAGGCCGGTCTCTGGAGATCGGAAATCTGGAATGCCGGCACTGGTACTGATGCCCGCGCCAACCATCACTGTGATTTTCTTCGCCTTCCCGGCAAGAATATATTCCGCGACGCCATCGAGGTTCCTAGATGAGAGGACTGTCGGCGGTACCGATTCATCGACCGGACTGCTCTCTTCTTGGCCCATCTTGAAGAAGTGGCCGGCGCGATGCCTTGAGCGAGCTGGCTTTGGCTGAACGCTACCCTTCGCCTGCCTGTGTTGCTTATGTTTGCGCCCTATGGTGGCGACGATGAAATCGAAAGCAGGAGTGACGTTGGGGGCTGCAGTAATTCAATTGGAGCCGAACGAGGCTCCGGGATTTCTCGTCGTGCAGATGGCTGTTTAGGTGTTACTGCGATGCCGTTCGGGGTCCACCAAAGACACGAATCTATACGGAAATATGCTGTGGTCTGTAGAACTGTGTTTGTATCGCTTTGCGTGAATGCAGATTGCAGCGTCATCACGAATTTTATACTGCCCAACTGCGCCACAGCCCTCACATCTTCCGCCACTTTTCACATGCTCATGCTCAAGACTACATCTGTTCTCGAAACAATAGTAGGGCACCCGTCGTCTTCTTCGTCGGCCATGAGCATGCTTTCCTTCTTGCAGGGATCTCGCAAGGATGTCATTGTTCTACCAGCAACCTTCTCTCATGCCGTGACGCCATTGTTTCAGCCACATCTTCACAAGCATAAGAAGCCCGCACGACGCGAGGTTCCGACCCCAGAGAATATTGGTCCAGCTCTCAAAGCGATCAGATAAGGTAACGATAACGCAAACACCCTTTAAGCTCCGCCGCACCCGAGACATCCAAGGCCAAGGTACCCAAGAGCACGATGAATGGCCCCGCCAAAAGTGGCATCACAAACCTTGGCCCCGGCTTCCTCAGCTTCAACAGGTATAGATGTCGACCGTTTCTTTTCTCCAGCCCTACAGCCTTACAATCGTCAAATAGAACGTTTGTTTCGTACCTTCTTTCTGACAACCATTGACCCATTCCCAACCTGCATTCTCTCACAAGCAACAGAACACTACAACCAAAGCTAAGCTCTTCGACACCAGCATGCCACCACGCGTTCATGTCGCCAGCGACGACCCCGAGTTCGACGAGGAGTTCATCTCCTACCTGCGAGCCGAAGGGTTTCAGACAACATATATTCCTCTCCTGCCTCCCAAATCAACGACCTCCAAGCTCGACCTGACAGCTCTCCGCCACGTAGCCGACGATCTTGAATTCGGAGAATCATACGCAATCATCGCCTTTGGCGCAGCAGCCACAGCATGTCTAGAATTTTACTCTGCCACCCAACCGAATTGCTGTGCACTAATCGCCTACTACCCAACCGCAATCACCAACCCCAAAATCAAGTTCCCTCCAAGCTTGCACAACATCACCCACCTAGCAGCAAGCCAGAACTTCGCACCCGCTTTCCCAAGCTACACGTACGAAGGCGTGCAGCCGGGCTTCGCCGAGCACGATCTAGACGAGTATGATCGCACCGCCTCTTCGATCTCCTGGTCACGCACCCTCGGCGTCCTCCGCGCCGCGTTTAGAATTTCCGTCGACTTGGAGCGCGTGTGGGAAGAGCACATGGCGCTTGAGTTCGAAACCAAGGATGCTGCAGCGACGATGCGGACGATGGTAGCAGAACCCTATGTCAACCACGTCCCAACGCTGACGGGCGGAATTGGCCAAAAAGACCTCTTCCTATTCTATCGCGACTACTTCATCCCTTCTAATCCACCTTCGACGTCCATCCGGTTGATCAGCCGCACGATCGGCGTCGATCGCGTAGTCGACGAAATGGTCTTTTTCTTCGATCACACGCAGGCAATCCCTTGGATGCTACCTGACGTTCCGCCGACAGGGAAGAAAGTAAGCGTTGCACTTGTGGCGATCGTGTGTATCCGTGGTGGGAAGCTGTACCATGAGCACATCTATTGGGATCAGGCGAGCGTTCTTGTGCAGCTTGGTCTGCTGGACCCGAAGCTCGTGCCGCAGAGTATGAAGGACAAAGGCATGGAGAGACTACCCGTGGTCGGAGTTGAATCGGCGCGGAAGGTTCTCAATGAAAGCTCCGAGCCGAGCAATGAGTTGCTGTCGAGCTGGGCAGATAGGCCTAAAGGCGACCCCGGCGCGCAGATGCCAGTCAGGCCAAAGCAAGCCGCAAATAAAGACTGATGATGAGATAGAAACATGTAGATAGTAATGATACGATGATCAGCGATTTGCTTGAATTCTGGGGTATATATTTCGTCCGCAAGCACTTTATATTTCACCATGCTCATCCGAGGAACTTGCAGGTGGGCAATTTGTACGGGTTCACGCCGACCCAGTATTTATGCCTCACGCCTTTCCACTCTTCCTTGACGTCTAGATCAGGGATCTGAATATCCATCCATTCGGTATCCATGCCTGCGTCGAAGAGGTCCATCTCGACGATGCGTGTGTACACATCGTAGCACACTTGCCTGTCGGCTCCCAGGCCGTTGAAGAAGCCGAATGTGCCCTTGCTGTCCAGCAGCGCGATCACGTAGTCCTGGAAGAACATCTTAAGATCTTTGTAGTCCTCTGCAAATGTATCGAAGTAGATGCCATCCAACACGACGCCCTCGTCGAGCAGTTTGGGAAGAACGTCTTGCCACCTGCCCTCGTGTACTCTGACGTTGGGTTTGTCGTACATGCCGTGCTCGCGCATGCGTTTGTGGACTTGAGGGTGTGCTTCGATGATGTGGTGCATTGCAGGGTTCTTGGCCAGGAAAGCGCCGTCGATGATGCCCATGCCGTATCCCACGTTCATAGTCTTCAGACCAGATGCGGGAACCATCTTCTCCACAGACTTGTTCATAATCTCGGTCTCCCATTCCATCATGACAGCGTTCTTGTCCGAATCCAAAAGGCGGTCGCCGGAGTACTCAAGATCGGATGCCAAGTAATCTGCGCTATTGACATCAGGGTTCGCAAGCTCTGTTGGTTGGATGACCTCGCCGTTCTCGTTGACTTGCACCAGAGTCGGGACACTTGAGTCCTCCTCCTCGTCTGCACCCTCCTTGCTGGGGTTGGGTGTAGGCTCAAATCCTTCAACGGGATCATGCACATCGCCATTGCCAGTTGCGACAGGCACATCGGCACCGGCTGGTGAAGGCTCGAAACCTTCGATCTTTTCATCCTCGTCCTCTTCCTCCTCTTCCGAATCATCACCCGCCAGTAGCGAAAAGGCATCCAGGCGGTTGAACAACAGCTCCGCCCTCATGCCAGCCTGCACAATGGCTTCGTAGACAGTCTTCAGTCCCAATCTGTGTGCAATGCAGCCAGGTGTTTCATCACTGTGGTCCAGCTCATTCCAGATAGCGCCATTCTCGAACAGAAGCTTCACCGTCTCAAGGCATGATTCTTCGCCCAGAGCAGCTCCGTTGATTGTGCCTTCCTGTCCGTCGGCATCTTGCATGTCCTCGTCGTCTGGCTCGCAAGCGGCAATGGCAGCATGGAGGGGCGCAAAGCCAGTGTCGGGATCTTGCACATTCGCAGCACCGACATCAGTGCCGAGAAGCTTGCTCAGAGTTTCCAGATCGTGGTTGGTAGCTGCCAACAAGATCTCGTCGGTGGTGGTGTCGAGGTCGACGCCGGCAGCCATGGCGACGTCCTGCTTGTCGGTAGTCTCGATGGACATTTCGAGTTTGTCGCACTGTAGAGAGTATAGGCTGTAAAGACTGTGAGGCAATGTAAGGTAGTGTTTGTCCAGGCCGGCACTGTGCTGTATTGCTCGTTCCCCGCGCAACAATTTCTTGCTGCTTGACAGGGTCTCGTTGGTTGCGTTTGCGCTAGAAGTGGGGGAGTCGATCCCACCGGCAGCATCAGGCCATCCGTCAGCAGACGCCGAGAAAACAAGCCATTGCCACGCGTCGGGCGGCGTAGAACATGCCAGCGTAGACAGAAATATTTGAAACGGTTGTGAGCCCGCAGACGAGCCAAAAATGGAGGCATTCGGTGGACAGGTGACGTGCCGATCGCGATGAGGCGTGCCTGCAGGGCTGACTCGCGGCGTAGGGCTGAGCTACGCAACGTGGTCCACCGCGCGCTGCGTCATATGCTCGGCAGCGCTGCTCATCGCGCCGTGCACACTGCCATCCATGCAGGCATCGCGTTGGGTTGGCAAAACAAGCAAGCAGCCATTCCGCCCACGGGCTCGCCCCTGATATGCAGCTCTTCTTCTCGTCCTGAGCCTCCATACACACTCTCGTGGTATCGTGGCTCATCTCGTACGCAATGCCGGCCACGCAATCCAATGCACAGCGCCCGGAGCTGCAGCATCAAGATACCTTGGATGCACCGCAGCTGGTCGGCAAGCTAGGCCGCAATAGCATTGCCGAGCTACAGCCTGACTCCATCTCTGCATCCAGTCCCGACGGAACGGCTCACTCTAACACAACACAAGATGGCGTCGGTGCCCGGGACTTCGCCTCACGCTCAAAGTCCGACTCTGCTGCAGCCCAGACCGATTCCGACGACACAATAGAGGACTACGACGAGCTCGAGCTCAACCCGGACACTCTGATCGCCAATTCCAGGTCTGGTGCTGGTGTTACAGATGCGAGTCCCCGTCGAAAATCGGATACCGGGTTGCCAAACCGTAGAAGAAGCATACAAATAAAGCTGCAGAAAACAGACCGCAAAGGAGAATATACTCTGACGGCCGATGATCCCGAGATCAGCGAGATCTTGCGGAATGGCCTCGAAAGAGAGAAGCGGGAGGCCAAGGATAAATCAAGGACACGCTTGCGAGACCTTGTCTTCACACGTCAGTTCACAACGTTCGACCGTCAGAACCCGGCATCTTCAGAGAGTCCTTTCTTCGGCTTCTTTACGCTGTTCTGGCTTTCCATGGTCATCATATTCGTCCAAGTATCCATGCACAATTGGCGTACCTACGGCAGTATTCTGGGTAGCAACCAGATCATGAAGCTGATGTTCAGCCACGATGTCTTGGTGCTAGGCTTGACCGATGGTGTTATGTGCGCTGCGACAGTGGAGGCATTCTTACTTCAGAAGCTTGTTCAGAAGGGCTACGTCAACTGGGCGAAACAAGGTTGGATCATTCAAAATGTCTGGCAGTCGATCTACATTGCTACAGTAATTTGGTGGACTTGGTTTCGGGAGTGGCCATGGACTCACTCGATCTTTATATTCTTGCATTGCTTGGTCTTCGTCATGAAACAGCACAGCTACACCTTCTACAACGGATATCTGTCATCAGTCAGCCGGCGCCGAAAGGTGTTGCAGCTGAAGCTCAAACAACTAGAGCATGTTCAACCCACACAGGGTGATGGTTTGGATGTGGCAGAGAGCCCATCGATTGGACAGGCGTCGAATGTAAATGGACAGACAAAGGACGATCTGAAAGACCGTCGTCCCTCCATGCTCCGCACTAGCACGAACCTGCTCGCCGAACAGTCCGACGTCGCCACCGTCGCATCTGCTATAGAGTCTGGTCGTCCACTTGACCTAGCACAGCTCCAAGCGTTTGAGAGTGTCGTCAAGTCCGAGATCGCAGATCTTGACAAGCAACTGGAAGGCAAGATGCCTACTCCAGACCACACGAACGCATACCCACGAAACCTCCGCCTTGGCAATTTCGCAGAATTCATCGTTCTTCCTACCTTGGTCTACGAGCTTGACTATCCACGCCAAGAAGAGACGAACTGGTGGTACGTCGCCGAGAAGACCGCAGCGACATTCGGCGTCCTGGGCGTCATGATGGTCATCTCACAGGGCTTCATCTACCCAGCCGTCGCTCGAACAGTAGAGATGAAAGAAGCCGGCATGCCACTTGAGGAACGCTGGAAAGAGTTCCCATTCATCGTGTCAGAGATGCTATTCCCGCTCCTCATCGAGCAGCTCCTGACATGGTACGTGATCTGGGAATGCATCTTGAATGTCCTGGCCGAAGTCACAAAATTCGCCGACAGAGGATTCTATGGTGACTGGTGGAACTCGGTCTCCTGGGATCAGTACGCGCGCGACTGGAATCGGCCGGTGCATAATTTCTTGCTCCGCCACGTCTACCACAGCAGCATTAGCACTTTCCATTTGTCTCGCAATGCGGCGACGTTTGTCACTTTCCTGCTATCGGCTTTAATTCACGAGCTTTGCATGGCGATTCTTTTCAAGAAGGTCAGAGGGTATTTGTTTACAATGCAGTTGCTGCAGATGCCTTTGGTCACCTTGTCAAGGACAAAATTGCTCAAGGGACGCACTGTGCTGGGCAATGTGATTTTCTGGCTTGGATTGTTCGTGGGACCGAGCTTCCTGACCAGCTTGTATCTTATTATGTGAGAGAACTGAGGAGTCTACAATTACACTTTTTAGATTGTAAGAGTAAATCGAGCAATACTGTATATTTTGTTTTGACCTCAAAGCGGTTCCGTCTTCTGTTGACGGGAACAATGGACATCCTCACAACCCCATTCTCAAACTCTCCTACTCTCCGACCACACCCTCAGCCAAGCCACCCTCAGCCAAGCCAACCTGCTTCAACCAAAGCCACAACGCAAACATAGCCAACACACCGAACAAAGCCTTCACCGCGACCCCAATCGGGCGCACCACTCCACCACCACCGCCATCCTCATCGCTGATGCCCTCCAGCTTGCTGACATCATCCTTCTGGCCAACAGTCTCACCATCCACCACTTCCAACACGACCTCACACATCTCCTTCGAATCACGGCTCAGCAGGAACATCAAGTTTTCGATCTCAAGCTCCTGGTTGTAGGTCAACTTCTCGTGGTTGCGCTGGTGTTCAGAGCGAAGGAGCGAGCGAGCGTAGTGGTAGAGAGCCTCGTTTTGCTCTCGCGTCGACGTCAGCGTGGAGGGCGAGGTGAGCGCTTGGAGGTTTGCTGTAGCTTTGTGCTGCTGAGATGACGGTTCGATGGGACGGTGTTCTTCGTTTTGCGAACACTTGGGCGTTTCTGGGTGAGGTCTGAGCTCGATTTTGTTAGTGGGCTATCTTCAGGGTTCTATTCTCTGATTGTGTCAAGATGCTTACAGGCTTGAGCGTTTCATGGAGTCGCGCCTTGGTGGGCTGCTGTAACCATCGTCTTCCATGGCGTAGCCGGTGGTTTCGAAGGAGAATGGCTCGTGATCCATGGCTGTTGGTCGCTGCTGGCGTTCAATTCCCTTGCTTGGATTTCAAGAAAGGATTTTGGGAAAGGCGGCGGCAAGACGCTCTATATACATGCTGCGAGCAGATGCTGAGTGTGATGTTGTTTGTTGTCTGAGACATTGACATGCAGCTTCCTCGCAATCGCGAAGTGCTCATCAAAGAGAAACGTGCATAAACGCTGCAATGCGGCACCCTGCAGCATCACGTACAAAGAAATAATTTGTTTGCTGTTGCTAGATATCAATACGCAGCCGTACTAGCTTCGTAGGAAAGCTTGAAGCTCGTGTTTGCAGCTGCGTGTCTCGGATCATGTAGCTGGCCTGCAGATATGGCTTGGTCTTCACGGAGGTAGCAGGCGTTTATGGCTGTGCGAGATCAAAGAGAAAGTTATGCTGCAACACGCGGGCCCAGAATACCGTCGCAATCATACAAGAGATCGTTGATTATCGCTTTGCTATGCTTGCGATTCTCGCGTCTCACGTCAACTCGTTGACTCAGGGTGCCGCGAACCTTGTCAATATGTCGATGATGATTCTGTGGCGGACGCGGAGGGAGCTGTGCTAGCCGGTACAGCTCGGTCTTATCCATAGCTGTGTGTTTCCGCGTTGATGAAGTCTTGCTTTCAGCATCCGGGTTGTCGATGTGTTGGCGTCGGGAAGCTTCAAGATCACCAGGCTTGACGTACTTGAAATCGTAGTACTTCTGGTGTGTAAATTCATTCCTTTTGTTGCCTTGTGATGCAGAACGAAGATCGACAAAGGCATGACTATGGTCTCCACGGCCGCACGACTCCAGTAGATAGGCGTGTGCTCGACTTGCGGCCGATTCATCGCAGCTTTCAACCAGGCATTGCTGTCGGCGACGCCTGCTTTCGCAGAAGTCCTTCTTTGGGGCACATTAGATAAGTTCAGTTAAGAAATCGACACTTAATTGGCACTTAATTGCTCGTCAGTCAATTGACTGCCTCAGGTTGCTTAGCCTGTTCTAGTGCGCGATGAGGTCCGTCAGTGCTGTGACTTGTTGTAGCCACTTCCTCGTCCGCTGCCAGTAACGTCTTAGAGATGATAGCGTTATACCGCATTCATGATCAATTGAGTATCCACAAAGCAATTGTGTGGGCCCAATCGCCAATTAAGTCTGCTTAATTGCCACGGGCCTTTTCGCCAAGTTTTCGTCCGGATTGGGACCAATTAATCGGCAATTAATCGCGTTGTGCACGAACTGAACTTATCTATTCGGTATTCGCTGGACTTGCAAGCCTACTCAATCGTCTGCAGTCATTGGCCAAGACCACCACAAAGTCATGAGAACTCTCATGGTCAGATATCGTCTCGATGTCGGCTTTCTCCACGGAAGAGTGGCGTCGGACGGTCACAGCTTCGACTTGGCTGGCGGGCTCCGCGGGCTCATGAATGTTCGCAGCACTGCTGTTGAGGAGCCAGTCTCGAATCCATTGCATGTTTTATCTTGTGATAGAGATGATTGTACATGTAACATCGAAAGCAATGGGACTTTACCAAAGTCCACCATTGCAAAGGTACCTTACATATACGTATAGCACCTTCATTGCGGTGTCCATAGACTTTCAGGATCAGGTCGGTGACTCCATATGGAAGCCGACTTCTGATCCAGATCCACGTGCTGGTGAATGTAGCAACAACACAATGAACAACATAATGACAATCATTGCTAATTGTTCAAGCCAGGATCATGACAGCGTCGGTATACTTCTTTCCCGACACATTGTGGCCAAGAGGGCAAGGGACCACAGCTCGAACCAGGATGGATTGCGCCGAAACCGAGACCGAAACCGAAACCGCATAAGGCATGTTAGTGGCGAGATGGCCTTCGGGCCGGGCGAGCTCGGATCTCTTCATCCTTCGACGCGATCCCTCAATATCCACGCGAACGGTCGCCGATAGCGGGGTACAGTAGGGTAGCGTGTGCTGAGTAATGTAGATCGGCCTTCTTGATCGCGCCTTGGACGAAGTGGCGGTTTGGGATGTGTTGGGAGTGGAGGACATCACGATATACGAATTGACACATGTTCAAGCAGGCATGTATAGCTCTACATGTACGAATGTACTTGCACATGATATGCCGCACACTTTAGCTTCATCCATCAACCACAATATTGATGCCCAGAAATGGCACGCTTGGACGAACCGCTTTGGTCTTGAGCCGAGGCCATGCAGGGCCCTGAATGTCAGGTGGTGGGGCCAGAAAAGTTGTCGTGGACGTGGGTGATTTGGATTATGACACGATGAAAGCAAATCGCCTGTCACCACGAGCCGTAAAGGGCGCGTTCTACGTCCGTTACTCGCCAATTGATCCCTTGACTCACCTTCCTCTTCCCAACTCTCACCAACCTTCACAAATAGCTCTCCACCCTTCTCTCCCAATACCTCTCGATTGATTGACATACACTCCATTGAACGTTCGGCTCATTCCCGATATCGTTGCGTCCCACACATCCTCACATCCTACTGCCACAATGTCCTCCACCAACGGCACCAATGGCACCGCCGTCCCTTCCCAGTCCTCCTTCGCCGTCAAGGCCGGTCTCGCGCAGATGCTGAAGGGCGGCGTCATCATGGACGTCGTCGACGCTAAGCAGGCCAAGATCGCAGAAGAAGCAGGCGCCTGCGCCGTCATGGCCCTCGAGCGTGTGCCCGCTGACATTCGCGCCCAGGGCGGCGTGGCTCGCATGTCCGACCCGGCCATGATCAAGGAGATCATGGACACCGTCACTATTCCGGTCATGGCCAAGGCCCGCATCGGCCACATCGTCGAGTGCCAGATCCTGCAGGCCATTGGCGTCGACTACATCGACGAGAGCGAGGTCCTGACTCCCGCCGACCCCGTCAACCACGTCGAGAAGAACAACTTCGACACTCCCTTCGTCTGCGGCTGCCGTAACCTTGGTGAGGCCCTGCGCCGCATCAGCGAGGGCGCTGCCATGATCCGCACCAAGGGCGAGGCCGGCACTGGCGATGTGATCGAAGCCGTCCGCCACATGCAGACTGTCAACGCCGAGATCGCTCGCGCTTCATCCGCTTCAGACAACGACCTCCGCCAGATGGCCCGCGAGCTCGAGTGCGACTACGCTCTGCTGAAGGAAACCGCACGCAAGGGCCGCCTCCCCGTCGTCAACTTCGCCGCCGGCGGTGTCGCAACACCCGCCGACGCTGCGCTCATGATGCAGATGGGCTGTGACGGCGTGTTCGTCGGTTCCGGCATCTTCAAGTCTGGCAACGCAGCCAAGAGGGCCAAGGCCATCGTCCAGGCCGTCACACACTACAAGGACCCTAAGATGCTCGCAGAGGTCAGCATTGGCCTCGGCGAGGCCATGGTTGGCATCAACTGCGGCGAGATGCGCGACTCCGAGAAGCTGGCCACCAGAGGCTGGTAGAGAAAGAGCTACATGCGATGTTTGAAGGATAGCGACGATTTGATACTTTTCCAGCATAGCTTTTGGCGCTGGGAACACGCGAAAAATGGGATACTTCACGATAGATTAAATGAGCGTAAAATGCAAAAATGTACGATTTCATCTCTTGAGATCCATGTATTGTCAAGTCGTTGTGAAGTCAACGCTACACATGCATCGCAGGGTGATACATGTCGTGAAGCATCCAATCCGTTAATATCCATCAACTGCTCAGTAGCGCAGACTGGCTACAGTATGATTGTGCACTGAAAGACCACCCACGCCACCTTAGCAGAATTGGGGCAGATAGATTATGATACTATAGTTTCTCAGCAAGGAGAGGTCGAACACGTCCGAAACAAAATTCATTTCTACGACATGGACATGTAAAGATAAAATATAGTAAACTGCTCAAGAAACATCATAAATCATCTACAGCTTGGCCGACTTGGAGTGCTCGCGATCCAACTGCAGGGGATCTCTCCTTGTGATGCCATACGCTTTGGCCAGCTCATCGGTCTTCTTCTTTTGCCACTCGATCTTGTCGAAGAGGTGCTTGCCGCGCTTGTTCTCGTTGCGACCAAGCTGCATCAGATGTACCTCATCAGGACCGTCAACGATCCTCATCGTCCTACCATGTGCCCACATGTTTGCAAGAGGAGTATCTTGGCTGACACCAGCGCCGCCGAAGGCCTGGATGGCGCGGTCGATGACCTCGAGAGCCATAGCGGGCACTTGCACCTTTGCCTCTGCGATCTCCTTGAGAGCGAACTTCGCGTCCTTGGAATCGATCATGAGGGCTGCGTTGAGCACAGTCAGACGTGCAGTGTCGATCTCGATACGGGAGCGGGCCACGCGTTCCAGCATGACGCCGTGCTCGTGCAATTGCTTGCCGAAGGTCTTCTTGCGGGGATCGTTGAGACGGGCAATGAAGTACTCGAGAGCCTTTTCAGCCGCGCCAATGGAACGCATGGCGTGGTGGATGCGGCCAGGGCCGAGGCGGCCTTGGATGACTTCGAAGCCACGGCCCTCGCCCAGGACCATGTTGGAAGCAGGAACACGCACATTGTTGAAGGTGATGTGGCCGTGGCCGTGGGGAGCATCATCGAAGCCCATGACGCTCAGCATGCGGTGGATGGTGATGCCAGGCGTCTCGGCAGGGACAAGGATGACGGACTGCTGCTTGTAGACGGAAGAGTTGTTGGGATCGCTCTTGCCCATGACAATGTAGATCTTGCATCGAGGGTCACCAGCACCAGAAGACCACCACTTGGAGCCGTTGAGGATCCAATCGTTGCCATCCTTCTTCATGTCGAGGGTGATGTTGGTTGCATCGGAGCTGGCGACGTCGGGCTCGGTCATCAAGAAGGCAGATCGAATTTTACCGTCGAGCAGAGGCTTGAGCCACTTGTCCTTGTGTTCCTGTGTACCGTACTTCGCGAAGACTTCCATGTTGCCAGTATCGGGTGCAGCACAGTTGGTGGCCTCGGAGGCGCTCAAGCTCTTGCCCAGGTACTCGGCCATCAGGCCGTACTCCAGGTTGGAGAAGCCAGCACCCTCCTTGAAGTGGTTCTTGGGCAAGAACATGTTCCACAGACCCAACTCTCTTGCACGACTCTTCAATTTCTCCATGATAGGTGGGTGTGCGCTGAAGCGGTTGACTACACCCTCGCCGATCTGCTGGCTGATGAGGGCGTCGGCCGGGATACATTCTTCCTCGACGAAGCGCTCGACCTAAGATGTTCATTGTCAGCATGCCCGGCGTTAGATGCCTGTCGATCGGCCCAGCTTACAATGTCCAATGTCTTCTTAGCCCTCTCGCTGACATGGTTGCGAGCGATCAACGGGATCTTCTCACTAGCACGAAGCTGGCCCTTTGCGCCAACAAGCAGCTCTTCGGAGGCCTGCTCCTTCTGAGCATTGATGTTATAAGGGACAGACATGTTGGAAGTGCTTGAAGTATATGTCAAGTGGTAAGGGACGGAGACCCTGTGTGACGAGGAAACAACATCATATGGCTCGAGGGCGACAGAGGCGTGTCTTGTATAGGCTCTCCACACCCCGGGATTAGAAGTAGGCCGAGGTGAACTGAACGCGCCCCAGCACCTTTCCCCAGACACCTCGGCGGTGGTATGGCCGAACGAAGGCAGGTGTGGCGATTACGATGCTTGTTATTGCCTCGCACTTCGCCGCTCTCCAAACTCGAGGTCTTGTCGGATTTGTTAGACCGAGGCTATGGCTGTGGAGCTTCTAGTTGCCACATACACACAGTCTCGTTACAAACCGGTGCTGGTTGAGAGGCGTATATATTGCAGATGGGCTTATATAGTCACGTGACATACCTACCACCACCGATCAACGTCACCATTCAATCGCTGCCGCAATCGCGCCGTTTGAAGCTCACAGACATCTCTTGGCAGGTCGAGTACTTGCCTTGCCAATGTCCATTCATCTCATGTGCTTGTTAAGGAACCACCGCAATTAGATGACCTAACGATATATCCACTGCCCAATAATGTCAGGAGCTCGTACACATGGCAGTCTTACCAAAGACGAAGAAGTCAACGCTGCCGCATGGGCGGCAGGCCGTGGTGCTGTTGTCGGCGCTTCCAAGGTAAGTTGCATCGAGCTCATTATTGCTCCAACAAGCATGAGAAAAAAAAAATGTAAAGATGCGAGAAATAGAAAACTAACATGCGTTCCTCTCAACACAGTGGGCCATTTTTTCCGCCATCGCCGGCCTAGTGGCCTACCAATTCAGCCCAGTCTATCGGGGCTTGACATTCCAATTCAAAGTGTAAGTGAGAAAATCGCCCTTCAATCATCAACCCAACTGTACCTCTCGAACAACGTCTGACAAGACTTATGTGCAGATTCATCCAAATGTCCGGCATGACATTCGGCAGCATCGTCGAAGCAGACAGGCGGCTACGCATCCACGGCGCGTGGCAACGGCAGCAGAAGAAAGTCATGCGTGACGCCGAAGTGTGGCGGCGATATGAAGAAGACTACGCTATGCAAGCTGGCAATGCTGCTCAGACACCGAACGCTGAGCAAGCTACTAATGAAAAGAAAGAATGAGAAGCAATCAGCATTGTGAAGCAGGCAATCGGCATTTTCAGGAAAGGATTCTATTGTGTTTATGTACAGCTAGTCATCTTTCCTTGCTTACGTTCCAAAATTGGCGGGTGTGCAGGTCTCCTCGCACAAAAGTGGGGTTTTTGTTTGTAAGATATTTCTTCTTTACACAATGAGATAAGAGTCGATATTGGACTGTACAGTTTTAGCGAGAAGATAAAAAAAGGAAAGGAAAAGCAAAAGAAACACGACGCTCGATGGCGATAATCAGCAAAGGATCCTCCCAGAACGACAAAGACATGCTTTACAAAATGAAATGATTGTTTCACGAAGAATCGTCGATCAGCTTCCTCGCGTCGTGAGCCTTCTTGGCTTCGCGCTCTAGGACATCGAGGTCGCCGCTCATCTCGCACATGCCGTGGAAGATGCCATCCTCTTTGTTGACCAGGTCGAAGGGATCGCCGAACTCGACGATCTCACCCTTGTCTAGAACAAGCACCTTGTCATAGTCAATGATGGTCTGCAGGCGATGTGCGATGGTGACAGTGGTGTTCTTAATCTCGCGAATAGTTTCCTGAATCCTAGCATCGGTGGCGTAATCAATCGATGCTGTCGCTTCATCCATTAGAAGGACCTTGGGTGCCTTGAGGAGGGCACGAGCCAAGCAGAGGAGTTGACGTTGTCCTTGGGAAAGATTGGATCCAGACTCAGCAACCGTGGAGGACAGGTTGAGGAAGATGTTCTTGTTCTCCATGACGGAAGTGTCGGTTACAGAGGCGCCGGCTGTAGTGGAAGACGCAGGCGAGTTCTTGCTTGTGGGAGAAGTTGCGCCGTTCTTGCGGAGTGTCTGAACCGGTGTCTCGGGGCGGGAGTTGTTAGCAGAAGGGCCGCCAATGAGTTGCACTCTGCGAAGAGCAGTGAAGATCTCTTCGTCGGTAAACAGCCCGAAAGGATCGAGGTTGGTCCTGATCGTGCCCGTGAACAAGGTTGGATCCTGCGGTACCATCACGATGTTCTCACGCAGATCTTGCAGACCAATGAGGCCAATGTCGATATCGTCGATGAGAATCTTGCCCTCCTCTGCTTCAAGTGCACGGAAGAGTGCAAGTGCGAGAGAACTCTTGCCTGCACCAGTCCTTCCTACAATACCGACCTTCTCACCAGGTAGAATCTTGAAAGTGAGGTTCTTGAGCACCGGGTCGAAGTCGTCACGGTATCTGGTGGTGTAGCCGATGAACTCAACAGAACCCTTGCTAGGCCAGTTGGCAGCAGGCCTGTTCTCTTCAACGATGAGTGCGGCTTCCTGGTCGACATCGAGATACTCCTTGACTCGCTCGACAGAGTTCATGTTCTGCTCGTTGCTGGAGTACAGACGCACAAACCACAAAACATTCTCCGTGAAAGTGACTGCGTATGTCATGGCGAGACCAGCAGCACCGGCGTCGATCTTGCCGACACTCGTCACCACGAAGGCGCCTGCGAAGAACGAAACCAAAGCACCAACAACGTCCACACGGAACGCGAGCCAGCGGTTAGCAGCCCACAAATAGATGAATGGACGGCTGTGCGTATTGATCTTGTTGAGGTTCTCACGGATGAAGCGGCGCTCATCACCGTAAGCACGGATTGTAGTGGTGCCTGACATTGTCTCGCCGAACTGTTGGTAGAGAGGGCTGCGCTGGATTGATTCAAGACGCTTCAGATCGCGAGAAGATGAGATGTAGAAGCGGCCGATGAGGAAGTAAAGGATTGTGATGAAGAATCCAGCGATCAAGAAACCTGGTGTAATCGCCGAGATCAGAATGATAATCGTGATGATGGAGAACAAGCAGTGGACGAATCCAACCGCAACGGGCGCGACTTCTTGGTCGATAGCCTCGATGTCTTTAGAGAAGCGGTTCATGATCTGGCCGAGAGGAGTAGCGTCAAAGAACCTGAACTTAGCGCGTGTGATGCTCTCCATCAGCTGGCGATGGATGCGCTTCGAGGCACCGATGGAACCACTGAACAGCACACCCTCGCGGAACAGTGTGATGAACATGTACGCCACACCGAGGATAGCGTACACGCCGAGGTAGTAGCTGGCATTGACCTCAGAGGTAGTTGAAGCCACATTGAAGTCACTCGAGCTCTGAGTGGTCAAACCAGGAATGTTCCAAATGCACGATCCACTGCGAAGACAGCTGAACGAGCTACTGCCACCTCCGCGCACATAGGTGAGGTCAGTCTGATTGTGAGCCTCGCCCATGATCGAAATTGCTTCCTTTTGGGAGTATGCGTTTGCCCACTGGCGGATCCAGACGTTTGTGGAAACCTGGGAGACCTGCTGCAGCATAAATGAAACAGCAGCGACCGTCCAGTAGAACCAGCCACCCATGGAGCGCAAGTACATGAAAATGATGCTGAACTTGATGGCACCAGTGCTCTTCTTCTCATCCGGCTGAGCAGCTTCAGCAGTCGAGTTCATGCCAGGGATATCCTTAGTAGGCACCTTCATCAACGGATCGCCGTTAGGAATTCCATTTGGTTCGTGAATGTGGAACTCTTCCTCGGGAACCTCGAGCGCAGGCTCTGTTGCACCACCGTTGAGGTTGGAAGCATTGCGAGATGGAACACGTGTGGTGGGCTTTGACTCAAGCTTGGAAAGATCTTCGTGCAGCATACCAGAGGCGATGACTTCCTGAGACGTGCCCTGAGCGCTGATACGACCATTGTCCAAGACAACAGCATGTGCGGCTTGCGGCAGACACAGAACGGCGTTGTGTGTTACAAGAATGCAGGTACGGTTGTACATCAGTGGACCCATGAGAGCGTTGTCGAAGATCCACTTGGCAGTGTGCGAGTCGACGGCACTCAGCACATCGTCGAGTAGTACGTGCCTAGCGTTGCAGTACAAAGCTCTTGCCAAGCTGATGCGCTGCTTCTGACCACCAGAAAGTGTGACACCCTTCTCTCCAACCAGTGTCTTATCACCAGAGTCCAAGATTTCCAAGTCGCGCTGGAGAGAGCATGCCACAATGACGTTCTTGTAGCGCCTAGCGTCCCAAGGGCTTGCAAACACGATGTTCTCCTTAATGGTGCCATTAACAAGCCAAGCCTGCTGCGCGCAGTAGGCAACGCTCTCCGTTAGCCCGGTCTCTGGGTCTGCCTTCAGATCTTCACGGCACTTGCCTCCGGGCAAGTACACGTTTCCATCGACCAGGGACATTTCGCCAAGCAGAGCCATAAGGAGTGATGTTTTGCCGCTACCAGTGGGTCCAATTATAACGTTCACCTGTCCAACCTTGAAGTGCACATTGAGATCAATCATTTTGAAGTCGTCGGACTCGATATTCCCCCATGAGAATGTGGCATTATCGAAACCGATAAGAGGCTCGCCTTGTGCATCGATTGCGTCAGCCTGAAGTTGGTTGTACTTGTCGGTCTCTGGTTCGTTGAGGTATTCCTCAACACGATCGACGGAGACCTTGGACTCTTGAACGTGCGCGACCATATCGGCAAGTTGGTCCAGAGGAATGCGCAGCAAACTAAACAGCGACAAAGCGGTGAACGCAACGGATGGGATGAGGTCCTTCTTCTCCACCGTGGTGTATATCAAGAAAGTCAAGAATGTGATCACAACTGGGGCTCCAGACCAGATAGTAGCTGCAAGTGCCCAGATTATGTATCGATTCCGCAACTGGCGAAGTTCTTCGACACGCTTTTCTTCAACATCGCCCAGGAAGCGCTGCTCCCAGGCAAAGTATTTGATAATGCGAATGTTGGTGAGGACCTCGTTGGTGGTGTGGATTCTGGCGTCAGTCGCAGCCAGGATCTTCTTCTGATATTTGGCAAATTGCTTCGCGATCCACATATTCACAGGAAGCAGCAGGGCCATCATGCCGATTCCGACAATACTACTGTAGCCGAGAATCTGATAGAGTAGTACCACGGCCAGCACGAATTGAACAGGCGTTTCAGCCCAGAGGAAGTGCAAGTATGCGCTGATCTCGGCCACCTTGAATGAATCAACGGCCATGAGGTTAATAATGGCTCCGGAAGTGACCTGTGCATCTTCTTCGGGTTTCTTGTTAGCATCAGCCTTGTTCTCGTCGGCCTTGTTCTTTCGTCCGAAAGACAGAACTTTCTGCAACAAGCCTTTCTTTGGCTCGTTTGCCGCCTTGGTATCGGCTGCTTCTCCCAACACTTTGTCTGAGCTTGCAGCAGCACGTCTACGCAGAGCCTTGGCGTAGATTTCGCCAATAATGATTGCTCGCAGTCTGATGCAGACTTTCCTGCCTTTCCACAAAGCTTGGCCACTTGAGGTTGCGTTCACGACTCCGGATACGAAGAGAAGGATGACATAGAACCAGGCAGCATTCTTCGGTACGCCAGTAGGATTCTCGACGTATTCGAGGATTGCTTTGAGCAACAGAGTGGGAACAAATGTGATCAGTCCAGAAACACCAGCCCACGCGGCTTGGATGAGAAGACCTTGCTTGAAGTACTTGAGCAAGTGGAAGGCCAGAATATTTGTCTTCTTCACTTGACGGTAATCGGCCAAGATCGCGGCGGCCTTGTCTTGTCCTGGGAGGTTCCACACATCGCTCATCTCGTATGCCTTCTTGTATCCTGTCCAGACGACCGAGTCCACCCAAGTGAAAGTGAGCGCAGACAACACGCTTGCTAGCGGCTCTTGCGCAGGTTTCAAGTCACCCTCATACTCCACGTAGATCGGCTTGTTTCCCTTGCGCGAAGTTCCGGCAATGATGGCCAGTATGGTGTTCAAAGCAAAGTAGCCGCTGATCAATGCCTGGACGTAGCTAGAATGCGGGTGGATGAGCTCGGAGCGGAAGACCAACAATGTGAAGATCCATTGAGCAGCATAGAGGAGTCCAGTGTGGTACCAAAGCTTAGAGAATGAGAATCTTTGCGATGCTGAGAACACCAGTCTGAGGGAAGTCAGACTCGCAATGTAGGCCCAAACCGCCACCTGAGCAATAGCAGCGATGCGGCCTTTGCGATCCCAGCTTTGTAAAAGTAGAGCAATTTGTATACCCAGAACAGCCAATACGCAGACCTCTTCTGCGATCGGGAGCAATAATTCACCTCTGGGTCGGTCAAGGTCGAGTTTGGATGCGTCTCCGACAGACTTCGTGGCCATCAACGCGAGATCCTCGTTCAAGTTCAGCTCGTCCTCCTCAGAATTGTCCTCTTCCTCGTCCGCCACTCGTCCATTAGGTTGTTCATCTTTTAATATATCGTATGCAGTCTGCAGCCGGGATCGTCTCGCGGCTATGATAGCTTGAATTGTTAAGTATATTAACGAGGCGCCGCAAGCAATTAGTGGAAAGAGTGCTTGCAGGTAGCTGTGCCGATGGTCAGCCAAATTTCTTCGCAAAACTGTCAATAGCGAGATCACATACTCTTGCTTGAAGCATCGCGAAAAGTCGTCGGACCGCCAGAGGTCGCCTTTGCAATGCGCAAACATGTTTGGTGGATTGGCTGTTGTTCAAAACAAATCCACAGTGATCGTCGGTCGGTAGGGCGGGGTGGGTGTATCAGCGCATCATTCACCTCCAGTAGTCAGTCGCCGGCGCGGAAGCGCAATGTGGCAGTCCAGCGGGGAGCGTATACAGTGGCGAAGATGATGTTTGCTGGAGCAGCAGAGAGGTGTGTCGATGGTGGTGCAGCAGTTGGTACGGCAGGTGGTCTTGCGTGCGGCACGGTCAGCGGAAGGACCAGAGAGCAGCGCTCGCTTGCGATTTTGGAGATATGACGAATGCCTCCGTCGGGTGAAGCTGTCGCTCTGCTGCTTCAAGCAAGCAACGCTCGGTGCTCGGAGCGCCGCAGCCTCTTTAATGATAATGTCCCGAGCCAACGGCGCCTGTCAATGCGCCCACAGCTCGCCGCCGCCGCCGCTGCCATCTCCAACACCGCCGATTCGCAGACCGCAGCGTTTGCTGTGTCTTGCACGAGCTTGTGCTGCCACTAGCAACAACCTACCACTACCTTAAAACCGTGACTGCTCTCTGCGCCCACATGCGACTGCACCCTGCACGAGCATGCGCATGCTGCACCAGTCAGCACTCGTCTAGTTCTGTGACTCTGCTCGTATGCAACCCTCATGCCCTCCGCACGGCCAAGCACCTGCCCGCTTAGGCATAGGGCAGCTCGCCAGATATCAGCGTGTTTTGACTCACTTCTCCATGGAGACACCGCGCGACGTTGCAGGCCTGTAGCACCGCGACCTGCAGCCAGGCGCCAGCCGGCCTCGTGTGTTTGTGAATCACGTTGCATTGACACTCGAACTTTTCTAGAACCTGTCCCGCGTGGTTACGCCCGTTTGCCGGTTTGCCGTCGTCGTACGCGGCTTCCTTCTGTTATACACAAACCTGGTCAGAACATCACAGTATCCCGGGCGCGCCAAGCAGCGGTGGCACAACACTTTGTACGTTCGTCAATTTATTCAATTTCTTATAGCTACCGAAGCTTTCTTCGTTCGCGTCTATGTATTGGTTTTGAAAGTTTCATCGCATTCATTTCCCCTGGTTCTTTGCGAGAGCTGCTGGCTCTGTCACAGACTCTTTTACCTGATAATCATGTTCTCTTGGCCAGGTCCGGTGCCAATGTACTTGATGTGCACGCCCGTGAACTTCTCAATGTACTCGACGTACTTGCGTGCGTTCTCGGGCAGATCCTCCCACTTCTTGAGGCCCATTGTGTTGGCCTTCCAGCCGGGCAGAGTCTCGTACTTGACGTTCATGGTGTCAAGCACAGTGAGGTCGGCAGGGAAGCTGGTGATCTCCTGTCCGTTGTGCTCGTAGGCGGTGGCGACCTTGATCTCGTCGAAGTCGTCCAGGATGTCCAGCTTGGTCAAGTTGATGGAGTCGTACCAGTTGATCGAGTTCGAGTACTTAACGAGAACCAGATCAAGCCATCCGCAGCGGCGCTTGCGACCAGTGGTCACGCCAAACTCGCGACCAACCTTCTGCAGCCTCTCGCCAACCTCATTCAGCTGCTCGGTCGGGAAAGGCCCAGATCCGACACGTGTGGTGTAGGCCTTCACCACACCGATCGTCTCCTTAATCTTGCGCGGGTGGAGGTGCAGACCGGTGATGATGCCGCCAAGACCAGTGTTGGAGGAGGTCACGAATGGGTAAGTGCCATTGTCGATGTCCAGCATGAGCGCATTGGCGCCCTCAACGAGCATCTTAACGTCGCCCTTGACAGCGCTCTCGATGAGCGGAACCTGATCGACGACATACGGCTGCAGGCGCTCGCGGTAGGTATCGAAACGCGAGATCTCGTCCTCGACATCGTACTTGAGGAGGTCGCCGTAGCGCTTCTGGAAGCCATCGGCAAGGTGGCGGAGCTTCTCGTCGAAGCGCTGCTTGTTGAAGACATCGGAGATGCGGATACCGCTGCGGGCGGCCTTGGTGGAGTATGTTGGGCCAATACCCTTGCCAGTGGTGCCAATGTTTGCGTTTCCTAATTCCACCTCCTCGAGACCGTCCACTCTGCCGTGGAGATCAAGGTCGACATGGCAGCGGTCACTGACAAGAACGCGGTCTTTGGTCTTGATGCCGTGCTTCTCAAGAGTGTCGATTTCATGGAAGAGGTTGGGAATGTGAACAACGCAGCCGGAGCCAATGAGGTTGACGCAACCCTCAGTGAGAACGCCAGAGGGCAGGATGTGGACATCGAAAGTGGTTCCGTCTTTCACAATGGTGTGGCCTGGAATGCATGAGTGAGTCGCGTGATATGACAGCTTTGGTTCTTCGGTCTCTTACCAGCATTGTGACCACCTTGCGCTCTGCAGCACAACTGAATGCCTTCACACAGGACATCAACGATCTTTCCTTTTCCTTCATCACCCCACTGCGCCCCGAGGATCTGTCGCGATTAAGGTTAGATACACTGCAGTATGGTTTGAGATCGAGAAGGAGTGGGAAAATGATCCATGCTGGAAAGCTTCTGGGTCGGGCAAGAGGTGAGACGTACTGCGAACTATGTTAGCCAATGACAACACCAAAGATTGTGCGTCTGTCCCAGATGTACGTACCAATTGTTGCAGACATGATTATGCGGTGTTGTTAAAGAGTTCGCCATTTTTAGAAAGAGTAAGTTCTATTGCGAAGCGCAGGAGTTTGAAAAGCCTCCCAGTCACTCTCCCCCACCATTTCGCGCCTTGCCCTTTCCGATCTTCCGATCGCGGCTTGCGGGGCATCCTCACCAACTCCAATTGCCAAAAGTCGCGCGACATGGCCTCTTTGTCACCGGTGCAGTAGAAGTAACAATATAAATCTTTCAATCTATGCGATCGATTGACCTGGGTGCTTTCACAGTACTACGAAGTCTTACGAGATGATTTTTCAAGCAACGAATGGAAGACACGTTTCGTGGGCGATTACACCGCAATTTTATACGACCTCTCAATGGCCGACATGGTGAGATTTAGTCCCACGTCCGTTGGTATTGGCAGATTAGTCACTCCGATACCGATGCGCTTTCACCTTCATCTCACTGGCGTACAGAGCCTAGTCTGTGTCAACAGCTGCTGGCACGAACATTGCGGGACACCAGGGTATGCGCAGACTTATGTTACACATTGATGCCATATCTCTCACTGGTAGACAGCCTTGGCCGAACAGCTAAGTGCGATGATACTTGCACATCAGCCTATAATTTAATGCTGCATTGTCAACGATCTCTCGGCGGCTGCCATCACTGTGGCTGCTTCTATGCATCCCGGTAACAGCGTTCTCGTACCGGAGAAATACGGGAACTCTTGCACAGTGAGCTGCTATGGTACGAACGCATAGAGATAATTGCCTCTCACTGGATCCCGTCATCTACAGACTTCAGGGAACAGTCCGCACATGCTCGAGTATTATTTCATGCTTACGCTATCAACTATAGATTCTGAATTGGTTCTAAGCACCATGGAGATACTGATGATTACACACATACTTCTTGAGATACATATGCTCATAATACAGGTCACAGAAGAAACAAGGCTGTTTACCATTGAGATGGTATGCCCAGATTTTTGGCCACGTCCTGTACGTCGATGTGCGTGGACACAGTGAATACCATTTTACCCCGATGAACTCCATGGAGTCGTGAATCGTTTGGGCAATCGTCCTGTCACGCCACTAAAGAGGCATTGACCATCGCTTTATACGTGAGCATAAAGACAGTTCGAAGGCAAGGGCATAGATCATTGCAATGCTTGAAATGAAACTCTGATAATTGTGGCCACAGCATTTTTATTCCGCAGCAGTTCTACAAACACAAATTTCTCTTTCACACGACTCTCTCGACTTTGATCCGTTCTTAGTGGCCTGCCACCTATCTTACAGAAGCACAATTTGAGGGTCCCGCGCGCAATCAATCACTCAACTCAATGACCTCCGAGTCTGTAGTGGCTTGGGTGTTTGGCTTGGAGGGTGATTGGTGTTGCGAAAGCATGCGTGGATCAAGGTACTGGTCGCCACCGAGTTCCTCTTCCTCCTCATCTTCGTCAATATCGCTCTCATCCTCGTCGAAATCTTCTTCGTCTTCGTCTTCAATATCGCCATCCTCGTCGTCGTACTCGCCATTGACAGGCGCTCCCGGATAGACGCCAGTTATGGTGTCGCCAAAGTCTTCCTCGTCATCGCCTAGGTTGGCAAGGGCGCTGAACGAGTTTGCGTGGCCAAGGGTGTGTTGCCCGTCTGCTTCTTCCTCTTCTTCTTCCTCTTCGTCCTCGTCAATGTCCTCTTCGTCTTCCCCCATCTCTTCCTCGTCTTCCTCTTCTTCATCTTCGTTATTGTGTCCGTTGACAAGGGCCGAATAAGGATTCGGCTGCTGTCCTTCTTCATCTTCGCTTATGTGTCCAGACTGATGCCCATTCATGGTTTGATCGATGCTGATGCCATTGACACCGGACGTGGCGACGCTGCCAAAGTGGGATCTAACGCTGCCATCAACCAGGCTGTTAACTTCGTTGTTGCTTACAGTGCCGGTATTATGCTCGGTGGGAAAATTGGCGAACCCAAGCTGATAGGAATTATTAGTGGGGTTCTCTGCTTGGTCAACAAAGCCGCCATGTGTGCCGAGTGCATCATGAGCAGGCTGGAAGCCGTGGCCTGAAAGGCTGGACAGTTGATTGAACGTTGACAGACTGTTTTCAAATCCAGAAAGTTGCGATTGGTGCTCCACCGAAGCGAAGCTGTCCATTTGCATCACACTTGAGTTTTGTGCGATGGCATCGAACGGCGTGCCTCCAGACTGAGGCTGTGATGGCGTAGCTGTCGGCCAATTTGAATGAGAAGGCCTTCCGGGAGGAGGCATTGTTGTAGGCCCATCAAACTCTGTGGTAGGCGAAGGCCCGTTGAGACCAAGTTGTGCTGGGCGATCGTCATTGACCTCAGCAGGCTTAGACGGAGTGTGCGCCTCGATGCGCGATTCTGGTCTGCTACCGGCTCGAGATTGCCGCATCTCTCGGGCGCGATCAATTGCTTTGCCATACTGCTCCCGTGGAACGAACTTGCTTTCACGCAGGCGATAAGCAGGTACGTCTGAACGGCGGGAAGTGCCAAAATCGCTACCCTGCGAAGCCCTCCACCTCGCATCAAGTCGGGCACGCTCAAGTGAAGGAGAATCGTACAAAACTTGGGATCCTGTGCTTTGGCGGAAAGGATCAGCTGATTCAGACTCTGGGCGAAGTGGCGTCCCGCCATCTCGAAGCGCTTCCCTAGCAGCCCGTGCGCGGGCTATGATTGCGTCGGTGTCTTCTGCTGTATGGCGCGACCTTTGGCTTGAGCTGGACGTCCAGCGTAGTTTGGACGACGGCGGTGACTCGCGTTGACTCGGCGAATGCGCAACTGACTTTCGAGGAGAGTCCAAACCCGGAGATGATGTGACCTCTGCGTGTTGGCGCTTCCGTGGATGAGTTGGGGCAAGATCGTATACATGGGCTCGGCCCATTGCCTTGAGTCGGAAATAGTTTGATTTGGTGGTCGACGCCACGGGAGGGTTGTCGGACAGAGTCTCCCTGAATGAAGACCTCTTTAAGGCGCCGGCTGTAGGATGACTGGTGGGCGCAGGTTTGGCAACGCGGCCCGACTCATCTACGTGGCTTGTGCTCTTGAGACGCTTGTGACCAGCATCGCGCGAACCAGCCGGGCTTTCTATGCTGCGTGATGAAGTGGGCCGCTTGCTGCCTCCTTTGCTTTGCTCTTCTTGTTTCGCCATTCTCGACCATCGGCCGCTGCTGATGGATTGTTGGAACATCTTGTCCACCTCTTCCTGCCTGCTCAACTTCGCTCCCATAGAGCTACCGAATTGACTTCTTCCTAGAACTGGTACTGACTCCGCAAGACTGGCACTTCGCGAAGCTTGGCTTCTGCTTTCCAGTAGTCTCTGCTGATTTCTCTTCCGTCTCTCCCGACCTTGCCGAGCTAGTCGTTTGCGACGACAAGAGTCTCTCCAAAGCTTGAAATACCGATGACGCAGAGCGTGTGCGCGGAACTTGTCTGCTTGAACGTTGAGGCGCTCGAAGTGAACCTGTTCTTGGGCGTCGGTGACGACTTTGCCAATATAGTACTCTAGGAACTGGTCCAGGAGGCCTATGTCGGAGGTTAATGTTATGCTGTGAGCGATCTGACTAACGATCGAAGCAAAGTCTGGCTGGGGAACAGCCGGTTTGTACTCGGCTGATTTGTGCTTGTCAATCGGCTGTTGGGCACCCGAGACCGATGCGGCGCTTTTGACGCCAGACTGCACTCCCGTGGGAAATGGTGAAGGAACTGGCTCGACTGCGTCGGTGGCAGCCGTGAATGACTGTGCCAACGGACTTGGTTTCGCAGGTCGATTGAAGTTTTCGGAGGTGGAACCTCTTCGCGCTGTGGGTGCAGAGTTATTTCCTCCTCCTGTGAAGCTGAACGACGGTGTACTGGTAGCCTTTGGTGGAGGAGCGGCTTTTGCATTCGATGTCGCAAGTGAGGTCGTGGTGGCGGCGGCGGCTGGCGCTTCGGTCGCAAAGCTTGGCGCGGCGTTTGGTTGCGTCGCGCCTTCCTCAGGCTTTGTGAATGGCGCGAACGGACTGCTTGATGCCTTAGCCGGCTCTGGTTCGGTCTTCTGAGGTGCCGTGAATGAAAATGAGGGCACTGCTGGCTTCGCGCTCGGGGCCACGGCAGAAGCCGGAGGTGAAGTGACAGATGGAAATTCGTTCAGTTGTGGCGAGTTTCCAGCAGAAGAGTCGCTGCCGTCCTCCACGAACGGCATGGGCGGTCCGACAGGTTTGGGCGGCTGACTGAAGAGCGAGCTGGACGCATTCTGCTTTGGCTGACCGAAAGGTGATGCCGCTGCACTCGGTCCGTTTTGGCCATCAGTGCCATCTGTCGCTGACGTGAAGTTGAATCCTGCAAATGGTGAAGCCGGATTGTTTTTCTTTGTAAACAAGCTGTTTCCGGCAGGTGCAGCCGGATCCGGAGGCTCGTCTTTCGATTGGCTAAATCCTGAGAACGGACTCGAGGCAGGGTCTGATACTGGTTTGAAAGGTGAGTTTGACACCGGAGGAATTGTATTACCACTTAAGAAGTTGAACGGGGTTGACTTCGGCGCAGCTGCTTCGCCTCCACCAGACGCGAAACCAAATGTTCCTGTCGATGGCTTTCCGAATGGTGATGAATCCGCTTGTGTCTGCTTTGCGGGTTGCCCAAAAACGGACGTAGGTGGTGTGTCAAAGTCAATGCCAAAGTTGGGAGGGCTCACGTTTGGTTTGGCAGTCTCCGGCATGAAGAGCGATTCTCCGTCGTTAACAGGTTCGTCGCTTCCATGCATACCATCAAACGCTTCTCCATCTCCCATATCCGCATCTTGAACACCCATCTCTTCCTCATCAACCATACCTCTGTTTAGAGCCTCTTTGATCGAAAATCCGCTTATGACAGCTGGTATAGAACGTCCAAACCGCTTGAACTCTATCATATCAGATTTGAGCTGCTTCGGCAGCGCCGAGCTGGGCTCTGGCAGTACTTGTCGTGATTTAAGAGCAGACATATCAGCAAAGCGGCCCTCGTCTCTATCAATGAACGTCACGTTGTAGCACGCCAAGTAATCCTCGGTTTCGCTTTCATCGTTGAGCTCGAGTATAGCACAGAGCTCCTGGGTCGTGAAGTCGGCAGTAGCCCTCTGATTGACTGATTTCGTCAATGCCTGTAAAGCAGTCCTCCGAATCAGGTTGAAGTTGATTTCAGCAACACAAGCTGTCAAATAGGATGTCCTTTTAGAAGCAACAAGTTTCCAGAGGCGTTGCCAATTTTGCTGCGCAATAGGTAGTGTTGCAGGCGGCCTGAGTGGGCCTTGTAGATGCGATGTGGTGCCGGCAGCTGCGTACAATTTCATTGCCTTCCGAATTCGCGGATGCTGGACAAGTTCGTGTGGCCAGCTTTGTACTCGGTCTTCCATGTCCGGGTCCTGCAATTGGAAGACTATAAGATATGCGCGAAATTCTGGCTCGTTCGGCAGAGGAATTTTGCCTCTGCTGTCGTCGTAGTATTGCATGAGTGAGACCAAAGTCCTGTCCAGTTGTTCTCGGTCCTGTTGCCAATCATACTGGAAATCCTTCTCTTTCACGCCCGCCATCTGATGCAGCGAAATGATATGGAATCGAGCGATGCGCTCTAGACAATCCACGGCGTAGCTGAGATCCTCCGGGCTGGACACTTGCAAGATGGTGAAGTCGTTGCGGATGGCCCTTGTACGATCCCAGACGAAGTGGTGCACTCTTCCTAATTCCTCTGCGTTCGCAACGACTTCGTTGAACAGATAGTCGCATGTTTGGCTCAGCACTAGGGGAGTACGAAGATCCGATGGAAGTTGTTCCTCAATGCCAGCAGCAGCCCGCCTGAATTTCTTCACCATCTTTGCCTCAACCGCGGGTGCATCTTTTGGGCTGACTCCCGGTTGGCTTAAATCCTAATCGGCCGTCAGATATTCTGCCTGGCACGTATGTGTCCAATGTATACGCACCTTCTCTTCTGTCCAGACATCATTTTGCGTCCCCCGCTGCATCCGTTCGAACTCTGGGCACATATCCGTACATGTTGCAGTCGGCGTCAAAGCCTGCGAGAGTGCTCGAGGTCTGTCCGGATCGGCAATAATTCCATTGGCAATTGCATCGGCGCGCTCGCGTTTGCGGTGAATTTCGAGCTATAACGGAGAAAGGACGGTCACTAAGCTGCACTCCGTCAGTGGACTTGTGTTTGGGCCGAACGTACCTTGTCGTATCGTTGCTGCCAGCTGCCCTGGGTTTGGTTGCTGCTTGCGATCGTGCCGCGTCCGCCTCGTGCAGATTGTTTGTTGAATGCATTCGATCCAGGCGCAGTACGCGCTCCGCGTGTTGATCCAGTCGCATTGCCTCGCGATATAGAACCAAGAGCTGCGCGTGGCGTGGATTGGCCTCGCGGCATTGTGTTACGCGTGTTGGAAGCTCCAGCGTAGTTTGAGCCTCTACCGCGGCCGCGGCCACGGCCTGTCGAAGGCAGCATGGTCGTCGCCTTGGCTGATAACAATGTCGATGCCGGTCGTCATGTGTGTCGATGTTTTGCCCAGATGAGATTCGACGCCGGGCTGGCGTGATGCTCCAGAACGCGATCCAGCGCCGCTCTCGAAAGTCGTCTTTGTCTGCGACGCAAGCAGCTACAATGACGCTCGGACTCGCTGCGGCAGCCACCGACGAGATCGGCAGCCGGCCTCGAACCTTCACGTTTTACGGTGCTGCTTAGACGGACTTCACATTGACTTGCGCGGGCTATGGTATGCTGAATTTACTTCCTGGCGATACTAACCATAAATCTTGATCTTTGAGGGTCTACTGAACTTTGTGAATGATGCCAGGCTGCGGGAAATGCTGTACTCGAAGTCATGATTGAGCATTCCGTGGCAAGTCTTCGACAACTACTATATCGAAGCGTTAAGGTATAGCGTTGGAAACCATTAGATTCATTATCTACTAATTCTTCTATATACTGATAAATCGTTGCCTATCCGAAAATTTTGGGTTCGAGTCGCTCGTCCTCCCTCGACACGCGCAGACAGCACGCGCTGAAGAGTGGCGCAGGCTCGTGAATCTCGTCTCGTCTCGTCATGGAAATCATATAAGTCGTCGAACCAAAGAAAAAGATCACCGAAAACAGTAAGATCGCTCGCAAAAGGCTGTAGGGTATAATACAAACAGGGTAAGAAGCAGAAGATGGCGCTGCGATGGGTTGGTGCCCACTGTGCAGAACAAAAAGTGAGATCGTTGTCATTCTTCGTGAACAAAAAGCCGCTCGAACGTCGAAAATTCACAGTCGAAAGATACTTTTGGCCCGAAGGCAATAGTCGATGAGGTAGCCGAATGATGCTGTGTTGCGCTATGAGCGCTCTTGGGTGTTACGTCGCCGCAGGTGTCTGGTGAGAATTGGTGGCTGCCTGCCTAGGTGTGAGCACCTCCACCGACTCCAGAAGCGTGGCCTGTGAAGCCACGCTCGACACGTGCCGGTGCCTGAAAAGTGCTGCAATAGCGAGGCGCTGACGGTGGATACGACTGATGCCCGACCTCAGGATGGTGTTGGTAGCTACTTGGATCGATGACGAAGCCTGGCGCCTGGCTCGTGGTGCAGTGTTGCAGGGGGTTGTTCGGCGGCGCAGTGTAGGTGAACTGCATATTCATGCTCGGTGTATTGGGTGCGGAGAACAGAGTCGACGGCGCACTGTCGGGCTGACTGTAATATATTGCTGCGTTGTTGTAATGTCCTTGGCCCATGTAGGCCGGTTGTGACTGGACAGGCGGCGTATCGCTACCACTCACAGACAAGGTGTCGATTTGCGGCTGTGATAATTGATGTGCCGCGTATGGAGAGTAGCGAATGTTGTTCGACGTATATCCAGGCTGGTTTTGAGGAAATTGATAGTCGTGCTGACCAGGGAAAGTAGAGTTCGGCGCCTCGATCGGGAAGCCTTGGGACATAGGTTGACAGCTGGTTGTTACAGGTGCTTGAAATGCAATTGACGACGGGGTGTCAACCCATGAAGCACTGATCGGGTACAATTGCGGGTAGATCGAAGTGCTTTGAGATACTTGAGCATGTTCGTGCATCGGACGAGAGACACTGACGTCCTTTGAATCGCACGCCAACCGATCTTGTTCCTGTATCCATGGTTCTTGTGGCGACTGGGCTGAGCCACTGCGAGGATAGGGTCCGACCAAGGTTCCAATGTCTGACAGACGCTCCATGTTGACCTGTGGTTTGCAGTCCTGCCCAGCGTCATCCGAATCAGTCTCTTGTGGTAGGATGGCACTTGGTGAGCCTGCAGGCGTGGTCGCGAAAGATGTTCTCTTCGATCTCTTTGAGGGCGGACCGCTATTGGTAAGAGACTCCATGTCGGACTCATCGTTTGAGTCGTCGTAACTGCGTCGAGCCTTCTTCTTTGATGTCGTTTTGACAAGCTCGTTCGACCACCAGAATCGGTCATCACCGTCTACACGTTGGTCAGTCAAGAGTGGAACCCGACAAGCACTCGGTATGGTACAAACCAATTTCGCCGTTCAAATAATCTTCCTCCCGCTTCGCGATATCGTAGATCTGGGCCAAAAGCTTTTTGCGTTCCTCGATCTTGCCATCCGGCTCCCTCGCATCATCAAGACACGAGGGTGGAGCAAGCTCTTTGAGGAACTCTGTCCAGCCCTTGGTCACATGTGTCTGATGAGGCTCAACGCTGGACTTATTCCACTCTTTCAGCTTTGCTGGTGTCGGTCTGAGGCGCAAAAGGTGAAGGCATAGACTAACTCGTTCTGTAACAATCAGTTTTGCGCTACAAGGGATGTGGAGTTGATGACTTACCATCGCGTCTGATGTGGTCAGGCTCGACGAACGTGCAAACCGATGAATGAGGCCACCAGTCTGGCGCAGGGGCAAAGTCGCGCTTGCCCCCCTCGGTATCCTTTTTCTTTTTGAAGTAAGGGAATATAGCCTGTTTCCTAGGGCAGATACCCTTGATCCAGGCTTTGGCAATGATCTTCACTGACAATTGCTGCATTGTTCTCAAGTTTCTTGCAACAAGCTCTTCGATTTTGGGCGCTTCGCAAATGAGAAGGAATTGCATCTGTGCAGGTCGGTTCTGGTTCTTGAGATCAGCAAGTTGTAGCTCGGCGGCGGGCTGTCCTCTTAGTCGTCTCGGGCACTCCTCGTCACTTGGCCAATCACTTGCTGAGCCAAAAGTGCGCGCAGACGTGGGCCTGGAGGCATGATACGATTCGCCATCGATCCGTGCCATCTGCCCACGAACGAGATCGTTGCCGAAGCAAAGCCCATTCGGAGAGCTACTCCCAAGAGTAGACGTGGGCGAGCGATCATAGACTGACAGGTATTAGCTAATGCCAACGTACCAGTATCATACACGTACAATGTGAGCCACGATCGTGGTTTGCTCGCAACGTTGACCTCTCATGAGCGATGCGTAAGCGTTCCTTCGCATCGCTGGTAAAGATGCCCTCAGTACATTGCTGAACGTGATCCGTTGTGTGCGTTACAATCTCCCCATTGTCCTGCAAAGCCAAAACGACAAATGCTTTGACCGGCCTACCACTACGGAGTTGGATGGCTTGCTTGATGTTACGATCCAGATGTTGCTGCGCGCCGGTGTCAGTAAAAACGACTTTTGGTGTTATCACGCGGTAGATACATACGATCTCATGACTGCTGGTCAGCGTCTTCGACGACTGTACATCATCGGACGAGCCCGTTGACCCAAGATCGGCCGACGTCTTCACTGCAACACGGCTTGTGGACGAGCCTTTGGCCATCGTGAAGGTATCAAGTCGCAGCTGATCTGCAAGAGGGTGGCCTGTCGTGTGATCACAGGGGTGGAGAAATCTCCGGTGACGATTCGTTCGCTCAAAGGTTCAACTGTTGACTGCACGTCAGGCGTGTCTCTGAGGACAACTCTCAACATGGTTATGGCAGCGGACTTACTAGCAGTTGAATATGGAGACAGTGTCTTGAGCTCGGAGACGTCAAGCTGAGCCTGAGACGGGCGAAGAGCACACCTACACGCCTGAGACTTGACACGAGGTTTGGTTGATCTAGGTTGCACACGTGGGTATACAAGGCATGGAACAACTCAAAGCTAACACCTCATCACCAGGGTATTCAGAAGGTGGTGCAAGGTGGTTGGTGGGGAGGAGCAGCGGGTCAGTGTGAAGTTAGAGGTGGGTAGCGTGTGAGCCACGGGGAAATGTCCAGTTGAGCCGCAGGTCCGCGGCGCAAGGACGAAACTTGGGAAGAGGAATGTATGGCAACGGTGGAAGGATGAAGCTCAGTGCGATGCTGGGGAGACTCTGGCACATAAATGAGATCGTTCAGACTCTCCCCCCTGGCGTACCAGACTACCAAACCCTGTAGCGGTTCCCAGGCGAGCACTCACCGCGCCCGTACCTCTGGATTCATGAGCTGCACTTATGTGCCTTTCGAATGTTATGTTCCGAGATCCCCTAGCCACGAACCCGGGCTACTGGGGCTGCAAGCCGTCTGCAGATGAGCTCAGGGTCTCTTCTGCCTGACAGCACATTCGTGCTCCCGTTCCACAGGCTCGCCGTTTGCAAAGACTTGGTCACTGGGACGTGCTGAGCAGTCAAACAGGCGCTGTATGTGGCGGATCGGCATGGAGGAACTGGATGGCCGCATACCGTTGGAATTGGCGCCATCGGGCCCCGGCAGTCCCTTGGTCTGTCAATCGAACAGCCAGACGAGCCAGTGGCGCTTTGAAAGGACTCGCCGACTGGCCGAAGTCAAGACCAGTCTAGTGCTGAAGCGCAAGTGCAGCTGGGCCGGGAGACGCTGCAGACACATCCATGACTAGCCTGCCGGTAGCGTAAGTGTGGTATGCATGAGGTACGCTTGCAAGGAAGCGTCCAGCGGGCTAACGGGGGGGGAACGTTGCACTTTGCGGTCCGGATGCCCCCCTCACAACCCTGATTGACTGCCGGCAGAGAGGCCATTGAACATCTCGGCTGGCCGCAATGGTTGAACATCCCACGGAGATTTGGTATGATCGATACGAGCATCATCAAGTACTACAGGGACTATGTTTCTGGCCGAGCGCGCATTTGATGACAGCTTAACGACGTACGAAAGATTGTACAAAGCGAGGTGTTTTTGATCGCATCAGATCTAATCGGGATCGCTGACGACGTTGCCCAGCAAACGCTATTTCCACACCTGCAGCTGTAGTCTTTAGTATGTCCAATCGAAGAAGAGCGCCTAATATATGTGATCGTCCCGGGGATCGGGAGTAACATCTTCAGCCTGGGCCGTGGACCAAAGCACTCCAACCAACGTCGACACCTTCTGGCCCGATTACCTCCATGTCAGGAGCATCGATCGTTTGCATCGCTTGCACAGATCGTGTAAGCGATTGTTCTCGTGCTTGGTGCTTGGTGCATCGTCTCACGCCTACGCGGCAATACTGAAGATATCCACATCAACATCGTGGGCATCCCACTCCACTCCACGACCCCCACGAGGTGCGCACATGCTCTAGCATGTCATACTACTGCAATCCCTAGACTGATTACCATCCCATGGGAAGTTGTAATTCCCAACGCCAGCATGGTTCGGGGAACTGTCCCAGATGGCCGAGTGCCATAGTATTGTAAAAGTGACACCGACAACTCGAGCAGCTGCCAGCCTACATACATATGTGCTATTTGTTGAGGGGGTACATACATGCAAGTAGTCGTAAGCTACCCGATCCAGGTGCAAACAATCGATATCTTTTCACATGCCCAAGAACGTGCGTTCCGATCGCTTTTGCTACATACTACGCTGCACCGTCAACAGTATTTCATGGAGGAGAATATAGTCCAGAGCCTGAAGACGACTAAATTTTAACAGTGGAGCACGTCGCAGGGCAGAAGATCGGCAATCCTTCATTTGGCAAACGGACAGGGCCCGGGTCGCAAAAACCGACTTCGATATTCCAACGATGACATGAATCTCCCTTCCTGAAACGGTGCGCATCCCGCGTGATCCACCGTCCGCCACATCGACCGTGCAGGTCCAGCCTCCCGTGGAAAGGAGCGGACCCAAAAGGCACAAATCCCATTCTCCGAGTTCTCACTCTTGCATATGCACGGGACTGGTGTGGCACTTCGCTGGCTGAAGAACCCATGTCCACTCCTCATGCAGCACAGCATCGGCCGGATGCATGCTGGCCACCGCCGCACCAGTCACCGTCAAGCAAGGCAGAACCGGGAGCCCGGCGCCCTCTCTACGTCTGCAAGCCGCCGTGAGGGCTTCTACTCCTTGCCCTCCCACTTCCTCACCCGCAGACGATCAAGGATGGTGCGGGCCGGACGACTCGTCACTATCCGTCCGAACGGCGCGACCCACTTGTACAACATTGGCCTGTCTACCTGGATCAGACGTAGTGTGCAGCTTCACGGGTTCATGCTCTCCCGCTGTCGGCGGCGGCCGCGTGATGTGTCTGCGCGGATGACTGTCAGCGACGTGCGAGAATGCTGTGTGAGTGGCACGTCGTACACCCTTACGCCGAGAGCAAAGAGAGCATGAGGGGTCGAAGCAAGCGTTCATGCATGCCGTCAGCTCTACCCTTCGTACGACTCGCAACGGTTGGGCAGGGTGGCAGGATTTCTTGCATATCGCAGCTGACACAACGTGGGCATGGGCGTGGAATGCGGGATGGCGTTCTCGAACGCAGCCGCCACGCTTGCCGCCAAAGCCGCCGCTGTACCAAGACACATCGTCATCGGGAAATGAAAGAACCAGAAATTTAAACCTCCAAGGCGTGGGATGAAAAGTACAGGGCAATCTAATTGACTTTGCGGGCTATTCTTCTAACAGGTACAGTATGATCGTGCCAGCGCACACCGGCTTCAAAGTCTGGTAGCGAGGGCTCAAGAAAGCTCTACCGAACCCAGAAGGCCGGATTCGCGCACGAGCTCGTAGAACAGTCCCTTCGACTTCACCAGCGCCTGTGGGGTGTCGAACTCCTTGACTTCACCTTTGTCGAGCACGACAATGCGATCACTGTCTAGGATGGTGTTGATGCGATGTGCGACTGAGTAGGAAGGTTAGCACGAGCTCTAGGGTGAAGCGAAGCGAGTACTTACTAGTGATAATGGTGCGATCCTTGAACATATTACTCCTGAGGGTTGTCTGCAACATGGCATCTGTCTCTACATCGACTGCGGCAGTTGCTTCGTCGAGAACCAGGATGTTGCTGGGTGTCAATAACGCGCGTGCAAGGGAGACAAGCTGTCTTTGACCCGAGGACAGGTTGGATCCACCTTCGTTGATATGCGCATCCAATTGTCCTGGCATCGATGCCACGTGATCGCGTAGACGAGCGTGGTCGAGAACACTCCACAGTTCAGTGTCATCATGAACATGACCAGGGTCGAGATTGTCTCTCACGGTTCCTTCAAACAACGCAGCATCTTGCGGGATAATGGCGAGGCGCCGGCGCAAATCCAAAAGACCCATCGAGCTAGTGCTTAGCGCATCGATCGTGACATCGCCAGATGCAGGTTCAATCAATCGGAAGAGAGCCAGTGTCAAGGAGCTTTTTCCGGCGCCAGTACGACCAACGACTCCGATCTTCTCGTGGCTCTTAATGTCAAGGCTGATGTTCTTTAGGACGAGATCGAGCCCTTCGCGGTACCTGGTGCTGTATCCATTGAAGCTGACAGCACCCTTTTGCGGCCAAGAGACTGGTGGCCTGTGCTTGGAGATGATCTCGGGCGCTTCGCTTGGTAGTCGGGCGTATTCTAGTACTCGCTCGACTGAAACGATGTTCGTTTCAACTTCAACGGTCTGTCTGACGACCCAGTTCAGCGATTGTGTAATCTGAAGTGCATAGCTCATGGCCAGACCGACGATGCCAGCGCTCAGACCACTGCCAGTCGAGACCGAGATAATGGCGAATCCTGCCGCCGCCAGGATGATGACCGAACCGATGAACTCCAGACGCACAGCCAACCATCGGTTGGCGTTGATCGAAGGGAAGTACGCGCGTAGGTTAGCATCGACCCTCCATTCATTCTCCAAAGAGAATCGCTTCTGTTGATGATAAGCACGGATGGTGCTGATACCCTGTAAGGTGAAGCAAGTCAGTAAACCAATAATACGAAGTTTAGGCCGGAGATATGTACTGCAATCGTGTTAGCAATGTCGAATTCGAGTCAAGAATGTGTTACACCTACCACTTAAGGATTCTTGGAAGTGGGCGTAGATAGGGCTACGGCTAATGCTGTCCAGACGCTTGAGTTCGCGGGAAGTCCGGAGGTAGTAGCGCTGAATCCACAGATACAAACCACCCAATGGGAAGATCAGGGCGATGAAAGCCGGTGTGGAAAAGGAGATGACGACCAATGTAAAAATGGCTGCGATGCATTGTCAGTAAACGTTCCGAATGTGGAGCACGTTGAGGAAGGGCCAGTTGCCGTTGTGGGGGAAGGATTTGGATAGCGTAGAGCATGATCCCCTCGATGTTTGAGGATTGTTTCCCGGAGGAGCAGGATCGAAGGACCGTGGAGATCAGGGACATGAATTTGATGCCCCTGATTCCTTAATGGGTATAACGTACCTCTTGCGGCGTTGGCGAACAACATGTTGAAAGTGCGTCTAAATTTGTGGTCAGCTTTGCAACCGAGTGGGTCCATGGATCGGGAGCCGACTTACGCGAGAACTTCATCGATACGGTAAATGTCACTAAAGTAGTGTGTTAGCTTCGCAAGGGTTGGACTAATGAGATGGTTGGAAGATTCCGTCCGAATGATTGCCGGGACCAAGCTCTGGCTGCTCCGTTTATGCAGGCAGTCAAATCAATGCCGACTCGGGGAAAAACCACTTGGTATGAAAGCCAATCACACGTGCAAAGAGGCCAACTGGGATGACATACCTGGAAAATCTGTTCAAGATGCGACCGCTTGGTGTCGTTTCGAAGAAGCTCATCGGGCTGCGGAAAATAGCATAAGCCATTCTCTCGTGTAGCTTTCGCGAAGCCTATACCGCGAGTCAGTGACCATCATGACCGCCAGATCTGCCAAGGAATCTGGGAGCTCGGAGCCTGGAAAGTTGGTCCTCGCGAGCGTGTGCCGGGCCTTCATGCACGTACGCGAGCACACTAACACCTTAGTGGATTCGCGCAGTCCCTGGCTAAGGACAAGCACAATACAACCAAAGGGGAAAGGACTTACCTCGATAGAGCAGAATATCCATAAGATCAGTGTTTGCATGACAACGAGCGCCGCGTTACCGATTCCAAAAGCGAAGTAGATGCCGATATACTTGCCCACGTGGGGGTTGTTCCCAGAGCGGCCATTGATCTCAGACCAGTTCTTCAACCAGACACTTCCACCTGCAGACAGCCGGTTAGCGTACCATTGTTGGAACAACGCACATTCTCTTTCTCGCGCAACACAGCATATCTCGTAACCGAGCAATTCCGCCGGTTGTGCTGTTGTACTCGCGGACACGTAAGAATTGAGCACGACTTACCAATTTGCGCCGTCTGGGCTCCCAGGAGCATGAGCAGGTATACTGCAACAGCGGTCAAGTTACTGGTTCGTGCATATTCCATGTAGACATCCCACTTGACCTTGCCCTGTTCAGACGCTTCTTTGGACTGCTTTGATTTGAGGGCGCCCTTGTTCTCTTCTTCATCCGTCATCTTGCCACGAGGACCACGGAACGAGGCAGTGCTGGCTCTACGCAATGTAAGATCGCTGGTCTTCCTCAGTGGTGGTCCACGTCCAGATGCTTTGATGGGTGCAAGCTCGGTCATGCCTTCTTGGGCCTCCTCAACTTCCTCGGGGCTGTCTGGATCCTCAGCGCCATACATGGTATCAGCGTCTGACCGACTATCGGACTGTGAAAGCTGAGTATCATCCTGTGATTCGTCGTTGTTTGCCGTTTTGATGAGCTGGGCAATCTCGCCTTTCATGGCTACCAATTGCTCGTAAGTACCACGCTCGACGATCTTGCCCTCACGCAACAGTACGACGAAGTGAGCCTCCATGAGAACAGGAATCGAGTTTGTTGCCAGGATTCTGGTTTTGCCAGCAAGTAGACCTTTGGGACCGAGTACATTGTCAATCAGGTGACGTCCAACGTGCTGATCAACGGCGCTCAGTACATCGTCGAGAAGGTAGATATCAGCACGTGCGTATACGGCTCTGGCAAGCGTGAGACGCGCCTTTTGTCCGCCGGAAAGACTGATGCCACGCTCGCCAACCTCGGTCTGATCGCCATCGGGCAAGCTTGCGAAGTCCTCGCGAAGGGCGCAAGCCTTGACGGTACGCTCATAGAACGTAGGATCCCACCTGTAGCCAAAAACGATATTCTCGCGCACGCTGGCGTTCATAACCCACGGACTTTGCGCGACGTAAGCAGATTTACCACGCATAATGACCTCGCCCTTGATCTTGTACAAATCACCAAGCATGGTGCCCAGGAAACTGCTCTTGCCAGCACCAACACGACCAACGACACAAGATAATTCACCTTTGTGAGCTGTGAAGTTGATGTCTGTCAACGCATCGCGATCGCCGTCTCTATTCCATGTGAAGCTCGCATCACGAATGCGAACGGACTCTTCGCCAGCCTCAACAGACTCGCTTTGCAGGACTGCATCAGGCTGAAGTTCATCGGCGGTGAAGAAGTCCTGAAGTCTGCCAACGGCGACGGATGCCTCAATAATCGCAGTAATCACCATAGGGAGGACAGCAAGTGGGAATGTGAGCAGGTTGAAAAGGGTCAATGCCGGGAACACGATGTCGGTGCTGAGTGGCTTATCCTGGGTAGCAACGAAGACGGCGAACGTGCTGCAGCTGACGAAGAAGGGCGTGGTGCTCCATGTGAAGTTGGCCACGGCGGTTACAGCGCCGATCTTGCGAAGGGTGTGCAGCTCCTGGTCGTTGCGAATAACATTCAACTTGTTCATGAAGGCTGTGGTCCAGGCATAGAGTTTGATCGATTTCATGTTGTTGAGGATCTCAGTCATCAGACGTGTGCGGGCGTCCTTGTTCTTCATTTGCTTCTTTTGCAATGTCTTCGAGATACGCGCGATGAAACCATTGATGGGGATCATAGCCAACATCGCAGCAACACCAGCGAACATAGATACACCGACGAGTTGGTACAAGGAGATCATGCAAAGTGTAATCTGGAAAGGTGCACTCCAGAGTTGTTGGCCATATTGAGCCAGGTCCTGGAGACGCTGTGTGTCGACAGCCATGTAGTTGACGATATCACCAGTGCTCTTGGTTGCACGACCTTCGTTGCTAAGGCGCATGCTCTTACCGTAGATGGTCGCCGTAAGAGCCGACTTGATGCGCATACCAGTCTCAAAAGCGCGCTGGAAGTATTGGTGAAGGAACGCAGTCTGGCCAACACTGACTGCAAACATTGCAAGCGCAATGGCAGCACCCTTGGCAGGCGGTTGCGGCTCGCGACCCGGTCTGTACGAATCGACGAAGGTGATGAGCAAACGAAGCAATTGAGGCTGCACAAATGCAAGACAGTCGGATCCGGTCTTGATGACGGCTCCACGGAAGTATGGACCGCCGAATGAACGGAACAGAGCGATCCACAGGCTCGGCTTCTTCTTTGTCGAGACTTCGCGCTCCCAAGCCTCTTCGAACGTTCCTGCTGTCGCGCGTGTGGTGTCTCGCTTGCGCAGGTTCCAGAGGTCATCCTGGGTGAGGAATTCCTTGTATCCGTACTTCATCATAGGGGTCATCCAGGAGAATGTCAGGACCGAGAACAAGTCTGCATATTCAATGGGACATTCGTCCTCGTCGCCCAAAGCATCGTAGTCGGACACTCTCTTGGGAATAAGGTATTCAAGAATCAATTCCAGAGTGGCTAAGCCAAGATTGGCAGTGAACACAGCAAAGTACGGCGTATTGGTCTTGTACATCTCCTGGGCGACGAAGGATCGAAGTTTAACACCGTAGGCGATGATCAGAAAGAGCCAGTACAGAAGTACCACGCCATTCGGATTCCTCGACCTCCAGTGCTCTAGGTATTGCACGTAGAAGATCACACCCAAACTGAGGATGTTCAAGATTGTTGTCCAGAAGCGAATATCCTTGAACCAAACTCCAGGGAAGCGCTGTACCTGGAACCCAGCTTGCACGCCAGTGGTCGCAACCAAGGCAGCAATGACAACCAATTTGGCATAGAAATGCCAGTTTTTCTTGACCGGCTGCGCAACACACTTCTTGTACAGATACCACACAGCTCCCAATCCTCCAAGTATACCCCAGACCGACACGCATGTTATCCAGATATCAAGAAAGCATGGCGTGAAGTCCCAGCGATATGGGCTCAAAGGCCCCCATCCTTCCTCATTACCACATAGCGGCTGCGAGGTCTCGGCGCTGGCGGCGAGGTATGAGGCGAAGTAATCGGGAGTGGTGGGGACGTAGAGAACGGTTTGTTGCACCATGAAAGCGGTGAGTGCGATAGAGAGACAAGGCTAGTGGTGTTCACAGTGTCGTGGCGTGCCTTCTCGGGAAGCGATTGATGGGAGTCGATAGCGAGAGACGCGCAGCTGATGAGGAAAGCTACCGCAGCATCAATTAAGCGTGCGATGGGGAGAGTAGGTCCAGGGAATGGTTCAGCTCAGGCAGCACGGGGCGTGGAGGGTAGGATATGCAGGTAAGAGATGCAGAAGGCAGAAGCAGAAGAGCAATGCGCGCTTACATAACCTACGTGCAGCTTCTCCAGTCTATCACGGCACGATTTACCGGGCCTAACGTCACCGCCCGAGCCGATCGCGGCCGCGCCATACAAGGAGATGTCGTCCAAAGATCGGATTTGCACTCATGCTATAAATCGCAATTCCAGGCAAATTGACTAACCCCTCAGTTGCAGTCTTGCCAGCAGTCTCCGGACTGTCGGGCTCCCAATGTGTTGCATGCAGGCGAGACACCATTTCTCCGCATCGGATCTCGTAAAGCTTGACTTCTAGAAGCCTTAGCTGGCGCAGCCAATGAGAACAATCACGATATCTGTGACCACTGGATATGTCTCTGGCGTGCACAAGTAATGACATCCTACACGTCGAAATATTTTCTACAGCCATTATAAAATAACAAGCGTCCCACTCATCGCCACTTGGAGCATTGGAGCATGTGGCGCAAACGAATGCGCGGTCCTTCTGCGCTGGTGGCGGAAGTAAGGTAGCCCACTTCAATGGTGATCATAAAACACGATTTTATGTGTATTCTGAACCATACAATATTTACATAGCAAAGCAGGTCCCCTAACGCCTTTGGTGTGGTTTAGGCACTGGTGAGTGCGTCTCGCATGGATTCGCAAGATCGCTTTTACCGGGGCGCGCACTGGGGCTGCCACGGTGTGTACTTGTTCTTGACGCTGTGCAATGTTAGTGTGGATCCTGAGGCAATTGATGGTACAAAACACCACGTACGTGCTGTAGGGCTTGTAGGCGCTCCTCGAGGCTGTGAGAACGGGGGTGTGCTCCTTGGGTTCCCAAGGCCTGACGCGGCCCTGCAGGAGCTTGTCCTCGACGGGCGACTTGTCGACCATGTAGGACATCCAGGCGTGCCTTGTAATGTGTTAGAACTTGCCAAACCATGGCACGTGTAGCCAGCCACATACCATCCGGGCTCAATCTGCGATCTTTCCAAACATTGTCAGTCATTGTTGCCGTGTTGCAGGACCGCCAGACACTCACGGCTCGTATTCAGAGTTCTTGTAGTCGACCCATCTTGTGCGGACTATCCCTGACTTAGCAACCGTCCTCTCACATAAGAACTCTTCTCAACATACGCGGCAGCTCCTCCTCCAGGTTCTCAAAGTACTTGTTGCCGAATCTGTCGATGCCGATCAAGGTTCCGCGCTTGGTGTCACCTGTTCAAGAACTCAGTCTCCACGGCTCACTTCCTAGCTTTTGTCATGCCATACCGATGTTCTATATTGCAAGATCCGGGGTCAGTAGAGGCGTCAAGTCTGGCTGTCTGTGTTATGATTGGGCGTACCTGCATCTGGTGGCCGAAGTCCTGGGAGATGTTAGCGCTTGCCCGAATGCGTCCAAGAGCTTGCGATTGTGTCAAACCTTCAGGCCAATGCTGCGCAAGTTGCGCAGAGTACGCAGGATAGTCGACATGGTTGTGGGTGGTGCTGTGCTCGAGCAATGCGGTGCAGGCTGCTCGTCCTCTTCGCGATTGAAGCCAGCACCAGCACGAGGCCGGCCCGAAAGCGCGGAAGTCGTTCGCCATCTTCTTGGCAGAACTCCTTACTGAAGAAGAGGGTAGCAACACCAAGTGATAGCACGGGCATATAACATTACTGATGATAGTGAGACGCGTCTTGCCTTGCTTGCGGCAGGTGTCGTCGTCGTCGTCTGCTCGGCGTCAGATCACGAAGTATGGCCGCGTGCAGAGAAGATACTCGAGCACGTCTAGCGGGCCTGCTGCTCCAGTACAGTCGTCCGCTGCGCCTATAGCGAGCATCACAAATGAGCTTGATAGGCTGTCGCCACGCTTCGACGTGTCTGCGGACTCAATCGAGATATTGAGAACGCCGGCCGAGTTCTACGCAACGCTGAAGGCACGACTGTTCTCACATGTTTACAATTCAACGGATGGTTGCTGACAAGGTGAGGGCAGGCTAAGATACTGAATGCTAAGCGCAGGATATATCTATCGACACTTTACGTTGGCAAGAGTGAGCACGAGCTGGTCCGTTAGCCCAGACAGGTTCATCGAAGGAATTTCTGCTGACGGCATCAAAGATTGCCACCATCCACGATGCACTCGACGCCAATTCAGATCTCAAGGTCTCCATCTCGACCGATGCCCTACGTGGAACCAGAGAAGCGCCAAACCCGTCAAGTGCCAGCCTCCTCGCATCCCTCATCCGTGACTTCGGTACAGACAGAGTCGAAATTTGCATGTACCACACGCCCAACCTCACAGGCATTCGCAAGGCTATGTTACCCAAACGTATCAACGAGGGATGGGGTCTACAGCACATGAAACTCTACGGAATGGATGATGAAATCATCATGTCTGGAGCCAACTTATCAGACGACTACTTCACGAATCGCCAAGATCGTTATCATGTCTTCAAGTCGAAGGCCGTCACAGACTATTTCGCTGAAGTCTACCGCACAGTGGCAGATCTTAGCTATCGCGTGGTGGTGGATGACACGAATCCCAGCGGTTTTGCATTGACGTGGCCATCAACAAACATCCAACCAGAGCCTTTGAAGGATCCAAAGGCATATATTGCGGCTGCTACCAAGTCTCTGGCACCGCTTCTGAAACCATCTGCAAGCACATCCTCCACCCTGAAGGAGGGAGACACCTCGGTGTACCCAGTCCTACAATTGACTCCATTGCTCAAACCAGATACTTCGACAGAACTGCCCGCCTTGACGGGCATATTACGCAAACTTGGCACACCTGAATTTGCTGGCTCAAAATGGACCTTCACGGCCGGTTACTTCAACATGACTCCTGAAGTGCGGAATCTGCTTCTTCAGTCCAATGCAGCTTCAGGTACGGTCGTCGCGGCATCACCGTGGGCCAATGGATTCTACGGCAGCAAAGGTGTCAGTGGCATGCTGCCTCCAGCATATACCTATCTCGCCCGCACCTTCCTGGAAACTGTCTCGCGCAAAGGCTGCTCCGATCAGATCACAGTCAAGGAGTGGCGTAAAGGCACTGTCAATCAGCCGGGTGGCTGGACCTACCACGCCAAGGGTATTTGGGTCACTCTGCCCAAAGAGGAGAATCCGAGCATTTGCTTGATCGGAAGCTCGAACTATACCAGTCGCAGCTATTCTCTCGACATCGAAGCAAATACTCTGATCGTCACCAGAAACCCTGGTCTGCAGCAGCGGCTCGGCGAAGAAGAAAAGTGGCTACAGGAGCACGCCAGTCCGATGACCAGAGACGATTATGCGAAGACGGAGAGGAGGGTAGGCTTGCATGTTCGAATCGCAATGTGGATCGTCAAGGTCGTCGGTGGCGCGCTATAAGCGAGCATTGCGGCTGATTTTATGTAAAATATACTTGTACAATAACCTTGTCTACATTGTGGTCTGGTGAAAACCACGCCACCACGCATGAAACTCACACCGCTGTCATGCCCGGTACCATCTCTTCAAGCATTGCAAATAGCTCATCGTTCCATTTCTTGGCAACTTCAAGATTCGTCTTGTCGCCGTCAGCGACACTGTATTTTCTCCTACCCAAAGATATTAGCAATGATGTAGGAAGACACGTCGATCGGCAGAATACTCACTCTTGTATCTTGGCATCCATCAAGAACTGACCATGTGCTTCCTTCGATAGCTCAGGGCTAACGGCATGTACCAATGTACGAGCGCCAGTCTCGGTACTGCGCGCAAATACAGCTTTCAACAACCACGAGACAGCTTTCATCACCGCACCACTGTCCTCTCTGAACAAGTCGCTCTTGCAGGCGCCTGGCGTCTGGACATTGATCAGAACATTCGACTCCTGAGAGATCGGATGCAACTCCGCCACACGAAGTGATGTTTGGTAGACCAGCCACTTCGAGTAAGAGTAATAGTTGTTCTCTGGCAGCACACCAGGAGTGTTCAGGTACGGGAAGATACTACCGTCAACTTTGAAGTCTGACGGGTCGACTGTGTACATCATATCGCTGCCCACGAGGGTCAGACGGCTGCGGATACCGGTGCGCGCTGCACTCTTTTGCATCGTAGGAAGCAATAGCAGTTCAAGCAGGGTGGTTCCAACGACGTTGACAGCCAAGTGAGCTTCAATTCCATCAATTTCGTTCCGCTTGAAGTTGAAAACACCAGCGTTCAAAATCACGGCATCGAGTCTGTCGAGTCCAGCAGCTCGTTTGGCGAAAGAGATGATCGAGTCTCGGTTGCCTTGGTCCAGTTGCCATACTTCGACTCTGGACGCTGGTATGCTGCCACAGCTCTTGATGATATCGGCGGCCGCTGTCTCGCCTTTGGATAAAGTCCTGACCGCGAGGATGACTTTAGAGACGTTCAGGCGGACTAGTAGCCTAGCGGCTTCGAGACCGAGACCTGTGTTTGATCCTGTCACTATAATTGTCTGGCCGGTAAAGTCCGACGTCTGTTCGGGTATTCTGATAAATAGCTGGGAGTAGAGAAGATCAAGGAAGTACCCCATCATTCCAAAGTTGAGTGGCGATTTATGGTAAGACAATGTTCTCGTCGACGCTTGAATGGCTGGTTGATGTGGTGTGTCTGAGTGATATTGTTGCTGTGAATGACACTGAGGGGTGGAGAGAGGAAGAACTGTTCACGAATGATCGGTTGTTGATATATGTGTAAGGGTGGAAGAAAGATGGTCGTGATTGTCTCGAATTGCACAACAGCATGTATGCTTGACCTCGTCATTTGCTCCCAATCTTCGCGACTTGCTTACAAAACGCAATCCCTATGGTTTACGCAGCCATTGGACGTTCCCACTTCGATAGAGTATGCTATTACGATACAGAGTATGAAAATAGGACTCTGCACCCTGTTGTCATCGATACAGAGATGCCGCCGGGACATTCGAAAACGCCGGTCATTCAAGACTTGGTGTAAACAGGGTTGAAGGGTCAAGAATTCGGGACAACAATTCCTCCGCTTGTCCTGCACTGACCACATCCGTCAACAGCTTTGACAATCTGCATGTGGATACATGTAAGGTATCTGAGGATACAATCGTACAAGGTATGTCTGCACATGGTATCTCAGCGGTAATTGTTATTGCTACATTGAGGAAGGTTGAAGGTAAGACTTTTAGTCACACAACCAAACGAGATAAACTCGGGCGTCTTCGAATGATTTCTTGCTTGTATATACTGTTGCGTTGCGTGTCCCACTTCATCAAGATCAAGACACCCCAGTTCCACCTATCCAAGCAGACCCGTGCCTTCTGCAAACGGAATACCGTGGACACGTCTATCCTACAAGCTTGGCCAGAGCATTCAAACTATCCTCCTCGAAACCCTCACTACCGCCCTTTGCAATAGCTTCCTGGCCCATCGACCCCAGTTCGTAGAAGCGCGCTGATCTTTCCAGTGTGGCAGTAGGCTGAACCGACTTGAGAGTCTGCTGCAGCACAAGCACATTCAGCTGCATGCGTGCATTACCATGCTCATCCATAGCAGGCACGAGCGTCACGAGCTTGATTAGCGCTGCATTGGCGAGTGCGTCCAAATGACCAGTCAGGAATTCGTACTGTGCCGGCAACAAATGAAGATTGAGCTGGGCATCGTATGAAGAAATGGAGGTCGCGAGTGAAAGAATGGCGGGATCCGGATCGTTGTAAGGTTGGTTGAGAGCGTACGAGCTGCGCATTGCGACAGTCGTGCCGTGCAGAAGATGCAAACGCAGATCGATGTGTAACGTGCGTAAGATGAGCGAGCTGAGCTCAGCGAAGCTGAACACGACCCCGTTGAATTGTCCTGCGCTTGACTCGTCCAAAGGCAAATAAGGGTGAGCTGGTGCGGAAGGCAGATTAGCGTTGGTCGTCCAGCGACGTGTGTGATGTGATTGCAGGTTGGCAGTGTCAACGGCCCGCGGCGAAATATACTCGAGAGCTTTGCTGCGTGTTGCAAGCCACTTCATGCTAGTATGCAGTACACAAAGTGCACTCAGAGCTTTGCGATCGTGTATCAGGTCACCCTCATCAATGGGTTGCTTCATGACTTGGGCCAATAGAGCAGCACTTTCGGCATCCACAAGAGGCTGCAATTTTTCGTCATCTGTGTTGGTTAGGAGATCCACCACGGTTTGCTGAACGGAGCCACCAGTAGCAAGATCGGCAGCAAGGCGCATACGAGGCGTCTCGTCCTGTGTCATCTGAGCTCGTTGGAGCAGACCCTTTGACCAATTGTAACAACGGTCATAATAGCTTCGCATCTGAGCAATGACCAGCTGACTGAAGCTTTGCTCGTGCGGTAAAGTGTCGAGCATTCGGCAGACGCTCTCAATGATGCCGAAGAAGCGTACAGTACCGTTGAATATGGGCTTCTGTGCGTGTTGCTGCCATTGTGGATGTGGCTGGAAGGCGGAAATCTCGTTGAAGCATTGCGAGCTGAGATCCATCAAGGTCTCTTCAAGCTGGGGATAGAAGACGTTGATCAGGAAATCATCCAAGAAAGACTCCAGAGTAGATGCAACGACGCTCGAGTTTGGCGGAACCACTTCCCTGAGCCTGTTGAGGAATGAAAGACAAGGCGGTAATAGGATACCCATGTTGAAAATGCTTGGTTCCACGAGGAGCTTATGTCCTGTTGCAGAGCGGTCGGGCAGCGGATCGTTGTCGTCGGCCTCGTGGCTTGCGTCGCGTGCGTTACGATTTACAAGACCAGGAACGGAGGCCTTGAGGATGTATTCTAGATCCTCCCTCTCGGTGGCAAGCTCTGTGGACTTGTTATCGGTATCTGCAAGCCTGAACAACCTCCGTGTCTTGTCCCTGGGTCTCGACCTGAAAATGTTAGTGGCGGGATCATTCTCTTGCCGTGAGCCGGGTCCGAGATTGCCACTCGAGGCCAAGTGATCATGTAGCAGAGTCCTGATCTCGCTCTGTAAGAGCTTCCATAATTCTCTGAAACTGCGGTTCAGCGTGGGTCCGTCCAATAGACCTTCACGCTTCAGGAGAGCTGCTACCACGCAGTGTAGAACAGAGTGCCCTTCGGCAATGGCCTCAAATTTGGCGAACAACGTGTTCAAAAGGTCGTTGAGTGTTGCGTTATGTTCGGCTCCTTGTCCTTCGTTACTGCTGAGTGTCTCCGGCCGCGCGCGCGAATTTGAGCGGAGCGTGTTCGGGTGACGTTGCTCAACCTCGATATGGGATCGCTCGACGACTCGGAAGAGCTCGACAGGTAGTCTATGTTCGATGGCGTCTACGACCACATCGAGTCGGCTCATATTGTTGAGTGCTTCTGTAAGCAATTGGATGTAGTAGAACGTGTCTGCTTCAGGATTGCGAGTCGTGTCCTCTTGCATTGGTTCCATGCCATTGTAGGCTTCCAGAAATGAGTGCAGAGCCCGGTCTTCAGAGGAGGTAGCACCTCTGGCAGGATCTCTTCTCGCGTGTGCCTTCCATCGCGCTTCGCAATATGGGCTTTTAAGGTATAGATGGCTGTGCAGTTCCTCGACAAGTATGTCGGTCAAAGAGTGCTCTTGGTTGCTGAGATACACTCTCAGGTCACTGAGAGCACCGATGTCTTCCAATTCGGGTTTGCGCATGAGTTTAAGCGCATTCTGTAATGTCTCGACTGCAGCCAAGAAACGTTTCTCAGAGATCTCTGCCTCCAATTTCTCTGGTATTGTCTGCAGCTGCTCGATCATCGCCAAAACAGATAGCATATGGTCGTACTCCTGACTGCTTTGCGCGAAGGACTTGAGCTCCGGTCTAGTCGACGCCAAACTGCCCTTCGCCGCGACAAGACCAGTCTTGAGCGTGCGAAGGCGATGTTGTGAGGCAAAGATAGCTGCCTGGATTTTGTGGAATGTACCTATGCTACTGTTGAACCCTTGGTGGTGCTCATTCACGATGACTTTCAGGGCGTTTTGCAGCTGCTCGTGTGTTTCTTGGAATTGATCGTATTGGCTCATTAGTCCCAGAGAGCTCCGATCGTTCAGCTGAAGGGCGATCTTGACCGGAATGCATGACGGCGAGGCCATAAAGGACCATTGCTGTTCGATATAGCGAAGAATCTCTGTAAATACGGTCTCAGCAACCAGTCTGCATTGTAGCCTACATACGGAGTCGACTGACCTTCGACCTGACCGCCGGCCTGCCCGTGCAATCCTCCCGGTCTACTCCTACTGCGGCTCTTGCTCCAATTACCTTCATCCCTGCTTTTCCTCGTGGCATGTCCTCTGTTCAGCCTGCTGGGGCCGCGGACGCCAGATACGGCACTTTGTCCCCCAAAGCCGCCATATCCACCGGGTCCTCGAGATCGCGAGCGCTCGTCCGCACTGGTGTCGCGACTGCTGTCGTTGAAATCGAAGCGGCGCACCGCACGATCGGAGGCATTGCCACCCCCATTCGCATAGCCAGTCCCATTTGTATTCCAAGACATGGTCGTCGCAACGTAGCGGCGGATAGCCTCGACTGTCTAGCCTGACTAAGGCCTGTTCAGTTCATCCCTGGTATAGCGGATCAATGCTAATCATCCAGTGTGAGCCAGGCACAGAATCATTAACAAACGGTAACGAAGCAACTGCGAGATCGCGAATGGAGTCGTGTCACATGCATCTATCGGCCTCAGCTTGATGCTGCGCATGCGGCTCGGCGGGACCAAGCGAAAGGGAGACAGCTGCAAGCCGACGCGCGAACATCAGTGAGCCGCCAGCGAGAGCGCAACACGACACTTTTATTGTCGTTCATACTTCCCTTCCACCTCCACCACTATTCTCTAGATATTTCACACCGCACATCTCCCCTTCTAATACGAGGCCAAGAGACTATTGTTTCGCCATACGCGAATCTCCTCACAGACCGAGTATTCTCCATCCTCCGCCGCAATGGCGGCTGCCCAGAACGGCAATGGCCTTACAAATGGCCACGCGAATGGCATTGAGGCCGCGCGCTATACACGATTCGGCGATATCCCAGCGGTCATTGATATCCCTGTGCGAGGCGAAGACGGTGACGAAGCTGTGAACCTCGATCTAACAGAGCTCCAAGACGAGACAGATGAGCTTTGCGACCTGCTAGGAAACGAGAATGCCGCCAAAAACTTCTGGATCACCATCGCATTGGCATATGTGAAGCAGAGCAAGATTGATATCGCGATCGATATGATCAAGAGAGGCTTGCAGGCATTTGAGCGAGGAAAGACTGAGGATCGCTTGGGCTTGCTCACATGTCTGGTCTGGCTTCAACTATGGAGGAGTAGGCACACACGTCGTACACGACCAGAAAACGACACCGAGGACCAACGGAACAAGGACAACTTCCTACAGGATGCGACTGCGACGCTCAACGATGCGATGCGCCTCAGTCCATCGTACCCACCATTATCCCTTGCTAGGGGTGTTTTGGGCCTGCTCAAAGCTGCACTGTTGACCGGACAGCCTGTGGGACGGGCAGGTGGTGATCGTGGCAAGCAACTCGCCGACGCAGCCAAGGCCTTTGATGAGACGCTGCGCCATTCGAATGGCAAGAACATGATGGCTCTACTTGGAAAAGCTAGGGCGACGTACACTATGGGCAGGTATGCAGATGCATTGCAGATGTATCAGCAGGCGCTCGAACGCGCTCCAGACATGATCGATCCTGATCCTCGCATCGGCCTTGGTTGTTGTTTATGGGCACTGGGACACAAAGAACACGCGCATTCCGCCTGGGATCGTTCCTTGGAGTTGAACCCAAACTCAAGCATCGCACACACCCTCCTGGGCTTATACTTTCTTGATCAAAGCAGCCACTTCTCGACTTCAGATGACGAGTTTGGGCCTTTGTACAAGAAGGCCATGACTGTACACACTCAGACGGCCTTTAAGCTGAACGATATGCAGCCACTCACATGTGCCACATTTGGAGGATACTTCTTGTTGAGGAGGAACTGGGCGAACGTGGACAAGCTTGCGAAACGTGCAGTTGAACAGACGGACACGACCGCAATCATGAGTGATGGATGGTACCTCAGGGCACGCCAAGCACACTACCAGGATGATATTGCAAGTGCTGCTGAGTGCTACAACAAATCGGACCTTGCTAGAGGAGGTGATGAGAAAGGCTATCTACCTGCGAAGTTCGGCGCTGCGCAACTTAGAATCTCAAATCAGGATTTCGACGGCGCGAAGTTCAGACTGGAGAAGATCGTGTCGCAGAGCAGGAGTCCAGAAGCAATGACTTTGCTGGGAATCTTGCACGCCGAGGATGTGTTCAATGCTCAAGCTGCTGGTGACAAGGAAGACAAGAGCGTTGAGCGCAGGAAAGCGATTGCGCTCCTTGAGCAAGTGAGAGCAGCATGGCGTGATCCCAAAAAGAAAGTTGCGCCTGATGCCGCTGTACTTTTGAACTTGGCTCGCCTCTATGAGAACGATGCGCACGACAAAAGTCTGTCATGTCTACTTCAAGTCGAGCAGCTTGAAATTGAGGGCATTCCTGAAGAAGATCGTCCTGAGGACATCGAGGACGAGGTGGAGATGAAGAAGGCTCTGCGCGAGCTGATCAGCCCTCAGCTTCTCAATAACATTGGATGCTTCCACTATTATGGCGAGAAGTACGCGCTGGCTCGCGAGGACTTCCAGACAGCACTGAACGCATGTGTCAAGATGGGCGACAAGGATAGTTCTATCGACACCGATGCTCTGGTTACGACCATCAGCTTCAACCTTGCCCGCACGTACGAAGCTGAGAACATGGACGATGAGGCGAAGGCTGTCTACACAAGTTTGTTGCAACGCCACCCAGACTACACCGATGCCAGCCTCCGACTCACATATATCGCGCTGAACACCGACCCTGCTGCTGGTGCTACCTCGATGAAGCAGCTGCTTGAGTCCGATCCGAGCAATTTGGAGATTCGCAGCTTGTACGGCTGGTACATCAACAAGAACAAGAAGCGAACTCTTGCATTGAACGAGGATGCTGAGCAGCGCCACTACAAGCACACCCTTCAAACTTACGACAAACATGATCTCTATTCGCTAACTGGCATGGGCAACTTACATCTTGCTGTTGCACGTGAAATGCCCAGAACAACCGACCAGGAGAAAGACAAGCGCAGCGGCGTGTACCGACGTGCAGTTGAATTTTTCGACAAGGTTCTTGCTCTTGATCCTCGCAACGCATACGCCGCTCAAGGTATGGGTATCGCTCTAGTCGAAGATCGCAAGGACTTGCAGAACTCGATCCAGATCTTCTCTAGAGCCCGCGAAAGCATCAAGGACTACAGTGTGCACCTGAACCTCGGCCACGTCTTTGTCGATGTCAAGCAATTCGGTCGCTCGATCGAGAACTACGAGATCGCGCTTGCGAGAATCAAGTCTACCGACCCACAGCTCTCGACCATTCTTGCATGCCTGGGCCGTGTTTGGCTCCTTCGCGCAAAGACCGAGCAACCTGCTGCACGCCTCGAAGCCATGAAGACATCACTTGGCTACTCGCGCCGTGCGCTGGAAGCTGCCAAGGGTGCCAAAGACGAGATCAACCACCGCTTCAACGTCGCGTTCGTGCAAATCCAGATCGCTCAGCTCGTCAACGGACTCAAGGAACAGCAGCGTTCGCTCGCAGATGTGGAGACCGCAAGCAAAGACTTGGACGAGGCTATCGAGGCTTTCAGCGAGATTGCCAAGGCGCCCAACCCGCCCTTCCCTGCAGGCGATATCGAACAGCGCGCCTCCATGGGTCGCAACACCATGAAGCGACAGCTCGCCAGTGCGATTGAGAAGCAGACCGAGTTCGAACAGACAAACGCGAGCAAACTGGAAGAAGCCCGACGGAAGCGTGAAGCTGCCATGCAGGAGCGGGAGGAGAAGAAGCGCAAGGAAATAGAGGCAGAAGAGGCACATCGCGCCAAGATTGCGGAAGAACGTCAACGCATGATGGAGGAAGACAGACAGCTCATCCAACAGCGTTTGGAGGACGAGCGTGCGCGCGAGGAGGCCGAGTACACTACTGACGCCGAGACTGGCGAGCGCAAAAAGCGCGAAAAGAAGACAAAAGCCAAGGGAACTGGTGGCAAGCGCAAGAAAAAGGGCGGCGATGTCGACTCAGACGACGATGGCTTGGACGGCTCAGACAACGATTTCGACGGCGGCGAGAAACCCAAGAAAAGCAAGAAGAAGGGTCGCAGCGCCAGAAGCTCCGTCACGCCTGGCGTCGACGGAACGGACGACGAAGCCGCTCCCAAGAAGAAGAAGAGAAGACTCGCGCGCAAAGACGCTTCGGCAAAGTCGAGCAAGTACAAGTCTGCAGATTTCATTCAAGACTCGTCGGAAGACGAGGGCGAGGGTGCCACGCAGGCGCGAGGCGAAAGTGAGACGCCGGCTGCCGAGACGCCTGCCGCTGATGATGATGAGCGTATGTCAGATGCTGGCGAAGAGGAGAGCGTGGCACGACCTGCGCAAAGGAAGAAGGCGGCACGAGTGTTGGATGACGATGACGAGGAGGACGAGGAAGATGGCGCCGCAGCTGTGCCGTCCCAAGAAGACGTGCCTGCCGCTGGAGGCGAGGATCAATGAGCGCAAGTTCTTGCAGCTTTCTAGGAGTGTAAGATAGATTGAGAAGATCTGTATTGTGCTCAGCGGATCATGTACCGCTACTATCGTCACCTTCATGCCGAGTGAAGCATCCCTCCATTAGTACTCGTCATGTCTGCTGTTTCATGTCTATTGGTAATGTTCAAAGAACGGAAATGTCATAAGAAATCGTGAATTTTGTAAGCGGGGTCCGCAGGGTATAGTACATCAATCCTCATTCCTTGATTCCTAAGCGCCTACAGCCACTAGCCCCGAGCTCTCCCATCCCCATTCCTTCTCTAGGTCTCGTACGCGACTCTCTGTAGCACAGCCTGTGTCCAACTCGATCGCCCGAAGCACCCCGACAACCAGTCTTCTCTCCTCGTCCGACTCCAGGCATCCACCAGCAGCATACAAGGGCAGCAACATCTCCACACGCACGGCCGGTTGAGGCCGCCCAAGAGCAATACCTACAATGCCGTGCGCGTGAACAAGTGCTTGCGACGAAACTTCGCGGTACGCTTGCAAGCGTGACAAGGTCTGCATCTGAGTTGGCTTGCTGAGAAGAAGCAAGATGCGAGCGAAGTGATAGAGCTGAATCGTAGCGGCGCAGAGTGGGATGGAGAAGAAGAGTTCGCTTATGCCAGAGCGAGGAGTTGATTGCGAGCCAGGCGTGGCGCTTGACTGGCGAGACACTGGATGGCGGAGCTGGGCACTGGGCTGAAACGCGATGGGAAGATAAGCGTGCCAGGTGTCAAGCTGAGCGGTCAATTTGTCCCAGGCCGCTTGACGTGTGGCAATCTCTTGGGTAGGTAATGCCAGGTAATTCATAGTCCGAAGAAGAATCCAGAGAAGAGTGTGTGCCACTAGCTGAACCGTAGAGCAGCGGTGGCATGGATCCGCTTTCAAGGCCTCTGGATTGGCATATAAAGAGCCGTTCGACGAGATCTGCAAGCCGCAGCTTTGCCACATTTGCAAGTCGTCCGTGTCAAGTAGCGTCTGCGTATTGTTGACGTAGGCTGCTTGATAGTCTGCGCGAGCGAAATTCCAAAATGAAGCTCTACGCTCAAGGGAAGTTGCTAAAGGGTTTTGTGGATCAATCGTTGACGGACCAACGACGCTAAGAAGTGATTTCATGCCGGACAGGTGCCTGCTCAACTCAGTCAGTCATTCTTGCTACAACTTGATACCATTCGAATGGACAGAAATGCAAGCATGGAAACCCAGGCTGTGGTTTTTGGAAAGAACGCGTAATCGCGGCGGGGTTTGACTTACTGTGTCCACCCTGCTTCGGCATTGTCAAGTGATTCGTAAAGAGAAAATATGGAAACGGCCAGAAGGAGATCGTCGGAATTGGCAGCGGTCAGAGTAGCACCCGTAGCTGGGGAAGGGGGATTGCTTAAGCTGCCAGAAAGTGCCTGCAGGTACAAGCGAGAATACATGATGGCTTTGTCGTAGTAGTTGGCTGCTTTGTAATACCAATCTACGCCAGTGCCATCATCAATAATCTCCATCGTGGCAGGCGTCTGGTGCTGGCGGCTGAGAAAAGGTCTGCTGCCTCGGACACGACCTAGCTGTTTCGCCGCGACCGCCGCTATTGAATTCTTGAGCAAAGCGTCCCTCAGAGCTTTCAGCGGAACTAGTTGAGCAAAGTGCTTTTCGCAATCGAAGAGATCCATCCAAGGTCCCAATGACTCACTGAAGTGTCGTATGAGGAAAGCCATTTCGTGTTCCCTCTCGTCTGTGATGATCTGGCTGGTGTGTAGTTGTGTTTCCGGCGCCCAGAGATTACCAATGTCGACCCCGTCGAGGCCACTTAGCGGTGTTCCAAAAGGCTCGACAGTGGGCCGTGGTAATGTTTTGTCCACCTCATCGACGATGTTAGGAAGATTCGGGATAAAGCCACACGAGTTGTTGTTCTTGCCATAGAAAGAATCCGGCTCGAGGTCAAACCATGCTGGGTCGAATTGCGTTGGATCGATCACTTCGTTCAACATGTTGTCGATATCCATCTCTGACGGGACTGGTGGTATTAGCTGGCCGATATTACCCGACATAGGAAGAGACACCGGGTCTGGCTTGAATATTTGTGGATCTGCTTCATTCTTGATGTTTCCAGAGTGGAATACACTGAAGCTGGGCGTGTTGTGATCAGACGGATTTCTCTTTCGCCTCGTTGAAGATGGATTGGGAGAATCTGTGCTTGCACCCGCAGTCGTGCTCCGAGGACTCTGTGACTGGTCAGCCTGAGCTATATCATATCTACTTCACAGTGTGACGCTGTAGTAGCTGCAATGTGCTGTGATCAAGCACGCAACAAATCTGACAGCCACAAGAGCTGGCGACGGCGTTGAAAACTTGCGCCCACGCATTGATGAAATATAGTAAGAGGAAAACGACTCACATTCAAGGAAAGATCGGCGAGCTCGCCACCGCCAGGATCCTTGACGTTGGTAGGCAACTCATACTTCTTCCTCAGCGTCGCACCTTCGTCGACGAACTTGCGTTTCTTGTCATAACCAGGACACGGCTTGCCCAATTTCTCGCATCGAAAGCATGCCGGGTGTCTCTTGTCGCACTACAAGCAACCCTGTCAACACAGTGGGCCATGGACATGCAGGTGCAGCAGCATGCATACCTTGACTCGGCGCTCGCGACATCTATCGCAAGCTCTCTCAGTCGTCGTACCCGTTGTCTCCTCCGCCATCGGTGGCGCTAATCAGCCGAGCTTTGTGCGGTGAGGAGATGAATCCGGCTCCGCTCGGGTTGGCACAGGTGTCAATGGCCTATCGTGAGGGAGACATATAGCTACACGGTGGAAGATGGCTGTCGCCGCCTGTGGAGGGACTGTTAGTCGTTTGGCCCGCATGAGGTGAAGTGGCAGCGCGAAGCTTCCGGTGGGTGGCAGTGGCAGAGGTCAGAGGGCCGAGGCCGCCGCCAGCCCCGGATGGCTGGAGCATGGTTCTCGGAACGCGTAAGAATGACTTGCCTGTGTATGATGTGAAATGCTCGCAGTCCAATGCTTTGTAGCTTAGTTCACTTCATGGCAAAGCCATTTCTGGACAGTGACAAGGCTATGTAACAGCTACAAACCCAAATCGAGCGTCAATAGAGCCTCAGACGGAGTCACCACAGTCATTGAAAATTCTCGTGTGATTTGACGACTCGTTCAGACCTGTGAAGCAGAGGTCGCCTTGATTTTGCCGTTTCGGGCATAGCCTGCTTGATCAGCGCAAGCAACCCTATCGCCTCGCGCGGCCACCACTGCTGCTGTCTTTCGATGCTGTAAATCATGCAAGTAAGTTGTATTGCGTAGACATCACTTTGTTCAACGCCAGCCTGAGGACTTGTGGTTTCCCACCAGCGCGATGGTCATGAAGATCCAGCGAGTGAGTTCTACCTCATCTTATGGACGGCTCACCCGAAGCCTTATCCGCCCCATGTTGGTCCAGCTCGCTGACATAACGCCAACCACGAGTAGCTCTTCATATATCCTGTGAAGAGCTTGCGTCCTCTTGAAGTCACAGCCGCAGAAATCACGAACGAGGGTCTACGGTTTGATCGTCAATATGTTCTGGTCAAACCACCCACCAGCGATACCCACGGTCTTGCTGAACACATCACCATCAAGTCCTACTTTGAACTAGGGCTCTTTCACACGGCAGTCGACAAATCATGGAGCAAGCTCACTATCACCCATACACAAGCTGAAGACAAACGGTCCATCGTAATCCCTTTGACTCCGTCTCCCATGGGCTTGATGAACGCTCAAACCTTCCAAGTCAGCATCTTCGGCACCAAAGCCACTGGCATCGATATGGGCGAGCTGGTCTCGCAGTACTTCAGCTTTCATCTAAAGTTTCCTGTTCGTCTGCTGTACATAGGAGGCAGCGGACAACGAGAAATCCCGGGCTCGGTCTATATGCCAAAACACTACAGCGCGCTCTCCGTCTCCGTCAACGACAAATTCCAACCTCAACGACTGCGCTTCGCCGACGCAGCACCATTACTGCTCACTACCACCGCTTCTGAAGAAGATGCTCGCCGCAGATTACCGCCTGTAGCTCAATCCGAAGATGTGATCATTCGGTTCCGACCAAATGTGCACGTGGACACCGGCGAGGAGCAAGAACCCTACGGCGAAGACGGCTGGAGCATGCTTGCCATCCGCTCTCAATCAGACAGAGAGCAAGAAGTTTCCGTTCGATGCTTATTCCGGACCGTTCGCTGCCTGAGCTTGAACGCGGATCTGACAAAAGGCGGTATGATCGCCACAAATCGCCAGCTTTACGGCCTTCTCGCGAAAGACCGAAGAGTCAACGAGAAATTCCCAAGTAAGTCTCAACGCTTGAAGGACAGTCGTGGAATCAAAAGTTCTAACCCGATTTCTAGACAAGCCAGTCTTCGGCCAATACGCTTGCGCCGGCCCATCCGGTGCCGTCCTGCGCGTTGGCGATGAAGTAGAGGTGACCGAACGCATCAGTCGGAACAATACCCCTTCGCAGAGTCCGATGACGCCTGCGACCTCGAACGGACCCATCACGCCTACCTGAAAGACTCCAGAGGGCGAGTTAGACGCCGCTTTGCACACGCAGATATGAGTGCGAGTGTCATAAAGCTGACATGCCAGTGTGCCATGACTGCCATTCATGTGTGCATTACGACAAGCTTCGAAGTACGGACGCCACAAGCCAACCTCTGAACCCGGGATACGGCTCGAAAAAAGAGACGAGAGCAGTGTCGTGTCGATCCGAGTCGTTCGTAATAAGCCGGGACCTTCTTCCAAGGGCGAGTCAGGCATTTGACGGCAATACGTAGCACTGGCCTAGACGCAAGAAGAACGATGAAGACAAATGGGAGAGACGATGGAATGTTGGAATGTGTTACCAAGCTTTTGTGCACAACGAACTGGGGTATATGTACTATGTTACAGCATGCAAAACTGTGCAACGACCTTCTTCCTGCACAAAACAAAGCAAAATCAAAATCATTCCACGACTCGACGACAAAGGCCGTCTTGAAAGTTAGAGCTACTTCCACGCTAATTCGGCCCAGCAAAAGGCAGACCGCCCATGCTCACATTCGTCCTAGAAGGTCCTGAGCCACTTCCGTTGCGGATGTCTCTCGCAGGAAAACTGGTGCTCGTGCTTGGAATCGGACCTGGAGGCTGTGGCATTGCCGAGGCCTGACCAGCAGGACCTTGAGTTGAAGAAAGCATGCCACCGGCATGTGCATTGGGACCCGCCCCTGCAACGGGCGCTGTGCTGCTAATCGCGTCCGTCGCGCGTGCGGACGAAGAGTCTGTTGCCGTAGGCCTGAGAGCCGAGTTTCTCCCTGCTTTCCACGTAGCCCCCATCGCCTCTACTTGCTTAAGTTCTTCGTGGTCAAGAGGTGCTTCTGGATCTTCTTGCTGTAGGACTTCCATGGTGCGGACGTTGCATATATCGATTGAAGGGTCTCTGGCATCACCACGCGCGATCTGAGCCTCCATTATCTTGCTTAAAACCTTCGGATCCAGATCGATCGCGAGCTCGTTAGTGAGGTCCTCGTGCTTGACCTCTTTGGGAGGATACAAGTATTCTTTCGTATTGCGGATAGCATTGCGACGAGGGTTCTTCTTGTCCACAACTCGGCTCGCAAGTGAGGTCTTGAATAGCTGGGTATTGTAGATGTTGGATTCGAAAGTGCCGCCGGCCACGAAGCGATACACAAAGACCGGCTTCTGTTGACCGAAGCGGTAGGCCCGACCAATTGCTTGCTCCTCCCACGAAGGATTGAAACCAAAATCGAAGATGATGACTCTGTTAGCGGCTTGGATATTTAAGCCTTGACCACCAGCGCGGGTAGAGACGAGCAGCACGTCCAGTCCTCCGTTGTCGCTCTGGAATTTTTTGAGCAGTCTGGTGCGCTCTTCCATCTTCAAAGAACCATCGATGCGGCCAAATGGTACGTTGTTCCTCGTCAGAAGATCACGGAGGTAGTCTAGAGTCGGAATGCTAGCGGAAAAAATGAGAACTTTGTCATTGCATTGCTTTGACAGGCGCAAGATCTCCTGTAGCAATCGCGTCTTTGCAGACAAGGAGGGATCGATGTCGTCAGTCAGATCTTGCACCAGGGCGTTCACCATGGCCTCCGTGAAGCCGAGTGCATACACGCTCTCGTCGCCGGGCACCTCGGGAGAACCTTCGTTAGATTTCACAGCTTCTTTTCCCGGGTCCGATCCAGCGTCTTCGGGTGGTGCCATATCAGCATTGACAGATTTGCGTGAGATATGCGATTTTCCGGCGCGCTTCGCTTGCTCCTTTGGTGATATCGGCGTCAGCAGCTTCCGACGGAAACTGCGTGGGTGACCAGTCAAGAGACCGAGGACACCGAGCCAGGCAAAAATGCTAGTCAGAGCAGTAAGATTCAGGTCTTTCGCGCCGAGAAGAGCCGCTACGGTACCAGCATAGGCTTGGCGTTGCTGTTCGGTCAATTCGACTGTGATCACGAACTCGACCTTGGGCTTGAGCTCGCCTTTCAATACCGAGATACCAGCTCGGTGAACCTTGGGTTCGATCTCACGGTGCAGACTCTTGAGCATGATCGTACTTTTCCGCTTCTCGGACGGTTCGCTATCGGCGTATAGTCCATTCTTGATCGGATTCCCAAAGTAATAACCGAAGTCCATTTTGTCACCCAGAAATCCCGGAGACACCCATGTGATCAAAGCGTAGATCTCATCTACGTCGTTGCTCATCGGAGTACCAGTGAGCGCTATGCGGGCATTGCTCCTGATCTTGGCTGCCGCGACCGCTGTCGAGCTCTTGTCGTTCTTCACGTGATGTGCCTCGTCAGCTACGACGAGTTCAGCATCCTGAGTGAGAATTCGGCGCGCGAGCTCAATATTTTCATTGGAAAGCTTCACCTTTGCGACCTTCTGGGCATCGGATTGTTCCTCCTCTTCTGACAACTGCTGAGCCTGACGATGGACAATCTTCTGGAATAGTGGGTAGCCGACGAGCAAGATTCCGCCGCTGCGTGCCCAACAGCCAAGGTCCTTCATGAAACCAGAGTTCGTGGTGGAGCTCTCAATGCTGAAGATGTTTCCACCAAAGGCTCTTCGATCGACCCACAATTCAAGCTCACGACGCCAGTTATGGATGAGCGAAGATGGGCAAAGAATCAGAATCTTTAGCGAGCGATTGTTCCGGTCGGGTCCAAGCTGCAAGTCTCGCGGTAGTTGGTTCGAAATACCCGCGGATGCAGACTGAGATGCCATGTCTACACATCCGAGAAGGGTAATGGTCTGCATCGTCTTGCCAAGTCCCATGGTGTGAGCCAGTAGACAGCCCTGTGCATCGTCGGAATCTGATGTCAACTCACGCCAAAGAAATTGTACACCTTCAAGCTGATACGACTTCATTTTCGAAGCGATGTTGGCTTCAATGAAGATCGGCTCTTGATTGGGCTGGCGCAACGGATTGATGATCTTGTCACCTGGATTTGAGGTTGCGAGGACCATACTCTGAAGCATTGCCGGGTTTGAACTCTGCTGTTGTTGTGACTCCTCATGACGAGCTCGAGCAGCCTTTCTTTTCTCTCTTGCTTTGACGTCGGTCTCTCTGATCTTGCGCTTCTTGACAGAGCGTGGCGCTATTGATATAGGATCATCCGAGTCAAGGCCACCATAGGTTTTCACCTCGTCGTCGGTATCAATCACGATAGGATCATCGAAAGATGCCGGCATCGGACTAGAGTACATTGGCTTGGTCCGCTCCGACAAGCATTGCCTGAGTAGCTGCACGAAACTTTTTGTGTCTGGTTCCGTTGGCATAGGCTGAGCGAGGATGTCTGTAGGGACCGCTCTAGATTCGTCACAAACATCGGGCCTTAGGAAATGGAACGCAAGTAACAGGCGAGCCGCGCGCTTCATGATGGAGCCCTTCAGACTGTCGGCCCTTCGAGGAGTCTCAGCAACATCTTCTCCTGGAGGCGATTGATCACGTGGAGTAGTGATAGTCTCGAGTGCGTCTCTTAGCTGCCCGACAAACTTAGCGAACATGAGCTGTTGAAAACATCCCCACAAAGATTCACGATTCTTCTGCCCCATGTCTCTTAGGAGTTTCTTCAACACCAAGTCCCTGCGTTGTTCCGAAATGAGTTCGTCGAAACTCCATTGGTCCGCTTCCGAAGTGGAAGGAAGTTCGTCTGATTTCGTAACGCCAGACAGTCTTCCACGCTTGGCCCCCTTCCCGGCTTTCTTGGCTGTTGCTCTCAAGTGTGCTGGGGTCATTGGCTCCAAGGGACTCGAGCGGACGTCGGTCATGTCGATCACAGACGCAGCTGGGCTCAGCCTTGATTGCTTGACGCGAGCCAGCGCAGAAGGACTCGGCATCTCTGCACTTACGTCCTTGGATCGAGTCGCTGCAGTAGGCGTTATCAGCGAGACCACTGGGCTCGGTTTCTTTGGTGTGTTGTGTGGCCTCTCGTGACCAAGACTTGTACTTTGAACTTCAGGGGAGGGTTTGACGGTGGACTCTCGCCCATCAACATCGCGAGCAGCGCCTGCAGTAGCTTCATCTGGTTCATCAATTTGCATGTGATCGTCATCTGGCACAATGAAAGGTGAGTCTTCTGTGCGAACAACGGGCGATCCGGGAGGAGTGTGGAATCTTTCGGCCTCCATATCGGAATTCTGGTCGTTTGATTCTGCTGGCGGAGGTGGGGAGACTCGTGTTGGCGATACACTCAAACGATCCTGTGATCCCAGGTTTGGCAGTCGATCTTGAGGCTGGCTGTTGGTCGGCGCAGTGGCCTTATGTTTGTGGTTAGCTTTGCGAGCAGAAGTGTGACTAGGCTCCTGCCGTCTGCCCCAGACATCAATTTTCCAGCGCTCATGTTGGATGTCTTCGACGGTCGCATCGAGGTTTCTGCATGTTCTCTGCACGGTGGATTTTTCTTCCCAAGGGTTGGATTCCATGTCCCTCCTGGCTTTGACTAGTCTGGACTGCAGTTGTCCGATTCTTGTGTTAGCGCCCTGCACTAAAGCATCACGAATCATCTTCGAGCGCTTCGTCTGCTTCCAGACCGTCCAAGCTTTCGCTGTTTCCAATTTCGGAAGGGTGTTTTCGTTCCACCTCGCGATGCACTCGTCAATGCATTTGTTGATAATCTCATTGACCTCCGATGCAGAGACAAACTCATCTTCGTCCACCTCTTCCGCTTGATCATCATCACTAAGTCCGGCATTGGTGTCGTCGTCTCGTCCGTCAGAATCCTCCTCCTCCTCAGTCGTTGGATTAGTTTCAGACATGAGATCGTTTTCGTCCTCTTTCCATCTTGAAAGCAAGTCTTCGTGCTCGCTGCTTAGCTCGACTTGGCCGTATCCCTTCTCGTCAGCTCCACTCTCCAGTATGAACTCGTTCTCGCGGGTGGTGATGTAGGGATCTCCCGTATGCTCAATGTCATCTGAATCGATAGCAGTACGGCGCCGGACCATAAAAGCTGATCGTGAACCTCCAAACAGTATGCGCCCACGACGCCCGTATTGTGTAGGATGTTTTGTGCGCTCAGCTTGGAGGCCAGCACCATATGGGTATGTTGCCACTGCGTGTCGCTCATGACGCATGACGGTGCTCGTCTCTCGGTCAAGCAATGATCTCCTCACTTTGGAGCTAATATATGCTGCGATTCCAGGTTGAAGATCGCGGTTAACGTACTGGAAAGTCTTATCGTCGAACTCCTTGATGTTGGACCCCTCGTGGACGTACAGTGGATGATCGATCTCCACAGTGCCACATTCTTGGCCTAGTGTAGTGCGACCAAAGAAGATCTCATCGATTGGCAACTTTTGACGAGGCAGAAAGCGCTCAATGTCTTCATGGCCAAAGACCTGCGAAACCCTGCTGGTGGATTGGCTGGCGGCTTGGCTGATGGCAGATGGATCCAGGCGGCGAGGTTTCTTGCCTTGTTGAGCCTTGACGGCTACCACATTCGATTGAGCTCGTTCAGTGGAGACCGGAATGGAGGTGCCTGCTGCAGTTGGTTGCATCTCGTCCAACTGCATCGGCTCGCTGATGGCCTGATCATGAGATACTTCGAAAGTAGGAGCTGATCGGTGTGCCAAAGGCTGATCAAGACGACCTTCAGGTACGAGGGGCTTGTCCACAAGCTTCTCGAGGGACTCTTCGCTTACTACAATCTGCTCACTCTGCTGGGAAGGTGCCGCCCACACAATTGGGTCGTTTCGTGACTTGTAACGAAGCGAGACCGCCCTCAACTTATTGATACAATGCATGACGGCTGCACGTGGGGCTAGCGTCAAGATACTGCAATGGGACCGTAGGAAGAAGTCGTCCACGGAGAGCAACAAGACTGCGCCGGTCACGCCCTCGTTTACAAAGTTCGAGGAGAGTTGCTCTGGCGGTGGCAATTCCACGCCGGGCATCTCAGCGATGGCCGAGCGTGCATGGTGGCTGGCGAAGAACTGTGTGACATCGGAGACAGTCCATGACCATGGGTCGCGGTCCATGATGGACGCCATAGCAGGCGTCCACAGCCCGTAACTTCCGTGCAATACAAATCCGGGTTGTGTTGCGCAATTCCAGTCCTGGGATCTGTTGAGAGTGTGCTGTCGCCGTGTCGAGGTATCTCGTGAGCCTCGCGACAGAAGGTGGTGGTGGTTGTTGTTGTTGTTGTGGAACCCGCGGAATTAGTAAAGCAGTCGATGAGTTGTAACGCGAGATGTGAACGCTACAGAACGCAGATTGACGTCGCGTGACCACGGTAGGACGTCTCTGATTGGCTGGACCTGCTGGTGCGGTTGCCTGGTTGCTATTCAGTCGCTTGGTGTTAAGAGAACAAGCGAGGAAGGAGCGAGGGACACGAGCGGTCGGTCGCGGGGACAGCTTGAGGCGAGATAGATCGGATCAGTGAATAGTCGAGAGGTGAATATAACAGCACCGATCGGAGCCAGAGCTTGGAGAGTGACACTAATCGGGTGTCAAGAGTATGATTTTCTGTCGAAGAAACTGTTTGGCATGAAGTCAGAGCGCCGACCGTACGTATCTAGCCCGCGCAAAGGTCCCTCTATCTCGGCGCCTGTAGGCAAGCAATATTCTCAGCGGAACAGCTTCTTGCGTTCTCCTTTGGTTCGGCCTCCTCCTCGTTGACAATTGCGCTTCAAGTGCTCCTGTTCCTTCTCTTTCTGCGGATCGAAGCGCTCGTCCTGCCTGGACGTACTTTGCGCAAAGCAAACTGAACCTTCATTGCTCTATACCGTATGATGCTGGAATTTGCGATCTTCGCGATGCACAAACCGAACAATAGCCCTGCTGGTCCTGCATGTACTGGAGCGGCGCTCCAACCGTGATCCTACCCTGATTCGGCGGTAATCGACTGGATGAGTTCTGTGGAAAAGCCTGTAGCACACTCACTAACGCGACCGATATACAGACCGATCGTTTCTTCCTGCGAGCCTACAGATAGGAGGCATAGGATCTTGTGCCACTCGCCAGAATTGCTGTGAGGTCTCGTGTACGCGCTCAAACGCGAGGATACCGAATTCTCCACAATCGCACGCTTGATGAAGGAACGTCGACCTTTGTCAGGCGAGCGAAGCTTGTTGGTGCCATGAGATAACTATGCCGGTTCATGCGAACCACGTTTGCCCACGATCCAGGCAATGCCAGTATACATGTATCTCAACGAATTCTCCGGGACAGAATATGACCGTAACGACTTCAGCATTCCAGGACGTCTGGTGGCAGCGAGCAAAGCCATGCGTCCAGGTGCTCGTTGCACTTTGCAGTTTTCAGACTAAAGCACTACTTGAGCGAACACTCTGAGCAGCCGTGATGCTGATGACGCACATATCAAGACATGTCTTCGAACGAATTGCGATCTAGGATCTACAAGTCTGGTAGCAATGCAACGACAATGGAACCTGGAAGCAATCGTTTGGTGCTTCAATTTGAGTTTAGCTTTCACGTGCATGGCGCCCAGCTCGCGGGACAGAGGTCAATCACATGTCTCAATACTAAACGCGCTGTGCAAATGTTACAGAAGATCGTCTGAGTTAACCAAAACATGTCTTTGATCCCACCTTGCTTTATCGTATCTCGAGCTTCTGCGGCAGTCTTTCGTGCCGGCTACTCCAGTCCCGGTGGCGTCTCATGCACTCCGAAACTTGACTTTAGTCAGGGGAGACAGCCAATGGCAGGGCAGATGCACTCTGTATCGTGAGATGAGGAACGTCAAGCATGAACGGCTCTCCACCATGCGTGGGATAGATTGCTGGTGCCACGATGTCATGTATGTCGCCACTCGTTGCTCACAAGCGATGGAGGCTGAGCAGCTGAGCGTGCATGATCTACTGCTCTCTGTGGTGACAAGTACGTAGACAGTGTGACGATCAAGCTTGGAAGGCACAGCGTGGATGCAAGCTTGTATGGCGCCAGGGAAGGGATTAGCAGGGGTGGAGTGAAGAGTCTTGGGCAGTTGATACTATTGTTATCGCTGTGCTGCAGACGCGTATATCAGACCGTTGACTACATATATGTGCCATTTGGCGGGCGTCTGTTTGGTGCGGCCAGAGGCAAACACTTAACAGAGGACCCTGAAAGCCGCGTGCGCCTTCTTCTCCTGCGCGCACGGTGCCCCTCGAAACCTTGGAAGCGCCATCACAACACGACGTCCACGAGCGTGCAATAGCGACAACGCGAGTCATAGCCAGTGCTGAGGTGAATAATAACACTCGAGCAAGCGTCGCCGCAGAGAAGCGCTCGATTGTTTGCACCACGCAACTACCACGGACAAGCAATTGATCGACAACGTCCGGCCGGCACGCTAAGACTCGCTTTCCCGTCTCCTCTCCTCACCCCGTCGAGAGCCCGTTCTCCTTTCACGCCAGTGACGTGCTTGGCACGCAGCGACCGTCTTTCGAGAACACGCAAGTCCTCCTACCCAGCGCTTGGTCACGGCAGTCGATACATCGATCCAGCCGGCACTTGCTCCATCCACCAATACCCCAACCAGCACCCTCCGCTACTGTCGCTACTGTTCTTGGGCACGCGTTTCCACTGCCTCACTTCTGCCTGCCGCAATGGCTTCCGGGTATGTCCAACGTCTCGTATTGCGGCATGCGGTATGCGGTCATGCTAACAACTCCTCAGAATCGCCTCGCAATGGCGCGCCTTCTGGCACACCATGACATCCAACGACCGTCATGCCTCCCACGACTCTCCTTATAGAACCGGCCAGCATGTCCCGCTTGCGCAGAACAAAAACGCTCCCCTGACCTCCGGCGTTACGAGTGCTATGGACTCTCGTGCCGATTTGAACTCTTACGATCACGACCTCGAAGCCGGCACCAGCTTCTCCCGCACAAACTCGTCTCCTCAGCTGGCGCAGGGACGAAGCTCTCTTTCAAGAACCGGAACCGGCATGGACAACATGGACGCGGGAGAGATTCAGATGCAGAACTTCAGCGATGGTCTGCCTCCGCCACCGCCTGTCGCACATTCTTGGAAGCGCATGGATAGGTGGTTAGAAGACAACTACGAGGAGCTGTGGGAGAATTTGTGCGAGCCTGCCACATTCAACGACGTCAACGAGCTGGAACTCGAGCTTGATTGTACCCTCCCACAAGAAGTCCGCGAGTCACTACAAATACACGATGGCCAAGAGCGTGGTGGTCTCCCTACAGGAATCATCTTCGGCTGCATGCTTCTCGATTGTGAGGAAATCATTCAGGAGTGGCAGAACTGGCGCACCGTCAATGAGGCCTATTTCTCGGATGCCAACAGAAGGAACTACGACATTCCGCAAGCACCAATCAAGGCTTTCGCAGGCAGCAGCTCCTCGGCAGTCCCTGTTGCTCAGCCTCAATCAAGTGCAAACCCCAATTGGCGACAGGAGCTTATTGACAAGCAAGACTCACAGCCGTCCAACGCAATCCAGAAAGCCTACGCACACCCAGCATGGATTCCAATGGCTCGCGATTGGGGCGGAAACAACATTGCGATCGACCTTGCTCCTGGTCCTACCGGTAAATGGGGCCAGGTCATTCTTATGGGCCGCGACTACGACTGCAAATATGTTATCGCTCGTTCCTGGAGCGCTTTCCTCGCAACTGTTGCCGACGACATGAACACGGACAAATGGTTCATTGACGAGGAGACATCCGAGCTCAAACTCCGCGAATTCAAGCAACAAGGCGTTGAGCCTGCGTACATTGATATTTTAAGATGGCGCTCCGACCAGAAGTATGGTCGCAAGGGACCCAAGAAGCGTCCTGGTCAGCCTCTGCGAATCAACAGCCAGGTACCTGCGGGCTCACAAGCGAATGGATACTCTCCCTACGGCAGCCCGACTTCGGGATCCGAAGATCGTGGCCGTAGTCCGCAACGCTTCACATCCAACGGCAAAGCACCAGCGACGTCCTCACCCCGCGCACATGTCTCAAGTCCTCTGGCACGTGTGACAGAAGAATCTGGCGCGTCACCGCAGTCACAAAAGGCACCCACCAGCATTGACACTGCAATGGCATCTCCACCCACTGCGCATACCGAGAAATTGATTGCGCTTGACTCACCGGTCGTGCCAGCACCTGCAACTATGGAGAACATACAGCCAGCTTCCACAGAGACCAAAACAAAGCCCAGCACCCTGCAAAACAACGTTGTCGCAGACGACCACGAGGAGGCAGTGATCAAGCAGGTCGCCAACACCACATTGTCTGACTCGACTCAGGCCGGTGCTGCAGACGATGGGGAGATGAAGAACGTCGAGATTTAAGCTTACGCGCGTTGTGGATGAAGAGAGTAGAGACACTGTTCTCTTCCCGAAGCGAGGCTATGTGCGCGACGGATGAAATGTTGCAAACCACTGTACTAACAAAGCTCACTAACGCTGCTGTAACATGAAGAATTTTTGAGACATAGCATTTTGCGTGGCGTCTGCTTTTTATCTGGCTCCCCCTGGTGGAAGAAAAAGGGGGAAAGCGGGATTCTTGGAATCGCAGGGCGAATCTGCAAGGGTACCTTACTTGTTCAGGATGCAGATTTGACTTCGTCGAGACATCGAGGACCACAGAGGAGGGCGTTTGTTTTCACAGCACGAAGCGATCTTACCAGTTTCTCTCCCTGCTTGAAGCACGCACAAAGCGCCTTATTTTTCGTATTCTAATTAACCCCAATGGAATCTTCATTTTGCCTATGCCCTTCGAGCGTTTCCATGGCCTTATACTCTAACTTCAATATCCATTGAGCGTTAGCTACAGCTATACGTCCCTCGTTCTTACATAGGCACAGCAACAGAGAAGAGGACGCGTAAGGAGACGACGAGTTCGAGGAATAGCTTACGAAGGCATCCCAGAACCACTCATTGCATGGTCCATCGTTCATACCTTGCCAATCAGAAGACTGCATTGATCATTGCTCGTCGAATTGCAGTGGCTCTGCGAAGCCAGGAGTGTTTGGAACCTTTCCGGCTAAGGTAGGTAGCCAGGTCGCCGAAGTCCCAGAGTACATACATTGACCTCACTCATCTCTTCAAACCAGTCTTCTTATGACGAATCTGTAAACTGCTATTAGAGATGAAAAGAACAACTTGTATGAAGACGACACTATTATCTTACGTTCTTAACATAACAGTAACACTTATGTTGTTGTTATATTGTTATCTTGATATCTGAACACAACTCTGAAGATATATTTCAATGTCCATGTCGCTGTGACACAGTTTTATAACCAATATAACAAGTACCTGTTAGCTTCGTTATTTCGATATCCTCGTTATGTTGTTAACTTGTTATACTGTTATTTTGTTATCATCGTTATTGTGTTATTTTGTTATCATCGTTATTTTGTTATCATCGTTATTTTGTTATCATCGTCATTTTGTTATCATCGTTATTTTGTTATTTTGTTATCTTCATTATTTTGTTATTTTGTTATCATCGTTATTTTGTTATTTTGTTATCTTCATTATTTTGTTATTTTGTTATCATCGTTATTTTGTTATCATCGTCATTTTGTTATCATCGTTATTTTGTTATTTTGTTATCTTCATTATTTTGTTATCATCGTTATTTTGTTATCATCGTCATTTTGTTATCATCGTTATTTTGTTATTTTGTTATCTTCATTATTTTGTTATTTTGTTATCTTCATTATTTTGTTATCTTCATTATTTTGTTATCTTCGTTATTTTGTTATCTTCGTTATTTTGTTATCTTCGTTATTTTGTTATCTTCATTATTTGTTATACTGTTATTTTGTTATTTTCGTTATGTTACTATACTGTTATTTTGTTATTTTCGTTATCTTGTTATCTTCATCCTTAACTTGGTCCGCCGTTCATCATAGCCCTTGGCATCCTGATTGGCATCGCGTTATTCATGGAAGCCGCTCGGCGAGATTGTATAGTGCTCTTGGCAGTGATAGTAAGTGAAGTACTGAGAAATTCATGCCACTACCCCTTGTTGTCGATTTAGTCGCGTTAGATATCGGGATCGATTTCTAGATAGTGGAAGGTGGTGTACATTACAACGGTTTGAAAGTTGGAATGAAAAGTTTGTGCAACGAGGGCAATGCATTACAATAAATACGGTCGATCTGGCCGTTAAGAGATGCGGGAACATGGCCCGACATCTATTCTATAGTGTGGAAGAGATATCCATTCTTCTTCCTTTTTTCATTCCCGAAACGCCGTACCGTGAACCATGTGAAAACGCCAGTGTCATCAAACTAAACACGAATTTCCCGAGACTGAAAATGAAAACGCTGCTGGTGACGCTTCTCAAGAGCGCGTACCGCCGATGACTTTGTCGACTCTACTGCACTTTCTTGGCCTCCTTCCAGACGCCAACTTCCTTAGCAGGACCGTAGGACCTGTCGTCCTTGCCCTCGACTTCCTTGACGAGCTTCTCCATCTCGACGACCTGCCTGTTCCACTCGTCGGCAGCCATCTTGGTCTCCTTGACGAACAGCTCAGGGTTGGGCTGGCGGTAAGATCCACCGAGGCGGTCCCAGAGAGTGGTGAACTGGCCGTAGTTGTAGTTGAAGTACAGGTGGTGCATGGTGTGGCAAGCGGCGCCGTTGATGATGGGCGAGTTGGCCACGTATTCACCATCGTGGATCATGACGGTCCAGATCTGGATGAAGGTGAAGAGCGCGATGTAGGCGAACTTCTGCAGCGGGAAGATGAAGGGGAAGAGGTGGTAGGGGACGGACTGGGCGAAGCCATCGAGCGGGTGGAAGGCGTGCGAGGCGAAAGGTGTGGGCATGATCCACTTGTGGTGAGGCTTGTGCAGGCGCTTGTAGAGGAACTTGCTGTGAAGAGCGCGGTGGATCCAGTAGATACCGAAGTCGGTGAAAGTCAAGAAGACGGGGAATTGGAGCCAGTTCCAGGCGTTGCCGAAGATGCTGAGGATAGGGTGGGAGACTTCGGGGTTGGTGGCGGAGTCGTAGATGAAGCTGAAGCCGCGCACTTCGGCAACGAAGAAGGGCACTGTGAACAAGGCCATGATGGGAATGGCCTCGAGGGTCTGCTTGATCTCAAGGCGCATCTGGTTCTTGAGGTATTTGGGGTGTTTGAAAGTAGCCTTGTCGAAGACGAAGATGTAGCTGAGGGAGGCAAAAGTGCCGTAAATGAGGGCGCCAAAGAGCCTGGGAAGGAGTCAGTAAACTGTACAGATGTTCGATATGAGTGTCCACAGCGCAACTCACCATGTAAGGATGTACAAGCTGATAGTTTGCCTCCAGGCGTTGTTCCTGTCCCATCTGCTCATGTATGCATATTCACTCGGCTGAATGCTGAAGTATTGGCTGGCGGGCTCAAATTGCCATGAGCTTCGCGTGACATCGGCGCCATGCGTGGCGCTGTCGAAGGTTGTGGAGTTCTCGAAGTCCTTCAGGCCAGCGCTGATGGTGCTGATGGGATCGATGGCGGAGAAGGCGGATTGAACGGGCAGCAGGTTCGCGTACATGCGGTCAAACATGACGGAGTCGAAGATCTCGAGAACGAAATCCATGGCTGTGGTGTTTCACGCCGTGGGCGTCAATCGCTGGAGCCGGATTGGCGAGGCGGCAGGGCAGGGAGGAAGCTTAGCAGCAGCTGCAATGCTCTCGACGCGGCAAGCTGATGTTGTGTGTAGGGAAGCTTGGTGTCGCAGTCAATGTCACTCGTAGGAGGAGCAAAGTAGGTGTTGTGTAGTAAAACAGTGAGATCGAGAAGGTCAGGAACAAAGGCAGCGGCAACGGCAGGATAAGTATAGCGAACGACGACGCAGAGCTAGAAGATGCGAGGCGTGCAACGGCGCAACAAATTGATGCACAAGCCCCTCCACATGCACCGGAATCAGTCCACAATCGCCATCTGACAGGAGCCAGCCCTGCGCGCTTCGGCACAAGGTCGCCAGGGGCGAAGGCAAACCCACGCGTCTCGTCCGAGCAGAATCGAACCACTTTCTCAATTTACTGCAGTGGAGCTCGCCATTCTCCTGCAGGGTCTGCCTATCCGCGCCACCAAACGGCGCAACACGAGCTGCTTCCCGCGCATCCGCCGCTGTTGATTCGTCCAGACACGTGTTTGTGTTCTTTCACTTCGCTGCCACTAACCTTCTACGGTCCTAGTCTGCTGCACCGGACTGTGGGCGGAGATTGACTACTGTGATCTGATCATCTTATCTGATCGCAGCTTTGTTTTGCGCGTCCATCTTCTGCATCTTCGGCGAGAAGCTTTCTACCGGGGTTTGCACCGGGAGGCGACGTGCGCGTGTGCCTGAGCCGTCATGCGGCAAGTAATCGTTCTGTGGAACTTGACGACGATAACAGTGGGCTGCGGTCGCCTATTTCTCGCCCGCCGATCTGCCTCCTCACAACTTCCGCAATTGTGGTTCGAGTGGCGGGGTTTTGCTCTGCAATGGAGCGATCGGCCTGTGCTGCGTTTCAACGTGTCGGTGTAGCTTGGATGCTAATAAGGCTCGCCGGGATGTCGAAAGTGTAAATCTACCTCCTAGTTACATCCGGTCAGGAACACACAATGATCAAGACAATATATGCTTCAAGTAAAGAAGTTGTTACACTCATGGCTTGCTTTATATACTACAAACCGCTCCCATCTCGACTTGTGCAGACCCAGTGGTATCATCCCTTCCTTGTTCGCCAAAAATGCATGAATTAATCCTCCAACCCGCCCTTGGACGAGCTTCGAGGGATTGTAACAAAAGAAATTGCAGCACATAGTGCCATGTCATGTTCCACAGCTCAACACATTAGACATGAGCTTCCTTTCACCAAACTTCTACTTCGGGTCGGGATATTGCTGCCCATAGTTTGTCCTCCAATTGCCCATCTCGCGCTGAGTACGGCCAAAGTCAAACAGCTCGTGCTGTTGCTGTTGTCGAAGTTGCTGCTCTTGCTGTGACCCTTGTTGCGCGGGCGGAAACATGGGTTGGAATGCAGAAGCGGAAGGATGTTGTTGCTGAGGTTGAGGACTAGATTGACCTACAGGAGACTGCGATGTTCCGTAGCCTTGCGACGGCGGTCGCATCGAGGTGCTGAAAGGCCCGAATCCGTTGGCTAGAGCTGGACTTTGCGAGTCTGGGCGTGTAGGGGCGAACTGTTGACTAGGTGGAAAGCTCGTGAACGGTGACACGCGAGATGGTGATTGCTGTCCAGAGAATGAAGACTGGTTTGTTGGTGGGCGCATCGGCTGTCCAGCGCTGTACGGGCGATATGTCGACGGTCTCTCACCGGGCTGCTGAAGGTAAGCCTGAGTCCGGATCGGCTCGGGTAAGGATGTTGGGGTATTGTAGGAACTTGTAGGCCCGCCCAGTGGATTACCTGTTGTCTGTCGTTTCGCCGGTCGAGGCGGCTGCTCTTCATCATCGTCGTCATCTAGTGTGAGGTCGATGACTGCACTGGCCGCGCGTTTGGTGCCAGCTGGGCGTTGTGCTGAAGCGTTGGAACGTGCCACGCTGGCTTCTCGAGACGATAGCGGCGGCGTGTTGAAAGAGAAGCCCGGCGGACCCATTGGCGATGCCACAGTCAAATCGTGCTTGACACCGTTCGTGTGTGCCTTTGGCGAATCCTGCACTTCAACAACATCGTCATCGAAGTCATCATCCCAAGCTGCTCTTGCTTCACCTTTGGCGTGATTGCTCTTCCCTTTATCTTCGTCTTCCTGATCCACACTCCACTGCCCGTTCGGCTCGATGGTGACCTGCTCGATATTCTTGTTGGTGGTGTTTAGAATTTCCTCGAAATATTTGTCGACGCATAAGCTCTCGAAGCTGACCGTCTTTGCGCAAATTGGACATGACCATGTTGGTGCTTGTTCTTGAAGTTCCATGAAGTATCTGCCATCGAAGCACTGGTTGTGTTGGCAGACTGTAGACCGGACAGGCAGCGTGATCCGTGTTATGGAAACTGGGTCTTTGAGTGACATTTTCGAGCTCGTCGCCGCGATATCTGGATCTGCGTTCGCGCGATTCATTTCGTCGATCACCTGCTGCTTGGGTATAACACGCGCATTCTTAATACGTAGTGCGAGGTCTGCTGCAGATTCTCGTCTGACAAGACGGACGAGGAACGTGAAACGCTTCTGCGTCAAAGCATAACAAATTGAGATTTGATTCCCGTAGCCGCTGAGCTTGCGAACATAACCTGTAATATCCGCAGGCTTGGTGGATCCAGGCGTGTTTTTCAGGCCTTTGAAGTTTGACTTGACATCCTCGTTGTTGACCTTAACTTCGATCTGGTTAGGGAATGCAATGTCAATCACGGAATAGTTGCCGAGGCCGTTGTTGGCTCCGCAGTAGACCATGAGTCGCATGTTCGAGTCATCCTTGAGCTGACGTGCTTGGTTGTCTGTGAGCTTGATTTCAGCCTTGACGGTGTGGCGGTTCTGTGGCATCTCTGGCCCTCCTATCAGCATCTGGTAAGTTGTCCCTTTAACATGGGGTGAGTGGCATGGGAGTATCTACCTGGAAGATCTTGTGGATGTAACACCGTTTCCACTTCATGATAGAAAGGACTTGGCTTGAACGCCACTGGCAAATGGTCAGCTAATTGTGCGCTCGACGATCTTTTTCAAGTGCAACTCACGTCTTGTCGAAGGCGCTCCTGATATGAGGCCGCGGGCGCCGGATCCCATTGTCGCTGGTCGATGTGAAGCGGCACTGCTGCCGTTGACCATTTGTCCAGATGGTGGTGTCGCGCCCTTGTGGGCAACGCGATATTTGAACTCCTCAAACCCGTTGGCGTCGCCTCTGGACACCAAGTCTTCAAGGACTGCGCGACAAAGTTAGCTTCCGTTCATTTCGCCATTCCACGCGCATTGATGGTGAAGTCCGACGCTTCACGCTTCACGCATGGCAAGATGTCCATGGCGCTTCCCCACATCCCGCTCCGCTCCGCTCCCACCGTAATCTCCGCCAGCACTCACCTTGTATGCACCTCTTTTGCAGAATGATCTTAGTGCCTGAGACGGCGGCACCGTAGGCTTTGCATATGTCCTTGAGCTCGGCGTTGAGGAGGCTCTTGATGCGCGCTTCAACATTCGGTCTTTGCTGAGCGAGCATGTGCCCTCCTGATGCCATGCTCCTCGCTTTTGCGCGCGCGCGCGATTGTTGGTATTCTGTGTCGAAGTTTGCGACCTGCGCTGAGGTATATGGTGGGAATGGGCGCGTATAAGGGCCGAGCGAAAGATCCAGATGCTCTCTTCGCCGCGGCTTTGGGCGAGGAAAGAACGATGGCGGCTTCTGCCTGCACGTCGTTGAGATCAATGATTGTAGGATAGGAAGGCTCGGTCTGCAGTGCTCATCGCGGAAGTCGCAAGAGCTGGAACTGGGGTTTCAGGTTGTGTTACTTTTAGCTGCAGGTTAGATATCGTTAAGGGCGTGGTCACATGATCGTCGTAGGGTCGCAAGCATGTGAAGAGGCCACCAGAACAGCAATCAAGCGACTCGACGAGCTTGTGGGCACACGATCACAGGCTAAAGATGATGTCTTCTCGCGCATTGAGCGTTCTGCCAAGGATTGAAGTCAAACTAATCGTCACTTGCCAGCCCGGAGCTAGAGCACGGATGTGACCGGGGAGGCAGTCGGCCGTGCTTTCCCTTGCTGAGCTGTGAGCCAACACAGATGAAGTGAGAGGTTAAGACTCAACGATGAGACTGATACCAGCACTGCTAATCTGCTTCACGACGGTTTTTTCATTTCGTAATTATTGATCCAAGTGAGGCAGTTCATAAGCATACAGAATTTTCTTTTGACCGGGTTCTCCATTATCATCGACAGCTCGCAGATTATGTTACTCACATCCTTGCACTATTCACATCCATCCTTTACCTCAGCTCAGTGCGCTATCACGATTGATAAGGTACTGTACATGGTTATAACCTGCTCCCGAAGAAATTGGCGAGCTCACTCGCCATTGTGCACGCATGTAGTACAAAAGAAGGATTTTGGACATGTTTTCAGCCATTCTGAATCTTGAATTTCGATACGTACGGGTGTGTCAACGATAAAAGCGAATATCATATTATGCGCGAACATGAGAGTGCAAGTTTCGTGACCATACAGCTAGCCGATCGGCAACGGCAGACTGACTTCTTTTGCTCGATGCTGACATCTAAAAGCTGCAGGACCGGAGTTGCCACGATTGCTGGATGGGTTGTTCTGCAGAGTGGTACGCTGTTAACAGAATTCAGTGTTGATAGCATGATAGGGAATGTTTGTGTCAACTCTGACCAGCCAGTACCACTTAGCACAAGACGTGTATAGCATGAGTGCTCATCTTTTGTCAGGTGCTGCAGAAGAGACTGGAAGCATGGCCTGGCTTCCCACAAGCAATCATTGCTTGCGGGCGGATCGACGAGTGTCGAGAGCTTTCCCTGGCAGTTCGGCAACCACGTGCACGAGAAGACAGCGCATCTCGATCATTTCCTGTGGCACGAAAGTCCAAGTCACGGAGGAGCCCAGAACGTCCCAGATAGCTGGGTGGAGCTGGCCACTTCGGGCCGCCCGCCCCCACTACTTTATCCTCTTAGCGGCATGCTCGCTTCGACTCGTTGCCGATTTCTCTTCAAAGTTCCAGGGAATAGTTGCGACACCGACCGTTTCCTCACACACATCCACACCACAAACACACTCACGCAAAATGGCGAAAGGACTCAGAGCTAGCCGTGTCAAGAAGAACAACCAGGCCCTCTCCAAGAGAGTCTTTGGTCCCGTCGAGGCGGCGCGCAATGAGAGATTGTCTGCAAAGCTGCTCGCGCTGGCGCAACAGCCCAAGCCGCCCAGAGAAGAGATGGAGATTGAGAAGGGTATGCACACTCGCCACGAGAACAGTTGCACAACGATGACTGACAAGAGGCCTACAGATTCTGCCAACAAGGACTCGGGAAACACAGCTGAAGGTACGCCTTCATTTTCAATCCCGATTCCCAAAAGCGTCGCCTTCAACCAACAACTCCTCACCCCACCCTCTTCCCCTCCCACCAGCAACAACGTGCCAGCGAGCCCAATCTTGGACAAAGCTGGGCAGCAGGCTATGGCTCGAGAGCAGCTGTTCTTCCACCTCCTTGGCGCATCAAGTGATATCATAGGGTTCGATGAGGCAGGTGACCTGTGTCTGGAATTCAACACCGGCGCAGGGTCGTCTGATACTTGAGCACATTGTGCTTTCAGTCAACCTTCAACACACTATGGATCATGCAAAACAAAGAGAGAAAGGAAAGGACATCAAGCTGACTCAACGCCTTCTCGGCGCTCGATCAGCAGATCCAGATGCTATGCAAGAAGATGCTGCCGATGGCGCACCCTTGACCAAGACCACAACGAAGGACCGCAGCGTCACGAAGCAAAAGGCCGACCGCGTAGCCAAGAAGGCCTCCATCCAAAGACGCAAGGCAGCTCCCAAACCCTCGAACGCCATGCGCTTCAGCGCGAAGAAAAAGATCAGAAAGGGCGGCAAATAGATTTTTCTGTTCGAAAAAGACGCCTCGAATCCACCGGAAACCCGACATGGTACATCACCGACTCTAAGATACCCATCAATCGCGAAGAGACGAATGCTAGACACGACTCGGAATCCACGTGAAGGCACCGAGCATCCAGCACTGAGACGAAGCATGATATTTCGCGCCACGACGCAGTCGCAATTCGCGAATTGCTAGACGGAACGCCTTCCCAGCGTACATCAAAGGCGTAACGAAGCATGCGACAGGACATAGCTTGGAGTTGGAAATAATTCTTAAACATTAGCATCTGTATACTGTTCGCCATTTCCCGACAATGACCGGCATTTGACCATTCCACCAAACCCATTTTCCTTTTCCACCAGGTATTTTCACCCAAACCGGTAGTCCTGGGTATCTCTTTTTTCCACCGCCCTCCTATTCCTTCCTATCAACCGAACCAATAAAGGGTATGAATCCGGCCGTTACTATAGACAAAACTTACGAAAGAAATTAACAATAAGAAATAGTGTAGTGTACGAGCGATCGGAAGCACTAGGCATCCGGCATGGCTCTCAACGAAAGGTGCGCCCTTCCTCCTTCAGGCACCGTCCCTGTTCGCCTTGGCTTGCATTCTGCGCATAGCATCTCTATGCGCGCCATCAAGCTGGCCTCGGCGCATGGCTTCGTCAATGGCGCTCTGACGGCGACCCTTCTCTTCCTTCTTCATCGCCTCGCGCATCTCGCTCTGACGACGCCCGTCTAGCATGTTCTGACGCGCAGTCCTCTCAACGACCTGCGTCGGCTGCTTAGCTTGCACGTCTTGCCGCAGTGTCTGTCGCCACTGGTTGAGTCGTGCAGACTGCTGGACTGAGTTGGTCGAGGCATTGCGAGCAGGCTGGTGCGAGTCGTATGCTAGTGTCGAGTAGATGCTTGGGCGAGGCTTGTGAGTCGGGGTCATGGCTTGAGGACCGTTCGATTGCATGAGAGAGCGGCGTTGAGACAGAGTCATGTTTTCGTCGGACGCGATGTGAGCTGGCAACGTTGGGCTACTCTGCGTCGGAGAGGCGAATCCGGGTTGATGATCTTCGGTTTTGGGCACTTGGTCCTCAGGGATGGCGCCGCTCATCATACCGAGTGACGGCGTTGATCGGAAGCCATTGAATGAAATGGTCGTGGGCCTGCGTTGAAGCATTTGGTTGCGTTCGTCCAGCAAGTTACTTGAGCTTGCGCTGGCCAGAGGGTTGGGATAGGCGTCCGCATTCGGTGTGAAGTCGTGATACTGGAACGTTTCCGGGGCGTCTTCGACTGGTGATTCTACTAGTGTCTGGTTGGTGAGATGCATAGAGCTCTTCCTCACAGACCCATGTTTTGCCTTTGCTGGTGAGGCAGAGGTGCTATCATGGCGGTTCAGAGACACTTGCGATGGGCTGCGGCCGAAAGCGTATACCGGCGTGGCACTTTGAGTCGATGATGAGCGGTTAAGGTTGTTCACTGGCTCGCTTTGCTGGCTCTTGCGATGCGACTTCTTGGAGGATTTCGAGGCTGTGTGGGTCGGTAATGTTGGCTCCTCTACGAAACTTGTTTGCTTGAGAGCTTCGACGTCTACCGGTTTTGCTACCTCTTCCGGGAAGTTGGTATCGACCTGGACACCAGGCGATGAGGGTCTCTCCAGTTCCTCGCCATTCTCTGGGTGGTCGGCATCAGCAATGTGCTTAGCCCATTCGTTGGTGCGGTAAGTCAGTGCGATCTTAGAAAGCTTTGGCGGCAGATGCTCGACCAAATGCTCCGAGGCGCTGCCTGGATGGCCATCCGAGCTGTCGCGTGGTTTATCTGCTTTGGTAGCATCTGAGAGCCTCCGAACGCTTCCGGCGACGCTCGATGTCCTCTTCGACGCTTGTGGCACTACGGGGGTAGCAGTCTCATCGAGTACGACAGGTGCCCGGGCCAATGCCTCCTCATCATCTTCTTCTACCGCCTCTTCCATCTCACGGTCAGAAACCATACTGATTGGTCTCGATTGATCGCTCCCGGAACGCGGGGGGACCAACAAACCATCATTTGCGACCTCTTCAATGGCCTTTGAATGCCTCTTTGTCAGCTCTTCTGGCGAAAGCTCGTCCAGCACAGCGATGTCATCAGCTGTGGCAGCAACAGAAGAAGCCTGGTCATCGCGACGCTCTTGGGCTTGCGAAGCGAACATTTCGTTGAGTCGCTGCAATGACATCTTCTGCAATGGTATCGCAGATCCTTTAGCTGAAGCGTCATCAACAGCATCTTCCCGTGCTAAGACTGTTCCTTCTGCGATTTCTTGTTGTTCGTCTTCTGTGGGTACACGGAATGGCAGAGGGACCACTTCTGGTGCGCCTGGTGCGTAAGCCTGGCCTTGGCTGTCGCTTTCGACTGCATTCTCTTGAACATCCCCAGACTCGCTCAGACGGGTTCTCGAGCTATCGTGGGACGTGCGACCGGATTTCTCGCCGTTCTCCATCATGGTGTCTGCTGCGTCAACTGAGGCGCCACCTTCGCGGGGTTCAGACTCGTTTTCGCCGCTGCTAGTACGTCCCGATTGAAGTTCTGCAATATCGCTGAGCTCAATTGGATCCACTTCTCGCTCTCTAACACTGTATTGGTCCTTGCCAAAAGTTTCGACAGATGAACCAACGCCAGAATCGATGTGCACTCGAGAGGTCTTCTTCTCGCCATATACAGCTTCCCAGTCGGCTCGTTCTCTCTCATTGTTTGCCTCAATATCTCGACCGATGGCGGCTTCGGCTTCCAAGCGTTCGTCTTCAGCACGTTTGCGCTCTTCTTCATTCTTGTCACGGCGTGCTTTGATCACCTTCCACAGCTTGAATTGAGAGACCAGGCCTAGAAGGAAAACGACGATGATGCAAGCAATCTCCACTCGGATGCCCCGAGTTATGGGGTAAGTCTTCGTTTCGAGCGGAAATTGCTTGTCGTTCAGACTCCAGAGGTACAACCAGAACTCTTTCAAGCCAGCACGTGAAAAACAGTCGACTCCGAGAATAGTTATCGTCGCTCCGGCAAAGGATGTGCACAGGAGCAGCGCATACATACGGGTGTGGTGTGAGAATGACAGTGCGAATCCAACGACAGTGATCACACCGATCAGAATGCCCCGACCAGCGGTAGAATGGATGATACCTCCAGGTGCCAAGACGAGTAGCCACATAGCGAAGCAAAAGCTGCCCAGCATGCATCCTAGGCCTTCTGTGACTTCTTGGAATACAAGCGACACCGCACCGAAGATTAAGCCAGTAACCACAGCGGCGACCATGTATGCTCCCTGTATAGCGTTGCTATGTTGAGGGTTCATTACGTAGACGATGAGGACGGTGACTGCCAGGCTAGCCAGATATCCAGTGCTGAGAAAGATGTGAAGCCAAGATTTCTTGATTCCAACCAGACAAAGTGCAACACCAGTTCCGAGCATGATTGCACCAGCGATTCCTATGGCCGGCGTGATCTTGGGTTCGATGGGGAGTACATTAGGGTTCTGGGTGGGGATGGGCTCTGCCTCTTCTTGTCGTGCGAATAACATTGTTCGAGACGCAATAGAGTCCTCGTTGCGCATCGTACTGGCTGGTCGACTTTCCGAGCTCGAGATCCAGTCTTCTTCGTTGGTCTTGCCACTGTCAAGGATGTATTCGATTGACGAGCCATACTTTACGGTATCTCTGGTCTTTTCTTCGGGTCCTGCGATTGCTTGCGCCTCGACTTGCTCATTCTTGTTGATTGTCGTTACGTCCTTCCCGGCCTGTTCGGTCGATAGTTGTCCAACGACGCGGTCCGCAACACTGAGCGCAACCGCGACGCTTGAGATAAAGCGTAGAACCCTCATGATGTGATGTTACTCGGGACTCAAGCTCACGAACGTGTGGCTTCTCGATCTGTGATATCCGGATCACGCTTCAAAGTCCACCCATTGACAGTCCGATAAGTCGCGGTCGCGTTTCAAAGAGTAGGCATGGAAAAAACAACAAGAGTAAGGCGCAATTCAAAATGACGCACTCACCGAAACGAAGAAGAGACACAGAAAACGGAAAACGGTCTCCAGCGGTAGACGGCGTGCCATCGACTCAAGAAGGGCGCCCAACGTGCCCGCCCAGACTACACCCGAGAGATCCTTAAGTCCCGATACTCGCATCACGTATGAAAGGCCGCCACTCTGACAAACCTTGTGCACTGCAACGGTCACTACTGCGGAGTAGTCACGCATGGTGCGTAGAACTCTCCCCATTAGTCCCTTTGCGTGAGATTGCGAGTCCCATGCGGCGATCCACTATAGCGCGAGAGGTAATGCTGCACTCTGCATTTGGCTACGGGAAGGCGCTCGAGCACCGTCTTGCCATAAGCTCAGGTGCCGCTAGCACGATGGTCAGCGGTGATTATCTGGGGAGCAGATCTGGCAGCCGGCGTTGCACGATGTCGGTATGCGATTCGCTCGCGAATAGACTCAAAGCTTCTGCGATGTCTCGCTGCCAATAGTGGGACGACTCAAGTGAGACTATTCGCTGCAGGGCAACATGCACTTCCGGGACATGCATGGCGGAGGCTGGACGCTGCAGCGTGGTCTCTCACCCGCATCCCGGGGTGGTGGACTGCTAAGATGGCGTCGTAGACTCGTAGTGCCGACTCGCGCCATTGTCCGGCATTGCAGGTGTTTGCATGTAGCGCGCCCTCTCGCAGGGCTGCACCATCCGTGCAGAGCATTTCAGGAGTCGATTATTATTGGGACTCGCCGAGTTGCCGGGCGCCATCGTTGCATGATTTGCAGCCCATCGCTAGGCGTGGGACAAGCGAGATGAGGTCTTCGGATAGCGGGCGGGAGTGTTGCGGGCAGGCGAAGATCACAACACACCCTCCACGGACGATGAACGTCGACAAGCCGTTCGCTGAAGAACCAGACAACCGCCAACAGTTCAGCCCTCGTGACACACAGCTGTTTGCACTTGTAGTCTGGGAGCAAATTTCTCATCATCTTTCCCGTACCAGCGATCGCGATGGCATTCCCATCACACACTGAACCTCGTAAGATGGCTTGCCATGCCAAACCCTCACTGCCGGACCTTGGACCGTGCCCACGTTCTCCTGACGCGCCTGCGCATAAAACCTACAACGCTCAGACATAACAGGACGCGTGACTCGCCTTTGGCCAACGAGACAAAAGCACCCACCGGTGAGCGTGAAAACGCCATCATAGCACTGCCCACTTCGCGTGGAAGACGTCACATCATAGCGTCGACTGCGTGTGTGATTCCAAGAAGTAGTTGCATGCGCGGTTATAATTGTCTATATGTCTAGCTCTCGCCAAATGGATAGTTGAACTTGAGCAAGGAGTTCAGTCCACCGACCCAGTGATCTTCGCCGTCCGCAGCACCTCCACTTCTTACAATGGACGGTACACCGCCTACCCATTCTCTGGCTCCCGGTGCACCTGCTGTGCGGACTTCTTCGCCCACGACCCTCACCTCCATTCCAGCTTTGAGTCCTTCTTTGCGACGGACACCGTCTACCGAAACTTCAATCTCCTTGCCGCGATTGATCTCGTCGATGCGAAGCGTCACCGGCGTATTAGCTGGTAGAACCAGTGGCCGGAAAGAGAGTGAGCGTGGGCAGATAGGTGTTAGCAGCAAACTTGAGACCAGTGGATGAACAATAGACCCGCCGCTCGACAACGAGTACGCAGTGCTTCCAGTAGGTGTGCTCGCCAGAAACCCATCCGCAATGGCCGTAGTCAAGGTCTTTTGATGTGGAGGTGATCCAATCAAGATCGTAATGTGCGCAAGATGCGGGAGAGCGCCTCGGTGTAGCAAGACCTCGTTCAAAGCAAAGATGTCCTCGCATCTGTGGTCGTGATGAGCAAACGGTGGTTCGTGAGGCATGCGTTCGCCCGTGGAGGAGAATATGCCAATGCGCAAGCGATTTCGCAGAAGAACTCGCGAATTCCGTGACGAGCCCATGGACTTGCCGCGGGTAGACGACCAGCCCGACTGGTTATCATCGGTGGGCCGTACGATGTCGTCTCTGTATTCAGGCTCATCCGTACTTTTCGCGTGCACTGGTGATGGAGCTCCAGAAACATAGACCTCCCTAAAAGCGCGCTTGTACTCTTCAAACTTCCATTCGCCTAAGAACCCAAGTGTACCCATACTAAACGACAGTATTGGTGGCACGCTCTTCGTAGTAGCAAATAACGACGCAGCATGTAGTATCGTGCCATCTCCGCCCAAAGTGGTCGTGAGATCGACCTTGTTGCAGTACTCGGTGTTTCCGCCAGAGCCAGGCACATATATAGGGAACGGCAGTTCGTGTTCGATGTCCTGTGCCACTGAAGGCTCAAAAATGAGCGAGACATCAGGATAGTTGCTGTTTACATGTCTCGCGTACTCGATGAGAGCATCGCGCACTGGTCCATTATCCTCCTTGCTGATGAACAGAACATTTCGTGGAGGGCGCGGCCATCGTAGGGAGAGGAGGTCATGGCTGCTTGTTTCTGGGTGACAATCAGTACTAGAAGTCATGGGAACAGCTTAACAGTGGTCATACCGTGCAATCCAGCGCTTATCCTGTCAGGCAATTCCTGTAGAGAGCGCACTTCACGCCTTAAGGCGGTCGCAGAGAAGCATCGTGTCGCAAACGAGTGTCGAATGTTTATGCTTCGCAAGCATCGCCATGCTTTGATCATACTCCCATCGTCAGACTGTCTAGTCCGATGTCGAAGACTGCCGCGGCTTACTCGAATCTTGTTGACGCAAAGAAAGATGTGGTGTTGATCACGAGCCAATTCTGGGGCATGCGGAAGGCACGTCATACGCCAACGGGCAACGGCTACCCAGTCAGCACCTGCATCAAATCGCTGTGAGGTTTTCCACCACTGACTGACTATCTTTTTGAGCTTTCGTACACTACTAGCACCCTAGCGAAATTCACTGGACATGATCTAATCTCGAACAAAACTGCTCTATTTGGCCCTTGGAAACCTTGTCGTCCTCGGTGACAAGCTGAATCACGATCCCGGCCCATCCGGGAACTGCATCTATCAACATGTCCCAAATCAATATTGAGGGTCAACGCCATCGAAAGCAACCTGCTACAAATCAACAAGTTGAACTTTCCAATGGGAAGCCAAAGCCGTCCCGCGATGAGCACCCTCTAGGTCCGCCGCAACACGGTGCCTTAATGCAATTGCTGCGTATCGTCGGATTCGCTATCTACTTCCTAGGCTCATGCTTGTTCATACACTTCGCCCAGATCCTAGGAACACCATTGTATCTATTCTCCAAGAATGATTTCTACGCCTATATGGCCCTTACCAAGCAGTATTTTGGTCTTCTTGTAACGACGATGACTCAGTGGTGGAGTCCGACAGTGGTTCGCATCAGTGGTGACAAGAGCGTCGCTGGTCAACTGCAGCAAAAGGCGGATGGTTCTCTCCGTGTCGACTTCCCGGATCGCATCGTGCTCGTGGCCAATCATCAAATCTACACTGATTGGTTATATCTTTGGTGGACCGCATACACAAACAGCACTCCAACCCATGGTCACATCTACATCATCCTCAAGGAAAGCCTCAAATGGGTGCCTGTCATCGGTCCTGCCATGCAGCTTTACGGGTTTGTCTTCATGGCTCGCAAATGGGCCAAGGATCAGGAACGATTGCGCTACCGACTGCAAAAGCTTAACTCACGTCATTCGGGTCCTATGTCTGGCGAGCAACGTGAAGCTCAGCTGGATCCCATGTGGCTGCTGATCTTCCCGGAAGGAACAAACCTCAGCGCTAACACGCGCAACGGGTCCGCCAAGTTTGCTGAGAAGTCTGGCACTAAAGATCTGAAGCATCAGCTCCTGCCTCGTTCTACTGGCCTACAATTCTGCCTGCAGGAAATGCGAAACACGGTCGACTACGTATATGACTGCACGATCGCGTACGAAGGGATCCCGCCAGGTGGCTACGGCCAAGATGTCTTCTCGCTACGCTCAGTCTACTTCCAAGGCCGGCCTCCCAAATCGGTCAATATGCACTGGCGTCGCTTTGCTGTGAAGGACATTCCAATTGACGACAAGGATGCCATGCACGAGTGGACGCTTGCGAGATGGCGCGAGAAGGACGAGTTACTGGATAAGTTCCAGGAGACTGGAAAATTCCCTGCTTCTGTCGAGGCCGTGAGCATCGAGAACGGACCTGACGACTCGTTCAAGACCCCCTACATCAACACAGAAGTCAAGCCTAGGAGCCCACTGGAATTTTTGCAGATCTTTGCGCCGGTCAGTGCTGCGGGCCTGCTGGCGAGAATTATGGTGCAGCTGGCCAATCGACTGCTAGCCAACCTCCCTCAATGAACGCACGGTAGAAATGAAAGGAAACAAATGATACACAAGATTATGACTTCGATGGATTATACCCTTGCGATGCTTGGATGTTACTAGAAAGACGCAAACTACGTAAAGAATAAAGAACAAAACGCTTTGCCACGAACACGATTTCGATCTCCCATTGGGCGTTTCCCAGAATTGCAAGTAAGTTCACGCATCTGCAGGAGAAGCCCACATTGCGCGAGGAATCCTCGGGGAATCCCTCATCTTTTCTGCCAGAGCAGTCTGAAAGATAGCGACCGTACGCAGCAAGCCCTCCTCCGTTGTCGCTGGCCGCTTGCTGGGATCCTTCTGCAGACACTGTCGCACTGCGACCTCCAACTCTGTGGTGTCGTAGCCGGGCCTGCCACCAAGCTTCACGCCTATCATACCATTCTCTCTGTCTCGCACTGGAAGTGTGTCTGGATTGGCTCCCACGACGTGCTGTCTTCCAGTGCATAGGTAATGCATGACTTGTCCCATGGAGAATACACAACTAGCTGGAGTCATGTATCCGGTGTGTCTCATCGCCTCTCGATATGCCGGTAGATCGTAGTACATCAGGTTGTAGACATCAACTACTTCTGGAGCCTGATAGCCTGTTGTGCCAGAAATTCCTTTGAACGCGTGGGCTGGCTTGGAGGCACCGAAGTCACCAAGAATAACGTCCGGGAGCCCCAAACGCTTTGCTTCGTCCGACCAACGCAGAAAACTATTTTCGAGTTTGACATCTCCGTGAACCCAGGACGTTTCGAAGCCTGGTTCTCTCCGGTACTGGTGTGTCTGGGGGTCCCAGCGAAGTCCGTGATGGAGGTAACTCAATGCATGAGCAAGTGAGATGAAGGTATGAAGGATGAAACGCTCCGGTGGTGTGCGATGCACCTTTTGGTAGTGCAGCATCTGACTGTGAAGATCACCTCCTGAGCAGAACTCTGTGTATAGATTCGCTTCTCCTGTCGGATAACAATCGCATCCAAAGGCTTTCAAGATATTCGGGTGAGGTCCCAGAGCCTTAAGTAGGACGAAGGCTTCGTTGGGCACGGGTCTTTGCTCTTCTGGCAATGGAGCCTGATTTCCGCGGAAAGTACGAGGTGCGAATCGCTTCACGACGAACACACGTTGAGTTGACACCGATCTTGCGAGGTGAGTCTGAGCTTCCGAGCCATGTATCAGCCTCTTGATGTCTTCGTAGTGATCGTGTGCTCGCCACCATGGCTCGTCTTCTTGAGGCGGACTGGGCTTTTTCAACAACATCGTCAGCGACCGTGAGTTTGAGGTCTTTGGTCGCGTAGCCTCTTGCTCTCCATCGGCTGTACCGAAGCAGACTGACGCGTGCTTGAAAAGGAGTTTTCTGAGGTTGCTTTTGCTGTCCATGGTTGCGATGGTGAGTTGCGATCTTGTCTATCAGATTTGCAAGGGGGCTTCTCCTAGCCCGTTTTATACAGCTCGAATGAAAGGATGTTAAGTGTCGTGTGTTATGTGAACGTTCGATACTAGGCGATTGTCGTAGACTTGCGCTTTGTCCTTCGCTTTGTGCCGAACCACAAATTCACTTACAGCAACACGCGCTGGGCATGCAGCCCTGAGATTGGCCACAGCAGGCGTGCCCTTATGAATCTCAAGTGAATTCCGGTCCGATTCACTCGCAACATCGTTAGTTCGGGCGGAAAATTAGATTACAATAAGGTTCTCAGTTCGAATGATTGCGTTTATGCTTTGATGAGTCAGAAGCTGCAAAACAGCAACATGTGGGATTAAAGTAAACAAAATGGTTTGCACAGGAAATTGAGATCAATGATCAAATGTTATAGTTGAGTATCTGTCCGTAACGCGTATCTCTAATCTCTACAATCTGTCGAGATCATGCCTTAACGGCTGCCTTCCTCCAATCCACCCAGAAGTCTCTGTCGCAGGTTTTGGACTGATACATCAAATCGTCTCTCAAATCACACGCCTGCGCTATGATTGAGTGGAGAATCCCGTGTCCAAGATGACAATCCATCGTTGGGCGGCACTTTGGGTTGGCTTGAAGGCACATTTGCAAGAAACGCGTGAAGCCTAGCTCGTCATAATCAGCTGGTAGTCTCATGAAGCGAGGGTCTGCGCTTGACTTCCAGTGTCGCCCTGTGATCATGAAGTAGATCGTTGCGCCGAATGTCCAAACGTCACTGGCTGTGGACATCGGATGTCCTTTCAAACCCGCGTCTGCTGCTGCAACCTCGGGACAAAAGTACAAAGGTGATCCCGCGACGCGCAAAGGCGAAGAAGCCAGTGTCATGTGACCTGTGTCGCACAGCCTTAGGCATGGTAGGATCCCATAGTCGTTCGCCGGCGAAAAGTGGATCACGCAATTGTCGGGTTTTAGGTCTCCGAAGATAAGGGCGTGAGAGTCGCGTTTCCAGCCAGATTCAGTCTCCCACTGACCTTTCGTATTGCGACGCAGACCATGATGGAGGAACGCGAGAGCCTCCGCCAGTTGGATCGCGAGATGGATAACGAACACCTTGTGGCCATCTCCAGAAAAGCCAAGACGATCGCGGCGTTTAAGGTAGTCGATCAGATCACCCCCATTCTCCCAAGACATTCCCAGATGAATCTGACGGTCAACGATGTCAACTTGCGTGAGAAAAGCGATGTGAGGGTGGCTCCGAAGGTTCAAGTGGAGAAGAACCTCGATGGGAAGATCACCTACATGATCGGATTGGGCCTTCCTTTTGAGCACTTTCACCGCGAGTAGCTCTGAGGTCTTTTTCGACTTCTTCAACCACACCTGGCCTTCGCTGGACTCCCCAAGTTTCCTCAAAGCCTCGTAGTCGTGCTTCAGCGATCCTGCGCCTTCTGCTGAAAGTTCTGGCGATCGAATTGAGGAGATCAGACCCAATGAAGCACGACGGTACTTTTGGCGAAGAGCCTCCTCCGACGAGACAGGTCCCACTGAGACACGTCCCTGCTGCTTAGGCGAGACCTCCTCTGGATCAGGAATATCATTGTCGATAACCTGGGTTCCGTCGTTGGTGTGCCGTTGCTTCTTGAAAACAGGCGGTGCAGCTTCGATTGCAGCTCTGCCATCTTCTTGCGAACGTTCGTCCCTTTGCCTCTTTACTCCCTGCTGATGCAGTACTGGGGGCAATTTAGGTGGCAAGTCCTCTGGAAAGCTGCCTGGCATGTAGCTTGCACAATGGCCGATTGGGTGGCTTGAGACGTTGCCCATCTTGGAAAATGGGATGAGTGATCTCAGTGGCACCCTTTCTTGCAGCCATCACTTTCGACAGAATTAAGTTACGATTTTATAGACATAGGTGCTGGGTGTCGACACCGTCGTGAAGAAAGTCTTTGTTATAGCTGGGTTGAAACAAAGACATTGTCTTGGTGTCTGGTTCACAAATGCTCGGTGAGATGGCATTGCAGACGAACAGAGTCACTAGTGTTTCACATTATAAGCCATCCTGGTGCATTTCTTTGTTGTTTGCGTCAGTCTAGAGGCAGCACGGTGAAGTTCATCGGTATGAGAAAGATAAGAGAGGTGTTTGAGCATAAGTTCTGAAGTTTTGTCAGTGTAAAAGATTATCTTTTGCGTAGTAATACTTACCTTGTCCATAGCCGACCAATTTTGAGTGTCAGCTTCAAGGCTTTGAGACCCAGTAGCTGCTGGGGATCCTGTCACCCCTGTCAATCATCGCTCTTCGCTTCATCCTGAAGTCCACAATACTTGATAACATACCAGATCGTGAAGACAGAGAGAAGTCGCCACGCTCAGAAGGTTTGTAAGCTAGGCACTTCCGTAGCACGTCTGTGAAGCCAAGACCCTTGTAAGTAACATCGAGACACAAGCCAGCGGGATTTTTACCCATGGGCCAGAAGCCGTCAGAGCCAGTGGTGTGGTCCAGAATGCGATGCATCATGACAGCGAATGAATAGACGTCGGTACGGGTGGTCAGATCGCCTCTTCTGCCAGAGTGAGATTCTGGGCTCATGAAAGGAATGCAGGCACGGCCAGGCTGTGCCCGAGATGGTGTATCAGCAAGACCGTAATCAGCGAGGACGACATCGGGCAAGCCACCGCCTGTCTTTTCATTTCCCCACCGGAGAAAACAGTTGTCGTCTTTGATGTCCAAGTGGATTAAAGGCTCGTGTGCTGTTTCTCTGTAATCCCCTCCACCGTTGTAGACCAAACCATGATGAAGGAACGCCAAAGCTTCACCAAGTGAAATGAAGATGTGTAAAGCAAACAGTGGGTCCGCTCTTCTCCTCATCAACTGTTGGCAGAGATCTCCCCCCGAACAGTGTTCGAACAGCATGAGCCCGAAGTTCAGACGAGGATTGTATTCGCATTGGAGCAACTTGATGATGTTAGGGTGCGTCGAGCCGTCCACCAACCGAATCCGAGCAAGGGCTTTTGCCTCTGCAGGATATTTGTGTCTATCGTGATGCTCAACAATCTTGATGATGCGAAGTCTGCCCGTACGCTTGCTGGCAACGAGTTTGACCACGCCCTCGCGAGACTGGAAATTCTTCACGGAATAGAAATCGTCCTCAATACTCACAGGCCTGGCGGTAACGACTGGCAGCTGATAAACGATGTTCGGCATGGTGGCGTTGGTACGAGGTGGTATGCGATGCCAGAAAGGGATCGAGTGAATGCAAGCTGGCCAGCAGCAAGTATATCTTCTCAACTCTTTTCGGCCTCGAATGTGTTGTACGCCATCAATGTTTGGGAGTCAGTGGTGAAAGATAACTATATAGCAGCTGAGCGGCTTGAGAACAATGGAGAGGGAAAGTACTCGACGAACAAAAGACTCGACTGACGCGCAACAAAGCCGATTGTCAAAAAGTGGATATGCGTAAAACAAAGGCTGGCGGAACATCTAGTTTTCGGACAAGCTAGGGTGTGTGATACACAGCTGGGGGTGGAATCTGATTAGACAATGCGGTTAATACTGAAATATGGAATTCTCTAAGTTGGATTCGATTGCATTCTATCACTTACATGTACTCGAATTTCCGTCATAGGTCCATCGCCCATCCTTTCCACTCAATGCTTCTGTGGTGATAGACTCGTCTGTGAACTCAAAATCGGCAGTCTCTCAGCTATGCTTTCTTTGCGAACTCGACGCCAGTAGACAATACATCATGCGGTAAGACTATGTCGTCTTTCAGGCCTTCAAGCTGATGTCTGAAGCCAGGGACATACCACAGCGCTCCAGACGGCGACATGTCAGGTCTGTCTTTTGGGTAGAACTCGAGACACTGGCGGAGGAGCGCCTGTATCCCAAAGTTGGCAAGATGCCTCGGGAGTCTCAGATCGGCTGAGGGTGCGCCGCAAGGCCATAGCTCTGTATCAAGACCTTGACACAGCGAGAGCAATGTGATGGCAAATGAGTAGATGTCGGCTTTCCGGGTAAGCGGTGGCTGATCCAGGAAGTAGAACTCTGGAGCTCGGAAGCCGTTGGTTCCACCTCTACGATTGTCTCCAAGTGTTGGATCAAATGCTTGCCCGAAGTCGCCAATCACGAACACGGGTCCTGGCCGTATGTACAAATTCGCTGGTTTCAGGTCTCTGTGGACGATGTTGGTGTGATTCGTTGCAACCCTGTACGAACCAGTGATGCCATTTCTGACCCAGCCACCATGTATGAACGCCAAACCTTCGGTGATGTTGATGAGTGCTTGAAGTGCCACTTTTGCCGGCGTTGGCGTTCTTGTGATTTGTAGATAGCGTTGAAGGTCGTGCATGTCGCCCTTGCTGCAGTACTCGAGGCACATAATCGCATATCCGCTAGGATGCCACTCGGTCTCGAATAATCGTACCAAATTTTCGTGTTGTCCCACAGCACCAAGCATGCGGGCTTCCCTTGGAAGTTTGTTTCGATTCAAATGTTTCACAATCTTCATTACACGAAGCTGACCATTTGACAGAGCTCGCGCGACATCAACAAGACCCTCAGAGCTGTTTCCTAAGCGTTTGATGATAGCGTAGCGATCGCAGATTGACACATAAGGTTGACCTTGCCCTTTATTTTCCTGGTAGGTTTGCGCCTCTTGCTCGAGCGCGCGCGGCGCCACGGGTGTGTCTGTCTGCATGGTGTAGATGAATCCTTGTCTCAAAGTCTGTGAACGCCTGGCTCAAGATCTGTTGTTGATTCGATAACTTTTCTTCTGCGGAGGCTTGACAATTTATCGGTCTTCAGAACGTGGTGTCGTACTTCACTTACGACACGTCGCGAGCCAAACTTATGAGCCACCCGTGACTGCTGGCGCTGGGGTCTCGGGCAACACTTGAATGGCATTGAATAGCTTCACAACAGCAGGACTGGCAGCAACAAGTGAATTTAGCAGAGCCATGGGTGACAAAGAAAAATTGTATGAACAAAGACAAGCAAACAATGTTTCAGACTTTTGTTGGCAGGAGCCTCCACTGTTCAGAATTCCTGGTCGAATGCAAGACCCCAAGGCCATCTTGGCGCGTCAGGTCATTTGTGTCGAAAACCATATCTGTACGCCCGCTTGTGCAACGTATCTGCGGCACATGATGGCGTTGACGCATTCCATACTCTGATCGGCAAATTGCTGTATCTGCATGTTGTGTAGCTCACTCTAGGCTTATTATAATGCCCACTCTGCTTGGTTATCGCTTGCGGTCACAAACGGCTCATCGACCATCCTGACAGCCATCTCAGAGCAGAGCACGCAGCTTCCAGCAACTAAACCGTCGAGCTCCTTCACCATATTCGTTCGCTTCGCGCCTCCAACTACAGCTCTGCCCACCTCCTTCTGCAGCTCGCGAATCCTTTTGCCTTTGCCCATTCCCACACTCTTGAGGACCATCTCACCGAGACAGTCAGCGTGGAAAGCGTGCTGACAAGGGAAGACAAAGAACTGGCGCATCAGGAGTGGGAGACGACACTTCCAGCATCGCTCACCAGGCTCGACGATAGCATAGCGGGAGTCAAGAGCTTGTATAGATGTCTTGATTGAAGCGGCTGTGGTTGCAGATGAGTCCATGGTCGTCTTGAGAGAGTCAATCTGACGACTGTACTCCTCGAGCGCTGCGCAGATCTCCTCCTTGAAGTCGTCAATGACAACAAAGTCGGGAAAGAAGGGAATGAGATCTTCTATGCGTAAGAGCTCGCAACGCTTCAAGAAGTCCATGGCACTTTTGATGCCGGTGGTCTGGCCGATGACTTTCTTCGCGACTTTGAGCCAGAGCTTCTTGCGGAGAATATCATCGTTGCCTGGACGGTCGGCGACAACAGCGGCGAGCTCTACAGCATCATATCTGAGAGCAAGATCGACAGCGGAGATGAATTGAGACATTGTGCAATAGACGTGAACAGCCGACTGGACTCGCTTGTGCGTTATGCAAAGTCGAAGGGCGAAGTCAACGTCGTAATTCTGCTCGTGGTTGCCTTCTTGTGTCTGGAGGTAGGACAACAGCGCGGACTCGTCCGTTGATGGATGCGAGGCGTACAGTGATATCAAGGTGTTGTGGACTGCGGGAGATGTGGAGTGTTGATGGTTGATGCAGAAGAGCAGATATCTCACAGCCTGGTTCTGAGAAAGCGGAACAGCAGAACCGGTCGTTTTGTTGTAATTGAGCAGAGCAGGTATGATGTTCTTCGGCTCAAGACTGGTTTGTCGCATCATGACTTCGATGAGGTCAACTGAGACGTGGGTCATCAATACTGTACCGTATCTGTAGAACATCTCCGGTTTTGTCTGCTTCTTGAGGACAGCCATGGCTTCGGTCCATTTCTCTCGCTGGACCCAATACGATATCACAAAGTTGTAGTCCTCCACCACATTTGCGAAATGTAGCAACTCTTCCTCGCGGCCATGAGAGCTGATGATTTCATATGTAGTCTTGCTGTCAAGATCTGTTTTGTGCTTCGTGACAAACTCTTGGAACTCTCTCCGGAACACAGGAAGTTGCTTCTGCATATCCGACGCGGTAGATCCTTCTGCAAGCTCAGCCCTTGTACTGATGGTGTCATCAAGCTGGTTGAGCTTCGACATGTATAGCTCGATCAGCCAGCTAGTAAGCATGGTTCTCTGCATTGTGTAGTTTTTAGGGAAACCTGCAAGCTTAGTGAGAAGATACTTCCGAAGAGCATCATGTTCACCTTTGTCAATGAAGGTGAGCGCAACGTCCTCGAAAGGCTTGCTGCTTTTACCAAGGATCGTCGCAGCTTCAGCAAACTTTCCTTGTGATATGAGATGATCGCCTGTCACGGCCGCGACAGCATCCTTGTGTTCGGCTGACTTTGCATATCTTTGAGCAGCATCGTAATTGCCTTGATCCAGGAGAATCTTCCATACGTCACGAGTCTCATCAGTGACAACTATCTCATATATTTCGGAAGACGTCAAGAGCCAGTACGTGTTCTTCTGGTGGTCGACGAGGAGTCCAAGGTTGCTCTCACCAGGCTCAAGGACAACTTGGTTGTATACGATGCTGTCGTCTAGGCGATTGATGGCCGTTACCCGGCCTTCCATCAGCGCCAGTACATGAAATTGTGAGAGTGCAATGGACGAGATAGCTGGCTGCGCAGTCCGATTCCGTCCTCCTGATGTCTGCATTGGAGGCAACTTTGACTTTGGTAGAAGGTGTGCTTCATGGAACACCTGTCTACCAAGAGTTGCAGGGTCTGGCGACTGGGCGAGCAATTCGCCGTTGTAAATACCTTGAGAGCAGAGCCAAGCGAACGCTCTTTCTGCACTCTGATCTCCTGTTCCGGGTTGCGACGCATCTGTAGAATCCGGAGATACTGCAAGGCTACACGCCGAGACAGCGCCTGTATCCTCCATTGAGTGTATGGTCGGAGTCTCGCCATCGAATAGCTTGGTGTAAATTGAACCACTGCCTTCATGGCCTTGTCTTCCAATTCGGCCCGAAAAATGAGCCAGCTGGTGCTGTGTTGCGACAAGTATTCTTCGCGTGTCTGGTTTCGTAGACAGCACGTCTACGTATAGTCCCATAACGGGCCCATCCTGCGGATTGTACACGCTCTTCAGGTATTTCTCTTCTCTTCGGTAGAACTCCGTGCTAGGCTCAATATATGTCTCGTAGACGTGGCCGTCCGCCGCACCGACCAAAATCTCCCGTGTCGATGCTGTAGGCTGCGATGGATTCCATGCTACGCTCTCGATTTGTACACCTTTGAGTCTTGCCAGAGCTTTGGGTTGCCGCGATTGAGTATGCAGATAGTAGTTTTCTCCAAGCGCGGTCGAAACAATCAAATGTGAGGCGGATGGGTCGAGGAACAATCGGCGAATGACGCCTATCTCGGCGGGCCGCTTGGGGAGGTCGATGTCGTCGATGTCGGCGGCGTTGTCCAGATCGAAGCGCAAGAGGCGTCCACTGGACAATGCCAGGATGAGAACGTTGTTCGCAACTTGCGCGGCTACGAAATCGGCAGAAACATCGAATTGCAGAGTGACCCTTTGGACATCAAAGATCGGGACTTGGTTGTCGTCTGCTACGCCAGACGCGTAGGCGGTGGCAGGGTCTAAAGACATTTTGAAAATTGTATCGGGGTCGCGTAGATTCTGATGGTGTTCATGCCATATTTCAGGCAGTTTGGTGTATGCTCAAGCCATTCGTGTTAGGCATGTCATTGTCTATGCAGCCATCTGAAGCATGGACGTCAAGTGAAGCTCCGAACGCATGGAGCTCTCAAACCCTAACCCTCGTAACACCATCCAGTGCATCTTTTGGACAGTCTGGTAATGTAGTACAGACATTGCCACGGACTATATGGAGGCTCGGGAACAACACAGTGGATGTTGTGGAGTTCTGGAATTATCTTCCAATGAGTAATTGTATCATACCTTGCAAGGTGGCTATTTGTCAAGCGAAAAGCGCTGAACTGACAATATCTCTCGAACTTTAACTAAGGTACTGCACAGTTCACGTTGGCATGATGCAACTACTCCGACGAGACAAGGTCATTCAGTAGGTAATGCATTTATGTCATTCACGTGTCAAGGATAATACTGTAACGGCCACCATTGTATCATCTGCGATAGCAACAAAGACCCAACTATCCGACATTGGATGAACATTCAACATCATCAACCATCATGTACTTGATGGCTTGGCATGGCTGCCAGACCGACAAGACATCGATGCCAAGACACAGGCAACATTGTCACCCAGACATCAGAGACTCTACATACGCCTTAACGAACGATCACAATGCCACAGAAACCTTTACATACACGATTTATCGTTGATCGTCAATCATCATTTCGCCAAGATATGCGCCAAGGTATATGCCAAGGCTGCCAAGTACGAGAGCGAGAACATAACCGCCCCCTTGGGATGTTGTGTATCACATATGCTCGAGCTCGTATGTTCAAAATGGCCTCTCGAGTATGCGCTGAGCTGTAACTGAGCCCGATGTTGGCCCACGCGTACTTCCAGACATTTATGCCAAGCCTGCGTCGGAACTTGATCACCTACCTCTACACCTTGAAACATAGCATTCATGAGAGCGGGGTCTATCCATCCAGTCGATTGTGGATTTGATGATCAATTGGGAGGCTGCTGTAACATCGTCGGTGTGAACGCTTGCTAGTTGGGACCTTGTTGCATGGGACCTGGCTGCATGGGACCTGGCTGCATTGGTACTGGTTGCATCGGTCCTTGTGGCACTGGCCCTGACTGCATCAGATTTGGTGGCACTAGGCCTGGTGGCATCGGTATTGATGGCATTGGTCCTGGTGGCATTACTCCTGGCGGCGCCGGGCCTGGTTGCATTGGACTTGATAGCATGGGAGCTGACTGCATCAGTCCTGGCTGTGGGAGAGCTGTCTGAATTGGTTCTGATTGTATAGGCCCTTGCTGCATGGGGCCTGATTGCATGAATCCTTGCTGCGGAGATCCTTGTCCTACAGGTGCTTGTTGTCCGGCCATCGTGCTTGAAGGCATAGGCATCGAGTTTGTGGAATTGGTCAGCTGAGGCGTGGTTGACTGATGAGCATGGCCACCAGGAGAGGCCGCCAGCGGATGTCTATCAGCCGCAACAGGTACATAGAATGGCAGTAAGCCTTCGGTGGAGCTCGATTGGCCTGGACGTCCCGGAGACGACACCGGCAGTGCTTCCTGATACACGGTGCCATAGGGTGGGTACGGGTTGTTGTCACGGAGGTCGGAGGGACGCTGTTGCCTCTGGCGCACCCATACTCGACGCTCCTTGTCGACCTTGATCGATGAAAAGTTGTTGCCCATGCTTCCTGTCACAGTGGAGCTGGATATGTGTTGCAGACAACATCTTGGAGTATAGACTCTGCCTCGATATAAATGCTACGGAAGACGAGAGTGAATGTCGAGATACACGAAGCCATGACCTCACAATGGAAAGCCGGCATGCCATCACTGTGTACTGCGACGGGCACCATGGGACTGGATTCCCGTCAGTTATCCATTACCTTGTGTCGGGCAGGCGCGCTCCAGCGCCGGTCAATGATACCAATGACCGGGTCGACGCTGTTTGTAGATCATCTGGAAACATCTCTGCTGTGTAACGAGGATTTTGATATCGAAAGGCTCAATCGAAGGTCATTATTGTATTGCTGGTTTGAACGGCTCGAAGATCAACATGATATGTGACGAACAACATGAGGCTACTGAAAGCCATTTGTGTGTTTGCCGTATTTGGTCAGCAGTAGGAGGCAAGAAGATACAAGGTTGAAGTGAAGTTGTCCCAGTCCCAATGGAGTGGAGCAGATCAGTGGAGCTAGGAGCTAGGACCTCCCCTTCCAATCAGTCACGCGTTTAGAGTTTAATCCAGCGCGCGTTCGAAACGGTGCCTCCGCCAAACGCAGGGCCCATCCAAGAAGCTTGCACCAGCTTACCTTAAACAACCCATCACCTTCATTGATTCATCGTCCGCAACCAACGACAACACCAAAACCGTACACAAAATGTTCTCTCTGCGATCCGCTCTCCCGCGCGCCGGCGCTCGCGCCTTCTCCACCACCACTCCCAGATCGCTTGCGAAGATGCAGCTCATCGGAAGGCTGGCAGATACTCCCGCGCTCAACCCTACCTCGACTGGACGCGACGTGATCAAATATGCCATTGGCGTCAGCACTGGCTCGAAAAACGCGGAGGGCAACAGAGCTGTTAGCTGGTTCAGGGTCAGCAGCTTCTCTGAGGGTCCTCAGAGAGACTTGCTCTTGAGCTTGCCGAAGGGGTGAGTGATGTGCGATCAGCGAAGAACGTAGAATTGACGGCCCCATCGATTGCGATGTCGTAGCGGGAGAAACGGGTTGTGCGATACACAGGATTAAAGCTGACATCCTATGCAGCACCCTCATGTACATCGAGGCCGAAGCGAAGATGGATTCCTACGAGACAGAAAGCGGCCCACGCACCTCTCTGAACTTGCTCCAGCGTAAGTCGCCAACTCAAGAAAACGAAGCGATGTGTCTAACGAAACTACAGGCAACTTCGAGGCCCTCTCAAGACCGCGCATTGAGAACAGCGGCGAGACTGGCGGCGCCGAGAGCGAGACTGATGCCGCCCACGAGCCTCTCAGCGGCATTGGCGCTTCTTAAGCAACATGTACCTGGTGGAGGACGCAAGAGGAATTGTACGATATCTACACTCTGTAAAGGATTGGACAAGCAATGGACTGGGAACTCTCTGCAGGCACGAGAGGGTGCTGGATCTGTATAGTGGTGCCTATACTCATACTCTGAAACGATCTCATTTGTAAAGAATGGCGAACAGATGTGGGCAAACACCCCGTCACAATTCCAATGAATCCGTTGCCTCGTTTGTGGTAATTCATGTCAATCGCTATTGCCTCAGGACCCGCCATGGACCAATCGGCTCGACGTGGAACGACAGGTCCAAACACGCCGTGGCCGTGGAAGCGTGTATGGTACACATGTGCGCTGGACAACAATTCTGCACAGGTCGCACGCAGATGACCGGTAGCAGCCTCGCATGAAGCTGCCATGCTGGGAAATCATGCATATTATCGCTGACGACTTCCGACCTCACACAGCAGCTCATCTGAAATCAGCAAGATCGATGGATGACTATGAGATCAACGATTGTCACAATCCAGCACAACCGAAGGCTCACAATGCACTCTGAGTAATCGAAACGAACATGATTTGGCAAGCTCGATGACGGACAATAACAGGCTATCTCGTGGATCGGCTCAAATGCCACAGTACAGCGATCTATGTACCTACACCTGACGCCTCCTGAAGCTCTGCGCGATTTACGACATAAGCCCGGGGCATCGATAACGCGAGTTGGCAACCTCTCTGAAAGGTCCCTTTGGTCCCTCGGCTGCTACGCGACCCCGCCTTTGACCACGAGAAGGGGCTGCCGTGATTGACCAATTCAGGAGGCATCTCGAAACCGCAAGATGTTTGCGAGATAGCCGCCAAGTCGCGGGATGATTAGGCGTACGTTAGGGAGCTCGTAGGCTCGCACGACTGCAACCCTATCAATCTGACCCTGAGCGCGAGACAGCCGTAGTACCAGACCACTCTCGCGAGTCTCGAAGTGCCTGTGTGTGAAAGTCTCACCTTATCCTACATACATGCGCGAGACGATCACGAAGAGCTTGAGTCGCTACTCGTGCGACCAGCGGTGTCGCGGCGAGTGCCCTCTTTCCAGCGGTTCACAGCGCCCAGGCTAGCCTGGGCCTACAGTGTAACACGGGGCGGTACGCCCGGTACAACAGCCCGGACCTGCAGCACAGTACTGCAATATATAGGATGGCAGTCGGTGAGCAGACCCGGGGGCCACAGAACCCTGCAACGATCAGCACGTGAGGGAATGCCGGCGTGCGTGCGGTGTGAGAGTGGGTGAGCTTATGCCATGTGCAAGTCGAGATTACTGTTGTCGATGCGTCTCGTGTGCTCTGCGCCCTCTGCCATTACGGGCGGGCCGCCGAGGATATAATTCAGCTGTTGTCCTTTGAAATTGCCTTTGCCGGCAAATTTGATTTGGCATCCGCCCACGCGTTCGTGGTAGTGCATCTGCCCGCGGACACCGGCCGGCGCAGCAGAGCAGAGCCAAAGCAACGCAGCCAACAGCATCTTGCATTCTATTGTCGCCGTCGTCATGTTTCCGACACCCGCCGCGCACGAGTCCTCGCTGCTGCTGCGGTCGTCCTAACAGCTGACTGCCCTGCCGCTACGCCATCGCGCAGTGCAAGAAGACGTCAACGAACGTCGTCGCGTGGGCAGATCCATCGTTGCCGACTAAATCGCGCACTCGGAGCGGGCACGCTTGCTGGCAAGAGGACCCTCTCCAGTAACGTTAACTCGTCACTAGCAGCCAGCCCACCAGCGTACAAATCTGGGACACGCCTTTTCTTCGTCGACACCACCAGACAGACCCGTGCCACGCCGCCGTCCCATTCGCCGCCAGTACGAGCGCGCACTCTCACCTCCACCACACAGCCTCACTTCACTGCTCACCACCCTCGCCACGGCCAGCGCGCCCAGGAAACGTGCTGCTGCCTTTTTCTCGAAACCTCTCGCCTCCCCGGTCCTCGGCTTTGTTGGAATCCCATCCGGCGTTCTGCAAGTTTGTCAGCCAGCCAGCCAGCCAGCCCGCCCACCGCAGAGCGCATCCCAGCCCGCTTGCTCTGCTCTTCGCCGCCAAATTCGCGGTCGAGCGCTGCCAAAGCGTGAGAGGCGCCTGCATCTTGGCCTGCTCATTTAATAAATTCATATCCAACCCATATCGCCCTCTCGCCACCGGCCCTGCCGTTGCCATTTTGGTCGACTTCCCACTTCCACAATCCGGGCGCCTGCCCGCGCGTGCAATCGCAACTTGCCCAAATCTGCCAAGACATCGACGTAATCATTCAATCTCGATACCATAACGAAACACCCAACCTTGCAACCATGGCCGCTGCTGCGACAGAATCATCGCCTGCCGCGGCGTCTTCAGAGACAAGTGCCCGACCGAGCGCAACACCCAGCGCTAGGACCTCACCGACTCCGACTCCATCATCGACGTCTGTCAACTCGCGCAAAAGTTCGACCAGTGCTGCACCAACGTCCGCACTGGAGGTGCCACAGACCAATGGAGATGCTCGCGACTCGATCGACCGACCATCACGTCCCACACCACAGAAGAAGCCTACATTCACAACCCGCCTTAGCCGCATGTTCTCACATACAAACAACAACTCGAACGAGAGCAGTCGAGAACGGGAAGTCGTCAAGGGTAAAACGGCAGAGAAAGTGCCCGGTGCCCCTGTAGAGGAGCCCGCTGCTGAGGAGGCCCAAGATGTGAAACCGACACGTCCGGTCCAACCGTCAAGGCAACCGTCAAGGCAATCGTCCAAGAACAATGGCTCAATTAGCGGTCCTTCCACCGGATCTACAACGAACGGAAGCGGATCGAAGAAAGAAAAACGCGAGGAGGCCGCGGCTGCTGCGGTACCGAAGCGCTTCTGGGTCGACGAGAACAACGAACACCATCATTTCTTGCGAAGCGCCAAACGACAGGAGAAGCTATCTGACATGTTCCGAGACTTCCTGACTGGCAAGAAGCGCGAGCACCACGAGGAGCAACCGTTATCATTGATGTCCAACTGGGTAGATCAGATTAAGAGCGAGAAGCACAGGTTGGCATCTGATCAAAAGGGCGGTCCTAACAACACCGTCACCCTCGTGCAGAAGTACGGCAAGTGCCAAGAAGTGGTAGGCCGTGGTGCGTTCGGTATTGTGCGCATAGCTCACAAGACGGATCCTACGGACTCAAAACACGAACAGCTTTATGCAGTCAAGGAATTCCGGAGAAGACCGCAGGAAGACCAGAAGAAGTACAGCAAAAGACTGAACTCGGAGTTCTGCATCTCTTCATCATTACGACACCCAAATGTTATTCATACGCTCGATCTCCTGGCAGATGCCAAGGGTGATTACTGCGAAGTCATGGAGTTCTGCGCTGGTGGCGATTTGTACTCGCTTGTTCTAGCTGCTGGCAAGCTGGAAGTGGCGGAAGCCGATTGCTATTTCCTCCAGCTTATGCGAGGTGTAGAATATATACACGAGATGGGAGTGGCGCATCGCGATCTCAAACCAGAGAATCTTTTGCTCACCACCCACGGTGCCATCAAGATTACCGATTTCGGCAACGGTGAATGTTTCCGCATGGCTTGGGAAACCGAAGCACACATGACTGCTGGTCTCTGTGGCAGTGCACCCTACATTGCACCCGAAGAATACATCGAGCGCGAATTCGACCCTCGCCCATTGGATGTATGGGCTTGCGGTGTCATTTACATGGCCATGCGCACTGGTCGCCACCTCTGGCGCGTCGCTAAAAAAGACGAGGACGAGTTCTACGAGGCCTACATTCGCGGACGCAAGAGCGAAGAGGGTTACACGCCCATTGAGACGCTTCACAGGGTAAGTCATTTGGTTCTAGTATCTTGACGAATCATGCTAACATTCAGCAAGGCACGCTGCCGCAATGTCATTTACAGCATCCTCGACCCCAACCCAACCAGACGTATCAGTGCCCACCAGGTATTGAACTCGGAGTGGGGCAAGGGCATCAAGGTCTGCCATGCTGGCGAAGAGGGCCTCTAAGCCCTACTCGTAGCAAAGAGCTCACGATGAAAAACCCTCACACGACACGAAATCTATTCCTCTTCTAACCAAAACACTTCTTTGCCGATCTTGCTTGTTTCCTCCATCCAAGCGTTCAGCGTGCTTACTGCTTCAGCTTTCAACATTCCAGGCAGGGTTGTCTTCTATCAAGCATGCGCGGCGTGGCATCTCTTCCTTTTACATGATCACTTGTTCGCGAATTGCGAGGGGCATTTTGCGATTGGAGACACTTGGCTTCGCGGTCGGACTTGCGAATCACGACTTTCATTTGTAGTGCTGAGAGGCGGTGGCGTTCGCTTTCAGATACCTAGCCCTCATTTGCACAACGTCGAGCCAACCATTACAGGGAAATGAATATGCTTATTATTATACGATCTGTGAGTGCCATCCAATGTGCTGAATATGTATACTTGGTTATCGCAAGTCTGCACACGGTCTCTCAAGGGCTGTCACGGCAAAGTTAGGACCACGTCCGATGGTCGTGGCAGATTTGCCACCGAGAGCCTTACATCCTCTCAAAGTCCCTCGATAGCGTGGAATACAATCGCAGCTGCCGACAGCAGCGTCTCATGTACAGATTTACGCACAGAAACGGTATGACTTATTCCATCGTTCGTCGACTTATCCTTAGTAGAATACAAAGACAATGTATATTGATATTCTCTACCGCCTCGGTAGCGAAACCCGAAGCAGAAGAGCCTATCAGCACACAAGACGGTCATCTTCAGCCTCATCACTCGGCACAATTATGAGTCTTGCGACGATCAGACGCCCGCCGTTCAGCCCAGTCGGGCAGCCTCAGCCAAGCCAAGCGCCAGCGGCAAAAGTAAACGGTGGTGGGACTTGACCCTTGCGACCAAGGGACGTCATCAAAATCTCTGGCCGAGAATTCAAAAGTGTGTGGTGTTTGTTGAGCCGCCTGCTGAGGCCTGCACGAATAAGGCATTGCTGCTGCGTGCCATACATGTACTTTTCTTCCCGTCTGTGTTTACCAGTGACTTCTCCTAAATCACACACTCGTCTCTCTCTGCGCTGCTTTCTTTGTCTAGCGCAGAATCGCTCCATCCCTTCCCTCGAGAGCGTCGCTTTTGCCTGACCACACATCCCCCACTAAGCGCGACCGCCCCCACCCACGCTTTTGAAGTTTTATCCACTTCCAGGCGACATCACCACTGCCACCTCTCTCTCACCACCACTCCCCAAACAAAACTCACATATCGCAATCATGGTCTCCGCATCCAAGGCAGCCCGTGAGGCGAAGAAGGCCGCCGCCGGCAAGGCCCCCAAGGCCTCCAAGGAGGACAAGACCGTCGAGGCCATGAAGAAGATGGATCTCCAGGAGGACAAGGACGGCATTTCCGACAGAGTCACCACCGGTGTGCTTTCCTCGCTCGAGGCTAGCAAGGACGTCAAGATCACATCCGCCTCCCTTGTGTTCCACGGAAAGGTCCTCTTCAACGACACCACCCTCGAAATCTCCTACGGTCGTCGCTATGGTCTCCTCGGTGAGAACGGCTGCGGCAAGTCGACTCTCCTCAAGGCCATGGCTGCTCGCGAGTACCCCATCCCTGAGCACATCGACATCTACCTTCTCAACGAGGGTGCCGAGAAGTCATCCACTGGCGCCCTTGAGTGGGTCGTCCAGCAGGCCGAGAAGAAGCTTGCCGAGATGGAGCAACAGGCTGAGACCATTCTCGAGGAGGAGGGCCCCAACAGCCCCAAGCTCGAGGACCTGTACGAGCGTATCGACGGCATGGACCCTTCGACCTTCCACACTCGCGCCTCGCTGATTCTGACTGGTCTGGGCTTCAACAAGAAGACCATGGACAAGAAGACTGAGGACATGTCTGGTGGATGGCGTATGCGTGTTGCGCTCGCCAAGGCGCTCTTCGTTAAGCCCTCTCTTCTCCTTCTCGACGACCCCACTGCTCACTTGGATTTGGAGGCTTGCGTGTGGCTCGAGGAGTACATGAAGAAGTGGGACCGTACCCTCATCCTCGTCTCGCACTCTCTCGATTTCCTCAACGGTGTCTGCACCAACATGATCGATATGCGCCAGCAGCAGCTCATGTACTACGGTGGTAACTACGACTCTTACACCAAGACCCGTGGTGAGCAGGAGATCAACCAGACCAAGGCCTACGAGAAGCAACAAGATGAGATCAAGCACATCAAGAAGTTCATTGCCAGTGCCGGTACTTACGCCAACTTGGTCCGTCAGGCCAAGTCTCGCCAGAAGATTCTTGACAAGATGGAGGCCGATGGCTTCATCCAGCCTGTGCACCAGGACCGCGTCTTCAGCTTCCGTTTCGCCGATGTTGAGAAGCTCCCCCCTCCCGTGCTGTCTCTCGACAACGTCACCTTCTCCTACTCTGGCAACAAGGAAGACACCCTTTACGAGAACCTCGACTTTGGTGTCGACATGGACTCTCGTACCGCCCTCGTCGGACCCAACGGTGTCGGCAAGTCCACTCTCCTCAACATCTTCACCGGCAAGCTTTCTCCCAACAGCGGTAACGTCTCTCGCCACACCCACTTGAAGCTCGGCATGTACTCCCAGCACTCCGCTGAGCAGCTCGACCTCACCAAGAACGCTCTCGAGTTCGTTCGTGACCGCTACCCTCAGGTGTCCCAGGACTACCAGTACTGGCGCCAGCAGCTTGGCAAGTACGGCATGAGCGGTGATTCACAGACTGCCCTCATGGGTACCCTTTCCGAAGGCCAGAAGAGCAGAATCGTCTTCGCTCTCCTTGCCATTGACGGACCCAACATGCTTTTGCTCGACGAGCCTACCAACGGTCTCGATATCCCCACCATCGACTCTCTTGCCGACGCTATCAACGACTTCACCGGTGGTGTCGTCGTCGTCTCTCACGATTTCAGGTATGTTTCTGACTCTCCCTTTCCTCATATGCCATACACACAACCAGAATACTAACAAACCCTCCCACAGACTCCTCGACAAGATCGCCAAGGACATCATGGTGTGCGAGAACAAGACCGTTACCCGCTGGGACGGCAGCATCGGCGAGTACAAGAAGAACCTGCAGAAGAAGATGATCGCTGCCGGCGCTGTCTAAGCCTCTTTTCGAAAATGCCTGGATAGAAAGGAAAACATTGCATGACCAAGATTTGTTTCTTGAACAGGGTCAAGATCATTTTCTTGGCAAAGAGGAAACAACCATGATAGACTGATGAACTCATTACGGGGGTTTAGAAAAGTTCGTGGCTCGGGAACACCAACCGGGCGCGCGGATATTTTTATGAAAGCTTATGTTTTATTCTTTTACTGTTTTTGCCTCTTTTGATATTCCTTATCAACCTCATTTTGCATTAGAATCGCGCGCATATATCACATCTTGGGTCCGCCTCGCTGGAGGCTAGCTTCACGAAAGAGAAGACATTGCTGGCATATGCACTGGCATCAGATAGACCATCCCGAACACGGTAATATACCATTGCTATTCCATTCCGAAAACTTCACCATTGCTTGCCTGCTGCTGTAAGCATACCATGAACAATCTTGTTTGTCATTCGCTATTCTTGGCCATCGCTGCTGTTGGTATGAGAGCCCGAACAGACAAGCTGCCATTATGTTATTGTCTATACTTTGTGCGTTGCACGTTCTAGCTACAGTGCTAGCTCATAGGTATGTGTGTCTCGATGTTGCATAGTGTCAGTACTGGCGGACATAGGTATATACATCTGAACGGATCTCAAGAAAATCACAAAGGCCACTCATCATTTCTTGGGTCATTAATAAAGTCCTACCTTCAGCCTTCGTCGACGCAGCAATTCAACAGTTGCCGCTGAAATGCCGCGTACAGACTTGTGAGTAACGCCCTGTACAAAAACTCGTGTCTTGGTCGTCTCCAACCCGACTTTTCAGCGAATTTGCCAACTCTGTCCGCAACATGAATGGATTACATACATGTCTGCATCCTCGCTGTAGCTGCCTACAAGGTCTGGTATCTGACACTGAGAATCCAGCAAATTTGCCAACAGGGCGCGAAACAAGTGCTTGTATAAACAACAGCGATGGCAAGCATAATGATTACAATGCCGCCACAGGTACGGTAAAGCGTAGGAGGTATTGGGAACCTTTGGTGTTGGTGGATTCGCTACTTGCTACATTGTCAAGTGAATCCAGCGAATAGGCCGACAATGTGAAACAAAGTCCTTGTGGAAACAGCAACGATGGCCAGCACAATGATAGCACACGCCGCCACAGGTAAGGTGACGTGTATTGGGATGCTTTGGTGTTGGCCAATCCGCTACATTCTCAGTATAATTATATGTGGTTATCAGGTGATGAAATTCCAGCGGATTGGCCGACAGTGTCTGAAACCAATGGAAGTTCTTGGAGAGACAGCAGCCATGGCCAAGACAATGATTACACCGTCATCGCAGCTAACATATGGCCTATTACATCTGGCTGGCACCAGAGCCCCTTGTCTGTTATTTACCTACTCGACCTCTTATGCCCTTGAACGAAAAGAAAGAAGGGTCCGCAGGTCCGCCGTTACGTCATTTGATCGGTGGATGACAAAGTGCTTGCAAGGCAGGGAAGAGAATTATTCAATGTTGTAGCATATATCAGGATCAATAGAGGTATGCAGGACAAGATTTCATGGGAGGTGTTTTCAACGACTATTGCCTTTCGCGGACTATCGAGAGCCTTTTCCAACCTCTCATCGAGAGAAAGGAAAGATGACTCTGGCTATCTACTACTCACGCGCCAGCCGCCCAATGCATCGCATTTCGCGATCGAAAAAGTAATGGTGTTCTCATCGCATCGTAAAAGTAAAAAAGAGCCTCTCTCTCTGTCAAAGCACATGGTAAAAACTCCGGTCCAAAGTGGAAAGCAGCCCGTTCTTGATAAGGATGGTTTCTTTTTTTGCGCCTCAAAACGCCGTAAGTGTAGCAGCCATCGCCCTGGAAGAGCGCTCAGCTACACCGGATGCATTCGGGTCAGGTCGTTCAATGTTTTTTTTGTTGTTGTTGTTGCTGGCAGGGGTGACTCGAGGTAGCGACAAAGCGCATATCGGAGCCATGACATGAGACCGAGAGGAAGGGTGGAGGTTTTGAGAGTGTTGGTAGGGAGAACCGCTTAGCGGTCCTCGGCCCACTCGTTCTCACGACGAATCTGGTCCTCCTCCTCGGGGGTGAAGTCGTTCTGGATGTTGAACGTCTTGCGGATCTCCTCGGGGGACTTGCCCTTGATCATGTTGGCGACGGTCTTGCAGCCGACGTCGAGGAGGGCCTTGATGTCCATGTAGTTCGCGGCGAGAATGATCTCGAAGAGCATCTCCTGGTCAACCTGCATGAACTTCTGGTCCCACTCTTCAATGTCCGTGGTCTTCTTGCGAGAGTCGGCGTCGTCATCCTGGGTGGGCGCGGGGTCGTTCTTGTGCTGGGAGCACCACTCGAGGACCTTCTTGAGGACGTTCTCAGACACCTGGATGGTATTTGTCAGTCTTGCTCGACAGTGGGAGTAGGTGAGGTGAGGTGAGGTGACTTACGTTCATGATGGGGATGGGCTCCTCGCCGGGAGCACCAAGGTCCTCGATCATGTTCTTGATGAGCATGGAGCGCTCGGCGATCTTGCGCTCTGTAAGAAGGTTAGCTTTATAGATCGCGACAATGGATTAGGAGAGTGACGGGCGCATACCTGTGACAATCTCGACATTGTCGCTGGAGATGAGCTTGACCTGCTGCTCGCCTTCGGAAGACATGTTTGTGATGGTTGTTGAGGTTGGTGATTGATGGTGTGGGTGGATGTAGGAGTGGTAGATGGTTGTGGTGTGTGGTGGAGGGTTGTGGAGTGTTGGGTCGGAGTTGTGGTTTGTGGTGCTGGATGCAGAGTGGTGTCGTGTGGTGAGAGGGCAGCTCGGTCGGTTTATGAAGTGGCGCAGGCTTGCTGGCGAGCAGGCAGAAGACAGTCCCCACTTGGCCTGAGCGGCGCGCGCCTGCTGCTGATGCCTTGCACCGCACCTGCGTTTGCTACAGTCACTGCTCTAACAATAGCCGCACGTGAAAGCCCGCTGTGATATTCCGCTGCAGACGGCCTTGTTGACGCTTGTTGCTTCACTTTCACTATGAACAATGACGAAGAGCTGCAGGCAACAGCGTGTGCGGTGCGCTGATTGGGTCTAGTCTGAAAACAATGGCGCGACAGTGACCGAAATGAGAGCTACGGAGTTTCCATTGAGGGGCACATGCGTTTATGCGTTTGCTCTGTCTATATATGATCACCTAAGCAGTGAATGAGCGAACAACCGCCTTCACTACCTTGAGCTCGAATGGCTCAGCAGCAGTCGAAGTCATGCCTGCAGCACCGCACACCATCACGGACGTCCGTGCGGATCGCGTCCAGCGCGCGTGCTGCCTCCTTGAAAGGAGAGCACTGCGATCACATGAACTAAATGCCCGTCCTTGCGTCATATCATCCCCTACGCGAGTGATCTATAGAATTTTCACATGAAAAGAATCTCATCGCGACATCTGACGAGTTCCATGTCAAGTGAAGGCTGATTGATAGACATGTGGCGGCGACTCTACCTCGCCCTGGCTGTACTCCGCCTTTGGATCGCCCTATCGCCCAGCTACATTCACCCTGATGAGCATTTTCAAGGACCTGAAGTGGTTGCAGGTAATGCAAATTGATCGATTGCTGTGTGCTCTGAGCTGAGTGGCTGACATCGGCATAGGCGCTGTATATGGCTGGCCAACATACAAGACTTGGGAATTCACATCATCTCAGCCCATCAGAAGTGTTTTTCCTCTCTGGCTGGTCTACGGAATTCCTTTGACGATCTTGAAATGGCTCTGGGAAGGTCTAGGATACGGCGAGGTGCCTCCCACCGTCGCCTTCTACACATTGCGAGTAATGATGTTCTTGCTGAGCTTTGTGCTACAAGACTGGGCTGTCCATGAGCTCATCCCAGCGTCACGAGACCGCAGGATTGCCATCACTCTGATCGCGTCTTCCTACGTTACCTGGACTTACCAGACACACACTTTCTCCAACAGTATCGAGACGCTCGTCGTGCTATGGTGCCTGGTGCTTATCAACCGCATTCGAGACGACAGAGAGCATGTTCAGATTGGCGCCTGTACTGCTCTTGCCTTCCTTGGAGTTCTTGGAGTTTTCAACAGGATCACTTTTCCAGCCTTCCTGCTCATCCCGAGCATTCAGCTCATCCCTCATGTGCTTCGCAAACCATACCGGATCCTTGTCCTCCTTGTCTCTATCTTGGTGTTCGTATGCTATGCCGTCCTCATCGACACTGCATTCCACACCCAAACACAATGGCCGATCCATATCCGCGACCTGCCCAATCTCGCCATATTTACCCCTTACAATAATCTAATGTATAATCTCGACTCCGCAAATCTTGCAACGCACGGCTTACATCCGTACTACCAACACTTCGCAGCCAATCTTCCTCAACTACTCGGACCTGCCATGCTCCTGCTTCCATTCACGAGCTCCTTCGACACGCTTTTCTGGACCGGTATCATGGGCGTTGCCTGCCTCTCGGCTTTCCAGCATCAAGAGGCTCGCTTCCTCCTTCCAGCGGTACCTCTGCTGCTAGCGTCATTACGAATCCCGAAGCGCCTCGCTCGCGTGTGGGCGGCAACTTGGATCATTTTCAACATCTTCGCCGGCGTCATCTTTGGCATCTACCACCAAGGCGGCGTTGTGCCTATGCAAACTTTCCTTGTGGGCAAAGAAAACGTGGACCAAGTCTTCTGGTGGAAGACGTACTCCCCTCCACGGTGGCTGCTGAATGGGAGGAACCAGGAAGTCACCACGGTCGATCTCATGGGTCTTGCTGGTGAACAGATGATCGCACGCTTGACGAGCGATGCAGCATGTATCGGTGGGAAAGAGAACAGCACAGTCCTGGTTGCTCCTTCCAGTGCCACTTTCTTGGATCCTTACACCGTGGCAAGGTTCCCTGGTGAGAAACCTGAGATCACTTTCAAAGAGATGTGGCGCTACCGCCAGCACATTGGTCTGGACGACCTGGACTTCGGTGATGACGGGGTATGGCCGACTCTGGAGCGCGTGGTAGGGAGGAGAGGGCTGGTGGCATGGGAAGTGCGTCGCGCATGCTAGGCGCATACCAATTTTGCATAGCTGCAATCATCTAATGTCATTAATATCATCAATTTCGTCAACCCTCATTTCCAACCATCATATGTCATTCCCATAGACACAAAGCTGTACAGCCTTCTCTTCTACGGCCAAGTCTGCCATCCCTCCGCTGCAACAGCAGCCTGTATGCTTTCCGTGGTCGTACCCACGCATGCGGTCTTCGAGCTCACGAGCATAGGCTTGCCCAACGGCGCCCATGACTCTGGCATCTCGCACTCCGCAAAGGTGTCCGAAGGGCTCAAGAATCTCCTCTATGTCTTTAGAAATGCGCTGTATCTCTGCGAATTGTACTTTCAGGCTTTGCGTCACGGCATGGCCGTTCGATATCCGTATCATAACTCTGGCCAGCCCTGGAGGTTCTCTTGAGAAATCGCTCGAGTCGCCATCGTGGCTGGTATCCTCTGTCCCCTCTTCTTCTCTATCTATAGGCTGCAGTGCGCAAACCAGCTTCAAGACCTGCCTTCGCAAGCCATGCATAAGACCTTTACCACTGACGTTGTATTTGATCATTCCAGTATAGCTGTCCACATGATCCACGTAGATCAGCACACGCTGCAACCTGCGCAGATACTTGGCCGGCATCAGTTCCAGAAAGTTGTACTCGCGCTTCGGCGCCATGCCGCTAGGCAATAAGAATCTGAAGCGAAATGTTATGCTCGAGAATGTCACGCCGAGCATGAACGTGTTCCTGCCATAGACCAGATCCGCGCACTCATCATGCAATTGTCGACAGACGGCGAAGAGGCTCGTGTTCCCGCGACGCCAGGCAATGTTGCTTGGAATCGGGCTGCTGCTAGATTTTCTCGGCATAGGCGGCCTCTCCTTCTCCGGCGGTAGTTCCATGCCCTTCCTCACACGCCTCTGTACGGCGGAGAAGTTGCGCACATGAGTTTCGAGAGGGTCGACATGGGTTCCCAGCTCTTGAGTGCGTGGGAGCAGGTATGAGAAGATCTGCTGGCGGAGCTCGAGGGGCAGCTTTAGCAGAGGGAACTTGGGCATGAAGCTGGCTGGACTGCGAGAACGCTGTTCCAAGTCGGCCCAGCTCTCATGGCGCTGAAGATATGCATTGTCGTGGATGGTGCTGCTGAGGGTTGTGGCGGAGAAGTGCGGCGTGATGTGGTAGTCTCTGCAGTTGTAGGTGCCTGTGTCCATGATTTGAGGGAGAAGAGACGGAGCCTCGGACTCGTCGGTCCTTAGCTGGAACTCATTTTTGAATGGAATCGTAACTACTAGCCCGAATGAGATGCTCTATATCACGGCACCAAACAAAGTATAGTAAGGGAGGCACGGACTCGAGGGTTTGGTCGCCGTCTGGAGAAGATGGGGAACTGGGGCTGGGGCTGTTGCTGTTGCTACTGGGAGCACGGGCGTCATTCGCGATTCGATGTTATCATCCACGCGACTTCCCTTCCCCTTCCTCTTCTCCTTCTTCTCGTCACATCGAATATGGACACTCCAACAATCATGGCTCCCAACGGCCAAAGTACCACATGTATACTTTGCAACGTCTGCAATGGACAACCCAGCCCTATTGATAGCCCCAAAGGAGGGGTGTCTATTTTCTGAGCGTCCATCCCATCGCTAGACAGCAAAGCACCGTTGTCTAGCATCAGAACCTTATCAGGGTTACCCAATCAGTCAGAACATATTCAATACGAGGAGCGAAATCAGGAGGAGAAGAAAGCAAATCGACGCCAGTAAACCCAAACAAATACACGTTCAAGAACCTCAACCGCCGCCATGTACTTCGAAGCATTGCCAAATGAGATCGTCACTCAGATCTTCCTTTCGCTGCCTTCTGTCAACTCAGCGCTCGCCCTTTCGTCCACCTGTCACCATTTCCGGCAGGTCTACCGTTCCAGCAAGAGGCTACTTATCCTTACACAAGCCGCAGAAAGCGAGTTTGGCCCGGTGAAAGATGTCATCCAGATCTTGACCCAGAATCCGTCGCAACCTGCCCATATTCACCGCGACGTACCTATATCAGATGCTTTGATCAAGCAGATCGTTTCGACCGGCAGAGTCGCGCAAAAGTACGAAGAGATATACCCCTTCAAGAAATGGAAGACGGACTTCGCTTCACGCCGTCTTCTCACGTCCAGCGAACGCTACAATTTCCGACGTGCTCTGTACCGCCTGTGGCTCTTCGACTCTGCTTTCCACAACTCTAGTCACGTTCGATTCGCACGCTCTCTACCAGAAACTATGCGCGAGCGAGCTGCGCTTCTGCACAATTTCAATACAGACGAGCTTGCCGAGATGCTCGACGTGCATTATATCTTACGGGACGTGGTCGCGAACAATGTCTGTCCGTCTAATGGAAGGATCCGCCAGAAGTTTCACAAGCGATTTCCCGATAGCAACCACCAACTTCTCTTCAACATTCATCTTAACTACCCACCCAGCTCGTTCGTGCCGGACAGCGGCTACCACAATTCCCATCTCGCATCTTCCAAGTACCATGCAAAGCTGACACCATCTCGCTTCCACGAACCTGGTGCTGAAGGATGGGGCGACGATATCGGCCATTACTACGTCGTCGAGGACATGATGAAGCTGGATCCAGGACAGATCTTGTTGCTCAAGGAACAGTTCCCGCTAAAGAGTCATGTCGAGGCCTATGTCGCTGCACTGGGGGAATATTTTGTGAACAATGGAGAGACTTTCAGCGAGACTCTTGGGTTTGTGGTCAGACAGAGAGGTGGCGATATGGAGGAGCTGAAGGCTGCCATCGAAGATGAGGAAGCAGGGATTGTGATTGTAGAGGATTAATTGTTAGTAGGCTCGACTCTGATCACATCGTTCCGCTTCAAACCCAAGCACCCAACAGCCACAACTATCCACTGGTCTCTATGACTTGCATTGTATGTCTTGATTGTTGACTGACGATCTAGTACCTGCTGCAGAAAGGTTTGCGCTCTATGTCTTTCATGCATGCACGACTTCGGATACCTGCCGATATGCAACTTGCCACTGAACCCAGACCGTAGCAAACGGCATCGCAAGTGGTATATGTATTCATCATGACCAGCAAAGTTGGCGACAAGACCTTCATCAACACCACATCCACGTCACCACATCCACCGAAGGCCACTACTCAGCAACAACATGCCTGGTCGCCGCCGTCGTCGTCTTCCTCCGCCTCCGCCTCCAAACACACCAACCCACTTCACCAAACCCGTCAAACAAAGGACAGTCCATCTAACTTCGGGACAACAAATCCGTCAGCAGCAACCCCAAGAAATGCCGGCGGCAAATCCACCCACACCCAACGGCAGCTTTCCCAACATCCCTGCCGACAAAGCGCGATCCGACCATTACGTCCTGAAAGCCTGCGCTTCCGCCGTCGATGAGCTCACGACCTTGAAGTCCACCGTCAACACTCTTCGCATGGACTACCTCGCTCTGGAGGAAGAGCTTCGCCAGCGGATGGATCAGTACGTCGCTGCACGCGAAGAGGCGAAGAAGTGGAAGGAACGTTGCATCGCTATGGAGGAGTGTGAGGATGGGATCTACACTAGTCGAGGTCTGAGGGCGCAGAACGATCGATTCGTCCAGAGGCACGGTGTTCAGGAGAAGATGGGAGAGGTGTGGCGGAAGAGAGACTCGTTCGTTTGGCTGAGAGAGGATGAGGAGAAGCAGGGTGGGCTTGGTCGAGCTCAAGTGAAGCATGGTGTGGAACGGGTTACGAGGGAGCTGGTTGGGTGCAAGAAGAAGTTGCACCAACGTTGGTGTGACTGGAAGCAGAAGCGGAAAGAGTGAGATGCTAGGCGCACAGAACTCGTCGCCCACCAGATGCGAAGAGTTTGGTACAGGATCCAAGAGACCTCGTGCTTGATGGTTTGTTTGTTAGCAGTCGAGGCAAATATGCTCGTTGCTACGGAAGTCCTAAGCGTGGTCGGTCAGGAAAGATGTACGACGAGAATTGCAGGGTTCAAAGATATGGCTATGGTGTTGAGTACGTACATCGATCTGTGCATTCAACACATGTATCCTGAATTGCGATTTGATGGTTGCGACACGTGATCTCGCACATGTATTGAGATATACTTCTTCACAAAGTAGTACGGTCCCATGCACAGGGAAGTACATGCTGGACTATGCAGGCCGCTTGGATGTAAGTCACTTCGTCGTTCGACCTTCAGGTCATGCCGCTGAACATGTAATTTGAGTTTTAGATGTGAGCTGTGAGGTACGCAGGTACCGCCAATGATCGACATCAGCTGCTTGAGGAAAGACATCATGCTCTCAATGTGTCGCGTGCCACTACATAACACGCAGTCGCAGGCTTCCGCCATTCAATCCGGCGAAATCGTAGTTAACTCAAAGGCCACTGATACGATGGCTTCCTCTTCTTCAAATTGGTGCTTCGACTACTTGCCAGCGTATACGACATTTAGCACACAAATAGCAGACAGCAAGCATGCAACAACCGAACCAAGCACCACCGCCGGCCTTCTCAAATGATAGCCAGAGCCAGTATCAGCGGCCAGCAGTCCAAGGCATGCAACAACCAACGCCAATGCAAGTCAATAATCTTACGGGCCAACAACCGTTTGCTGGACAGTTCGGCGCGACTCCGCCATCGATTCCGCAGCAGCCACCAATGCAACAGCAGGCATTCCAACATCAATATCCTTACGCTCCAGGCGGACAACAACAGCCTCAGATCATGAACCCACAGTTAATGCAACAAGCTCCGCTTGGACAGCAGCAATATCAGCCCATAGTTCAACAGCCAATGCAACAGGCTTCGTCTGGACAGCAGCAATATCAGCCCATGGTTCAACAGCCAATGCAACAAGTTCAGCCTGGACAACAGCAACAATATCAGCCCATGGTTCAACAGCCAATACAGCAGTTTCCGCTTGCTCCGCCTCAGGCACAGGGTCGACCTGCCGCAACACCATCAGGCGACGGACAATCAGGTGTTGTATATGAAGGCAATGCTGAACGAAGCGCGCGAGGCTCTCACCGGGTACAGAAACAGTCGCCGTTCAGGAATAGGAACTTATGGGTCGACGGGAAGAGCGTTGTCGGCAGGAAGGGTAAAGATGGAGAGTGGGAGGAAGTGAGATGTTCTGTCATGTGAGAGAGGAGTATCGTCTAAGAACGTTGTGTGAGGATAAATTTTTCCTTTGCACGAAGTGCTCTGAAGACCTGGCTATTGCAAACAGTAAATCGGACGCTGATCGTAGCACAAGATTTCGTATATTAGTCGCCACCCAGGCGTCTACCCTGTCCACGGGCGTTCCAACTTGCTCCTTGGCTGACTCCGCTAGCCCAGCCGCCACCACCGCCGGCCTGTCTTTGCTGTCCCACGTTGTGAGCGGTAGTAGTTCCACTATATGCTGTGCCGAAGGAGCGTTGAGACGGTGTGCCAGCAGTCGTTGCAAACCACTGAGCCACGACCGCAGGCGTGTTGATGAGTTTTTGTCCCCCGCCATGCTCAGGCCAGATCTTGGTCAAGAACTCATAGAGATGTGCTGCAATGAGACCAGTAGCTTGGTGCAAGGCGGCAACGGGAGAAGCCATGACGAATGTCATCGCGAGCATAGCGTAAGGAAGATACTTCGCGGAGAATGTAACGATGAAGTAGCTGAGCTGCCTGTTGGGGTTCTCTTGCGCATAGGTATATGCGAGTGCCAGCGTGAAGGCGCTCAAGAAGAAGACGCCGTCCATGCCAACGCCCAAGGTGATCTAAAGCGCTGTCAGTTTCGGTTTCGAAACGATCAGGCGCAACATTGAAGTCGAGACGAATAAGATGTAGGGGCCAACAACCACCGGACTGCCACATTTCTCGGCAGCACAGCTTTCTCAAGCGAAATCCCTCCATGCCCACACTCCACGAACGCTCTTTATAATTTTGCGAATGACGAGCGCCCGAACAGTGCAGGGGGTAATATTCCTCCCATCTAGGAACCGTCGCAGCTAAGATAAACTGGCCGGGCAGTAAGGGAGGTGTGTGTAAGGAAAAGAAAAGAAAGTGCAGAAGTAAGAGATGCCTGTCGATGAGGCGCAAAGGATGCACGCGACTCACCAGAATCACAGAGCACACGAAGGTGACATAGGTGAAGAAATCGCCAGGCTGAGAGAAGCGCGTAGCTTCGAGCTCAAGCTGACTGGCGTACGTCCACAGGAAGTATGGATCCATGAGCAGACCAAACTTGGGAGCAGTGATGAAGAAGGGCGTCACGAAACGCCAGATCTCAGGAAGGGACCGCAACGTGAAGACGTTGCCAGTGATCCATGCAACATAGTACGCATCGATGAGGTACATGTGCACTGGCACAGAGAGAGCAACCGTGATTGCGGTTAAGGTTCTGCAGATCAGTATCAGAAGTGTGGTCTTGGGTGTGGTGTTGCAGAAGAGGCTGCATACCGAGCAACCGGCGGCGCGGCCCAGAACATGTCCATGGCGGACATGGTTGCGATACGCAGAGAGATACAATTGGGTATCCTTTGCAAGTGTATGCAGGTTGTTGTTTGTCTGGAGGCCGCACGGGAGTGGGAAAGGAAGAACCGGCTACTGTAAGCAAGTGTGAAGAAGTTATCAGGCAAGCTGTATTGCTTGGCGCCGTTTGATATTTGTGCCTGAGGTAGAGACGTTTGTGATGCCTTATTAGCATCGTTTAGTGGCGGCTCTATATCGCAGACTCCGATCACGGCCGATGACGCTCCGTTTGGTGGGGTGAGCCCTGTAATAATTTGATGAGTCGTTGCCATTGAGGGGACCAGGAAGGGCGCGTAGTGAACCTGAACTTTACTTGTCTCTTCTGACACTTCAATTGATTGTTTCTCAATCAAAACATACCCATTCACAACCATAGCAAACATGGTCCACCAGGTTCTCCTTCTCGGTGCCGGCTTCGTCACCAGGCCTACTGCCGTCGAGCTCGACAAGGCGGGTGTCAAGGTTACTGTTGGTAAGCAATCGCCTTCCGTATCCTTGCATTCATCTTCATTCCAATCAACAGACGAGACAAGTCTGCAACACCATACTGACCACCACTAGCCTGCCGTACTCTTGACAGCGCCAAAGCTCTCGCCGAGGGCCTGAAGAACGCCAGCCCCATCTCCCTCGACGTCTCTGACGCAACAGCGCTCGAGAACGAGATCAGCAAGAATGACTTGGTCATCTCCCTGATCCCTTACACATTCCACGCTCTTGTCATCAAGGCCGCCATCAAGGCCAAGAAGCATGTCGTCACAACCTCATACGTCTCCGAGGCCATGATGGCTCTCGACCAGGAGGCCAAGGACGCCGGCATCACAGTCTTCAACGAGATCGGTCTGGATCCCGGTGTTGACCACTTGTACGCGGTGAAGACCATTGACGAGGTGCACAAGGAGGGCGGCAAGATCACTGGCTTCCTCTCATACTGCGGCGGTCTGCCCGCGCCCGAGTCCAGCGACAACCCTCTCGGCTACAAGTTCTCTTGGTCGCCTCGTGGCGTCCTGCTCGCTGCTGGTAACACTGCCACCTTCTACCGCGATGGCAAGAAGGTCACCACTCCCGGTCCCGAGCTCATGAGCACTGCTCGCGACTACCCTATCTACCCCGGTTACGCTTTCGAGGCCTACCCCAACCGTGACAGCACACCTTACACTGAGCGTTACAACATCCCTGAGGCCCAGACTCTCGTCCGTGGCACCCTTCGCTACAAGGGCAACCCTGCCTTCGTGCAGACCCTCGCCAGCCTCGGCTTCCTTTCCACTGAGGAGAACGAGGCCCTCAAGTCTCCCATCACCTGGGCCGAAGCCACCGCCAAGATTCTCGGCGCAAGCGGACACTCAGAGTCTGACCTCAACTGGGCAGTTGAGAGCAAGGCCAAGTTCCCCAACAACGAGGAGAAGGACCGCATTCTCGCTGGTCTCCGCTGGTTCGATCTCTTCAGCACCACCAAGAAGATTGACCCGCGCGGGACCCCACTTGACTGCCTCTGCGCCAGCATGGAGGGCAAGATGCAGTACTTCGAGGGCGAGCGTGACATGGTCATGCTTCAGCACAAGTTCTTCATCGAGCACAAGGATGGCTCCAAGGAGACCCGCACTAGCACTCTCGTCGAGTACGGTGAGAAGGAGGGTAGCGGCGGCTACAGCGCCATGGCCAAGCTTGTCGGTGTCCCTTGCGCTGTCACTGTGCTGATGGTTCTCAACGGCGAGATCAAGCAGACTGGTATCCTCGCTCCTATCACTCCTGAGCTTGCTGACCCCATTCGTGTCAAACTCGACGAGCAGTACGGCATCAGACTTGTCGAGAAGACTCTTGCTTAGAAGGCAAGCGCTTAAGACTTCTATGAAAGGGCATGAACATGGTTATACGATTAGACAAATGAAAAGCTCTGCTTATGAAAGTACAATACATGAAGCGAACAAATTTCACAATGTCTTTGATAATACGTATCTTGAATTGATCGCGGGCTGGCTCCAAACTCGCTAAGTATCCCCAGAAAGTCAAAGATAACGGATGACAGACTCCAACCTCAGCCGCAGGCAGCAACACGACAGATAAAACTAACGTCCACATTCGCCCCTTTCAAGCGTATATAGGATGACACTCAACGATTCAATGATCACCAGACCTCCCGGTCAGGAGCGTCAATGCCCAGCTCCCACTTCCTCGGGATATATCCCGTTTACTCCACCAGGAACAGATCTAAAATGCGAAACACACTATCGCATCTGGGGAACTCTAGACAGCAATATCAACATCCCACCTGTGATCTGCCTCCATGGCGGTCCAGGCGCGACTAGTGTCTATATGACACCCTTCAGTCTCCTTCACGTCGACCACAACATCCCCATCATCATCTACGACCAGCTAGGCTGCGGCCAAAGCACGAGCCTGCGCTCAAAGAAAGGCGACACCACTTTCTGGACCGTAGACCTCTTCGTTGCCGAACTCCAAACCCTCCTCGTCGCTCTCAACATCCAGACGTTCGACTTACTAGGCCACAGCTGGGGCGGGCAATTAGCAGCTAGATTCGCCGCCCACCGCCAACAAGACCAGCCCGCCCAACTGCGCAAATTAATCATCGCCAACTCAACAGCCTACATAGCCCAACGCACTCCCTACTTCGAAGCCCAACTGCGCAGCCTCCCCTCTCCCCACGGCGAAGTCGCCACACAAGCCCTGCAAAGCGGCAACACTTCTACAGAAGAGTACAAAGCCGCGGTGATGGCACACGCAAAGCACCACATGTGTCGACTCGACCCATGGCCGCAGGAGATGGTGGACTGCGTCGCTGCTCTGGAAGAAGACAACACCGTGTCGACGACGCTTGAGGTTCCGTTGACGAATTTTGATCTCAGGCCTGATTTGAAGGGACTCACGGGTGAGAGGGTGCCTGGTGGGATTTTGGTTATGAATAGCAAGTTTGACTCGTCGGTGGATGAGGTTGTGGAGCCTTTCTTTGCGTTGCCGAGTGCGAAGGTCAAGTGGGTTAGGCTTGCAGAAAGTGGGCATATGAGTATTCTTGAGGAGACGGAGGAGGTTTTGAGGGTTGTGGGGCGGTTCTTGGGGATGGGGGATGGTGGTGCTGAGTGAAAGTGGTGTCGGTCTATTGCACATTTTGTAGGGTATCGGATTGCGTACCCGGGGCAATCGTCAGAAGCGCATTTTCTACGTGTGAGATGAGATGCAAAGGAATCTGAAACAGATTTTGGCGGCCATGTAAGGAGTGGCATTCAGTTCCCATGATTACTCAGTGAGAACAGGTAGGCTATCTGGCGCAAGCGCTGGTTCAGCTATGGATCTTCTCTCATCCTCCCGTAATTCGTGAAAATTCACACATCGTCAATCGAAAGATTTGACGGGTCGCAAAGCGATGACACTTCGTCTGCAAACTTAAGCGGCAGCAGCGACCGCCTGGACCTGCCTGACTTCTTCCTGCTCACGGGCCAGGACGTTCTCAAGCACACCCAGAGCACCCATGCCGCTCTTCATGCCCTCGACAACTTCGGTCAGACCAAGCTGGTTATCGGTCCAGAGCGGCTCCACAGGCTCGGCATCCTTGACGCCAACACCGATGAATCCGCCCTCGCGCTCCCAGTCGGAGGTGCGCTTGATGTCAAGCTCCTGCCAAACGCTCTCGAGGGCCTCGACGAGGTGGTCGCGGAACACCTTGTGGTGACCGGGCGTGGGAGTGATGCGGAGACGTTCCTGACCAACAGGAACGGTGGGGTAGTTGATGGCCTGAACGTAGATCTGGTGCTTCTCGAGAAGGAGATCAGAGGCGCGCTTAGCGACCTGAGCGTCGCCAACGAGAACAGGGATGATATGGGAGGGGTTGGGAATGACCGGAATGTCACGATCGGCGAGAGCAGACTTGACAGCGCGAGTGTGCAGCTGCTGCAGGCGGCGGTCGCCACGGTGGGCCATCTGGTACTCGATGGCGGCTTGCGCGCCGGCCATGGTCGCAGGTGGGAGAGAAGTGGTGAAGATGAAGCCTGGCGCGAGCGAGCGAATGGTGTCCACGAGCTTGGCGGAGCCAGCAATGTATCCACCAACGCAGCCGTAAGCCTTGCCCAAAGTGCCGGTGATAATGTCGATGCGCTCCATGACAGTGCCCTTGGTGTTTCCGCCATTGGCGTAGATGTTGTAGTCCAGGTGCTCGGCGACACCGGCGCCGTTGGGTCCGTACATGCCAACAGCGTGGACTTCGTCGAGGAAAGTCAGTGCGCCGTACTTGTCGGCGAGATCGCAGATTTCCTCAATGGGACCAACGCTACCACACATGCTGTAGACACTTTCGAATGCGATAATCTTGGGTGTCTCGGCCGGCAGCGAGGCGAGCTTATTCTCCAAATCGACCAAGTCGTTGTGCTTGAACACCATCTTCTTGGCGCCGGAGTGACGAATGCCCTGGATCATGGATGCGTGGTTCATGCTGTCACTGAGAATCACGCAGTCCGGGAATTTGCTGCCCAGAGTTGCCAGAGTAGCGTCGTTGGCAACGTAGCAAGACGAGAACACCAATGCACTCTCCTGCGCATGCAGCTTTGCAATCGTCTTCTCCAAACCAACGGCGTGCTGGTTGTGACCAGAAATGTTCCTAGTGCCACCAGCTCCAGCGCCGTACATGTCCAACGTCTCGTGCATCTTGTTCAGAACCTCCGAGTTCTTTCCCATGCCCAGGTAATCGTTCGAGCACCAAACCGTGACCTTCTCTTCCTTGGTGGTCATGTGGGCCTGGGGAAATTCCTTCGCCAGGCGGTTGATGTTGTTGAAGTAGCGGTAGCTCTTGTCCTTGTGCTTCTTGTCCAGCTCATTTTGGTAAAAGGCCTCGTAGTCGAAAGAAGCAGCCTTGGGCGGCGGTGGCGGCACGCCGTGAGGGTGCTTCAGCGCACTTGTCGACTGGGCGGGCTTCTGTCCAGTGGCCTGCGGAGAGTAAGCCTCGCGCCTGGTGCGCGGCAGGTCGACAGCCTGAGCCTTGTCGGCACGTCCGGTGTGGAGGTTGGCCTTCGGGACGCGGGAAGAGTAGGCTCTGGAGCCACCGAATGCTCCAGCGAGAGCATTGTTGCCCAGGCGAGAAGACTGGACAGACAAAGCCTTGCCCATGACCGGGCAGCGACGGGCAATGATTTGCAGGTTGCTCATGGCACCGCCGCCGGGCGCAGTGTGCTGGACATTGGTGCTAGTGGACATGGACCGCAGAGTCGCGGGCGAGGTCTTGTTCAGGAACGGGCACATGGCCCTGGATTGACGGAGGAGTGCCTCCATGGTGGGTGGCGAAGTCAGATGGCGAGGATTCGAGGATGTTGGAGCGTGTTGACAATGTTGCAAACAGCGTCGGGGAGGGCAGAGGGTAAGCAGATAGCGAAGAGGCGGTAGAGGACGGAGAGGCGGATATACTTATGCTGATGTGTGACGGGTACATGCGCAAAGACGGCAGTGGGAGGCTGACTGGACTGGCCCTGCATGGCCCTGGTCTAGCGGCGGAGGCAAAAGAATAATCATGCGCTGATTCGGTGGCCCGTAAGCTACCGCAGATGGCATTTGCCCACGGCCTGGGCGTGCATCTCACGTACGTGAAGCATGTTGGCGTCAATATTAATGTCAGCGTGCGCCGCCACCGTTGCTCTAGGCCTATATGCCTGTGTGCTGCTGCGAGCGTGCAAGAACGATTGCTCGTGTGTGCAGTGCCCTCGCAGCGGCGGTGAAGTTGCGGCTCGCACGGAGGAAAAGTCGTCTCTCTCACCACTTCGAGCGCGCGACCCCACCAGCGCTCTCTCAAACGGCGTTCGCTGCAGCGAACCTCGGAGCATCGCTGGCTGCTCCCAAATCGGCATGCTGTCGGCGATCCGAGTCCGCATCCCGTGCACCGTAGTGAATCTTATGGCCTGACTTCAGCTCTAACTGGCACACCTGCACGCACACAGGTGGGCAACGCACTGCTCTCCAGTCTAGTTCAGACGCTTTCGGGGTGCAGTACACACAGAGTTCGCCTACTTGTTGTCGATCACAGCCGAGGCTCTCTTCAAGTGGAAATAAGGTGCCATTGGAAGGTTCGCTGGTGATCTGGTGTGTGGGGATGGCATTGGTGGCGCATCACGGAGGAGCTTATCATGTCTTGCTGCCGCTTGGACGGGCGGAGGTGCTGGAGATGTGCGCATCGGAGCCCATGTCCTGGTCATGTTTACCATGCGTCGTATCACCTCGGACCAGCTTGAGACGAGTCGATACAGGCAGGTTGACCGCAGCTGATAAAAGTCGAGAGCAGTACCTCCTACGCGGGAAATGTCAATGGTGATCACCGCCTCCGCAGACAGCACACAGCGATGTCAATGTGCTCATGAATCTGAACTCCAACTCTGTCCATTTGTACACTGCCACCCGTTTTCCCTTGATATGCAGCTTTCAAGGTTCAAGTTGTTTACATGCACACAAGTGTACAGGCCGTGACTGTCCTAACCCCAAGGCCTAACCCTGCCTAGAAAACCTGACCTCGCTCAAATCGCCAAAATCGCATCAGATTCAGGAAACAATCATGTCGTTGGGTATCCAAGAGAATCTTAACGTGCTTGTCACGTCAGTTTCTTGATCATTGGTTCGTGGTTTCTCTCTTGTGGTTGTAGATATTTGTTATGCTGTCTTAAGCCAATAAACATCGACCGATCTGCGCATTGCCAACCTCCCTTCCTCACTTCGTTCGTCTTTGGCCTACACTATTCTCTCATTACATATATGTTATAACGATGGCACCTCGAGTAATCACTCATACCCTGCGGCTATGCGTCTAGATCGGACCGTCCGTAACACAGCCATGGCTGGCGTCGCTCACCAAAGTCGCATACTTCTTGAGTGTGCCCTTCTTCTCCCTTGATGCCGGAGCCTTCCAATCCTTCTTTCTTTGCGCGAGCTCTTCCTCAGGAACCATAAGATCAACCACTCGCTCCTCCGCGTCGATGATGATTCTGTCTCCATCTTTTACTAGCCCAATAGGTCCACCTTCCATAGCCTCCGGCACGATGTGACCGATCAGGAACCCGTGGCTTCCACCAGAAAAGCGGCCGTCGGTAAGCAACGCGACATCTTGTGCAAGACCAGCACCAATGATAGCGGCACTCGGCTTCAGCATTTCTGGCATACCGGGCCCTCCCTTAGGACCTTCATAACGGATGATAACCACTGTCTTTTCCCCTTTCTTGATCTCACCGCGCTCTAGAGCATGAATGATTCCATCTTCTTCGTCGAAACACTTGGCTTTGCCTTCGAACCTCAGGCCTTCCTTCCCAGTGATCTTGCCAACGGAACCGCCGGGAGCTAAGGATCCTCGCAGGATTTGAAGATGACCTGTTGGCTTGATAGGGTTATTGAGAGGGCGGATGATATCCTGTCCTTCCGCAAAGTCAGGCCACGATTCCACGTTCTCTTTCATGGTCTTGCCTGTGACTGTAACTCCAGAGCCGTCGATAAGACCTTCCTTCAACAAGAATTTCAGCAGCGCTGGTGTTCCACCGATTCGATACAAGTCATGCATAACATACTTGCCAGACGGCTTAAGGTCAGCGAGGAATGGCGTCTTGTCCGATACTGCCTGGAAATCATCAATCGTAAGTTTGATGCCGATTGCGTCAGCCATAGCAATCAAGTGCAACACAGCATTTGTGCTACCCCCTAGGATGTTCACAACGATCATGGCATTCTCGAAAGCCTGTCGCGTCATGATATCTGACGGACGGATGTCCTCTTTCAGCAGGTTTCTGACAACTTCACCAATGTCCTCGCACTCTCTCTTCTTGCTTGGGTCAACAGCAGGTCGACTGCTGCTTCCCGGAACGGTCATGCCGATGGTTTCGATAGCCGTAGCCAAGGTATTGGCGGTGTACATACCACCACAGGCGCCGCTACCCGGACACGCATTGCGGATAATATCGAATCGTTGGCTTTCATCGATCTCGCCAGTCAAGTACTGACCATAAGATTGGAAAGCGCTGACCAGATCAAGCTTGTCACCGGATTTGTTGCAGCCGGGCTTGATGCTGCCACCGTATACCATGACGCTGGGTCGATTGACTCTGGCCATCGCCATCAAAACACCCGGCATGTTCTTATCGCAGCCGGGCAGTGAGATGTTGGCGTCGTACCACTGGCCGCGCATTACCGTCTCGATACCGTCGGCGATAATCTCTCGACTTTGCAGACTATAGCGCATGCCAGCGGTGCCCATACTGATGCCATCGGACACACCGACAGAATTGAAACGCATGGGAACCAAACCGGCCTTGACTACCGATTCGCGTACTAGGCCAGACAAATCCATCAAATGGTTGTTGCATGGGTTTCCCTCAAACCAAACGGAAGAAATTCCAACCTGTGGTTTTTTCAAGTCCTCCTCAGAAAGGCCTGTCGCGTACAGCATTGCCTGTGAAGCTCCCTGAGACTTCGGCTCCGTGATTTGTGACGAGGTTTTGTTGAGTTTGTTGTCGGCATTGCAATGAGAGGTCCAGTGAATGGAGCGAGCAAGTTTTCTGTATAAGTCAGCTCGTGTCAAAGGGTAACGTGGGATCGCAAAATCATGCTGACGATGTACGCACGAATATCTTTGACTCTGGGAAGCAACTTGCCGACGACCAGAGGCCAGAGGAACGCCACGGAATGCAGGCAGCATCATGCTTAGGGACAAAGGGTAGACAACAACGAAGGAGACACACGTAAGGAGGAGAACAGAGAGCAGAGGAATAATTCTATTGGGTACGGACTCCCTGATCACTGCTCAGAATGGCGTGAATCACCAATACAGTCACAGCAGAGTATGCCGATGACGGCCATCCGACAATCAAAATGATCCTCTGTCTCGAACAATCACCCCGAACGTCACACACGTATCCCCTTGAGACTAGTAGTAATTTGAGGCAAGTAGATCAATTCCTCAGCGGTCACCAGCAATAATCGATTGTGGATTGGTCGGATGAGTCAAAACCACTGACAGTATTCCGAAGCACGGTCACACAAAACACCTAAGAACACGCAAACGCACCCCATAAAAGAGATCCTTGGAGTCAAAGGCTTCGCATAGCTTGTTCTCCTAGGCCGTCGCTTGGTACGATCATGGCCTCAGCTGATACGACCGAAGTAAAGGCCCGGAATCTCGGCGAGAGCAAGACTAGGGCTTCACCTTTAGGATCGTGGTAGGATTCGGGACAAGGTCCCCGAGCGGACGCTAATAACGGTCTTACAGGCAATTGCGACCTCTAGATCGTGTTGGGAGTCATCATAAATCCTTTGATGCTATTGATCATGCCAAAAGCAGTGCTCACTGTGGAGGCGGCGCTCTCACTTGAAAGCAAGCGAATCGCACGCACTTGCCGCACGTCCGCGTCATCCGATGTTATGATTCTCCAGCTCATGACATGAGAGATTGAAGATCTTATTAAGTTTTGTTCGTACATGTCGTCCTTTTCTACACTCTTCCCCATTCCACCTCGATAGACTCTCACAAGAAAAGAAAGAACAGGAAAAGAAAAAACCACCAGTCGCTTTCAGAGCGAAGTTGTCTCTGAAAGCATTGATCATGCAAAGCAAGTTCAAAAATTAAAACGCCGTCGCTATGCCTAAAAGCTTGATAACTTGTCTTCTGCATATCGCACAAACTTCCATGCTACTTTCTCTAAGCGCAGCGTACTCCGCTGTCGTACATCCGCGAAGTCAGGGATCCTATCTTCCACTTCGCCTCCTCTTCGCGTCGAAACTGCCTGGCCCGGGACCAGGTCCATCCTCGTGCCTGCGTTTACGGCCATCCATACCCTGTGGCGGCTGCACGAGGTCATCCTGACGGCCGGGCCCACGACCTCCGTTCCGTTCGTCTTCGCGTCTCGGACCTCCAGCACCTCTAAAGTCGCCTCCCCTGCCACCGCGTCTACTGTCAAATTGCTGAGCATCGCGACGCGACGGACCGCGCTCCCACTCGGGCTGTGGAGGTGGTCCAGGAGGTGGCGGCGGCGGAGGCGGCGGCTGACCTTGCACTGGACCACTGCCGAACGAGCCTTGCACATCGGGCAGTGGGCGGCGAGCGTGATCGTCTTCCCGCCCAGAGCGTCTGTCGCGTTGTCCGTCTCTGCCATTTCGGTCGTCTCGAGGTCTCCTGTCGTCTCCACGTGTGAGGTCTCTGCCGTTGTCCATGGCCTGTGGGGGAGCTCTCCTCGGTGGCTCATCGTCACCTCTGCGCTCTCGGCTTGGATGCCTGCTTCCTCGCTCTCTTGGTTCGCCACGATCGTCATTGTAGCGTCTGGATCGAGCATCGCGATCTTCTTCTCCACGTGCAGAGAAAAGATCAGGCTTGTTTGGTGCTCCATCGCGACGCGGAGCCGGGTCCATAGAGGGTCCAGAAGGCATCGGACCAGAAGGCGAAGGCGCTGTATAGCTTGTACTTCTCGCTGCGCCACGGAATTGTGTACCTTGACCGCTGCCGTTAGGACCGGTGCCGGCACCTTGGAGAGTTGCATTGATGTTGGCTCGTTGTCTGTCACCCCGCTTGCGCTCAGGTCCGGCTGGACCAGACGGTGGACCAATGGCTGGCGATGGGCCTGTAGGCGTACTGGCGGGCAGTCGGCCAGATCTAGGACCACTTGGAGGTCCTGTGGGCGAAACAGCATTACGGGGCACGCTGTTCGGAGTGGAATTGGTCTGAATGGGTGCAGGTCCGAATTTGGCCATGCGGGAGGGGTGCATGCCGGCAGGTGGACCATTGTCAGCCGCAGGGGTAGAGGGTTGCGAAGATGGAGCCTGTCGGTCGCCAAATGATCCCGAGTCATTGCGACTAGGGACATCCCTTGGTGTTCTGGATGACACGGGCGAAGGTGCAATAGCCTCGTTTCGTGCGTTCATGCTTGATCCGGGCGCAGTAAAGTTGCGTCCACCCCTTCCAGCAGGCCCGTTAGGTGCTCGAGGTCCAGATGGAGTGTCGGCAAGCGAAGCGTTGTTGGGGCCGTTCAGTCGACCATAGTTAGGATCTGAAGGTGCTGCTTCACGACTCAGCCTGCCACGAGGAGGTTCGTTTGCAATGTCTCGGGTGTTCCCACGAGAAGCACGAGGGCCTGTTGGTGTATCTTGCTCCGCTCTGAGCGCTTGCTCACGGCTAGATTCGTGTCTGCCGTTACCTCTTGTATCCGAACCCGATGCTGCACCAACGCGCTCATCCCCATCACGCCTGCGATCCCTATCACCCTTTGAGCTGTCGGATATCAATGCAGCACGCGCAGGGTTGATCACAGGTTCGACCGGAGCGCTATCAGCATTCATTTGTCTTTCAGGATGTGGTGACTGGGTTGCAGGTGGCCCCATGCCGCGATTGCGGTTCTCGCCCTGATTATGGAAAGAAGGCATCTGCTGTGGACCCAAAGGTTCACGCTTCGATTGGTTCCGAGGCTCATCACGTGAGGTGAGAGAGCTTGGCATCTGCGGTGGACCTAGTGGCTCCCGCTTGGGCGGGAGACGGGCCTCTTCTCGCTGATGTTGCGCACTGGGCATTTGTTGCGGGCCCAAAGGCTCACGTCGACTTGAGATGCGAGGCTCCTCACGAGGGTAACGAGCGTCCGCAGGAGGCGGTCTTGGTCCTTGACGATCGTCTCTGTAAGCCCGTGCCGGCCCATACTGGTCTCTGGGGTCTCTGTCGGGTGTTCTTGCACGGCTACGGTGACCTGGAGATCTTTCGCGAGAAAGTCTTGGCTCACCCGGTCGATCGAGCCTACCATACTGGTCATCATCGCGACCACCTCTGTTTCCACGTCCTCCTGGTGGACCTGCAGACGGTTTCGGCGGCAAGCCGCTTTCAGGTCGTTGAGGGCCGGCAGATGTGAGACGGGAAGGTGGCTGGCTGTCTGATCGTAGAGACTCTCCACGCTTGGACCCATTCATGTTTGGCGCCTGTCGGGCGTTGCTTGCGGGTGCCGGCGTTGATGGCTTCGATTCGCCTCTACGATCGTTCCTGCCTGATCTCCTAGGCGGTTCTGCCCTTGATGTTTGGCTTTGCGGATCCTCCGGCTTGGCTGTTGAGGGCGCATCGTCCATCTTGACATCCTGCTTCTCGACTTCGTCTTCGATTTCACCATCCTCTGTCGCACCAACCTTACCAGATTGACCATTGGAAACCTTGGGACCCGATGGCCTGAATTCAAGCGCATTTGCGTTCAATTTGGGAGTTCCGTCTCCGGATTGTGGCGTTTCAGGCCTAGCAGACGGCGCCCTACTGCCACCTGCATGGCCATCTTTCGTCCCATCAGGCGCAAGTCTGAAGTCTTGAGGTTTGACCCAATTCTTCTCGCGGTTCTTGAGCGGACCGCGCAAGGAGAGAGCGGCTAGCTTCAGATCGTTCCTAGATTCTGTTTCCGACAAAGTCCTGACGATTTCTGTGAGGGTGTTGCCCTGATGCAAGAGTGCTGGGAAGACGGGAACAACTGTCCGCAACAGGACGATGCTATTCCGAATCTGCATGTAGTCGCCAGAGTTGAAACACCATCTCAAAGCCCAGGTCAGCGCGTTATGCCAATTGCTCATCTGGCGACGGAAATCTTCGTAGTTCAAGAGCTCTTTAGGAGCACCAGTAGTGGCATCTACGCTCTTAGCGAAGCCATGCAATTGTCCCTGGCTACCAAGTGCCTCTTTCTCGTAAATCTCTTGCTTGGAATGCCAATGAGCGAGGAACTTCAGGATCTCATAGAGGAAGCGCCCGAAATTCTCCGCTTCTCGCGCAGTGCATTGTGAAATAATGCCAGAGAGCCGCTGTTTGTGGAAAAGTTCGCCGAGGAGGTGCAAAGTGCTGAAGCCAGGCGTAGCATTGTTGTGCATGACCTTGATAATCTGCAGACAGTAATGAGCGTCGAGAGCCGACATCATTGCGCGAGGTAGGAAGCAGTCCTGGAGCAGAGAAACGTGGCGTGCAACCTTGTCAGATTTATCAGTGAGTAGAGAGAACCAATGCTTCTTTTGTGTGTTGAGCCACATTTTGACTTGACTGTAGCCTCTGGAACCAGTGATGCGGTCGTTCATCTCGGCTCTCAGCTTGTCGGCGACGTCGGTAACCGCTTTCCTCTTTCGTTCGCGCTCTTGTAGCCCCCTAGTGCTCATGTCTGTGCGGTCACCTCCGATTTGCTTAGCCTGAGCTTGGAGCTTCTCCATTTCGGCTTGGTAGACTTCCATGGGCACAATGACATCCTGCGGTGCGAGTGTCCAGAAAGTGACGTAGAAGGGGATGCTGACCCGCGAAGCAAGTTCAGATTTGACGTCTGACATGCGCTCCATGATTGGTGCCAGCACTGGATGCCAGGGAGCAGCGTCGCCATTCGTAGCCGCAAAGGCGGACGGCTGTGGAGTAGGCGCAGGCGCAGGCGCAGGCTCTTCTTTCGTCTGGCTCGCGTCTGCTGCATCCTGCATTTGCAAATCTTTGTCTTGGTCCGCAACTTCGCCATTAGCGGTATCTTCAACCTTGACAGCTGGTACACCTTGCTCGGCAAGAGTTTCATTCTCCACCTGCTTCTCAGTCTCCTCGACAGCCGCAGCGGCCTCCTTCATGGCGGTGTCGCTGAGATTTTGGCTTTTACTCCTTTCCCTCTCCTTCCTTCCCAACTTTTGCTCTTTCCTTGCCGTATCGACTTCTGCCATGCGATACAAAATACCAATGCGGCATATTGCGAAGGCAGTGCCGGGCTCGAGCCCAAAGTCTTTGATGAGGGACACCACATCAGGCACTGCACCTTCGAAGTCCGATGGTGACAGATTCGTTCGTAGTACATCAAGGTACTGTGCGAAGACTTGCTGGATCATGTCCAAGTTATTGCCAAGAACCTTCAAGGGCATGTCTTTGGCAGCCTCGCGATGCGGATACATCTGTCGCTCTTGCGCAATCGAAATGAGGATTTGTCCGACCAGACCAGGTTCAGACAAGGCTTTCATGAGACGCTTGGCAGATGTCTTCTTCGTGTGACGCTGATCTGACAGCTGCTGCACGATTTGGCTCTGCAGCAGCTCGCCACCCGTCATGCCGAGGACTTGAGTCTCGTTGAAGTTCATCTCTGACTTGATGCCGGCCATCTCCGCCAGAACTGAATCGATGAGCTGCAGATCGGTAGAGTCGCCATTACGAAGCTCGTATGCAATGTACTGTAGGATAGGCGACGGATTGATGATCGGGTACCGAGTGAAAAGTGAGGCAACGAACAATGACAATGCTTGCAGCCACGAACTAGTCAGCATACCATCTGCCTGCATTCGGTTACGGCCTTGCCCACTGAGAGCGTTAATCAAGCACCAGGTGAGGACGTCAAACGAAAGCAGGGAGAAGTAGCGAACACTTTCCACCAGCCCAGGGATCATGTTGCTATAGCTTTCCAACTGGTTGATGAAAGTCATGACAACGACTCCCGGAGAAGCGAAAGACACTTTGGCCAGCGATCGGGCCTGTTTCTTGCCACTCTCGTTCGTGATTCTTCGGAGCACGTCTTTCGCTTCAGCTTTGTTGCGGTCGAGTGCAACCTTCATATCAGACGTACGGGAAGTCTTTCCGGTGAACCATTCGGCGTATACGTTGTACCGAGTAGTGATTGGGAACAACTTCAGCAGCTCCCACACTTCTTGTGCAACTGCAGGGTTGTGCTTCGTCAGACTGAGCGCAGGTACCAGTGTCCTTTTCATGAGTTCGAGCCAACGCGCGCGATTACCATCCGACTGGTCCTCTGTTAAGCTACGCTTGGCAAGGCGTAATAGTGTTGTTATTACCAGAGTGTCTTTGCCAATCTTGACGCCAAGGTAGCCCAGGAACGTGTTACAGAGTAGGAAGACGTCTTCGACCGTCTGGCAGATAGGAATGTTGTCGTCCCAGTCTTGGTAATAGTGGAGATGCTCTACACCTTCACCATCATCAGGCTCATCAAGGCCAAGCCATCTTCGAGTGCGGGTTTTGTGACGAGACGCAAGTGTCAGCGAACCATCCGAGGAAGCCGTTGTGTTTGCCAATTGATGTTTGGTATCTTGTAACTCTGTGCGATCCTGCATAGGTCTTGTGTCGATGGCGAGCTTGCTTAGCATTTTGCGTACGATGCGAAGTAGGTAAGACGGGATACTGGTATCGACCTCTGCCAACCATGGGAATTTGCCCAAGATGAAGAGTGCGTCAGGAAGAGCGCCAATGGCTAGGAGAGCTTTGAGCAACAGGATCTTCTGGTTTGTCGGTGGCGGTAACTGCTCTTGAGCCTCTTCGTCTTTCTTGTCAGGCTTGGGCGAGCTACCTCCACTACGTGCAGCGTCACTTCGAAGACCACGGACTGCAGGTATGGTGTCGTCGGCGAGTGCGCCAGCTGCGAGAAGGGCGTTCATCCCACCTCCTGGACGCTCCTTGCGCTCCTTCTCGGCTTTCTCGGCCTCCAGGCGTTCACGCTCAGCAGGCATATCTTCGTCCAAAGGGTATAGATGTGAGTACAGATCCCTCATGGAGATGAAACCAATCTTTATAAGCAGAGCCGCAAGATAGATAAGATTTTCTGGAAGAATGTCGTCGGCATCCCTTGCTGGTGATGCATAAAAGCGCAGCTTGAACCCAAGCAGTTGGGCAGCATCCGGGTTTCCAGGAGGGGGTAGAGTTCGAGTTTCTCGCATGTATTTGCGGTTCTCGTTGATTCGCTTTCGCTGGTCTGCGTTAATCTCATTGCCTTTCGCGTCATGCTGTGGCTGAACCTCGTTCTCTAGCAAGGGCAGCGCATTGTCGAAATCGATAATTTTCCGCGCGCCAAGCTCAAAGAAAGCATCCATGCCTACGTCGCGTACTCGTTCCCAGAAGGCCAAGTCCCTGGTCAATCGGAGTTCTGCAAGCTCAGCTCTGTCTTGCTCAGTCGTTGCCCATTTGCCAGATTCAGGAAGTGCCCAGGAGGGCAGGGCGCCAAATTGTTGATCCTCAAATTTTACATCGTCCAGTACAACCTTTTGCGGCCACCAGGAGCTACGCCTGTAAAATTTGACGAAGAATCGGAAAGATTTCACGAGCAGACTGGCACTGATGTCGATTGTAATGTCCAGTACCCGACCTACATCGAGATCAAAAGCGCCAACGAGTGCCATGATCCTGTGGTATGCATCCTTTGCCATTTCGGCATCATCTGAGTGGGCGGATTCGGTAGCCGCATTGTAATAGTCGGTCAATAACTTGGCATAGCCCTCCGTCTCCTCGCGCAACAGGTTGAAATTAGCTTGTCGGTAAAGCTGATTTGTAGTCTTTCGCGCGCGCATTCGCTCGAAAGTGCTGCGCACCAATCCGAGGGAAGTCAGCAGCGGGACATCAAGCTCCTGTCGAATGCTATCGGGATCTATCGCAGTCGCAGTGACCAGTCGAATGAGTGCAGGGTTTTTAGTGTCCGCATCGTCCAGTAAAGATATGGTGTCCAGGAATAGTGACTCCGTCTCCGATGCATCTTTAGATCCAGCGATCAAATCCTTTATAGCCTCCCCAGCTTGTGCAGCATCTAGCCTCATGTCCAATCCAGCTCTCACCAGCTCCTGCACAACCTCGCTTGCTGCCAGACCGTCATCTTTTCCAGCTGCCACTTGCATGGCCTCTTTCCCAGACTCTTGCCAGTTCTCAACAATTTCGTCAGTCATGTATTCGTATGCATATGGAGCAGGCGGCTCTTGAGGTTTGGCCTCTTGCGGCGGTGGCGGAGCGGGCATTGTAGTAATTTGTGCTGGTGTCGAAGGTCTTGACGGTTCGGCTGTGGGTGTGCCGGTCGAGTGAGCATTTCGCGATGAGGCGCGGGCAGGCGTAGAAGGCGCACCGTTACTGCCAGGACCTGAAGGCGATTGTCCACGAGGCCTACTCGATCGTCGGCCGCTGCGTCCTCTTGTGCTTTGATGTTGGTTCTGCTGCGCCAGGTTCAGATTCTCGGGCCGATGAGGCGATGGCCTATTCGTTGCATCTTCTTGCGAATATTGCCGCTCCGGTCGCTTGCGCTTACTGTTGCTGCCGGGAGCCATGGCAGTTGAAGCGTGTCGAAGAGCGACGAGCTGGCAACGAGTCGCAGGCTGTGGTGATCATGTGCAGCCTTGGAGCTATGTGGTGTTGGACAATAGCTGTTTCATGCAACGCGCGAGCGCGGCGTTATTAGTGAATGGAAATATGTTGTTTCACCCGTCTCGGTCGTCGGGTGTCGTAGTATCGAGATCGAAAGAGCGCAGTATAATGCGCGGCTCACTAAACGCGTTCAATCTTCCTATGGAGATACGTTGGCGCGCGGAACAGTAGAAGTTCGGAGGCTCAGCTAGCGGCCGGCTGTTCGCTGCCAAGCATAGCAGCGCAGCTCTTGGTTCAAGCATGCAGCATTCAATGTTGCCGCCATCAGCAATGATATAACAACATAGAATACAAGCACAGAGTGGCTACGACACGCACATGTGGCTCTATATCTCCGGCATCCTACGTCTGCGACTCGCATCTGTAATTCAGAAAGCGGCTGAACAACACACGTCAGGGATCACATCTGGGCGACGTCCGTCTACGAAGTCAGCCAGGACGACATGCAACGGGACCGCTTGCGCACGCGTGGGAATTGAATTTATACTGTCATGTTTTCGCAGACAACCTATATTTCATTACAAGCATTTGCTAATTTACGAGGTGCTCTGGAGCATCTCCCCGATCTCCTTCATGATCTGCGGGTCCATGCCCTCAGTTTTCTTCAGCTCTTTGCCATTGCGGTAGACAACAGCGGAGGGAGCCTTGGAAATGCCAAAGTACTCCTATGCATCAAGAGTCAGGTTCGGATCTTGAACGGGAAATTACTTGGTGATCTTACCCTTGCGTTCTTCTGTTCGCTGATGTCAACCATGTAAGAAGATGTGGTGCTGGCAAACTTCGTAGCGTATCTGAATACAGAGGACGGTTAGTAAATGATTGCAGTATGCATTCGAAGAGTGCTTACTCCTCGGCTTGAGCTGAAGGCTGGCCCTCGTAGCAGTAAATGAAGACGTATTTGTCCTGCTCTTGGATGGCCTTATCGAATTCAGCCTTGCTGTTGAGTTGAGTGTGGGCAGGCATGGTGAGCGTGATTTGACGATTTGATTGAATCGATAGATACTGAGGAAGATGAGATAAAATGAAGACCAGTACCTGGCAGGAATGAGCTTCATTTATACACACAATGCTCTACCACTTGCCGCTGTGGATAGAGGATCAGGAGCGGTCAACGATAGTCAACGAATCAGCCATGCAGAGGACACTCTCAGTACTCGCACATAAGGCGGAGAGCCGCTATCCTGGAGTTGCATGCAGTGGTCGAAGCTTCGGCAGCGCGAATAAGTCTAGATGATGATGTACTGACACTTGGCTGCGGACAAGCAGATGGAGGCCAGTGGGAACAAAGCGTCCAAGGCGTCGCTCGTGCAGCAGTGGGCCTGGAGTGGCTGGACCCTGACCATTATTATGAGGACGATAAGGTAGGAGGTTACACATTACGCGCCTGCGTTGGTGCCATCTGCCTATCAAGACTCGATGGTCAAATATGCGTAAACCGCAGGTCATTGAGAGCTGAGGAGATTCGTGTTGAGACCGTCCGAAAAGGTAAATATCAATTGGTTGAATATTACGACGCTTGAGGCCTCTTCGACAGACCTGTCTAGACCCCTGGCCTGCCCGTCTCGAGTCTGTCTCGTATGGGACAGCGTGGCACTCTTGCTCGTGGCTACTGATGAACTCCACTATATGATGCGCAAGAAGATCCCGAAGATCCCATGCCCCACAAGAGCTTAGCTTCGATGCGTTCACGACTGGGCAGTACTAGTAGTCAGTCTGCGGCAAGACATGAGGCGGCCCTCAGGAACTGTGAGGGGACGAAGCCATTATTGAAGGTTTGAGGGAAGGACTTCAGAAATACCTTGAAAGCATGGTGAAGTAGCTCTTGGGCTACACTCAAGACAGTGTTCGCAGACGCTCCGAACCACCCATGAGGCTGCCGTGCAAGTTGTCCCGCCTTTCAGCAAAGCGGCAGGCCAAGTGCCAGCATGCCTGAAACTTATGTGACAGTATTATGACCGAGGATGTGTCTTGCAGCGGAGGCACACAAGAGCCAGGAGTGATCTTCGCCTGCGTGGCATGTGTTGGCAATGGTGAAGTGTAAGGAACATCCAGTTCTACACATGTATGCTTCAAATCGATAGACGCTTTCATGGCCAGCCTGCTACTACCATCAAATGAGACACATGTACATGTAGCTGTACTGCACACCAAGAGGCCATGAACAGACTTGTGATTAATAAAGTACTGGCTTTGTCTAAACCAGAACGCGGCCATGAATCCAAATTCAAAGATCGAAATCCAAATTTCAAGATTGTCGCGCTCTCACGTGACGGCTTCTGCCTACGGCTGACGAGGGAAAAGTATAACGACGAAGAACAGGAAGGCATGAAGCCGAAGAGCCGCTCTGCGCCCGCGAAACCTCTTACGCACTTCTGCCTGGACATCGCTCTTCTCTTGCAAGCCTCAGCAGCACAACAAGACCACACGGCGGTCCTACCACCTTTTTCTTCCAACTAATCTGCATCCACTTCGCCGTTAGACGCGTCCGTGTCACGTCCCTGGCGCCCTAAAACCCCGCGATCGGGAAAAAACCCCTGCATTGCAGCGAAGTAACGCCTGAGATCGATTCGCCACCGAGCATTTGAGGGACGTGCGGGCGAGAGGGTGCTTTTGGTATGTGAAGAGTAACATCCCTAGTCTCTCTCACTGCTCTGTTTGCTTGCTTTCTGTTGCCTGGCGCATTACGGTTGCTTTCACTTGCATTACCAACGCTTGCGCTTGCGCTTTGTCAAAGTCCCGACATATAATTGCAGGGTCAGCCTAGCAATCCATCATGGCAAGACCAACAAGATCTTCTCGGCGCACTTCCAATTGTATGCACTACACATACACTTTGTTTCGGAACTGGTCCATCGGCAGCAAACTTGCGAGAATATCACGCTGACCTGTCGTAGTCGAAACAGAGTCTCAGGACATCCTTGCTGGGCCTGCGACACTGACAAGGCGCAACTCCGCTCGGTTGTCTGCCACAACCAACAAGCTTGCCACATCTTCATACGCAGGCAGCGAAATTGAAGACGAGATCAGAGTCTCACGAAGGCTAGAAGCCGTCCAAATCCCCATCATGGCCGTTCCCTTCACGGACTTCAAGCCAACCAGCAAGGCAACTGGATCAAACAGTCCCAGCGATACCACTCCGACCTCTCTCGACGGTAGCACGCGTGCTACCTCGCTCGAATATGACACCCCTGGAACTACACCTGCCCATTCAGTCGTTGCTATCTCTGCAAAGCGCAAGCGCAACGTCAAAGAGGAGGAATCTGCCGATGAGAAATTGGCGAGGCAATTGCAAGAAGAAGAATACAGACTCGGAGATGTGACAAAGTCTAAGAGTTACAAGCGTTCCAAGCTGTCGACGAATTACATTGCGGATACGGAGGATGATGAAAGCGAGCTTAGTGAGCTGGAAAGCATTACCTCAGTGCAGTATGATGACGCTGGCTCGAAGAAAAGCAAGAGCAGACAGTCGTTCTCAACTTCTGGCTTCAGACAGGCCTCCGGTGGAGCTCAGCAGCCATCCAGTTCGAAGTATGAGATCTTCGTCGATGACAGCGTTAGCGATGCTGATTCCGACACACCTCTTATTCTCCGCCAACCTGCTCGTCGCCTAGCGCAACCACAGGAGCAAAGCAAAGCTCTGCCTGCTCGTTCAGCACGCGGCAAGCTCCCAATCGGTACCAAGCAGAAGCTCAAGCAGGAAGATGTTGACATGGACGTCGATGGCTCTGCACACGACGCACTCAGCGATCCCGAGAGCGAGTACGATTTCGGAACGGAGGGAGCATCTACCGGTGTTAGTGACACCGAGTCGACTGCCTCCGATGCGCTGCCCGCCCTCACTCGGCCACAAGCTAAGATTCGGTCGAAAGGTGGTCGTCGCAGGTTCGGCAATTTGACCGCAAGAGATGCCGCCGGCATGGCTGACGAGATCGATTCTATCGTGGAACGCAGCCTCATGAGCAGGAAAGACCGCGAGCGGAAAAAGCTCGAGAAATCTCACCCCGGAATCAAGACGATGTGGGAGGACCTACAGAAGATCCCGGTCATCGAGCCTGTTGCCGCTGCACAGCCTTCATCGATCAATCGCACACTCAAATCTTTCCAACTCCAGGGGCTGGACTGGATGACCAAGCAAGAGAAGACTCATTACGGAGGAGGGCTGCTCGGTGATGAGATGGGAATGGGCAAGACCATTCAAGCGGTCTCGCTCATCATGTCGGATTTCCCTCAGAAGGAGCCGACTCTGGTGGTCGTACCACCTGTTGCACTCATGCAGTGGTCCAGCGAGATCACAGAGTACACTGATGGCAAGCTCAAAGTTCTCGTCTACCACGGTCAGAACTCAAAAGTCAAAGCAATGACTGTCAAGGACATCAAAAAATTTGATGTCGTGATGATCTCATACAACAGTCTTGAGTCTCTATATCGCAAGGAAACCAAAGGCTGGAGCCGCGGTGAAGACATCGTCAAGGAGGACTCACCAATACACGCCATAAAATTCCATCGCCTGATTCTCGACGAAGCCCACAGCATCAAGTCTCGCACAACCGGTGTCGCGAAAGCATGCTTCGCTTTACAGGGAACTTACAAGTGGTGCTTGTCTGGCACGCCTGTACAAAATCGCATTGGAGAATTCTTCTCGCTGCTTCGCTTCCTGGAGGTCCGCCCATTCGCTGATTACTTCTGCAAAAGCTGTGATTGTGCAATCTTGCATTGGAAACTCGATGAGGACCATCGCTGCAGCAATTGCAAGCATTCTGGCATGGAGCATGTTTCTGTGTTCAACCAAGAATTGCTCAACCCACTTACACAGTCAGACGATCCGAGGATTCGCTCAGACGCAATGGACAAGCTGCACATGATCACAGCCCGCATTATGCTTCGCCGCGTCAAACGGGACCATGTTAGCTCCATGGAACTGCCGCCGAAGGAGGTCATCGTTCGTTCCGACTTCTTCGGCTTGATTGAGCGCGATTTCTCCTCTAGCATTATGTCGAACACTGGACGCCAGTTCGACACATACGTTTCACGCAATGTTGTGCTCAACAACTATGCCAACATCTTCGGTCTCATCATGCAGATGCGTCAGGTTGCCAACCACCCGGACCTGTTGCTCAGAAAGTCGGCGGAAGGCGGACAGAACGTTCTGGTTTGCAACATCTGTGACGAGGTCGCCGAGGATGCTATTCGTTCTCAATGTAAGCATGACTTCTGCCGCTCTTGCGTAAAGAGCTACATCCAGACTACGGAATCTGCTGGAGGCGATCCCGACTGCCCTCGTTGCCACATACCTCTTGCAATCGATCTCGATCAGCCGGAGATGGAGCAAGACGAAGAAGGCGTCAAGAAGTCCTCTATTGTGAACCGCATCAAGATGGAAGACTGGACATCTTCGACCAAGATTGAAATGCTCATCTACGAGTTGTACAAGCTTCGTTCGAAGAAGCAGACACTGAAGTCGATTGTCTTCTCGCAGTTCACATCCATGTTGCAACTGGTCGAGTGGCGCCTGCGTCGTGCTGGATTCAACACGGTCATGCTTGACGGCTCCATGACGCCTATTCAGCGCCAGAGGAGTATCGAATATTTCATGAACAATACAGACGTCGAAGTGTTCCTTGTCTCATTGAAAGCTGGCGGCGTGGCTCTCAACTTGACGGAGGCTTCTAGAGTCTTCATCGTTGACCCGTAAGTCGCTCTTCGGTCGACCCAAATAGCCACATAAGCTAACATAATTTCTAGATGGTGGAACCCAGCAGCTGAGTGGCAATCCGCTGATCGTTGTCACCGCATCGGTCAAAAGCGGCCCTGCGTCATCACTCGTCTGTGTATCGAAGACTCGGTCGAGTCTCGTATGGTTATGCTGCAGGAGAAGAAGGCCAACATGATCAACGGCACTATCAACAAGGACAAGACATCCATGGAGAAGCTCACGCCAGAGGACATGCAGTTCTTGTTCCGCGGCTCCTAGTCGCTGAACTGGTCAATGGTGTGCCAGGAGCGGTTGGTCCGCTTTGTTTTTACCAACATCGCTTGCCGGTTCTGTTTTTGACGCTGCCGAGTTGCTTTTTTACATTTCTATTTTATGGAGTTCTGCACGAAAGGAATGCGCTCAGAGCGGTGCAGTTTTATGGCTGACCCAGCAAGCCATATGTATGAGTAGCATGTATGATACCCATGTTTCCTTCAGCGCTCTTGTCCCTTGGATGGCAAAATCCCAAATCCTTCATTTGTTTGTCTATCGTCTTCTGAAATTGATTGGAGATCCGGCATTGGTGCTGATGATCGCAACTTCGCATGGAAGAAACATGCAATTGTGACCTGCCAGATTAGGAACGGCTCTGCCAAGCTAGCCGGGGTTTGCGGCTAGCACTTCGATAACGACATGATCCGCAGACACCGCGTGTTGACCAGCAGCACTGCACGTTCCACTCGTACTCTCGTACTCCATGTGTGGTACCTGCCTGTCCTCAGCATGTCATGCCGTCCCACGTTCCTAGTCGAGGAGCGGGGCGAACGAGCTGCTCGTTCCTCGCAACACCAGGAGCCTGATGTGTCAGAAGGATCACACAACATCAAAACGCCTGCCCTCGAAAAGGCGCAACTAAGCATCTTCCATCCTCCAGGACCGCAGCCGGATGATCCCTCCGAGCCGCTAGGCACGCTGAGTTGCTGCTCAGATTGCAGTAGTGTCAATACCCCTCATGCTACTGCACAGCCCTCCCATCCACTATCCTAGTATACAGCGACCTGCCTCATGCGGCTACAATGCACTTCCGGCCGGGGTCTGGCGCCGTGCTATCGTCGAAAGTGCGTGTGCCGGTAGCGTATGACCTTCCCAAACGCGCATTGGCGTGATGAGATGAATGATGGTACCATGCCGTGCGAGCGTCGCGGAAGATAAGATAAGTAATAAATCCTCATTACCGTCCTCACATGTGATTTTGTGCAAGATCAGTTCCGTTGCTCTTGTGGCCTTCTTTCCCACCTTTCATTCTCACCGCAGCTGTGAACGAAAGCAAATATGCGTGAGATCGTGGCATTGGCTCTCGCTGCAGGAGCTGCAGCGTCGCCATTCGACAAGAACAAATGGCATTCTGACAAGAAGCCGCATGGATGGTACGTTTGAACATTGGAGCCCTGTTTTCTGCATACATGACCCAGGTGGAAGAGCAAGGAAAGCGCGGTCGGAGAGGACGTCGCGTCGACTTCAATGCGTTTACACAGACGATTATCCCACCCTGTTGCTAAAAATACAATGGGCACATGATTTGTTCACTAGCATTCAGAGTCACTCAAGGTACTGTCGCGATGTGAAGGCAGCGAAAGTGATGGAAGCGAAGCTTGTGTTTACGTCTCGAATCACTAACAGATAAACACAGGCCGAAGCCCTCTATTTATACTCCGCCTCAACCAGCACCATCCAAGTACGAAGGCATGGGACCTACCGCCATCTATGCCACGCCAACTGGCGGCTACAATGGGACTGTGACCAGCACACCAGTGCCATATCCCACTTCTGTGCCCGCGCAAAATGCCTGCGCCAGCGTAGCGCAGCTTGTCGCAGCAGACCCGGCCGCCACCCCGAGAGTACCGGCAAAGATCGCATACGAATGCATCACAAGCGTCCCATTCAACAGCTCAGCCACGGTGGAGCTTCTGGATTCTCTCCGACCCTACCTCAATTGGCAGACGACCATTGACTACATGCGCGACCCTCCAGCAGAGTACGCCGAGAAAGTTCAAGAGCCGTATGATTTCTACGCCGAGTTCGAGAGGATCTACAAGAAAGCTGGTAGCAACGGTTACGACAATGAGTTCGAGTTTGGATTTGATCTCTACGAAGCGGTAAGTAATTCAAGACCATGACCCAAGAGATGTCTTGTTTTGGCACTGACGGTTCCTTAGTTCCAACGTGGACATGATGGCCATTTCGTCTACTATCCTGATTCGGTAACTGGCGTCTTTTCATGGGGTCGGACGACACCGCTTGTCTCCGTCTCGATTGACGGCCAGAGCGTTCCTGAGGTCTACGCGTACGAAGATGTGCTCACAGCTAGCTTCCCTAACTCCACATTCACCCCCTCTCCTCTTACGAAAATCGATGGACAGGATGCTATTGAATTCCTGCTCAACTGGAGCCAATACGGTAGTCTCCAAGATCGCGATGCTCTGTGGAACAACGTCTTCTACACGTTGGCACAAGTCGCTCTCGGCTCGAGTGGAACAGGAACCGGCACATTCAGTGGTGGTGGCCGTGGAGCTAGGATCTACCCTGGCCCGACGACTACTCTTACCTTCGCAAACGGCACCACTGTCGTAAAAGAGAACTTTGCTCGCGTTCTCGTTCCTTTTGACAACATCACGTCCGGAGCAGATGTTTACGATCACTTCTTTACCCTTCCTGAAGGGGAGCCGCAGTATGCGAAGGACTTGGCTCTCTCCACTTCCACTTCGGAAGCTCCAACCTCAAGTGCGACTACCAGCACTTCGACTACCACTGTCCCAGCACCTGGCTACCCAACACCATTCATTGGTGGTCAGGGCAACGCAAACTCTGGTTACTTCCTCTCTGGAGATGAGTATGACGATGTCGCTGTGCTTGCCGTCCGTTCATTCGTCGGTAGCGGGAGTCAGGAGAATTTCCAGGCAGTGAACACATACTTGATCGACCAGGCCGTTGCTCAGAACAAGACGAAGCTGATCATTGACGTATCCGCAAATGGTGGTGGTACTATTCTTCAAGGATACGACCTGTTCACGCAGCTGTTCCCAAAGATCCTTCCCTATGGCGCCACCCGTTTCCGTGCTCACGAGGCATTTGATTTGATTGGACAAGAAGTGAGCGAGTACTCTGCAGCCTTCGAACGCAGCCAAAGCCTCAACAGCTCTGTTCAAGACATCGTCTCGAGCGCATTCGTAAGTGCAACGCGCGAACTGCATTCCAGAGTCTGACAATGTTACTGACTGAGCTCTTTCTTTCAATTAGAACTACCGCACAGATGCCACTGTGGACTATGAGCCGTTCACCTCATGGGAAGAGAAGTACGGACCTCACGCCTACGGTCCGGGCCCCGATAACTACACCAGTCTCATCAGGTGGTAAGTTTGCAATAGGAAACTATGAATCTGAATCTCGTCACTGATATAGTCTCTACTAGGAACCTGACCGACCCTCTCATCACGGACAACAGTGGCGGCATTTACGTCTCTGGCTACCTTAACCGCAGTAACATTACAACTTCACCATTCTTGGCTGAGAACATCGTCGTCGTGTACGACGGCTACTGTGCCAGCACATGCACGATTTTCTCCGAGTTCATGCGCCGTCAAGCCGGCGTGCAGACCATCGCTCTCGGCGGTCGTCCCAACAAAGACATCATCCAAGCCGTCGGTGGAGTCAAGGGAACTAACTCTTACCCTTGGGATTACATTCTCGGCTCTGTCGAGTTGCCTTTCCAGACTGCCCTTCTGCACGATCCTGACTACTACGCGAATAACACCGCGCTCGGAGACTACAGCGATCTGCCACTGCTCCGCGCCACGAACTACGTCGTCAACGCGCGCGACGGTATTCGCGAAGGCGACGAGAGCGGGTTGCCCGAGCAATTCGTCTACGAGGCCGCTGACTGCAGACTCTTGTACACTCCTGCCATGGTCGTCGACCAGGAAGCTGTGTGGAAGACTGTGGCCGATACGGCTTTCAAGGGTGAGAACCACTGCGTTGCTGGCAAGATCTCTTCATCTAGCCCTGGGTCGTACGGCAAGCGTAGCATGAAGAAGCACAGCATCAGGAGAGATCTTGATCTTCAGGAGCACGCTGCGGCGATTGGAAATGTGTGGACTGACATGAGCGGGATCACTTACGGCGGCGACGGCTACATGTACCCGTAGACGGAGCTGAGAAGCCATTGTGCGTCCGAGTGCCGTTGACAGGCACGAAATTGGATAGAATTGTGGATTTAACTCGTTGAATGCATGAAATTCCAAGTTGTGTATAGGTTCATCTCACGAGGCAATGGTGGTCCACGGTCGTTTGTGACGGAGCACGGACACTCACGAAAATGCAATACAATGACTGCAATGATTACACGTAGCTATCCTCGTGGTGTACCATTGATGACAGTAGAATGACCAGGCGGTGCGCCATCAGTGGTCCCTTGACCATACTTCCTCAAACCCTCGTGGCAACGCTCGCTTTGCAAAACGCCAAATTCAAAACGGGTATCCATGCATTGTCAGCCGGCACACTGACCAATTGTCCCTGTACCGAGTGCCCGAGCCCAACGCAGGCTTAGAATGGATCGCTCATCATCCCGCTCACTTAATTCGTGGTAACCGGTACGCCATTCGCTTGGGCTTCCTCTACTGGCTTCGACACTGCAGATTGCTGCGGTTTCAAGGCAGTGGTCACCGACGAGTTGTCGACGGCAGCGGTGGCAGCCACGGTCGAGCTCGGAGTCGGATATTCCGTTTGCTTCGTATCGGGTTCCTGTACTTGAAGATGCACAGGAGATGTCTGAGAACCATCTACATCTACGGGGTTGGTGGGAGCGGGCTCCGGTTTCACAGCTCCGGCTGCTGCAGATTCTTCGACAGGCTTGGGTTCGACCACTGGTGACGAGCGGTTGCCCTGGGCTTTGGTCTTGAGAGTGATGACCAAGCTCTTGGGCTCTGCGTCCTCCTCGTCCAGTAGATCGCTGTCCTCGTCGGCATCGGGCATAGCGTCATCTTCGTCGTCGTTCGCTTGGCTATCCCACTCGTCTCCAGAAGGTGGCGCGTCACTCATGTCGTCCAGTGAGCCCTCGTCATCGTCGTCGTCGGTGATACGCTTCCTCTTCTTCAGACTACTGCCTCCGTTCGCAACTCCGCGAGTAGCTCTTCCGGATCTTGCGCCACCCCGGACAGGCTGCTCACTGTCACTGGCTTCTTTATCATCGTTATAATCCGTTCCGAGCTCATCAGGGCTTGCTGGCCCCTTGCTCAGGAGGCTTGCGCCATACTCTCCACCCTGCCGTGGTTTGACCTGACGACCACTGGCAGTGTATTGGGGTCCAACATCAGCAGGAGTATTGCGACCAGATTGGCGAGCTGATCGACGATTTGAAGTAGCGTCTGAGAAATCGTCTCCATCCTCATCATCTGCTTCGTCGTAGGTATAACGCATGCGCTTGCCACGGGTGCGGCCTTCGTACATTGAGAATCCTGGCTCGGGTCGTGTGAATTGTGCACGTCGAGCTTGACGGTATTCGCGTCGGCGGCGTTTCTGGTCAATATGTTAGCATCCTCTTCCGCAAGAACACGTGGCCGTCGGGCAAAGCTCACTTCTTCTCCTGCTTCGAAGCGTGTTATGGCTTGTGTCATGCGAACGCTCAGCGTCCGCGCTGCTTGTGAACCGTCTTCTTTCTCGAGCTTCTCTGCCAGCGCTCTGATCTCGTCTATGTCTCCTGCCATATTGTACCATTGTGCGTTACGCGTGTATCTGTGATTCTCGCGGTAGACTCGGAAATATGTGTCGTCCTGGCCTTCGATCAAGAAGTAGCGCCTCTTGTCACCATCCCTTCCCCAAGGCTGCACCGAGAGCGGCTGGTTCTCGTCCTCGGCATGGCGTGTTTGCTTGTATGAGTCCTTGATCTTGTTCGAGATTTCGTCGGAAGAGGATAGAGCCCACATGATCAGAGTACGAAGTAGGTTCAGCTACAAAGCGTGATTAGCATGGGCTTGTTGGTTTTGCACACTCGGCCTGGACATACCCTCTTCTCAGGAGCCATGTTGTTGAAATCCTGGCCGCCATGTAGCGGGTTGACGCCCTGCCACTTCAGAGGCCATTGCGATTTGTTACTTGACACTGCTTCTTCAAGTGCGCGACCGTAGTGCCCTTGCCTTCTAGTTGTTAGTTTTGTGCTTATATTGTTTGCGCTGCAACAATTGCACGCGCAAATAATCATTCTTCGAATCTGCAATTGGATGTACGTACTCGACAGGCTTCTTGCGATTGAGGACCAAACCAAGCAATGCGCACAGCGTGCCCTCCACCTCTTTCGTCGGTATGTCTTGCTGTATACCTCTCTCTAGATCTTGAGGACCAATGTGCGCGAGCTTAGGAGGGAAGTGTTCGGCGAATCGCGATCTGAACATTACAATGAACTGCGCCCAAAAAGTTAGCAATCATCATGCACGTGAAACCGGGCGCGACACGCGTGTCACAAGCGCGCCATTTCGCGTTTTCTGGGTCGCCGACTTACAGCGATATCCGGATTGTCGGCGAATGTTTCTTCATGAGGTGGTGAGGGTGCCCTCTTGGGTCGTGGAGGGGAGGCCTTTGGCGGAGGTGCGGCCTTCTTGGTTGCCTTCTTTGCTTTCTGGAAGATGGGCGCAAGTTTCTTGACCTCCTCCTCGGGCGCAGATGAGAGCCCGCTGCTATCGGAGTCCGACATGGCTGCTGTAGGTGGGTGGTGATGTGTTGGTGTTTTGCTATGTCGCAAAGCGAAAGTTCCAAAGTGGTAGGAGACGCAGGTGGTCAAGGAGCGAGCCAGCGCAACGTCAGCGACCGCGACCGCGACCGTTCGCGAATGGCGGGATTAAAAGACAAAATGAGCAGGAAGGTATAGCGGTTGGGCGTGCACAGTAGTGAAGGAGAGTTATTGTTTGACACAAAGGTCTATTTGTATATATGGTTTTTTGACTAACCAATGCCTGCGTGCAGTGGAAGCATTCCACGCCATCCCTTGAGTTCAGTTGGCGCAAGTCGACCCCATGCCGTCAGCTATCGCTAGGGAGATTTTTCCATGTTCTCGTGTTTGCTTGACTTCGATGCCAATTGCGACCATAGCCAAGAGGCCTATATGAATAGACACAATGCTACAGCCTTCCACGTGCATCGCACCTCTCGCGAAAAAGTTTCCACACAGTGCCGTAGGAGAGCGAGATGACACGAAGCTAAGAGTATGCATCCACTGCGTTCGTGCGCCAGCGATAGCGCATTCGATACATGTTGCACAAATGTGACTGATCGTCCCAGCAAACTCCATGGGACATCTCAGGCGCATTTACATGTCCGGTGACTGCATGTGGTTTCGATGATAGGAGACCAAGGAGTGTGGTCACTGCCTCAAGATCCACGAAGGTACTAGTTGAGTGTTGGCAAGCAGCAGGCAACGTATCTCGGTCATCCACGATGATGTCGCGTCCTGGCGATAGGTGTTTGCCGACTTTACCTCCTTGTTGTTGGCAACGACATGATCTTGGGTCCTTGTTTGTCTTTCTTTCTATCGCTAGGTCTCGCCTTGGGCTTGTGGCGAATGTGATCTTTGGAATTGCAAGGCAGCGGGGTAGAAGTTGGTCACATCCGATGTCCACGAGGCGAACAATCCGATTTCTAGCAGTGAAAGTTCTCTGCGTAGTACGGCTAAGGTGCTCTGCCACAGTAAAATAGCATATCGTTTGATTAATCCAGATGCTGTCCGTTCCGCTCAGGGTACGATTGCGCCATTGCTTCGGCGAACAAGCTGCTGGCACACTGCAATGGCCTGCAGATATATCAATGACCACGCTCCAACCTACCTCTGCCATACATCGTGGTTCGACTTTCTTCCAATATTTTTGGGAATGTCGATACCTTAGACGTAGATCATGCTAGCATTTCTGCGGCAATATATATGTGCCTTGTGTGCGGGGGTTGCGAATAGGACCATGACAGGTCTGCAATGGTGCATGCGCATCATAATGGAAGAGATTCGATAATATTGCATACACGTGTATTGAGCACAAGGCACCGCTATCGCGCGGAGTGGTGGGTTCGTGCAAGTGTGAGGTGCCCACGCCCAAGTCCGCTAAAGATCAAAGGCCGGCCGGGTAGATCCGAACTTGGAAGCGCCAAGGCCTCGCACCTGCCGTTGTGCGAATTCGACGGACTGGCTCAAGAACTTCGACTGCTGCGACGAGCGACCTACGAACAACGATCTCCGCCCCGGACAAACGAAAAGATGGTACGAATACACAAGAGACAGAGCGGAATACGTGGAGGACAATGGGCTGATAATTGCAGGGTCGTGTCATTCGCAACCAGAGGAAGGGCCGTGGCTCTATCTTCACTGCCAACACCAGTACGAAATCACCACCACCTCGAGTCGCACACCTCCGAGACGCATACTAACATGTTCGCGAAGGGCTCAACAAGGCGCCTGCGCAGTTCCGCACTCTCGACTTCGCCGAGCGTCATGGTTACATCCGTGGTGTCGTGAAGGAGATCATCCACGACCCCGGCCGTGGCGCTCCTCTGGCCAAGGTCGTCTTCCGCGACCCCTACCGCTACAAGCTCCACACCGAGACCTTCATCGCCAACGAGGGCATGTACACCGGCCAGTTCGTCTACGCCGGCAAGAACGCTTCCCTCACCATCGGCAACATCCTCCCCCTCGGCTCCGTCCCTGAGGGAACTGTCATCACCAACGTTGAGGAGAAGATTGGCGACCGTGGTGCGCTCGGCCGTACCTCTGGCAACTACGTTACCGTCATTGGCCACAACCCCGACGAGGGCAAGACCCGCATCAAGCTTCCTTCTGGCGCCAAGAAGGTCGTCAAGAGCACCGTCCGTGGCATGATCGGTATCGTTGCCGGTGGTGGACGTACCGACAAGCCCCTCCTTAGTACGTTGAAATGGACCTGAAAATGAGAAGGAAGGCAGAAAAGAACACTTTACTAACATCCACCGCAGAGGCTGGTCGCGCCAAGCACAAGTTCGCTGTCAAGCGCAACTCCTGGCCCAAGACTCGTGGTGTTGCCATGAACCCCGTGGATCACCCCCACGGTGGTGGTAACCACCAGCACATCGGTAAGGCCTCGACCATCAGCCGTGAGGCTGCCTCTGGTCAAAAGGCCGGTCTCATTGCCGCCCGCAGGACTGGTCTGCTCCGCGGTACCCAGAAGACCAAGGACTAAATGTCTTCGTGGTAGTGGAGTTGATTGGGTGGTTATGGGCTTCCTCGGCAATGCTTTCGTCTCGAGCAGCATCTGTAGCTTAGCGAAAAATGCAGAAAGGCTGTTTCAGAAGAACCCCAAGTGCTCAATCTCGAATTTTGCACACTGCATTGCGGGACAGATACAGATGGCTGGCCGGGTGTGTTTGGAGTACGCTCTCACCCTGCGCCAGAGCTTATACCCCCAGCGACGTAATAGAAACGAAATGCGATTGATGCCCTGCAAGCACACCCAAAACACTTTTCCCCTCATGGCGTAAGTTTTGATCAAGTGTGCACAATATTAAGCGACGTAACTCTTCCACAAGCCTTGGGAACATCGGTCCAGTGCATCGTTATATCAGTTCTTCAAGGCGCTTACATGTATGTATCTACTCTTCCATCGCCAGCCGTGCTACAGAATACATGTAAGATCTTTACAGTCTACGGGTACGTCATTCGAAGCTGAATACGACACCAACACAGTTAGTTGCTGATGGGCACTCGCACTTCAACGCGTGTAGGTGCTGCAGTTGACCATGCATTATGGCGCTCGCCAGGTTCCGCCCGACTTCCCGCCTACGAGCAATTGACTCTTACCCAATTCGACGATCAAGGTATGCCTCCATCGTTGATTTCTAAATCACCAACAGCGAGTCCCACCATATGGCTAGCCAGAAGAATGTGGATTAAGGACTTTCTGGATAATCGATTCCATCTACACAGTCACACTCGCGCTCAATCACAATTCACGCCGCTTCGCTCTTCAGCCAGCAGACAATATTTCTGGCTTGCCTGACTTGCCTGACTCAGATACCATTAACCAGACCGGCCAAAGAATCTCTATTGATCAGTGTGGATACCAGAGTACCGAAAACTTTCCAGTTGACGCTGGATATGAAAGCCCTCCCATGGAACTCGAGTCTTTTGGAGATACTGCACGCTGGCCAGGACAGCATAACCCTCAAGCTAATCACGCAGGCTGGTCGAGACATCATGACCTTCAAGCAAGCTTCAGTCCGCCGATAGGACTCAGCTCTTCTGGGAATACTGGAGATTGGTCAGGATACCACAAACCCAGCCGGCAGCTACACAGGCTGGTCTGGAAATCACAGTTCTCCGACATGCTTGTTTGACTCTTCAGCAGAAATCACCGCTACAGCTTGGCCGGTATACTACAACCCTCAAGCAGGTGGCCATCTGATTGGCTTGGGCGGCACAGTGTTTATATGCGCTCCTTCAATCCAGCAGGCGTCAGCAACTCCGCCAGCGATCCAGCTGCCGATAATCCCGCTGGTACCACTTCCAATGGCGACAAGTCTGGAGGCTAAAAATCCGGCAGGTCGCGTGATGCCGCGAGCAGCATCAGCACGATGACTAGAAGCGCTGTCATTGCAAGCAAATCAAGTATCGAAAATCCACGTCGAAACCTCAGGCCAGAAGACAAGTTAAAATGTTGGCGAACTTGTTCCCTGAATGGACCAAACACGAGGGTCATGGTGCTACGACATGACGTGGTAGAAAAGAAAGTCAATTAATCGAAGAGGCGAGGAAGGAGTGCGATCGGCTAAGGCCGAGGCGGTGCGCTGGAGATCAGTCAGCGATTCCATATCCGCATTGGATGCTACCCAGCTCGAAAAGGTACTGGGGATGACTAATGCTGAGATCAACAAGACAGCAAGGGCTAAGTCCCGGAGTAGATTCGCGTTTGTCGAGAACTTGTCCCGAAACGCGATCAAAGAGTCGCAGCGTGATCTTGCTCCTCCAAAATTCCCACTGCGATGGTCATGGCGCGGGCACAGGAGTGGCTTGACTCTCGATCTCTTCCAGACAATGCCGTCAAAGCCGGCAACATGGTACAACGCCAACGTTTCGATCGAGGATCTTTCGAAACTCAAGAGAATGAGGAATAATTGAAGGATGTTATAGATGGTGCAGATGGTGAAGCAGAAAGAAGAGGTGATCAAGGAGGAGGACGCATGGTATCTACGGAGGACGAAGACGATGAGAGCGCTGCGTCTGTTGAACTCGAAGAGTTCGTCAATTTCCTGCGAGCCTTCTATGGCCTGATCAACAGCCTCGTTACCTGTCATTGATTGATGATTGGTACCCTCTCGGGACGAGGCTATCAACAGACAGACAGGCTATCGAATTCAGACCGCCAATCGATCGACACGAGGGCATTTCTGTTGGCATCTGGAACAGATTTCGTTCTTTCGACGCCCTTTCGCATAACGAACAACTTTTCCTCTCGACCAATGGCCGCTTCGATCCTTCCAGGCTCGAAGATGGACTATGCCATCTACATGGATCCCAGGCGTCGTATTCATTGAGTTTTGGAGCATTTTTCGATATGCTTATCGACTTTGTCCATCACATATAGGGTGAAGGGCTCTCTGCCGCAACATACGCGAGTTGTGTCAAGCCCTGTTGTGACAAAGTTCCATCCTGTCAATTTGGTTTGGCGATTTCAACTTGACAAATGAAGCTCAGCATTGAAACCTCGTGTTGACCATCACAGAATCATGTCCAGTTCCATCACGTCGTCAACGATGCCATAATGCCTCACGTTGGCCGACTGTTTCCAACGGTACTCCACGCAGCACTAGATGTTGTCGTCACCCGCGCCGAATCAGCCGAGCGAAACACACAGTTGGTTCTAACGAGGGCTCCATTGGTTTCTTCGACAGGATCTCACCAGTCATCGAATTTTTTTCTCGTCAGTTATCGCTTCGACCTGTCGAAGAGCTCACTCAGCGCAAGCCTTTTCGCCTTGAGCATGTTCCTTACTGCCCTCGGATAGGTGCAGGCTACACTCTCAGAGTCGATTGAGACGGTGGCAAAGAAAACTTGTGTCCCTACTTATTTCCTTCTTCTCAATGAAGCAGGCTTGGGTTTAGTACTGAAAGATCCAAAGCGGGATGTTCCGAAGAAGGAACAAAGTCAGCATCACGGAATCAATCAGCCAATACTCAGCATAAAACTCAGTCAGCCTAGCTGGAACTTCTCCCTCGCACCTGCTTATTTATCGTCGATTTTTCTGAGGTGTCTGGCGATTCTCATCATCTTCTTACGGAGTGCCCTCGGTTCTTTTGCTCCACGTTTATGCTATACGATGCAGTCGCCCGCCACAAAAAGCGGTCTCACAGCAAGACCTTGGTCATCGCACCTGCGACTTACCGATGCTCATCTACTCTTTGAACCTCTACGTAACTACCACTTGAATGCTAGCGATAATTCAGCTTCCCTCGATTGGGTTTCTGCATCTACGCCTGAAGATATCCAGATCATGATGATTGAACGCACTAGTAGCATCTAGATTACCACACACAGTCGTCTGCCTTCACTTCGCGACGATTTCAGTACAATCAGTAAATTTGTCTCGTCGATTCTCCATTCTTGGTTCGATCCACGGAAGAGCTTTCTCGGTATCGTCAGTCGTATTGCGCCGGGCCTATTCCTCACTAGTCCCGAATACGTGCATGCTCTAATGTCATCTGAATCGGCCGAGACAGTGATACAGGATTAGCTCACAAGTATTCGCATGCCTCAACCTAGCTTTACGCCAGTATCTCCAGACATGAATACAGGCCTAGATCACATCTTACGGAGATTTAAAAGGATACTCCAAAAGATATTAGGTACAGCTAAAGTCCGGCCTTCAGCCTTCGTCTTTTCATCAAGGACGATTTCCGCCGAGATATTACACGCAGACTTGTGAGTTAACGACTGTGCATCACGTATCGAAGTCTCTACTTATTCCTGCCATCTAGATGACATGGACTCACATGTACTACCTGGAGACCTCAAGAGGGATGCTTTGGATCAGGTGCACGATCGGCATTACGAGACAAATCTGCCAATACTCGATTTGAAGCAGAGGGGGACCTGGTAAGGCGCTTTCGTTCCCAAATTGTTCCATCAACACTTTATCGCCCACATCACGGTCGATCGCCCTGGTCTCAGCGACGCTGACGGAGTGCTGTAGAGCTATGGTCTGGCATGTGGCGTTGCATTCCCGCACTCCTCATCACTATAGTGGACATTGTCAGTTGCGACGTCTTTGCACTGGTCGAGTCTTTCCAGTGCATATCTGGTTGGCAGTTGATCGCCGGGATCGATCTAGCCAACAACAATGGAAATCGGTCAGCTTGGTCGCATGAGAGAGCTAGTCCTGATCAAATGTGGGCTTATCAGTCAGCTTGATCGCAGGAGGGTACTCTGGAGGGAACGAGACTCCCGCCTGAACTTTGGTATTCGCCATGTCGATTTGCACAATTATACTCGATCCAAGGTAATCGTGAGATCCTGGCCAGATTCTACATACCTCCAATACAACGATGATTGAAGAACATCTTGACCATTATTACCTCACACACTTCGTCCTAACGCCTCTAATTAGTTGCATCCATGCTCCGATCAACGTACTCGTGCCAAATATGGCCTTTTTTTTTTTGACTGAAGTGAAGCTCGTGATTTTGTGAAGGGTTCGGGTTGGGGTGATGTGGATATTGCTCTCATGCATGCACGTGCGATCATCGAGCCAGTCCTGTGTCAATTCATCGAGATATCGTTGTCAGTCCTGTGCCAGTGAGGTTCTAGATACTATGTCACCTCGTGGAGATGTCGAGTGGTTGGCGTGGCTGTATATTGAAGTTATATTACATGATCGAGTGCCTGAAGTTGAACATCGGATGCAAAACAATCAAAACATTCTTGCCGTTAACGACCTCCCGGTCAACATTGACAAGATAGGACACAAAGGCGGCAAGCAGCACATGTTGACTGCAGCGTAAACATCGAGCGGGTTTGAAGACTTGGTACGATACTCGTGACTCTTAGGATGCATGTGCGTGTATGTGGATGGATTGAAGGGTTGTCGCAGCAAGGCAGCAAGGTCCAGCGACATCGCGCTCACAACACTGTAGTCGATACACCTGCATGTTCACGATGTTCAAGTATCGCTCACATCTGGTCTCAGACGTCCGACGGCAAGGGTATCATCGAAACTCGCCTCATCGTTAACAGAGACCTCGGCTTGAACGTCTATCACATGTATATTTCACGTCTCGCTGCTCTTCAGCAAACTAGCGTATGCAATGACGAATTCGGCCCGTCCAAGACTCCAAACGGCCAAATGGCAAGTGATTTGAGTCTCTCCAAAGCTATAGAGCATCACGATAAAGCTGTACGGTGTACCCATTCGACCGTTTGACCGTTTTCCGCCCCTAGCCAGTCGTTGGCATGTCGGCCAGTTCGTGGGGTTATATCGGCGTTGCTAGTGCTTTTGTGACGCCGCGAGCACCAAAGCTAGCAGTCGGCGCGCAATGAAGAATGATTTCACAACAGCCAAGGAGCGAGAATTCAGCGAACGGTGTAGGTGACAGTTCAAGTCTACGGAACCGCCTCTCAGTACAAGGAGACATGTGAAGAGTAGGTGGTCATAGGCGGTGGAGGAATGGGCTATTGGCCGCGCGGCGTCGTAGCCGAGTTTGCCCTGTGAAACGCTGCGCTATTGCCATCCACGCTTGAGGCCGGGTCGATTTGGCAGTTGCCGACGATACGAGACGGACTTGTTGCAATAGCTGGTATACAGTGCCACGTCAGCTTCCGCGGAAGAAGATTGGTGGTAGAGGTACTGTATGGTCGACGACACGAGAGGAGCTCAAAAACAAATCACGTTATTGTTGTCTTTAGCGAAAGAGGCCAACACCTGATGATGGTATGGATACCCGATAGGGCCCTCGAACCAGAAATGCAGGCGCATGCGACCCAGAGATCACAGCATTTGCATTGTGGCGTTACAGTGACGACAACGTGCGATTTGTCGATGCACCACTTGTCTGGGTGTGAAGGGCTGTGTGATTCAATCTTCGACCATGGTTATCGATGTTGACAGGTTCCAGATGGCGGTGGCAATTACGAGCTCCTGCGCGGTTTAATGGTCAGAGACAGCCTGACCACTCGCGAAGACGAGAGGCGGTGTTGTCGATGCTGTGGCTGCCGCCAGCCAGGAGGTACCCCGGTACTGTGGCGGGCAGTGCCGCTTGAGACAGACATGGCAGTGAACCCCTCCTTCTCGATTACGCCAGACAGTTTCAGGAAACCCGAGTCGTCCTGGTACACAGTACATCCAGCACGCTGTTCTAGATGCAGTAGGACAATGCGGTGATGTTGATTCGACCAATCCCTCGTCAGTGGAAGGCGGATGTCGCTCACCGGACGAATCGATTTGTGGCTGTTGCGCAATACCGGCATCCCTGCTGGTCCGGTATATCCCGCGTGATGTATTGCGCAGGATCTTTGGTGATGGCTGACCCGAAGGACAGATCCAATGTTGATCGCGCGAGCCCGCGGATGCATGGCCCAAGGCGCACGAAGGATACATATCGCCACAGCGTGTCAACAACAATCATGATCGCGATAACGCCACACGTTATAGCCTCTGCAGCACCGTGGCAAGGAACAACGGCAGCGATTGCGGAGGTGGCGGCCGGTCAGTGACAGCCATGTGGTCAGCCGCCTTTTTGTAACAGGATCCGACGTGCTGGAACACAGGATTGAAGTTTACAACGGTCGTGCGGCAAGCTGGGATGGCTAGAGTTCAGGGCCATCGGGAGCGTGCATTGAGTTCGACCACGCACGATTTGGACTTTCTTCATGGTGGAGGCAGCTGGAAGGATGGAGTTTAAGCGCATCATCAGGGCAGAAAGTTCGGATGTGATCGTGAGCGAGTTGTGTGCTGCTGCAGGCCACGGCATCTGGCATTCGCCCGGTGCATGGTGCGGTTCGACGACCTCGTAAGGAGCAGCGGAAGCACACAGGGGGCAGACCAGGGCTGGCTTGCTTGTAGTGGGTCAAAGGATGCTGCTGCCCGGGCACTTGAGGTCCAGGCGCTGCTGGGAGGTACCACACCACACACACACACCAATACAGCTCGGAATTCTATCCGCACGTCATATCATCGGCGGGCGCACGCTAGGAGATCGAGTCTGCTAGTTGTCTACGGCTGAGTGGCTTGCCGACTGACGACCGAGCACCACAGAACAGCAGCGAGGAGGCGGTGCATCTGGGGCGGGCAATGCAGCAACAACGGCAGGGAGACTGGCACTGTTGGGAGGCGACCTACCCAGAAGATGCGGCGTCGAGGGCCAAGGCTGCAGCGAAGGCTTCGAGAGCGCGAGGCACGATGCAAATCATCATATCTGCCACGCCGCTGTTTGGGCAGGAGCAGAGTTGCGGACGTGCCCACGTCCCCGGATCATCCTCACGTTCCTTGGTCATCAAACTTTCACCAGCTGTTGGGTTGCGAGCTCAGATCGCAGTTTGAGTTGTGGCCCTGTGGGACTGCCCGAAAGCAAAAAGTTCAGAGCTCTTTCCCCATCGGGGGTAGGCTACTCGCCTGTGTGCCCATTCAGCATGGCTCGATGGACCTGCTGAACCACTACTGACGCACTGCGCGTGCCAGCCATTGGTAGCCGTCTGCTGTTGCCAAATGTTCTGTGACAATTCGGTCCGAGCTATTGGAGCGCGCCGCGTTGTCGTAATGGCGCCTGTGGCCTGGCCTCATGTTGCTTCGTGTTATGTACGATGTATCTAGCGTGCCCGATGCGGCTGTCGACAGCCATGCTCGCCAGGTTTGAAAATCACTAGTTTAGTCGGAGCTGGGACCGCTGTCGAGCAGTAGTGATGATGATGCCTGTCTGCGTCCAAGGGGTCTGCAGAGCCTGCCTGCCGGAGACGCGTGTGGCTACAGCTGGCCAGAGGCACGCATGGCCGCGCGACCATGGCCGCTCAGATGAAGCCACCACATGCGAAGATTGTAGGCGAGACGGATGCTCCATGAGCAGCGTACTATATTACATCATTTCAAAGGGTCGAGGGCTCAACGGTAATGCGTGTGGGCAGAATCCGCTCGACAGCTTTAGCCCATGCGGAAATCGAGAAATCTCGTCAAATAATGCCATGCCCTCATAGCCACGCGCGCACAGTCTTCGTGTGCCTGAAAGTGTGGAGTTTACGGCTCCTCCTAGAATCAAATGGCCGCGTCGCTCAGCATGTGACGATGCTCTCCCCGCCATATTCCGTGAATCCGCCAGAGCGTACGCACTACGCGGACGGCGCACCAGGAGGCCAGGCAGTGGGGACGGCGAGATGAGACTGCTACTGCTCCTACCTCTATTCCTGTCAAGTGCGCGGTCCGAGACGAGACGAAAAGGCGGCAGACAGACATGATGGCCGAGGCAGAGGCCGCCGCAGGAGGTACCTCCTCGCCATTGCGCGCAGCAGACGCCGATCACCGCGGGCGGCGGGCAGGCTGGGTGAGCGAGGTCGGTGGTGCTGGTGCTGGTGCTGGTGCTGGTGCTGCTAGCAGTGCGCCATCACCAGGCGTGCCATGCTTGTGCAGAGCACCGGCCACACGCCTAACGCCAGCGCCAACGGCCGCTCAACCTTGGGACGCCGTCTTGCAATTGTGAACGTGAACCCAGTTGCTCGCTCTGCAAACGTGGGGTAGCCCGCCCAAAGAGGCCGTGATGCAAAGAGCCCATCGCGCCCGTCGCGGGCCCGAGCACAGCGTCCAGGCTGACTCGTACCCTTCGTTCTTCTGCAGACGACGCAGCATTGATAATATCTGCCACACCCTCGAACCTTGCCTCTCCTCCCCCAGACTCGCGCGCCCAACCTTGAGCTTCCCAGATAACTCTCTGACTCGCCCGCCCGCCTCGTGAAGGCCGCTGCCCTCACCACCACCCCCAGCCGTCACTGTCACTCTTCGCCGCCAGCTGCCCGTTGTCTGCCGTCAAGTGCAACTGCAACGCCGCCGCTGCCATTCTCCAACGCCAGCCAGCATCTGCTCCGTCCTGCAATTCCACCCGCTGCCGGACTGCTGCACTAACTAACCTGCTCGCTGACGCGTTGCCTCGCTGCGCCCGGAGCCTGTCAGAGGGGTGAATGCAACGTCCCAAGAGCCACATATTCACCACCGGCTCGTGGCCACGCTCAAACGATTGAAGACTCGATCGACCGCCTCGGATCGTCTTATCCAGGAACCATTGCGTTCAGCTCTAGCGCGCAGCCCTGGGAACAAGCGCGAACTGTCGTCGCGAGAAGCTTTGCCCCGGATCTTGCTGGTTCGCAACTCAATTGATAAATACGCTCCTGCGCTGCGTATTGACTTTACTTACCAACCCGACTCACAATCACACTCCAACTCACCTCAAACCATCCCATTGCAACCATGAGCGCTGGTGGAGCAGGGCCTCTGGTGCCCACCTTCCACGGTTTCGTCCAGAACAGCATGGACGGCCTGATTCTCTTCGAGGCCTGCTTGAGTGGCAAGCTTCACCACGTCCCACGACGCCCGCATGATCGCGAGCGCAGCCAACTCATCAAAAGTGGCAACATCTTCATCTACGAAGAGAACGCCAGTGGTATCAAGCGCTGGACCGATGGCGTTGCATGGAGTCCCAGTCGCATTCTTGGAAATTTCCTGATCTATCGCGAATTAGATAAACCGTTCCCTCCTGGCGAGAAGAAGCGTGCCATCAAGCGCAAACGCAGCAGTCTTCCCGGCGTGGAGGGTTTCCAGCGTGGCGATTCTGATAGCCAGGAGGCTACCGAAATGGCGAGGCCCATCACACCACCCGAGCCACCTGTTAACGCCGACATGAAACCTGGTATGCCTGGCACCGAACAAGACAAGGAGCTTGAGCGCTCTCTTATCGGCTCACTGGTCGATAGCTATGGCTTCCGTGCGGATGGTCTCGTCAAGAAGACCATGAGCATCTCGATCAACGGAATCTCGCATCACATGGTCTCTTACTACAAGGTAGACGACGTCAAGCACAATGTTCTTGCTCGCCCGCTTCAAGATCCGCGTCTGCAGCACATTTCCATCAGACCCGAGCTCTATCTCAAGCAGAACTTCCGCGCACCCATAGAGGAGACTGAACACTACGCTATCGACGGACAGACCTATGCTCACCCATCGATGATGTACTCGGTAGGTCCCAACGGACAGCAGGTGCGACCTGGCCAATACTTCGGCGGAGGCCAGTACCCTGGAATGTACGCCCCGATGGCGACGACTGGTGCCGCACCGGCTGCTTTGTACAGCGCAATGCCCGGCACACAATGGGCACAGCCTCCTGCTGGAACGTATCCCGGTTACAGCACCGCTTCCGCTTACGGCAGCTACTACAGACCAGGTTCTCAATCTTCCACCAAACAAGAGGACACATCGACCACTTCACAAATGGGTTACAGCAGTTCTTACCCTCCCTCGTACCCAGGCGTGCAACGTGATGGCTCCCACAGCTCGACAAGCATGATGCCGCAATCGAGCTACCAGACGCCTGTCCAACCTGGCTCCTCAACTTTTGGCAACATGAGCGCTCCTACAAACCGACCGTCATATAGCGGCAGCGTCCCAAGCCCTACTACCAATGGACAGACTCATCAAATGTACAGCGGCTCACAGGGATCTCAGTCCCTCCCTTCGCAACAGTACGCCGTGCGTTCTCCAGCCCAGAGCTATGGCATGCAGGGAACACCGCAGAGCGCAGCAACTCAGCAATCTCCGCATGCCGCCATGAAGAGCCCTCATCCTGCCGCGCCATCCAGCAGCACTCCCGTACAACCCATGTCCCACGATCCTTATCGCTCCAGCTCTTATGCAGCTCCTCACTCAACTCACCCCAGCGGTGATATGAGTGGACTCGGTATCAGTGGAGGCGCCAACTACGGGCACAGCTATAGCTCTTCGGGCCAGAACTTCCGACCTGTAGGCGAAGCCCAGTCTGCTGGCGGTCACTATCCGCAGTAGGACCTCGGAGTATTACCACGATGGCTCACGAGAAAATGGACACGCCAGGAAGATTCTCATTATATCGAGAAGTCGCGCGTCAAACGCGAGAAGTCTCCAGGTTGATGAGAATCTCGCCACTGTCGGGTCGTTCGCATCTTCACAAGAGTCTCGCTGTCGATGGCCTGAATGGTTCGGCGGGTGTTTGAGGTACAGCCACTCCTTCAGCGAAGAAGAGGGCTTACGGGTATGAGTTTGTCACGAGAGAGACAACCGGCGTTTTATTCGTATTTTGGTTCTACAAGCAACATGACGAAGTTATCAAAGAAAATACGTGGGATGGGATGGGAACGGTTTAATGGGCGGAAACTTGACGAAAAGAAATAGCCTCAAGACGGGCTCTGTACGAATTACGGGACTCCGCGCACATTCCATCCACAACAACAGGGGAGTCAAAGGAAAAAAAGGAGGGCTAACAAAAGGGAGGCCTAACTGAGCGTTATGAAACTCTCGCGATGCTTTTTTTGACTTGGAGTGGTTTTTCAGGGCTGGCTTTTTGTCTTTATCACTAACGCGCTGCAACACTTTTATCTGTTTTTGAATTTCTCTTCGCGTTTATCGCTTCTGGGAGGTAGCTTTTGGCTTTTAACTCTTTTTCGATTGCCTATATAAGTTATGCTGCTCGCTTTTTTCAACATATCCTCGAGTTCATGCACATCACTTTCAATTCCTCTGTTGTGGATGCACAGCTTTATCCTAGCCTTGGCATTGCGCTGCAGTACAGGCGAAGAGCAGCTCCACCTATCACTACAAATCAATTCTTGCATACAGTGAGCGTTGGTGGTTGAGGCTATTCGTCAATCTTATTGTACATCTATATCAGCTATGTTGTTACCTCCATACAAAAGCAAGCAACGCATCAAAAGTCCACAGTCGCATCATACTACAGATCCTTGCACGAGCTGCAAGACCACGAGTCCAACTACCGGTTTAACCCGATGGAGAGGCACCTCGAGCAGCTCAAATGAATGTCCACACGTGGTCCAATCTCTAAAGCTCCCTCCCCTTACCAGGACCTATGTCCGACCACACGCCAGCCAGCCTAATGCGCTCCACGCAAGCAAGCAGGCGATCCATCAAGGTCTTCCGCACGGCAGGCCTGACCAACCGAGACGGCCCTACGCATGGTCGGCTATTGAAGACAACAGTCATCTCGTTGACCGTACGAACGTGCTTACTGCTTTGGTGTAATGATTGACATGGCTGCAGCATGGTCGGGGAGACCCTCCGGCCAGAACAGAAGGAAAGCATTACAATCGACGCATTAAATCACTCATATCACGCTTCTATCACGACGCTCGTGTTCTGTGAGTGGCTGCAAGCACGTCGAGTCCCGCGGAGGGCGGGTTCTTCAGCGAGACAGGCAGGTGTAAGCCCAACACGTCGGGTCCGGGTAACGTAGCCACAAGCGCGTGTTTGCCTGGCAGTTCGTCGAGGCGCGCACTCCGTCAACTGTGGTACTGGGACTGGAAGCTAGTCGTAGTGGTGTCAACACGCGCGCAGCACGCGGCTTTCGTGCGCTGCACCTCTGTGCGTGCATGCTCTTTTGGGCCAGGTGGTATCCAGATACCGTGTCACTACTGTATGCATGGTGACAAGTTGACCGCCACAGCACATCTCCGTCGATGCAGTACAGACATTTCCGGCTTGTCTCCTCGCTGACCTTGGCTGGTAGGCCGATGTCGCTGAGACGTTCCATCCGGTCAATGTGACGGAGTATCTTTATTACCAGCTGTGACGGGGAATAAATTGCTTGGGAAATACCTTTGGGCTCCTGCTGCAACGTTGGATGATGATCTTTGTGCAGGGTCAAGGTGTGTACCCAAGGGAGACCGAACGTGCTGCTGCTGCGCCTCCTCTAGCGCCATTCGCCAGATTGAAGCACTCCGAGGCACCTTGCCTGCTGGGTTGTGGCATTAGCAGTAGTGAGCACCGGGCGCCGGTAACGTTCGTATTGATTTCTCTATGGTATCCTCCGGATTGCAGAGGGCGATTGCGACTGGTCGAGCGGCGGGCTGATAGATTGCCTGAGAGCCACTCGGGTCCTTGCGATCCTGGGACCGTTGCTCGCTAGGTTGCATCAACATGCATGCGCTCTGCCGGGACGGGGAAGGGCAGCGGGCCTGAAGCACAGCCATGCCGGAAGTCAGTTGATCCAAGCTGTCTAGGCCCTCTTGTTATCGGTTCTTTCTATTCGGGCCTTCTCTGCTGCTCGTCTGTTAGCGATCGTGGTGGAGGCCATGATGGTGATTCGTGATTACTGAACCTCGACGCATGATGCGGAGGCGCTGATCGCTGGCTTACCTAAATTAGTGGCCGCGGGGATGGGAGATGGGATGTGGAGGGAACTGCTTTGGGGGAAATAGCCACGCGGGGAGAAACTGCGAAGGATCAGAAGCTCCGAAGGTAGCTTTTCGCCGTGGCAGATCACAGCGGGAAGGCTGTTGGGCATCGATCTGTCTATCGTTTCAGGCTGTGGTTGTTAGGGCATGCGATGGGAAGTTTCAATGTACATAGCAGCATCACGTGCACTGGGGCACTGTTCTGCATACGGCGGCTTTGCGAAGCGCGCTGGAAGAAGTGAGGTCCGCTCGGTGGCGACAACCTTTGGCGATATCCAGGCCGCCGGGAAGCTGGCAGGGCAAGCGAAAAGCAAGACGGTCGCACAACGCTAGCGGAAACTTGGAGACGACCAACATCACGCGAGGAGGATTCCTGATGATCCGGCAAGCGCTCAGCGTTGCACGAGAGATCTGCACCTCCAGCCAGCCCGGCGCCCGGCCCACGGCAAGCTCTGCCGCGACAGCTTTTGCCCTGCTCACAATACATACTTCGCCGATCACGTGACCGCCTCCTCCGACTTCAGCTTGTCGTTGTGTGCTTCCTGCTGCGTGGTCCTCGTCAGTGTGGCCGTCGCTCGCCATGCCCGCCCTCTTCTGTCGTTCGGCCGCTGCGTCATGTGACCTCCATCTGTCACGGCCATTGTCTTCCAACATCGCCCTGCTGTCTTCACGCCGCCTTGCGAGTGCTCGTCGACAACTTTTCGTGCCTAGGGGCTCGAGCAGTGATGCTCGCTTCTCCACGAGCTGCAGCTTGGCTGCCCGGCCAGCTCGCCGTGGCCTTGCCGTCAGCACCAAATCGGTAATCAACGCCTCAAGAGTATTGTCGTAAGTATGACCTCGCAATACCTGTACGCGATCGCCTCTTCTGACCTTGACCTAGCCATACCGATGATCTCTTAAGGCCCGTCCTTTCTCTGTCACATATCCGATCATACTCCGATGGTCCAGATCGGCCAACAAAGCAGCCAAGTGTAAGTTTGGTCCCGCATACAGCTGTCTCTTTGCCTTCTGTTGTCCACGTGCAGAAGCAAACCCTAACGTAGGATCACAACTCCGAATTCCGCCCTAAAAGTCATCCACTCCTGCTGGTCACATGAGGAATCTTTCATGCAGCTACCCGGACGGAGACTCTCCTCGCGTCAAGCCTAGTCATCATCATTGATGTGGCGCCTTTGCGCACCGCAGACGTTTGCCGACTGGGACCGGTGCTACATGGACTAAACCTCACTTCCACCCAACCACGTCACGTGACTTCAACATCATCTCACATCTCACATGCTTCCAGAATTGCCGACATAATTATCATCATCATCATCATTCAGCGACTGACGGTTGACAGCCATCCTCATCACCAAAACAAGAATCACCACGACCATCAAAGACACCTTTAACTGCCACTCTCGAGACTGCCCGTGAGCGTACCAAATCCGCCACATCGGCCATCCGCTCCACTCTCGCCCGCAGCACTCGTCCCGCGAACGAGAACATCTACAATATCCCCAACTTTCTTACCGCGACGCGTCTTGTCGCCGCACCAGCAACTGCCTACCTCCTCCTGCACGACCATCACACTGCCGCCTTCCTCCTTTTCGCATACGCGGGAATTACTGACCTCGTCGATGGCTACCTCGCACGCAAATGGAAGCTGCAAACCGTCGCAGGCTCCGTCATGGATCCCATGGCCGACAAAGCCCTCATGATCATCATGACCGCCACCCTTGGCGTCAAAGGCCTGATTCCGGCCTCTCTCGCCGCCCTCATCCTCGGACGTGACGCCAGTTTGGCTATCGCAGCTCTCTACTACCGCTACGCTTCACTGCCAGCACCCAAGACCTTCATGCGATACTGGGACTTCTCCCTGCCAAGCGCTGAAGTCCACCCGACGACGGTGTCAAAGTACAACACGTTCCTGCAGCTCGTGCTTCTCGGTTCTGCGCTCGCTCTGCCCGTCGTGACAGCTGACTCGCACCACTTGCCCATCCTGCACGATCTCGGCATAGGTGGCCTGGACGTCCACGACGCGAAGCGTTACTTCGAGTACATCGTAGCCGCAACAACAGTCTGGAGCGGTTTGAGCTACGCTTTCCTCAAGAACGCCGTCACGATCCTTGGCGACGATGCGGCGCTGAAAGCGAAGCAGGGAGCTCGCGGCAGGGCCATTATTGGCGTCACCTTCGGCAGCGTCCTGCTGGTGGCATCCTATTTGGCTGTTGCTGTTGACGAGAAGCGAGAGGATGAGCGCGAGATCGTCGAGAAGATGACCAAGGCTTGATTGAGAGCGTAAATAGGGTCATGTGGTCCTTCTGTGCAGGTTGGAGTATTCATGTCAATTGATCGATCAGTGCGCGTCGCGGCAGATTTGGTTGCTTTGTACGATCAAGAGAAGGGCGGGCAGGAGTACACGCTATTTCCATTGTGCAAATTTCCGCAAGGAAGCCTTTTATTGTGTAGTAATAAGTCACGACAGTTAAATGTCCGAAGTGTAGATAAAGCAAAAAAAGGAAACATTCAAAAAAGATTGCAAGCCAGAAGCAACCGTTCCATCGAAACAAAGGGCTGCCCAATTATGGTTTTGGTAGAGAACTCTTCAACCGTCCAACGAGTTGCCTGCCCTTCCCCGACCGTGGAAATTTCCACCTTCATGCCCGATGAAGAGAGAGAGCTGCAACCGAAAAACCCAAGCCTGTATAAGAACCAACGGATCCTTCGTCTCAAGGTCGTCCGAGAACTTTACTCTAATCATACATCTCCGTCAATAACAGCAAGTCTAGCCTTGGCCAGCTTGGCTTTCTTCGACATCCCAGCCGCATTCTTGCGCTGCTTCTTGGCCGGCGCGCCGTGCCCGTCTGTAGACATAGGCGTTGCAGCACCCGAAGGGTCAGCCGAAGCATCGTCGAATTGTCCTTCGCCTGTAGTGTTGATGTTAGCATATTTTCGACCTTCGCTAATAATTGGCTCGCTGGGGGAGGTTGGGTACGAACCTTCATGGTACATATCGTCCATGGACACCTCCTTCTTCTTGGCCGCGGGAGCCTTGCGCTTCTTCTTCCCACCGTCGCGAGCTTCCTGTTCTGCAATTTCTGCTTCGCGCTGCTCGATAGCAGCAGCCTGATCATCATCGGCGAGCCACATAGCAATGTCCTTCGTACGGTTGTTCTCCCGTGTACTGCGGTTGTTGAAGTCAACGCCAGCGCCGGCCTGGCCGGTGATGACGACACGTTGGACTTCTTCCTTCTGCAGAGCACGCTTGCGGATACGTTCTTCGATCGTACCACGTGTAATGAGACGGTACACTGTGACTTGCCTGGTCTGACCGAGACGATGAGCACGATCCATGGCTTGCGAGTCAATGGTCGGGTTCCAATCGCTGTCGTAGAAAATGACAGTGTCGGCAGAAGTAAGGTTGATACCGAGACCACCGGCACGAGTTGAAAGAAGGAATACGAAGATCTCGGGCGAAGACTGGAATGCGGCGACAGTGTCGCGACGATCTTCCAACTTGGTAGAACCATCGAGGCGACAGTACTTGTAGTTGCGATAGGTGAGATACTCTTCCATCAAGTCGATCATGCGTGTCATCTGGAAGTATAGCAGGACACGGTGTCCTCCTTCCTTGAGCTTACGCAGAAGTCTGTCAAGTTGGGCGAGTTTGCCAGAATCGGTCACGAAGCGACGCATACTCGGCACACGAATGTCTGTGTAGCGCTGCTTCTGTGATGACGCGGCCGGGAGCATATCTCGGACCGGGAATTTGTTCGGTGGCAGCTTGGATTGAAGTAGAGCCGACTCCACAGGCGCATCCACAGGGTAAAGCGCACGTCGCAGTCCAACGTTGAAGAACGTCGTCTCCTTCTCCTGCAAGGCTTGTTGACTGGAGCATACCAGCTCGGCAGGCGGAGCAGTCGACCTAGGCAAGTAACACGCTTCTATCATGTCATAGCCCGTATCGTTCATGACGTTCTGGGAGACATTGAACAAGCTTGCTAGGCGTCCCTCCGAAGCTACCTTCGACAGCGGTTGAAGGCTATTGCGCTTGACGATGTTGAGCATGGAGTGAGCAGGAGTAAATCCAGCATTCTCCTTCTCCTCATCGTCGTCGTACGCTACCTTGAATTTCGCAAGTCGATCGTCGTCTTCGCTTGGCAGCTCGGTAATTCGCTTGACAAGTGGTTGATTCGCAGCGTGTTCTACGTCACTCGCGGACTGGTCGATGAATCTCAAGAACGAGAACGCGCCATTCTTGCGCTCACTCTCGCTGATATTCTTGGCATTCCAGACACTCAGCTCATTTGAGAGTGCCTTCTGGAACCAGCCAGCCTTTGTATTGAGAGGACCAGGAAGATCCAAGCGGCCAGCATCCTCCATCAGCATGTTTGGCAACCACAGCTCGACGAGACTTCGTACAGAATATGACACATTGAGGTTGTAGCCCTCGCGCATGAAGCTGGCAGTGTCGGCGTACTTGCTTGTCGTAAGTGGACTCCATACGTCCGCTCGTTCGAACAAGTCGGGATGGTTACAAACCTTCCTGAACTGCATGACCAAGTTCATGAGATTAGCAGTGTCTTCATCTTGACCGTTGGCCGCCTTTTCGATGAGGTCCAGGATAGAGATACGGTCGCGAAGCTTGGTGTACATCGCACGCTGGCGATAAGTCAGGTCACAGTAGACGTCTTCCTCGATCTTGTCTCCAAGCTCCTTCTGCACGTGCTTCTTGATACGCCGGAGCATGAATGGCTTCAAGATCATGTGCAGACGGCGAAGCTGGTCTTCGTTGAGCTTGGAATTTGACTGCGCGTGGTTCTCAATGTCCTTAGAGAACCACTCGCTGAATTCATCGTGACTGTCGAAGAGTGAAGGCATAATGAAATGGAGCAAAGCCCACAGCTCCTGCATGTTGTTTTGAATTGGCGTACCAGTCAACAGGAGACGATTGCGGCAATGGAAACCAAGCAGCGCCTTCCAACGAGAAGAAGAGGAAGACTTGATGGCCTGCGCTTCGTCGAGAATCATGTACTGCCATTTGACCTTTTGGAAGTACGGCGTGTCGGCGACAACAATCTGGTAGGAGGTCACCAGAACATGGAAGGGCGAATCTCTGGTGTAAGTGACGTGCTTGCGATCCCAGAATTTACGAAGAATCTTTCGATCCTTTGCCGAACCCCAGTAGGGCAAGACCTTCAAGTTAGGTACGAACTTCGCAATCTCTTGCTGCCAGTTGTGTAAGGTACTGGCAGGAGCGATGACTAGGAATGGACCCCAAATGTTGTGCTGTTCGGCAAGGTATGCCATAACCGAGATAGATTGAACAGTCTTGCCGAGACCCATCTCGTCTGCTAGAATGCCGTTGATGCCCTGTTCGTACAAATTGACCAACCAGTTGAGACCCTTGACTTGATATTCCTTGAGTGTGCAAGACAACATCTTTGGCTGGGCCACATCCATGCTCTGAAGCGACGTCGGGTTCTGGAAATTCATTTCGCCTTCGTCATCGAACTCAGTCGGGCCATCCGCCTTCTCGCCGTCACCGGCCTGCTTGTCGAACGCCTTTGCACGGTCTTTAGCCTCTTGGATGGCGTGCTGTGCGTTGGCCATCGCAGCATTCTTCAGGTCCGTTTCGTCCTCTGCATCGAAGTCGAGATCTTCGAAGTTTGTAACTCTCTTGCCAACAGTTGCATCCGAATCAGGAAGGTCGACAGTATGCTCGGCGTTAGGATTTTCTGTAGTGGTCTGGCCACTGGTGGCAACACCGTCGCCCTCTCCTGTGCCGTGTCTTTCAATTTCATCCGTCTTCACCTTCTTGCCGATGAAGTGAGAGTACAGCTCTGTCTGAGAGATCAAGAAGTTAAGCTTTCTCTTTTGGCGGTTGGCTTCTCTTTCAGCTTCAGCCTTCTTTGCCTTGTCCAGCTCGTGCCTTTCGGCGACCTTTCTACCCTCACGCTCATCTCGCTCGTTGCGTTTCCAGAAGCCCATCATCTCTCGCATAGCTCTCTTGGCACGTGCGGCAACATCCTTTGTGCTCTTGTTAGTGCGGAGTTGCCATCGACGGGCTTCCTTGGCCGCGAGCTGGGCGGTCTTGCGGGCGTTTGAAGCCTTGGTATCCAAGCTGTTATTCTTAACTCGTACGACCTTGGGCACTGCCTTTGCAATATCACGGGTGATCTGTTCGTAGATCTGGTTGTAACCCTTCGAGTCGAATTTGGCCATGCCGGTTAGACCTGCAGTGGGCTGAATGTCGAAGGCCGCAGGAGTCATTTCACTCGCGCCTTCCGAGTCTTCTCTCTCGAATGGTGTACGCTCTCCCAAGAGCTTCAATCTCTCTTCCTCCTTTGGTGCGAGAGGAGGCAGCTCTTCACCTTGATCGAGATACATCTGAGCACGTGCAGCGTTCTCTTTCTCAGCCTGCTTCTGCTCTTTACTCTTTCTCGCTCGGCCAGCGCCTGCGCCGCCTCTTCCTCCACGACCACGACCACGTCCGCTAGTGACGAATTCAGGGGTGCCGTCCTCTCCCATACTGCGACTGCTGTGGAACGACGTCATGAGGCCGCCTTCCATAAGAACCTCCCGCTCACGCCTACCGAGCGCAGCTTGGTTGTGCGGTGACTCGTTGCGAAGCTCTTTCGTAGGTGTGATACCCTGCAGTCGCCACTCGGTGTCACGAATCTTCTTATTCGCTCGCTCGATTTCCTTCTGGATGCGAGCCTTCTCGTCTTCATCCTGGACCTCGGCAAGGTTTTGGATGGCCTCATCGCGCTTGATCTTCTCATCTGCGATAGCTTTCTCGCGGCGTCGCTTGCGTTGCTGATCTTTCTTGCGCTCCTTGTCTTCTTCAACCTCCTTGAGGCGAACCTCTTGCTCGACCTCATTTTTGTGCACTTCGATGTACGCTGCACGGTCGGCGTCAGCAGCAGTGCTGAATTGATCATGCCACTTTTGCAACAATGTAATGCGTCTGCGCTTGCGCCTTTGTGATTCTTGTACTTGAATCTCTAGCGCGCGCTTATTTGTCTTTTGCATGAATTCATCCTTGTCCTTTGCGAATAGCTCAGCGTCATGTTCGATGTCGGAAAGATCCAATGCTTCGATCTCGGCAAATGCTCTCTCTGTATCGCGGATTGTCAAATTCGGAGGGCCAGTCTGTTTAGGAACGGGAGGAGGTCGAGGTGCCTGCTGAGCATGCGGTGCTACAGGAGGTGGCATTTTGGGCTCGCGCTCGGTGTGTGATGATTTGCGCGAACGTGGTGCTACAGTGATTTCGTCTTTGATCTTTGTTGAAGCGCTCGACTTGCGGCTTGCTGGTTGAAGGGGTGATTGCTTGGGTGCAGCTGCAACTGGAGGAGTTGGCGGTCTGGCGGGAGCGGATGCGGTATCATCAGAGAGCAAGTTCATCATCGACATGGGATTCGACGAGCGCACTGGAGCAGGCGGCGGCGGTGCAGTGGCAGCTGCGGGCTCTTGGGCCGCGGCGTGTGAGTGCATGCCATTTGGACGTGCAGGATCATATACTCCCTTCGGAGACCTAGCGTCGCTGCTGGGCAATGGGTGACCGTGGGCCATCGGAGGCTGTTGGTCGTGATGGTTACCGTTGGTGTAAGGCGCTGGTTGCTGTTCGTATGGTGCGCGGCTCTGCATGTTTGTATCAGTTGCTGATTGTGCCAGGACTCGTGCATCTCGAGCAGATGTACTTACTTGCACTGGCGACCTGGGCTGATATGATGTGCTGTTCGCGTCCCTGGCGACGCTTGATCTTCCTTCACTTATCGGGTCGTAGTAACTCGAAGCTGGTCGATCGCGTGCGCCTGGCGAAACAGGACGAGGTGGTCTGCTCGCGGTGGGAGACGCGGGATGGCTGCGATAGTGATTGGGAGAGAGCGGCATGCCGTTGTGAGATCCCGAGCGGTTTCGCTGATGCTGTTCCGCAGGCGTGTAGGCGCGCGCAGGAGCTTGCATGGGAGATTGATGGTGGTTGTGCGCACCGTCCATACCAGGCGTCTGGCGTGGATTGTACATCTTATTACTATGATGCTCTATTGGATGCAGAAGTCGCGCGGGCAAGATGCCATCTGCAAGCAGGTCGACGAATCGCGGGTGTTGATACTGGGCAGAAGGTGGTGAGGATTCCCTGGGTGGAGCGCAGACGGCGCGCTGTCGATGGGCGTGGACAGCAGCAAGCACTCGGATGCGCGGTCGTCACGGGCAAAGCGCCACCCCTTGGAGCAGCAGGCGAGGCAGAGTTGTTCAGGGTATGCACGGCTTGGCACGCAGAGTCGCAGGTGGTGGAGGCGTGCTGGCGTAGCGATGCGGCGCGGGCGGCGATGGGATGGATGGATGGGGGGAGGAGTGGTGCGGTGCTGGCGCTGGTTGGGAGGCAGGGCAGGATGGATGGATGGATGGATGGGTCGTTGATGTGCCGGCTGACAGCCGCTCGCAGCACGCAGACGAGTCTGGAGATCGGATCGAGCGCTTGCTCTGGCTTGCTGGCGGCGTCGGCGGGCACGCAAGACACGAGCGAGACGCGCGCTGGTGATGGAGCTCATATATAAATTATGTGTATCTACGCGTTGGGCGTGCGATGCGCGCGACGGGCGGCGACATTGTCTGCCTGTCTATGTATATATTTGTGCGATGGATGGCATGCCATGCGATTGGCACAGTCTGTGTCTTGCGCGTGCAGGCAATTGCTTTCTGCTCGCCGGCGTGCGCGAAGCTCTCTCAAGTGCTTCGTCAGGCAGGATGTGGAGAAGGCGGACTGCCAAACTGCAAACTGCCAAACTGAACCCAGCGCCGCCCGCGGCACATCCCGCCGCTAACGCGCTTTCTGCATGTGACCTAACTTTTTTCCCGCCTTTGCGACACCCAGCATAGCAGTCGGTAGTCAATCGCATTGCGCCTGTTCATCGCACGCATATCCAGCCATGGCCGCAGTATACAAGTCGCTCAACAAGGGCGCCAGCAACAGTGTCACCAAGGATGCCGACGCAGAGAAGCCCAGGAACAGGCAGAGAGTGCTCATTCTCAGCTCCAGAGGTGTTACCATGAGGTATGCGCAAAGAGCTGCTTGAAGGAAAATCGTCAATCCCATGCTAACAGTATACCCAGGCACCGCCACCTCCTCAACGACCTCCACTCGCTCCTTCCTCACTCACGCAAAGACGCCAAGCTGGACACCAAGACCCAGCTCTCACAGCTCAACGAGCTCGCCGACCTTTACAACTGCAACAATGTCATGTTCTTCGAGGCCCGCAAAGGAAAGGATCTCTACGTCTGGCTGTCCAAGCCTCCTAATGGTCCTACCGTCAAGATGCACTGTCAGAACGTACACACCACCGAGGAGCTCAACTTCACCGGCAACTGCTTGAAGGGCTCCCGTCCCATCCTCAGCTTCGACGCCAGCTTTGACAAGCAAGCACACACCCGTGTCATCAAGGAGCTGCTCACACACACCTTCGGCGTACCACCCGGCAGCCGCAAGGTCAAGCCTTTCACCGACCACGTCATGGGCTTCACTCTCGCTGGCGACGGCAAAGTCTGGATCCGCTGCTACCAAATTTCCGAGCAAGAAGCCGCAAAGCACGTCAAGCCTGCCGGCGAGGAGGCAGCAGCCGACTCAAAAGCTCTGCCCACGGCCACTGGTGGCAAGGGCGAGCACAACATTGCCCTTGTGGAGATTGGCCCGCGTCTCGTCCTCACACCCATTGTTATCCAAGAAGGCTCTTTCGGCGGTCCCATCATCTACGAGAACAAGGAGTTCGTCAGCCCCAACCAGATCCGTTCCGACCTGCGCAGGGCCAAGGCTGGTCGCTACAACGAGCGCACAGAGAGCACCACCGAGCGCAAGGCCAGACACCGCGATCTTGGCCTGAGGACAGGCGAGGGTGTCAAGAAAGTCGACCCTCTCGACAACAGGGTTGTGTTTGCTTAGATGAGAGGAATTTGGAAGTGAAGAGAAAGTCGGAATTTTCGGTATCTGTCATTTGGGAAAAGTGGCAAAAAGGCATAGCGGCGGCGTTTGGGCGTCAAATCGACACAAAAGAATATCTGACAGAGTGGTTCTCGTATTGGCTTGGTGGCGAGAGTTCGTGCGCTGTAAGATTGTAACGGACTCGGCCCTCAAGTATGTAAAACACACATATTGTGCAATTTATACTATACCCACCAAACGACATCTCTTTTCATCAACATCGTGCACATTCACGATCCATGATTACCAAGGCCTTCTAAATCGACTGTGGAGAAAGCATCGTGCAGACCAGCCCAAGCGGCAAGCGCGACGCATGGATGCTGTGGTCTTGCATCCGGTTCGATGAGATGCAAATAGCTAACACGTACAAATAAATGTATAGCAATAGTGCCTCAAAACGTCGGCTAGCTATCATGACTTCTCAACGTTGATTCAAAAAAAAATAACAATGAAGGTACACTGGCCGACGATCCATCTACCACCAACGGATAGAGTACAAACGCCACCCCGAAGATCCGCACGAACAGACAGCCTCTGGCGACGTTGGCATGGCAAGCGCAGGTCACACAAGCAGGGTGCCTGCACAATAGGGACGAGAGCTTTCGTTGCGTTGGTTGGCAAATGGATAGTAGGGCGTGGGCTAGGTACTCGTGGGGAATGGAATCTACATCGAAGGAGGCAAATGATTAGCAAAGCCGTACAGCTGTCGAAGCCGTTCTTGTGAGGTCGAATCAGACCGAAGTGATAAGTTATTGAGTGTAGGTGTAGATATACAGTGATGGTGCTGGTGGTGTAGTGCTGGTGGCGAGGCTTCTCCAGTGGTCTATAATTTATTCTCTTGTGGTTGGCGTATCTCGAATTATTACCGCGCGTGCTGCTGATCAATTGCAATGGGGTACCTAGATAGGACAGGGAATGGTTAGGCGTGGATTTGAGGATGGTCTGGGCTGGATTTCGACGGTCAAGTTGGAGTGTCGTTTGGTAGATCTGAGTCTGTAATAAAAATAGGTAGGGATCGCGTCCGCAGAACATGAAGGCCCAAGTACAAGTCTCATCCTCTTGCTGCCTTCCTATGAGCCATCCATAATCACAAGCAACAAATCAATCTTCATCAGGTGAACTTCGTGATGATTTGGGTTCATCCCCCCGGGGGACCGGGTTGGGGAAGTGCAAGGGATCTTGATTTTCTAATAAAAGAGTCGATAATGCGCATCGCCCCATGTCCGAAATGCTCCTACGCCGGCGAAAGCAAATAAGATACGGGATACCCGATGCGACACCATTTGTGTCTGCTCTCGCGGATTTGCCAGCTTGTTTCCTTTCTTCCTTTGCCCCGTACGTTGGTCAAACCCGGACATCCATCGTCAAATCGCGAGAGTCGGCGTTACCCGCACTTATATCGAGGAGGGGTAAAGCATGATGCGGACCATGGCGCCGAGGGACTTGGGGGGAAGGTTGTGCTTGAACTGTGCGCGGACGACGCCGGAGTTGCCTGTAGTGATGAGTCCGTCAGTGATGCTGTCCTTGTACCAGACTCCATGCGACCATCGATTCCAACTTCCTTTCCGACCTTTCGATCTTCCTAATGTGTGGTGTGCGAAAACGTACCGTGAGGCCTGGTGACCTTGCCCCAGATGACACGGATCTTGGTGCCACGGATCTCCTTCTTGCCACGGTAGACGTAGGCAATGCGCTTGCCGTTGTAGAAGGTGGCAGCCTTGGTGTCGTCGACACCCTCGATCTTGATGAGCGAGGTGTTGGGCCTGATCGTGTGCTTCGCGCGCTGGAACGAGATGTGCTTGCCCCTGTTGGACAGCATGTTAGCATGCGATCCCTTCTGACTCGGTCCCTCCTATGCCTTCTTCTATCCCGAAGCGCTCCATCGTCCTGGTGCTAGGTGGTGGTTCCATGTTCCATGATTCGACATTCCTCCTCGGGATGGTATTTCGGTGCGGACGTACTTGACGTAAAGACGGTGACCCTGCTCGGACGGCATCTTGACGGCTGTTCTGGCGACTTGAAGGGGGATTGATTCGAAGGGTCGCTGGTTGTCGAAGTTCGTCGTCAATCAGGCTCTCTCTCACTCTGCTAGACCACTGCGCACTGAACGTCTGGGTGGATTTTCGTCGTGTGCTTGGCATTTCGGCAGGGCAGGTGCGGCTATTCCCGCGCTGCTCTTGCACCATCACTCCAAACTGCTGTGAATTGAATGAAGGTACCGCGTGCAATTATATAATGTAAATCATGTACGTACTATGACGGGTTGTTTTCTCAATAGCGTCGCTTTCTTGGTGCGATCTCACATGGCCAACGACTCTCCTCGGACATGCGAGCTGCGATGCAATTCTGCGCGCTTATACGCCCATCACGTGATTGTTACAGGCTTCAAGAACACCAATGACGAGCCTGCCTAGGTAGTAGTGATCAGTCGCAGCGGCTGGGCTGTAGAGACGGTGCCATGACCTGCACGATATTTAATCTTTGCGTTTTACGACGAGGATCCAACGACATGGGAAAGTTCATCAGACAATGATCGTTGTGTTGCGCAGGTGGAAGATCAAGTCAAGAATGGCTTGTAAAGCAGGCCTAGAAGGTAGCGCATTGCCCATACTATCAAGCGACTCGCTTGCGGTAGCCTACCTATGTCGTTGCAACCTAATTGTAATTCAGACACTGCTTCCTATCCAGAAGGCTATTTTTCGACACTTGCTGGCATAGACATCATGTGGTATCTGCATGTAGTCCGATCGGATCCGCAAAAAGACGTGGCTCCTCAGCGCCCTTGTATGTGTCGATATTTCAGACGACGTTTAACATACGAGTACTTTCATTTAGGGCACTAATTCCAGATGGTTTACGTTGTGAAATCGCTTTCATCTGGTGTGGTATGCATATAGACTATTCCTGTAACCTGCGCTCGATGCATGTCCGCGCATTTGTTCAGGAAGGCGTAACGAAGTAAAGTTGGGGGGCGTATTTTGCACTCATATACCCAACAACAAATGATAAGGAGAGCAGATGTTGTCATTTCCATGGTGGAGTTTCGGTCAAAATCTTCAGCACCAGCCACGTCCGATTGAGAAGTTCTGGCTTTAGCCGCAGTTTGCGGACTCAGCTGCAACGCCGCTTTTGCTCCGCTTCTCTAGGATGGCACGACTTCCTTGTTCGTACGACACCATGCTTACAATATCAGTATACCTGTGCTTGTCCGCTTGTACAACTGAAATGAGCTGTGATCAACAGATGGATCATCGTAAAACGGCGTGGCCGTGGATTGGTGAGACCCTGAACTGGACATGCAAACAGGAGGTTTGGCATTCCATTGTTATTCTTAAATGCATATCCGTTTCCGGGGTTGCCATGGCTAAGGAATGTCAAAAAGAAATGCACCTTGGCGTAGTGCTCGGACAGTCGCAAGACAACAAAGAATTCAAAGGCCGAGAAACAATTGGCAACGGCGGTATTGATGGTACAACTGCGTTACAGCAACGTCTCGCGTAAGACTTCAACGCGATACGCGATGTGATGGCCGGCGCGGAGAACGCTCTCCAACTCGGGCGGAGAAACTTGCCCATCTCACACCGGCACCTTGCATTTCATCCGGAACGTGCCAGTGGATACGTGCATATCGAGACATCAGGGTGGAAAAGACAGCCCAGGGCCTCGAGCAGAATAAAGTCGTAGCCCCGTTTGTAGCAGTAGCAGTGCAGTCATAACCGCTGCACACAACGTTCGACGACGACATGCGAGACCGGCCTCCGCCCGTATTTACCGGTGGCTTCGGTGCAAGTGGAAGCGCGAGCGAGGTGGGAGACAGCATCGGAGCCGTCGGCTTTCTGCCTCATCATTGTTTCGGCGGCTTTGTAACCACAGTACGGCCGCTTACAGATCGATGAGTGTTCGCTTGCGTGCCTTTGTCTGGGGGACATGGAAGACAGCGTATCGAGTGGTAGACTCCATGTAGTTTGCAAACAGCATCACGAGCGTCGATAACCCGGGTATCTGCGCTGTAAGTGAGCAAGGGAGTGCATTCGCTCACAGAGACGGATTTCCGCGCGCATCAATAATCGATCTGATCCAAGCGTGAAAGTGACGTTGACGTCTTTAGCCACCACTACGCCCGCCCGCGCGCCTTTCACCTGCCCCACCGCCGCGAGAGCTTCGAATCGACGGACTTTACTGAGTCGCCCTACTCAACCATTTCGAGCTGCCAGTGAAACATCCTCCTCTCGACCACTACTACACTTATCTTGCACTATCCTACATCCCATCCGCCTCCACCGCTCCGCCCACACCTCATCCCTCTCTTCACCAACCACACACACACACCGCCAACAACATGGCTGACACTCTCATTCAGCCGGACGTCGACGGCGAGTCTGCCGGGTAAGTCCATACCGCAATGTTTTTTATCTTGTAATCCACGGTTGGCCTCCAACCTGTACCAATGCAGGGTCGACACAATGGCGACCGGCTGCTCGATTGGGCAGCGTGTCTGGCGGGATTGCTCATCATTTTGTTGTCATCGTCAGCTTTGCAGACCACCGAGGAGCAGCCGCTGATAGTACTATCGCAGAACCAAGGAGCTGAAGGAGAACACCACCATCATCGTCCTCGGTGCCTCTGGTGATCTCGCAAAGAAGAAGACCTTCCCGGCCCTCTTCGGCCTGTACCGCAATGCCTACCTCCCCCAGGGCGTCAAGATCGTCGGCTACGCCCGCACAAAGATGGACCATGAGGAGTACCTCAAGCGTGTCAAGAGCTACATCAAGACCCCCACATCCGAGATTGAGCAGCAGCTCGAGGACTTCTGCAAGAACACCACCTACGTCTCCGGACAGTACGATGATGACGAGAGCTTCCAAGTGCTTGAGAAGCACCTCCAGGAACTTGAGAAGGGCCAGAGCGAGACCAACCGTGTCTTCTACATGGCTCTTCCTCCCTCTGTCTTCATCCCTGTCTCTGAGCGCCTGAAGAAGAACACCTACCCCAAGAAGGGCATTGCCCGCATCATTATTGAGAAACCCTTCGGCAAGGACCTTCCCTCCTCCCGTGAGCTTGACCGCGCCCTCCGACCTAACTGGAAGGAAGAGGAGATCTTCCGTATCGACCACTACCTCGGTAAGGAGATGGTCAAGAACATCCTCATCCTCAGATTTGGCAACGAGTTCTTCGGCGCCACCTGGAACAGGAACCACATCGACAACGTCCAGATCACCTTCAAGGAGCCTTTCGGCACCGAGGGCCGCGGCGGTTACTTCGACGAGTTCGGCATCATTCGCGATGTCATGCAGAACCACTTGCTCCAGGTCCTCACTCTCCTCGCCATGGAGCGTCCCATCTCTTTCTCCGCTGAGGACATCCGTGACGAGAAGGTCCGCGTCCTCCGTGGCATGCCTGCCATTGAGCCCAAGAACGTCATTATCGGCCAATACGAGAAGTCGCTTGACGGCTCCAAGCCTGGTTACAAGGAGGACGACACCGTCCCCAAGGAGTCCCGCTGCCCGACTTTCGCTTCCATGGTGGCCTTCATCAAGAACGAGCGTTGGGACGGTGTGCCTTTCATCCTCAAGGCCGGCAAGGCTCTTAACGAGCAGAAGACTGAGGTGCGCATCCAGTACAAGGATGTCACCAGCGGTATCTTCAAGGACATTCCCCGTAACGAGCTCGTCCTGCGTGTCCAGCCCAACGAGAGCGTTTACACCAAGATGAACTCCAAGCTTCCTGGTCTCAGCATGCAGACCGTCGTCACTGAGCTCGACCTCACCTACCGCAGGCGTTTCTCTGACCTCAAGATTCCCGAGGCTTATGAGAGCTTGATCCTCGATGCGCTCAAGGGCGACCACTCCAACTTTGTGCGTGACGACGAGCTTGATGCTTCCTGGAGAATCTTCACTCCTCTCCTCCACTACCTCGACGACAACAAGGAGATCGTGCCCATGGGCTACCCCTATGGTAAGTTTTGCACGCAAAAAGATTATCTAAGTTTGCAATCGTACTAATGTATTTCTGCAGGTTCCCGTGGACCCGCTGTCCTCGATGACTTCATTGCTTCCTACGGCTACAAGTTCTCCGATGCCGCTGGTTACCAATGGCCCGGCGCCGGCACTGAGCAGCCCAACAAGCTCTAAATTTCCACTCCTAATGAGCACACAAAACGATAGACGGAGACAGGCGGACAAGCTGTCACCAGTAAACACGACGCGACGAAAAGTGCAGGCTCGTTCGACGAAAATGAGAAGGAACCGACGCCAGTGGGTGCTGTTAAGACCCAAGGCGCAATTTTGACGAACGACGATGGGATAGCATGGCGAATTTTGGTTCTGCAGGAATCATGAGGACGTTTGATAGTTTTTTGTTCTTCTTTTCCATAGAAACGGGGGCACTTTTTGTCGGAGGCGAATGATAAACGAGCTTTCCACGACTTAATTAATCCGTGTGTACCCTTCGACTTGATCCCACCACGTGATGCGAAAGCATAAGGTACATGTAACTGGTGTTTGCAGATTCGAAACAATTTCCAGAACGGCGAGACGATCCCACTGTCAAACATCATAAACACGTGCAATCGTGTAACATGATTTTCAAGGAGGTACAGTACACGTCGCCCTGGCGCGTGTCGGACCCTCCCTCCCAGCTGCCCTTGCACGTAAGCATCGCGACATCATTGCTCCACCAACCTTCAATGTCACTACCACGCATGCACATGCACACCTCTCCACCCGATCGTCGCGAACGTACAGGAAGTCAATAGAACCACCAAAACACTCAATTTGCGATTGCGCCAATCCAAAACAAACCTTCTGCCAGCAATGCGCACCTAAACCGCCAACGAAGCTCGCGCGACATCAAGACTCTCATCCCTCGCAGCGCTCTGTTTCGAGCAACGAATAAACCATGGCAGCAACATGGACCGGCCACCCGATGATCCGGCCGACCTCAGCCTCGGAACCCATCCAGCTCTTCCTTCTCACATGCTCTCTCGTCGGCCTTCAATTCGCCTGGGGAACTGAGATGACATACTGCAGCCCGTTCCTCCTCTCGCTAGGCATGAGTAAGAGCGGATTAAGTCTTGTCTGGGTCGCGGGACCTTTGAGCGGATTGGTGATGCAGCCTCTGGTCGGCATGGTCAGCGATCGCTGGACGGGCAAGTGGGGTCGACGAAGGCCGTTCATGGTCGCGGGCACGGTGGGAGTGGTGCTCTGTCTGCTGCTGCTTGGGTGGTGTGGGGATTTGGTTGGGATGTTTGTGGAAGGAGAGGATAGGAAGAGGAGTCTTACTATTGCTGTTGCGGTGGTGGTGATATACCTGCTGGACTTCATCATCAATATCGTGCAGTCGACATGTCGTAGTCTGATTGTTGATACATTGCCGATTGAGAAGCAGCCATTGGGATCCGCTTGGGCGAGCAGGATGAGTGGACTGGGTAGCATTCTGGTGTATGGTGTTGGAGCACTGGATCTGAACAAGGTCTTGGGCGCGACATTGTTCGGAGACTCGCAGTTCAAGAAGGTCTGCGTGATCGCTGCGCTGGCTATCGGAATTGCACAGGGAGCTACCTGTTGGGCTGTCAAGGAGAGAGTCTTTGTTTCTGATGGAAAGATGGTTGGATCCAAGGGCAAGACAGCCGTTGGCATGATCAAGGATCTCTTCGCGACACTTCGCACCTTGCCACCTCGCATCTCTGCCATCTGCTGGGTACAATTCTGGAGCTGGATTGGGTGGTTCCCGTTTCTTTTCTACGGCAGCACATGGGTCGGCGAGATCTATCTGCGTTACGACGCGCCAGAAAACGCATCGGGCGACGCTCTATCAGATGTCGGACGAGTCGGCAGCCGTGCTCTGATCGTTTTCTCCTTCGTCAGCTTCGCCCTTTCGATTATCCTCCCATACCTCGCTCGGAGCCCAGCAGACGACGAGAAACCATCGTTCACGCCACGCCCACCTAGGAGTCTGGAGCCTGTGTTGAGCAAAGTCCCAGGCTGGAGCTCATGGAAACCCACCCTGCCAGTGGCATGGTTTATCGCAAACATTGCTTTCACAGCAAGCATGCTCTTCGCGCCTGTCGTCCAAAGTGTCTACTTCGCCACCATCCTCGTCGCCATCTGCGGAATCCCTTGGGCGATAGGCGGCTGGGCCTCATTCGCCCTCATCGGCACCGAGATCAACAAGCTGTCCTCACCGAATGACTATGCCCGCGTTTCGCCCAACGACGACGACGACCTCGAGCTCGCGCCCTCGTCAACCCTACACATCCGCCACGCTTCCGATCTCTCCACATCATCAGACCCTGCCACTGCCGGCAACCGCAACACCAACACCACGTCTTCGACAGGAGAGTCGGCCGGCGTCTACCTCGGCGTCCTCAACATTTTCACCACCTTGCCTCAATTCGTCGGCACGGGAATCAGTACCCTCGTCTTCAGTATTCTGGAGCCTGGCAAGAGCCCGGAGCTCGCGCAGCATGCTAGTCCTGACGAGCATCATGGGACGGACGGCGTGAGCGGCATCGGCGTTTGTTTATTCATTGGTGCGATCTGCTCTGCGTGGGCGGCTTGGAAGTGTAGGAATCTGGGTTAACAGACGGCGTCCACGAGACCTCTTTTTTCAATGGTGAGGCAAGCATAGACAGCGTTGCTTAAAGAGGCACTCTACGTGAGATCACATTCTATAGATTTGAATGGCAAGTGGCACAGGATTGCCAGATTGGTCGCAGAGCATTTACTCGAGAGTGTTTCTTTGCAATGGTCTACTACGTGCAGATGCTGTTGGCGCGTGACACCGAATGCCGCAACATGCAATAGTGATCGATTAAGCCGACTCCATGTCCCAAAATTTGACCATAACTCCCGCCGCGTTTGCTTTTGGATGTACAAGTCCGTGAAAGTAACAGAACCAAGAAAGGGTATTCAGCTTCTCACGTCCGTCTCGCCTCGTCAGTTTTCCTTCTGATTCACCATGCTCGGACTCTATGATTCTCAATATTGAGGTACTTCGCTCGTGCTCAATGCGCTGCGCTTCATAGGCGGAGGTGGCGGCGGCTTCTTGGCTCTTGAAGGTGGTGGAGGCGGAGGCGCTTTCTTTCCTGTCGCCCAATCTCCTCCGTTCGCACCCTGAGACCAGCTGGGCGATCTTGTCTGTCCTATGCCATGGCCATTTCCGTAGCCTGAATCGCTAATCTCACTGTCTGCGTCTTCGAATACGTTGGCGCCGTATCCGCTATCTTTGGACTGAGTGGCGCGGAGATTCAGACGCATGTTGGAGATCGTTGACGAGTCGGTTGGCACGCGGCTCAATGGGCGCATGTCAGGTGGTGTGCTGGTGCCGTTTCCGAGGGATGTTGGACCTTCAAAGCCGGAGTGTGAGCGACTGGGAATCGGCCGACCAGGAATGTCGAAACCGGGCAGTTCGCGGCGTGGCGAGTTCTGACCGGATGGTAGACGGGAGCTGATCTTGGCCGGAGGATCGAGAGGTGGTTCTTCCATGATACGGCTGAAGCGTTCCGTGAGAGAGCTTGCTGTGTTAGAGCGAGAGCGAGTGCCGCGTCGTGCGAGAGGGTTGCTCGGCGAGCCAGCGCCTGAGCGGTTTGGTTGATTTGGTTGCGTAACTCTGGATGGAGGTCAGTAAGGATTTGGGATCCTTTCAAAGTGTTCGAGAACTTACGCTGGCCAGTCTCTCTTGACCTGCAGAAGGACCTCACGACAGCGGTCGTAGTAGGTGAGCTCTGCCTCGAGGAATGCTGTGAGATCTGAAATGCTGTCCGCCTCGGCCTCCTTGATGTCGAACATTCTTCTGTATACATCCTCACTGCTCTCCTCGTATTTTGCCTTTTGGCTTCGTAGCTCTTCTTCTGCCCTGAAATCCTCCCTCTTGCTTTTCTGAAGCTTGACCTGTGCTGTGTCCAGAGCCAGCCGGCGGCTTTCGAGCTTCTGCTTTGACTTTTGGTATTCCTTCATCTGGGCCAGGGTGCGATCGGTTCCTTCAATCCAAGTGCTGGTGGCATTGGCGACATAGGTCTCTTGCATGCGAGCGATGCGCTCGTTGGCACGGCCAAGAGCGGTCAAGCAGAGTCCAAACTCTGAGTCCGGCTCGAAGTCGTCGCCGTGTGCGATCAAGACGTTGGCCAAGTGGCCGACGGGAAGATGCTTGTCTTTGCCCTCGCCTTGGTCTCGGCGGGAGAGGGATTTGATGTAGCTATTCGAGGACTGCTGAAGACGCTCCATGCCTGTTTGATTGTTAGCAACATATTGGGCATGTGGTCGCGTGCCGGCTTGTCTAACCTTCTTGTCGCAGTGCCATCTCGACCTCGAGCATCTTGAAGTCATCAGAGCTGTCGGTCTTGACCTCGCTGCCCATGCGCTCGCGACCCCATTGCTTGAAGCGGTCGAACTTCTTGTTGACATTCATGGTTACAGGACGATATGAGATATGGGTGGGAGGAGTGACACAAGGCCAGGGAGGGAGGATGGGTGAGAGGGAGAGGAGTGAAGGAGGGGAATCGGCCAAGGAACAGCAGCACACGCAATACGGACAGTATATTAGCGGGCACGTCACACCTCAAGCGGGCGGCGGGTGGCAGACTGTCGGGGGTGGGCGACTTTGGGCAGGTGTAGGACAAGCGAGTGCCACATCGATCGATAGGACCCCTCTCGCCCGCCCACGGCCCTCCCAATGCCATGCAGGGCGGCGCTTCTTTGCGCAGGCCGCACGATAAGGCACACGCCGGGAGCGCACGCCACACGCACCAGGCCAGCACGGCCTGTCGACGGGCGAGTGCTTGCTGCACCGCCGGCCATCTGACACGGCGGCAACAAGAGCAGCAACAATAGAGCGACACGCGGACGTCAGGCAATGGTGACATGCGCATGTCGCAGGCGTCGTCAAGGCGTCGTCAAGCGTTTCACCTTATTTCGAGATCGGCGCCTCCATCTCCACACGCCAACGGGCCCGTTCGAGACCACCACGCGGCGCCGCTTTCCTTCTAGCCAAAAGTCTGCCCGTTTTAGCACGCCCACAGCCGTGCCAAACCCACATAGCATCCTTCAGAGCCGCCGACGCTTGAACACTTTTTGATGCAACGGTGCAGTGCGGCGGTGCTTCTTCGTTCTACCAGTATGTTTCAGCGCGAACACCAGCAGCTACGTCCTTCCGTCATGGGCTACGAACGGTAGAAATCGTCGATTCCATCCTAAATACTACACCCCAACCACTTCCACTAGGCATAAATTCACGGATAATTACCTGGTCCATGAAGGTGTCTGCAGACCTAAGGGTCGACTTTGGCTTTAGCTTTGCTTCGTAGAACTCTCGATTTTTCAGTAACTCCAATTCCAGATCTCAGGTCTTCGACCTCACTACTGCGCCTCGGTCGCCGGAATCCACCGGCACTCACCAATCTTACGGCAAATAATGATATGTCGATTCTGCCTGGCTTGGATTTGGATCAGGGGATGTCCGCTCGCTTTATCACATGTACAACAGGCTACATGTGCAAAATGGAAAGCTTGCCAGAAAGAATTGCCACTAGCGAAACCCGTCTGTTTCCTGCTGCCATGTGCTCTCTAACACGCATCTGTAGGTGGACATTCGATGCTACGCGGAGACAGAGATTATCAAACAAAATTTGACCGTGGGAATACGCTCGGTCACACTAAGTGTATACGCATCTACGACCCATCATTTACCTGGTGAGTATACTGGATCGAGCTCGGTCGTCAGACCGGCGACAATCATTTTGAGGAAAGCGCAATCACTGAGTTACGAAGTTTCACGAATGAATCGCATACCGTGGGAGCAAACCTTGGGATACAGAACGAGCAAACTTATGGCTGACCCCGAGATTCTGTCCGGACATGTTTTCAGCAATACTCTAGAATCAAACTTTCAAAATGATGTTATCACTAATCAATCGCTCACGATATATCTGGACCAAGGGGACATGCCAGCGAAGCAATCGAGGCTCTGTGAGCCCAAGACTTTCGGAGATACAGTCAACTCCAGCACTCTGGTCAACAATGGCGCACCACTCTAGGTACGTAGGTAGTCATGAGAGAGCAACCTTACTGATGATTCTGGCGCTTCATGTAATGCCGTTCGTTCTACGGCTCTTCTCAATAATGTTCAAGGCGATTGAAGATCACGTGGTCACTCGCAACATTACAACATTGACCGATCGCATCCAAGGTCACTGAGCGTGACCTTATTGAATGTATGGCAAACTTCTGCGTAAAACCTACAACACCATGGTCATCCTTCTATCGCAACGCATCAACCAAGATCGCAAAACGTGTGACTTCGACAACCACAGCCGCATTCCGACAGATCGCCTTGCAAATCTACCACCATGAACCCATTCGGCATCCTCACGAACATGGAACGCGGTGATACGCCGCGCTACAACACCTTTGCCCTCACCGGTAGGAACCCGTATGGTCTACCGCCAGGCGTAGGCCCCCGCGAGCCTCACTACGATCCCTGGCCCAATAGGAGGACTGACTACCGCGGTCTTTCCATGAGCCACGGGTTCAGCAGCTCAGACATTTGCAAGATGCAGGTCCAGCTTGATGAGGTAGGCGCCAATCACCTCTTCTATCAGAACCACGATCCTTACATACGATACGACGGTTTCCGTCGCTCGATGACTCCTTACAACATGAACTCGGACGAGCTTTTCGATGGTTTTGGCGGGCAGTTTGCTGGCAGCTGTGTGGATCCATACGAAATCCATAGGTCACGTTGAACGAAGACGCGGCGACGGGGCAATGATGCATTCCGGCCCAGCTGCCTCAGCCAAAGTTGGAGATGCGCGAGGATATTGGGCTGTACGGTGGGAATGGTGATGTTGCCTAGGCGTCGAGGCATTGACTGACATGTGAAGGCTTGTTTTATTGTGTTAGCGGACCGAATCAATCATCGATCTACTTGACAGTATCCTTGCAAATCCAAGACCGATTCAGTCGCTTTCGCCAGATGCATCAAGCCCGCTTGTGATAGAATTCCGGTGCATCCTTCCGGACTAGCTGAGTATAAGAGCTGGCAGGCGTCGGAAGAAGGCGTGTGCAACTCCATTGCCTGATTGAGGATGGCGTTATGCCACGCAGCGCCCGTTTGTTCCAAGCAGTATCCTCTGCGGCATCGAATGTCGGGCCACTCGAGCCGAGCAGGCAGTCGCTTGTGAAATGCGCTCAATCCTCAGGCTGATGAACGTGCCAATCGCGACAGCCATCAAATCTACGATGATTTCGCTGGGTCACTGGACCAGCACGAAGCTCTAATCAAGGCTGGCCAGTTCGAAATCAAGCGAAACCAGAACAATAACGGCATCAATGTCTGACGTGAGCTGTCCCTATGTCTGAAGAACGAGTATAACAGGATCAAATCCCTTCATGCATGAAGAATAATCGCTGTTCCGGTTGCTTGATAACATTCAGAAAATAAGACCCAAGCAGATACACCATGAACGAACCGCTCAATGCCTGAGGCCGCCGATGGCGATGAAGCGTGTGTCTGTTGGTAAAAATTTTATCATCACTGAGAGTCTGACGTGTGTGCATCAGTATCTTAATAGGGTGTAAACCAATTTCGAGTGCAAGGCTGACGACGCAAGCATCAGAACGTATTCTGGGATGTTGGGGAAGAATTCAGTGAACCCTTAAATAGGAAAGACAAGACAGTGCTGGCATCATGAAGCTAACAAAGCGATGTAAAAGGTGTAGGTACAGTACACTCGTTGGAAAGCAATAGTTTTTACAAACAAGGCTGCCTAGCCTTGGAGGCGCACAGCGATGCTATGCAATGGCCGGACCTAATCAATACACACCGCGCAGATGAAACCTCAGTAGACCATCAGACAATGTCATCTGCAGTGTCCATGCCCTGCTCTGCAGAAGCAACGACTGGCTCAGGTTCGGGCTCAGGTTCCTCTAACGGTGCCACTGCCGCCTCGCCGACGACTGCTTCCTCGACAGCTGCCTTGCGCCTCCAGACACGTGCCCAGCGTTCACCCCAGAGCATGATGAGGTCGCGCTCGTTGTTGTTGTCATCGTACCGCTCCACCATTTCATCCTGACTGCCACTCGCCACAGCTGCGACAGCATCCTCGATGGCAAGATACATGTCACGCGCGCTCTGGCGCTCGCGGGGGAGCACTTCGTCGATCTGCTGACGCTGATCGAAGGACACCTTGGTGTCGTTGCGGGTCTGCACAATCTGGCGCAGTCGCTCCGTCACTTTGAACATGGTCGTGGAGATCAGCTCGTAGCATTGAGTTGAAGCCAACGCACGGCCACGGTCAAGACGGTCCTGGAGTGCCCATTGAATGACGGACATGGGTGTGATGATGGTGTAGTTCAGGAGTTTGTCAACAATGTTGACAGCATTGCCAGGGTGATCAACCCAGAAGTTGACGACGGAACCAATGATTTGGCGGCGTGCAAGCTCTGACTGACTACCAACAGCCAAGAGGCGTTCTTTGCAGCGATCGATGGTAGAAAGAACGTGAGATAGGGACTTTGATCCCACACTCAGGATGGCGGTCATGTAGATATCAGTGCTGGGCACAAGAGGGTCCTCAAAGCCATGGGTGGCAGCCTGGTCTTGAACTTGATCCAACACCTTCTGAATATCATCTTCAGGTGCCTTCTTTTTGAGGAGTGCAAGGACTTCACGGCCCTCGACCGCGAAGGGGGTCTGGTCTTTGGCGTATTTGAAGTCGGGCATGTCCTTCTCCTTGCTTGCAGGAATTAGGGGGTGGAAAGGAGCGGGTAGGGTCTCGCGGATACGTTTCGCGAATGACAACCTGATCTCCTTGTCAAGCACGCCGTTGATGAAGGCCTTCTTTGGGTGAATTTCGGGGAGGTCAATCTCAGGAATCCTGTACATATATTAGCACAAAAGTTGCAATGTCACTTGACAGGAAGTACATACCACTCGCCCCACTTCCAACGGAACTCGAAGTTGCTGAGGTGATGCGCGAACCAATCCATGAAGCGGTACGAGAGCTCCATATCCATTGACTCGAGGCTGCGGAATAGGAATCTGATGGCGCGACCAAGACTGGGCGCCACAGCAGCTGGTGAGATTTTGCAGAGCTCTGTAATGAGGGAATGATAGTAGACAAGTCTGTGCTCCGAGGCTGGAAGGCGGAAGATCTGCGAGAAGATCGCATCGACGGAGATATCCTCAGGCTTCCAAGTCGAAACGTCGGACGAGAAGTCGCGTAGCTTGTCAAAAGCAGTTTCACGACGAGCGAAGACCCCAGGGGCCCAGAAGTTGTCCATCTGGGTCAGGATTTTGGCCGCTGCATTGCGGTTGAAGTCAAGGATGTTGATAGTGTCTGTAAGTCCATCACGAACAAGTGATGCCGCAACGGTCGAAGTAGGTGGCACAGACTCAATCTCCTGGTCGGCATAGAGTGAGAAGAAGATCTCGGGGAACAGAGGCTTCACACCTGCGCTGACTGGCGAAGGCACGTTGACGACTGGGAACGTGTGCTGTGTTGGTCCAGAAATTCCGTTGCCGTTCGCCTCACCATCTGCTGCGTCGCTCGACTTCGATTGGAGTTCGTAGACACGTGGAATACATGACAGTTTCCATCCACTGGCAGCCTCCGCTTGTAATTGACGTTGTAGCAGACCGATCAGGCTCCCGAATGCCATTGGCTTTTCTTCACCTTCCCGCGATGGATATGGGTCCACAAGAGCTTCCAGGGCGTGAGAGGCAGACGCAACGATGTCGGTCTTTTCAAGAATTTCGGAGGCCTTCTGCTGAAGAGTCGCATCGTCGCTGGATGCGAGCAGATATGGAATCGTTAGCAGGATGATCTTAACAAGCTCAATGCCCACAACCTGCAGAAGTTTGTCAGTACACGGCCCTTTTGACAGATGTCTCCAACTATGCTTACATCTTCTTGCGAAGCTGTCTGCAAGTCAACAGCTCGGTTGAAGAGCTCATCGAGGATGGGTATGATGCCATCCTCCTTGAAGAGTGGTGCCAGGCATGCGAGAAACCTCAAAAGCAGCTTGAATGCTCTCCAGTCACCAGCGTCCAAGGCATCTTGACACATCGGGCCTGCGCGACCGAGGATCTCCTGTGCAACATCGCTCTTTTCGCTGTTGGCGTACAGCACGGCTCCTGCCACAAACGGGATCTTAAGTGGCTGTTCAACGACCCTGAAAATCATGAGCATTCATCTCTCCAACGTACGGTCGTCTTGTCCACTCACAATTTCAAAGATACCGTCCCAAATGTATCTCTGACATATTCATCATCCCAATGCTCGGCAGCAAGTTTTGCGACATGCTGAGCCTGTTCCTTGGTGTCTCGCGGCGGGCGGCCATTCTGGTCCTCAGCAATGTCGAGCAAATTGCGCTTAATTCTGGTGCCAGGCGGAGCCTCGGGGCGATGGCGAGGGTTACGGTAGTCGCGTTCGTTGTCCTCATCCTCTGCGCATGTCTTTTAGCGAATGATCGGGATGTCAAGAAGACCAGCAATGAGGTCGGCCGGGAAACGAAACGTACCTCTGTATCTCTTCCTCTTTCCCCCACCACCTCTACCGTAGTCCCTTCTGTCACCCCTGTTGTCGCGACGGTCGTAGTCCGCCATCGTGGTTGATAGTTGAATGTTGGTGCTGCAATGGTGCAGTGGTCGCGTTAAGCTCGCTCCTCGAAACGCGCAACAGCTTCAAGTTACGTCGGTTCGGCTGATGCTCGGGATACCTGCCTCAAGAAGTTCAGTAAGGTCAAATATAGCAACGAGTTGACCTCACTTGTCGATCTTAGTTGTAGAGGTCACAACATCCATATGGATCTTGAGGATACGCGCAACACACAGCGTCAGGTGACACTAACAATGGATCTTAGTGTGCTCGGCTCACTTCTCAGGACTTAATCTAGTTGACATAGAACGACAATGTGAATCCACAATCACGAGACATCACTGAATAAAGTCTGTTGCAATCAAAAGTTATTGATAAAACAAGCCCGAGCATCAAGAATATTGAAAGGCGATCAACCATATAGCGTGAGACCTCGTTGCCAGTTGGCTTGAAAGCTGTTACGTTTGTCGCTAGTGGTCGTCATACACTACAGACAAGCATAATCGTAGAGTGGTCGAACGCATTCATTGTATTGGTAGCTTAGCAAACGCCTCCGTAGTGACACATGCAAAAATCTACTGCCGGATTGGCTATATCAGCGGATTATCCAGCTGCATGGCATCTAGCGTCGCGTGTTTGACAGAACGGACGGATTTAGGATTTGAAGAGGACTGGGGCGTGCAGGACGGAATAGAGGAGAGAAATGTCGTCTTGCTTGCACGTCTTGCTGACTACCGCAGAGTCGACGGCTCGAGAAAACACACACAGTGATAGAATCAAAGAGCACCAAGCCATCTCTGTCTCGCTCTTTTTCGCAAATCGCAGCATCAAAACAGATGTATTCTTTCCCATTCCTGTTGACTGAAGCTCTTCCGCTTTCCATTTGCCCCTTTTCCCAATTGTCGCTTCTTCTCCACCCGCTGTGCCCTTTTTCTTGCGCCGAAGACGCCTGGGCATACTGGCTTAGCAACGCCGTGGTTATCGATCCAAAGACAAAATGCATCGCTGCGTGGTCTCATGATGGGTGGCTCAATGCTTTTTGCTCACGGCCCGAAGGCTTCTCGTGTTTTCGCTCACAGCTGATTGCCTACTTTTCATCCATGAGATGCTGTCTCAATCAAGGCGGGCGGCCATCTGTTCCCGCGTCAAGGGTACCAGGTTGTCGATGTCAAGTCCCTTTGCGGCGAGAATGGGCTTCATGTATGCGGGAACTATTTGGTGGTTGAGCTGAGGTGCAATCGAGAGTTCTGTGACATGTTGTTAGCAACAAAATTTGTGCATCAAAGTGGCTACGACTTACCATGGTGAGTGAATTCGAAAAGGTTTGGCATATCCTTGGGTGCGCCGTTGGCGTGGCGAGAGTCCGGCAGCTTGATGTTGGGATCCCTGAGCTCATCGAAGAAGGGGTGCACCATGGCTTCGATGGCTGACAGACGCTGAGTGGGCGTGTACTCGAGCAATTTTGAGATAAGATCAATCGCATTCGGATCCGCCTTGCGGAAGACCTGTGATCGAGTCAGTTGTTTGATCTTGCAGGTTTAGAATTCCTGAACTAGTGCTTACCTTGTTGAATGGATGAGGCTTGATCTGCGGGAACTTGTGCTCCATGTAGTTCGGGTTCATCGTGCGGATCTGGTCGCGTGTCGGTGTACCGAGAACCTTGATGATCTCCACAAGCTGATCAATACCAGACTCGCCAGGGAAAAGTGGCTGTCCAAGCATCAACTCGGCCATAACGCAACCAGTAGACCAGACATCTGTTACTTGTTAGCTGATTGCTTCCTCTTCTCCCATAGTCATGCAACGTACCAATCTTTGTGGTGTAGTTTGTCGCGCCGAAAATAAGCTCCGGCGCACGGTAGTAACGTGAGCAGATGTAAGAAACATTCGGCTCGTTCTCCACCAAGATCTTCGCGCTACCGAAATCGCACAACTTCAGGATGCCAGAGTTCGGGTCCAGAAGCAAGTTTTGCGGCTTGATATCTCTGTGGCAGATGCCTTGGCTGTGGATGTAGGCGAGAGAGCGGAAAAGCTGGTATATGTAAAGCTTAACCTCGAGGATGGGCATTGTCGTCTTGAGTTTGTTGAAGTGGCGGCTGGCGCGGTAGACGGTCTCCGGGACAAATTCGAGGACCAAATTCAGGTACACCTCATCCTTCTGCGCTGCCATCAGAGCTGTTTGCACACCCATGAGTGTATCTGTATCGCGTACCCGGTCTCCGTTGGAGTAGTAGAAAGCCTTGAGCTCGACGATGTTGGGATGGCGGACAATGCGCATGATTTGAAGCTCTCTGTTCTGGGAGGAGTTAGGATATGTGGTGGACAGCAGTGTATGAGCCATTGATGCGTACCTTGAAGCGCTTGTCCTGCAGCACGCGCTTGATAGCAGCATCTTCTCCAGAAGGTGACAGCTTGGTCTGGAAGACAACACCGAAAGAGCCGTTGCCGACAATCTTGCACTGGGTGTATTGCATCTCCTTGGTCTCTCCGGTCAGACCGTCCTGGACCTTCTCCCGGATGACTTCTGCTCTGAGGGTCAGCACTTGACGCGGCGTAGCGGGCAAAGCAGAAATGTCGATGACACATACCTCCCATTCTAAGGCTCGAGAAGGCCGAGGGCCGGTTCTGCGACATGGCGAGTGTGTGAATGTGCGTCGTGCAGCTGGAGGATGATGGTGGTTACGGTGTGGGGGCGCAGTGTCGACGGGCGAAAGTCGGGCTGGCGTCCTGCGGCGTGGGCGTGTTTACGGGCGACGTGCGGCGAAGTGAGGTGTGCGTGCGATCGATGACGGCGCGAGCAAGGGCGCGAGTCGAGTGTCGTGCAGCGGGGCGGGCGGTCGAGGGAGGGTGGTGTGTTGGGGACTGGAGGATGGCAGCGGTGGTGGGTGACGCTGAGCTGGTCGGGCGCCGAACGGCTGGGATGTTGTTTGGCGGGAAGGCGCGCCTGGCTGCGGCGATGACTTGCCTGCTTGCACGTGGACGTGGGCTCAGACAGGGCAGGGAAGGGTTGTGTGGATTGGCAGGCGTGCGAGTGCAGTGGTGAATGGCGGCGGAGCAGTGGGTGGACGGGCACGAGAGATCAACAGCGGTGCTGCTGAGGTAGATGCACGGCGCGGATGCAGCGCAGAGGCCAACCCCTCATCACTGGCGGCGGTCACCCAGCAAGCCAGACAGCGAGCGGCGGGAGTGGGAGTGGAGTGGGTTCGCGGATGGCAGGGTCGCGCAGGTCACGGGAACAGCTGCAGTAGCCTCACGTGCGCGCCAGCACGGCGCCGCCTGCGCTGTGAGCCTCTAGGGGGTCTGGATATATACACATATGCACCGTCTGCGCTGCTTGCTGTGCACGCCGTGCTATAGCAGCAGTCGCTGCCATGCCCGCCCATGCGCCGTTCGCTGTCGTCCAGCGCACGGCACCGATCGCTGCTCGACGCTACCCAGATCTCCTCCTCTCAAACCTCCAAACCGTGTGAGCGAGTGGGGCCGCTAGACGGCCCTCGCCAGAGAGGTCACATGCGCGCGCTCGCGAGAGAGGTTGTGGCCTTGGCGGTTCCTGACATGTTGAGTCTCGAGTCGCTGAAACACACGACAGCCTTCCGGCAGCCTCTCGCTAGGCCGGCATCGCGAAACGCTCGTGGCAGGCCTCCAGACGTGCCCATACCGCACATCAATGCCTCCCTGCCAGGCCCGTCTTCACGCGCGGGCGTGTGTCCGGCGATTCTGGCACGCAGCTATTTGCTACGTCAGTGGGCGGAAATGCCGTCACTCGCAGGGCCCAAATCACGCGCCCTGTTAGCGTCTTTTCACGGCTCGACGAGGGAGCTTTCTGTAGAGTAATTTCGGCAGCTTGTGGGCACCACTACGCCAGCTGCACCAAAGAAGTGTTGCAGCTGACCCAGCGCCTGCCATTGGCTGCTCGCGTGCCTTTTGGCCTGAGCAGCACCGAACACCTGTTCATCCCGTCGTCCTGGTTGGTATACAGAGACACCTGCGTGCTGCCATATGCCTTGCAGCCGACTCCTCGCGAGATTGCAGCTTGCAGACCGCACGCCGCCGTGCTGTCGTCTGCTGTCGTTGAGGGCAGCGAAATCCAGGCGGCGGCGATCGCAAGCCGCAAGCTCGAGCTCTGCCCATCAGCAGACGCCAAAGCCGTGCCTCCGTCCGCATGAACCACTTGCACGAGTGTAGAGCCCAAGCGCACACGACGCAAGAAGCTCAAATGGTCAACAGCTGCAGGTACCTCATCTGCATGATGACCGGATCTTGCGTGGACAAATACTGCCAGCGCCAATAGTAATTGTGAGCATGACGGTACCTGGGTACCTGCTTGCGGCAATAATCATCTCAATCTGCTCTGCTGGTCCTGATGGGGTTCGTTTCAGGCGAGCCGGGCAGATGTGAAGGTTTGAACCTTATGTAGACTGTCATGCGCAATGGCAGAAAGCCAGGTCGAGCCACATGGCCCCGTATAGACCTCATCCCAACGCGTTACGCCATCCGCATCCCGTAGATCTAGAGCCAACATGTATATGGTAGGGGCCACGGTGTTGGGCTCGAATGCTGAAAGATCCTGCGGCCGCGCGGTTACAAATCCTGCGGCGTGCTTCTACCAACGGACCATATGCGCGTCAACGAAGCGGTGCGCCCATATGGCATGTGAGGTGTTTCGCAGCGCATGCGTCGCCAGGTGTCACCAATTGTCGTGACCAAACGCCGCGCCTGTTGTCTCACTCCAGCCTTAGGATTCATCAACTGCAGTGGCGGTGAATGTGAATCCTGCGACGTCCTTACGGTCCGCAATTCATCAGCCCTTTCAGGCATTATCGCTGCTGCAGTTGAGCTGCAAAGTTTCAGGTTGGTAGCAGGCCACAGAGAGCCGGCCATCCGCCGTGCGACAGTAGTGGATGTGGTATGGACGCACCGTGTGCCACCATGAAGCCTGATGCCGTGGATTGATGGACTACACGTGTATTTCAACTAGGGTACCACCAGCAGACGCGCACGCATGGCTTGCGAAGCCCACTGCATCAAGCTGCAAAGCGCAAAAACCAGGAACATGGGCATGTCTCTGTTGAGAGAAGGTTGGGCTCAATGGATGAGATCAGGCTATAGCGTGGCCAATAGAGCTGTAGAGCATACAACCCATTGCGAATTCACCGGTCTGAACGACATGCTTGTCGAAGCGCCTGGATATCAGTACAGGCTGTGATATACATGTATTTGTTGGCCTCAGTGTTGAGGCCCGACACAAATTCATAGGTAAGGTACCTTGCTTCTGCATTACTCAACCCTGTCACGTGTATTTCCTTGTGTTGATATGCCGATATAAACTTGAGGTATAACTGCACCCTCCCACAGGCTTAGGCCTTCGATTCTATCAAAGCTGCGAGAGGACGTAGACGAGAGTCTGTATACTCATTCGCCTTGTTCACAGAGTGTGAAGTTCAACATCTCTGTTTTCACGAATACGAGCCTACCTAAGCCCTGGTAAGCTGTACACATTATCACCACCCTCACGATGGCATCCATGTGAAAATGAAAAGAGCTTGGTATCACGTGTCCATTAATATTTCCTTTCGCAACACTCAGTTTTGTATCGGCGCAAAGATGCAACAAAGAAATGCTCAGCGCACGGGTCAATCAGGGTCACCGCTTCTTGAACAATCCCGCTTCTCCAGTGACACCTCGACGACTTCAGCCCTGGGTAGATTGCTCGCCTCGGGTGCTGCATTTGCCACGTTGCCATTGCGAGACCACGAGTAGCGCTGCAATATCACCTTCACGAGGACGACCCGTGCTGGCAGCTTGAATCTGGTGCGGCATTCGTGCGGAAAGGCTACACGCAACAAGGATGCGACAGCGACATGCCTGAACTTCTGCGCTTTTCGGCCCTTCTGCTTCTCATTCTAGACTCTGTATATTCGACAAGCACGCAAAATACTCAAAACGATGCCCAAGCATCAGCAAGTGTGCCTGTGGGCTCACAATCTTCCACCTTGAGCGACCTGCTCATCGGCCGGAGCACAACGCCGAATGCGACTTGCCCCAGCCGGACGGCTAACTACATAACCCATACTTTGCCACAACAGTGCCTACGAACGGACCGTGCTTCTCCTAATGCTTCGGATTCGCTCAACACGACCTCTGCAATCAATATTGCAACATCTACACCGTCTCCGGTGATCTCCAATACTAGCAGCGCTACAGAAGATCAAGTGACAGCCATAAACCCGAGTAATATTGCTGGCAATACGAGCTCGGGTTCCGAGACGGTGTCCGTGGGACCCAGTCATGTAGCCACTGCGAGTGGTGAGACACCTACCACCACTATCCACGAACCAGACTCGGAAACCGACTCACCCTTAGACAATGCGAATTTCCTGTCATTTGAAGAATGGAAGAGACAAAATTTGGTCAAAGCTGGACAGTCGCCCGAAAACATTGGAGCACGCAGCCAAGCTCTAGACGGAGAAAGGAAGCGACCTGGGATCAACAATGCTCTTGATACCCTCGGCGAAGAAAGCGAGATTGAGCTGGACTTCTCAGGGTTCGGCGCGTCTCATGATCATTCGGACCAAGAGCGATCTTCTGACAGTGCACCTAACTCAGTGGAGACTCAGTCGTCTTTGGCTCCCCAAACAGCGCGCTCTAAGGATGCGGGTAAAACGTGCAAGGAGCGCACTAACTACGCTTCCTTTGATTGCGCGGCAACGATTCTCAAGAACAACCCCGAAAGCAAATCCGGCTCATCTGTCTTGGTAGAGAACAAAGACAGCTACATGCTCAACAAATGTTCTGCTAAGAACAAGTTCATCATTGTGGAACTTTGCAACGACATCTTGATAGATACCATCGTCATGGCAAACTACGAATTCTTCAGCTCCATTTTTAGACACTTCCGCATCTCAGTGTCTGATCGGTATCCTGTCAAGACAGAGAAATGGAAGGACCTTGGAACCTTCGAGGCTAGGAACACTCGGGAGGTGCAAGCGTTCCTTGTGGAGAACCCACTCATCTGGGCGAGGTATCTGAGGATCGAGTTTCTGACTCATTATGGCAACGAGTACTACTGTCCAGTCAGTCTGTTACGTGTACACGGCACCACTATGATGGACGAGTTCAGGCATCAAGAAGCGTTGGCTCGAGGGGAACTACATGACGATGAGATTGTGGTTGAACCTGATGTTCCGCCGCAAACCACAGTCCCACCAGAGACGCAAATCGTGTCATCCTTGAACGTGCAAAATACTGGAGAATCCGATGCAAATGTGAATAATTCCTCTAAAGACTTCACGCCCGACCCAAGCACCAGCACTGTGTCCAAGGAGGGCCACGAGCCCTCTGCTGGACACATAGAAGAGATTGACGGCCAGTGTTCTGTCAAAGGCTACTCACTCCGACCATTTAGCTTGCTAACTCTCGAGTACCCGTCATGCAGGATCGATGAACAATCTCACAGTACTGGCAAAGCAACATCGTCACCAGACATCGTCAATGTTTTGACATCACTCAAAAGCCCAACAACATCAGCTCCAGATGCATCGGCAACAGCCATCGAGTCGAATGTTTCAGGATCAAGTTCGACAACCACCAAGGACCAGAAAGCCCAGATGCCTCAGCCCGATGCTCAAAATAATACTAGCAATACGACACCCGGATCTACCAGCGAAGTGAAATCCGCCAGTACTGCGAAAGCTAGTGCTTCAACTTCAAGTGCCCATGGATCTGACACGGCGTCATCTGGAAGCCATGCCCAGGAAGAGGCGGCGGCTACAGCGCTACCAAAAAGTAGTAGTACGCCAACCAATGGTTCCACGCGCGCTGGACCAAGCAGTACAACAGCACACCCTGCCCAACCATCAACACAGGAATCGTTCTTCAAGTCGGTGCACAAGCGTCTACAACAGCTCGAGAGTAACAGCACCCTCAGCTTGCAATATATTGAGGAGCAGTCGCGTATTCTCCGTGATGCTTTCAGCAAAGTCGAGAAGCGTCAGCTCGCTTCGACCACCAACTTCCTCTCTCATCTCAACAGCACTGTAATGGGCGAGCTGCAAGGCTTCCGCCAGGCCTACGACCAATTGTGGCAGAGCACAGTCATTGAGCTCGAGGGCCAGCGCGAACAATATCAGCGCGAGATGGTTGCCCTCAGTACACGCCTGACGCTGGTGGCGGATGAACTGGTCTGGCAAAAACGCATGGGAATCGTGCAGTCCACGTTACTACTCCTCTGCCTCGCGCTTGTTTTATTCAATCGTACCGGCAACAGCGCTTTGGTGGAGATGCCGCTTCTGCAACATATGATGAACAAGTCACAAGCGGCTTTGCGCTCCGGCTGGGAGAGTCCGGTTGGGAGTCGGTCGCCAGAAGATCGCAGCCCAGAGAACCGCAGCCCTGTGTCACTTTTTAGGAAGAAGTTGTGGCGTCACGCGACTGAACCTGGAAGTGGCCATGCTACCGATGCAACAGACAGCCGTCCGCAGAGTAGAGATGCCATGCACGGAGGGCCTGAAGTCACTTTGAGAGCGCCGACACCTCCTAATGGTCTCGACTCTGACAGCGAGGATGAAGGCGAGTGGAAAGAAGTGCCTGAGATACAAAGTGGGCCTGCGACTCCGAGAGGCACTCGTGAGGCACTGGGCTCGCCGACTTGGCCCGACGGAGGGATCAGACCAAGCAGCTCCTTGAATTAGACACCATGGCGTCTGTTCTGGCAATTCTGATTGTGCTCAGGATCTTGCGATTATCGGATTCTATCTTTTATTCTCTTTTTTGGGCATTTTTGCGGGGCGTGGTATGGAAGCTGGCTGCATGTATGATTATGCCTGTTTCGTTACTTATCACTTAGGCAACAACGATTAATCTGACCAATAAATACGAACGAGATGCAGTGTCTGAGCGAGATGGACGTCTAATGATCGTGAATTGCTCTCGTTGATTGTGGAAGCTACCTTTCATGGTCTAATTCATGGCCCCTATTATGCATCCAATCCCCTCCTAACGCCAGTCATAATGTTGGCAAATCTGTCAGTCATGTGACGCAGCACAAAGGCACGACTGGAAGTACATGCAACTTTGTCGCGCTTGACCTGTCCCGCCAATTTAATCGTTGCTGGAGCAGCCTCTGCATCCACAGCTGACGCACTCAATCTCCTGGTCTTGCTTCAACTGCTCCCTAGGCACACGGCAAATGCACGTGCTGTTGAAGTTTGTCTCCTTGGTCTGAATGCAGCGCAGGCAGCAAAGCTGTTGATCACATATCCGTCAGCACTCCTCTGACACAATCTGGGTGGAATTACACTGACCTTTTCATAGCCTTGCTTCTTCCACTTGGCGATCAACATCGCGTCGGCGTAGTTGTTCTTAAGCAGCCAGTCGTACAGCTTTTTGCTGATGGCTTCCTTCTCGTAGTACAGATCGTAGATGTAGCGTGAGCCTGTGAGAAGAAAGATATGTTAGTGGCATGAGCGCAGACGCCCGCGATAGAAGACACCAGCGCGAGTTGGAGCATCTTGAGGTCAAGACGGAACGATAGTCTCACCTTAGCGGCCTCATGCTCCTTTATGCAGAGGGTTTGGTGGTGTGAACTCAAGCGCGAAGCAGTTCCATCTTGCGAGCGTGGGCAAAGATCATGTTGCAACTTCTCGGTGACCCCGAGAGTGCTAAAAGTGTTCTCATCCAAGGGCATACATACGCTGATGGGTGATCTGGAAGACCGGCCACAGCATCTCGTGCTTTTTCTTGCCCTCGTGCGAGGCGTTCTCGGCATCCTTCATCTTGTTTGCGAACTCGAGCAGGGTATCTTCGATGTCGTCAAAGCCGTCTGGCGGCGGCTTGCGGTTGCGTGCTGTGCGGAGAGGAGGCATATTTGCAACGTAGTGCTCCTTTAGAGTGTGTCGGTCGTGAGAAGGAGCGCGACAGAAGCGCAGTGTAGGCCTTGTCGCAAACAATAATTGCGCGCTGCTTCACGAGCATGTGACGATGGCGGCAGGGCGGCCACCGGCTGCACTTTCCCCGACCCTCGAATGCTGACCGCGGCGGCTCTACCCGCACTAACGTCGAGCGTCGAGCAACACCGCGCAAGTGCTTAGAGCACGAGATACCGGAGGCATTGGAGGGCAGGACAAACACAGCAAACATGATCAACCCCACATACCTTGCGCAGCGAACGCGCCCATGTATGTGCTCTCTCTCAAATTGCAAGTGAAGCCGAGGAACTGACTCAATTGCTAGCTGTCAACTGGGAGGATGCATCACAGCGTGTGATCAAGTCATACCGGGACTGGCTGCGCGCGGTACGAACACCCTTACTCTTGCAGAGACTGGAGGAAAAGAGCTCGGGAATTCAATTGGGAAGATCGTGGTATACAGGATTGGTGGACTGACCTATGGTGCATGAATCCAGGCTCCCGAGATCCAGACCATGTACACCCTCAACATGCCCGTCTCTACTATCCGCACCAAGATGAGGCAGGAATTCGAGCGCCACCGCTACGTCACAAAGATCAAGACCGTCGACGTCCTGATCTACAAAAGCCATGCCGAATTCCAGGTACGTACTGCCCACTCTGCTGAAGCACTTGCGACTCGCGCAAAGGATGATCTGACACAACACGCTTTTCACAGGAGACTCTCAACTTCTGGAAGCAGCTCACACACGTGCTCAAGTACTTCCGCGCCGAGGAGGACCCCAAGGCGACACTTCCCAAGACTTTCATTGCTGGTTTCCTTCAGGTATGTGGATACAATACTCTAACTGAGAACTGGTGCCACCAGTCTCTTGCTCCGTACGCCATGCTAACAATCCTCCCTTCCTGCAGGGCCGTAACTAAGAGGCGACATTATGTACATAGCAAACTCTGTAGCGGCGTAACAATGGGAATTTCCTGAACTTTTCAAACAAAAAACAAAACCGTAAACCCCGTGCTCAGTTAGATGGCAGACCGCTGGGGTGTGAAGCATTGAACTCGTCTCGTGATGCGGAGAACTTGTCCATGACAACGTCGCAAAGATCAGTAAGATCCTCGAGGCCCTTGCGAAGGACTTCGGATGCGCTCACACCGTCTGTGAAATGTTAGCCGGCTTTGATCGGTCCCTTTCTTCGACGCGGCGCAACTCACCCCATGTTTGGATACGCAAGTGCAAAACAGCCTCTGAAGGGTGAGGAATAGAATAACCACAGAACTCGACATCGGGGCTATATCGACGTGTTAGCGCGATTTCTATGCGAGAGTCCCAATCCAGCAAACGAGCTCACTTCTTCATGATCATGTATCGCAGAGCATTTCCGAGCGTGTGGTCTTCCTTCTCAAATGCGAATGAAGCAGCAGTATCCGAAGAGCCAGGAAGCTATTTCCGCGTTAGAATCCATATTTGCCATCAAAGTCTTGTGAACAGGCGGCGTACGAGTCTGAGTCTCTGCTTCTCGGCCTTGACGGGCGCATCAATCTCGGCATCAGCCATCGCGTGGTCTCCGTTCTGCGACATGTTTGATTTGTTTTTGAATGTGTTGAGAAGATTTCCTTGAATTCCTTGTGGGCCTCTGCTACGGATAGATCGAAGTTTTGATATTGAAAGTCCCAGGCAAAGATTTAGAGTTTGATGGTCGCGAAAGCCGCAAGGGTCCCGCGTCTTTGCTTACCCAAAAAGTTGCCGACGTCAGAACAGCGCCGGAGTCGGTATCTTCTGCCAATGCGACTGGAGTCATTCACACCTCAACACACATCATTGTAACACGGATCGATCACACCTTATACAAGCTACAACACACAACACAATACCGTCCACCATGTCCTCCGAAAAGCGCATCCGCTCCGCCGTCCTCAACCGCGACACCAACGAAACCAAGATCCAGCTCGCTCTCAACCTCGACGGCGGCGCTCTGCCCGAGCTCGACAGCGCCAATGGCTCTGCTCTCGAGCACGCTGCACAGGAGTCCAAGTCGCAGACGATTAGCGTAGACACCGGTATTGGCTTCCTGGACCACATGCTACATGCCCTTGCAAAGCACGCCGGCTGGAGCATGCGCCTGCGCACTCGCGGCGATCTGCACATCGACGACCACCACACCGCTGAAGACACCTTCATTACTCTTGGCCAGGTACGCTGTCCTCGCCTGGCCCATTACATGCGTCCAAGGCAACTTGCTAATTAGTTCTCCCAACCAGGCCTTCAAGTCCGCCCTCCACACCACAACCGGCCTCGCCCGCTTCGGCTCTGCCTTCTGTCCTCTCGACGAAGCGCTCTCACGCGCCGTCGTCGACCTTTCGAACCGCCCATACTGCGTCAGCGAGCTCGGTCTCAAACGTGAGAAGATCGGCGACCTCAGCTGCGAGATGATTCCCCACTGCCTGTACAGCTTTGCGCAAGGCGCCGGAATCACAATGCACGTCGACTGCATCCGCGGCGACAACGACCACCACCGCGCCGAGAGTGCGTTCAAGGCTTTGGCGGTGGCGTTGAGGATGGCCTGCACGCCTGTTGTTGGCCGTGAGGGCGAGGTGCCTAGCACTAAGGGTGTGTTGTTCTAGGTGTTACGAATTTCTTTAGAATATGTAAAAGATATATGCCGAATTTATGAGAACATTTGAAAGAAGAAGTCTCTTGGTGGATTGGACGAAACAAGACAATGTTATTACACGAAGAGTGTCAATGAAATCAACAGCTCCCACAGAAGGTGAGAGCAAACTAGCAAGTCTCGCAAAAGACACAGTGTATTCCGTCCCACCGCAAGCTTGTGCTCGAATACAGGACTCGTTTGCCACACTTGTACTCACACGACAACAACAAATAATAACACCAATGCTAACCCATCGAATCTATTCATTCCAAACGCCAGCCGCCCGAGTAATCCTATTCGTCGTCACTTTGCACCACGCTTGCCGTACGCGATGCGCTTGGCCTGCCGTTGAGCTTGAGCTTGATACCCGACTTGGGCGGCTGAGGTGTGCCGACACTGGACATTGGCCGGGTCGAAGCACCGTCGGCAGTCGAGGAGGCGTCGTCGAAGTCTTGCCATTCAGGGTGGTTGGCAGTCTCTTCGCGTAGTTTGGAAACAAGAGCATCCTATGTAGCTTGTCAATACTGCAGTCCCATTATACCACACGATTCAAGAACATACCTCGATCATATTCGCATCGTTGTAAAGCACGCTGCCATCTTCGTTGTATTGCCTGCAATTTGCACACAGCAATCCTACGTCTTGCCTGAACTGCTTCAGGCTGTTGTATTGCTTCTTGTTGATCTTGGTCTCGATCTGCTTCATGCAAATCGGCTGTTTGATCAGCTGGTAGTAGTCCGGATAGTCGTTCCTAGGTGGTAGATCAAGGAAGGGATCGATGATACCGCGAGGTTGAATGTTAGGGTCAGTTGACTCTTCTTCAAGGTCCTGCAATGAGTCGTGCACACTGTCGAGGATTTGCTGCAGACTCTGGCGTTCCTCAGGTGAAAGCTTCTCCATGACCTTGCCGCGACCACGCTTCCTCGACGGTTGCTCGACAGGGATGTCAAGAGAGGCTTCGTCAGCCTTGCGCTTGTCGTTCCTACCAGGTTTGCGTCCACGTTTCCTAGGCTGTGGTTCGGGAGATCCAGACTCGTGTCGCGAAGCCGGGGGAGAGTCGCCAAGATCGTAATCTTCGCGCAAGCCTTCCTCTTTCTTCCCGGCACGTCTCGCAATCCTAGCTTGCTTTCGCGCCACGGCTGCTTCGATAGAATCATCGTCGGCGTCAACGGCATCAAGCCATTGCTCTTCAGTGAGACCATCATCATACTTGACCTTTGTCCGCTCGCGAGCACCACGGCCAACAGGTTCAGTGGACTCTTCAACCACGGGTGCTTCCTCGTTGAGATAAATGTCTGGCAGCTCGCTCTCTTGAAGCAAACGAGGAAGTTTCTTTCCAGGTCCGTAGGTCTCGTTCTTCAAACGCTCGGCGTCCATCTGCTGGAAGATTTCAAATTCTCCCTCATTACGCATGATGATCGCATTGAGATCTTCATCGTCCATTTCCTCCTGTTGAAGAGAATCGGCGTTCTCCGCAGCTTCCAACATGATGCGCAGCATCTCGTCACGCTCCTCGTTCGTGGATTTGTTGTCAAACTTACCAGCCTGGATGACCTTGCCGTCCATGTCAAGTTTGAACTGGGCACGTTCAAGAATCTTCTCCTCGACAGAGTTGGAGCTGATCAGTCGCAAGATGCGCACCTCGTTCTTTTGACCAATACGATGAGCACGATCTTGTGCTTGCAAATCCTGGTGAGGATTCCAATCAGAGTCGTAAATGATGACAGTGTCTGCCGTTTGCAGGTTCAAACCCAGACCACCAGCACGAGTGGAAAGCAGGAAACAGAAGTAAGGCGAGTTCGGCGCGTTGAACTCTCTCAAGAGCTCGGAACGATCGTCTGCTTTAGTGGAACCATCAAGACGCAGGAACTGGATGCCCTTGTAGCGCATGTAATCTTCCATGATGTCCATGATAGCAGTCATCTGGAAGAACATGAGCACTCGGTGACCAGTGGCTTTGAACTTCGGGAGCACTCGGTCAAGCAGCTCGAATTTGCCGGCCGTACGCCAAATGAGGTCGTTGACGCTTGAACCAGGGCTCATCTGTGTCTCGACTTCTTCAAATACGAAGGGATGGTTACACAGCTTCCGCAGCTGCATAAGCATGTTGCTCAGACCACGCATACCCGTCTTTTTACCACTAGAATCATTGACCAGGATCCTATTGTGAGTACCGAGCTGTTTGTACAATTTCGCCTGCAGGGCAGAGAAGTTGCACTTGATGACGCGCTCCTGCTTGTCGGGAAGATCCTTCTCGACGTCTTTCTTCAGGCGACGCAACATGAAGGGGCGGAGCACCGTGTGAAGACGTCGAATGACAAGAAGTTGTTCTTCTTCTGACAGTTCCATCTTGTCTTGACCACCAGTATTGGCAAAGGGAGTATTGAACCACTCATCGAAAGACGTGACGGATTTGAAGATAGTCGGTAACACGAAGTTGAGCAACGCCCAGAGTTCCGGCAAGCTGTTCTGAAGTGGCGTACCTGTCAAAATGAGACGGAAGCGGGTGTGGTAGTATTGTGTGATGGTGCTGCTCAGCTTCGATTGAGCGTTCTTCATGCGGTGGCCTTCGTCAACAATCATGTGAAGCCATTTGACTTTGCTCAGAATAGGGCGGTCTTTGATGACAAACTCGTAGGTGGTGAGAAGAACTTGGAATTGGCCGTAGCGAATGTTGGCCGCGTGATTCTTGCGCTGAGCAGGTGGCCCCTTGTAAACAATGCGGGACACTGACGGTGCCCATTTTTCGAATTCGTTATTCCAGTTGGTCAACGTACTGAGCGGGACGATGACAAGGAATGGTCCAGGTTGCTGCTTCTTTTCGATCAAGTATGTGATGAGCGAGATGGTTTGAATGGTTTTGCCAAGGCCCATCTCGTCTGCGAGGATACCGTTCAAGTTGTTGTTGTAGAGTGAGATCATCCATTGGAGACCCTTGAGCTGGTAATCCTTCAGAGTGCCACCAACCAGGATTGGGGCCTGAGCCTTGACTTCTTCCTTGACACGATGGGCAACTTCATAGTAGTCAACCTTCTTCTTGGTCTCATCTTCGCTGTCGTCATCTTCTTCTATATCACTCTCCTCTTCAGGCTCGTATCCTGCGTGAAGATGGCTGCGCTGTTGCGCTTTCACAGAAGCTGCAAGTTGCTTCAAGAAGCCGTCAGTCTGCTTGAGGAGGTGAGAGATACGGCTGTCTTTGGCTTGTCCGAGCAGTCGCAGGTAAGTTTCCTCATCGTTGGCCTTCAAAGCCTGGAGACGTTGCTTGGCGGTCCGCTCAATGCGCCTCTGTTCTTCCTTCTCAATATTGGCGTGGGTCATCATCATCGTGCGTCCTAGCTTGCGTTGGCGCTCTCTAGCTTCGGCGCCAGATTTCTTGACATCTTCAGAGTGCTGTACAAGTGAGCGCAGGAAGTCGTTGTGCTTCTTCTTCTCCTTGTTCTCGGCGGCGTCTCGCTGTTGCTTTTCCAGTTTCTCGGTGATGCGAGCTTCGCGCAGTGATTGCTTCTTGACACGGCGGTACATCCCTCTGTTTGCAGTCATGGCCAGATTGTCGGACTGCATCATCTCCTTGCTGATGCTAGCGCGCATCTGCCTTTGCTTTTGCAGGAGGCACAACGACTTGTATTCGATGAGTGCCTTTAATTTCAAATTGGCATTGTCGGTAGGTGTGTCTGATTTGCTGGTGTCCCATGCTCCGATGTTTGCAGACAGCTTACCGAGCTCCTGCCTGCGTGCCATGACCCGATTGTACACAATGTTCTCACGCTCTTCGCGAACACGCTCGGGGTCCACGCCCAAAGGCATGATGCTGGGAATCATGGCTCTGGATGATCTGCTCATGTGATCCCCATAACTTATCCGTTTCTGGAACAGAGCGTGGGGATCCGTAAATGATTCGAAACGATGCTTCGGCTTTCCATCTGGTCCAAGGTCTTCAGCAGCCTGTGTAGGGACTGACGTCTTAGCAGCATCGTCCAGCACTTGGCCAGCTGCAGTAACAGCATCCGCAGTGCTCACAGGTTGCTGTCCTTGTCTGGATGAGAAGATTCGGTCCTGAATGACTTGTGGGATTGGCATATTCTTCTGGAGCGCTGCGAAAGCCTTCATCTGATAACGCAGTTTTTCAACCTGATCGCGAGACATTGAGGCATCGGCTGCGCTCTCCGCCTGGGCTACACTGGGCTGCGAGCCAGCCTGATTCATTGCTGCTGATGCACCAGGTGTGCCAGAGGTAGGCGCCTGCGGTTGCTGGCTTTGGTTGTTGGTTGCGGGTGATTGCACCATGGCAGCGCCGTTCATCTGTGCTTGTGGAGACGATCCATTCTGCTGGAGCATGGCCTGCTGTTGCTGCTTGAGCTGTTGCTGTCGGAAGGCTTGCTGGCGTTGCATCAAATGTTGCTTGCGCTGGAGGCTCTCGAGAATGTTGCGCGTCTTGATGAATTCGGGATCCGTGTCGGGAGTGCCCATTGCCTTGAATTGCCTGTACTTCTACAGTGACTGGTTAGTCTGGTTCATGCAATACGCAATGCGCCTAGGCTTGCAGTGGGGCGTACCTCGAACAATTGATGGACATGTTCCCTGGTCATGCCCGGCGGCAACTGTGTCTGCTGTCCCATAGCATTGCCGCTGGTACCCTGCTGCGGGATGCCTTGATTAGGCTGCACGGCGGCCATATTTTCTGCCTGTTACTTCTTGAATCTGCTTCACTGTATATCCTGCTCGCGCCAATCTCGGGTGATGGCGCGCCAATCGTCCGACTGCTGTGTCGCACGCGCCTTTACTCGGGCGTCGCGGTGGGCATCCGGGGTGGGTGCGCGGCGAAGGGGACTTGGGGCGGCGCGGTGCGGTGCTTCGCTTCACGTCCTGTCGGGGCGGGCTTTGCAGGCGCGCAAAGCGCAGTGCTGGCTGGCGTGGGTGTGGTGAGGGTGCTTCGCTGGGCGCGCGGAGGCAGTCACGGGGGAAGGTGGGCGGGCGTCGCAAAGGAGCGCGGGCAATAGCGAGAGTGGTGTCAGGCTCGGGTGCGGCGTCTGGGAAATGTTTCGATGGCCGACGCGATACGACGCGTTGCTGCTGGTTGGTGAGTTGGTGGGGTCAAGTTGTCACGCTGGCTGCTCACTGCTGCCGTGGCCCAGGTGTGAGGCTGGCGAGGCAGGCGCGCGATTGCGAGAACTGCTGCGTTCGGGCGCTAGCGGCACGGCACGCCGGGATCCGCCCTTCACGTGATATCAGAAGCCGTGAACGCTGAGCACTCTGACAGCATTCTCCCTTTCTCCATCCCGATCGAGCAACACTGTTCTTGCAGTATGTTCTGCAATGAATCTGGTCTTGAGAGCCTACCAGAACCATCCTGGCCACAAGAGTCAATACACAGCGAATTGATGACGATACAAGCTCAATGTCTCTTTGGCAAACACGAATGATCTGTCCGGTACCTCCGTAGCACTTGCATGCTCGTATTACTCCTGATCGAAAAACGTCTCGACTCAAACACCTATGTATAGACCGTAGACTTAGCAAGATCTAAAGAGGCAAATTGAATCCTGGAATCAAGATTCTACTATGAGACAGACCTTGTCTCCTTAGGCGACTTCTGCCTTCATCTATCACAGGCTAGTGAAAATGGACAACGGTCTGTATGTATGAGTTGTAGGGGCTAAGAGATCTTGCATGCTATGGTAGTCCGTCAACTCGACAGCCATGTATCGTCTGATAGGAGATATAATGCCATAGGCTCAGCTGGTGATGGCATTTAAGAACCATATTCAGACTTCTGGATAGAAGTCGCACGACAGGGTTGCAACTTGAAGGTACCTATGGAGAGACAAGACGATTTGTCGGTTTACTCGATGAACAAGTCTCCCCGTGGTAAACCATTTCCAATCCATTGCCATTAAAGAAAGAAATCACCGAGTAGCAATACCTGTTCTGTGATACGCGATCGCTCGTGAAGCGCACAGGTCGCCCGCTGCGACGCCGTGTTTGTTGTTGTTGTCAACACAGCGGGGGAGGAAGTTCAAAGCCCAACCCACGCTGGTCTTTTGAGCGAGCTTTGCGCCTGCGACAAGCGACAACACACCACTAACGACTAACGACAACATGAGCGGATCCGGGGATCTGATTGACTTCAATGTCATCGAGGGTCAGAAGGAAAACATCCAGGCTCTTCCCAGCGGACGTTCAGCAAAAGCGCTCGCGCAACTATACTCCCCACCGCTACTTGGAGCCAACCCCTCGCCTTCATTGATCCAAGACGCAAACTCGAAAGAACGCCAGGCGTTTGAGAAGGAACTCACACTCATCGACGAAGCTGACGACCCTCTGGACGTTTACGACCGTTACGTGAAATGGACACTTGACGCATACCCCACCGCACAAGCAACACCACAATCGGGACTGCTACCACTGCTGGAGCGAGCAACAAAGACATTCCAGTCTTCATCACACTACAAGAACGACCCCAGATACCTCAAACTCTGGTTACACTACATCCGACTTTTCTCGGATGCGCCACGCGAAGTGTTCGTCTTCCTGGCCCGTCAAAACATTGGCGAGAGCCTTGCACTGTACTACGAAGAGTTCGCGGCGTGGCTAGAGAACGCAGGCAGATGGAGTCAAGCAGAGGAAGTGTACAAGATGGGTATTGAGAAGGAGGCGCGACCCAGCGAGCGTCTCATGCGCAAATTTAGCGAGTTCGAGCGCAGAAAGGAGGCCCTCCCGGAAGACACAGACGAGCCCAAGAGTCCGGCTCTACCCATAGTCCGCGCAGCACTTGCTGCTAAGACTGACCCATTTGCGGCTGCATCTCCAGCACCACAGCAGCAGCCCAAAGCAAGTGCTGCCAAGAAGGGCAAGTCATCGAAGATGCAGATTTTCGCTGATGTGGATGAGCCGGACAGACCAGCCTCTGGGTCAAGCTCGAGGGGGTGGGATAACATCGGCACGATCGCCGAGCGCAAGAAGGAGAACACACATGCAGCGAAGCCCATGGCTGGAGAGACGCTAAAGGTTGGCAAGACCAACGGTGGAATGCAGAAGATGATGGTGTTCAAAGATGCAGTAAGTTCCGCCCATTCCTAGTCGCACTCAGCGCACCAAATGTTTACAATAACAGGACTAAGTTATCCCTCGTGTATGCAGTCATCAAAGAAAGCGTTCATCCCAAAGCATCTTGCAAAATCAACATCTGGTAGTATTGATAACTATCAGTGCGTGAAGAATCCCAAGACTGGTAGGCTAGAGTGCGTTTTTGTGAATCTGGAAGCTGTGTATCCTCGATCTGGTCGATCCTCCGAGTACTCATTTGAAGAGCTAAGAGCTCGGCATCGAGGCTGGATGAAAAAGCAATGGCCGAGAGAAGAGAAAGCTAATACGCAAGAAACAAAACATACACCATCTTTTGAGATCGCACTTGATCGTCCAGTCGAGCAGGAAGAGCCAGCTGCTCTTCCGACGAAAGGGTTCAAGATTCATCTGGATGACCCTGAGCCTAAGGCAGATCCCGCGCAAAAGCCCAAGCAGCGTGGTTTCAAGATATTCGAAGATGTTTCGTCGGAGTCTGGACCTTCTGTCAAATCACCTGAAGTAGCTGAGGTTTCTGTCGAAACTTCCTCGAGAACACTAGCACTCAATGATGAGAACGATGAGAATGCGCCACCAGCACAGCCGACAGAAGCTGAGATCAGAAAGAAGATGCGAAAAGAAGAGCGCGCCAATCGCACCCGCAAAATCCAGGTCATGGATGTCAAGCACATCAAGAGTGAAACGAAGACCATCCAGCTCAATCTCGATTCGCCGACTGGACAGAAGCCTAAGCGAAAGAAGAATGTCGACAGAGCTGCTGAACCGACGATGACAATCAACACGAAAGAAGCAATGGATGAGATCTACGGCATATTCAACGCCCCCTTGCCTTCGCAAACTGAACAGTCGGAGGAGAGCGAGTCTGACGCCTCTGACAGTGATGATGACGAAGACGATGAGGATGACTACACTACTGGCGACGAGAGCACGGCTACTGGCAAGCTGTCAGCAGCACCTAGCGATTATGGAGATGAGACTCGCAACGAATTACTCGCACAGGCTCCAAATGAAGAGATAGAGGACGATCACACAGGGTGGTCTGACTTTACGACGAGCAAGCACGTTCCAAAGGAAGGCGATGACCATACCGACAACCCGGATGCTGGGAATGATCCCGAGTGGGACCTCCGTCGAGACAATGGCCAAGAGCCAGATCTTCCCAGTGACGACGATATGATTACGCCAGACGGAGAGAACGTGCGAACACACAGCGTGCCTATCGCCTCCGAAGACTACGAGCCTCCCTCAGCGCAGTTCCGACAAATGACGATGCTGCCTAACCACCGCTTGCCTTTCATGACACCCATAGCAGAACAGACTGAATCATCCCTCGGTACCATTACTGCAAGGGCACAAAAGGACTACTTCAACGCGAAGACGCCTAGTAGGCAGGCTTCGGGTGCAATCCTCGAGCCCGTAGATGATGATGATGATGACGATGATACCCCCAGCAGCCCCTTCCAAGAGGTTACGGTTGACCTGAATGACGACAAGTTCAAAGTTCTTCAGCCCATTCGGACCAAGTCGACGAAAGGCAACATATCTCTGGGCAAAGGTACAGCAACTTCGCAAATCGAGGCGAAGGCTGTGGCTCCAGCGGCACCGGAATCTGTACAGAAAGGTCCAATAATCTTGGAACAACAGTGCAACCCCATGGACCCATACTTACGCCAGACTATTCTCAGTCAGATGAAACCTTCTCTAACGTCGTTCAAAGGCTACTACGAGCATTCAGATGTCACCTCTGGTCGTACAGCTGAGATCAAAAAGTATATCAGATCGACCTCGAAGGCGAAGAACAACAACACTGGCCAAGACAAGACTGGACAGACGCTCTCCCTTCCGCCCATACTCAAATTCGAGGACTCGACTGCTACGTACACTATCAAGCGCGAACTCGGAGCTGGCACATTTGCGCCAGTGTATCTGGTCGAGAACAGCGAAGCAATCCAAGCACAAGAGGAGATGAGTGATGAGAATGCCCCTGCAGCCCTGACTGTGGGTAAGCTCGCTCACCGCAAGCCATTAGAGGCGATCAAGATGGAGGAGCCTCTCTCAGCCTGGGAATTCTTTATCATGCAGCAATCTCACCGCCGACTCGGTGTCTCCCGGGCAACCGAGAGCATCGTCCGCGCGCACGAAATGCATATGTTCCGCGACGAGTGCTTCCTCATCGAAGAATATCGCAACCAAGGCACTCTACTTGATCTTGTCAACCTCGCTCGTGCCGATAGCGCTAGCACCACTGGAGGCGGTATGGACGAAGTCATGACTATGTGGCTGACGATCGAGCTTTTCCGCACCGTCGAGGCACTGCACTCGAAGCAGATTATCCACGGTGATCTCAAGGGCGACAACGTTCTTGTTCGCTTCGACGATCCGGGCATGGAGACCGACTGGAGTCCTACATACTTCTCGAGCGGCGCTCATGGATGGAGCAGTAAAGGTCTCTGCCTGATCGACTTCGGCCGAGGTATCGACATGAAACAATTCGTGCCCAACGTCGCTTTCATCGCGGACTGGAAGACTAGCGAAGCCGACTGCGCTGAGATGCGTGAGCTGCGGCCCTGGACGTACCAGGTCGACTATCACGGTATGGCAGGCATCGTTCACAGCATGCTTTTCGGCAAATATATGGAGACGATCGCCGAGCGTGGCGCAGCGCTCGGCCAAGGCGCGACTAAGACCTATCGTATCCGTGAAAACCTCAAGCGATACTGGCAGGTTGAAATTTGGCAAGAAGTCTTCAACCTCTTGCTGAACCCGCTAGCTCATCTCACTGGCGAGGAGGGCAAGAAAATGCCGGTCTTGAATGGAATGAGGGGTCTGAGGATGAAGATGGAGAATTGGGTAGAGGAGAATTGCGAGAGGGGTATGGGTCTGAAAGGGATGATCTCGAGGATGGAGGCTATCACTCGGGAGAAGTTGAGGCGGAATGGGCGATCTTAATGGTATTGCTCGTAGGGTCGGGCTGTGTGCACGTACGAGCACATTTCGTATATTCGTGGTTTCGGGAGGTTCTGGTCGAGGCGTTTTGGATGTTTATACCCACGGCGGATTTCTGTACTTGTTTATCCTTAGACGATCGAATATCTATATGAGACTTCGCAATTGTTCTCAACCCTTCGACGTCTCTTTCTCACAGTCTATACCAACTTAAATGATGATCGAATCCGCTTAATCTGTCAATCCGTAAATACCATGGCTGCCGTTACCTTCCCAGGCCGCCACCTAGAGACGAATAGAATGCTTCACAGCTTGCACCACACCTGGAGATTAGGCATGTATATCTGTGTATGTAAGCTTCGTCATCTCGCGGGATGTAACATATTATACATGTACATATGTAATGTACACGAACATCGACATCAAAGATTGGCCCTAACCCTCTTAACACCAAGTAGTGGACAAAGGTGCAATTGAGTGCATGTACATGTACTGGTATTCATGACGTTTGTATAGCCTCAAGTGGTTTTCTAGGTAAGGTACCCTGCTTCATGTATCGTAGTCCGCAGTCAGTCCATGTGGCTCACGCGATGTCGTTGGAGCTTGTGGCTCAGAACAGTGCAAAGCATCTAGCAGACAAGTGTGAGACATGTGCTATGTGTAGTATGTTTCAGGTGTCGCGAACAGCAAGAGTTAAGCGTTATTGATACCAAAATGGGCGCAGTTTCCCGCCAGGTGTAATATAGATGATTCCATGCCCCCAGTTACACCGCAGAAGAAGGCGCATCACCATTGACGGAAGTGAGGTTGCTCCGCTGGGCATCGTCACCTCCACGTGCAGCCAGCACAGCCCCACTTCATCCTTCCAAGGATGCTCAATGTGACGCAATGCATTGAGCCCTGGACAATACATGAGTCGCATTGGCCCTGCACATGTGAATTGGGTTGCTCTACAATACCTCCTACTATACATATTTGCAAGTATCAAGTACCCCAAATCCGGAACCAAGTAAGATCTCACATAAGCAACCAACATAAATCATTCAAGAAAACAAACCATGCCTGCTACCACGACTATTCGAGTCGCCCTAGACTGGACGCCAAATACGATCCATTCAGGCTTGTTCCTCGCCGGAGCTCGAGGTCTCTACTCTTCTGCAGGCCTAGATATCCAACTATTGCCTCCTGACGAGGACTATAGCAAGTCGCCTGCCAAACGCTTGGAGACAGGCGAGGTAGATCTGGCCATCTGCCCGTCCGAGTCATGTATTGCCTACGCGGAATCAGGCAAAATGCAGCTCCAAGCTATATACGCAATTCTACAACGCGATGCTTCCGCCATTGTATCTACGAAACTTGACAGCGTGGCGCAGCTTGGTGAGGGCAAGGTGTACGGAAGCTATAATGCTAGGTACGAGGATGCCATTGTTCGATCGATGGTGTCAACTGATGGAGGTAATGGTGATGGCGTCAAGATCGAGAGACAGCAGGGAAAGCTGAGTCTCTTTGAAGCCACCAAGTCCGGCGAGATCGATGCAACTTGGGTGTTTGTCCCATGGGAAGGTGTGGAAGCGGAGCTGGACGGCACTAAGGCGAACTATTTCCGACCCAATGATTACGAGATCCCTTACGGATACTCCCCCGTCATTGCAAGGAAGGTAGGAGCGGGCGGCGTTGATGATGCAGCGGTGAAGAAATTCGTCAAGGCTACGAGAGAAGCGTACGAGACGGTCGAGTTGGATGCCAAGAAGGGTGTGCAGGCTCTTAAACCTCACTGTCGACCTGAGAGGTCTGACGAATTCTTGGAGAAGAGCCAAGCAGCTATCAACCCGTTCTACAGTGATGGTAGCCAGCTGGGCACTATGAGCGAGCAAAAGTGGACCACATGGCTAACCTGGCTGGAAGAACAGAAGATGCTGCAAGCTGGTGTGGTGCAGGCCAAGAGCTTGTACACTAACGAGTTTCATTTCTAGAAATTTGTATGATAGACTGGCTGCTTAACATGTAGCATACGAAAGCTCTTTTTGACTTTGATATTACGGAGCAGTGTTGTACACAGCGCCTGGAATGTGACATGCCCCATCGATTGCATCACCTTCCACAAGCTGGAGCTCTTGACCATCTGCACCAAACCTCGCAATTTTTCCTCCTCCCTCAGCATCTGTCTGATACTCCGGCCAGCCCTTCGAGGGCAGTGAGGTGGGGTCGTTGACAAAGTCGAACAACAGATCTTGCATGCTCTCCGAAGTCTTCACTTCCAGCTCTGGAATCTCACCAGGAGCGATGACATAGGTGCCGAAGAACATGTATAGGTCTGAGTAGTGGTATGCGCCCAACCATGACACGGGCGAAATATTGGTGAAGTTGCCCGCCCACTCGTAACGGTATGTGGCAAGGTCGGCATCGTCGCGGTAGACACTAGTATTGTAGGCTGCACAGACAGTGCTCAGAGTTCGCGAGAGTATAAGTTGTTGGGAAGGGCCATTAGTTATGTTGTTGACAGGATACGGTACTAAAGCCGAAGCTTCACGCGAGGTTGTGCCTAGCATTTTTGGTATCTTTGCGATGCTACCATTCTGGTAGCGAGCGGGATAATCGGAGAACACGAATCGGTTGTCGACTATGAATAAATTAGCCCAGCTACGATGTAATGTCAGTCTGCATGTCATTTACCTTGCCTCGTGAATGTGATTGGAGCTTGCGAAGTGTTAAGCAGCGAGGAGTTGTCTTGATACTGTCCGACGAAGTTCTCAATGCGAGGCATGGGTACCCTGCGCATACATGCCAACTCCAATGCTGCATCCTCAAAGTCACAGCCTAGCGATTTTGCCACGAAGGTGAAGTTCGTGCCAGCTTGATCCGAGGTGAGACTGCGACCCACAGAGACGCCACTGCTAGATACAGTTGCTCTGACGATAGGATCATTAGGCCAAGCGAAAAGGTACATGTCTGCAGCAGCAGCTCCAGCTGACTGACCCCAAATTGTGATCTTCTCTGGATCGCCACCGAATGCAGCTATGTTCTCGGCTACCCATTCAGCCGTCATGCGTTGATCCTGCATGGCAAAGTTTGTGTTACCGTTGAGTCCTCGGGCGTTCGGGAAACCAAAGATATTGACACGGTAGTTTATCGTGACAACGATATGGCTTTGAGAACGGTGGACCCAGTTTGCAGGGAGCTGGGTAGGAATGTTCACACCACCTGTGTTATCGCCTCCACCAGTCCAGTACAGTACCACTGGCAGCTTGGAGCCTGCGGTGGCATTGGCCGGTGTCCAGATGGCCAGTGACAGACAGTCTTCGGCAGAGTTTTGCGCAACATTGCCATCGACCAGGCTCTGGCCGTAGTTCACAATTAGGTTGCCTGTTATATTGAGGGCCCATACGGAAGGGACAGCAGAAACATATTGAGGGCAAGAAGGTCCGAAAACGGTCGAGTCGTAGGTAGCCGAGTCATCGTCGAGTCTTTCTGGAGATGTCCATCTCTTGTTACCAACGGGTGGCTACAAATTTACGTTAGGAAGCACGCTGTATCTAATGGAACCAAAATTACCTTTGCATATGGTATCCACTTGAATTGTCTGACGTCTGGGTACGTGTCATTCAGGTTGCCAATGAATGTTCCAGTGCGAGTTTTGACGCTTAGGATGTCCGAGGCATTAGAGTGTTTGTGACCCGTGGCTCCCACTATGACCGCAAGTACTGTTGGGATTAACAAAGCGTTGAAGAGCATGCTGGTGCTGGCTATACATACAACAAGAGCAAATGCTAACCTACATCTACAAAGAGCAGCCTATTATATAGTACAGCCAAGGGTCGTATCGTATCCAAATGGTTGTCTACCAGCGAAAACTGCCGTGTCTGGCTTGGTGACGGAAGTGGAGAGCATCCATGGCCATGAGGGGATGTTATGACGACGTCGGAGCAAAGAGAGGACGAGCTTGAGCAATTCCGGTCTCAAAGGCTTGCATTGTCTCCACCAAGCCGGATACTTTTCCGACGTGGAGGGATCTTGAACCAAGGTATACAATGTATATTTCGCAACAGAACAATCACATTCATATGGTATACGCGGTTTGAGCAAGATTGGTTGTCTCTGGCTGGTGTACCCACGGTGTCTGTTGGCATGATTACTACCCTGGCAGAATCGTTTCGCCGCCATGGTTGACATGACTTGTCCCCAGCTCTCAAATTGAGAAGATCAACGGCATCAACCTATTCTTGATGATCCCGGCACGAGTCTTGTATAGGCCCCTTACCAATTGCCTTGCCATCCCGGATGTCCTTTTCTGCTCTCGTTTTTGCGCTCACAATCTCCCACTCGAATTCTCTCAGCGCGCGCAACTCACTTCCTACAAACAGGAAACCCATCAGGCCATCTATGACACCAACGCTGAGTCCAACCGAGCTGAGGAGCATGAGGATGAACGAGACATAATTATGTGGTGCCCACCAGACTCCGATCAAGCATCCCACGGAAAATGTGAGATGGAAGAAGAAGTGGCCGATACGGAGTTTGCGTTGAGTGCGTTCTCGCCCCATGTACTTTCGCGTCATATCGAGAATTTGGTCATATGTGGTCGTTGGTAGATGCTTGACGGTGGATATACTCGTAGGCTGGGTCTGAGCAGTGCGCGAGATGGTTGTTTCAATCGAAAAGTGGTCGCTGAGGGAGCACTTGAGCTCAGGGTGCCGTTGTGTCATACCAACACGAGCGGTGGTGACCTCCCAATTTTCATTAGAGTTCTGCCCTGGAGAAAAGAAGATGTAGTCCAAGCGCTTGGCTCGAGGATCATCTATCTCCATGTCGATGATGGTGTCCTTGCCATTTTCCAAGTCTTTGCGCATTGACTTGCTCCATCGCCATGTGTTCAACTTAGAGTCGCAGGTTGCGCCAGCTTCATTTACACACCAATCCACGCTGGGGCAGTTCTCTCCCTTAGCATCTCTTCCATGCCCGTCTTCCCAAGCGCCCAAAGCAGAGTCCGGCTTCTTGATTCTCCAAATATCCTTCACTCCACCATGCGTTTCGATGAGTCTATGCGCCAGACTCAGTGGCAGCATATTAAAGTCTCCCAGACCGAGCACGACATGTCCTCGCTCCCGGGCATGTCGCATAAACTTCGCGATCTCCCATGCTTGCGCTGTCCGATGGCATATGTAACTGTCGTAGGGCTCCTTCTCGTATGGCGCGTGCAAATGTGTTGTAAATACCTCTGCGACGTCCTTCTCGCCCTCTCCGAATCTTATTCTGGCGCATGCCACTCCTTTGCCGACGAACCAGTCTCCACGGTAGAAAGCGGCGGGTCTACCATTCAATGGATATCGGTACATAGAGCTCTCTACAATCTCCCATTTTGACAAGATCGCGAGACCTCCACCGAAGATGCCCGAGTAGTAGAACTTACCGTAGGGCAAGATGTGCTTGGTGGATTCGCGGATTGAAAGGTAGTCTTCTTGCGTCCAGCATTCTTGCAGGCCTACGATGTTTGGAGGAGGATCGAGCGCAGCAATCTGTCGCCCAATCTCTGCGAGACGGGCATTGCGGTGCTTCGAGATAAATTTGAGACCCCAGCAATTGAGGGAGAGGACACGGAGGTTGGCAGGAAGGTCGAGGATGCTGGTATTGGGAGGTTGAGACACCCTTGTGGCTGGTTGGACCATCGTGTTCGCTGATGGATTATAATTATTGGTACACTCCGACGTGGGCGGGCTCAATTTCGAGACATGCGTAGTAGATGTATAATTAGAGGTACCTTACCTGTAAGATACGTACTTTATTTCAAGGTACGTTCCCGTCGTCATCGTCACAACGTGCGCTAGCGCGCGTGGTACGAAAGGGTCTAGACACAAACAACATTGAAGTAAACTATAATTTACTGCTACCATAGTTCCTATATTGAATAATAACACAAACACTTATGTTATGCTTCTTATCAACTAAAGACAAGCCAGTCTCCTAGTCCGAAGAGTTGCGATATATGGCCTTGCATTTCCATTGGCCCGAATGGACATTGCCGGGTGACTATTAGACGCAGGGATGCTGATGCCAATGATCTGCGCTGAGTGGTCAACAGGTCAGTCATGCGATAGGTCGACTGTGGGACGGAAAGTATTATGTGACAAGACACAAGCATGAAATACACAGGAATTCTGCTACATATTAGCTTACATCTGGAGTACTACGCGCCACGCTGATGAAACACGAAACCAGATCAATCCTAGGTACTTTCCACTTGACCACAGTCATTCGCTAGGCTCGAGTCAACAATGATAGCGCTCGCAACAAGTGCTGTGCCGCATACACGCTCATCCGAGAAGGCAGTGCATCGTCTTGCGAGTCAGAGGCACGCATCCTTCTGCACTGTCACACCGGTCCTGAGCTTCCCTTGGCTTCCAGCAACTTCCTGTCTACGCCCTTCGATCTCAAACTTGGCGAATAAAGTGACTCACGGCAGCAGTCCATCATTGATCCATTGGAATAGCATTGTATATAATCGTGTTTCCTGAATGTAAGGTCGAGAGCTCTACGTCCCCAGACCATCAGCATCTACGCGAACATGTCTTCCATCGAATCGGCCGGCTATTGGGCAGACATCTTACGCAAGAACCTGCTCACCGTGGCACGCCTCGATGAAGGAACTGACCCGGAGCAAATCATTGACGAAGCGATCTTGACCGCACCTCGACGTGGATCTGCAAGAGACGGCCTTGCGCGCGAAATTGCAGCTCTTGTATATACCGACTTACAACCAGACTCTCTTGGGCCTATCATTCAGTACGAAAAAGATATCGTGAGGCTTCGCCCACTGGCAGAGAAGCAGCGCAAAGATGCCATCGTGAAAGCCACCGAGCATAACGAGAAACACAACTGGGTCAAGCGCATATTGAAACAACAAGGTCCATGGAATGAGCTTGAGGATCCACTGTCGCTCAACGGCGCGTCTTCTGTGCCAATGCCCGTAGAGATATCAGACCCGGAGTCACTGGCGCCCTTTCTCGCTCATCTTCGCAACAAAGGCACCCACCAGGCACTGGGCACCACAAAGTCGGACCAAAAGGGCGAACTTGGTACCGAGCCATACTATGATGTTGAGTTCATTGAGTTCGAGAAAGGTGTCTTGTATTCGGATGGACGTGTTGATCTCTGCAAAATGGTGACTGGACCGCGTAACATTGGCGATCTTATGGAGAGCCTGAAGCCCAACGACTTCTCGAAACACTTCCTTCTTGGTAATAATATTACTGGCCCGACTGGAGCAGATGCAATCGCCTCATTCATTGAGGATTTGCCGGATCGAATGGAGACGTGGTACCTTGCCGGAAATTGCATCGATGCCACCAGCTTCGCTCGTCTCGTAGACAGCATGGTCAAATCTCCTGTCATAACGAACGTCTGGCTGAAACGCAATCCTCTCGGCTCCAGCTCTGCGAAGAACGTCTTCCGGCTGATTACACAATGCCCTTCGCTGCGGACGTTGGACCTCGACCAAACCGAGCTCGGTGACGCAGGCGTGGCAGAGCTCTTCTCACTACTTGCAGATCATGACCAAGCTCTGCCACTTCGCCACTTATACCTCAATGCCACAGGTATTGGCAAGCGAGCTTGCGAACAGATCGGTCGTTACTTGGGTCTGCCATCATGCAAACTAATCTCTCTGTTCTTGTCAAACAACCCCATCGGCTCTGGCGTTGCCGCACTAGCGCCCGGTATCGCATCAAACCAGAGTCTCGAGCGACTCTGTCTCCAATCATGCGGTTTGAGCGACAAGCCCACCGCTGCCCTTCTCTCCGCTCTCAAGAATCACAATCTCAAAACCTTGGATCTCGGCCAGAGCTACGCAACCGAAGACTTGGGTATGCGATACAACTGGCTCACAGACTCAGCTCCTTTCGTAGACTTGGTCAAATCGTCTTCGTCGCTTCAGTATCTCAACGTCTCATACGCGCCCATGACGCAAGAATCCGTCAACGCGCTCCTGCAGGCCGTTGCCGCCTCAAAAACAATGCTCTCGCTTGAACGCCAGGCACGTCCACTGCTCCGTGGAGATCCGAACGCTGTACGTGCAGGACAAGAGGGTGTCCGGCTCACAAAGTCAGTGCGCGATCGATTGCAGGCCAATGTTATGGAAGAGTATGGTGTCGATTACGAAGAGTTCAGCGCCGGACAGAAACGGTTCTTGATCAGCCCGCAGGATGTGCGGCTCATTGACTCGGTGTACCGAAATCGCGATTCCGGCAAAGCGCGTAGGGGATTGATGAAGTTGGACAAACTGTGGGCTGATGGTGATGAGACGTTGAGGATGGTGCAGGAAGGCACGTTTGACTGAACGCATTGATAGATGTTTGATATTTTGATAGGAGTGCTCTAATGTTGATGTAGATTGCCAATATTCACGGTGGCATTGTAGAATGTAGATACAAACCGATTGAGGCAGAACGTATTTGCAGTGCTGACGATCTCTAATCTCTATCTATCTGCTACCCAAGTGACTAAAAGTCGAATGGTAGGATGACGTTGTATGATGTGATGCAATTGTCGCAGGAAATCAGTGCCCTTCCAGAGCGTCTTGCAGGGTCATGCTGCGCTGGCATTCAGCCAATATCTTCGCCTGCTGGGCAATCTCGCCCAAGTGACCAATGACCTTCTCGTTACCCTCCTGGAAGCCATAAAGAGCGTAAGGAATACCGACATCTTCGCAGAACTCCATCACCAGCTTCTGGCAAGCGCGCAGGTTGTGTCTTGGGATGCGTGGGAAGAGATGGTGCACTGCTTGGAATTGGAGACCGCCGTGGAAGAAGTCGAGCCACTCAGGGCAGTCAACGTCCATTGTGGTTCGCAGCATGCGCTGAGGGAATGACTCGGCAACACCAAGGTCGGCTGTCGACATGGCGAAGTGAGATAGTGTGATCTGGACGTGGACAGGCATGGTCACCATGTGACTGAGTAGCACGAAGGCGACGCGTGCACCGTTTGTCGGAATGGACTTGTACACGGTGAAGTAGCCGAACCAAGTCCAGAAGAAGATCTGACCAACGACTTCGAGGTAGCGGTGCCACCACGCCGGTCCTTTCCGAGGCCCTTGTCCAAGGAAGATGTATTGCCAGCTGAGGACATACAGGTTGAAGCGGCCGAATGTGAGAATAGGGTAGTAGAGGTAATGCTGGTACGGGAGGACGAATTTGGCGAAAGGGTCGTAAGTCATAATGCGATCATAGTATGTCGAGCGAAGGCTGTCGAAGAAGCGGTGCGAGACAGCAAAGAAGGGAATGTGTTGGATGTCTGGGTCATGTTCCGGGCTGTTCGTCACAATGTGGTGCACGTTGTGATTGCGTTTCCACCAGCAACAGCTCAGTCCGCCGAGGAAATTGGAAATCAGGATTCCGATGCAACTGTCAATGTGGAAGTCGTGTGTGATGCCCATGTGGCCGGCATCATGTACCGTGAATACAAGTTGGTGCCAGAACATTCCCAGGAAAATGCCGGACAGTGCGTACCAACCGCTTCGGAGCAAAAAGAATGATGTCAATGCCAGCGCAGTGTACCTGCATGCTTCTATCGCATAGGCCTTGTAATTGCAATTGTAGAGCCCTTCTTCTCGAATCCGTTGGTCCAGAGCACGGTACTTGTCTATGATTGTCGTCTGCGTCTCTGTGTCCAGGCTGGGAAATCTCTGAATATCGTTCCGATAGTCTTCAGCGGTCCGGTCGTCCGTTGGCTTTTGGGTAGCTGTTGTTTCCTGGATGTCGAGGGAAGAGAGTGATGTCGCAGACGATGAGGAGCTGATTGCGGCATTACGCTTACGAATACCAGCGCCGGTGCGGTCAGCAGGCTCGAAGGTCGGAGATGGTTCTCCTGAGCTTTCCTGGCCCGACGAGTCGGCCTGGTCACTCTCTGTCGGATGTGGTGGGATGCCAGCAGACTCAATCTCAGCCTTCGTTCTGAATTTGCCATATTGAATTGGTGGCACAAAGTCTGTCCATTGTTCATCGATCCTGCCGATCTGATATTTGATCATCCACTTTTGAGTCTCAGCAGAATGAAATGCCCGCACTTCATTCGTCGCATCTCTGCCGACCATGTGGAGGATGGCCTTGTCACCGCCGGGGTGAAACGGAAGCCATGCATCTGCCTTGATAACATTTCCGTCTACTATGACAATCTTCCTGCCGTCGGCAATAAGAGCCTCTATATCGTTGCGTGAGAGTACCCGGTCTCGGTAGGCAGTACTTTTGAGTGAAGTCGCCATGCTGGGCGAATGAGCGTAGAGGCAGGTGACAGAGCGGGAATTCAGACGGTCATGGAGGGTGTGATTGCAGGGACCGCCGTGCGTCGTTCGTTGTACAGCAGCAAGTGAAGTGAAGAGGTGGAAGAAGGGGGAAATGTAGGTGAAGGTCGCTTTAGACTCGCACATGGACCTGGACCCTGGCCGAATGGTGGGCAGCTTGCGAAGTTAAAGGCCGCATCCCGCCTACGATCGCGTCACTACAAGCTCTCAGAGCGTTGCCTCACAGGCGCCAAACGCCAAACACCACCACCAACACTGTGCATGTGAGGGACAACATCAACACCAACACCACAACCTCCGACACCCTGCACCGATTATATCACATCACGCAAACAACCACCCTGTCTGTCCTCGGCTGTGCATAGCTCTCGCTGTGCGGGTTCTCAATCACTGCGACAAAAGTCCGGTCCAACACCAAACACCGTTAAGCCGACGCTCACTCACTTGGATCGGCTTCCCACAATCCTTTCTCTCTGGTCGCTTTCCGACAAATCACACAAATACCTGAAATCATCATGGCCGACCCTCTCGCCGTGATGCTGTCCTTCCCGCCTGACAACTTAAAATCGCTGTCGGCTTCCGACCTTGACAGCAAGATCACTCACTACATTGCAAACCTCGACAGACTACCCAAGACAGCATGGAACAAGAGCGTGGACAAGAAGGGCTTGCTGGAGCTGCTCGATCCTTCTGTCAACAGCATTCCTTATCTGAAATGTCTCACCGACAGCATACAAGCTCTCGGCAAGCAGGACAAGCAGCAGGCGGAACTTCTCCTCGACCAGATTTCCATCTTCTTGGCCTCATTCGACCCAGTGCAAGTTCGTTATGTCGGAGAGATGTGGCGTAATGTCTGGACATGGGCTCAGGGCTCCATGCAAGCATTTGGCGTCATTGATCAGAGCATACTCTCAACCGCTCTCTTGCGCCTTGACTCGTCCGCTGCGACGTTCACCACATTACACCTGCGCTTCGTCCGTCAATGCCTGTTAGAAGGATTACCATCACAGGCGCTTCCTATCCTCGAACAAAACATCTTCGCCTACCCGCAGGTATTACCCAAGAATGTGCCTGCAGAGCCTCTCAGCAGTGAACACGACATGAGTAACGCCTTCATCACTTCCGCCTCCGGCTTCACAGAAAAAATCCTGCCTGAATATGTGCTTGAGTACTACCTGCTTGGTGCACATGTCTACATTGGCACACGCAACTATCAGCGTGCTCGCCTCTTCCTGGAGAGTGTAATGCTTCATCCCACACAGCAACACGTCGCAAGCGCATTTCAAGTAGAAGCATACAAGCAGTGGATTCTCGTTGGCCTGCTCTCGGAAGGCAAGCCCTTCCCATACCCACGCACAGTTGACACAGGAGTATGGAAAAGCCTCAAGGCGGTTGGAAAAGCATACGAAGCACTGGCGGATGACTTCGAGAAGAGAAACACATTGAAGTTCCAGGCAGAGCTGGAAGTGGGCGCGCAAATCTGGATTGAAGACGGAAACCTGCGCCTGGTTTCAGAGGCGGGCCAGGCCTTGGTCAGATACTGCGTCACTGATCTGCAGAAGACCTATGCGGCGGTACCTATATCCAAGGTCGCTACCCACCTTGGATTCTCCGCCGAAGACACCCTCAGCACACTCACTCAGATGATTCGTACGTCAAGTCTCAGTGCAAGTCTGGCACCAGGCGCAACGGCAGGCGAGTCGATTTTGCGATTTGACCTTACGGCATCATCCAACAACACATCACAGCATCCAGATTTCGAATCTCAGACTCAGCGTATTGAAAAGCTCATTGCCGCCGTTCGCGACGCCGACTGTCGACTGCAGCTCACAAAAGAGCACATTGCTCTAGCAAAACGCAACAAAAATACTGCAGCGCCGGACGCAGAGCTTGCTGATCAGATGGACCTCACGTGGGACACTCCTCCTGCAGGTAACGTCCCACATCTGCTTGACGACGATGACGATGACGAAGACATCATGGTTTAGAGTGCCTCGGATGATGGCGATGGCAACAAGAAGATCATGAGGCGACAGTACCGAGCTGGGCAGACACAGTTCACGATTGCCAGCCCAAACAAACCCTCATGGCGGGCATGGGTATTGCGCCGCATTCTCGAGGCGATACACTAGAGCATCAGCGATGGAGCAATGGCGCATTCTGGCGCAGGTTACGAAGCATGAGATCACATGAGAAGCATGCATAGCATGGTATTGCTTTGCGAATCCACGAGTCGGTGGAAATATCGGCCAAAGTTGGCCTCTTGAGGAGGCTGCTGCGCCATTAGACATGCATGTTAGTACACCAAAACGAGTGATTCATTTGTATCAGAATAGTTGCTCATGAATTTCCCTACATTAATGTCTCTTTGCACATGTCGTCCTCCGTGCCTGTATTTCACGCTTGACATCACTTCCCTTCGCGTCAATGCCAACTGCGGCGCGTCTTCCCCGCTTCACTACCGCGACTTTCCAATGAACATACAAATCTGCCCATACTACAACAGAATCTCTCCATCAATCCCACAACACCTCTGACATGAGCTACGCCTCCACGCCCGACCCTCACCAAGGTCGGCGATCGCCCAAGCGAAAGCGCTCCGAATCTCTCGAACCTGCCTCCGCCTATCATTCGGCAGCCTCCACGCCATACCCAGCTCACGACGGCGCATCGGAGCACTTTGCTTTCGCCTACGAAGACGAGAACGATGGCGACATCCAAACGCCCGAGATCCCTGAAGAGCTGAGAAGCAGTGCGGAAGGAACGCCAGAGGCCGGCGCAAAGAAAAGGAAAGTGGTCGAGCGACCACGCACACTCGACTATACTTTGCAATACACGCTCAAAGGGCACAAGAGGGGCGTGGCAGGCGTCAAGTTTTCGCCTGACGGAAAGTGGGTGGCTAGTTGCTCTGCGGACTGCACGCTTAAGATCTGGTCGGCGGCCACGGGAGCGCTGCAACATACGCTCGAGGGCCATTTGGCGGGTATTTCTACGCTGGCGTGGTCGCCTGACAGTCGGGTACTAGCTTCTGGGTCTGATGATAAGTTGATCCGCCTTTGGGATGTCACGACTGGAAAGGCGCTGCCTGTGCCGCTGGCGGGACATCACAACTATGTTTACTCGCTCGCTTTCTCGCCGAAGGGAAACATTCTAGTATCTGGTTCTTACGACGAGGCAGTGTTTCTGTGGGATGTGCGGACAGCGCGTGTAATGCGCTCGTTGCCTGCGCACTCTGACCCTGTTTCTGGTGTGGACTTCGTACGAGATGGGACGCTGGCTGCGAGTTGCAGTAGTGATGGGTTGATCAGAATATGGGACACTGGCACGGGTCAATGCCTTAAGACGTTGGTGCACGAAGACAATGCGCCAGTCACAAGCGTCAAATTTTCACCAAATGGTAAATACGTCTTAGCTGCCACGCTGGACAGCAGTTTGAGGCTGTGGAACTACGTTGAAGGAAGGTGTGTCAAAACTTATCAAGGCCACAAGAATGAGAAGTTCAGCATCGGTGTATGTTTCGGGACGTACAGCGCTTCTGTGGATGGGCCGGTTGGTGGCGACGACTCGGACGATGAGCAGAAAGTGTGGGCACTTGCGGCTTGTGGAAGTGAAGATGGAACTACGGTGCTATGGGATGTCAACTCAAAGGAGATCCTGCAGCGACTCCGCGGACACGAAGGTGTCGTGCTTGGAGTTGACGTTTGCGTGCAGGATGGCGCGGTCGCAACTTGCGGTGCTGACAAGACCATAAAGATCTACCGAAGACAGAAAGGTCCCGTTGACGGCCAAGCCCATGGTGGAGCAGAGGAATTGAAGGCCGAAGGTGTCGACATTCCTGGTCCCAAAGAAGGGAGAGAGGAGCTCACCAACGGCAGTGGACCGACACAGGAGCCTGATACCACGCAGTCCACACAAGCGGATATTGTGATGGAAGAGGGTTGAGAACAGACAAATCGCTCGACACGAATGCGCGGTACGCCAAGCATGCAGTCAGCTGCGAGATGGTGTTCTGCTGCACCCTAACCCAAGGTACGACATACTTCAGATGATTGATCTTGCCTTAATGCCAAGTATCGGGGAGCCGAAGCCGGAAACCTTGGAGATCCTGCAGCCAGCTTCGAATGCAGCGTTGTTCTATGAAGGCGGCACGGTGAGGACGATGAGCTATTGAGACAAGGAAGATTATTGCATGCACCCTACAGTTCGCGTGTCTTCCGCACGGCATTTGGCCAGGTCTGCCGCGACGCATATGCAGCCTTGCAAAGCCCAATGCAAAGCCCAATGCGCAGGGCACAAGCTGTGGAGGAATCAGATAGGATCGTGAAAGATAAGGCGAAGCCGGCGAGTGCCGCATAAGATGGACTGGCGTGGAGCACATCTGTCAGCCTGTTCACTTAGTGACCCAGACTAGTGCAAGGAGTCACCGCCTCGGAATCGAGTCCTTTGCTCGTGGGAATAGAAGATTGAGTTCGAGATAAGGTAGAGGTAAACACAGCGGAGGATCAGTCGGCGTGTAGAGCGCCGGAGCACCGATGGAGATGACGGTCAACGACTTCTGAAACGGTTCCTGGGCGCATGCAAGGGGACGGCTCGTGAGATGGGGATCCTTGTCTATACCACTGCTCAGATATCTGCGCATTAAACAAGCCATCGAGTGCACCAAAATAATAGGAATTACAAGCACAATCAGTCGGGTTATCACTTTGTTGACGATCCCCTGCCTTCAACCATATGAGATGAAATCAGATAGCTGCCTGCTGTGCTGTACGCAATCGTGGCTAGCAGGCTCACTACTAGTACTGAGCTACCAGTTGGAATAGTCAATACTCAAGCCTCGGCTCGCATCACACTTACCTCTTAGCCTCGAGTTGCTTTCGCCCAACCCTTTGCGTTCGCATTAGCTCTGTGTCTCGACGCCACAAAGCACAGTCAAGCATCGTTGGCAGGAAGGCTACCAGAGTCTTCGACACTAATAAGCTGCAGCCACTCTCGAGCCACTGACGGCACGCCTTGTCGGGGCGGGGCGCACGACATACCGTTCCACCGCGCTGTCTTGCTGCGTCTGCAGATGAGAATCTCCCGTCGACGCTTGGCCTGCATAATCGAATCGCTCATGACTGTTCACACGCACAGCTGCTTGCTCCTTCGTACGCCCGCGAGCAGAAACGATCTGCTTCTCCTGACCGAACGCGCGTTTGCGCAAGCAATCGCCATGGCCAAATGTTTGCAGGCGGACCTCCGTTGCGCGTCCGTTGCCAGCCATCACCGCGCCGTCGGCTCGTCACGTCCAAGGGGTCCGGGCGAGGCGGACCTGCGTGTGTTGTGCTGCTTGCATGCCGTGCGCTCTCTCACTAGCACTGCTGCTTGATGCTTCCAGGCGCGTAGGGCTCTCTCGCATTGACTTCCCGTGCAGCAGATCGCACCGCGGAGGCCGCTCCATCTCTAACGTCTGCTCGTCCCACACTCCGCCCGCCTTCATCTACACGGCTGCGAGTCCATGACGTTTGCAGACACTGAAGGCGCAATCTCGCAGGGGTGGCTCTGCGTTCGCCTGAGATTGCCTTCGAACAATGGCCCAGCCATTGGGCCCGTCAGATGCGTCGTCACACGCCAAGTCCCATCGTTGTGCCTTTCAAATGTTTAACAGAACAGCGCTGTCCGTTGGTTACGGGGACCTGTGTCGCACTAACCAAAGTCAGGAACCGGTACCATCAAGACAAGTCTCACCCGGACACTCGACGCGGAGAGGCTGGCTTTAGGCAAGCTCTTGCTCGACTGCTGTATTACTTTGTAAAGACTGGCCCAGCAAGGCTGGAAGCAGAGACAAATTCGTTCCCACTACGTCGAATCTCCCAACTGCAACGACGCCGACTTCAATCAATTGAACAGTAGCCAGCCACCGAGTCGACATTATCAAGCACCATGCATCCACCGTTCTCTCTCGCAGCCATTACCACTGCTTTCCCGCTGTTACCCAACGATCAATCAATTGACTTCTCCACCATGGCTAGTCCACTTTCTCAATCTGCGACCCTTCCCTTGTCCGAAGTCAACATCGATGCATTAGAAACACAAAAGTTCGACCTCCCTCATGGCCTAGTCCATGGCCTAGTCCAGCGGTCCAACTCAACTCGATCAACCCGTTCAGACAAGTCTGTTTCGTCCATTTCAACGTCCGTCGACAGCAGCGCGTTGAACACACCCAATGTTTCGCCTCGATCGATCACAGCACCTCCTCACTATGTCATACTGAGTCTGTGGCCTCACGCAACAGAGTCCCAGATCTCGTCTTACGTTGAAGGGTACGAAGACCTCTACCCCAGCGCCAAAATCCTCCTACTCCGCAGCTCCTGGCGAGCCGGAAGTCCTGACCTTGATGAAATAACGACCACTCTCACCGGCACTCTCGAAGAAAAGAATGAGAAGCCCACGATCTCGCATCCAGTCATGCTCCACCTCTTCGGCCACACCGGCGCCCTGAATGCCTGTGCACTTCTCCGTGCCTACCGAGCCCGTACCACGACCGTCCTTGACGTCCGAGCCATCGTCTCCGACACCGAGCCTACTCTCACCCTCTCAGACCTCTACTCAGCACTCCTTTGCTCACCCACACAGTTCTTCACCCTCCTGCTCGCTCTCCTCTTCGCTTTCCTTACCGCTGCCGTCTCTCTCTTCAGCTATGACGACGCGACGCACCGCATCCGCGCCGACTTGACCAATCCCGCTCTGCTACCCACTAGCGTGCGGAAATGCTTCGTCTTCCCTGCGCAAGAGATGATGTTCTCGTGGTGCGAAACGCCAGGCAAGAACGGCGTCGCTGAGCGTCGCGAGTGGAGCGTCAAGCGAACGAGCGTCGATGCCAGAGGCAAGTGGAGCGGTGAGAAGGAGAGGTACTGGCTGGGCGTTGAAGGTGTTTGGGAAGGCGGATGCTGAATGTGAAGCGTCGGCTTGACCAACATTTGAATCATCGGCCATGCTAGTACGACAGACTCAAAACTCAGCCGCGTTACGGGGAACGGGTAAGCACGATACATGGAGACTCCGGCGTTTTGGACGGCGTCCCGGGCAAGACAACAACGACTTATCATGATTGAACAATGTTGATGAAGGATGCTATCACGAATAGCATAGCGAACGCTCAAGCGTTTTACGATGGAACCATTTTATTTTCTACTACCCTTCTTCCTTGTTCTTAGACTTCCTGGCGTTTTTGCTTCTGGGGTGTCCACGGCAACTATACCATTTTAGAGAAATATTGTACACATATCAAGCACCAAAATCTGGACAAGAAGCCAATCGAAAACATGTAGCGTGATGTCTATCATTGACGTGGACATAAGAATAACGCAACCTGATCGTCCCTTGCTCCAAGAGGATGCATGCAGGAAGACTTGGTTGACACAATGCATTCAACCAAAAAGCGAATCTGGACACCGAGCTGCCAGCAGAACCAAATTTCCTGAGCGCTCTCAAATGTCAATTCCTTTCTCGGTCTTTGCCTTCGTGAACTGCGCCAGCATGCCAAGAACACCCTCCTTACCGCCTTCTGCCCCTTTGCCGTTTTCATCCGCGTCGGTGTCACTCTCCAACCCCAGACCGCTTGCGCCCCGCCCGACTGCGCGATCATATTCGTCCAGATCACTATCCAGAGCCATGATTCTGCTCTCGGATGGGCCGAGCGAGGGCTGTTGCTGCCTCATGCTGTCGGTCTCAGTTTGGCGTCCCGCTCTTTGGCGACGATCGCGAGCGAAGCTTTGAGGTGAGCGAGGGTCGTGGCGTGGAGATGATGCTAGAGCTGGATGGCGAGCTGTGTGCTGTGCGCTCGGCCTGGGATGGGCTCGAGTGGATTCAACCTCTTCGTGTACGGTTTGTGGCGACATGGGCGGCCATTCTGGTGGTCGCTGATAGCCGTGAAGGGGTCTGCGACCGTTCTGTCGCTGATTGTAGGCGCTGTAATACTGCGCGAAATTGTGTATTGAAGCCGCCATCTTGTCGTCTTTCAGCCCGAAGTAGTCATCGCGCAGACCGTCAGGTTCCTGCAAAGCGGTCGCTGTGTTCTCGACGACATTCTGGTGTTTCTTGAAGTTGAAGACGGCGAAATTGCATTGGTTGCCGACGCCTTCAACGTGAACTGTGGATTCGCGGAAGAAGTCCACGATGCGCTCACACCTGTCATTGGAATTGCGATACAGTATAATTGGCGTCAACACAAGGCTGATGATTTCTTCTAAGAAAATGAGGACCTTGTTCTGATAAAGAGCAGAGAACTCAGCTCGCACTTCGTTGCTGTGAAGGCGATCTTTCCAGTGGGTGGGCATGTAGTGTATGTACATGAGCACTTCTTTCAAGTGAAGCACTGGATCGTGGGTCTCTGTTTCGTCGGGCAACGCGCCGTGCGCAACGCTGAATATGCCCACCATAACAGACACCCAGAAGACGGCTGTACGACCTTCTGTGATTTCGAAGCCAAGGAATAGCTCGGAGTCGAAGAGCGTTGCCAGAGCTAGCACACCAGCAAAAGCGCCGCTGACGAAAGCCACGAAGCGGCAGATCTGGTCTGTTTTGTCTTTTGGAAACTGCTTGAGGTACTCCACGGCAAAGGGATAAGCTTGACGTATGCGGCGTTGGAAGAGATGGTCAAGCTCATTGAACTCGCGGATTTTCCATTCGGCAAAAGGCGTGAATGCGCGAAGACTGACTCGAGCTGGATTGCGCGTGAATTCGGTGTAGTAACGGAAGAAGTAGACGATGGAAAACCTGAGCATATTCCAAGGTGCGAAGAGAATGCTGACCAGGGCGGCGAAACGTAAACGGCGGCGTAGGCCTTCAACAAGCACTTTGCGATTCTTAACATCCAGAGCGAATGCCCTGGGCGCACCTTGCTCGTCGAAGACGAAGTTCGTGAGGCAGAAGTCGATACACCACTCCAAGGTCTTCGAGTAGAACACCCTGTTGCCTACGAAAGGAACAGGCAGCGTGAAGTCGAAAATTTCTTTGTTGAATAGTGCCACGTAGTAATTGTCTTGGCGCATAAGACGATTCGCTACGGTCTCTGCAGTAATGCGTTGTTGTGGTTGGTTATAGTCAAGGTAGCGTTTCATCCTCGGTGGATTATTGGCAGTAGCCACATTTGCATTCTGCACTTTGACCAAGCCATCAACCACGCGGAGCCACGACACAGTCTGCATGTCATCTTCGGATATCTCAAGGATATGGGTATAGAAATTCCGCATTCTTCGTAGGCGGCCAATTTCCCCGATGTTACGAACGAACATCATGCCCCAGTAGATGACGAACAAGAATATCGCGGCCTTCTTGATCCACGAAGAGTTGTCTATACACTTGGGTATGAGGATTTCCGAAGTCTTCTTACTGACAGGAACTTTAGAATAGTCGATACAGGTCGTCAGGAACATGGCAAAGCAGAAGACGAAGAGCTCAGTAGCTTGAGTAAGAAATCTGGAGAGCAAGATCGAGCTCATGCCGTGACCGGTGAAGTATTGGTATGCTTCTTGTAAGAAGGCGTCCAGGCTTGAAGCATTTGTGAATGTCCACATAGCATTGGCTTGAGGGCTGGCCCTCAGCTGTGGAGCTATGACAGATTCGGCTATAGGTCTTGCAGGAGCATGCCGACCCAAATGAAGTATGTTCGACGAATGCAACTTGTGTTGCTGCTGCATCTTGTTCCATTGTTCTTCCGTTCGTGTACCTCTTGTGTCCTGCTTCGGGGACGCCTTAACATGGCGTGGCTTGGATTTCCCTTTGGGCTCGAGTAGCAGTGACTCTGGAACATCCTCTTCTTCCTCTTCGTCTCTACGCCTCTTTTGTTGGCCATCGAACCAAGCTGGCTGGTACTGAGAGGGTGACATTAGACCGCGGGTTGAGGGCTGTGATTGCGGGCTTAGTGCAGCATCGTGAAATGGGATCGACGCAGTTGGAGCTTCGTAGAGCATGGCCTCTGGATCATCGTCACCAGACTCGAAGTGTCGTCCATACTCGTCCCGTCTTTGTGACTCGAACATATCATGATCAGGACGGCCGGCATCGAATACGGAGTCTCCCTCAGCGACAGGCAGCAGCCGCGAGACGATGCGTGAGGCCATCATCTTGCTGTTTGTTTGTGGCTGTGCCAGGCTACAGTCTAGGTCTGCTGTGCTTCTGTTGAGCCTAGGGTCGTAGGCAAATAACAACCATCTGGTGGTCGGGCAATGTGAGTGTTGAGGACTTAGCCTTATCGCAGTTGCATCTCAGCTACCCATCGAGCCAGGTACGGAAGTAACGAGTGCGTGTGACGTGGTTATAGGATCTATAGGGAAGATGTGAGTGTCGAGCAGCAAAGCACCTCGCTGCGTGTAAGGCACCCTGATAGCCAACCGGTCGCGTGGGCGCGCATGCGAGACATGTGACAAGTGACGTGCGATGGAGAGCCGTGCGCGCTGCGACATGACTCGCGCCCGCCACGCGAACAAAGCTTCGCCTTCACTGCAGGATCGACGACACCAAACATATGTAACATTAAAACTACTTCTATCCCATCAACACTGTGCCTGCAGATATAACCGACTTCACCACTCAAGGCACTGCAAATTGCGCTTTTGAGGGCATATCACGATCTCAAGGTACGCGACCACAAATCCTTGCATTGCGATGCACGGGCAGCAGAAGCAGCGCAGCCAAAGCGGCTATCTTGAGCACCCAGCTGTTGGCGATGCACATCCCGATGACTACATGGATACTCACATTTTGCAGAATCGTAGGGACTTGCGCAGCAAGGAACATCTCGACCTCTCTGCCTCCGACCACTCGACTGCTTTGCAGCAGATCGCCGGTGGGGCTTCCGACCGTACGCGCCAGGACCTGCGAGAAAACGAACAGCAAAGGGTAAGACTCTCTTCCTTTGTCCTGCCGCTTAGGGGAGGAGCTTCCGCCTTGGAGAGTGCAATCGAATCTCCCGAGCTCAAGTCTGGCCTAAACTCGGGCTCAAAATCGCACCAGAACTCATCATCCGTTGGCCTTCACGGACCCGGGACCAGATTTGTGCTGCCAATCAGGCAACAACAGCGGGTTATCACGTCTTCAGAAGAACAAGAGTCTGACTCGCAAGCTCTACAGAATCGCTACGAAGAATATCCTGCACATCAAGGTAACCTTGCCACTTCGGCATACCAAGCAAACATGTCTTACCCGTACGACCACTCCCAATACAGCTACGCGCCTGGTGCTGCAAATCCATATGCTCAACAAGGACAGCAATCTTACGATCAAAACCCACCAGCGCTCCGCAATCCGTTCCCCGCGCCACCGCCAGCTCACAATGTTTATGGTGCCCAAAATGCTGGCTATGACCCAGAGCAGGAAGCGTTGATGGCGCAGTGGCAATCGCAATATGCTCCAGCGGATGCACAAGCTTCCAAGGATGCGCGTGGCAAGGAGAACCCTAATACTACCCAAGTTGGTCCACGCCCAGGTGTAGCTAACGCTTCAGACGTCAAGACTGGCAACCCTGACAAGAAGGTGACTGTTATCCGCAAGGGTGGCGGTCAGACTTGGGAAGACAATTCACTTCTCGAGTGGGATCCAACCCAGTTCCGGATTATGGTCGGTAACCTTGCTGGTGAAGTCACTGATGACTCGCTGGCCAAAGCATTTGCTCCTTACGGTGTATCAAAAGCGCGCGTGATTCGCGACAAGCGTACAACAAAGTCAAAGGGCTTTGGCTTTGTCTCTTTCACGGATGGTGAGCAAGGATTCAAGGCTGCTCGCGATATGGTTGGAAAGTACATCGGCAGCCACCCTGTAACTATTCAGCGCTCGAAGACAGACCTGAAGCCCACTGTGCAAAAGGACAACAAATACAAGGGCAAAGGCAAACACAACAAGAACCGCAACGACAAGAAAGACAAGAAGCAGGATGACCCGCTTCGCGCGCACACGGGCGCCGTGATAGAGAAGAAGCCTGTGAAGAACGCGGGTGGTTACAAGGTTATTGGTTGAGAGATTGTAGCAACGCCATTGCACTTGACAATGATCGAAATGGAGAGGGATTCCGTGCGCTACCCGCCACGTGGGTCACGGTGACCATGATACTGGCACAAATGATACACAAAGATCGCATTTTCATGCCACGGTTTCGGATATTCCCAACGAGGGCATCCCGCCAGCTACAAGCTCAGAATGTGTTGGCATGCAGGGCGAGACCTCATGTCAAAATATGGATACAAAGCGCTCGAAGCGCTTTCTTTGGATAAGCTACTTATAACTTTTTAAGTATCAAGATGCGACCTGCAAACGGCTTCGTGGCCTTCGCGGCGTCGATCGATTTCTGTGATTTTCATGTAGAGTTTCTGTAGCTGCTTCTTTCTGCAAACTCCGACGGCGCTGATCACAACTGTTCCATGATTTCATTTCCATCTTCTGCCTGGAGTTTATCGATTGTTACCGCCCCTAACAGATTTCATGTGCATCATGGACATGAAGTAAGGCGTACAGCAGCTCTACTTCGTGACCTCCACCGCGCCATGCTCGAGAGGACGTTTGTCATCTGCTTTTACAGTGACCTGCGAAGTCTCCAAGCTTGCTACTGAGTCGTCGTGTTCGAGAGCTTTGATTTGCCTCCTGTGTGATATGTCAGCTGAGATTGTTGTAGAAATGGTACTATTTCGACATACTCTTGTCGATCGTGAAGATACTTGATCACCCAGGTCATGGCGATGAGGCACACCGAGCAAGCAGCGGTGAATGGATAGCCCTTGCGGAACTGTGGAGCCTCTACAGTCTTATAGACCAGCAGGGGTGTCCACGCTGTCGTTGACTGCGAGATTGAGTTCATCGCAATCAACATGAATGATCGTACGTCCGGGTCTTGCCTCAAGATATCGTTGGCCCAGCCGTAGAGCACTGAGGACATCGCTACCGATGAGTAAGTGGTGTTGAATGCAAACCACTTGGCTGCTTTAGGCACGTCCCAGATGATCAAGATGATCAGACCAATGAGGTTCCAAGTGTGCGCAAGCGTGATCGCTCCTGGACGTCCCAGGAAGAGATCCGCTCCAAAGCAGATGAAGAGTACATAGAAGATACCGATGGCCGGCGAAGTTGTGCTGAGGTCGTTCAAGCGCGCAGTGCTGAATTCTTTCAAGCTTTTGAGCCAGAGGATGTAGCCGCCGGTTGACGAGTTGAGTGATCCGTTCCAGAAGAAGATGTCCCACAAGATGAGCATGTAGAACTTCCAGTTGAGGAATATTCCCCCGACTTTGGACCAGGTCAAGTGCGAAGAATGGACGTGACCAGCGCGCTCCAAGCGATCGCGCGCAAGTTGGACTTCTTCTTTCGAAAGGAAAAAGGACTTGGCTTTGTCGGGTGTCCCGGGCCAGATGAATGGTCCCAATAAACCCACTGGCAGGGTGATAATAGCATTGATAATGAACATCCATCGCCAGCCTGGTAAGCCGTTGACGCCATGCAGATGTGTCGTCGCTGCTGACTGGAGTAGGCCAGCAGTCAAGGTGCCAGTGGTCAGACCAACATAGAAGATACCACCTCTCCTGTTGATCTCGTCTCCTTTGTACCAAGACCCGAGCACGTAATGGACGGCAGGGAAGTATGAACTTTCGAATAGACCGACAAGAAATCGGTATGCCATCATCTCCGAGTAGCTGGCGGCTCGGTACTGCAGTAATGTGAACAGACCCCATCCCATATCGAGCGCAGGTACCAGATAATTCATTCGGACTTTGGGGAACAGAATCGCGAACGGTAGCTGTCCAAGAACGGCACCCAGTGTGTAGATTGTCTGAAGATGTACAAGCTCATTGCCGTGGAAGTTGAGATCGTCGGAGAGCCCGGACACATAGGCATTGTCTGTTTGGAAATTAGCTTTTGTTGCTTAGACGACAGGATCAGTATAACGTACTTATATTTGCTTGGTCAAGATACTTGATCTGTAGGACATATGGTCAGTCAGGTCTGAGTCCTTCGGCTTCACGGAGGTTCCCACTGGGTCATTCGATCAAGCAAGCCAACAGTGCATTTGGTTCAAGTTGTGACACGAGACACATGGCGAGGAATTGAATCCATCATTGGAATTCCGTCTTTTGCAAGCATGGGTTCAGTTCATGATTTGACATACCCAGTATACGATGAAGGCGTAAGTGACCACTAGCAGATCCAGCTTGCATATCAGCTTCCGTTCTTGGGGGGTGTCGTTGGGATGGAACCAATGGAACCATCGTCGGTTTGCGGTCGCAGAGCCCATGATCTGTCGAATGATATCCCCGATGTTTATTGGAAGCAAGAAGGAAAGTATTTATATAGAATGCTACCGCGACAAGTGGCGGCTCGCGGCTTCTGCAGAATCTCGGGTGGAGACCTGCCACGAGCCAAGCGATGACAGCCATTTTGCGGCTGCCGTAACGATGGCGCGATCAGTATATTGCCTGGATGGATGTCGGCGTGTTGCACTCGTATAGTGTTCATGCGGTATCGGCGACCAAATCACCTTCACATGCCCCGCAATCACGCTATACAGCGTGAGCTCAGCAGCTGCAGTAGCAGTATCACGCAATCTCAACCAAGCATGCCGCGCAGTATCGCTATATTGAGGAGATAAGCGTTTCTGACGTTTTAAAAATGATCGGTCAAGGTTTGGAAGTAGGACTTGAAACAATAGAATAAATAAAACCCAAGTCGAGTCTTTTGCAGCTTACCTCATCCATACTCACTGAACAATGGCGTCTGCCAATAAGCCACAAGAGCGCCTTCAGAATATTGAGGGCCATCTCAGACCTGTGGCTCAATATCAGGATGATTCGACGCATGTCAATTCTGGATCGCCGTCAACTTATCCGTACCCAACGAGTTTCAAGATTAGAGAAAGGCCGATCGACCATCACCGTGAGCTCAAAGTTGCGGTCATTGGAGGGGGTCTCTCTGGCATCACTGCAGGGATTCTTTTGCCTCAGAAAGTACCAAATCTAAATCTTACCATTCTCGAGAAGAATAGTGACTTCGGAGGTACTTGGCTGGAGAACAATTATCCCGGCGTCCGGTGTGACGTACCTGCACACGTGTATCAAAGCACTTTCGAGCCGAACACACAGTGGTCAGAGGTGTTCGCTCAGGGACCTGAGATCCTCTCCTACTGGCAAGGTTTGGCGAGAAAATATGGCGTTGACTCCAGGACGCAATTCAACTCCAAGGTCACTCGGGCGACTTGGGATGAGACGAGAGCGCAGTGGCACATCAAGATCGATGACACACAGACCCTTGAACAAAGGGACGAATACTACGACTTCGTAGTCCCGGCTGTTGGCCACTTCAACGAATGGAAACTCCCGGATTATCCTGGAATCTCTTCTTTTAAAGGCCATTTGAGGCACTCCTCTAATTGGGACCCCAAGTTTGATCCTACCGGGAAGCGAGTGGCTGTCATTGGGAATGGCGCTTCTGGCGTTCAAGTGGTACCGAATCTTCAGCCGCTCGTGAAGCATCTCGATCATTACGCTCGGAGTCCAACATGGATCGCAGGCTCATTCGCTGGAACCCTCGAAAGGCAGCTTGAGCCTATACCTTATACAGCAGAACAATTGAAGGCGTTCGAAGACCCGGAGAAATACCAGGAGTTCCGGAAAGAGCTGGAAAGTACATTTTGGCGGAGATACGAGACCCAGTTGAAGGATACACAGGAAACAGCCCAGGCAATTGCCGATTTCACCAGCCTCATGGCCAAGCGCCTCGAGGCAAAGCCTGAGCTCTTGGAAAAGATTCTTCCAGACTTTTCACCTCACTGTCGGAGGCTGACTCCAGGTCCAGGTTACTTGGAGGCTTTAACCAGAGAGAACGTTAGCTTCGTTCGGACGCCAATAGAGAGGATAACGGAGGATAGCATCGTCGATGCTGATGGTGTTCACCGCCAGGTTGATGCTATTATTTGTTCGACTGGTGCGAATGTTGACTTTGCACCACCATTTCCCATTGTTGCAGGAGACGTGGATCTGTCACAGGCATGGCGACCGGACGGTCTCTATGGGTTCCCATACACCTACCTTGGTGTTGCGACACCAGGTTTCCCAAACCTGTTGTTCTTGCACGGTAAGCTGAGCTAATGGGAAATGTTTCATACGAATGTGATACTCACGCGGCACAGGCCCCAACGCCGCAGGCGCCTCGGGAACGATCACACATGCTGGTACGTACATGCATGCTTCCCTCCAAGCCATTCGAGAACTAATCGTTACTGTGCAGCCGAGACACAGGCAGCATTCATAGCCAAGATTCTTCGCAAAGTGGCCAACCAGAATATTGCAACCATTGCACCCCAAAAGCAAGCAGCTGATGATTTTGTCGAATATTGTGATGCGTTCTTCCCTCGCACTGTCCTTAGCGAGAATTGCAGTTCATGGGCCAACGGTGGAAGGCCTCAAGGCAGAATACACGGGCTATGGCCTGGCAGTGCCGCTCATGTCACATGGGTGCGCAGGGAGCCGCGATGGGAAGACTGGGAGTACACGTATGTGCAATCGAGCAATCGGTTTGCGTGGCTGGGAAATGGAAGGCGCGCGAGAGAGGCCGACCCAACCTCTGACGTCACTCCGTATTTGAAAGCGCCCGGAAGTTTCAACCTGAAAGATTACCACGAGTCGTGGTGGGATCTTTGAGCCTGGGTAGATTGAAATTATACTCTGCTATACTCCTTCGTCTCTTGTTCACCTATGGTAAAACGAAATGCAGCTAAAACGCCATGGGCGGCTGGTCGCACGTTATAGACCGGTATCTGATACATGAAGATTCAAGACCCCGTCGTCCTCATTTCCACTCTCGACGGCACAATCTCGACGGGTATTGGCAAAGTACTACTCACACCATCTGGCCTGACGTCTTCAAAGGTAAGAATCATGAGGATGACCCTGGTTCGTAGCCACGACGGATGTGATTCGCACTGGCAAGCCCAGTACTTGAGTCTACGGACAATAGAGCTTTTTCATACGAACTACCATGCGGACGGCACTATCTGAAGTCTGGCATGCAACTCTTCAAGTGCAGGATCTGCAGCTATTGCTGCCGCGACAAGATCATGACGAGGCTGTTTCGCACCAATTTCGGCAGCTTCAGGCACGCCTGTGCCTGTTCTCTTCACCTCTGGATGCTGGTACGGCAGATCTTCCTTGTACACGTCGTACTTGTACCGGCTTCCAGTATGGTCGTCTCGAAGCTGTGACTGTCCTTTGCCGTAAACCTTCTCTCTAGCGGTCAAGCCATCTTCAATTTTATTGGGATACAACCCACGGCGACGAAGCTCGGGAATGAGAAGGTCGACAACATCCTCAAATGTACCAGGAGTGGTCACATAGGCCAAATTGAAACCGTCAAGGTCACCCTCCTCGATCCAGCGTTCCATCTCGTCGGCGACTGTAGCTGGAGAGCCAACGCCAACAGGACCGAGGCCACCAATTGCTGCCTTCTCAGCAACAACCCTCGGTGTCCACTCTGGTACTTCTTTACTCGTGCTAGTGAATGCTGAAAGGATTGAAGTCACCTTGTTCGCCTCCTTGGAGTCAGACGCAGTGATCTTTTGGTCAAGCGGTATCTTTGATATGTCGATACCAGTCCAACCCGAGAACAGAACCAGACCTCCAATAGTTGATGCATGCTGTGCGTGGCGTTCAAGCTTAGCCTTAGCCTCTTCGTCTGTTTGCCCGAGGATACATGTAAAGGTCGCAAACACTTTCACTGATCTGGGGTCTCTGCCTTGTTCAGCGGCAAGCCGCCGGATGTTGTCCACTTTTGGCCGTAAGAGTGCGGGACTATGCGAAGAGACGAAAATTGCTTCTGCATGCTGCGAGGCAAATACTGACCCGGCAGAGCTCGTACCTGCTTGGAACAAAAATGGGGTTCTTTGTGGCGATGGGCTGGTGATGTGTCGACTTTCAAGGTTGTAGTATTTGCCCTTGTGGTCAATGGTGCGAATCTTGCTTGGATCAAAGTATGCATCATTGTCACGATCTGCAATGGTAGCATCATCACTCCAGGATCCTTCCCAGAGTTTGTAAAGTACCCTGAGATACTCGTCGGCCTGAAGGTAACGTTCGTCATGCTCAATAGGCGTGTCAATGCCTATTGCTTTGAATGCCGCTTTCTTCCAACTCGTAACAATGTTCCAGCTATGATTGATATAGATTAGCAATGTACATTGGGCATAAATTCAGCTATTGCATTTGCACTCACCCAATACGACCTTTGGTGACGTGGTCTAGAGTCGAGAAGCGTTTCGCGAGCAAGAAAGGCGGTTCAAACGAGGTCGAGGCCGTGATGCCAAACGCCAGGTTCTTTGTCACCGCCGCCATGGCAGAAATGGGAATCGTTGGATCTGTCATTGGCCATTGTGCCGCCCTCCGAATACAGTCGTCTAGGTTGCCCTGGTAAGTGTCATAACCACCATAAGTATCGGCAAGGAACAATGCGTTGATGTCGCCTCGCTCCAACAGCTTGGCCAGGTTGATCCAGTACTCCAAGTCGGTCTTGGTGGCGGATTTGTCAGAGGGATCCTTCCATTGTCCTGGCGATAGGTGCCCAATAGCTTAATGGACATGTTAGTCAATTTTGCAAACTTTGTCATTGGACAACAAGGTCGTACTGGACATGTCGAACGCATTCAGCAATATGTGCTTTTTCGGAGCTGTGCCGTTCGGACGATCTGCGCCATGCTCGCCATTGGTAAATGCCGCCATGTTTTCAACTTAGCGATATGACTGAATGATAACCAGTGTTACCCGGCTCGAATTATAGCTCTAAAGAGCCGGGGATATTGTATTATACAATAAAAATCTGCGGATATGCTATGTCCGTCCTCCTTTCTCGGACCTTCAACTCCACTGTCGCTGATGATGGGTTCGCAATGTGAGCACGCAAGCTAAGCTTGCAGATTAGGCGAGCACGCAATCGATCAAGATAGGGCCATGCTCGCGCCACGTTGGATACCACGTGGAGACTTACACGCGATAGTGGATGCATTTTCCCAACGATTGCGTCCCGTGGGCTTGTTACAATTCCCGAGGCACTTGTCGATTGATGTTAGCCTGTTGTACCCCTACTCAATTCCTCAGTGGGACATCGATGATAAATGCCACGCGACTCCCTTCTTCCGCAACTCACGTATCATTGTTGATGACTTCCTGCAGTGTAGTGGACCTGAGTAATTTATACCGTTCTGAGCAGAGAGGTTTACTTGTGATTGGCATCACAAAAAGTCTGATCACTATATGTGCCTTACTTCGTCCCAACACCGCCTCATTTTGACGAGCTCTTAGGCGTCGATTGCAAGTCACGATCGACGACATCATCTAGAACAGCGAGATTGTCCTTTTCGGCCCTCATTCTTGCTCTCTTCAACTTCCTTGTGTCCGCTTCCGTTTGCCGTGTCACCCACCAGGTCACAAGAGTAACCATTGAGCATGCTACCACGAGCGCCATTGCACTTGCAAAGCTTTCTCTGTACCTTGGGGCATACTTCGACTTAAAGATCTGCGGGCCAATAGCACCACCGATCTGACCATAACTGTTCACGAAGCCAATGGAGAATGCACTGCCGGTCGCGCGAGATGTTGTCTGCACTCTCCATGGCCACATAAGGGGGAAGAAGGCTGCGGTACATGCATTACCGATAAGTGTGGCGGCATACACCGCGCCATTCGATGGGTAGACCACCAGCACAGCATAGCATGCTATGATGATTGCGAAGATACCCAGCGGGTACACAGGCCGAGGAAGTCTTGCATTGTCGGCGAAGAAGCCCGTGATACCAATGACGGCGATGGCAAGAAGGGATATTGGCAGGTTGAGCAGCTGCGCTTGTGCAATCGTGGTGTAACCCAGATTGGCTATGACGGTCGGTTGGTAAAACCGTACTCCAGACGTGCCTATCGTGAACGTTGCCCAGATCATAGTGAAGAGCCAGAGGCGCTTGTCCTTGAGCGCGGTGTATATCTCGTGAATGTTAAAATTATCTTCTTTCGCACGAGGGGCGTTGGGAGGCAGGCGCGCCTGGATGAAAATCTTCTCACGCGCCGTGAGAAACTTTGCTGTATCAGGAACTACTGAGTAATTAGCAATTTGCATATACACGGCTGAAGGGCCAAAAAACTCACAGTCAGGTAGTATGAACAAGACCGCAAACCCAAAGACGACGGTGATAAGGCCTTCCACGAGGAACAGATATTGCCATCCGCTCAGACCGTGCGAACCTGAGATCGTGTCGAGACCATATGCTAGGAGTCCGCTGAAGACCCCGGACAGATTGCCCAGCACGTCTAATGTTGAGGTTCAGTTTTGCGTTTCTGCTTTGGAGGATAGGGAAAGCTCCTTACAGAAATAAAGAAGCCTCATCGACAGCTCGTCTGGCCGATACCAATAAGTAAGCTGTGAGATGACTGCTGGAAACATGCCTGCCTCGAACTGTTTCTCTGAACGTTAACGGAATACCGACCCCGGAAAATTTATGGGTAGTCATACCAGACCGAGAAGGAATCTAGTTGCATAAATGCCTTCCTTGTTCCGGACCCCGACATGTGCAAGCAGCGCAATTCCCCAGGAGATCATTATTCTCGATTGCCAGACACTCGGCTTAAATCTCTTGAGTAACAGATTCGACGGAGCTTCGAATACAATGTACGGTACCTTGGATTACACTCGGGTCAGCTTAATTGCCACACAAGGAGCAAGGCTACCTTACGTAGTAGAGAACGTTGAGCAAATTGTATTGATCAGAAGTCATGTTCAATTCGGTCATGATGTTACGATCAGTTCCTCTGTTCATTATCCTAGCGTTCGAGATGTTGTCTGCGTCGATGTTCTTCAGGAGAAATAGTATTGAGCAGACTGTCATGATGCGCCAGTCGATACGTCGGAGCAGCGCCTTCTCCTCCTGTGCAGAGAGTAACGTTCGGTTACGTTGCACGATCTCTTCCTCTGTTGATTCGATCGCATCGTCGCTGGCAGTGGTGCCCCGCTGGGCAAGGGTAAAATTGCCGTCCTTTGATGGTGTCGTGTCTTCGGTGTTGGAGAGGTCGCCCAATGGTCGAGTAGCGGCCAGAGAGGCGCTTTTGTCTTCTGCCATGAGATAGTACGTACCCAGTATTGGCAATCTTACACAATGAACAGAACTACGGAAGCGTGACAACTGCGAAAATAAACCACTGCATCAACCTAATGCGATTTTGAAGATAGCGTATTTTTGCATCAGAGCATGCCATGTGGGAGCCATGCATGTCGATGTCTCATCACTTTTCGCATTTGTGGAGCTATATTGATACACCATACCGCGCGGGGATCACGACATGATGTATCTCCTCAGAGCAGGATTCAGTCCGACTAGATTGCCATGAAGCAATGAAGGCTGTGGGCCAGCTCGAGAGTCGTTGTATGGAGACCATGCAAAGCCAAGGCGTGGATACCGGGACTCGGCTGTCTTCATACATGTATCGAAGTAGAGAGGCAATTTCCAAATGATAATAGGAGAAATAAATGGCTGCCATTGGGTAGTGCTGAGCTCAGGGGAGATCGGTGTATATCGCCATCATCAGCTGCTATGACGAGCTTGCTCCTGGTGCAGCTCCTTTGAATCACAGCGGGACCAAGCATTCAACTTGTTGTAACAGCGATGGCATCGTGAGGTTGAAGGGAAAACATCGACTTGAAGTTCGTGTTCTGCGATTGTACATCATGTTGGCCGTCGGCTGGTTGTTACTCCCGTACTTGTGAGCGAGATGCACGATCGCGACGACAGCCAAGTAGGGGCCGCGGCGATAAGATAAGCCGATAAGATAAGGCTTGTGCTTGAGATGAGGAGAACATGTCGTACCTTGGTACCTCTGGGGGGAGAGAGAGCACAACAGATCGCAAGCAGGTCTAGCTTCGGATACCAGTCACTCGAGGCCTGTGTGAGGTGAGATCACAGGATACCATCGAATCCTGGTATGTTGATGTGAAAGAGCCAAAGGGTAACGAAGGTAGTTTTGCCGAGATCAAGTGAACTACATCGCTCCCCAACTTCCGAACCCACACGCCTAGTTGATAGAGCGCTAACACTACATTGATACGACGAACGGCAGCCCAGACGCTGGTTGCCATGCCTCTTTCAGAAGTCGAGTTTCTGGAGTACATTCGTAATCGTGCGCAGAGAGTCAAGAACCCCTCTCAACGGACACCAAATCGGGAGACAGATTTCAACAACGCAGACAACATCGGGAGGCAGCTACAAGAGGATGGCCACAAAGTCTGGGGCTGGGTAATCTACTGGTGCACGTATGAAAGTGACGAAGCGTGGGCAGAATTCATGCGGCGGCTCCGCTACTATATCGAGGATACCTTACAGTTCGACAATGCTCTCGATATGCAGCCGAGCTTAGACTATCAAGTGTTTGAAGACCGCGAACGCTTCGATATGGCGCATCCTTCAGCTGTTTTGGAGCACTTTGCGCAATGGGTTGCGACTGCGCCGCAGCGAGAGCAAGGCGAAGGAAAATACCCAGCACGCTCCCAGCGGTACAACTACTGCCTCCACGTTGATCAGGAAGCTCTCCAGTCAATCGTCAATGGTCCAAACCCTCCTGCGGACAACCTAGGCAATGGGTTCGTCAATTTGGTATGTCGGAGGGTCTTAGGTGGGATGAGGCCGGAGCATACAACGGGCCGAGAGGAGCGAGACCACTGTTGGATGCGCATCACGTATCAGGATCTGATGACGACCTGGTACAATCAATTTCGCGTGCAGGGTTCTTGGGGCACGGAATATCGCGTTCCACCAGAGGTGGCAAGGCCGTAAAGGCAGGGCCCGGTGCTTTCGAGCTGAACTATAGACGTTTCCACATTCGCACTCATGATCTTTTCCATTGTCCGTCTAAGCCTAAGCCGATCATCAGACGATGCGAGATGGGATCCATCGGTGGGCCTTTACTTCAGGCGTGAAAAGAATTTATAGTAGCTCCATAATAGATTAGGAACCCTCTACAACGTGTGAAGTATAAGTTACACCTTACTGCGCTATACTGTTTCACTGTGTAATGAAGTCGAGCACCCAGATGCACATGCCAGCGGTCCTGGAGCAATTTGCACGCTGATTGCACATATTGCTTAATTCGCGCTGGAGTGTGAATGTCGAATATCAGTTTAGTTTGGTAGAAATGTAGTCAACTTTCATTCAAACATATATCACTCGCAAATCGCAACAGCAATACGAAATTCATTGATCCTCTTCCTCGTGCGAAATCCAACGCCAACCGCACTTCCCGTGGGAAGTCAACACAGGCTATCATATGTACAAATTTTTGCCTAACGTGTGCACCTCGTGTACCTCCAAGGCTACGATAACACGGGTCCGTCCCAGGCGTGCTGTAATGGTAAAATACACCCGAATTAATCTGACTAATGGTCCGCTTGGTCTTGGGTTGGCAACCTAGTCGTTATGGCTTTCTCTCTGGGGCCGTCAAAGATGATTCAGGCTTTCCAAATCTAAAGCAGGGCAGCCAGGGCGAGGCCAGCGGCACCAACAAGGTGGCTGGGGAAGCCGGTCTCCATGGGAGCGGCGTTCTCCTTGTCGGACTGAGCAGCAGCACGCTGGCTTGCCTCGAGAGCAGATGCGCGGGCAACTTCGTTGTTACCACCGCCAGTGGTGGCAGTCTTCGCAACGGAGGCGGCAGAACGCTGGCTGGACTCCAAAGCAGCTGCGCGGCTGACCTCTGCGTTACCACCACCACTGGTAGCAGTCTTAGCGACCGAGGCGGCGGAA